>OZ024890.1:3731200-5008700 GCA_964017195.1 Siderastrea radians
AAAAAACGATGCCTACTTCAATTTAAAAATACAGACGAGTTTTCAATTTTAAAAATCCCTACCTAAACTCCTCTGCCCGTTTACTTGTCTCCTATGTGGTTTCTGGCGCAATTTAGAGCGATTCAAATACTTTCTCTCTATATATAAAGAATGTATAAAGCACCATTTAAAATTGTGTTTTTTTCTCTCCCGGGGGTGTTGTCATGGCAGGTACAAGGCCCAAGCGGCGTACTTCAACTGCAGTCTTACCAGAGCAAACTAGAAGTATGCTTTTACTAAGATTTCTTCGCACAAATCCCAAGGCGCAGAGACGGTCATTTCACCTGAGAGGCAGAGGAAGATATACCGTAAACTGCCGCTTTTAAGCCCTGGGCTTATACAACTTCGTAAGGGGTTTTGGGTGGGCAAATAACAACGGATCGGAGGGGGGGGGGGGTGGGGAGGCTTACAAGTGGAATAAAAAAAAAACGCTTCGAAATGAGCCACAGCAGTGTTGATCAAAATACGTTTTTAATTTACCAGTTTTTAACTAAGCTTTGAAACGTCATAATAAATCGAATTCACTTGAATTTTTTAAAACAACAAAATCAAAACTGTAACAATCATGCAACTTCTGTTATACCTGCTTTTTTTTCGTAGTCTTTTTACGGCTGTCTTTACCGTTGTTGTTTTCATCCACCGAGAGAAAAACCTCTAACCCAATAGGTTAACCTCGATACGATTCCTTTCCCTGTTGAGCATGCTCTGTCGTCACTATAGCAACGACTAACTTAAGACACATGTCTTGTCTGTGATCGGCCAACCTTTCCCGCGCTGAGTAGTTTGACTGAAATTCGGGTTATCATTTGGCTAATCACAGACAAGACACGTGTTTTAAGTTATACGTTTCTATAGTAACGACAGAGCATGCTCAACAGGGAAAGGAATCGTATTGTGGCAGAGGTTTTTCTCGCGGTGGAAGAAAAGAACAACGGTAAAGACAGCCGTAAAACGACTAGAAAGAGAAGCGGCAAGATTAAAAAAAAAAAAAAACCTCTGCTACCAGGGTATTTCTGTTAGAGTTCAACTTGGAACAGGTTATACTAGTTTTACAGCTGATGATAATAATCTAATCCTTTGCATTGTAAAAATGCAAAGCTGATCTCTTTTCCTTGACGGGTTTTTGAATTAAACGAGCATAAGCATGATTATTACTGAGTTCTTGTCCCTCAAACGCAACCCTTCTTGGCTTCTTGGCATCTTTTTGTATGCTTGCAAAAAAGCTAAGGATGATAGTTGCTGTATCAGCATACTTAGATCGCATGTATTTTGTTTTCACTCTTCTCTACTAATGATGTACTTTGTTCTATTGCAAAATGAAGAAATTTATTTTGTAGTTTTGCTAACTGACTCGTGATCAAAACAATTATTTGGTTTTCGATCAGGGCATGTCCTCTCTCTCCAAATATTACGATTACACAGCTGTCAAAACTCAGAAAAGAAAGTAATTACACCCGTTCGGCGATACACAGTTTTGAGTAAACAAAACTGTTTCAAGGTTTTGACCAAAGCCTTTTCTTTGTTTGAAGCACAATCTCTTAGCATTTTTTGACACGTATTCTTTCGCAAGTCATGGTCTTATTACACGGAATCAAAACGTTTCTGAGATGTGGATTCACTGTTCAATAGTAAACAAGGAAAGCAGTAACAGAAGTATTGGTCTTTTGACTACTGAAAAAAAATGATAGAAATTCCTGTTAAGCCTGAGCTTAATGGCTTAAGGGCTAGCTACGCCCCTGTCCGTGACTCCATAGCGTAAGTGACCTTCTAAATAAGCACACTAATTAATTATCAAAGGCGGAATATTTACCTCTAAAATCCGTTAAATTATTCATGTTCTTTAAACTGTCGACGAAAGCCGTTTGCAAGATTTTTTTCAGTCCTCAAAATTTTAGAGTTAACGGTCTTTTTCTTTCCTGAGATTGAATTATTGGTAGCTAGTATTTTCGATCATGCAGCAGTTATTGTGTTAGACATCTTTTAACGTTATATGAAGGTACGTAATAGATATAATAAACTGAAGGTCACTCAGTGAAATAACACGCGACTTTTAATTCATGTTTCCTCGGCTGTTTCGGTCATGCGTCACTTGATAGCTTAGTATAGGTCTGCTGAAATATGAATTAGTCCCGCAGTAGGCCTGTTTCAAACGTCAACTGAACTTTTTTCTTTTCATGTCGCGAATATAATCTAAAATAATAATCTAAATAAATGCAAACTTGCCTTAACTGTAACTCAATAACTTTTGCTTTTCTGCATTAGAGTGAAAAATTTGACGTTTTAAACGGGGCTAAACGGTTCACGTGCCCAATAAATTAACTCTCGAAATGTCGCTTCAACTCATGCTACTATCTATACTTGTTAACAAGAACCACAGTGGCTTTTAGCTCGGGCAAAAATGTATGTGATGTATTTATATTGCTATCAATTAAAGTTGAATGAAAAATAGATGGACTCGACTTCAAATCTTTTCCCGTGACTTCAACATCTTTGAGTATTTCAAAACATGCTTCTTACTAAGGGCTAAGCAAATGGTTGATTGTCATGTGATACAAAACTTAGCACTTACTCTTAGGTCAATTCCAAGAGTCCAGACAGTAAAGAAAAATTTCCCGTCAGTTGAAAAGGAACCATGCGATAAAGGAGAAAATACCGTATCAAGCTCTCTTCCCTTTGCCGGAATGAACGTTAACATTAGTCGGGTTTTGTTCCTTTTGGTGAAGCCATTTTCGGGCTTCGTTAATTCACATTTCCTTGCTTCAGATAGTTAGACACTCTTACCTCAAACCCACTCTTGCATAGTCTATATTGCCTCAACCCACAGGATAGCCGCCAATGCCTCCAAGACCCCCCTCCCCTCCCTCATTCAGTGGGAAGCATTCCAGCCACACTGAAAGGTGACTGAAGGGGTGGGAAGGGGACCGGCTAAGCCAACGATGCCTAATTGGACCAGTACCAGTAGCTAACAGTGTCTCAAGTATTTTGCAGACACTTGTAGCTAAAACAAAATCTTATAAAAAAAAAGTCACGGTTTGCACCCTGAATGTAAGCGTATATGGGACAACACCTAAGTTCGCTTAAGGAATGCACAATCAAACCCATGTTCAGGCATCAACATGGGCGATTATTCTGAGACCCAGTGGGTCGATCGTTCGCTCACAACAGTTAATTGTAATCTTAAGTTGGTTTGCTCCCAAATGAAACGGAAAATCTAATTCTCGATCACAAACTTCGAGTTTAGATTGGCCCGCGAAACGTCCGCGGCCAATACGTTGCTCGCGTGCTTGACAATCTTATACAACAAGATAGATAGATAGCTTTATTAAAAGTAAAATCATTGCAGCCCCCGGGCCGGCTGAAATGCGACCTACTTTACAATGTAAATATTAAAAATATATATGCATTTATGATAACTACTATAAAAAAGGTAAAATATAACCTATAATATAATACAAAAAGGGAAACATCAATACTGATAATACTAATAATTAAAAATTACTACTAATAATTAAAACTGTTTGCTATAATAAAAGTGTTTTTAAACCTATTTGTCTCACAAATCGGTAATTTAAAGTATCCCTGGCTTCGGGTGCAATAGGTGGACCCGTTGCGTGGCGGCAGCAGTTCATGAAGCTTGTGGCTTTGATCCCTTACAATTTGGTCGAATAGAGCTTTACATAAGGCCTGCCATCTCTCATACAGTGAAGTGATGTCTAGAGCTACTAGAGCCTCAGCATAGGATAAGTCGGGTTGTATTATCCGCAGCGCGCGCTTTTGCAACCTTTCCATTTCATTAGACAGGTACTGCGGCAGAGAATTATGGAAAACTGGGCACGCATATTCTAATACAGGACGTATACATGTCGTGTAGAAAAGTAACATATCCTTGGGTGGGACTTTAGCGCGCTTTAGCTGTTTTAGGAAGTACAGGCGCGTCGCAGCCTTTTTGCATATAGAATCTACATGCGCGTTCCACCTGGGTTGTCCGAAACTACCACTCCTAACAGCTTTGCGGACGAGACAACTTCAATTTGCTTATCATTGATAGTGATATGTGGATGTGTGCACCATGGGCCTTCAGACAAAATACAAAATACAGGGGTTTTGAGCTGGCTACTTGATCGCAGGTGTATAGCCTCGGAAGAGAGACCTGAATTCGCTCATCGATACCATGCGTAACGCGCGTAACCCTGAAACTGAATCCCTAAGCGAAACGATGAAATTTCAAAAAAAAAAAACAACAACAACAACAACCACAACAACAACCTGACGGAATTTGGACAAGAACTGTTATAGGAACAGTAAACCAAATTTCATGTTCGGAATAAAGTATTCTTTCGACACGACAAAAGTGAAAGCCCTTGAGGTCAATTTGGCAAAAGTGCAAATTATTTCATCGCATTTTTTTTTCTTGCCTTAACATACTTTGTTATTCCAGAGACGTAAGGAATCAATCAGTCTATCTCAGTGCAACTGATATTGTAATAAGTTAACTGATACGTTGAGTATACCCCAAAATGACATCACCTGGTAGCATTTGACCTTATGAGCGGCTAATTAGGAGATTCCCCGGAAAAAGTTTGACGCTTATTTGAGGAATACCCTAATGGCCTGTCCCACACCGCACATAATCAAAAGTACTACTTTCTCGCCCTCTTTCGGTTGCTCTTTCAAACCAGCTAACATTAGTCGCATTGTGAGGTTTAGGCAGAGATCAGCACACAACGTTAAAAACCTTCTAAAACCTATTTCATTTAGAAGTCCTGTGTAATAAGCAAATATCAATTTTCGATAATGGTAACATTTCACCAGACATTACAGGTTTGATCTTTTCTCTTCTTTTGTCTTTTTCAGTTTATGCTGCAACACCAGCGTTTTTCTTTTTGACACTTTCTCTTCTGGCTGCTGTCGGGAACGCAGATCCATTCAGGCAGTTTAAAGGAACCCACGCCAACTAACTCATCTTAAACCTCGCCATATGTGATCTGCTGATCAGTGTTACAGCCTGGCCTTTGGGTTGTCTTCTTTACTGGTTCCCTGACGAAACTGTTTTCCGCGCAGCCATCGCGACTGGGCATCTTGCGTATAATGGCTCTCGTCTCACTATTCTCAGTCTTGGAGTTGAACGTCTCACAATCATTACCTACCCGTTAAGAAGTGGAAGTTGCTTAGCCACTTCTTAATATCTCATATTTGGGATTATGGCAATCTGGTTTTTCGTTGGTCTGTCGGCTTTCCTACCTATTATAAACTTAGACTCCTTCTGCAGTTATTTAGCGTTTATTGCTGACGACGTTGTTGATATTCTCATTGTAATGTTAATATTTGCCTGTTGCACAAGGATTTACTTCATAGTCAGAGGAAGTTTGTATCGATATATAGCGACATCAGAGGATCGCTCAGAAGTGGGACAATGTCTAACGGAAAGTGCTGGAAGAATTGAAGAGTTGAAAAGAAAGGAGAGAAGTCTTGCATGCGCGGTGTTCATCATTATTGCGATATATCTCGGATGTTGGTTTCCAATACTCGTGTTGCGAAACTTGGACAAATCCTGCAACCGCTACAAGTTGCAGTTTTTGGAGAGACTTTTTTCATTATTTCATCCACTTCTCAATCCCTTGGCTTATGCGCTGTGTATAAAGAAATTTCGAATGTCACTTTGGACAATTTTCCTAGGATTATGTAAACGTAGCAACAACTGAGCAACAGGGGAACAATAAACTCAAGACCAAGATTTTCTTTGCGCACATTACTTCCATAGAAACCACGAGTTGTGGAAATTTTCTTTTAATTAATATCAATGTATTTTATTTGTTTAAAGGTTTTTTAGCTGTGATTTTTAAATCTTCCTCATTGAAAGATTAGGGTTAGAGTTGTGTAACCAAGCTAAGCTCGATCAACCTTTACATTCAACACCGATTAATGTGTGCAAGTTAAACACTGTTGAGTGATGTGATGATTTTCAAAGATACTGAATTGAATGATGTAGAATGTGTTGAACAAAGTTTGATTGCCTTCAAACTTATATGCATCCGTCTGACAACAAAATTACATTCAACAATGTTGGACGAGCCCTTAGATTTAACGTATGGCGGCAGAACTAGGGTGGATTGATTGTTTGATTTTGTACATTATGGTGAGTGTCGTAATCTTTGGTGAATCGTTTTTGTCTCGGGGTGTTAATTGTAGTAACCTTTGACAAGCGTGGAGATCTTTTTCGAATTCTTTAAACTTCTTCTAAGTCAGTACGAGTCCCAGGCACAGGCTACGTATTCCCTGGGGGGGGGGGGGGGGGGCGATACTCCATTGTATAAGATATATAGGCATGTGTGGTGTGCTGAACCAAAGGGTATGGTTTTTGAGCTTTTTTGGTGTGAAATAGGATATAGATTTTAACTATTTTGGTCTGAAAGAGGGTGAGGTTTGTGCATTCTGATATGGGATCTGATATGGTTCTTACAAGAAGCTATCTTTTTTATTAATTTTCTTCTCCAAAGAACTGAGGTTAGACAAGCGATGGGAATTTGAAGCCTTTTTCAAATGTTTACGCAAATGAAATAGGGTCAGGGTCTGGTCTGAAATAGGGTATCAAATTTTGGGTCAGGTCTGAAATGGGGTAGGAAAATCACATTTTTTTGGTCTGAAATAGGGCAATGGTTTCCAGAATCGCGCTACACACCAACACCCAAATCTTCGGGAAGTACCCCCCGGGACGTATTCCAACTATGGTCCTACTAGAACGAACCCAAAGTATAAATATCTCTTTTAATGACATGGTGTGATTAGCGGAAGTCTTACGCTACTGTTAATCTTGATTCAAAAGGTCGCGCAGCATTGAAGTCAGCGGTAACCTGTGTCAAACATGAGGGCTTGTGTTGAAGGGACACGTCGTTCATGTAATAAACTCGCGTGCTGCACACACTTAGGTCAGCATATAACAGGGACATGTAGCGGCAGCTGACGTGTATCAGGGACAAAAACACAACATGTTCACATATGAGTGTTATTTCTATTCTTAACCTTTTAAATGTCATCTTTTTGTGCCGTGATATAACAATAATAATCAAAACTGTTCTTCGTAAACTCTGTTGTACAAGAACCTTTTGATGTATCACTGACTAGGGAATGTTGAGGTGGAGATTGTCCAAAGTTTTCAGAACATGCTAAGAACATGCTAAGGCCAAAGCTGAGATTTTTGTCTTCAACAATAATAGAGGCTAAAATGTAGTGAAAACTTAGAATCTATATTACATTTTTTACCTGATATATGACACCATATCTAAATAACGTGTTGAAGGAGGTAAATATAATAAAATGGTATTCAAGTATACAAGTGGCTAAAAAATAAAAACATCAGTTGTACTTTGACTTAGCCTAAACTCCAAATTTCGACGTATTTCATAAATCAATCAGGATGTTTTAAAAAGAAAACGATTTAGAGATGAGAGGTGCCGTTTCACTCCGTTTCAAACGTCGAATTTTTGGCGTGCCGAATCTAAGGCACATGAGCAAAAGTGATAGACCTTTGTCACGCGGTGATAAAAAGCTTTGTTTTGGCCCGTCTAAACTCGTTCTCAAGTTTTCACTGCGAGGCTAGAAGTGCAAACTTAGTAAATAGTAGCCGCGTGAAAAAGGTCTATTGAGTTATTGTTTTGGCTAACTTCCTTTTATTTAATTACTTGCAAACTTTGGCGTTTGAAACACGGCTAAATATAATGCCACATTAATAGTTCACAACTGCCCAGCATATTCACCAAGCCTGGCATTCACGAGTGTGAGAGATCATTAGTAATGTGGAAACGACTCGTGACCATCATGAACCGAAACAGCCGAGAAAACAAAAGTCGCGTGATATTTCTAATTCAGTGGCATTTCGTTAAATTCTATAACCGTTAGACATCGAATTAAAGAAAACAAATAAACTTGAACGTGTTGCGGACTAGGATTTATTACATTGCACTGAGAGAGCAAATCGAACGGACTGTTTTATTTATATAGCAAACGGCTTTTGTCAGCCATTTAAAAGATATGAATAATTCAACCATCGAAACAGTTGATTTCAGAGGTAAGCATTCTGTCGAAGTTATTTATCTCTTGAGTGTTAGTTAGTGTGATAAGCAAGCAACTTGTGGCACGCGCTGGAAGATAGACAGTGTAATAAATTAAGGTAATGTGTTTCTTGTTTTTTATTTTCAGTATTTCGTTTATTTGTGTCGTTTAGATTCTCGTGCTAGTTATAAACCGATTTTTAGAAAGGACAAGCCATGTCTGTTTACATCCTGAATGTTCGCGTATATGGGACAAGAGCTAAGTTCTACACTAAAGGAACGCAAATGCAATACGAAACCATATTAGACAGCAATCTGAGCGAAAAAAGGCCTGTTCAGTCCAACGTCGTGCTGCTGCACTAATTGGTTTCAGACGTCGAATTTCACTGTCAAACATATAGACGCTATTGCCGGAAACAAGCACTGACCGTTCTAGTAATAATACGATTTTTAATGGTTAGGTGGAAAACATGGAGTGCGGAGTGCGGAGTGCGGAGTGTGGAAAATAGGGAGTGTAGAAAATGCGGAGTGTGGAAAATGCGGAGTGCAGAAAATGCGGAGTGTGGAAAATGTGGAGTGTAGAAAATGCGGAGTGTGGAAAATGCGGAGTGTAGAAAATGCGGAGTGTGGAAAATGCGGAGTGTAGAAAATGCGGAGTGTAGAAAATGCGGAGTGTGGAAAATGAGGAGTGTGGAAAATGTGGAGTGTTAAAGAAAAATATATAAAAAGGTTATAAAAAGGTCAAAAGAAAAAATAAGGTAATATCGCCACACATACTCAATTATATAAGGTGTCACACCCTATATAGCTCCCCTGCCCACTATACAGACCCTGGAAAGGGCGAACTACTCTTAACAAAATGAAAAATCACAAAATTTATTTTTATGCTTATTTTCAAAATCGCGAAATTAAGTACTCGTAACCACGTCTTTCGAATTCTATAGAAATAAAGTACTCGTGAAAATTAATGAAAATTAATGAATATAAAAAGCTTGTGTGGAAAAGGAAATTAAAAAATAATCTTTAATTCCGCTATATTTTTGGTAAGATCGTTTTAAATGTTTAATTAAAGGTGATATCTTCACACAGACACAAGTAACAAGGTATAACACTATAAAACTCCTTCATGCATCATTGCATTTTAACACGCGTAGCATTATTGTGAATTAACGATATTAACAATCAGTCCATGTTCTTTGAAAAAGCGATGCATCATTGAGTTTCATTGCTAAATCGTACATTATTTTTTTTGTAGCTATGAAAAACAGTAACGAATACTGAGGTAAATAAAACAAATCCACGCGTGTAGCATTACTGTTAATTAACGATATTAACAATCAGTCCATGTTCTTTTAGCACTTCCTTCTGGCTTTCATCAAGTGAGTGATAGGTCGATATGTAAGTCGATATGTACACGTCCGTCAAAAACAGGGTTTTTTAGCATGATATCCGCAGGACTGGGATGGTAATAGGTATTGGTAAAGTCTGTGCTGTACACCAACACCTCTGTGTTGACGTCCCTGCGTACCTGCCGACGGTCGACGTGCTTGACCACGATGTTGTGTGGTGGCTGACGAAATTTTTCTGCAAAATTGTCACCGCAGCCATAGCACTTCTTCACACTTTTTTTCTAAACTGGAAACAACTACTATGGCTTAACCGGAAATAAAAACTACACAACTTCATTTATTTCTCTAGAATTTTAAAGGCGTGTTTTACGAGCACTAAATTTCGCGGTTTTGAAAACAAACAAACAAACAAAAATGTTTTTTCATTTCGTTAAGAGTACTGTGCTTTTCCAGGGTCTACACAGGGGGCATGGGACGGGAAGGAGTTATACTGGGTTATACCTACGTGTACGTGTGGCGATATGACCTTTTTTTTTCTTTAAGACTCCGCATTTTCTACACTCCGCATTTTCCACACTCCGCATTTTCTACACTCCGCATTTTCTACACTCCGCATTTTCCACACTCCGCATTTTCTACACTCCACATTTTCCACACTCCACATTTTCCACACTCCGCATCTTCCACACTCCGTGTTTTCCACACTCCGCGTTTTCTACACTCCGCATTTAAGCAGCACTATAAACGTTTGAAACGGGCCTTACCTCCGAGGTACGTTGTACGTTGACGGCTCACCAGGTTGCAATCATGATCTAAAGTTGGTTTTCGATGGTTTGCTCCTAAATAAAACGGGAAATCCAATGTCAAGACAGCTCGATCGTAAAATCTGGATTTTGAATAGCCGAAAGGAACACAGCCAAAATTATTCTTTGATCGATTGATTGAGTTTAAAGTAGGGATGAAGTTTTATTACAGTGCACAAATATGTCCAGGGTCCAAGGTTTGAACAGTGACGCGATATTTTCATGCATTAAACTAGAAATCTTCAGATGTTCACTGATAATTTAAATCGGCAAAAGGAGCTAACTGTGGTGCCAGCGGCCTGTATTTCGCTCTCGTGTTTGGATTGGTAATCTTACAACAGAATAGAGGCTCTTCCGTGAGCTGATTACTCGATTGCAGTTGCATGACCGCAAGAAATGAGGTCTGAATTCTCTCATTATCAACTGAATGCGTTACGCAATTTATGTCGATTTCTGTCCAAAATGTTACGGACAATCCAAAACCTGACCACAAGTGAAATCCGAGCTATAGTTTGTGTGTGGATAAAAGTTTTAGAAGTATTCTGTGTTTAGTCAAGAGTTTCAGAATTAGCTAATACTAGTGGTTAAAAGGGTCTTAAAAGTCTGTGTTATAATTCTGTCATTAGCGTGATCCTATGTATCATTTAAAGCTTATAAAGTGGAGAGCCAGAAGAAATAACAAAACTTCACTTGTAGAAAAACAATCGAATCCGCCCATGACAGTTTCAAGGCTGAGCGAGCGCGGATTTTTTCGCTGAGGGGGGGATCGGAGCGAGCGCGGAGCGCGCGCGGTGGGTGCTCAAGACAGTTTGGCTTATTAACATAAGAGTAGACAGAGTAGGAAATATCGAAGAAGCCTTCATTACAAAATCATAATTGCACGTGGTTCTGATGCGCTACTAGGAGAAGGGACTGCTTGTAGCTTGTCTGCGCTGACATTGAACTTTTATCTAGAATGCATTCGACAGTTACATTGGATTAAACAGACAATCACGTCAAAAATATTGTCGGGGATCATGTCAGGTTGGAAATAAATGCGATTTGAAACTCACTGACTATTTTCTGTTCGTTTTTTTTTTACGTTATAGCTAATAATTTCAAAGTTGAGAAGTTCAAAGTTCAAAGTTTATTATTCAATTTTATAAGTAAAATAAAAGGGATTACACTATCCCGCAAATAGCAATAGCTAGTCTGCGAGTGGGCGGGTAGTGTTTGCATTAGTATAGAAAGAAAGAAGTCAAAGAAATTACAGAAGGCAAGTAAATTAACAAAAATATATATATATATATATATATATATATATAAATTATTCAAAAAGGTTCCAGGCTTCAAAAGTATTTCATCGATTTAATGCGACAGGTCTTCAGGCAATTTTATCGAATGACCGTTAATTTAAATGCTGGCGGTTAAATACAAGATATAAGACATAAGATATACAAAATGTGGTTGCTAGGTAGCAGTTGTGAAGATTACGTTACTTTAAGGTTTTTGAGTACAAATCTGTTTCTATGGGGGCATGAACTCGCTAATTCGTTACATTTGTTTAAGCTGCAAAGATCTTTTTTACAGATAATAATAAACTTTTCATGGAGACAAAGGTTACATTTCTTGCTGATATTATTGTAAGGTTGACATTTTTTTAGCACTTTCCATTTAATTTGAAATGCTTTTTTCGCGTCTTTTAGAGTCCAAATGTGTTTTGAAAGTTCAGTTTCGTTTCTTTTGTTGCTGTGCCGAAAGGATGCGTTGTGGTTTCTGTAGCGTTCTTTAAAGTTTGTTGCTAGTCCTACGTACGATTCTGTGGAAGCTTCGCTTGTCACCGTTGCTTGGTAGACAACATTGGTTTGGAGGCATTGGCCTTCTAGGGGACATTCAGTCTTTTTTCTACAGTTGCACCCATCGCGTGATTGCTGAGTAGGCGCTGGTGTGACATTTGAGAGGATGCTTTTGTTATGCGATGCGATAGTGGATTTCATGTTTGGCATGCATGAGTAGCTGAGCTTGAGCGTGTGTCTGTTGAAGATCTTGTGTAGCGGGTGGATCTTGGGGAAGCATTTGCCAACAATACACAGAAACTTTCTTCCAAGGTTGGTTTTCAGATTTGAATTCCATGGCGGGTTGTACCATGTTATGTTTCGTTTTCGCTTTCTCTTATTTCTCGTTGTTTGTTGTGCTTCTGGGTGGTAAGTAAGCTTGTGATCATATCCGCTTTCTTGAAGTGCTTTTTGGTAGGGAGGGATGGCTGCGTCGAAAACTTCTTTGCTAGATGAAATATTTGTTAATCTTTTGTTAATATTCAGCGGTATGTTCTTTAGTAATGCGGGGGGATGGTTACTCTGTCGGTGGACGTACAGCAATTTATTGTTAGGTTTCATGTAAGGTTTGTAGCTGCCACTTGCGAGGTCGAAGGTCACGTCTAAAAAGTCAACGATCTTTTTGTTTGCGTCGATTGTGATTTTAAGCCCATTTGCTTTGAATGCGTTGCTGACTTCTTGCTTAATCTTTTCAATTTCTCTGGGTGTAGCTCTACATACGGCGATGCCGTCGTCACGGTAGAGGCCTATTTCATGTTTGAATTTAGGCGCGATGAGGGATAGCATATACGCTCCGATCAGCTCACAAGTTTCTGCTCCGTCGTATGAGCCCATTGTCACGTCAAACATACTGTCACTGTCTCTTTTTGTCCATGGAGAGTTTTGATGGTACAGGAGTGATCTTTTTGCGTGGATGATGATTTCACGGTCTTCCTGGGTGACAGTGGTGAATTGTGAAGCGTAATTGAGGGCCTTAATTAAGAGTTCTTCGGAGATGGATGGGTAAAAGTCGCACACGTCAAATGTGATAAATGCGTGCTTTTGCTTATTTGGTATCGTTTTGAACCACTCAATTGCGTTGCTAGTGCTTCTCCAGAGATTTACTTTGGTTGCTTGGATGACTTTTGTGTTGATATTATCTAAAATATTTTTGCTTACAATGCCGATTTCAGATTTGCTTGGGTTGAGTGGTTCAAAACGATACCAAATAAGCAAAAGCACGCATTTCCCTCATCGCGCCTAAATTCAAACATGAAATAGGCCTCTACCGTGACGACGGCATCGCCGTATGTAGAGCTACACCCAGAGAAATTGAAAAGATTAAGCAAGAAGTCAGCAACGCATTCAAAGCAAATGGGCTTAAAATCACAATCGACGCAAACAAAAAGATCGTTGACTTTTTAGACGTGACCTTCGACCTCGCAAGTGGCAGCTACAAACCTTACATGAAACCTAACAATAAATTGCTGTACGTCCACCGACAGAGTAACCATCCCCCCGCATTACTAAAGAACATACCGCTGAATATTAACAAAAGATTAACAAATATTTCATCTGGCAAAGAAGTTTTCGACGCAGCCATCCCTCCCTACCAAAAAGTACTTCAAGAAAGCGGATATGATCACAAGCTTACTTACCACCCAGAAGCACAACAAACAACGAGAAATAAGAGAAAGCGAAAACGAAACATAACATGGTACAACCCGCCATGGAATTCAAATCTGAAAACCAACCTTGGAAGAAAGTTTCTGTGTATTGTTGGCAAATGCTTCCCCAAGATCCACCCGCTACACAAGATCTTCAACAGACACACGCTCAAGCTCAGCTACTCATGCATGCCAAACATGAAATCCACTATCGCATCGCATAACAAAAGCATCCTCTCAAATGTCACACCAGCGCCTACTCAGCAATCACGCGATGGGTGCAACTGTAGAAAAAAGACTGAATGTCCCCTAGAAGGCCAATGCCTCCAAACCAATGTTGTCTACCAAGCAACGGTGACAAGCGAAGCTTCCACAGAATGGTACGTAGGACTAGCAACAAACTTTAAGAACGCTACAGAAACCACAACGCGTCCTTTCGGCACAGCAACAAAAGAAACGAAACTGAACTTTCAAAACACATTTGGACTCTAAAAGACGCGAAAAAAGCCTTTCAAATTAAATGGAAAGTGCTAAAAAAATGTCAACCTTACAATAATATCAGCAAGAAATGTAACCTTTGTCTCCATGAAAAGTTTATTATTATCTGTAAAAAAGATCTTTGCAGCTTAAACAAATGTAACGAATTAGCGAGTTCATGCCCCCATAGAAACAGATTTGTACTCAAAAACCTTAAAGTAACGTAATCTTCACAACTGCTACCTAGCAACCACATTTTGTATATCTTATGTCTGATATCTTGTATTTAACCGCCAGCATTTAAATTAACGGTCATTCGATAAAATTGCCTGAAGAGTGTGGTCATCCATTGACTATACGAAACAGACCTGTCGCATTAAATCGATGAAATACTTTTGAAGCCTGGAACCTTTTTGAATAATTTAATACTGCTCCTAAAAAGTTGAGCGCTCTCTGAAAACCGTTCCACACAAGAAATTTGAAGTTATATATATATATATATATATATATATATATATATATATATATATATATATATATATATATGTGTGTGAAAAAGAAAGAATTTACAAATAAATAAATAAATAAAAAAATAAGGATGCATAGATAAGTCTAAAAATTCTTAATATATTTTAATTACTTCAGGGAAATTGCAAAATGCCCGATACAGTTTGGACAAGAATTAATGTTTTAGAAGCAGTGACCAGAATTTCATGTTTGTTCCATGAACTCTTTGCTCAGTCAATTCGTAAACTGTGCCAGAAACTATTAAACATTAAAAAAAGAAAAACTTAGAACAACAACTTTGAAGATTCTGCACACAGATTAACCCCAAACCCCCGTGAAGTATTCTCTGATCATGACAGACACGATACTATATTAGTCAAAATCAGTTCACAAGTGATACGCACGGATTTAACGGTACAGATTTTAGTTTCTCGACAGAAAAAAGGAAAAATATCTTTGCACTGGTAGAAATAAGGAGTGCAGCGGATGAAAAGGGGTTCCACAGTCTGCATCAAAAGAAATCAGTATTGCCACGATTATTCTTGTAGGCTGCGCTAAAGCCTAAACCATTCACCCAGCTCGACAGTGTTGCGAATTATTTATTTCAGAACATCAAATTTCCGCAGGGCAACTATAACAGGGTCTGGAAGGGTATTTTCGGGATCCGGGATTTGGCCAAAATACGGTACGGGATTCGGGAAAACGCAAAACATCTTGACGGGATTCGGGATTTGACTGATACAAGGGAAGCGGGATTCACCCAAATTTGGGCACGGGATGCGAGATTTTTTTTTTCTTGTCTGTCGGGAATTCGGGAAATCGCCATGACCCAAGCAAACGTTCTAGCGGCAAAAGCGAATCAACCAGGCGAGCGCAAAATATCAATCGAAAGGGCCAATCTACATCTTAACTTTTTAAATTATTAATTGTTTAAGTATTTTAAAATTAGTTTTATATTGTAATATCAATTTTTATCTCTTTTCTTAGTTTTTAATTTTTATTTTTATTATAATTTGCAGGGCCCCACTGAAAACCGCCAAAGCGAGTGGGCTCCCTGGTTAAATATTATTATTATTATTATTATTATTAGAGTTATTAGCTTTTGCAGAAATTAGCCTATTTTAATGTATTTTTGGGAGAGAAAAAACGGGATTAATTCGGGATAGCGATGACAAAAGTGCGGGATGCGGGATTCTCGTGAAAAAGGAGCGGGAATGAGGGATCGGGACCCCCCTTCCAGACCCTGCTATAAGTGGACAGTCCCTCGACTATTTCCTAATATTTTCTTTTGACGTGAAATTCATCAAGTAGATATCATTAAATGGTAATTCAACACTGCATCAAGTTAATTTGGCTTCATGTTCTAATAATAGTCTAATGGTCTGTCACGGGCGGCCATGTTAAAAAAAAATCCCCTCCCCCTCACCCCCCCGTCCCCAGCTGCCACAGTGCTAATGTCCCTACGATACCTATAACGAGTATTATGCTTTTATTATAAAGTGCACAGTAGTTTGCCCCATGCATCCCGAGCTGGATTTACAATGGCAAACAGCTTCCAAAACTTAGATAAGTCTTGTGTAATAAGCAAATATTAATTTTTAATGGTAGTCACATTTACACGAATCTCACAGTAATGAGTCATTACAGGTTTGACCTAACTCTTCAGTGCTTATTTTTTGTTATTTTTTTTTCTAGCTTTTGCTCCACACCCAGCTTTTTTGGCGTTTTCTGTACTGGCTGCTGTCGAAAACGTCTTGGTAATAATAGCAATATGGAAAGATCCATTCAAACAGCTTAAAGGAACCCCCGCCAACTACCTCATCTTAAACCTCGCCATATCTGATCTGCTGATCGGTATTGCAGCCAATCCTCTGTTCATTCTTCTGAACTGGTTCCCTGATGAAACTGTTTTCCGCGCAGCACTCTCGACCGCGCAGCTCACGGGTGGTGTTATTCATTTCACTATCCTCAGTCTTGCAATTGAACGTCTCATAGTCATCACCTACCCGGTCTGGAGCGCAGATTATCTAGCCTCTTCTGGCTACTTCATTTTGGGGATTATAATGTCAATCTGGTTTTTCGCTGGTCCGGGGGCTGTCGTGCCCATCGTCAGCTTGGACGTGTATTGCAGCTTTCTAATTTACATAAGTTACGATGTTTTTCTTATTCCCATTATATTCGTAGTACTCGCCTGTTACACAAAAATCTACTTCTTAGTCGGACGATTTTGGTATCGAAATATAACGTCATTAGAGGAGAGGCAAGCAGAGGGACAACGTCTAACAGAAAATGCGCGAAGGATTGAAAAGTTGAAAAAAAAGGAAAGACGTGTTGCACGTACAGTGTTCATCCTGGTGGTTACATATCTCGGATGTTGGATTCCAATACTCGTGTTGCGAAACTTGGACAAATCTTGCAACCGCCACGACTTGCAGCGTTTCGCGAGCCTATTTGTTGCATTACATATGCTTCTCAATCCCCTGGCTTATGTGCTGTGCACAAAGAAATTTCGACTGTCACTTTGCAAAATTTTCCAAGGATTATGTAAACGTGGCAACAGGGAAACAACGAACTTACCAAGATTTTCTTTGCACACATTATTTCCGTAGGAACTACGAGTTGTGGAGTTTTCCTTTTAATTATAATTTTATTTCATTTTTTTAAAAGTATTTTAGTTTTGATTTTTAAAACTTCCTTTGAAAGATTAGGGTTAGCCGGTTGTGTAACCAAGCAAAGCTCAATCTTTCCATTCAACACCGATCAATGTGTTGAACTCGGCGAGTTAAACACATATAGGCACCGTGCTGAATGATGTTAAATGATTTTCGAGGATGTTGAACAAAGTTTGATTGCCTTCAAACCATGATCCGTACAACGAAATTTAGTTCAATTTAATTCAATTCATAGTTCGCCCCATGTCTTATTACAATTGTAGATCTCTAGTTACAATCCTTTTGATGAATTATTCAGGGAGGAGATCCCATCAAGTTTTCTCAACTTTTCCGATGGGATCTCCTTTCACATTTGTTTTTCTATTTTATACAGTCCTAAGGCCCGGTTCAAACGTCGAACTTTACGCGTGCCGAACCTAATATCGGTATTAAGCACCTGTGAAGATCGACGTATGACTAAATTAAGATCGACAGATTTTTATTTGGGTCGACGTTGCCGATCTTTCGACTGAGCTTGTCTAATAGAACGGCAAAAGATCGACTGCGATTCATACGTCGAACTTGCACATGTGCCGAACCTAATGCATGAATGATCATAAATTACATTAATGTATTTCTGAATATAACAGCGTTAGTGATTGGCTTAAAACCGATAAGCATGACTAGTCATCCAATCCATTAAACCCTGACCAGGCATGCATTGAACGTTCTTGCATCTGATTAAAAAGAGAACTTAAGGCTGCCCAAACTGTAAACGCTCTGTAGACAAGAATCATTACTTCATAACGGATTGCATGAACATCGAATTGGTTCCCCCCTTTTTTTGTGGATAGCTAATCTGAAAATAACAGAATATAACAAATTAAAACGAGAGAAATTGCGTTCTGATCCAAATTTGACGAACGGTGCAAACTAATATCTAAATACTACTATTATTACAACAAAAGATTTTTTTTCCTGTGAATTGTTTTCCTTTGCTTTTTGAGACCCAATTATAGCGCAGTTGATGATTGTTTACCGCTGTTTTGAAGAATTAAGTTCGACAAGTTAAGGTCGGCGTCTGAATCAACTGTCGAACTTAATTATTTAGGTCGACCCAAATAGCAATTTGGTTCGGCAAATGTAAAGTTCGACGTTTGAACTGGGCCTAAAATCTTATAATAACATGGAAAGACTACTCGCTACAAAGTTAATTATTGTGACAAAAATTCGGACAGTCCCTGAGTAGGTTTCCTATTCACCATTGAGTAAAGTCAGTTTCATTTTTCTTTTAAAAGTAAAATAAGATTTTGATTTTTTTTTTGTGCCTCATCAGGCGTGAGGTCATTCCATATTGAGGTTCCTTTGGCTTTTAGGGATAACTTTCCATAATTTTTCCCATGAAATTTTACATGAAGCCTCATTGCTGATCTTGTGTTATAGTGATGTAGATGATTGTTTTGCAAAAAGTAATCCTTATTTTATAAATGTCGGTTCGTAGTATACCGGTGTCCGTTGAGAGTACGTAAAAATACCAATCAAAAAAGTATTTAGCTGGAAATCAACTAATATTTTTAGCTGCTTAAATAGAGGTTTCGTTGGTTTACGATATTTTAAGAATGTCATCAGTCTAATTTTTTTCTGTATCTTATGTAGGCTATTTAATCTAGATGAGTAATTACTTCCCTATTCAATGTTGCAATATGCCAGTTCAGCCATATAGTGACACATTTCTATGGTTTATTGGCTCAGTCACCACGCTGGATGTTGGAAGAACACGAGAGGAGATTACAAGTCACGAACCGAAGGCGAGTGATTTACAAGCTTTTCGAGTGTTATTTCAACACCCGAAGTAGTTTATTGAGCCCATAAACTATAGAAATGTGTGGTATACATTGCTTTTATATAATAACTACATTTTCCATGTGGTTTACTCGTATAATAATCAATAGGTATTGACCAATCACAGCGCGCGTATTATCTTCAGTTATTGCAGAAATAAGGATATATCATATATCATGATGAAGTAAATTCTTCGTAGCGTGCAGACGTCTAGGTGTTGTCTTAGTTCAGCTATAATTCCTGATACTTTTGATATCTTTTTAGATATATAATTGATATGGGTCTTTCATGCCATTTGTTCATCTGCTCTTTTTCTATGGATTCTATGGTTATGAATTTTAAAGTTCATTAATTGGAGTGTGTCTTGTTTTTTTCCTTGTTTGTCTCAAAAATAATAAAATTTGTTTACTTACATTTAATGTTAGCTTATTGGAAACTAACCATTGTGATAGTTGCATTCAATTCAAATTCCATTCAACAATGTTGGACAAGCTAAGGCCTTAGATTTAACGTGCAGCGGCACAACTAGCCAATCAGTGTCCAGCATTTCGATGCTCTATATTCTATAAACTGCCTTAGATTGTGTAAAGCGGCGGGGACTATAATGAGGCTTCCATTTCCTTTGTTTGAAAGCCTGATTAGAACATGGTCATACCCACTCAGCCAATCGGTATCCAGCATTTCGATGCTCCATATTCCATAAACTGTCTTAAATTATGCAACGGTGGCGGGGGCTTTGAAGCACAGGGAAATTGTGGGGTAAAATTAGTATTTACAGAGAATTTCTGCATTCATTACTAGTTCTATATAGTCATTAGTCTGATCTATCTCATAGAGCATACTAATGAAGCATTGTTTTCTTTTGTTTGGAAGCCTCATTAATATGCTCTATATAGAGAATACTGATGACTAAGTAGAATTTACCAATGAATGCACAAATTCTCTGTGAATATTTATAACTAAATCAATAAAAACAACAGCTTTATCGGCAATGTCAGAAAATAATTATATTCTACATGTACACTCATTATTTTATTGTGTTTTAACAAATAAAATGCAATCTTAATAGCATAGTAAAAAGCAAATCGAAAGAAAAACCATTACTTTACATGATACAAGAAATGCTGAGGCCGCTTGGCTGAGGCCTCTGAGGCCCACTTGCTGGTGCTGGTGGTTGTAGCCGCGACGGAGACTGCTTTCACCGGTGTAAATCTAGACAGTAAATCTTGCCAGTGGCAATCACTGTCTCGAGTTCCTCAGTTTTCCGTGTATTGGCTCATGGCTGTTTACGCATCAACTGCGATAAACCACGCGGTAAAGTACCCAAAAACATTGCAACTCAAAGGCGTGTGTACAATAGCGAAAACATCGTAAACATAGCAACGTGATTTCAAGATGTGAACTAAAAAATTAAAATGCAAAAATACAATATGCACGCAAAAACGAAATTCTTCTTGGGTGTGTCCCTCGCAAGATAGAATGCCACTCTGCCTGCGGCCTGGTAGCATTCTATCTATTCTCGGGACACTATATCCCATAGAACACTTGCGTTCATTGTCTAACCCTTATTTATTTTGTTCATTGTATTGATTGAACATTTGAAAAGAAAGGAGAGAAGTGTTGCACGCACGGTTATCATCATGGTTGCGATATATGTATCACATCTTGGATTCCAGTACTCGTGTTACGAAACTTGGACAAATCCTGCAACCACTACAAGTTGCAGATCTTGGACAAACTATTTAAATTATTTCATCCACTTCGCAATCCCTTGGCTTATCCGCTGTGCACAAAGAAATTTCAAAGGGTACTTTGAAAAAATTAACCAATGATTATGTAAACGCGGCAACAGGGAAACAACCATCCTCGGAGACCCCAAAGGGACAGATAGTCGGACGGGCAGGAACAGTCCCTGGGAAGATACCTTTAACGGACTTGTTCAGGAGCCCATTTACGTTCTTGCTTCTGACTGAGCACCAATTTTGAGGCATTGTATTTTTTGTGCCCAATCAGCGATCAGCTTTTTTCCCCATTCCTTTCCATTTGCGGACTGCCATGACAGTGGAAAGACTGTTTGGCTTGGGGCTGATAAACATGTGCTATGAAAAGCCCGTGGATTATGACGCTGTAACTTAGACATTTGCAGAATAGCAACCACGGAGAATGTTGCTCGTTGATCCAATTCAGTTGAGGAAACGTGATTTCTCAAAGCGAATGCTTGCAGCAAGTACAAATAAGTGACTAAATTTTCTAGTTTTAATTTCAATAGTAAAGATGGTCTCGATTAATGTAAATATTGTAAGTCCTTACTTCAAGCGGCTACTGCAAAACTAAGATGACTTCAAAGCAATTAGACAACTTAAGTCACCCCTCAGAACGCTGGAAATCGTATTTCCGAGGACATAAGGTTTAAAATTTCCCGGGGGAGCATGCCTCCAGACCCCCTAGATGCTCCCATGTGCGGCAGAGGCTTGCCCAAAATCCCTTATGTAAAGCTTCAAGTATTGAACGAGTGCATATTAGAAATTTTTAAATTTAAACTAGTGAGCAGCACTCTGCGAACTTGTAGTTGTAAAACTTGTTTATTCTCCTACGCGTTTCGTCTAACTATCGTAGACTTCTTCAGGGAGTTTTTACAAATTCAGCAAATTTTTAAATTTAACTCTCACGCCATGCGTAAATATTTCACAGCTTCGCCTATTCCTTTTTCGTCAATCCGGCCGCACCTTTGCGATCCGTGTTTCTCGAAATAGCCGCTATTATTGCTTAAATGCAGGCATTTAGCATTTGTTTCTCCCTGAAGAAGTCTACGATAGCTAGACGAAACGCGTAGGATAATAAACAAGTTTTACAACTACAAGTTCGCAGGGTGCTGCTCAATTGTTTAAATTTAAAAATTTGTCTTTAAAAAAAATTCTTTTAAAAAATTTGTTCAAAGGAACAAACAACAAACTAAAGGATACTCTACTCACGTTTAAAGCAAAAATTGGAAAATACTTTTATTAATTAGTTCGAGTTTGACATGGAAGAACACGGAAAAGCTGAATGGTAGGAATCAGTCGTCAGTCGTCGGAATCAGGCTGAAACTGCTTTATTTTAAGAGAATGGCAGGGTCAGAAAGGTTAGAAAGGTTAGATTCGTATTTATTAAGCAAGAATACCAAATGTTTGGTGTCAGGAAATGACGTCATCAGTCAGGCTCATCATGTTAGGGATAGGAGACCACACAATTTAGTAGCAGTAGTAGTAGTAGTAGTAGTAGTAGCAGTAGTAGTAGTAGTAGTAGTAGAGGTAGTAGTAGGAGTAGTAGTAGTAGTAGTAGGAGTAGTAGTAGTAAATTGCTTTATTTGCATGACTGCAAGATTTTACAGTATTGCAAAAGCATATTTATAGTAATTAATAACAAAACAAGACTAATAGTACTCTAATATTATGCTAATGAACCTAAGTTACATCACTTTCACTTGATAATAACAGTGTATCACGTATATTCATACACAAGGATATAATCTTCATTACTAGCTTATTCACATGATAGTCGTTAGAGTTCATGAGAAGTTTTATGCTTTCTGAGGTTGATTTCCTTTCAATATCAGGTATTATTTCATTGATTCGATTGAAGAATGTCTGCCTCTGCAGAGAGTATTTGCTACATTGCAACAAGAAATGAGTTTCATTTTCTACTTGATTTGATTTACACAATGGGCATTATCTAGTTTCTCTGGGCATATGATCAGTTTGATATCGACCTAGTTCAAGCATAAGTTTGTGATTGCTTACTCTAAACTTCACCAAATTTCGTCTTTCATTTAAGTTTCTTAGGTGGTTTAAATAATCAGATGTAACGTATTCATCTTTATAAACTTTATAAAATTGTAATATTAGTAGTAGTAGTAGTAGTAGCAGCAGCAGCAGCAGCAGCAGTAGTAGTAGTAGTAGTAGTAGTTGTAGTAGTAGTAGTAGTAGTAGTAGAAGTAGTAGTAGTAGTAGCAGTAGTAGTAGTACTAGTAGTAGTAGTACTAGTAGTAGTAGTAGTAGAGTAGTAGTAGTAGTAGTAGTAGTAGTACTAGTAGTAGTAGTGGTAGTAGTAGTAGTAGTAGTAGTCAGTAGTAGTAGTAGTAGTGGTAGTAGTAGTAGTAGTAGTAGTAGTAGTAGTAGTAGTAGTAGCAGCAGTAGTAGTAGTAGTAGTAGTAGTAGTAGTAGTAGTAGTCAGTAATAGTAGTAGTAGTAGTAGTAATAGTAGTAGTAGTAGTGGTAAATTGCTTTATTTGCATGACCGCAAGATTTTACAGTATTGCAAAAGCATATTTATAGTAATTAATAGCAAAACAAGACTAATATTACTGTAATATTATGCTAATGAACCTAAGTTACATCACTTTCACTTGATAATAACAATGTATCACGTATATTCATACACAAGGAAATAAACTTCATTACTAGCTTATTCACATGATAGTCGTTAGAGTTCATGAGAAGTTTTATGCTTTCTGAGGTTGATTTCCTTTCAATATCAGGTATTATTTCATTGATTCGATTGAAGAATGTCTGCCTCTGCAGAGAGTATTTGCTACATTGCAACAAGAAATGAGTTTCATTTTCTACTTGATTTGATTTACACAATGGGCATAATCTAGTTTCTCTGGGCATATATGATCGGTTTGATATCGACCTAGTTCAATCATAAGTTTGTGATTACTTACTCTAAACTTCACTAAATTTCGTCTTTCATTAAAGTTTCTTAGCTGGTTTAAATAATCAGATGTAACGTTGTCATCCTTAAAAACTTTATAAAATTCTAATTTCTTTGAATGTTCAAGGCTGTGTTTCTCTTTCATATTAGTTGTATATCGCCTAATTCTATCATTATCTAAAGATTCTGGATCTAAATTGGATAGATGATATTGTTCTATCAAGTTCATAAAATTGGAATAAAATCCGGAGTTATTAATGAAATGTAGATTCTTCGACATGAGGAAAGATTGTTTGACTATAGAGTCATTATCTTTGTTGTTTAGATAAACAAAATATTTCATAATTTTCTGATTAATTGGGATTATTAGCGGTAATCTTCCAAGTTCGGCTCTGCAAGCTACGTTAGAGGCCTTATTGTTTACTTCTAAGTAGTGTTTACAAAATTTGAGATGAATTTTTTCTATTGGAGAACTATCCCATGCTTTAAAATTCTGCTTAGTGTACATCCCCCATATCTCACTGTTGTAGCTTAAGATCGGAAATATCATTATGTCAAAAATCTGAGATGCGGTATTGGGATTAAGTCTATTGAGAAGTGTTTGTTTTCGTATACTAGCAAAGGCGTACAGGGCTTTTTCTTTCAAGTGTTCGACTGCAAGAGTAAAGTTTCCCGTTGGAGTTAAACGTGTACCTAAATATGTGTATTCTTGAACAATTTCAATTGGCTCGGTGCCTATGTTGAAGTTGATGTCAACGGATTTCCTTGGGCGTTTTTGGAAAATCATTATTTTTGTTTTCTTGGGATTGACTTTTAGCATCCATGTTTTGCAATATGAAGAGAGAGTGTTTAAACAGTTTTGTAATCCTGTTTACTCACTCGTGCAGCATGTTTTTGCGATTCTTGGTATAACCGTTCAATACATCACTACCATACAAGAAACCAATTTCTTTTCTTGTAAATTACATCCTATATGACGGTACAACTCCATGTATATTACCGTATCCTGCTACGGTTGAAAAACTGTGTGACAGATTTCAGAAATGTCGAAAATATCTGGGGAATACCGAATACCGAGTTCGCATAGAGATGAGGTGTATGAAAGAATACCTTGATTTTTTCTTCGCGAATCGCTATGGCTTCAGTAGCTGCTAGTTACATATATTGCAAACGAATCACACGAAACCAGTACTGGAAAAAAAAATGAATTTAATTTTTCTGTGCTGATAATCGAAGTTGAATAAATGCTTACTAAGGAGGAAATGTTTTAAATCCCCATAAAGAAGGAAGTTTTTCAACCAATAGTGTATTGGTAGAATAAATTTGGTCGCCGATTATTTTCCCCATAAAACAAGTATTTATGCTAGCATCTGTTAACCGATAAACTGTCATTTTTCTACCAACATGCATGAGCAGCACTAGGGTAGGAGATGAAGCCGACAATAGCAACTACTGCTATTCTCAAGGGGCTGTAGGACAGCAGCAGCAACAACACCCTCCACCCCAAATACAGCAGACGCAGCAGCAACTGCAGCAGCTGCAATCTCATCAACCGCAACCTCAGCAACAACTGCAGCAGCCACAGCAACAACCCCATCAACCGCAACAGCAGCAGCAATTTCAGCAAGTGCAACTGCAGCAGCCGCAGCAACAGCCCCATCAACCGCAACTGCATCAGCAATTTCCGCAAGTACAACTGCAGCAGCCGAAGCAACAGCCCCATCAACTGCAATCACAGCAGCAATTTCAGCAAGTACAACTGCAGCAGCCGCAGCAGCAATTTCAGCAAGTACAACTGCAGCAGCCGCAGCAACATCAATCGCAACTCCAGCAGCAACTGCGACAGCCACAGCAACAACAACATCAACAACATCAAGTGTTACTGCGACAGCAATTACAGCAGCCCGTGCAGCCGCAACATCAACAGCTGCAACTACCAGTGCAGCAGCAACTGCAGCAGCCACAACAATATCAACTGCGACAGCAACAGCAGTCACAAATACAGAACTACCAACAGCAACAACAGCAAGAACATCTACAACCGCAAACACATCAACAAGTTGGCATGAATCAACTGCAATCAGTACTGCCCCACCAGGTAAACGCACCCCTTATGAACGCCCAACAGTTTCCAAGTGGATTAGGTAGCGTAAGGCAGGCAGGGCAACGACTGCTGGATGTGCTGCAAGAGGCTCGCACGTCCTTCTCAGACGAATTGTCTCGCAATTTTCCACGGGCGCAAGGTGGTAGAACATCAAACCAGAGACGGTCAAGAAACAACGAGCAAACCACCCAAATTAGCATCATCTGCCTTCCTCCAGGAAGTCAGTCTGTGCCTAACCAAGCTCAGCTTCTCTCGATGACCAACTCTGGGTTAGGATTTGGCTACCCTCTTGGGTCAAATTCGTCCGGTTACATCAACTGCCCCATTAACTTTTCCTCGCAAGACGAACTACTGCAGCACCTAAGGGGGTACTTTGGTTCCTTAAGCAGTAACAACATCCCTTGCTCGTTCTATAAACGCACGCAAGGACTGGGAATTCGCCAAATATCATTTTCGTCATTTCGCGAACTACGGCAAGCTGTTGGAAGAGGAGCCCTTGTCATCGTACCAGATTCTTCACCAGGCCCTTGTAATGGGCACGCTAACACATTTTTTCCAAGCGCCTCCCGTAATCAGATACAGAATCAAATACCTGTACAACCGAACTCATTAGATACCTTTTCGCCAGCTATGAGTCAAACAAATCCATCTCAAGTTTCTCCTTACTTTTCGCAACCTGCGTCACTTTTCTCTCATCCTGTGACTCCTGCCGGTGTTTCCGCTACACCATTCTCTCAACCACAGCTGTTTAATACATTAACACCTGGCTCACACACAACAAATGGCTCATTCTCCGCAGCATCAGTCTTTCCTACTGGAAATGGTTCTGTTTTATTCCAAAACAATTTTCCGCCTTTTCAAGGTTCTTCTGAAGAATCTTTAGATAACAGCCAAACTGTAGGAAACTTCGGTCAAAACACCGCTTTCTTGCCAGGTGTTAATTCCCTACAGCAGTTACAGCTACAACAGCAACATAAACAACTGCAGCAACAGCCACACGTTCAAATGCAGCAACCAAGACAAACACACTCACCCCCACAGTTGCAACTCCAACAGCAGCAACAACAATTGCAGTACGGACTACCACACCAGCAGCAGTTACAGCTTCAACAGCAACAGCAACAACTGCAACAACAACAACAACACTTTCACGTTCAAGTGCAGCAGGCAATACAAACACAACAACAGCAACAACAACACCTGCAGCACCAACAACCACACTTACAGCAACTACAGTTTCAACAACAGAATCAACATCATAATCAGCTGCAACAACAACAACCACAATATCAAGTGCAGCAGCAAGGGCAAACAGCACAACAACAGCAGCAGCAACAACAAATACAGCAGCCACAACAGCCTTTGCAGCAGGCACAGCTTCAACAACCTCAGGATCAGCAACCGGAGGCAGCAGAAGCACGCACAGCAACACAGGTTGAAGTAGCAACATCTGCAAGACCTGCTGAAGTGACAGGAACAGAAGCATCGACAACACAAGAAATAACAACAACAGCAGCAATAACATCACCGACAACAACAACAACAGCAGAAACAGCAAGTGCACCACCAACAATGGTGACCGCAAATGAACCCGTTCCACTAGAGGCTACAGAACCAACAGCAATTGCAGACGCAAGAGTTCCTGAGACAGCCACTGAGCTTCTCACACCAACAGTAACTGCATTTTCAGCTGCATTTTCTGCTTTGGAATCATTACTCTCAAGGCAGGCAGAAATGCAGGCGGAACGTCATGTTCAATTTATGGAAGTCCTGGCGGAACATCGACGACTGATGGCAGAATTTAGGGAACATCGACCTTCAAAAAACACGCCGGTACGCATTTTTTGTAACCACATTACTGACATTTCTAACATCCTTATTTACATTGGCAAGCTCATTCTGTGAACATGAGGTACAGCCTGTTGTCTTGATGTGAAAAGTTCTTTTTATTCTAGACTGATGCTCCTCGTGAGTCACCTGCCAGAAGTTCCGCTCCGCTCATGAGAGTACACCAGCAAGAACCAGCACACAGACGGTAATGCTCCAGTTAGTAGATGAGACACTGGCGCATGCATGTTACTATAATCGTTTCTCAACTATTCACCGATTGTGACCAAATTTCCTAGCCTCGTAGATCTGGTACGTTAGGGTTGATGGTGTAGCCGGTAGGGAACACGCTGCTTTCCATATTTCCACTAAAGAATATGTTCTGCATGTTCCTTAGGTTAATTTTAGCACCCATTCTAGGAGAGATTCGTTTTCGTTTTCTTTACGTGCAAATTTCATTATTCTGGTCATACAGAAAAAGTTTCCCACGCAGTGCCGTAAGGAAAATACTCAATTAAATTAAAGCCACATGTTACCGGGCGTCGCAAAACTATTTTCATTCCCCACCATATATGACACACTAACAAATCACTATGACAACACCATGATAAAGTTTATAAGTGCTTGTGTATGTAACGCGTTAAAGTTTCACCGTGGAGCTCTGTGCATGAGAAATTACAACAGCCACTGTCAAGAGGGTCACTAATTAAACTACGTTTCAGTTCATTCGTTTGTTTATAAAGTGAAATATTTCTGATAAAAAACGCATTATTACTAATATAAAAACGGAACTTAGAAATGAGAGTCTATCATTGTTGTTGAAGTATGCACTTTGGTGTTATAACAGTTTTAAAAAAATCACCGTTCTGAAAACTTATTCTTACTTGTCAGGAATGAAAATGGAAATGGGAGTCAGGACACTGAGGTTGGTATGATTAACTGTCAAATGAGAAACAAACATTATAATTGATGGCTATCCTTTGTGTTGTAGATTCCATTTGTGTATTTGTCTATGATCGGTTCCCTTTCCAATTCACAGTTCTTTTTCTACGGCTATCTACAGCCGGCTCTTTCTCAAGAACTAGCAGTTCCCGAGACACAGCACACAGTACAGAATATCGCACAATACGAGACCCTTCGATATTTTGTCGTTACCACTTTTCAACTCATAATTTTTTTAGTATTTAGGGTTTATTATATATCATGCCAACAATTGAAAGGGTATTATTTTTCGCCAGGAGCAAGATTCAAATGTGGATCCATTGTTACAACCGTATGAAGAGTCGGATCAGGAGGTTTGTAAAATACTTCATATGCCAAATGGTCCCCGACTTACATGTAAGGAGGTCTGCTAGATCATTATACATTCTTAACCTAATTCGCACCTGTTACTATTAATAACAACATGATTAAAAACAATCAAGTTAATACCAGAAAGTTATTTTATTCTATAAAAGAACAAAAAAAAAATCGACATTTGGAATGCAGTCATGTCTTCAAAAATTTTGGTTTCATGCCAACAGCACGTTATGTACGTCGTCGTATTACTTACATTGCACTTCAAATTGTCGATTGTTTACTGTTAAATTATAAACGAAATAACAAAGTTGTTGGCTTTTACTTTCATATATTAAAAAAAGATAACGGTGAAAGTCTGGTCTGAAAGGAGTTGTAATAATAGCACAAAGGAAGCAGCCTAAATGATTTTCACACTTCAAAATGGAATTCGTAAGAACTAGACCACATTTTACTTCTTCTTTACTAGCTTGAAATTAACAGTTTCTGATTGTCACAGGTATCTGTGACGCGTCCTCATCCCGGGCCCGTGAATCTTGATGACACAGTTTCTGACAATGATCAGGTATATATAAAGCTCGACTTCTGTTTACCTTGTGTTGATATTCCACATCTTAATGCATGGATTTTTATTTCAATATATTTCACTAGAATCTTAGTAGTCCCTCCATGTCTGAAGAAAATGAAACAATCAGAGACTATACAATGCGCCGTTTGGCTGAGTTAACATCAACTGGTAAGTGGGAAAATGCAACCTTGTTTAACGATCTAAATTGCCGTTTACCTTAAAGTGGCATGGTACCTTAAAAAGGACCAAAAAGTGTGTTCAAATTTGGTGCAGAAGCTTCAATTACACACGATTGACCTTTAAGAACTTAATTTTAAAAGTTTTTTTGAAAATGGTTGCTATGGCAACCATCCACGCCTTTTTGAAAAAGCTTTTAAATCCTTTTCGCCAACAGTTTTAGCTCTATTAAAAAAAAAACAAGATTTGAATGTCAAGCAAACATATCGTGTGCAATGAGGCAAAGTGTTCACAATAAAATCTTGGTTTAAAATCTTTCGCGGGCTTTATTTTGGTATTACCTTATTTTGCACTCCACCCAGTAAGCAAATATTCTCCTGTCAAGTGATCCACTTAAAAATGCCGTGATTTTTTGGGTTTATTGTATCACGACCCTCTTGGTCTTTAAATTCCCCAACTTTCAGAAATTTCTCTTAAAATACCGTTAAATGTTGCTGTGAGGTGAGTTGATCCAAAAACGGACATTTGAGAATAATGAACTTGAGTGGAGGGTTACATGGGGGGGGGGGGGGGCGAGTTGTTTTAGTATGTTTAGTATGTGAAAAGTTGCAAAAACTGGAGGAAATATTCCGTTTCTTAGGTAATGACAAATCCTGTGATGGCGATTCAAGAGACGCTTTTCACAAGTTATTATGTTTTTTACCCGTGTTCAGTCGTTTCAAATCTTATATTTTCAAAAACAATGGCTTTTTTCATCGACATCATCATATGTAAAAGTACCATTTCACCTTTAAACACAGGCAATATACGTATTAGTGAAGATGTGAAAGTAGGCGAAGGAGAAAATCAACAATTGAGTGTCTACGAGGTCCGATATGAAAAGTACACAATAAGGGCGCGGCCGTGAAGAGACAGATTCAGATTTCAGATTTTTTATTATTTCACACCATTTACAGAAATCGTACACCATTACAGTATTTACAGAAAATACACTAATTGAAAGAAAGAAACTATAACAGTAAAGAGCCAAAATAAAATGTGCTCAGTGACCAAAGTAGCTTAGGCTTTCGTGTTGGTCACTGACACGTACAAACAACAGACAAGACATATCTATTACAAGAAACAATAGGAAAAAGTACAAACTGAATATCAAAAAAATATAAACAAGAAGTGGGGAAAAGGATGGCAAACCGTAGGTAAGGACTAACGGATTGTGATTTAGTTTCAGAGTGGTCTTGTCGGAGTTGTACCTTCGTGAATCAAAGGCGGATATCACTGTGTGAAATGTGCGGTGGTACGTTTAACTTATTTTAAATGAATGTTATTGATAGTTACAGTAATTAACGGCTTTCCTGTTTTTTTGTTTGTCTAATGAATTTAAGCTTTTTGCCGAGGGATATACTTAAAGCCGTAAAGATACTATTTTAAATGGTTATGACAAATTTTTCCCAATGTCTCCAATCATGTTTCATTTTTTGTAATTGAAAATTTCCAAATATTGCTGGGAAAGACTTAAACCAGTTTTCGTTTTCCCACAAATTGGAACATGTAATCATCATAACAAAATTATTCGCGCCATCTTAACAACCAACCAACCAACTATCTAAGATGATAAAGAAATGAATGAAGATATAAAATACTTTTTTATTGCAGCTTCACGAAGGCCAAGGCAACACGAACAAGATGCTCATCAGTCGACAGGAAACGGGTGAGAAAGAAGTCACAGTTCAAATGAAATGAAATTTCACTGTCTCTCCAAAAGCCAATTTGATTACTTTCTACATCACGTTTTTACCAGTCTCCTTCAATAATGATAATGATTATACTTAACATTTTAATAACTTTATTAATTAAGAATGTTCATTTTAAAGGTTGTCGGCCGTGATAGACACCTTGTCGAGAGATCTATCTGTCCGCAGGACCTCTGACACCAACACCATCCACGTTCAAACACGGTCCCACGAATGCATTGTCACAACATTCCTTGGCCATTTTGAACAACAGTCCGGAACATCTGCGAGTTGGCCAAGGATCTACTTTGATGACGATGGGGTGGGCGACGGGGTGACAAGGGAAGCCTTTTCCTTGTTTTGGGACGCGGCGGTCGGACGAATGTTCCAAACACAAGGAGGGGATGTGACAATTCCCACCCTAACCCCGACGTACAACGCTCAACTATGGGAAGTAGTCGGTCGAATTTTGGCCTATACTGTCGCTGTTCTTGGCCAGTTCCCCGTGACCTGTGTTTGCCAGGTTCTATGCCTGGCAATATTTGGGATAGAGCCCGACGACGAGGTCTTGGTGAGAGACTTTCTCTCTACCCTTGGGGAAAGGGAACGAACACTTCTCTCGCCACTGTTTTTCGATAATCATGAACAACTCCAGAGATTCTTAGATAGAAGGAGAAACGATATCTTGGACGTGTTAAGGGAATTCAACGTACCATCTTTGCCACCTACTCGTGAATTGCGGAGACTCTTAGTAAATGTTGCTAGGTACAACTTCCTTGAAGCGCCTAGGACCGCCATCACATCAATGCAAGCAGGATTTCGATCTGTTGCTGGCAACACCTTCTTTGGGGTCAACGATGTTATGGTCTCGCACTGGTACGCTCAACAGCGACGCCCAATTTTTGCACAAATTACTGAGCGTCTTCACATGGCGTCAGATGGTGAGGGGGCTAGACGCATGTTCGATATTTTGATGGGCTTCCTACGTCAAAAACGGGAAAATGAAGGCCTTCTTCTTAGCTTTCTGCGATACTCTACAGGTTCGCCAAACGTTCGTGGCGAGAGGATTAGAGTTGAAATAAGTCGTACCACCCGAGTCATAACCCATCAAATCTGCTTTTCAACTATTCAACTACCAATAATTGAGGACAACAGTGAAAGTGAACAGGCGTTCTTGGCACAGCTTATGACAGAACTCACAAGTACCCAAACGTGGACATTCAACAGTGCTTAATATAACCGTCTTAATTAACGGGGGACGGGTGAGTTCAAAGTACGGAACTTGATACAGGGTACGGGTTGGAAAATATATTTGCGTTGGCTCTCTGAGCTGGCGTTATTTATATTTGCTACACCGCGCTGATGAGTCTCAATAAGGACGAAACAGCTGTCCGTGGTTGCAATCCTCCTGTATCGGTTCTAGTCGTGTGGGTGTCTTGCAAAGTCTACTTTTCACGTAGTACGATCAGCCTTGCAGTCTTGTTTGTTAATTAACGTTGTCGGATGAAAGGGCATCAAGACCACGTGAAAAGACCGAATGCAATATTTGTTTTTCCTCGCACGAAACCTTTTTTATAGCTTCTCTTTTATTGCCATATGACTTTGAGTTTAGGAAAGGCTTCAGTGCGGCTAAAAAAATTCTCACATGTCCTACACCGAATTTTACAGTAATTTTCCAAACTCAGGGGCATGCGACAATAAAACAAAAGCTCTCCCCTTTTACCCACAATACATTTCGCTTGAACTTGGGGCTTTTATCCGAAAACGTTAATTAGGCTGGGAACCTCCACTCTTATGACAAGTCGACGTTGATTTGTTTGAAATAATGACCGAATCCCGAATTTTGCAGGATAAGGGAGAAATAACATTTAATAGTAATAATTTGAAGGAAAATTATAGCTGCTAAATTTCCCGCGCGCTGCCATTTTGGATTTTATGACGTGTAATGGTTGCTCAGTTGTTTCACTGATAAAAGATTCTATGCTTCCGAACAAGAGCGGCAACCATACGTGTCCAAAATGGCAGGGAAAATCTTTTCTTTTTTTTCTGTTACCATTAAATGTTATTCCTACCCTGTTCTCCTTATTACTCTGAATAACTAAACGTCAACTTGCCGTAAGGCTGGAGGTTTCCTTTAATACCCAAGTTCGATATATTGCTATTCTGAAATTACTTCGATGCTTTTTTTTACATTTGGTTTTTGTTTTCTTTGTAATAAGTGTCTTGTGGGAATTAACAGACAAATGAATACTCAAAGTCAGTTTTAATCAGAAAGCCTCGGAGTTGCTACATCGAGCATTAATTGAAATAGCTGTCTGTGATGTGTCTGCTGGTGTTTGGAATTCCGTCGCAGCTACAATCCTGGACAAAACTGTTGAGGCACTTGGACACGTTCCCACCACTTTGGGTAACGCATCCACATAGCTCATATTTTACAACCTCCCCCCACCGCCCTTCAATGTCGTCAATTTTGTTGTGTTTTCGGAAGAAAAGCGGATAAAACACAAATCAAATGATACAGCATTGATGGAGGGGTGAAACGACTTTTACTCGGTTGTAAATCAAGACAGCCTATAAAAGTGCGTCTAGTTTCGTCCAAGACTGTAGCTCGATGATGTTACCAAAGAACGTTTAGTTGAAAAGACTGCCTTATAGATATTTATTTCAGTTTTTAACATAAGGCTAAAACGCGGTAAAAATAGCGAACATATAACGTCAAACCTGTGGGTTGAACAAACCTGTTGTGCTGATACAAAAAAAGACATTGAGTTATCTTCAGCGATTGAAATGAAGGTAACTGGAGTGACCGACGTGTTTTACGGCAATCATTTTTAGTTAGCGTCAGCCAACAGTTTTGTTAATGAACATGCCTGATTACGGTAGGGTGCATATCAACCTCTTGTTTGGCAGTGTTTGTGTTGGAACCTACACATTTTTATATCTAAAAAATGTTCTTCGTGGACATTGTCGGGTGAGCTGTTGTAGAATAACAAATAAGAAAGACTAGGAGCTCTATGTAATTAAGCGTGTCAAGACATGACGAATACCTTCCAAGCCTCCTCTTTAATTGATGCCGTTCAGGATTTCTGAGATCGGGCGTGGCTATATAGTTCTGAATTAAGAGGGGTGGCCGATCTTATCAAAATTTAGCCCCTTTATCGCTATTCACAAGTTGCGCGTTTTCAGGTTTCTAGTGAAGTACATACATACATACAGACATAGTTGGTGCCTTCGTTGTAACCAGTGTGACCAATCGGATATTTTGTTTCTAAAGTTTACGATGGGAACTTTTATTGGTTGAAACCGAAATTATTTTTGAAATATCTTTGTTTTTGTGTTACCTTTGGCGACATTTATCGTCCTTGCTAGTGTTATATTTAGCGCACACTATTTACCTGTTGTTCTTAAAAAAAATCTTGTTGAATCTTTAAACAACGAAGGGAGATGTAATGTTTGTGGCAGTCTTTCTTGTTCGACGAAACCGCCCTGCTGTCATAGTCATTGTTATAGTTTCAATGACAAGCAAAATATCGTTTTATCTATGCGAACTGTTAATTGTTATGACAGTCGTTGTTATAGTTACTGTTTCACTATATCATATCAATATAGTTACTGTTTATTAATATGGTTACTGTTTCACCATATAAAATTAATATTTGATGAAAACACGATAAGGATGGGAAATTTTAAATGGCAATAGTTGACACCAAAATTAATATTTTGTTATAATACGGCTTGCCAAGTTGTTCTTGTTTAATACCGTAGTATGCGCGTGGTCCTTGCTGAAATACCTGCATAAAAAGTATTCAAAGCTAACTAAACAAAACAGTTTCGCATATTTCTGGTGTAACAAACGCCATTGTTATCTTTTATTAGGAGGTGGTGGTCTAACTTTACAGTTGTAAAACTCATTTTTTCTCCGTCTAGAGAAGTTACGAAAGAACAAACCGGAAGTAACAAAGTACATCGGCAAAAATATCAAAAAGTTGGCCATTTTTTTGTGCAGAAGACCTGTAATTCAGATGCGACTTATTGACGGTTTAACAGAAGTAAAAACTGGAAGAGCCAGTCATTAATATACCTAGAATTCATTAACATCGCAAGCTGTTACGAAAACTATAATAATGAAAAATTTTATTTTGTTATCCGTGTCTGAGTTTTATTAAATAATTAATTATTAAACCGATTAATTTTTCAAAAAGTTAATGTTGTCTACTTCTTGCCTCTTGAAGCCAACGTAAACAAATGAGATAGATGTCCATGCCGAGTAGTTCTGAATGAGCTAGAGGATCCACTGATTCCCGGAGATGTCGTAAAATGTTCGGAGGAATATTTACGTCAATTGGTGGCACCGTCAAAACATCCACGTCTGATTCACTATCAGGGCAAGGTCCTTCCCAGTCAATGCCATATTGTTCCAATGGACCTTCGACACTGTCCTTATCAAACACTCCTCCTGCGGCGGTGTGGTGGGAATTCTGCATGTACAACATGCTCTCTACCCATAGTTGTCGAGGGGTGCTGTTGTGTTCGGTTTGGAGAGGATGTCTATTGTAAGCCTCTGCCCAGCGACTCAATAAATTGTTGACCCTCGGTATAAAAACAAAATGTAAGGCAAACAGGTGGAGCTCATCAGTGTTATCAAGGACACCCATTTCTTCCATAAAATAAAAAAGGAAATAAAATGTCGAGACGCAAAACAAAAACACTTCCCTCCACAGTCTTTCTATCCTTTGGTTATGGACCGACCGACCAGCTATATGACTACCTCTATTAACACCGCGAACCATACACATTAAAACAGAGACAAGATAATTTTCCCCACCCCTGTCAGATCTGACACGCGATGGGAACCCGTACTGCCGAGTGCCCTGGAAAAAACACTGGACCACTGTGGTAGCGCGATTGTTGTCGAAACACTGGAGGTAAGTGATTAAGCGGGAATACCCATCGATTCCTCCGGCTATGACTAAGCGCCAACGAACCAAGGAATGGTGCGTATCGATGTGCCACAGTGCATTTGCCCCATATACGCTATACCGTCTTCTAACGTGAACTTCGGACCATCGTATTGCTGCTCCAGCCGGATCCACTCTTCTCATAGCCATACGCACTCTATATCTTTGAACCCTTACACCATGGTTAGCTTCTAGCATTGCTCGCATTTGGCGACAGCCTATTCTTGGAAAATGCGATCGGATATTAATTATTAAACGGTCTAATTCGAGATCAGAAATGGAGGAATAACTTTCGCCTATCCAAATGCCGTTGTCACGCAATCTTCGCCGGACGGTGGATACACTCACACCAAGACAATCTGCAATTCTGCCTCTATTAAAATTTTCTCCAACGAGAAAGGAGAGTTGGTCAAACGTTATTTCGTATCTTGGTCGTCCAGCGGTGGAATTTTGAACAGGAGCGTTGTAAGCTGAACTCAACTGATTCCCTACTCCCGGGTTTACTACACGTGAACGCAGTATAAAAATATAATTTTGTATGGCATCGATGATGTTGTTGTATTGCTGTTCTTCGATGAGGTCAAACAGATTAACACAGTTTGAGAGGAGATTTTCCAACCTGGTGATACAATATTCCACAACTTCTTCTTCATTTTCTGTAGTGCTTAATAGTCTAATAACTTCGTTTACCAAACCAAGGGCTCTTTCAAAAAAGCTGTCTAGACTACTGGGCTGTACTCTCCCATGAAACTGAGGGGGAGCTCCAGAGCTGGATGAACTTAACATCGTAGTCGTAACCAAAATTAAAAGCACACGGTAAATGTAAGCCATGGTGTTGTTGGTTGTGAACTGATAGCTGGGGTCAACGCGAGTTTAAACAAGGTTTATGTATCATATTAAGCCGGCAACACCCCCAAATGACAACCTGTTAAGTAGTATCAAAAGTCAGACATCTAAAATAACAAAAGCCACGAGACATTAGCAAAATGGTTTAGCGATTTGCAAAATGGTTTTGCGATTAATGTACAAAAGCGAGATCTTATCGTAGAGATATCCTGACGAAATGATATCTGTGTGATATCATGATATCATGTTATCAAGATATCAAGATATCATGATATCACACAGATATCATGATATCAAGCAGTGATATTATGATATCTACTTTTGACCCCGATGGCCCGCCATAGACGATCCTCCGATGTTATAAAGGATGCCACTTTCGCCGTGGGTTTGTAGGTTGATAAATCGATATTTTCGAAGGAAACTGTTTTCGATTTAGTCGAGGAGTGAAATTTGTCGACCAGATTGCTACATGCTCAGAACCACAGTTTATTTCAATTAAGTAAAATTATTTCGTGGATCCTTCGTTTTTGTCTTGTGGCACGGGCTGGCCAAATTTCCCTGACGTGTTTCTCCTATTTCGCTGGTTCTTAACCTGAAAAGAGGCCAATAAAATTGACAAAACTGGTTATATAGGTTGTCGTTATTAGTAAAGCTCACATATTTCCACACAAAAAATGTTACCAATAAAATCGATAAAATTGATTGAAAAATCGATAAATATCGATTTCTCACAACAAATCCGTTTATCCATTTCCCATCAAATCAACTAATTTTATCGATTGGTATCGAATTTTATCGATTTTCGATTTTATTGATTACCCAAGTCGGGTCGGGGTTAAGTAAAATCGCTCTAAGAGTTTTAAGAAATTTTATTACGCACTCGAATAAAACAAAAGGGAAAGTCCCTAATGTCATATGTTATCTCTGCCCACGCGTTGGGCAACCCTTTCAAGCAAGCAATTTCTTTTCCTATTTCGATTTGTTAAATTCTCCCAGTTTCGTTACTAATTGTTTTTCTAGTTACTGTGCTGATTGAAGAAGAGAAACATGAATTTTCTCAGTGGTAGATAGATAAAATACCTTATAAATTGTTGGAAAATGCTAGTTGAACCCTTTTTGAATGACTTCTGGTAAATACCAGGAAACTATTCTAAAACGTCGCGTGACATGTCGATGACTTGGTATTCACCTAAACAGCGCCCCCCCCCCCCCCGGGGCTAACCCCCGGGCATTAGCCTTTTTTCTTTCTTGGATGGCAAATTCCCGGAGATGGGGGCACTTACGCAGCCCAATGCCCCGCGGTGGGGACGAAGGAAGAGGGCAAATGCCCCCACCCCCTCCCCCCGGGATCGTACGTCCTCAATCAACCCTGGAGCAGTTTTCATTTATTGCACAATAGTGCCACATTCAGCATTTAATTATAAATGTGTGATTTTTCGTTTCTGTAGGTCTGCCTCTCCGTCTTCTCCTATGGTTATAAATAAAGTTAAAACCGCTAAGCAATGATATTGACTTCGCAGACAACACTACATGATAGTTGATTCTCATTTTATTGTTATTTATTTTGTGTTAAACAGTTCGCTGGTAAAAATATCTTGACGTTATAAAATAGTTTGTTGTAAAGGTATCTGTTGTGAATATTTTAATAATATGCAAAAGTACACGACGATCGCTATAAACATATTTAGAATTTAATAAACGATCATGATAGTTTTAGAATCATCGCGACTAAATTCAAATTATAAAATCCGTGATCAATGTAGCATACGTACGTCGATTCACGCTGATCGTTCCCGATAGCTCAAGTTATGCCTTATTAAGCAATGAAGAAATTAATGCATAAAATCGAGAAAAGTCTACAAGTTTGTCCAGTCCTTAACTTTGCGAGAGAATCCTCCATATTTGGATTTAAAGTCGGAAACCACGTGCGTGTCAAAAGCCCGGGGGTTAAAGTCCCGGGGTAGGCAAATGCCCGACCCTCAGGCCGCGCCAAATTTGCTAATGCCCCACCCCCGGGACTGACATGGTGGGCAAATGTCCCGCAGTTGCCCGGGGGGGGGGATGGGCGCAGCTGGAATTGACTGATGCATTACAGAAGTCTTTAATACTCGAACCTGAAACATGCACAGCTGCTGGGACAATTAAAGAAACAGTTTAACTTAACCAATAAACAAATAAATGAAAACAACTGAACCATACTTATCGATGCCTCGCATTATGTGATCAGTGCTGAGCGGTATTACAGCCTCGCCTCTGCTTAGTTTACTTTACTGGTTCCCTGACGAAACTGTTCTCCGTGCAGCACTCTCGACCGGGCATCTCGCATGTAATGCTTCTCACCTCCCTCTATCCTCAATCTTGCAGTTGAACATCTCATAGTCATTACCTACCCGTTTTGGAGCGCAGATAACCTAACCACTTCTTGTCTTATACCTGGGATTATAATGTCAATGTGGTTTTTCGCTGGTCTGTCAGCTCTCGTGCCCCTTATAGGCTTAGAGCTACACTGCAGTTATCTAACGAATATTGTTTATAATCTTTTTCGTATTCCCATTATATTCTTAGTACTCGCCTGTTACACAAAGGTCTACTTTTTAGTCAGAGGAGAGGCAGCCAGACGGACAAGGTCTAACCGAAAGTGCTTGAAATTTTGAAAAGTTGAAAAGAAAGGAGAGACGTGTTGCACGTAGGTGTTCATCCTGGTGGTGATACATCTCGGATGTTGGATTCCGGTGTCTGTGTTGCGAAAGTTCGACAAATCCTGCAACCGCCACAAGGTGCAGTATTTGTAGAAACTATTTTTCGTTATTTCATCCACTTCTCAATCCCTTGGCTTATTCACTGAGCACAAAGAAATTTCAAAGGGCACTTTACTTTGGAGAATCTATCAAGGATTATGTCACCATGGCAACAAATGAAACACTTAAGGATCAACAAGGTTTCCTTGTCGCTTATTATTTTCATTAGTAAACTCTATGAAGTGGACAACTTTTATTTTATTCATCATTTTATTTTATTTGTTAATCATTTGGTTGATTTTTGATTTTTAAAACTTTCTTTAAAATCCAGCAGTTACGTTTATATTAAATTGAATACGACATTGAGGATTAGGGTTAGTGTTGTGTAATCAAGCTAAGGTGACAGTGAGACGGTAAGTGTGCGTGATACGAAACTGTATTTTAAGGTGCTTGTTTGGCAACTAGCGTAATAAGCTTCCCAAGTGAAGCCACAGGTACCCCAAGTTCTATGAGAGATATAGACCGCGTGTCCTTTGTTCAGCGTTGTGTAAGTGTTGTAATTTGAGCGTCACGGCGACCGTAGCGAAATTATATGGATTTGTATGAAAAAAAAAAAAAAAGATTTCTACTTCAATTTTACAATTATGCAGACGAGTTTTCAATCTAAAAATCCCTACCTAAACTCCCCTGCCCGTTTACTTGTCTCCTATGTGGTTTCTGGCGCAATTTAGAGCGATTCCATTGCTTTCTGTCTCTATATATATTATTATACTTTTCATTCCACAGGTGAAACGTACCACATCAAATCTCATATAACTTGTACTACTTTCAATGTTAGCTACATGATTCAATTTCGCCTATGTAATTTACAATATATTGGGGAAACTAAACGTCGCCTCAAAGACCGTTTCAATGAACATAGACGACCTGTACTCAACCCTACTTCTAACTATATCTATACAGCGGTTTCGGAACACTTTCTCAGCAATAACCACTCTGACACCCACATGCTACTTATTCCTATTGAAAAACTTAATAATGAACGCGATTCTTTTAGAAAGGCACGTGAGGCTCACATTATTCACAAGGCTAAGACTCTTGAGACTCTAGGCATTAATAAACGTGATGAACTGTAATTTGTAACTAAAATTGTTTTTATTTTCTATCATTTCTAAGCCACACCATACCACGTCATATATGTAACTTCCGCTCATTGTTCTACTACATATATATATTTCTGTAAATTCGTGATTTGCCATAATAAACCTGATGAAGACTGGTATTGGCCAGTGGAAATATTGTAACATACGTCTTTTCACGTTGTTTGATCAGTCCCTGCAGTAGTCATTTTGACAATCATTTGTATTTTTATTAATTTTGACTGATCACGATCTTTCTGATCCAACGTTGAGCCAGGTTGATCGTACATTGTTTTTGCAGTGGTTTTATACCTTAACTTCATATATAAAGAGATAAAGCACCATTTAAAATTATATTTGTTTCTGTCCCAGGGATGTTGTCATGGTAACCTTTCACAAGAGCCCAGATCTTCTTTGAACTCTTTCAACACCTAAACTAATGTTTCTGAGTATAGCACTTCAACTTCGGTCTTACCAGAGCAAACTAGAAGATTTCTTCGCACAAATCCCAAGGAGCAGAGACCGCTGATATCACCTGAGAGGCACATAAAGATACCGTAAACTGCCGCTTTTAAGCCCTGGGCTTATACAACTTCGTAAGGGGTTTTGGGTGGGCTTATAACAACGGATCGGAGGGGCTTATATCCGGGGGGGGCTTATAAGCGGAATGAAAAAATAAACGTTTCGAAATGAGCCACAGCAGTGGTGATCGAAATACGTTTTACCACTATAACCTTTGAAACGTCATAATAAATCGACTTCACTTCACTTTTAACAACAAAATCAAAACTGTAACAACACAAACGTAACCGGAACGTGACAAAACATAAGCTCAGAGTTCATCTTCGCAGTGTTCTGTGAGAGTGCTTAATATTAAGGAAACAAGAAAAACTAGAGGGGGGCTGATATCCTGGAGGCGTTATAACCTAATGTATTTTTTGTTTACAGGTAGATGGGCCTATAACCTGGGGGGCTTATTAGCGGAAGGGGGGGGGGAGTCTTATAAGTGGAAGTTTACGGTATTCCGTCCACACTGAAGAACAGGGGCGGTTGTTCGAAAGCCAGTTAGCGCTAAGCCGAGATTAAAAAGTAATCACGCTTTCACGTTCTCTTGTTGAAACAAGTTTTAAGTGCAACCAAAGACAAAACGTAAGGTAGAAAGGATTTACAGGAGTCCTTGTCGGGTGGTTTTGAGGCTGATTTAAAATTGACGCTAATCCTGGGTTAGTTCAATACTGCTATGAAAAACTGGGCATGCGCACTGACTGATACAGAGCTGGTATGTATAAGCAGTGAGCTCAGACCAGTGTTAAAGATTTCCACAGACGCCATAGTATGATCTAATTTGCTTAAGAGTCGTTAGTACAGAATCGAGTACAAGGCTAATTTAGAGAAGTCCTGCAACAAGTATCGTGATCGAGATCGAGATAACTGAGAAGCAACAGATTCAATAACGGCCAGGTGCTGTGTTTTTGTAGGAAATAAGATATATGTATATAAATATATATCCTTTTTAATGACATGGTGTGATTGGCAGAAGTCTACTTCTAATCTTGATTTAAAAGTTTGCGCAGCGGTGAAATCGGTGGTAACGTGCATGGGCCAAACACGAGGGCTTGTGACCTGTCGATGTAATAGTAATACCGATTTAGAATCACGTGCTGTACACGCTTAGGAACATGTATCAGGGACATGGAGCGGCAACTGACGTGTTAAAAACGCAGAATGTACAAATACAAGTGTTTGTCAATTTCGTCTTTCTGTGCCGTATAATAATATTAATAATAATAATAATAATAATAATAATAATAATTATGATAATACAGCCACTGAGAACGTTGAGGCCGAGATTGTTCAAAGTTTAAAATGATGCCAAGGCTGAGATTTAGATCCGAACATTTTATAATTTTCAGCAAGAAAGGAGAGTAATTTGTGGCTGTGAATACTTACAGAATCTATATTAGATTTTAAGATGATATATGCTACTATAAACGCGTTCAACAGAGTAACTACAATTGGAAAGGACTCATGACCATCATGAACCGAAAACAGCCGATGAAACAAAAGTCACGTGTTATTTCAGACAGTGGCATTTGGTTAAATTCTGTAACCTTTAGAATGTCGTCTTCCACATGATCGAAACTTCAACCGATAGTTCAGTCCAGAGACTGGACTGGACTGGAAGTTAATTGTGCTGAGAAACCAAGTCGAAGGACTGTTTTTGTGATATTGCAAACGACTTTTGTCAGTTTAAACGGCATGAATAATTCAACGACCCACGCAAATGCGACAATTCCGGATTTTACAGGTAAGCATTCGGCTGGTTTATGCTAAATTAAATATTTTAAGTACTTATGATTATCTTTTGAGTATTCAGTTAGTGTGCTTGACTAATGGGCCACTTGTGGCACTCTAGAAGATAGACACTGTCAGTAATAAATTAAGGTTGAATGTGTTTCGTTTGTTCCTTTTCATGAATCCATTTTCAGATTTTGTCCTTTCACGTTGTTTTGATTTTCTTTCTAGCTAAAACAAAAATCGTAAACAATGTCAATCCATCTTTGTTCACACCCTTATCGCGTGTGGGACAAGATCTAAGTTAGCTAAAAGAAACGCGCATGCAATCTGAAACCAGATTAAGAGCCAATCTGAGCGATTTACTTGTGCCAGTGGGTCGTTCAACTCACCATGGGGAGCTTTGGTGAGCTCAGGATTTCACAGCAAGAAGTAATTCAAAGCGCGAAGTTCTGTCAATCTATTAATGATCTTGCGGTTAGTTCGGTTCCACGGGTGGTATAATAAATTGACATTCTACTGTAACATGTTAATTTACACATCAAGCATATGTCTGTGCAATCACTGTCGGCAATAAATTTCGGTCCGTAACAAAACGCATGATTTAGATGCGTGCGGGTATATTTTGAAACCAAAACTTGTCCCTTTTGATTGACGGTCTACATAACCAACGACGAAATCTATGCCTTGATGTACGCATTATTCATAGGTTTCAAATGACTATACATTGGGAAACAGAGTACAGTATTTAGTACGGGGACAAGTCAAATAGAACCTCGCATACATTTCTGTTTGTGACAAGGTATTATTTTGCGACGCATTTCAACTTTCATGTGAAATTGAAATTCGACGTTTTGTACACCCGGTGTACACCGAACACTAATAATGTACTCGCCAACCCGGGCTCGCCAATCAGATTGACCTGAGTTTGATTTGTTTCATGACGTTCCCTCATCAATTATCCCTCCCGGCCACAATCAATTGTCTACCAAGTACCATACTTCAATGTACAACATATACAAAGCTTTCACACAGGAAGAGACTCAATTCGTAGATCTGAGTGGTGTTGAAGACTAATTAGTTAAAAGGCTACAAAATCATTAATGTTCTACTTGAGCGGAAATAGCAATCTACAGAGGACAATGAGTTTACTGTGTCACTGGTAGGCTTGATAAAATAGAGCCATGGCGTCGATCGCGCGTCGTCCGAGTATCCTTGGTCGCTTTCCGCATGTTTCCAGAGTTACTGGCTAAAATCGGGACCCAGGAAAGCACTGGTATGTAGTCACTAAACTTGTGTACGGGCTTAAGGCTTAAGATGAATTTGCTAAGAGCGAAATTTTCACCACTGTCCTGACGAAATACACTGTAGCATCAATACATCGGAAGCCCGCCAAGCGAGGTTGTGACTTCTGCAAACAACCAAGCCATAGTTTTGTTGTGTCGTCGTTTGAGCTTTATGCCAGATTGCCTCGGCAGCGAGAGTGTGCGAAAGACGGGTTGGCTCGCTCCTCAAAATTTGGCCCTGTTGTGGAAGCGGTAAAAGGAATTGCTTTGGACTGTGACTCACCGTGTAGTTTTGGCGGGAACAACTTCGAGTTGAATCGCAGTGCCCTTTTAGGAAGCATATACCCGCAGATAGAGGTAATTTTGCCTTCGCATTAAACTCCTCTGTGCCCTTTTAGGTAGCACATACCCAAGGGTTCAGTTAATTTTTCCTTTGCATTAATCTCAGTGCTCTGTGCCTTTTTAGGTAGCACATACCCAAGGACACAAGCAATTTTGCCTTCGCATTAATCTGCTCTGCGCCCTTTTAGGTAGCACATACCCAAGGACACAAGTAATTTTGCCTTTGCATTAATCTGCTCTGCGCCCTTTTAGGTAGCACATACCTAAGGACACAAGTAATTTTGCCTTTGCATTAATCTGCTCTGCGCCCTTTTAGGTAGCACATACCCAAGGACACAAGTAATCTTGCCTTCGCGTTAATCTGCTCTGCGCCCTTTTAGGTAGCACATACCCAAGCACACAAGTAATTTTGCCTTCGCATTAATCTGCTCTGCGCCCTTTTAGGTAGCACATACCCAAGGGTTCAGTTAATTTTGCCTTCGCATTAATCTGCTCTGTGCCCTTTTAGGTAGCACATACCCAAGGGTTCAGTTAATTTTGCCTTCGCATTAATCTGCTCTGTGCCCTTTTAGGTAGCACATACCCAAGGACACAAGTAATTTTGCCTTCGCATTAATCTGCTCTGTGCCCTTTTAGGTAGCACATACCCAAGGGCACAAGTAATTTTGCCTTCGCATTAATCTGCTCTGTGCCCTTTTAGGTAGCACATACCCAAGCACACAAGTAATTTTGCCTTCGCATTAATCTGCTCTGCGCCCTTTTAGGTAGCACATACCCAAGGGTTCAGTTAATTTTGCCTTCGCATTAATCTGCTCTGTGCCCTTTTAGGTAGCACATACCCAAGGACACAAGTAATTTTGCCTTCGCATTAATCTGCTCTGTGCCCTTTTAGGTAGCACATACCCAAGGGCACAAGTAATTTTGCCTTCGCATTAATCTGCTCTGTGCCCTTTTAGGTAGCACATACCCAAGGACACAAGTAATTTTGCCTTCGCATTAATCTGTTCTGTGCCCTTTTAGGTAGCACATACCCAAGGGTTCAGTTAATTTTTCCTTCGCATTAATCTGTTCTCTGCCCTTTTAGGTAGCGCATACCCAAGGGTTCAGTTAATTTTGCCTTCGCATTAATCTGCTCTGTGCCCTTTTAGGTAGCACATACCCAAGGACACAAGTAAATTTGCCTTCGCGTTAGTCAGCTCTGTGCCCTTTTAGGTAGCACATACCCAAGGGTACGGCTAATTTTGCCTTTGCGTTAATCTTCTCTGTGCTCTTTTACATAGCATATACCCAAGGGTACGGCTGAAATTAATCTGCTCTGTACGGCTAATTTTGCTTTCGTAGCATATAAATACCCAAGGGAACCAATCGCGCGCGCGTCACGATTCTCCGCAGCGGGCGATTTTCGCGCTGGCTCGCGTTCTTTTTAATTTGCTCGACTGTCTCTAAGCGAAAAGAGAGATTGCTCGTAATGTGTACATGAGCCGAACCTAATCAGAATCAACAAGCAACCCCTTTTTTATCGGAGACGCTAGAAGTAGTTATAGAGTTGGGGGTACCAGAGCTATTTTTTCAAAATGCTCTGTTACCAAACCCAACTCTAGAACTACTTTCCATCAGATGGACATTATTTTTATGGAAATCTATATGTATTTTATTTTATGGAAAACTATATGTTTTTATTTTTATGGTAATCTATATGTATTTTATTTCATGGGCACAATTATTTTGTATTTGGATACTATATGTTTTATTTCATGATGTATCCAACGCATTCTTCCATCTCGTGACGTCTGACTGCAGGAAGTTTATAATTCTCGGAAAAGCAGGAAGTTTTTCTCAGAAACAAGTCTGGACATGTCTGGTGAAAACAGGAAATGACTCAGCTATTTTCCAAGGTCATGATAGTTGTATGATATCTATTGACCAATTAAAAACTTCCCCATAAATTACTTTTTCTGATAAAAATATCAGAAGTCGCTTCAGTTTTGATAAAAAGATCAGAAGTAGCTTCCGGTTAACAAAAATATAGCAAGACATCCAAAATGCCTCTAAGTCTGGAAGAAGCTGTTAAAAGATTTGAGAATTACTCTGATAACATTCAAGATTCCATTTTAATAATGGAATCGCACATGGGGAGCCTTCACTCTTTTTCGTTTGATTTGCCGCAAGTAATTACAAACTTAGACAGAGTCGACATTAAAGCTGAGGAGAGGAATGTTTCAGCGTATGTTAAAGTTCTGGAGGAGTATCAAAGAATCCTCGCTATGGAGAAAAAGAGGAGATCAATTAAAGAAGTTATTGAAGTAAAAGAGGAGTCGGCAGACTTCAAGGCTAATTTAAAAAAGAAAAGAAGATCTCAACGTCTGGGAATTATTTTCAAGCCGAATGTTCTGCCAGCAATGGCTGCTGCTGGCCAAATGCCTCCACGAATGCCTCCGCCAAATCCTGCCAGACAAATGCCTCCGCCAAATGCTGCCAGCCAAATGCCTCAGCCAAATGCTGCCAGCCAAATGCCTCAGCCAAATGCTACCAGCCAAATGCCTCAGCCAAATGCTGCCAGCCAAATGCCTCCGCTAAATGCTGCATTAATGCAAGAACCTACTATTGAAGAAATTCCTTCAAATGTGCAAGATGAATTTATGTTAGAATTGTAATTTGTAATGACCGTAGGCTGAACTTTGTATTCCATTAGTTGCTATATATCTTTTGTCATCGAAGCAGCTTAGTGATACTTTGTTTATTTCATAACTTCCTATTAGATGTTTGCTGCTTCGAATAGTTTTCATTGTGTGATGTATTTGTTTATTTTCTAATAAAACGTTTTTGTAGTCTTGATGTTTATATTGTTTTTTATTATATTTTTCTTAATTCCCTTGGCTGTTTTTCCGCCTTTATTATTGTCTTTGATGTAACTGTACATTTTTGATCGCAAACCGACGAATTCTGTTATTGGGATACCGCAAGCTTCATCTTTAAATTTGCCAATTACCTTTTTGTTTGTATTATCGAAATACGACGAGCTTTCAGGGTAGTCGCTGTTGTCAAATCGATCTTTATCATTCCAAAAGTCTCTGTAGACATCTTCGGCTTCGATTTCATATGTTAATGAGTCTGTGTCTGTGAATAATAATTTGGCTTTGTTGCCATACTTTTCTTTTATGTAGCTATAATGGAAATCATACATCAATGTCTTGCTCAGATCAAGAATACACATTCCAATATATGCTGGCCTGTTTAAAGTAAGTGTTTCCTTTATTTTATGCACTGCAACTAGATTTTCGTTGAAGATCTTACTGCTTACATAAGTAGGTTTGGAAGCCATCTTTAATAATTTCTTATCATCAGTCACAAGTCTTACATCTACACGTTTTCTTATATTTTCCATAGTTTTACCGAATACTGAGTTATTCATAAGTTTGAAGAAGTCTTTTTCGAATGAATTTTTCGCTTGAGTACGTTTTAGTGTATTGAAGTCTATATATTGCTTGAGCCATGGAGACTGGTTGAATTCTAATACTCGATGAACTTTCTTCACTTTCAATCCAAGATCAAGATACAGCTGCAGGTTTCTGTAGTGTAAAATATATTTTTCTTTGTCATATAAAGTAGGGATCAGTTTGTGTACCAATCCTGTTGATATGTTGAATTTTTTTTGTATTTTCTTACAATACTCAGACAGCATATCTTTATTTACACAAACCCTCTCAGCAGCTAATGGGTAGTCGTTATGTAATTCATGCAACTCTTTAGGATATTCTAGATCAACTTCTAGTATTAATCCTTTATTACTGTCTTCATTATACTGAGCTATATTGATTTTATTAATCTGCTTTTTTGTCATCCATTTGAAACCACCAGTTGGAAGATATTGGCTCATAGCCCAACCGTATAAATTATTAGCATCAAGATACATAATGTATTTTGAGGGTTCATTCTCATTGTATTCTCTCATGTACTTATTGTTTGCTTTTCCATATCGATTGGCAATATAAGATATACCACCACGCATACCTTTTTCAATGAATTGAAACATATCAATGTCAGTCATCAGTTCCAATTTAATATCAGTCATTTTCAACATGGCGTCCCAACTCAAACCCGGGCTAGTGAAGTAGTGACAGGGGTCAAGTTTGTAATACTGAAGACATGTTTTGCGGAAGTTTTCAAACACGTCGGCTAATAGAAGTATATCAGACTTAAGATATAGATTGTGGTATTCGCCCATCGTTTGTAATTGGAATGTATTCCATACTTTTTGAGCATGACAATAATCCTCATTTGTTATATGCTCATTATTCAATATGCTGTAAAATTCTTGTTTAGTTGGTAATTCTGTTTTATTGAATTTCTCAAAACTGTCCATGTAATCATACGGATAAATACCTTATCGCGTCATAAGATTTAATTTTTCTTTTCGGAATCTTTTGTTTGTATACTTTAAAGCTTCTGCTGGTAAGTTGCTGACTAATTTATCCAAACTTGAACTCATGAATTGGAAACTGTCGATGAATTTCAGATGGTTGCCAAGCATGAAAGCCATATACTTTTCCATGTTATTTGGAATAGCATTGATATTCATTTGTTTCTCCTCTCCATTCTTATTTTTGTATGTATTATTCTTGACAATAGCTCCAATTTCTTGCATAATGAAATGACTGTCATAACCTCTCAAATTATGGAATATAACAGGAATTTTTATCTCTTTTGGATTTATTCTGAGTTTCAGATTGCATTCTTGGTGAGCTGAGCCTCTGAATTTACCAGTAATATGGCAATGATCTCTGACTCGAATGTCTTTCTCAGTATACTTTTTATCGCATATGTGGCATTCTTTTGCTTTTTCAAATTCCTGTTCATTCTCTTTTGTCATTCTCAATGGTTTATCGAAATGTTTTTTCATTACTTTTTTGCAGTATTTCACTTCTTCTAACATATTTTCCATGAATTTGTAAACAGCCTTTTCACCCCTATATAGTTGTATTTTTTTTGTATATTTGTCATCATAACAGCAAACAACTTTATAACCATATCCACAGTCTGTATGTCTTTGGTATGCTTCGGTGTATGATTTATTACCGTCTTGTTGACATCCTTGTACCTTTTCAGTTATAGCCTCAAAATCGGCATATATAACAAATGGTACAGGTTGCTGTTTATGGAAGTTGTTGAATTTCAGTATGTTATTGTTTTTGTCTGGCATTTTAATTGCTTGAGTGCCGTTCACTTGTATGCAAATGTTTTCATGATTTTTCAATACCCTGTCGGAACTGAAACATTGCAGACACCACATACAAAAGTGTTTCCTCTCTTTGTGTTTTGTTTGATTATACATGAACTTGTTAAAATCCTTTATGAGAACATAATGCTTGTTTTCATTTTCCGTTATCATAAGTAGTTCCATATGATCTTCATACTTTTCTTTGGAAACATATATGGGGTACGGTTGTTTGTTTTCATATCCGAATACATTTATATTGATACTGTTTTGCTTCTCGATTTTGTTGTAATGTTTGACACTGACTGGAAATTCGATACCTGAGTAATCTAACTTTTTAACGTATGGTTTATCAACTTTTTTAATCCTTTGAGAATATTTCTTTTGTGGATTTATATGCCTGATATGACACCATCTGAAACATTCATTATCTTTATTTTTAATGTTAATTAGTCCCTTAGCACTGTTTCGCAGTTCAGAAGGTAGTGGGATATATGAGGATCCTTTCATGGGTTTGTATGTGACAATGTTGAGGTAATGGTTGTCAACTGATTGTACCGTCCATCCTGAACCTTCTGATATCCATTGAGCTATCTTATTAAGTATCTCTTGTTTAGACATTTCTAATGCTTCATTGATTTCTGTATTGTTAATGATTGTTTGAGATTTACTATTGAAATATGCTGACTTTTCGACTGTTACATCAGCTAATATTTTTTCGAAAGTGACTTTCAATGTTTCAACGTATTTCAAGCCTTTCATTTCATTCAACAAAGTCATTACACGATGTTCTATAGCTTTTCTCGTGTTTTGCATTTGTTTTAAGGGGTCTTCATTGTTTTTAATGTCGATTTCAAATGACTTAGTGAAACCTTTTAAAGCTTTGTCTGTTTGCTTTATTATGGTTCTTGGTGTTGGAACCGGTTTTTTAACAGTATTTTGTTTAGTTCTTGGTGCAGGAATTGGTTTGTAATTATTCCTGAATTCTGTTGGTGGTAGAATAATATTATTTTCGTACTGCTTTACCATCTGTTCGACACTCTTGCGAGGTGTTGGTATTGGCCTCCTTGGTTTGTATGTTCTTTGTGTTGGAACTGGTTTCTTCTCCTGCTTAAGAAGCAATTTGATAAGTTTCGATTTGCTCAGTTTCTTCAAACTAGCTTTATCCATATTATTTTCATTGGATATATTTAAATTCATTCTATATATATATACTATATATTTTTATTTAAATGTTTTCAGAACGCGTTTTAAATATGTCAAGAATTCGAATGATCCAAATATGGATCCTTTGAACTATTTAATTAATTTCAGTTTTTGTTTCATTTCATAAATTTCTTCGTTTAATTTGTGTTTTGCTGTTTTCAAATGACACCATTTGCCAGCAAGAGTGTAATTTCGTCCATTATTGCATTGATTACAATACCATTTTTTCTCCAGCATACATCTTGTTTTTACTCGTCTTTTATCCTCTTCAGTGAAATGTTTTCTTGGTCGTCCTCTCTTTTTATTCTCCATATATTTATAATATATATTTATTCTTTATATATTTATACTATATATTTATTCTTGGATATCTTTGACTTGTGCGTTTAAATTCATTCAGGAACTTTGTAATTTCGACCAAATTCTTTTTTAAGTTGTTTATCAACAAGTTTACGTTTTTTTAAGAACCCCAAAAAATCCATATCTCCAATATTTTCCATCAATAGTTCATCTCGACGTATTAGATATTCTTCATAATCCGCCTCACGATCCAGACGTTCTTGATTATTTTTATGAACTTTAGTTAGAAGATGTTTGTCCTTTCTCTTCGAACTATATTTCCTATTACAAATATCGCATAACCACTGCTGATTTCCAGTATCCATCTATATATATATGTATATATAATTTTTATTTTCTGTTTAAACCTGTTCACCACAGCAGATGATAGCTCCAGTAATTAGCATACCTCGGATCCTTATATGTCAGCTTGCCATATCTATTCTTTATCTTTGAGGCTCTTTTACGATATTGCAACCGTCTTTCTGGATTTTTATGGATTAAATAATCTTCATACATTCTGTCACCGAAGTGTATTTTATTACCGTTTTTCAGTGTCACAACATACTTTTTATCTGCACGGTTTGAATAATTCAGATCTTTTGCACCGTACACGTTTTTGGCTCTGAATTTTAGAGTATTGAATTCATCTCCTAACATAAGGTTTTCCATATAATTATGTTACATATTTATTTTCTATCGCAAGGACTGAGTTGTTGCTGTAACAGATTGGATATGTTGACCGATATTTGTCATGTATTTTACTTCCACATATGAACCAGCGTTTAAATTTTTTCCAAAGACTCTTCATATAATTGTGTTAGATAATAGCCAGAAATAAATATATTTTTGGCTACCGTGAGCGATGAACAGTCGTGCTGCAAGTCAGATATAATATATGTTAGATAATTCTCTTTTAAACATTTTATATATCCTTCAAGTCCTTGAACGGTATCCAACTGTTGAATTCATCACTATACCCCTTCCACTTAACTAAAGCTTGCTTCTTTTTATAATCCCTCCGAATAACTTTATCAATTCTGAATACCTGTTGTTCAGCTTTCAGTAATTCAGGTTCATAAAAACTACCTTGAATGTCTTCATCTCTGAGATCCTTCAGTTTGTATGTGATTGGGTTGGTATGTTGTATTTCATCAACTGTAAAAATTTCCTCAGACCAGTTTGGTGTATAAGACTTGTCGAACACTTTCCGTTTGTACTTGCTTATCCTGACCTTATCACCGACTTTGAACTTTGGTTTCTGTCTTGATGTTTCCATATTACCATACAGATTAAAGTAAACAGTTCCTTGATTCTTCTTTTTACTGGCTTCAGTTGGTGTCATCTTTGTGCTTGAATGTCTGGTATTGTTATAATGTTTCACTGATTTAGGTAGCATGTCAAGATACTGTGTATTACCTTGAACAGTAAACTGCTTCCACATCTTGGTTTTAATTGTTCTGTTCCATCTTTCACAAACTGACGACTTTTCTTCATTCTCAGTTGAGTACAATGTTATTTTATTCTTATCAAGTAGTTCCTTAACATGTTTGTTATAATACTCTTTGCCTTTGTCTGTCCAAATATATTGTGGTTTTCTACCTTCTTTGAATATTGTTTTGAATGCTTCAGCAACAGTTTCTCCTTTTTTGTTCTTTAAAGGGACAATCCAACCATATTTAGAGAATACATCTAAAACCATCAGAAGATATCTGTAGCCAGCATTCCATCGACTGAATTTTTGCATCTCAACGATATCTGAACACCATGTCTCGTCAATATGGTTTACAATTACTCGCCGCCGGGTGAAGTTACGCTTTATAGGTTTATGTAATTCATCAGCTAATTCTTTTTGCCAGTTTTCTTCACTCGACGGCCTTTCCCGTTTTTTGGCTTCTTTTGTTTCACACCAAGACCCAGTTTCTGCTTTGTATTAATCAAGAACCGAGCAGTTTGTCCCCATTTTGGCATTTCCCCATAAGGTATTTCATCTAATGACTTAACCATTTTCTTGTCACATTCACCCTTGTTTTTCCCCATGTCATAACAAATATCATGATAAGCTGCTATTTCATCCACTTTATTGAGGGGTTTCACATTCCATTTGGTCACATTTCCAGTATTCTTGTCATACTCCAACTGCTTCTCGAGAGGGTTGTACGGTCCGAGGTATTTATACTTTCCAGGAGTCCATCCAGCTTTTGGTTTCGGTATTTTCCCAATTAGTTTATGTATATCAACACCAGCACCATCCAAATCCTTCCTGTCAGTTTTATACTTTCTATTTGGTCTTATTTTGGTTGATAATTGATCAAGAGCTTGACTTCCAACATTTTGAATCATTGGATTCAACTTATCCAGAGCATAATCGATAGCCTTTTTCTGCAGTTTTGGGTTTCTCAAGGCTTCTGATCCATAATATCTTCCCATTTCAACAGCCTTTTTTCCCAGCCAAGGAATACCGTGGTGAATCAATAAATCAGTACCAGTCGATGCTACTGTATCTAGTAAGCCCGCCCCTTTCGACGGGCTAGCCCGTTTCCCGCCTGTTTAACGAATTTCGTCTTTGTAATACCACATTCAGCACAAGTGCATTTAAGCATAAGCCTTCCATTTTTAGCTTTAACATGTCGTTCACTTCCTGGCACACATTCTGTGACCTTTTTTTGTTTCACGCAATATGATCTCATATATATATAATTAGATTAGATTAAGGTTCAACGTACACATTCTCATATTTACCAGTTTTCGGATTTTTCACCAAACGCATAACAGTACCCTTCTTTGGTTTAGTCCAGAATTTCTTGCTCGTTATACCCGTTGGTGCTGTGAAAGCACCTTTCAATATATCACCAGACCAATATCTGTCAAATACATGGTTGGTTGATGGAATTACTTTGCGAGTTATTTGTTCTGCTATTTTGGCTGCCTCAAAAGCTTTACCTAATGGATTTTCACCTCCCTTTTGACTTTTGACGAATTTCGTCTTAGTAATACCACATTCACCACAAATACATTTCATCATAAGTCTGTTATTTTTGGCTCTCACATATCGTTCACTCCCGGGTACACATTCTGTGACCCTTTTCTGTTTCACGCAATAAGATTTCATATATAACTTGATTACATATTTTTGAAATACCGTGCTAGAAACCTCTCATTCTTCATTGTATCATATATGTTGAAAACTTCTAACAGATCAAAATATATGATTTGCCCTTATTCATCTCATTCAAAAAGTACAGACAGAAGTAACCACATGTTGTCGTCAGTAAATTTTGTATTTGATTGTTCTGATGAAGCAATGTTAAGTTCTTCTTTTTAGCATGATTGACCATTTCTTGGAAGGGAGGCAAACCAAAGCTATCAAAGTAATTGATGACTTTGTCCTTAACATAAGTAGCCACCCAATGGCTACCGCTCATATAACTCGGTTCAAGATTGTAAATGAATAGTGCCTGTCTATGATTATGAGGAACATTTTCATCTCTTGACAGAACATCTTTGATTGGGATATTCAGATATTTACACCATTTTATTAAATCATAATTGCTTAATGGGACATTCTTATGGAATTTTGGTTTTACAATAGAATGTTTAGAAGAGGGACGTTTTTGAAGGGTGAGTTCTTGCCCAATAGTAGACCTTCGCCCTTTTTTTTGGAAGCTTTTTTTTTAGTCCCCATACCTAATGTTTGATCAGACCAATTTCCATAAAAAGGTGGAGTTCTATACATTGGGACTAACAAACCACCATCTTGATTGTTAACAGTAGTTGGATTTGGTATAGATCTGGGTGGTCTTTGTTTCGGTTGTCCCATCTGAGGGGCACCTTTACCAGTCATCTTCTTTATTGCCTCAATAGCTAAAGGGACTCCAATTGATGCAAGAAGAGTCCCTAAGAAACCACCTGTTTGTACTTTAGTCGGTTTTATATGAACACCAGAGCCTGTTTGTAGAGCATTTAATAGATCCTTCTTTTGTTTGGTTGTCAAAAGATGTTTATATGCTATCAACTGATCGATTTTATTTTGTGGTATGAGAAACCCACCAGTTTGAACACCTTTTCCGGATATCTTCTTAACAATCTGAGATGCTCCTTCACTTGCTGCTCCAGCTAAAGCTGACAATCCAAGAGTCTTAGCAATCGTTGGAGCAAAAGTTCTTCCAAGCATCAGAACTGTAGACAGAAGAGATCCACCTAATTGCTTTCGAATGTTTGTTTTAGAAAGTTTAATGTCCATTCCTTTCTTAAGTTTCCGATTTTTTTCCAATCGCTTAACTATATTCTGAGGTACGTATAGAGTGTCATTCCCAGATAGAGAGTCCTTCGTGAGCCTTAGAACTATTGTTTCTCTTTTATGATACGCATTACTAAGATTCTTTTTCTGGTTTGGTGATAAACTAACTTTGATTTCGTATAGTTGTGTCATATAATATATGTTAGATAAATTCTCTTTTAAAAAACATATTCATTTAAAACTTATTTATTTAAACTATCATCAATTCGTTTCCAACTGTCTTAACAACAACCTCACTCTCGTAAAATACGATGCTATGAGCTCGGACGTTTGCTGCTGGGGCTACATTGAGACGATAATGGAGAATCAACTGTTTAGGATCTCTCGTCACTACCTTTTTCTGATATGACAAATCGAAATACAATAATCCATACAAACTAGTGAAATTGGATACATTAAGCTGTGTTCCTGAATTGTAATCGTTCTTACGAAATGCATATGACATGAGATCATTAAATATCCGTATTTTAGAGTCACTATCATATTCCAGCTCTGGGTAAAAAACGTTATTCCCGTATTCAAGCCTACAGCTTGATAGAGAGCTGTTAGCGTTAGCGGCATTCAACTTGAAAGTATCGAACAAATACGGACTCCTCTCTGCTTCAACATCATTCGGTGCGTCTGTTCGCTGGAGATAAATAAAAACATGTTTAACGTTATCAATAGCTGGACTGATTTGAAACATATTCTGAATAGCTCTGGTATTTGCTGACTGATTGTAGATATCTCGCATATATGTCCAGGTTGTTGGCTTAAGAAACTCTGAAACGAAATTACTATACATGATGTCTTTTGGGATTAGTCTTGGTAGCCAAAGATACAATCTTTTTACTACAACCCTACCATCATCAGCAGCAGCTGCTTTGTGAATAAGTTCAGCATCATCATTAAGTGTAAGTTCAAATGTGAGCTGCATTGGGGGCAACATTTTTCTTTCTAATTCTTGAAAAAAGCTGTATCTGTTTAACGGAATCATCTCGTTAATCGATTTAGCTCCTCCGCCGCCGTCATTCTGATTAGCCTGGGTTAAAATACGACGGGCTTCGAAACCTGCGTTTGTATCTGCTGTAGTTCCATCAGTATCAAGATACCAGAAAGAATTCTTTCCAACGGATCTACTATAATCATCGCTGTATTCAAGGAGATTTTTGACATTCGTAATTCTATGTAAATTATCACTCTCGTATACTATTTTACCAGACGATTTAATAACCATATGTCTGATTAGACTGTGAGATCCGTTTATCATGGTGATGCGATCTGCCTGAGCATATCCAGCACCATCTGCCCTTTTTTGAAGCTCTTTAGTTACTTCGAAATACCCATTGAAGAAATCAAACATAGTCGACCGATCGTTGATTGTGAATCTGTAACCCGTCTTTTTCTGGCTTTGATTGTTAGCAGGTTGCTCAATGACATTATCCAAATGGAAACGAACGTATTCATATCGTTGCAGATTTTCATTTGTTCTGAAACTCATTTATATGAGTAGTTTAGATAAAATTCACTCTTTATATAAACCATTTCCAACTTATTAGTCTATTTATAATTGGATAAAATTCACTTTTTAATAACATTTTAGCGTCTTAATCCAGTACCAGATATAAGTCTATTCAGAATCGTGTTGTAGTCTTCTTGTTTTGGTTTGGTTGGTTTGGTTGGTTTCATTGGTTGTTTAGTTGAACCGTGTAATTTTCTCATAATAAGCTCTCCGCTTTTTTCAGCTGCTTTTTTTCCCAGTTTGTCTCCAGCATGTGAAATACCAGATTCTAGCGCTTTTTTGGCAAAAGGTTTTAAAACCATTTCTGGAACTTTACTTAACACCCTTCCAACTGGTTTGAAAATGTTATCAACAATGATCCCAGATCCTTTATGCTTATACACAAAACGACCTAGTTTCAGGTGATAAATTCGCTTGTATTCATACGACGACATATATAACTATTAGTTAGATTAATCTCTTCTCTCTTAAAATCAAACTGAATGAAGTGTCACTATGATTAAGATCTATGATTCTTCGTTTACCGTCGGTGATATAAATCCGAATTTTATTAATCGTATTTTTATTACACGGGTTGTACTGAACTCGTCGAGGCTCTTGTGTGAAACTATAACTCGGGGTGAGAGTTGAGGTACTGAAACTATATATAATATCTGACTCTTCACCATCGACAAGACTGTCACTTATCAAATCACAATGAACATTCAATATTTCTCTGTCTTGTGAGAGATTAGGAATGTAATCTCCAACATTTACACTACTTGTTAGAATCTTTTTATTGAAACCAATAAGATCATTAAAATTACTTTGAGTAAGATCTAATCTGTAATTTGAGGCTAGTGTTATTATTGTCCTGAATACAGTATCGTTAAACTCCAGAGTGATTGGATATTGAGGGTTTGATGAGGTTCCTGTTTTTGTTTTTTCTTTGATTAAATTGTCAAAATCAATGTAATTCCATACTCCAGGGTTGAATATAATTTCCGTCCAATTAGTACCACTATCTGTTGAATATCTGATTTTCTGATTATCAAGTTCCCTTGTCACATTAAACCAAGTGAATGACATCGAAATGATTCGGTCTAGACCGATTTCATATTGTCTGTTTGAATCTAGTATTATCGGATTATTGTATTTGATTGTGAAATCCGATGGTTTATTACCACTTATACCTTTGACGATATGACTGGATAATACAAGTTGTCTATTCATTTATATGATTAGTTTAGACTAAAATAGTTTTTGTATATTTTGTTGTATTGCGGCTTATTGAGTATTGAATTTCTCAACAAGATGTCGAGAAGAGCGACACCTGTGTTTCTTAGCTCTATGCTATTATTACCAGCAACCTTTGATCCGATAATCAGTTCCAGTTTTTTCATCATTTCTGTCGGATTATTGAAAAACATTACCTGTCCACCTCTTTTTGTTTTTTTCTTCAAACCAGACCCTTTAATATTTTTTAATCTTTGATTGTTGTAATCGATATAATCAGTAAGAACCTTTCTTGTATCTTGAATAATTTTTCTTCGATATTGAGCCTCAGATTCAGTCATTAAACCACTTTTTAATTTTTTACTGATATCACTCAAATAACCATTTAGTTTCAAACGTTGATCTTTAGCATTTTTCAAGATTTTGTTCAGATAAGATTTCCTCTTTTTGTCATTCATATCTTCTTGCTGAAGTCGTAATTCAATATCATCATAGTTAGGAATTTGAAGTTCATCTAAAGCTTGATTTATTCTATCCTCTTCAAGAATTTCGTAATCTGGTACTTCTTCTTCTTCGTATCCAGGTGGAAGATCTTCAGGTTCATACATAAATTCTGGATCTATATACATTTGTTTTTCACCTGATGCTAAATCCTCGAGGACGTCTTCATAACTTGGAGGTTTTGGAACCAATTGTTTGTCATTTTGTGGTAGAACTTGATCACCAAATAGATCTTCCAACCCATAATCAGGCACTTCATCATCAATAGCTATTCCATAATCAGGAACAGGTTGCTTTTTCTTTGGTAATCTTCTCAACGGTGCTTTTGGGGCTGTAAGTTCCTTTAACTCAGATGTTATAGGTTTGAAAAGTTTCTCTGCCTCGACTTCACCCATTTGATCAGATATCGTTTTTTGTTTTATTGTCTCTCTTACTGTGTTAATCTTTTTACCAAGCTCGGATCGTTTCTCAGCTATTTCTTTCCATTTGATTAAACTCATTATATCATTTGTTTACATAAAATTTCGTATTTTGTTCGGAAAAATTAGGGTTATCATATATAAAAACGCTCGCATATCAACACGCTAGACACGCTATGCGATAAAATTGTATAACATAATATCATATGAAGATTCAAAATTACGACATTCAAGATGATGAAAATAACGATTTTGTTCAATTAAAGAGTTTCATGCCAAACCGATGTTTCAGGATGCTTATTTGTGCTCCCTCTGGTGGTGGCAAGACTAACCTTTTGCTTGATATGATATATAGCCTTCTCTATTTTGATAAGATATACCTTTATGCTCGCAATCTCCAACAAAGCAAATATAAGCATCTGTTGAAATCTCTTGAACCAATATCAAAATCAAAAGAGGTCGGTTATGACGTGATAGAAGCAAGTAACGATGAAATCATCCCTCTGACAGATTTGTCTGATGAAAACCAAAAATTAATCATATTTGATGACTATTTGAATACAGGTAAGAAAAATGACGAACGGATACGTGACTACTTTACCAATTCTAGAAACAAAAATTGCTGTTGTATATATTTAAGTCAAAGCTATTACGGAACTGATAAAACAATAAGACTGAATAGTTCACATTTTTGTGTTTTTGATTTTCCTTCTATAAACGAGCAATCGATGATTTGCCGAGAACTGAACATAAATAAATCAGATTATCAGAAAGCTACTAAGGATCCATATAGTTTTTTGTATGTTGATAAGGTCAAAAAAAAAGGTAGCCCGAAATTTCGATGAAAGAATATAAACCATTAATATATGAGTTATACTAACGGTATCCTTAATCATGATGATTCTCAAGGACTAGGTAAGATAGGTTCAAGAGGTTTACCTGGTATTGGATTTAAATTAGATGCTAATAATGATTATGATATGCAGAATAAAAAATTAGTGAATGTAAAACAAGGAACCAATAATAATGATGTGGTTACAAAAAGTCAGTTAGATAGTGAAATAGCTAAGATTCCAAGTGTGGATACATCTAAATTCATGCTAAAAACAGGTGATACGATGACAGGGTCGCTTGTTGTCCCAAAAGACAATTACCCAGTTCAAGGTTATCTCAACAAGGTTATTAGTTATGAAACGCAAAGGGAGATATTCTTGTCAAAGGAGGAAGGAGGCTTGATGAAGCAATCTATTAACATGAACAATAATTTCATCACAAATGTGAAAGATCCAGTTAATTCAGACCATTGTGTTAATAAAAAGTATGTCGAAAATCAGCTTGAAAAAAAACTGGATAAAGGATCTGATATTGATATGAAAAATAATTCAATTATCAATCTTGATCTTCCATTAAACCAAAGAGACGCCGCATGTGTCGAGTTTGTTAACAACAGAATTGATGACATGACACAAAAAAAGTTTCTCAAAGTTGATGGCACTAACAATATGACTGGAAACTTGAATTTAAATAACAATAAAATTATTAACTTACAAACCGACTACAGAGATTCAAAATCCGCAGTTAATGTTGATTTTGTGCAAGAGGAAATAAAAGATTTGAGAAATCTTGTCACTCAAAAAATTCGTGAATCTCAGATCAATAACTCAGGACAAAAACGAGACGCCTTCAGATACTTGATGGAAGACACTGATGAATCTTCGAGTGAAAACAATATCGAGGTTTTGGGTATTGTCGATTTTCCCAATTCTCCACATCAAATTAATAAAAAAGCTTACCAACTTAAACTCTTGTTTGAAAAAAGCTCACCCTTCCAGTACCGCTCACGTCTTGGTTTTAACTTATATAAACTTCCAGTCGGGTATTACACAATGGTCGTTGAATGGTTTCCGCCGGAAATGAATGAGATAAGTGTAACAGCTCAAGGAACAACGATTTCAATTTCTGATGAAACAACCAAAACATTCGAGAAGTACACCAAAACAGTTATCCATTTTCACAGATGGGGTAGCTCACCCCCACAATTTATATATCTCGATCTGCACGGTACAGTCAGTAGGCAATCGTTATTAACAATTGGGCATTTAATTGTCTATGGTGTTAAAGAAACAATTTCAAATGTTGACCCAAGTGTCTATGACACCGCTTTTGTTATTGAAAATGGCAAGATGGTAATGGAAACGGATTTGTCTTTAAACGGGCACCAACTACGCTCTTCCATTCACCACATAAACGGTTTTTTAAATTCGACAAAAGGGAACAAAAATTTTGTTTTAAATGGCGCCGAAATAATGTCATTGCCGGGTGAAGCGATTTTGAAAAATATTGATATATATTGTACGCGTCCAATCACTTCTTCTTCTTCTCATGTCACTGTACATAGACACAAAAAAATATCTTTGAAACTCAAAACATCTTTACGGAATTTTTTTACTGGAACTCTAAGCTCTTCAAGAAATTTTACCTCAAAAAAAAGTGGGTGGTATCAGACAATAAACCCAAATTCTTTCCAAATGCCTTCGTCTGGGATTTTGGCTTTTGAACTAAATATGAATGATGATATTTGGAAAAGTTACAACGCAATTATACTTCGTATCAAGTATCAAACAAGTGCGTGATTACTTTCCACAAAAAAATTTACATTTATTATATAGCACAATGCAGGATATCCATCTGATTGGAGCATGGAATGCTTTTTAGAATATATTATTATCCCAAAAGAAATAATGAGGATTCCGAAGAAGATAATGAATAATCTAACTTTATAATATAATGAGAACAGCTATTTTAATCAACGAAATTATTGAGAATATAGAAAAAATAGTTCGAAACATCAGAAAATTATACATCAGTATTAAGAAATCGTTCAAAAAAGAAAAAAATGTAACCATATAATATATATGGATAGACGTGAAAGCATATTCAATTGGAACCATGTTTCAGAAAATTTAACGGAAGATCAAATATCTGAGTTGAAAGCATTGTACAAATTCTATCATAAAAAATATTGGCTTGCAAAAATGACATTTAAATATTACAAAAAGGCAGAACTTGCATGTAATATTGGATCTGTTTTTTTGATAGTAACTGGGACTGTAGTTGGTGGTGTAACACTAAACCCTATTCCTCTTGGAGTGATATCCAGTTCTGGGCTCTTGCTTAAATCATATTCAGAGGCTAAAAATTATAAAAGGAAGATTGAGATGTCAAAATTCGCATACACTTCGTACGAAAAAGTTTTAACACATTTGCGATCTTTTATGAGAGGACTGGAGTATAATGACAAAGAATTTCTTGATTTCGTCAAAATTCTCGATGATATAATTATCGATATGTGTCCGTTAACTGACAAATTTGAAAAAAAATATAATAAGGTGTTCATTCAACAATAGATTTTATTTTATCACCAATAAGAGACATAATACTTACCCAATATCGATTGTAAAAAGCTAATGTTTTTTTCGATTTACTAATTGGAATATTTTTGTAAGGTATTCCCATCATCTTGAATATCTTTCTCATAATGAAATTTACGCTAATCATCCTTTTCCTTGTACCATTAACTTCATTAAGAACCTTACCTATCTCGACATATATAGCATCAATCTTATGTTTCTGACAGTTTGATATTTTAATGTTATATTTTTCTTCAATATCGAGTAATATGTTGCTGATGTGGTACTCTCGATGGTAAACAGATTTTCTAATAAATTTATGTCTATTTTCATAAAAATTAACATATTCTTTCACATAATTATATCCTTGAACAATACCACAACTTAGACAGGCTAACCTCCCATCGTCATTAATAATATACTGATTATCACAGCATTCATCATATTTCGGTTTTTCATTAGAATCTTCCAATTTTTGGTCACAAAAAGGACAAACAATATCTCCTGATTCTTTCAGTTCATCATGTAATTCCTTGTTACAATTCATTCTATACTATTATATGAGATATTTTTTTATATGATTCAAACTTCCTGTTTTCCGAGAATTTTAAGACTTCCTGCAGTCTGGCGTCACGTGATGGAAGAATGATTCTATTGCCGTGATGTAGTCATGTGATGGAGATATAGAATGGAACCAATATACCTATAGCGCCCTACGACTTGCAGTCTCTACGAGACTACAAGTCTACCCACTATAGGTTGGAAGGAGCCTCACTCGTTGAACTTCGTTCAACGACTTCCCGAGCCTGCTCGGCTCCTTTCCGACATATAGATTTCCATAAAATATTACCATCAGATGGAACCAGCATCGCAAAAAGAAACTTCCCCTCTTGATCGCTTTGCGATCAATTCACAATTCACAATTCACAATTCACAAAAGCTCCGCTTTTGTTCCCCAATGCTAAAAATATGGATCTAGCATATGGAACCAATATACCTATAGCGCCCTACGATTTGCAGTCTCTACGAGACTACAAGTCTACCCACTATAGGTTGGAAGGAGCCTCACTCGTTGAACTTCGTCCAACGACTTCCCGAGCCTGCTCGGCTCCTTTCCGACATATAGATTTCCATAAAATATTACCATCAGATGGAAAGTAGATATATAGTTGGGTTTGGTAAGAAAGCATTTTAAAAAAATGCTTTCGTACCCCCAACTATATAACTACTGCTAGAATGTAACTAATAGTTAACGTTACGATTAATGCTCCGTCTTGATAACTCCGCTCTTGCGGAATCCTTGTTTTATAAAGGGTCACCCGGCGTGAAATGTAAACCCAGCTGATGTACACATCTCACGCAACGCACGCCGGCTTGAATCAGTATTAATATCTCGGAATCATTCACGCTGGTGGTCCAGGAAAATTTAAACAGAAGAAATCGAGAACCACGTAAAGCAGCGGAAATACTCAATGCCCAGGTTAATGCTACTTTGATGTATGCCCAGGATCCAGAGAAGCGATGCCCCGATGGCCTTCGGTGTCCAGTCACGTCAACAAGGTCGAATAAACAGTAGCAAATATTGCGCTGAAATTTATCTCGCAAGCAGGCTACCTCTTTGGCTTATGTCTTATGCAAGCGACGAAGGGGTACTTGTCCCGCCTGTGCCCGCGAAGTAACTACTCTTGTTTGTTTGTTTGTTTTTTTTAGTAGACTGAGTAGAAATCAGTTTAGTTACTTGATAAAAAATAAGCTGTAATCAGGTTAAAATTCACTGCGATCTTGTTTTCATTAGTCATACAACGGGACAGACGAAACGAAATTCAACGAAACCAAGCCAAGAAATTTCTAGCGAACACTTGATCCGCGCCGGCTTTTACGTTGTAGGGCAAAAAAGTGCCTGGCAAAGGATGTTAAAAAAAGCGAACAAATTTCTCGATCTTATCCGCAAAATTACGCGTGACCTGCGGCCAGACTCTATTTCCGTTCGGTTAAACAGGCCCGCGGTAACTGCAGAGCAAGAAAAGGTTTTTAGCGGACGACCAAATAAGAGGAAATATAAAGAACGCTGCTAAAATTGGGCTCGGTAGGAGATTATATTGCGTGCTTTGTTTTCCTTTTTCTTCTCTTCTCTGTTTATCAACGGGTCTCAATAAATTGTAATTATCTGTCAACATTGTCATATTTTGCAGCAAGAAGCTAACACCTCGTTTCATTCTTATGAATCCTTAAGGTGACAAATCATGGCGTTAAGTTACTGTTAATATTAACTGAGGGGGGATTCAATCCCCCTTCAGCTAATTTGCATAACAAATCCTGAAGCGATCAAAGCCTGACCAGGTTGCAATCGATAGTTGGTTTGCTCCTAAACGAGACGGAAAATCCAATTTTCGATCACAAAATCCGGATTAAAAATGGCTGAGAGGAACACAACCAAACTAAAACTATTGATCGGTGGATTGACAAATATATGACGATTGTTTACAATGGTGTGACTCGGGCTCCATTAACTCAGAGTCTAGAGTCCAAGGTCTGTACAGTGAAGCGTTTCTTTCGGGCGTTTTTTCTTACATTTAACTAGAAATCTTCAGTTATTCAAAATAATCAGTAAAATTGGAAAACCAGGGGCCCGTTTCTCGAAACTCCCGATAACTTTCCGGGCCCGAAAACTATTTTAGGTGCACAATATTCTCCAATAGCTATACAATCAATTTTTATTGATTTTGAAAGCTAAATTTTAATCTTTATAATTTCATGAAACATATTGCTTACTTTGAGCCAATATACCATTGGCTGATGAATAAATGAGCTTGAAAAAATACTTACCGCGCCCGGAAAGTTATCGGGAGTTTCGAGAAACAGGCCCCAGGACCGAACTGCGGTGCCAGGAGAGAAAAACTCCTACGGCCTTTATTTCGCTCGCCAGGTCTCGGATCGGCAATCTACGTCAATGATAACAACAAAGCTGAGAGACTGAGTAGGTTACTTGATTGTTTTGGTGGGAAACTGTGAAACACAAAACTTTGGATTTATTAACTGAGTTGATAAGGTAAATTGGCCACCGTAAAGAAATTGAAAGCTGACGTTTATAGCGTTAGGCCTTCGTCAGAGCGAATCAAGAAATTGTGGGTTACACTTGGTTTAGTGTTGGAGAACGGTGGAGCTACACCATTGTTAGGAACGTGGCAACGTCAGTAAACACAAGAATAAACTTATTGAATGAAAAGCGTTCGTTGATACTCGGTTTGGATTAAGTGTGCAGATTTGAAAATTGAATTTTTGTTCTAGATTGTGTTACCCTGATGTACAGAATGATTGTCAGTGGGCGCAATGTTATAACTCTCAAGTGTAGCAAAGCCCGAAATTTCGGCCTATGTTAACTGTCATATAAGAAATTGCTGTCAAGAGTAACAACGCATTCTAGATACTAATTAAAACAAGAAAACGTACTAGTCAGTTTATTAGCTGCCAGATTTTCGATTTACAATGTATTATAGCAATTAAATGCATGCTTGTAAGTAGAAATTTATCGGAGTTGATTACACATTGGTGGACAAATATGGTGGCCATCATGTCATACACCATTCAGTCGACGAGATTTCACTATGATGAATTATTACATGTATACATAGAGGGAAACTCCGCCATTCCGACATGTACATTCCGGACCAATTTATTTTCCCCGAACATATATTTTCTAAGTCATTATATTTTCTAAGTCATTTTGGTATGTTAAAGACTCTTGTTTCCAGTCATCTAGCATGGCCAGTTTTTTCTAGGTTCCTTGGTGATCAAACTGTGGGGGTTCCTCTGTCATACAAAAACAAAAACAAAAACAAAACAAAAAAACACTAGTAACGTAACTTTACATTTTAAGTTTATTGTACAAAACACTTTTTAATAATGTTCGCTTTAAAATTTAATTTACTGAAGGAGGTTTCAAAAGTAAATAGCGATTTATAGGGAAAAATTGTGTAATATTATTGACATACATGATGGATTTTTTATAAAAGACGTATTCACATGAAATGATTTGATACAAACAGTGGTGTCCAGAAAGATTAATTTATAAAATATACAGTACATACACTGTTATTTCCTTAATTTAAAAACAATTCTTTTCAAAAACGTAGCTCGTAAATTTGCCTTTAAAAGTTTTGATATAAAATACATACAGGTACCTTCTAATCCTTTGCTGGAAAGTTAAGGGTTATAATTTAATGTAACAGCTTTTTGAGGATGTAGACACAGTGGGAGAGTAGGAAGCCACTGGGAGTGGAAGGCTTTCCAAAATAGATTCCTCTCCAAATTTTTATATATCATTGTTAATGTTCCAACCCATGAGAGTAAGTGAGACAACAACAGTTTGTGGGATAAAGGGGTAGGGGAGGAAGTACTCCAGTGAAGCATAGACTGTGCATACAGGTCAGGCTAGGCTATATTGGCAATGGGCCTCCCCTGAGGGCTATCCCCCGAGAGCGAGGACCGAATCCTTCCCAGAGGGCCAAAATCCCCCGTGAGCGAGGTGCATACCCGATCCTCCCCTGGGAGCCAAAAATCCCCTCAGAGCGAGGTCCCCCCTCCCCTGAGGGCCATCCTCCGTGAGCGAGGACCGAATCCTCCCCAGAGGGCCAAAATCCCCCATGAGCGAGGTCCATATCCGATCCTCCCCAGGGAGCCAACAATCCCCTCAGAGCGAGGTCCTTATCCTATCCGAGCCTATACCCTAAGGTTACCATAGTAACCAGTTGTGAATGGCGCAGAATATAGAACTAACTGAGACTGTGAGTCCATGGGGAAAAGTGTGACCTGTATTGGGAGCACTTCCTCCCTTACCCATGTTTATTGAAATTGATCACAATTGCCATACTACCCTACAGGGCATAGTTGATTGGTAAAATTGAAATGATCTTACTAGCTGTTAAAATAATTGAATCTGAGAAGAAATGATCCCAACCGTCGAAGAGGAATCATAAGCAGCTGTGAGCTTAAGAAAACAGTTCATTTTAACTGACAGTTATTGACAATCTCTTCACAGCTTATACCATACTGAAAGAATAACAATGACTAAAATAAGACTAACAACTACAGCAGTGTACGAAGGCCAGAGTAATAACTATCATGCCCTTACATTGATCACGCTATTCAAAGAACTGATCAAAAATTAGGAAATAAAAATAAATAAATAAATAAATAAAACAATGCCAATAATGAAAAGCAAGTCAGTAGTAAATGAGGCTAAGAAAAAGGCTATAAAGCCAGAGTTCGCAGTCTGATCACAGCTTTTCTGCTGTGGCAAAGAATGAACAATAAACTACATTTAGACTAGAAACTGTGGTAATATGCAATTAGCTGGTACATTAATTTTACATCTATATGCTGACGGAACAAGATGTATACTGTAGATAAGGTATTATTGCATACAACTGGATACAAGTGTTTATAATGTTTGGGGCAACGGTTATGAAACTGTGCAAAGCCATACCCATAGATACTGAGACAACATGTGGGAGGGAGGGAGGGGAGCTGGTTAACAAAGGTACTCAACCAGAATGATTACTAGAATGGAAGGCTGAAATGAACAAAGGCAGATTGAGGGTGCTTGATTTCACGTGAGCAGCCAAACGTCATTGGTCAAAATAAATATCCTGATCTTTGCACGTGAATGTGGCATGACCTTTAGGCATAATGATTGAAAGGTCTTATCTTGATGACATATCGCATTGCCGATATAGTAACGCTAGGACATTAACCTCATGGTTGTCCCATTAACTTTAATTTATAATACTTATAAATTGGCTTATACATACAATGTATTTATTTTAAATTTATATCATTGAGTACATCCCGATATTTAGTTCAAGTTTTATATCCTTGAGTACATATTTATTTAAAAATTGTTCACAGTTGCTGTTCGCGTTTAACCCTTCACTGAGTGGCAGAAGAGAATAATTAACAAAAAATTCCAAATTTCGTTTTATAAAAGCCTATTAAAAATATAAACAGTTTTATGCAAAACGATTAAATATTGCATCCGATGGTAATTGTATTATTATCATATTAAAAAACGTTGCTGTTCAAGTTTTGATATCGTTGCAAACATTTAATTTAAAAATTGTTGTCAATGTTTAACACCAAGAAAATAAAAGAAAGTGAATTTGGGTGTGATTGTTTGTTGCTTTTTATTTTTACCTGACAAGGTATTAATGACCTTTTTATTCCACGAGAGCGTTGCAACAAGCTTCAGCTCCTGAGCTTGTCGTGTGTTAATAATTTACAGACTACGCTTATTCAAACTCCTTCGGCTTGGATTTGCCTTTCACTCATTTACTATCGGTTATTTTGAACTCCCGCTTTTTCAAACTTTTTTGTTTCCCCCGACGGTTCAAAATAACGGGGCTTAACTATATGACTATGACTATAAAAACAACAAAAAATTTGTTCCAGGCGAAGGTATCCCCCTGCCGACAAAAGAAATATTAATTATGAAAACAATATTTTATAGCATCCTGGCAGAGCCCCAGAAAATTTCCAATTTTTTAAACACTGGAGACACTACTTGAGCACTTTGGCAGAACGAATTATAGTTTCATATCAAAATGAGGCCCATCTTGTGCATGAATTTTTTTTTCGGACATTTTCCCTTGCATGAATTTTTTTTTCGAACATTTTCCCTTGCATGAATTTTTCTAATGGTCTCACTTTTCTAATGGTCCGTCCCTAAAAGGTTTACAAAAGATTTCACGCCGGTAGGGATTGTGCGGCCTGTCACCCCCTGCAGTTTCAAAGTCACAGACCTTGCGTGTCTCAGATCTTGCGAGTCAACGCGGTTTATTTTACGTTACGAGACGATTGAAATCTTTGACAAGCCAGGATGCAGTGTGAAATGGCTTTTTTAGCGAAAATCACTTACCTACGCCATATCTATTGCCGGTTTTCACTGTCACACCATCAAAAATTCGAAACCATTCAATAACAGAAGCTAAGAATTGGAAATGTTACAGAAGATCAATAAATAAACAAGTTCTTGAGTTATTTGCCAAAACGTTTCACGCAAATTTATAGAGCTCAGTAAAATCTAGAGCTCAGTATACAGACGCCATTGGGTGGCCGGAAATCAATGAAAACACCTGGAACTCACTTTTGCTATGAAAGCAATTACTTTTCCTTGTGAGCTAGTATGCAACAACTCTTCTTATACTTGAATTGTTCAAACTGCCGAAAATCATAAGAGAAGAAAGAAAAAGAAGACAAAACAAAGAAAGATGGCGCCTTTGTCACGGCGCCATCGTGATGCTACGTACTAAGCGGCAATTTCGAAAATTCAACATGCTGTATTTTAAACATAAAGGATGATACCGAGCAGGAAGCTTGTGAAAAGATATATTTTTAGTTGTTCCTACACCTGGTGACAATAAAAATTTAGCAGGCCTAGCAAGTTTTAGTTTTTGAATTGTTATCACGTAGGATAGGAAATCTGGGGGGGGGGGGGCAGGCACGACTTGAGTCCCCCACGAAGACTGCTAATAAAATAATATATTGTAAACAAACGGTAAGCGAAAACTAAAGAGCAATAGATTTAGCAACTTTCAAGCGATCACTAGCAGTGTGCTTAATATAACGGCTTTTAGTAGAGGCACACTTCCAGCCAGCATGCATGTCCAGAAGATCACCAGAAACTCTCCTGCAAGCAGGATTCGACGCGGCACCGGACTTGATACTATGTGTGCCACAATTAGCAATGTCATCTACAAATGGTCTAAAATATTTCCTAAACTCCTCCCTAAGCGTAGTATACGAAACTCCTTTAGTTGCATGAAAATACTCCTTGGACTTAGATTTAACAATTCGTCTGACGAGGGGGGCAGATGACTCACTAGATGATGGAAGAAGCTTGAGTAACCTCTCAGTAATAGCTACTGGGCAAGTAGACTTATGAGACCTGGCTATTAAGGACGTATGTCCTTCCCTATACTGATCATTTTTGCGTTTAGGGATGACAACTGACATGTATTCACTGCAAATAGAGACATCCTTAACTGACATATGACGAATCTCGTCCATACGAAAAAACCCAGCGAAGCCAACTAAGAGAATGAAAAGAAAACGAATAACAGCGAGTGAACTGCTGGAAATATAATGATCAGCGATCCTTAGGACCGTGTCAACAGATAAAGGCTCTTTGGGCTGAACGGGACGAGCAAGATGCCTTCTTGCATCCTCTAAGGATGACTTAACAAGGGGGTGACTAGTAGGGCATTCTATCCCAGCTAGATTATGACCCCATTGAATACTGTAAACGACAGACTCTATTGGAGACACCCCCGTATTGTTCCTAACTGAAATTTTAGTATGCTCACTAATAAAAAGCGCAATATGCAGAGGTTTTGCCGGAATAACTTGAACGCCAATCTTTGAAGCCGCCCAGCCACGCCACTTCAGCCAACCAGATCTGTATTTCTGTATGGTGGTAGAAGCCTGGACTCTAACTGCAAGTTGACATGGTCAGGAACAATCTTGCGCAAAGATGGATCGGCCAAGGAATTTGCTTCACGCCAAATCCCGAATTGTAGAACATCTAGAAAAAATAAGAAAATAAAAGTAAGCAATAAAAAGGTAGAATAGGGTGACACACAAAATACACAAAGATAGTGAGATGCATAACGTGCCAATTCAATTAGTAGCATGGCACGACTTATACTAAAAAACATCAAACTGGAGGCCAAGACTGGCGCTCAACTGATGTTGCCAAATCAAGCAAAAAACAATCAATCAATCGAAGACCGAAAAATACGCGCCAAAATGACGCTGCCAAATCAGGCAAAACACAAATAAATAGTTAACATGGCATAAACAATCGTAGACCAATCTACGCGCTAAAATGACGCTTCCAAATCAGGCAAAAACACAAATCAAAGCGTCAAAAATGGCATGACAAAGCTCACCTAAAATCTACCCGCAAAGCTAGCATTTTGAATTTCGGGCAACGGCTGAAGGCCGAGGAACGCGCCTTGTTAATTTGTTTTTGGCCAGGACCTTCCAACAAGAGGACTTCTATACATGGAAGCTAAAGCACTTCCTTAACAAAGGACTTGAACTGGGAGGGGCGGTCGCGCAAAAAAGGCCAGAAATAGGTTGAGGGCCATTGTGGAACAATCAAAGTGCCGTAACCAGAGCAGGAGGAGAGAACTCTAATAGAGGGCACGATGGCGCTCACAGGAGGGCAGATCCAGTTGTTCTCGTCTCGCCAATCCTGAGCCAGGGCGTCAACGCCGCTGCAGCCGGGGGAGGCAAATTTTGAGTTGAACCTTGGAAGCTGGGCGTTGTAATAGGAAGCGAAGCGATCAATTGTGTGTGGGCCCCATTTGGCGTCAATAACTTGGAACACAGAAGGATTGATGGACCAGTCGTCCTTGTCAACAAATCTGCTGAGAAGATCTGCTTTTTCATTGAGCGACCTTGGGATCCATTGCGCTTCAAGAACGATGCTGTTGGAAAGACAAAGATTAAAAATATCCAAAGCTACGACCTGAAGATGAATTTTGGAGCTTCCAATGGCAACTATTCTGGCGGCGCCCTGATTATCAGTAAAAATCTTAACTCTCCTGTGTCTCAATTGAGCAACGTAAGAAAGCAACACATAATAAATAGCTTTCAGTTCGCGGAGCGTCGAACTTTGGCCAATATCCTCGGCCTTCCACATGCCCCTAACAGCGGTGCCGTCTAGAGAAGCTGAAAATCCCCCAAAGCTACGTCACTTGCGTCGGAAAACACAACGGTATGTGCTGCTAATGGTGGCCTTATGGAATAACCATTGAAGCAATCGATATTGCAGTACCAAAATTTGAGCTCTTGAAGAAGACTGGGAGAAAAATGAATTGTGCTGTCCCATGAAGACCTAGTTTCAATGGCGAAGTACATCCTCCTGGTCAGAAGACGAGAAATTGGACCGACTGCTAACGCAACTAAAATGATCACCCAGTAGCCCGCTATACTCGCCAACTCGCGGAATGTAGAACACCCGGCCTGAATCGCAGACTCTAACAAGCCCTTAAAGGGGCTACGTCACGAGGATTTTGCAGGCTTAGCTCAACTCTGTGCTAAAATCATTACCTAGTGCCTTTACTCATACACAAAGCGCTCCTGTAATACTATGAGAAAGATATCAAGTGAATCTTATCAGCGACGGCTCACTATAATAATTTTTTTTGGCGACTTTTAAGAACATAGCATCAAAACTTGAAAAAATTGGCCCAATTTTTTCATGTTTCAATCCATTTCCATCCTTGCCATCGGCAGCAACAGACGACAGAAAATGGTTCCAGTGCCGTAAGATAGTCTTTCATAACAAAGCCAGACCATTATTTTTGGAATTCAGTTGATGCGAAGACACTTTTAGCTTTTTGAAAAGATACAAAAATAGCGTGACATAGTTTGGAAACTTTCTTCTCCGGAATTTGGAATGACATTGAAATAGTATCGATGACAAAACCAAGCCATTCGCCAATTTGCATTGGGGTCCAATGCGACTTCTCCTCATTACAAAGAAGGCCAGAAGAAGAAAGCTCTTTGCGTTGAATTATACTAGCTGCTGTGGCGGAACATTTGTCTTGTCGGCTTCCGACACCATCGTCTAAATAAATGAAACTGTTGTTCCCCATAGAACGCCAACGCTTAACTAACGGGCGCATTAACTTAGTGAAACAAAAACAAGCACTACTTTTAAAGGAAGAACTGTGAAAGAAAAATATCTGACAACGCCAGAAAAAGGCCAAGCAAAACCGAGATACTTTTGGTGATCAAGACAAATATCAACATGATGGTAGCCTGACTTCAGATCCCATGTGAAAAACCAGTGCCCTTCATCTAGAACTTGAGAAAGCGAGCGGAGGTCTTCGTATTTGAATTTAGGTTTAAATAAATAATTGTTGACGTGCCTAAGGTCAATAACCAAGCGCAACTTCTTGCCTTCGGCGACTGTTAATGGATTCGCGCAGAACGGAGGAACTTCGTGCTCAACAATCCAACCGTTACTTAGAAGCTCGCTAATTGCTTCAGCCACAAATTCTGGATGCTGAAGTGCAGATCTGTTGTTTAAAAAAAAAAACACTGTGTGGGGCACTCTGCAAATGGTAACCTGTAACCACGCCTTCAAACAACAAACATTAAAAAAATATCCGCAACAGAAAATAAAAAGCAGTGGTGTAGCGTGTGGCGTTCGTAGACCCGAATGAAGAACACAAACTGACAAAAGCCTATATATACAACGCAATTAACGCCTATTACGTAACTTGAAACACCTCATTGTGAAAAACACAGTGAGAATACCAAATACAGAACGTGCAGAAAATAAATATCTGCTAAACTACGTACCGCAGATATTTGAGATTACATTTAGGTCTTCATACCTGAAGCAATTCACTGGTTAAAATTAAACCTTCTCCTTGATTTGTCCCCGTGGCTGCTAACAAGTAAAATGGCTGATAGCTCACAAAATTATGAGGCTTGTGTAATAAGTAGATGTTACTTTTCAATAATGCGGACCGTACAGTTTTACTGGATTAATTTTTTTCCCATAATAATGGTTTGTTTTTTCATTTCAGTTCAAGTCGCCCTCATCTTGTCAATTTCTTCTCTGATTGCTGCCGAAAACGCCTTGGTAATAATAACTATCTGGAAGGATCCATTCAAACAGCTTAAAGGAACCCCTGCCAATATCCTCATCTTAAACCTCGCCATATCTGATCTGCTAATGGGTATTGCTGTCTGGCCTCTGAATTGCCTTCTTAACTGGTATAGTCGCGAATCTCTTTTGCGTGCAGCACTATCAACCGGTCATCTTGCGTATGGTGCTTCTTGTCTCACGATCCTCAGTCTTGCAGTTGAACGTCTCATAGTCATTACCTACCCGTTAAGAAGTGCAGATTATCTAACCTCTTCGTATCTTATACCTGGGATTATAACGTCAATCTGGTTTTTCGCTTGTCTGTCGGCTCTCAGGCCCATTATAAGCTTGAACTCGTACTGTAGTTATGTAACGTATGTTACAGATGATAGTTTTGGTATTCTCGTTATAATCTTAATACTCGCATGTTACACAAAGATCTACTTCATAGTCAGAGGAATGTTGTATCGAGATATAACCCGAGACCCGACACCCGAGGAGTGGCAACCAGAGAAACAGTATCTACTGGAAAGTGCTCGCAGGATCGAAAAGTTAAAAAGAAAGGAGAAAAGTGTTGCATGCACGGTTTTCATCATAGTTGTGATATATATCGTATGTTGGGTTCCAGTATACGCGTTGCGAAACTTGAACAAATCCTGCAACCGCTACAATTTGCAGTTTGCGGCGGATCTATTCTTATTACTACATCCAATTCTCAATCCCTTAGCTTATTCGCTGTGCACAAAGAAATTTCAAAGGGCACTTTGGAGAATCTACCAAGGATTATGCCACCATGGCAACAATGAAACACCAGAATCAACAAGGTTTCCTTGCGGTACAATAGTTCCAGCAAAACCACGAATTGTAGAATTTTCCTTTTAGTTATCAATTTGTTTATTCTTCGGTTGAGTTTCATTTTCTTTGAAATCTATGACGTCATTGATACGACATTGAGGATAAGGGTTAGATTTCATATGTAACCAACCTAAGGTACGTTGAGACAACAAATGTCCGCGATACGAAAATGTTTATATGGATGTTTGGTTTGGCACCTAGCACAATAATGCTCATTGTCATCCTTTTCGTCAAGTTTAACGGCGGGAAAACTAGGTTTGATTGATTGATATTTCGCGGGTTTTCGGGGATCAACCGATGGAGGGTTTCTTTCCGAGGGTTGTTGTCCTAGCAACCTTTCATGAGCTTTCAGGTAATAAATTTTGTGGTATCATTGTCTTGGAGTTACAATGCAATACATGTCACAAAAATAAAAATCTGCAAAAAATTTCATGCCAAACCGTAGTTGCTAGAATTAAACCTTCGAATTCTCCTTTTCTCATGTTCTCCTACAGCCCTTGCACTTTCCATATTTTGCAATATATTTTGCATAGTAATAAATGACACACGTTTCGTAAAATTGGTAGCTCTAAGTTTGTTTTCACTGCTAACTGTTTTAATTGGAGAAAAAAAACACACAGTGTAGATTCTCGCGTTTTTGTTCCCTCTTTATATGAGTGAGATTTAATGAGAGAATTAGCACATGTGTGAACTGTTGATCAATGACAAGCAGCTTCTCAAAATTGTGTATTGTTCCTGTAGAATTAAGTGTAAGTCTCTGTGGACCAGCTGTCTTTTAATTAACCGCATTGTGTGTTCAATTGGTCAATTATACTATCATAACAAAGCAAATTCATAGTTACACTTCTAAATTACTCCCTGTTTTAATGGACGACAGGGTTGCACCTCGGCGTAGAATGCGCAATCACGTTTTGTGTAATATCTGCAAATCAACAGTTGAATGGAATAAAGCTATATAATTATACAACGTCTATGTTATTTTTTCTCATATTAACCGTTAGACCGTGTACAAAAATTAACTTTTTAGGGGATGCATCTGCACCACTGTCAAGGATCTTCGCAGCATTTTGAGTCAAAACTTTTGAGTGTTATTATAAGTGCAATGATGTAGACAACCATGTAAGGTCAGTGTGCTGCATCTTGTAAAGTCGTCGAGTTTAATGATATCCTCTCCTTCGCATTTGCAAAGCGCAGTGCAAGACATTCCAGCTACCCGCTGCTGTGGTTACCCTGCCGTATTTATTCGAGTTTTGTGTTTTGCTTTGTCTATTGTGTTAGTTAATTCTATATAAGTAATTTAATCATCTACTGTTACTCGTTCTTCTCTTTGTTTTCTTATATGGCGAAGCTATAATAAAGAAAAAAATTGGCACATTTGCAACATCCTTTGCAACCTCTCTCAGCTCTGCACTCACATTTCACAATCTCTTAGCATACTTTTGAGGCTTCATGTAAGGCGGTCCATCGAGGCTGCCATGCATCTGACTGCGGATTTTGTCCATCCCCATTCACTAGGAGAGAGTAGTTCAGAGTTGGAAAAAAGCACTGTCCCCAACAATGTCCAGCTTGGTAGGCCACTCATTTTAGGGTTCCTCCCTTCTGTGCAAATAGAAAATTTCTGGCAGCATTGACTCTTTGGCAATGGCTTGTCCAGTCATACATCAGAACTATCAATCTCTCAAGCACAGGCATAACATCTAGGACATCCTGTATAGTAGGCTTTTTGCTAAGGGATGTGAAAACTGCAGTGACTTCTCCATAAGACATCAGTGTGGCCCAGGCTGAACTCTTCCCTCGTCCTGAGAATGCTGACGTCTGTTTGCAGCCTGTGAATGCGTGAAAAAGCTGCAGCACCTGAGATTTTTCATCTCCAAAAGCCTTGACAACGTCGTGTATTGCCGTGCACAAAGAAATTTCGAAGGGCACTTTGGAAAATTTGCCAAGGTTTATCACTAACAATAGCAACAGTGAAACACCAGAATCAACAAGGTTTTCTTCTGGCGCAGTATTTCCATAGAAACCACAAGTTGTAGAAGTTCATTCTCAATTACTGTTCTTTTTATTTATTTATTTATTTATTTATTTATTTACATATATATATTATATATATATTTTTTTTTTTCATTTGCTGTTCGAGTTTTGATTTCTTTTCAATCACAGTTACCTTTATATTAAATTTGCTGATCCTGACTCGTTAAGGTGAACTCATGAAAATTACGCGTCATTGAGTATTAGGGTAGGCCATGGTAGCAATGAGACGGCAGGAGTTTTCAAAGAGGGCTTAAAAATCAGGGTTTCGTAAAGGCATGATATTCAGTCTATAGAAAAAAGAGTTTCTGAACAATCTTCCGTTCAATGTTTTTTGTTTGTTTGAATGTTTGTTTGTTTTTTGTCTGTCTGTCCGTCTGTCTGTCTGTCTGTCTGTCTGTCTTTCTTTCTTTCTGTTGGTTTGTTTGTGTGGCTAGGTTGTTCACAAGATAGCTAAGTATTTGCATGCCCCTGCCCTATGCCATGAAGACAGGACCAGTTATACCCTCTGTTTATTTCATAATCTTTTTATAATTAGATATAATAAACAACTGCAGAAACTGTTTAAAAAAATCATTGTAAGTTCTTTTTCGATTGAATCACTAACTGTTTTCCTTACATCATTCACGACCGAGCGACTTATACTCATACTCATTTTCTATCTGGTAAAGGAGTGCAGATTATTTAACGACTTCTTACCTCTAACTTGGGATTGTGTCAATCGGGGTTTTCGTTGGACTGTGGGTCTCATTTGTTTCAAAAGCTTGCACCTACACCTCAACTACAGGTCGTATATTTCCGGTGATGCTTTTAACTGATATCCTCGTTGTAATTTTTCTACTCGCTGATACACCAGAATCATTTCGTGGACAGTGCACGATTGTGTCCAGATATCAGAGACAAGGCGACTCAAGGAGCAATGTTTAACAAAAACAATCCAAGGATCGAAAAGTTGAAAATTGAGCCGGTGTTGCACGCAGGGCTTATCTTGCTTACTGTTTGCTTACCGAATCTATATCGGACGCGTTGGTTGCCATTATACGGGTTGCAAAATTAGCTCAAATCCTGCTTCTGCTGCAAAATGCTGTTTAAGGGGTTAGGGTTAGGGTTGATCTTCTTCATTATATCTACTCGGCTCTATCTTTAACCTATACGCTTTGTACATACTTGACGCATCGAAGGGCATTTGGGAAATTTGCCAAAAATCATGTAACCATAAGGACAAATAGACCACAGCGCAAACTAAGAGAATCAACAAGGTTTTCTTGAGGCATGATATCTTCTTTAGTTTGTGTTATTTATCGTTTTCTTTTACAAGTGCTTGCCTACCTTAGGTCATTAAGTTAAGGTGATCCCCTCGAGCATAAAATCTAACCAACGGTGGCTTTTTTATATATGAAATTGGACGGTGCTTAAAATAAAGGAAATACGGCACATGGTTTACCGTTTGGCCGTATTGCTGGTGTCAGTACCTCCGAGCGGTATAAGATATCACACAAACGGTTTCAACATTTTCATTTCGACGTCATTTAACATTGTTCACTTCAACATGTCAGTGAACGCGTTAATGGCCACCATGTTGAATGACGTTGATCCAACATTGGCCCAGCATTGTTGAATTCAACATGTTGAACGCTTTTGGCCATCCTGTTAAATGGCTTTGTTTCACTGAACTTTTCTCTCGTGTGAACAACAATGTTAAATTCGTTTGGCCACCTCGTTCAACATCCGTACAACAAAGTTGTGTTCAACAATGTTGGTATTTGGAACCTGTTTGACGGAAGCCTGATAGCCTAGATACAGACTGAAAAAAAAACGGTTATAGTGATAAAACTTTTATTGGAAATAAAAACCTTGTAATGAGCAACATTTTTGAAATAACGTTTTCAAGCCTGGTAAGTATTTAAATTTTGCATGGTTTAACGCAACGCCCCCCCCTCCCCCCCCTCCCCAATCAGATTATCTTTTAATCCCGCGCCAAAAATTAAAGAAATGAAGGCTGTTATTTACTTGCTAGCTGTATAACACAAATGAATGGCGACAAAGTTTTGTAAGAGTTATTCAAAGTATAAAAGAAAATTGTGCTCTTTTGTTGGAAATTTGTCGGTGTTACGTAGGTGACTCGTGAAATATAGCAAAATCGTGTTTTGACGACCTTCCGAATTCTTAATCCCCACACAAAATAATAATAATGATATTTATAATATTGGTATAATAATGTATATGAGGGCTATTATTAACGTTTGTTTACATATTTATATGTTGGTCAATTTTGAATTTCCAATTTATATTTGCAACGTTCGTGCATTGTAAATACAAAATATACAAAAGAAGTGGAAAGGTCATAAATTAGCCGGATCAAAATGCTGTCAAATGATAACATACCCTCGAAAAGTGATCCTGCTCTTTTGGGTTTCATTAAGACAACAATTTTTTTATAGTACATTTTCTTTGTCATCGACAAAAATGGCTAAGCAAAGGTCATAAATCAACTGGATCAAAAACGCTTCCAAATAATAACTATCCTTTCTTTATGACACCCACTTCCTTCTGCTTGCAGAGTTGAGACACTGCAAGCAGTTAAGACAGCGTCATGTTCTTTTTTTTTTTGGTCCTTTCGAAGATGCAAAGACACATTATTCAAAATAATGTATTTGTCATTTCATACCTTTTCGTTCTTGGGTCTCTGATAACAATTCTAATTTCTTCATGACTTGAGAAACAACATTTATCAAAAATTTTGCATCAAAATAAATTCACTACAGTTTTCGGTCCCCACTGATTAAAATCGGAAAAGTGAATTGAAAACAATTGTTTTATCAGATGACAGGCCCACTAACAATAATAGAATTTTTGACACTGATAGATTCTCTAGACTTTGTCATCATTATTTATTATTTTAATTAGACCTGTAACTTCCGCCCAATACTTCTCAGGGGAAACATTGAAAGACAGTTTTAGTCATTTCCTAACGAAATTTTTAATAGAATTAATGGCATATCACATGTAAGGGAAGCGCCCATAACACTCATTTTTATTTGAAAACAATCATGGCATTTTCGCGTTGGACTGAATCACCTTTCTCTGCAATTCTCCTAAACTTATGTTTGATCTCGCGCGGTTTTCTTTGCACAACGAAAATGTTTCCAGGGGCGATTTTCACAAAGGAAAACACAAGATTACGGGGCTACACTTTGAAATCGTACGTAGTTCCAAGCCAAATTTCATGTGCTCACGATTGTCTCTCAAACGCAAAATGTTATTCCACAAACTTTAAAGAAATTCTCTCTCATGGTCAACACGAAGGCTTGTGTGAATTGAACAGTAAGCGAGCAATGGACGTAAACGATTTACGTTATGAACATGGATGTGTCTACGCCCGTTATCCTAAAGACGGTATGGTGAGTTTGGCAACAGTCATGTTCTATATATGTTCGGACTTTTTTTCTTAGCTTAAAGACTAGAATTGTGTACCCGACGAGAAAATTCAAGTTTCAGGGTCTTTTAAATGGTTGATTTGTTTTGTTCGCTTTGGTTGGATTCTTCACCTTAGTCTTAAAGTGGTAGATCACTTCAGCCGAACGGAATCTTGTAACGGCTCAAATTTCTGATCTACTGGCGTCACCTTTCCGAAAATCTAACTGGCCTTCTTTCGTACCGAAAAAGATGTTTCTATCGTTCCAAAAGTTCAAAAACGGTTGGTATATCCGAATATCTGAGATGACTGATCTAGGCCTTCCGAACAGATATTTTACCTAAACATTTCGTCGAGTGCTGTTGGTGTTTTTGGAAAACGGGCAGGAGAACAGTTATTTACTTACAAAGTTTATTACATACATCTTCAGTCAGTATATATCAGAGGGGTTCATCTAGATTTATTTTTATTAATTAATATCTTCGGCGAATTGAATGTTTAGCCGTGACAATGCCTGTTATTTACAAAACGACGTAAATGAGAAAATGAACGGAGCGACGATTTAAATGAACATTGCGATGACTAACGAGCCAAAATTCAAACAAACCTTCGATATATGTTCAAGTGGCTATTTGGCTCACGGTTTGACGGAAAAAGCGAAAAATAATCCAAATGTCCCCAAAGAATCCCACGCTGAAACCGCAGAATCTGAACAACAGCTCAACGGAGACGGGAAGTGATCACCGCAATCTTTTAATTTGACTATGTTTTAATCGCACTTTTGTTATCATTTTTATCCCTGCACGAGTTCGTAATTGAGAGGTTTTTGGGGGCCTTAGGCTTGTTTGAGTTTGTGCTCTATTTAGAGACCATCGTTACTATGGTAGCAAGGCTTCCTCGTCCTCTCATCATCACTCAGATAAAGATCCTTAACCCTTTTAGGCCCCGATATCAACATGCATATTCTCCTTACTATTCTCCTCATATTTCTTATGTTACTGTTTGGGAGAATTTGCTTAAACATCAAGACATTTCATCTTTAGTGATCATTTCATTCATTCTCATGACCTGTATGTTTGACCAGGCAGTAACATTGTAAGGAGAAATTAGATGCTGGTCATTATTGTGGCATAAAAGGGACGATTCAGTTCTTCTGGGTAGTAATCTGTTTGGCAGGTCTTAATCTCCTCGATATGAAACCCGGATTTAATTCTGAAAAAAAAAAATAGAGTTCTGTTTATTAATGTCACCTTAAACTTTTCATATCAGGGGAAAAGCAATCCCCTTTGTTTTCACCTTTCAGAGTGCGACATATAAAGGTCTGTTGAGGTTTTCCGGGGGAACTAACAGCAGCTCGTATTGAAATTCGGGGGAATAACTGTCTTCCCTAAAATTTTCTTCAACTCAACATGACACGAACAGATTAAACTTTGTAAGCTTAAATATCCCTGAAATCTGGGAAAACAGGAACGACATTGCATGCTGCATACACTCCCGAACGCTGGGTAGCCATAAAATTTTAGAGAAATAACAGTTCTAGTACTCTGCATATGTAACAGGTAAAAGAATCGGATAAAACCAATATACAATATTATTTTCTCTTATTACTCTGAATTAGCTCCCTTAAATCTCACGATTTAGAGGCGTCCTAAATTGAATTCTTCGATTCGCAAGTATTAGCTCTTGAAAATCATTCTAGTCGAAAATGATCAAGGAATTTTGCTCTAAGGAAACAATTGCAAAACAAACAGTGACACCGGAATCGGAAAGGGACGCTGAATAAATTTCATTTTGAACCGTTCGGGGGACGTTAGGCCTAATATAAGCCACTCACTCAAGAAAAAACAGCTTTCACGCCATAAAAATAATCAGCACAAGAATAATGTATACTGCTAAATATATAACGATTACAACTGGCTCCCAGTAATACGAAGCTTCAAGGGAAATCGAAAAAGGTTCGCCGTTTATAGGGAGTCCGATGTTATCGGGAAATAGCCCGAAATGAACAGAAATTACTAAAAGCAATGGGAGAAAGCAGTGTTTTGTTTTGTTTTGTTTTGTTAACACCAGGGCTTTACTTCTAACTTCACAAAGCAAAAAAGTATACCATATCAACTTTAGGCTGATTAAAACTTATCGGGTAGTTATTTGCGAATGCAAAACACGAGTTTTTCCGAAAGCCTGTCTCCGAGTGTAAACATTATACACAGCCAGTTTCAATACGTACATAACAGACGGATGTTTTGATACGCATTTTCGTTTTTTAATCTACTTTTACTATACACTTGATAGTTGTCGTTGGGGAATGTTTGAAGTCATACCACTATCAAATAACGTTCGAGTTATCAATGAAGGGTAAAATTAAAAAGAGAACATGACTCGAAGGGAAAACGAACTTACTTTGAGTTAACGGGCTGTTGGGGTTATCGAGGGTATTTACTAAATGACTTTGTATAAGAGGCAAATCAGGGGGAGAGTTTGATTCCAGTTGTTTGAGATATTATTGGGTGAACGGTAAATTTGATGGTCACACTTTTGGCTTTGTGCAGTGTAACAGCACCACATGAGAGTACAGCTCATTAAATGGACACACTTTACAATTCATCAACAGATGAATGAATGAATGAATGAATGAATGAATGAATGAATGAATGAATGAATGAATGAATGAATGAATGAATGAATAACTTTATTAAAGTGTCAGGGTGGGTATTTAGCTTGTGACAGCTAATTGGGGACACTCTACTACTTAAAATAAATTTAAATTTACAATATACATTTAAAAATTACAATATTTTACTATATTAAAATTAAGGGGAATGAATAAGAATAGGAATAGGTCGTTTAGAAAAACGGTTTCTAAACTCACAAATACATTATTATACTTAACTAAGGAACAGTTAAAAAGATAAAAATAAAAGAAGTGATAAGTAGATACATAAATAAATTATCGGATCTCAAGTAGCACATTCTTCCTTTTAAAACATAATGAACTGGATAAACAATACCACATAAATACACCACTGAATATACGACGATTAAATTTGAATGGGTAGAGTTTAGGGTTTCATCCAAAGCGCAAAAGTACTAGCCACCTTATATGTCATGAAAAACAGCATCAGTAAAATTATTGCTCAATAACTTTCATTTGAATAGTCACAATTTATAATTCGGGCTCAAAATCACCTTGTATGTCATGGTGAACGGCATCACAGGAAAGCACTTATCAATAGCCATCATTTGAATGTTCACACTTAGTATTTTATCATCAAAATCAAAATTTAGAACCACCTTATATGGCATCACAGGAAACAGTGACTACACAATATAGCTGTCATTTGAATGGTCACACTTAAAAGAATTCGTCCTCAAAACGAAAAGGTAGAACCACCTGGTACAGTATAATAAAAAGCACCATAGGTAGGCACCGCTTCATAACTTTCATTTGAATGGTCACACTTTAGGATTTTGTCCACAGACTCAAAAGTGAGAACCACCTTGTACAGCATAATAAACACCACCACAGGAAAGTACTGCTCAGTAGCTTTCATTTGAATGGTCACACTTTAGGATTTTTTCCACAGACTCAAAGTTAGAACCACCTTGTACAGCATAATAAACACCACCACAGGAAAGTACTGCTCAGTAGCTTTCATTTGAATGGTCACACTTCAGGATTTCATCCACAGACTCAAAAGTTAGAACCACCTTGTACAGTGTAATAACCAGAACCACAGGAAAGTACTGCTCAGTAGCTTTCATTTGAATGGTCAAACTTTAGGATTTCATCCACAGACTCAAAAGTTAGAACCACCTTGCACAGCATAATAAACAGAACTACAGAAAAGTACTGCTCAGAAGCTTTCATTTGAATAGCCGCACTTTAGGATTTTGTGTTCCAACGTTTGAGACCAACTTAAACGTTGGAACTACTTGATACAACTGAAGGTTTGACTATAAGTTTGAAATGATCAAACTCAATTACAAACTAGGATAATGGTATCTGAGCTGGAATTGCTACTATTTGCAATTAAATAAGGGTAATAAGCGCTTTTATTTATTTCATTTGCTACTATTGAAACAACCTACTTAGAAGAAAAGTACTTTCAAAAATGAAGAACTGATACCAAAAGAATCAATTTATAAGTTTATCACACCTGGTTCAGTTTCTACGCAGCTGGATTATGTTAGAAAATTTATTTCTTCTTTAGAGCACTCATTTTTTCATTCTGGTGTGCAAGAAAACGGTAAATTTTCTTAACATATGCATTTTCGAGTAGGCTGACACAAGGCCTAAATAGACGGAAATGATATTTTCTCAAAAATGTGCACTAAATGTATTCACATCAGATGAGTTTTTGTGTGTGTGTGTGTGTGTGTGAGCGGCATAAGAGTTTTATTTTTACTTGACGCAAGAGTTCAGTGGGGTCGAATGTTTTCCAGCCGCTCAGATATCCAACTCACCGGATCTTGGTATTTATAAAGAAACTAACAAAATATATTCTGATGCTAGTCAGTAGTGCTAAACATCACTGTCGTCGGATAGAACATGGAACTCATAAAAACGTCAACGCACTTTTGATACAACAGTTCACTATATAAAAAAAATCAGTTTAATTCACAAATAAATAAATGCAGCCATCTTCCCAAATGATTCTTTTCAGTTGTCGGAAAGCTGTTGTTTTTTTATTGCTGAATTTCAAATATATGTTATTATATTATTATGTTAATATTTTTTTACCTCCAGCATGAAATTGTTTTTAATTTGTTCTTTTCGATAACACCGAGTGAGCGGCTCCAAACAAAGATGCCATTTATTTGCATGTGCTCTTTCTTTTAGCTTGACAGGCAGCAGGAATTTAACGGAAGGGGCTTTTTGTAGCTGCAATATCTCTGTGACAACCTGAAATTAGTTTTAACAGTATCCGAAAGACATACCCGGCCAGTCACTTTTAAGATGCAAATTAGTCTTGACATGTTTTCATTTAACTTTTAGATCTTTAATTGCGTGCCTTCTTGAATAAGTCAAATAAAAAATTTTGCTATAGTACTTTCATGAAGACTGGAAGCTGGGCGAGCCGTCATTGACTTCGTACCCATAAAATGAGAGTATAAACAAAGAAAAGCGCGCAGCATTCAGTGATTGTTGACGGAGTACGTTTCACCAGACAAAACTAAAATGTTAATTGAAAGAAGGTGCTTTGCAGACATTTTTTGGTAGAATATCTAGGAAGGTAGACAAGTGATTGGAAACAAAGTGAAGAAACACATATTAAAGAAACAGAACTCGTTTCATTTCAGCTTTCCGGCTTGAGCTTTAATTCTACACCACAGGGAAACCAAGTCTATATTGTAATAAAACACTTAAGGCATTGAGAATACTCGTGCAAATGTAAAAAGCCTCGCCTCCAGCTCGTTCTTTCTACATTTTCATGTCCCCTACACGAGCGGTTCACTACACGCGCGTCACGTGTCCACGCGGCAGGTAATTTTCGCGATCGTTTGCGTGTTCTTTTTGCTCGACTACTCCTCAACGGAAAGGGACTCGCATCTCTTCTTCAGGAAATTTTACACTCTCACTTGAACATCTACGACAAAAAGCTCTTCATGCTTTCTTTAGTCTAAGACGGCACACAGATTTCAATAAACTTAAACCTTCAATAGCATGCAAAATTTTCGACTCAAAAATCTTACCAATCTTAACCTACAACAGTGAAGTTTGGGGTGCCTTTGTGAAATCAGACTTTAAGTCGTGGGACCTTTCCCCAATTGAGAAAACTCACTTGCAGTTTTGTAAACGATACTTAGAAGTACATAACAAGGCATCCAATATTGCATGCAGAGCCGAACTTGGTAAATTCCCTCTGATCATTGATATAAATAAGAAGATACTAAGTTATCTAAATTACTTACACCAAAAGGATGAAAACTCTATAGTCAGACAAGCCTTAAAAATATCGATTGATCTTTATGATAACGGAAAAAATAGTTTCTACTCTAGTGTCATGAAAATAAATGAATACTATAATTTTAATCACTTTAACTATAGTTCATTAAATGATTGTAAAATTAAACAGTATATTAATATCATGAAACAGAAGTATATTTCACATTGGAATCAGACCCTACAAAACTCGCAAAAACTTAGTTTTTATAAAACTATTAAAAATAATTATAGCCCTTCTACCTACTTAGATTTAACAAGGAAGGACCCTTTAAGGAAAACATTAGTAAAACTGAGAATAAGCTGTCACAAACTTAGGATCGAAACAGGTAGATACGACAATATACCTCGTAATGAAAGAATATGCAACTTCTGCAATTGCAACAAAATTGAAGATGAAACTCATTTTTTGTTAGATTGCCCAGCTTATTCTCAGGTACGCGGCATATTCTTTTCTAAAATAGAATCCAAACTTCCATTACTACGACTACTACCACGCGAAACTCTATTATCACATCTTATGAATTCCACTGACTACTTTGTAAACATTAAGCTAATCTCATTTATCTCGGCATGCTTTGAATTGAGAGACAATCTCGTTACAATGATCACCACTTCGAACAGTTAAATGAACAATTATTGTTAGTAATTGTTTCATATATTATATATAATATTTTTTTTTTCTTTGTTATGTTATGTTATTTTCTACTTTACTAATTATCTTAGTTAATGAAATAATATGTAATTAAATTTAAGTAGCTTTTGCAATACTACCAAATTTCTATGTAGTCATGCAAATAAAGCTTGTTGTTGTTGTTGCTTGTAGTCTAGGACTGAGCCGTCTCGCTATCAAAGTGACCTTTCGATGTTTTTAGCTTATGTCACGCTGAATGGCATTTCCGTCAATTTTTATTCTCGGTTGTTCCCGGTACGTTGTTCACAATCGGATTTATGGTCAGTAAAGCTTGCTACTAATTTAAAAGAGGTTACTATTTGTTTATCCTTGAGGATTTGGACTGCAAAATAACGCCGCTGGTCACCTGTTACGTCATTTTTTTCGCTGTCACACAATCAGCCAATCAGCGCGCGAGGACTTTAGTAGTAGAGGAGTTAAGCAGTGGTGAAAAAAAGCCGGCAGTTCCTCGACAGCATCGTATCATTACCATTTATAGGCAGTGAAGCGTAGACGATCCTAGTGAATATTTTGCCGATAGCCGGCATCTTCAATCTTGGTCAATAGTCTCGGGACACTATCTTCAGTTCACGTCCCTCTAAGCGTCATGTAAAATACTCTTACCTGCCACCCCCTTATAATGTTGAAGTCGGATGTTGAAAGTAATGAATGATCTTCAACATTGTTTGGGGAGGTAGGGACAGGTAACAAAAGTTGTGAAAGACTTCTTATTACAGTGGAGGTAAAATTCTCGTCATAGAAATGTTAACAGGTGTCCCAAGGTCTAATGACCACGATTGTTGGTTTATATGTGATTATAAGTTATCAGTCACTATAACTTTTATTTGTTGTTTGCGTTTTAGAATGATTGCAGATGGGTCGGATGTCAAAATAACGGTGACTGTGTGATAAAGGAGAAAAATTATATTTGCACTTGTGAGATTCAATGGACTGGGAAATTTTGTGAAACAAAAATTAGTAAGTACATACTTTTAGATTTCTGTAATGTTTCCATGTTGTGTAACGACTAAGAAAAGACGAGGCGTTACAAAAACGCCCGGCTTATAATTGAGTTTTATTTGAATTTTTTAGAGCTGTACAACATCACCGCGCTCCGTGCCATTGGACGCATTGGTCCAGACAGCAATGCGGGTTACAGAGGCACCGGACTGCGGGACGTTCTTGTCACAGATGGAAAGCAAGAGTGGCAGGTGCCAATCACCGGCAAGTTCCATGTGGAGGCGTGTGGGGCATCAGGAGGGGACGGATCCTCGGGCAAGAAAGGAGGCAAGGGTGCAAAGGTCAGCGGAGCCCTTTCACTAGCGAAAGGAGACAAACTGATTATACTTGTTGGACAAAAAGGCTCAACGCAGGATATTTATCATTCTGGGAGTGGGGGTGGTGGGACGTTTATCTTCTATCCCGGAAGCCTTGCTCCTATCCTCGTGGCCGGTGGGGGTGGGGGTGGAGGAAATGTCGATGGTTTACCTGGGAATGATCAACCAGGTGGCAGTGGAGGTGCTGCTGGAAGCAATGGTGCTGGTGGTCGTGTTTGTTATGATGGCGGAATGCATATACCCGACTCTGGTGCTGGTGCTGGGTATCTCGGAGAGGGGGCATGCATTGAAAATGGAAAGGTTTGTGGAACACTTCCTTGTAACAAAGGAGGGGGGTCTTTCACTAAAGGATTCAAGGGAGGAGAGGGTGCTGTAGGCTGCGAGGGTGGCTTTGGAGGTGGGGGAGCTTGCGCTAGTTTCCCTGGGGGAGGGGGCGGGTATTCAGGGGGTGGTGTGGGATCTGATTTGGTGGCAGGTGGAGGGGGGTCATACACGCCTGACCCTACTACATGGAGCGTCACTAAAGGAGGCTGTAATGAGGGGGATGGCTATGTTTCTTTCATTGTTAACGATTAATTGCTTAATTTAGACCAAAAGAACTATTTTTCGCAGTCCTGCATGGAACATACAGTATAAACTAGTAATTTCAAGAAGCTCTTAAACACCTACGAGGGGGTTTATTAAAAAACCTAACAGCTTACAGCTTCAATGTTGTGCAGCGTGGCTAATATACTACAAGCAACTGACAGTCATGCGAATTTACAGTAAACCTGAATTCTTTAGCTTTTCTCGAAGAGTTGAGGTCAGGATAAAATATAATACCGACACATCGACACATCATTAATGCACTGATACCCTCCCGCCTCCTTGAGGGAAGGAAGGTAATACGACGAGATTAGTAATAACTCGGTTCAACTGCATATTAATAACTTTTGTTTAAATTACACGTTGCTTTCTTACTAAACAGCTTCAGGGCTAATAAAGCTAAACAACGAGTACAACGAAACGAATGAGACAAGTTGAAAGTTATTTTTCAGCGGTAATAAATTAAAGTCAGGGTGTTGCTAAACAAAAAATGGTTGAGAAAAAGTGGCAAACAACCTACAACATATTCCTTTTTTTTTTGTCTTCACCGGAACCAAAAATATTTTTGTTTGGCGTGATTTGGACTATTTCCTTTTACCACAGACAAAATTGCTCTTTTTTGGAAAACTGTTTTTGTTGTTTACTCGGAAAAGGCTGAATTGCGTTCTTCTTGGTGTACTTTGCTGTTCCTACTTAAGCTGGTGAACAAGAAATTAGCGAAATGAATGCGCACTAAACTAGGTCAAATGTACTAAATCTAGGTCGAAAAACGTAATTCGTATTGCTCAAAAGTTGTTGTTAATATCTTGGAATTAAAAAAAAAAAAGAAAACACCAATAATTATAAACTGACATATTGTACTTTGAATCTTGTGAAAATAGTTTCACCCTAGACCTCTGAAATTATTTTTGTCTAGCAGGATGGAGCTATTAAAATAAGAAAACAGACGACCTTTCATGGAATCACTGTACCCCACCTTCATCTCGCTGGTTTTTCTAAGTAGTGCGTTACCCGTGATTTTTTTTCTCGGGAGCACCTACTTCAGGCGCATCGATTTAGGTTTTAGCATTGGTCGATTTCTGTTTTTCTTTTTTTTTCTTTTCTTTTCATTTTGTTTAGATGATAATCATGATAATTTATTCGATGATGTTGTAAATCGGAATATGTTGAAAAGCCCTTTTGGGAACATATAATAAAGCCGATAACTTGACTTTACATACTTACGTTGCGCCATAAAATACGTCTGTTCTCTCATTTTATCAACCTTGCAATAGCCCCCTCTGAATTACATGGAAAGCAGAGCGAAATTGTGAGAGCGATAACAGCATGAACGGAATATTGTGCGAATCGCTTTTCTAAATTTATCGTATCTTAGTGCGTAAATTAAAGGGTTCAACAAAGAACTAAACAGCCCTGAAAACTTTACCCAGTCAGCAGCTACTATTTCCTTAGGCTTATTTTCTTCAGCGTTGACATGGTAAAAGACATTTTCCGCCACAAAGCACGGCGTCCAACACAGGGCAAAAGCTCCAACGAACAGGAAAACTGACATGGCTATCTCCCTTTCGCGCTTGCGGATGTTTTCAGAGAGATTTTCACTTCCCAGCAAGCTCTGGCTCTCACTTATGTTGCTTTTCTCCAGGTCTTGACGAATGAATCTTCGCACCAAGCAGAATATCCGCGAGTATATAAGAAACATAAAAAGCATGGTTGGGATTCCGATTGTATCAGAGACGATGAGTCTGTACTCTTTCTCGTTGCAGTAATTCAGCAGGGACAGTGCGGCCACGCACGCAGCAATAAGCCATATATAGACAATTGCCAGTTTCAAATGCGAGTAAATCAGGTATTGCTTGCTTTGAAGTGGCGCTGCCACCATAATGTATCTCTCAAACGCGAGCGTTAATATGGTCAAGGAAGATGCCACCATGGAGAAATACAGCGCTGTGTAAGCCACAAAGTACAAATTCCGCGACGACGGATAAAAATGGAGCAAGCCCAGCAATAGCTCGCTTGGGATTCCCACGATGAGGTCACATACTGCTAGATTCAGGATCAGATAGTTAGGTATGGTCTTCAGTTCTTTGTAAGGGTCCATCACAATCGCGATTACAACCAACAAGTTTCCAAACACGGTGAAGAAGGACATCGCGAAGGCTGCCGCGGCAATGCCTCCTGTGATATTTGCTTCAAGGGCACACTGACTCACGTTTATAATTGTTGTGTGATTTGTCCCGTTAACTGCGAGAAAAAAAGAAATTTTTCGTCAAAACACATCAAGAGAATTAGAATCCAAAATACCTGAATTGGAATACTACCGAAAATACACCACTTGTATGGGTTTAAAAACACAATGAAAACATTACGGTGACAAAAAAAGCCACGTTATAACAATGTTTTTTGTCAGGTTGGTCAGCACCTATCAAGGCTGGAGAGGGGAGGTTGGGAAATGCACATGTGACTCCTCCACAGGCTCTTCTCATCTAGGGAAGAGAGAGTAATGGCTTGAGAATAAACGCGAAATGCGGCATCTAAGCTATGATTGTGCATTGACAGTCAAATTAGTTTCCCAAACTTGGATCACCTTCGACTTCGCAATCAAAAAATCAAACAGTCAGTCAAACAGTTGCCAACGACAAAACAAACCACAACGACTACATGTAAAGAGCGCCAAGCGCGGGAAAATGCATTCACCAAACACGCAAATGGTTTTGGTTGTCCCTCTGATTGATTAAGGAAGTAGCGCGAGTTTCTTAAACCAATCACACAGTGAAGTAAAGGAAAACCCAAGCAAACTATAATTACTTAATTGGACGCTCAATTGAAAACCCCCGCTAAATTTTATACATGAAAGATCTTGTATTACGACTTGCCACTTCAGCAGCTATAAAGATAACCTGAAAAAATCAGGCTCGACCTCGCGATACCGGTGTGGCTTTCTTTCTAACTTGATAGAGTATGATTTTCAAGGTCTTCTGCCTTAAACAGAGTATGCAATTTCTCTTCTTATAACAAATGTTATTTACTGCGCGAAACAATCTGTCTACTTCTTAACCTGTGACTGTCTAAACAGGTCACAAAACGACACGCATTCTGTAGTTAGGGTAGGAAAATCAGAGTTTCGTCTTAGGGTTTTACTTAACGGTGTCTAGTGGCACTAGTCGCAGCCGTTTTTTGGTTCGCCGCGCGCCGCTCTTCTGGCGAGCCAAAAAACGGTTGCGTAGGAGACTATACAGGCACCTTCCAACCCCAACTGGCTTCCGTTGAGTATCAAACACCCATCGCCCTTGAGTTAGTTGGATCGATAGCGCAGTTCACTGCACAGGTATCGCGGGCCGCAACTTCCAAACAAGGTTTTATAGAACTCCAGGTTTAGGATACTAATTTTACGTATTGAAAAGGCGCGACAGGGAAAATAATACTGCCTTCCATCGTATGCGAAAAGAGGCTATAAAAAAACCCTTAAGAGCGTCAGTTCTTTTTTCATTGAAAAAGAGATCATCATTGATTTGCGGTTTATAGGCTTTATTTAATTTATGAACAAACTCATTGTATGGAACGCATTCAAGGGTAAAATATAGGATCAACAATATGGCTGTTGAGCACAGTCTCGCAGCTGTTTGTTCAAAGCAGTTTGTGTCCAAGCTTATTTATAATAATGCAGTTCCATAACATTAAAGGGACCTTTCAATATTCCTTACACACTTCATTTCTCATATTTTAACCATTGTGTTATGGCACCCTTTCTAATTGGCTATGATGTTATTATAAACAGTGGATTATACAAACCGCCAATGCATAAGGTTACACAGACAGCATGCGAGGGCATCAGTATATATTTCGCTTCAAACGGTCACACAATCACTTTGTGCTGGGTAAGTCTGTAACAGAATCCTAAGCGGAAAGCAAACTGGTTCTGCGAAGATCAAAATTTGCCACGTCCTACACGACACTCGGCGGCTACAGTACGTTTTGCAGATGAGTATTTGGTACACAAGTGTATAATTGAATAAATTCAATTTGACGAAAGCAAAAAAGAGATAGATGGTTTAGAATTTCCTATGCTGACTAATCTAAACATTTAGATCAGTTACAAAAATATTCGTGTACGTTTTGTATGTCTGGTAGGGGAGACTGAATACGTTATGCAACAACAGCCGCACTTATTAAATACCACATTCAATAGAGCAAATCACTAAATTTATCAAGCATGCTTATTATAAAGGCAGTGAATAGACGATAAACGTCTACCCAAATCAAACCCAGGAAACCGCACCGAGGGATTCTAATTTCAACAGTGGCTCGATGTCGCCCGGTTGGAAGAACAGGCGAACATTCGATTGTCCCAAGCTACGTTAACAGAACTGTCTAATCATAAGTAAAATAATATCCTTGTAATTACGTTACCTGGATCCTCCATTATCGAAACTTTTAGTGATTAAGCTCGCTCACACTTTTATCGCATGGGCGGCCGGGCTAAGGACGCAAGAAAACTCGAACTTTCCACAAATCCAGCTAAGCTCCTACGACACGTGACTCTCTTCCGAAAGCTGAAGGCGCAATTCGAGCGTAAGAATCTGAAGGATGCCTTATTTCCGTACAATTTTATCTCTTCCCTATCACTCTTTAGCAGCTAACTTAACTGAAATCCACTTCCTACAAGATGACGAAATAGAAAGCCAAATGCAAGCGACAAGTTGCAATCGAAAATAACAGAAGACTAACAGACAAAACAACAATTGCGTGATAGACCTGCGTGATAAGCTATAGAGTCTTTCCCAGAATGTGACGCTTTGTTGTCACGCGGTTAGCAACGAACCGCATCAGGTCAGCTAGTTCCCGTTATGTAAGTCGTGTTTACACGAAGCAACTTTACCTAGGTAAATATTAGGTTTCCTTGGGGAAAGTGACATTATGCCGTGTTACCGATTTTACCTCAGGAAAATTTGCCCAGGTAAATTATCGAGGTAAAGTGACTGAGAACAATAGAAAATGCCCCAAACAAAACCCTTTGTAGATTAGAGCGACTTCGTATAACCCGGTTTTACATGCTAATGAGCTGTGCGATATATTCTAATGAGCTGTGAGAATAAAGGAGAGCTAGACGTGACAGCTGACAGTTTTATTACGAATTACAAAATGAATTCAATTGTTTTTAATACATCAGCAGCATTTGTAAATGAGTACAAAGTCGAACCAAGAAGTGTTAATTCCAGCATTTATAATCCTGAACAAAACGAAACAGAGCACTGGCATGTCGGGGCTGATCACTTGTAAAGTGCCCAAAGTGCTATGTTTCTTTTTATTTTATTTAAAGAAGAAACCAAAATACACTCTACTGTAAAGTCATTACTTTGGAACTGGAGTTTTGCGATTCACACATCTATTTTTTTATTTTGTTTTATTATCACAGCTCATTAGAATATAACGTAGCTCATTAGCATAGAAAACCAGGTTACCGTATTTTCTCGATTAAACCCCGGGGGCGTTTATTTAAAACTGGACCTCGTAGACCCGGCGTTTATTCGAACCCGAAGTGCATTTTTCAACCATTTAATATTTTTATCATCAGTACTGGAGGTTTGTTCAATTAAGATCCAAAAACGTATAAAAAATGTAAAACGATGTTACCAACTTTGTCTTCTCTCAGTGAATCAGGTAGGTCATTAATAAAAAAACATCACTGACAAGAACAGTTGAACTCTTCTCAGCGTCACATTTCTTCGTGAAACACAAGTATATCGGCAACTGCTCGACAGCAAACGTATTGTGCAAGCAATATAGAATAAGGCGATAAATTCAAATAAAATAGTAGAAAGAGAACCAGTATGCAGTTACGACACATAATCCCCATTAAATATACCCATCTCCAATAAAAGCCGGGACCTCAAATAAACGCCGGGACCCCGAATAAACGCCGGGGGCGTTTATTTTAAACTCGGCCCCGTAGACCCAGCGTTTATTTGAACCCGGCGTTTATTCGGGGTCCGGCGTTAAATCGAGAAAATACGGTATACGAATTCACTCTATTGAAGGGTAATTGATTTCCCCAGCTAAACCTACCAATGAGAAGCCGAGTTTTGGACACTGCACCGTGCAGTGCGTGTCACCTACAGGACCTTCTTTGCAAGTGGCGTCCGCGTGTAGAATATTGATGGTGGCTTCTTTTCAAGCAATGTTGTGAGTGTTGAATTTAAACGGAATGCTGAGGCTTCACGCAGCACGCTTTAGTCTTAGACTGAGATCAGTCTCTAATTTTGGCGATGGCGATCGTGTGGCGGGCAAAATACAAACACGCGCGCGCCCGCGAAAATTTCCAGGAATTTTTCGGTGCTCCCCTCGCGTCGCGTCAGGCGTCTCCTCAAATTTTCTCCCGCGCCCCACAACCGCCATCGCCAACAATTACAGACTACTCGCAGTCTATTTTATTTTCTGGGTATCGAAAATGTGTTAAGTTTTAGTAGGCCTAGAGTCCAAGGATTTATCCTTTGGCCACGGCTGTTGTCTGTTGTCTCATCTGTACTTGTTACCTTAGAAGACACGTAAACGGTTGCGAACGCTCCGAAAACTTCGGAAGAACTGTGTTATATTAAAACCGGAAAAAGGACAACGTATCGTTCTGATGAAGAAGGAAGATGATTTTTCCTGAAAAGCTCTTTGTTGACAAAACCAAGTCTAAACACCTGCAGAAAGATCCAACATTAACTAGACTTTCCACCCTACGGAGCTATATCAACACTCTTTTGAAGCGTGGTGAAATAAATGAAGAGCAGATGAAAGAAATGAAACCAACGGCGGCACAAATTGGAAGGGCTCATGGCTTACCCAAGATCAAAGCTACATTGACATACCCGAAGTTCCGTCCGATTATAGACACTACGAACATTCCGCCTTATCAGTAACGTAGGTCAAAATTCCTAGCTAACTGACTTGCCCCTTTAACCCATAATGAATATACCATTAAGGATTCTTTTGAGGCAGCTTTTTATTCATAAAATCAACACTCATTATTTTGATCAAGGTTATGTTTTTGTTTCCTTTGATGCTGAATCTTCATTTACCAATATGCCGCTTAAGAAAACTGATGACCTTATTTGAGATAGAATCTATACTAAGTATCTTATCTCCACGTCCTTAAGTAAAATATCCTTGAGGAAACTAATTCTGGACTCGTGCAACAAGACCGCTTTCAGTTTTAACAACAATTTATACGAGCGGACTGATGGAGTGTCCATAGGTCTTCCCTAGGCCCCGTCTTAGCTAAGTTTAATTATGACAGAATTGGAAAACGAAGTCGTATCTAAATCGGTTTCAGATAATACGATTAAGTCTTATAGAGCGCTTTTCAAATGAGTGTCGTAAAACCAAAACCAAAGTAATTACCCCAGCCAATCACAACAAACACAAATTATGCAATGAACCAATCAGAACTCGAAGCAAATACATGTAAATGGCGCCAAGGGCGGGAAAAGGCGTGCGAGCGAGTCGGGATTGGTTTGAGTTTTACTTCTGATTGGTCGAGAAAGTGGCGCGAGATTTTTTAACCAATCACAGAGTGAAGTAAAGCAAAACCAAAGCAAAACGCGAATTACTTTCGACAGTCAATTGAAAACTGCTCTATTAGGTACGTAGAATTTCTAGCAAGACGTCTCGAGGAATATCAACGCACTTTGTGGGTGATGTATGGTCGAGTTAGGGAGTCGGTTCAAGAAAATCAACTTACTCAGGATTTGGAATGGCACCAGATTACAATCCGCTTGCAACACTCTGCAGTGATATTTATTATAAAGGCAGTACAGAACAGTCCAATACTTTGGAGAACTGCTATTTGCTCTCGAAAGGTCAGGTAACGCTGGGAGGCCGAGATATGAAATCAGGCAAGAGCAAATCCATGGACTTAGAGAGTCACTGGGGTTTCGTTGGGTAGATATTGGCAGGATGCTAGGAATGTCTACTAGGAGGGTCCACAATAGGGTTCTCAGATCCCGCCATCCTGCCTATTTTTCCCGTTAATCCCGTCGTCCCGCCCTTTTTTGCGTTGAAATCCCGATCCCGCCAAAATTTTAACTAGTTTTCTATATCCACGATGAAAACATCACTTACCTTTTATACAATGGATAGCAGACAAGTTTTTATGGCTGGCAGACAAGTGTTTATGCAACGGATAGCAGACAAACACAGGTATTTGTGAAAAGTAAAGACTGACAAAGATTGTTTGTTATGATGTTCTCCGTCCTACTTTTTTTGAAGACAACCAACTGATTTGTATTTATGACATGACCCTCTTTCGGTGCAAAATTTTTAAAGAAGGGGTAGTTGCGCAGTGGTTAGCGCGTCGGGGTTTTGATCTGAAGGTCGGTGCGTTCCTTAGACACAGAGGGTTCTCCACGTTGCTTCTCTACACCCAGCTGTATATAAATGGGTCGTATCCTTAGACGAGGTAGGGCCATAAAGGTCATAAAAGAACGGTCTAGTTATGAGGTCTGCATAAATGAAATGTAGAAAAGATTTAAAAAGTCGACTCACCTAACAGTTTTCAAAGCTTTCAGGTCTTTACTTGCCTTCAGGAAATCTCTGCTTGGTAGTGTTCTTTTCGAGGAAAGGCATGCCTGATTGCACTCTTTTCATAATATATAGCAACAAACTGTGATGTCAAATACCTCGTTTTTGGCGACCGTCGTTACATTACCGTCCGCTGGTGTTGCCATACCGGCTAGACATAATCATAGCTGTTCCAACCAATGCTCAATGGAAAGGCTCAGAAAAGTCAACAACGCAGGCAAGGCCAAGAAATGCAACACGACAAGTGACTTGATACCTCATTCTTGTGATGCAAGTGACGAGAATAGAAATGTGAGAATTCAACACAAAACACCATAAAAGGACTCATACCAGAATGGCATTCAGGCTACTCTGCCTTGGCCGATGCGTGGTTAGAAAGCCGACACACTTCATACCGCAAAGGCTACATTTGTATCAGTCTGCCCTGGTAAAATCATCCAGTCTCGTAAAAACTCAAATACCGCCGGTATCCCGCTACTTTTCCCTTGCAATTCTCACATCCCAACTCTTTAAAAACACAAAACCCCGCTTCCACTCGTCATTGAAATTCCCGCATCCCGCTCCTGTTTTTCTCTCCCATCCCGAATATCGCCACAAAAATTAGCCAAATCCCGCATCCCGCCAAACCTATTGTGGACCCTCTACTAGAGTACTTAGTCGATGAGAGATGTCATTGAGTGTGAAAATGTAAATCTTGAGGAGTATGGCATTGAAGAAGAGGGTCCTGTGCCCTTGATAGAGGAAAGTGAGACGGTTGCTGTTCCTGAATCACCGATACAATTGTCTGATGCTGAAGAGCTATTACTAAGACAGGATCTTTCTGCAGTGCCTCCAGATGAGAATGGAATAATGGCTTACCTGACAGCTGTGGGAGTACTTGCAAGACTTCTGCATTCATAGACAACTGTAGTCAAGGGCGGACAGTTAACAATGGTAGATGAACGTTTTCAAAGAAAAAAGGAAAAAAAAAAACTTTCAGCTCTTTGAACGTGGTGGGGGAGGTGGGAACCAGTGTAAATGAAACCCTTTTCTCGCAGTCCTTTCATATATTATAGTTCCTTTAACTTTGGGTATTTCTAAAACTTGAAATTGGGCCTTAATAAAAATTCTATTTTTGGCAGTCCTGGGAATAAGAGGGTCCTAACTGGGCAAGAAAGTTTCTGGCATTGCTACCCTGGTTGTACAAAACTTTTTACCTAGTGAAAGGAAAATGAAAATTAGCTATGTACCAGGTAATTTAGTTGCTCCAGGAAACGTTACATGTATGCCTATGTAGAAGTCCCCTCAGTTAGTCTTGTCCCATGCACTACTGCATTTCTTCTTACCTATGGCGCATGAAGTGAACTTCTTCTTACCCCGGCCTTCTTATGCCTGATCTAAAGATTTTTGAAAAGCTGTTACTTCAGGTATCAGAAGTTTTTACATGGAGGCAAGGCAGGGGATTTTGATAAATTTTTATTGCTGTTTACACTCATACAAACCCTTATAATTTCAATATATAACGCAACGACGGTTCTCACTCAGTATCTTGGGACACCTGTTTATCAGCTCATTATTGGGTCGTCAGTAAAATGCCGGCTTGGGATTCACTTTTCTTTTGTTTCTTTTTCTGTGGTTTGCCTTTAGCCAAAACATAACACAGATAACGAAACAAGAGAACAATGGACCCCAACCCTGAGTCAGTGAGTCAGCATTTTAACAACACCATCTTCCTGATGTTATAAGTTTGTTGCAGCATGGAAGATACTGTAAATGCTCGGATTAGCGCCCGGGGCGCTTATTTACATGTAATTTTCAGAGTCGAGACGGTGGTGCTAATTCGAAGCGGGTTGCATATTTCATCGTTCAAATTTCGGCCTCAAAAGGACATTGTCTTTATTTCAAGTAAATACAAAAAGTATCAGTAAATAAGAAAAACTGGAACGAATCTGTAAGAAGACACAAATCTGTGCGTGGTCCTCTCTAAGTTCTGTCTCCTCTAAGGTCCATTTACCGGTAGTTCTGGTTTTGATATCCGTCTATTCTACTTCTATACCGTATATTCAGTGATTTTTTCTTTTGGGGGGGAGGGGTGGGAGCGCACTTATTAAATAATTTTAGCCTCAAGAGGGGCGCTTATTCGTAGAAGGGCGCTTATTCGTAGAAGGGCGCTTAATTAAAGGAGGGCCCTAATTCGAGCATTTACGGTAATACACTTGGCCATCAGGTAGTCTTGTATGAAAAAATTATGTTAGGGAAACTCAGTCTCTTCAACACAGTACCTACATAGCAATAACACAACACTGAGCTAAAACCCTAACAAAAAAATGTGGGTTGTTTTGTGGTAAAACAAACTAAAATGAATGCTGTTTTCCTTTGTTCTTTCAATCTTGGTTTCTGGCGAGAGGTTTACCACTATAAGCATAATAAGATGGAACATTTTTTGGCATGCATAAAATAAAGTACTGCTAACTACATTACTACAGGTAAACCAGAAACTAAAGTCATACATATTTCGATAACAAGCAGCAAATAATTAAATTGATCTCTACAAACAATAATGTATTTTCCTGTCAGGAAACTATGAGCAGCAACCAACATTTCTTTGCAGATTTGAAATATAGCAAGTAAAATTCTAACTACATGTATAAATCAAGTAAACAAAAACCTAATCCTCTCAAGTCTAAAAGACTAACTTTTAATCAATGAAACAATTTTCATGTATTGTGGTAAATTGTCCACAAAGTTCAGGTCACTAAAGATCATTGTTAGTAAACAGCAACAAACCAATTTGCTCATTTTGAGCAAGAACACTTAACATTATGATAATGGTACATGTAACAAAAAATTTGTAAGTTGAAGAATGCCATACTTCAAAAAAAAAGACAGGTTTCTGGGAGTGCCCAAGCTTTACTGAACCCCTTCCATAACCAAGGTGCTGGCATGTAATGGCAGTATTCAAAGCCTTCCTGAAATCTTCATAACAGCTGTAGGTAGTTGGTAATCGAAGACTGAAAAAACATGTATCTGCATCTGGATAGACCATGGCAGTGAAACCAATGTTCAGCCAGTTAATCCACAAACTGGATTAACTGAGCCAGTGTTGGGAGTGAACTGGACAGCTGTTCTTTTGTCTCATCTGACACTGTGAACATAGAGATAATGCAGCTAAAAGCTATCTCTAACAAATCATTTTTCAACAGATTCCTTCAGAGGCATAAAAATCCAAAAGATTCTAAAAGTTACATTTCTAGTGTTTTCAATGTGAGGACTTTACTTCTTAGTTCCTTGTGAAAAAATGCTGTTTTTCACTTGTGTGCTTAAATTTGTTGGGTTTTGCTTGGATGATCAGAGTGACATTTTGTGACTGAAAATTCTGAATCAAGTATATAAAAACATCCTGGCTTGCTTAAGCCAACAACACTAAAAAAATATTGTATTGTTTTTTGGGGGTAAGTGTGAATAGGTCATTCAAATGTACTGAATAGCTTTTGTATTATTACATTTTTTTGCAATTTATTGTGCCATCTGCATGAACATATTATACAAGGGAATAAAACAGATAATATGTTTAACTCTACCTGAGTTTGAAGTGATTCCCTTGTCTACTTCATTAACATACTGCACAAACCAATCATAAGCTTTTTTCTCATCACCCTTCAAAGACTCAACAGACTGATCAATCACTTTTAGTAAATCATCTTTAGTGACCATTGCTTCAATTTGTAAAGGAAACATATTTCAAGCAGCCCTCAGAAACCCTTAGAAAATTTATCAGAGAAAGACTTTTAAGACCAGATTTTAACTGGTCCAGTTCCTCCTTTCTGGTCTTGAACACAAGGTGGAGGATGATTGCTTGGCAATCAAAACAAAGCTTTCCTTAAAGTACGGGTATGACCAAATCCCCCAGGGTAAGTTTTATTATCATTTTCCCAGCTCAAATCTCATTTAACCACACACAATTTTATTTCGAGAAAACTATAAGTGATATTAGGTTGATTAAATTTCCAACATCAAAACGAGAACAGGGAATAGAAGAAACGTCGGCACTGTGTTTGCATCTGACTGAGTGATTGCCTTGGTAAGGAAAATCAAAGACAAATCTTACCCAACTCTCTCCTCCAGCTCCAAGAAGTTTATCCTCGAATGCCATTGTTAACTTTTCCTTCAGTTGGCTTTCCGACCAATGCCTCTCTATTGGCAACGAATCGATGATAAACCCTCTTACCTGTAAATCTGCCTTTTTCGCATATTTTGGCACTTTGTTCCATGACGGTTTGGGCAATAAAATGGCCTCCTTCAAGGTTGGTGGTAATTTTGTTGCGTTCGCTGTCTGTGGTCTCGTTGTTGAGGACCCTCGATTTCTTGAGTGATACGGAGCTTGTCTCAATCGTCTTTGTCTCCTGGAGTTTGTATACCCGTAATTTTCTTAAGGACTATACTCAGGGCGTAACAAATCGATTGAAATCGATCATTGGAAACCTAATCGATAAATCGATATTAGTCGATATTTTTCGATAAATGATTAATCGATTAGTTAAAATAATCGATAAATATCGATAATCACACGATTTGGGAGTGGATTATCGATTTTGATCGACCACTAAAGTAAGAATTAAAAAAGGGGATTTGATATGTCAAACGAAAAAAATTACTGTGTCCTACAGATTGTTCCAACAAACGTAATTAATATGAAGTGTAAAAATGGAATCGCTTGCGGGTATTAAACCTGTTGTTTCGTCTACAGATTGTGTCGCTGACGAGCGTCTTAGGTTACGTCGCGTGTACATATTCTGATATTCTTTGTTTTATAAGATTGACCATGTTTTATTCTTTGTTCGAAAATAAACGTTGCCGAACTGACCTGACTGGCCGTTAGCAAAACAACTTGTAGGCGAAGCGACTGCATTTCTTTCAGCGTCACACTTCAGGATTGATTGAACACACACACAAACAAAAACGGTAGCTTTTCGTTTCCGATATTTCCGATCGAAACCGATACTAATCGATTGAATTCGATACTTTTCTAACGAAATCGATACTAATCGAACTTTAATTAATGAAATCGATCAAAATCGATAATCACAAAGAATTGGGTCATCGATTTTGATCGATTTCCGATACTAATCAGTTAATTACTTATCGATGTTTATCGATTTTTATTGATTTTGATTGAGTATCGGAATTATCGATTTGTTACGCCCTGCTATACTGTAAGCTTAAACTGCTGTTTGCTGTCGATGCGCTGCATGAACCTGTGGTGCTTGTGGCAGTTTCGCTTCTACCAGTTCCACGTGGCAGATTGAATCGTTGCCTCAGTTCTTCCTCAGCAGTTGACACGGCTGAGGAGGTCACATTAGCTCGAGAACTGATAACTTCGTCCTGTGCTGAGCGAATTATTCTTCGCACGAGCTCTTCGAGTCCTTCTTCGCTCTCAATGAACTCTTCCCGCCTTTTGGTCGGTTTCTCGAAAGGAGCATGCGCGTGGCAGATTCTTCGTCTTCAGTCCCTCTCGGAATTAAACTGAATTGATCAAAAGCTGTCGTCTCTCTTCTTGATTTATAAAACACGCATCTTGAATTTGAAAACGTAGCACTTCATACTAACGCGAATGACATGAAAGGAAACACGCGAGAAATGAAATGGAATTCTAAGAACATGATATATTCAACAAGCAAGATGATGCTAATTGCAGTGATCTTGACAGTGAATTGAAGGATTTGAATTATAAAGTTGGATCTTTGATATTTTGTCACGTTTGGCGTAGCATATGCAATAATATCATTTTTCGGCCTTGCCTTCTTCATTTTTTAATAGAGTGTATTATCACTTTATACGATGCAGTCACTTGCGATATAATCGAATATAATTTAACATATATCGTCTAATTCACACACTTTGTTCCTTTAATGAGTTGGTGTAATGTCAACTGTCAGACTTAACAACGAGCTAAATTAATGTAGGTGTAGATAAGAGATGTACACGTTTCGATGACTTTCGGCTGCGTTTGGTGCATTTCGATCGAACACAATCGTGGGGTCTCTCCTAGGGCCGCCGGGAGAGAGTCTGCGATTGAGTTCAAACAGCCACTGCAGTTATGCCCTACGTTAAACATGAAGCGATGACATAAAGGAGCACTTTCTTGGCTTTCTCTTCAAACAGTCGAAGAGTAGAGCTCCACAAAGTTTTTCGCTTTGTTAGAAGTGATCTGGTTGGTTTACGCGGAATTAAAAACCTCAAATTCAAAAGATAATCTTTCAACCAATAGCCTTTTAGACAATCTTGAGTCCAATCTTGAATCATGAGTCCTGAAAATCAAAGTTATTTCCCGTTCCCTTTTCAAGATCACCGACCACTAAAAAAGCGCAGTAAAAAGAAAACGACGAAATGAAACTGAAACGAAGTACTTAATCATCTCTAGGACAATGCGAAAAAAAAAATTGCCGTGTTGTATGTTATGATTTAGAAAACATCTTTAACTAGAGAATTGCTTGTTGAAGGACTGCATTAAATTCATTCTGGTTGTGTACCACTAGATAAATGGCCGCGGTTGTTGCTGATTGGTGCATTTCGATCCCCACTTTTACAGTTGAAGGATTTCTACAATTTATTGCTCTGAATAAAAACTCGTTCCCGATTGGTCTGTTGTGATACCGTCCATCCCCTGTTGTCTTCTTTGATAATAGGCATATTTATGCTTCAGCAATTTTATTTCCATTTACATAAAGGTATTCCTGTTCGTGTTGTTAGAGTGAAGCTGTGTGTCGCGGTCAACAAATTTCGCCCTTTACCCAAAGAGGAGAGTTTTCAATCTAAGTGGTACCGATGATCAACCATATCGCCTAAAGAAGACCAGCAGTAAGCAGTCGATTCATATCAAAATGACTTCATCATGTGACAAACGTTAAAGAAGGCTTTACCCTGTATCACTTCAATCCGAGATGAATAATGACGACTCCTTTTATATTGAGTTCGTATATGCTATGTTAGTATATACCTCACACTAGGGTTAGTACTTTACTATTCACTTCCCCGCTTTTTTTTGTTTTTTTTTTGGAATTCGCCTTTTGTCAGAAAACGTGGCTAGCTGTAGCTGTTTAGTGCGAACTATCCAATGGTTTGGTATATACACTGAACGATTCAGTTACTTCAGTGTCGGTGAAGATTGGTGGACACTTTATTTACCTCGCTGGGCATGCTTCGCGACTCGGTAAATATCCATCACCATTCACCTCAACTTGGGTGCACGAATGCTTCTGTTTGTCCTCGCTGTTGATTTTTACAATCAGATTGATTTTTTTCTATTGCCTATTAACTGAAAAGAGGATTTGCATACGAGTCTTTGATCACAAGACTGTAAGTTCAAGCAAGAAACTTTTCGCCGATGTTTCCAGATCTTATGGTGTCAGAAATGCCATAGAATATTGAGCACGATGATACTCTAAACACATTTGAATGGCTCTCATCCTGTATTTCTTGTGAATTGTTTAAGGAAACCATCAATTCAGATCACGTCTTTTAAAAGACGTAAACATCGGTAGATAAAAGCACGCGAAATTATGTTGCCTCAGGCCAGATCTCCCGAGCATGATACCTCTCTCCTTCTTACGCAAAAGAGGATAAAATTGGTTATCGAAAAACAATAGTAGGGATGAGGAACGAGAAGAACAAATATTAATAAAAATAAAATAAATTTAGTGTGAAGAATTGATATATTGTTTCGATCAGTAGCCCTGGTAAGTCAAATTTTCTGCACTTATTTTATATTCTTTTGCCTGTTTCTAGATTTTATCTGTTTTATGTGATCAGCGCAGTACTTTGCTAATGAAAAACAAAACAAATCGATGTGACGGTATCGATCGTACGATCCCTATTATCGAAAAGTAGACTTACATTCAAATGTTTGGTAAACTGAAAAATATTTTAAATACACGTTTGGCCAACAAAATGAAAAAAATACAGTAGCCTCTGTTTAAAAACTAAATGTGGGTGGATTGTTAATTTACTATCGCGTATTTTAAAACTCATCTTCCTTTTAGATGAAGTTTTAAGATACTAGCGAATTTTTAGCAAAAATTAAGAAACCACTTTCTGATTTTGCGATTTGACTGTCGAATTTAAAATCAAGTCAGCTTTTTCCAATATGTTCCCTTTTCAAAGAACGTCTAAGAATCTAAATAATATACTACCTAGAGCTTATTTTGCATATTAGACCGTCCCTCAGTCGCATGCAGATGAATAACTCATCATTTGGCCGGCAGCCCTGTGGTTGCGATCGCCGGTTGACGCAACTTGAGTCAATGGCTGTTTCTCTTGGCAGTCCCACGGTGACTGGATTTTTTAAGTAACTTAATTTTAAGAAAGACCTATAAACGTTGCAATGTGTGTTAATGTTCGCAATGAATCTACTGACCTTCCTTTCGAAAAATCTAAGGGGAGCTCAGTGTAAAGGCAATTCACAAATCTGCATATAGCACCAGGTGCAAAGCGGAGACACGCATAGCAAACGAATTATTTAAACAAAACATTCCGCTTATCAATAATGACGTAAGTCTTGGCGTGTTAAGTCTCTGAATTCGTGCATGAATTCACCGACAAGAATCTGAATTTCCTTGCTTTGGGGATAAAGGTAGGAGCGTAAGAGCTTTGGGTTGACGCTACGTGGAATACGACACAAACTAGCAAGATTTGAATGAAGGAGACTGTCTCAGTATACATGTCATGAAGCGACTGAGCAGTAATTTCACTATTTCGAAACTCGGCCATTCCGCCTACAATGCATTTCGGATGTCAAGTCCAGTGAACGAAGATGAAAAAAGGATTCTTCATTTCAGTTACAATCTAGCATTGGATGCAGAGCAAGAGGAATATCTCCGCTCAGTTGACGAGGATGGCTATGGCGAATTGACAAGACGTGATTCTACAGTTCGATCCCACCGGGCTCTCAGCCAAGAGGGGAAAAATCCCCCTGAGGAGGACATACAGCGGAAAGATAGTTTGCGATATTTATTTAACAACGAGGCCAGAAATAGCATGGCCGCACGTCCGAGGGCACGGAGGGAACTCATTTTTTATGGCGGAGCAATGCAAGGATATGTCCACGAGAAGCCAAATTCCACCGACATTTTGAAGTCAAAGGGCCTCAAAGTAGAGTGAACCGAGCCATGTAGTCTTTTCTGGAACACTGCCCACCCACTTAGTTCTATCCAGATTATTCCAAATTATTGTAAAGACGACATTTAAGTTCAAACAAAAAAAAAAAAGAAAATTCATTATTATGTTCTCCATAAACGCTTAAATTTGTCATTTTCATGTTGTTGTTGTTTTGTAGAGAACGGCAAAGAAATGTGAATACATATGCGGAGCCATTGTTTTTCTCATTGAAGCTTCCGTCTTGTTTTGTGACTTTCTTGTCGCCGTCGCCGTCGTTTTTGCTTAAAGTCATCGTTCCTGCGAGGAAAAACATTCACTCGTATAGCCATTGATGGAGCAAAGGTTTATCACTTTATCCCCTGACCGATTATTTAGGCTATGTGTAATTCTTTGTTGTTCGGCAGTAGCGTGATTTAACCCGCATTTGTGTTCCCATATTTACAGGTCCCATATTTATAGGCACCTAGTTAGGTTCCACATGATAAAACACTCAACAACTCCCTATATTAGGCACGTCCTCGTTTTTGGTCACGTGATATGTTAACGCCTTATTTCGCTATTTTCTTTGAACATGATGGTGCAGTCGTGATCAGGAAAAAAGAATGCGCTTTTCGGTCCCACTGTATCCGATTTACCTGTCCACTTATATTATATTTTTCAGTCACAAAGGCCTCGATAATTTGTTGATAGAAATCATATTAAAGGCATTACCATTTTGGCGATACGATATTTCAGGCCAATCTAGTGTAACTGAAGGGAACGAAATGTGTCATGTCCTGTGTACGGGGACACAGAATGTAACATCTTTCTTATTCATTCACCGAGCTTAAAACTTTACCATGTTCCCTAATATACAAACAAAATGTAGTTCGAAAGCTTATAGTAGCTACTAGTTCGTATTCTATTCACTACATAAGCACTATACAAACAAATACGCCTTGCCGAGTTTTTAGACCAGCGCCATTTTGACGAGACGGCAAAAACGATCAGGAATTACAGATTTTGCATGACAATCCTATGTCAAGTAATTTCCCTAGCAATTTTATTTGAAAGGATTAATAAAATATATACAAAACGACAAAACTGTACGAACTGGGATCGAACAAGTGCTGTTCAGGTAGGTTTTGTGGCGTTTGCTATGTGAATAGAATCATTTCTCTTTCTCGATCGTACAACATCAGAAGTTTTCATTTGTTTTGTTAGTTTATATTCAGATCACTTAAGAGGTGACTCCAAGTTGTTGCTCACGAAATGGATAAATGTCAGTTGAGAGACAATCAAACGTAAGTCGATTTTTCCCAGTAAAAGGCTTTGCCGGGTTGTTGCTTCGTTTGGACGCATTACGCGTTAATTTTGCGCTCTTCATAACGGACCATTCACATTTAAAACTATAACTATATAAAACTATAGCTCATCACAGTTGGCAGAATATAGGGGATGGTGAAAGAACGAAAGAACTTTAACTATTCACAAAGTGTGGCTCACCACTTTTCAAAAGTAGGTTTTATCAGAAAGTAGAAAATCTCTTTTTAAGTACAATAATACATTTCATAAAAGAACCAATAAACATACACTAACTATTAATAAAATAGTTTTCTGTTTTTATTAAAGTAACTGATCTCATGTGGATGTCAGTTGTTTCATCAGTGTTTGATTCAATGTTATTCTTCTCTCTACCGAAACTGGTCAACGTGTCAACGCTGAAGACCAACAACTTGAGTGCAATTTATCGAGAAATTCATCTAACTATAGCAGATTCGATTCAACTAACTCTTCGCTGATGTAGACTTCAAATGATATTTCTTAGCTTTATTTATGATATTAAGTCCTCTCAGTTGCTCTTTCTCTTTTTCCTTAGCCGCCCACTTTGCTTTCATCTCTTTATATTTCCTTTCTTCATCGCTCAGCTCTTGTAATGCCTTCATTGTTTGCCATATGTTATAAACAACTTTTGCATCCTTCTGTTTTTCCTCAGCTGGGATATCTTCTTCTTGATTTTCTGGTTCGTTCTGCGTGCGCACACGTTCCAACATGGCTTGCTGATTTTTAATCGCTAGCCAATCCTCGTAGGTCTTGTAATGTGGATTCAGCCACTTCTGCAGCTGATCTAGTTCTGCAAGCCTTTGTTGTTCTTTTTCTGTTGTTATCTTTTGCACTAGTTCGATTTGTTTCTGTTTGTTTTTCTCTTGTAGCCACACTTGAAACGTTTTTCCACTTCTGGAAATGTTATTGTTCTGCTCGCTGTTTTCTACACCATCATGAATGGACTGTTCCATCATTTTCTTCTCCGCTAACCACAGCTCAAATGGTTTTCCGGAAATTACTTGTTTTCGTATTTTGTTACCAGGCACTGAAGCAGTATCACGTGTCTCAGTGACATTAGTCACAGCGCTGAAAGGTCGATTTGTTAACTTCGTTTCCAGCCAGCGATCAAATGTCAATCCCCCAGAACTGATAAAGGTCTTCCTGTTCGAAGATGCAGATTCGGAATTTGAATGTGTCCTCTGATGCCGTTTGCTATTCAGCCATTTTTTAAAGGATTCTGGATCAATGCTCTTTCCAAGCCTGCTTTTTTGTACAGGCGCGGTGCGCGGTCTAGTTTTCTCTTGAGATCGTTTCATTTGTAGCCAGGTTTCAAAAGTCTGAGCAGGTTTCCTGCAGCAGTATTCTTGCCGAAGGTCAATGAGAGCACTTCCCTGCTCTTGTTCTAGTTCTTTCTCGTCGGATTCGCTTCTGTCTGCATACAGCTTGTCTTGCTCCCGGGAAGAAAATACGGTTTTCAACCTCTCAACCCGTGACTCGCACATCACGATGTCTAGTTTGCGGATTCCGCTTGTTTTGCCTGATGCTGGTCTAAAAAAGTGATAAATCAAACAAAGCAATTACAATGTCACTCCCACACTTGGGCGACTTACGCCAATTTTGTTCCCAGGTCGTCTCTCAGTATTCAAAATGGTGGCCATGGTGAAAGACGACCCTGACTCTTTAAGTGATTACTTCAAACCCTTCCAAAGGTTAGCTTAATGTTTGCTCCTTGTTTATAACAAGTCACAAATCAGAGATTCTAACTAGCTTACAAATAGCAGAAGGCTCGCTATTTGTCGATTTTGGAACCAAGTGATCCACTCTGTGCCAGGGCTGCCATTTTGAATACCGAAGCGACTCCGAGGACGAGGTTGTGACTTCTCTATTACGAGCACCCCACTGTCAGGTACAGTGTGTTGCCCAGTTTTCGTACACTTTAGTTTGTAATCGCTATATCTTTTCGTCTGTGAGACGGAAATTTCTGAAATTTCTTTTAAAGATACCCCATTATCTTACCTTTAATATATAAAACGATTGGCCGCTTGATCGACTTATGTTCGAAATTATGCCATTTTTCCCAAAACTCCTAAGTTGCCCAGTTTTCGTACACCAGGCCCAGTTTTCGTACATCGACAAAACAACATTTCTCCACGAAAACGCTCGACGCAAACTGATGAGTCAGCCACCCTGCTGAGTGCTTATCGTGTTTTCTCTTCGATTTGTGAATAAATATCGGCGTAGCGACCAATGTTTGGTGTACAAAGCAAATGGTTATTCGGGGGTTGGATGTTTAATCGATCCTGCAATATTGATTTTTTTTGTCCCTCACTTTTGTGCAGCTAATCTTACGCTCAATCCACTGTCTCGTACGTCATTTACTGCCTTGGTAAAGGTAGTTGACAGGTTACTATTCTGCGTATTACAACTGTTAAGAAAAGACCGGTATAAGATTCGACGTTTTCCTTCCGTTTCCGCTTCCGTCTTTAGAATAGCAAACGCTTTACTTCCGTTTCCGCTTATACGCTTGCTTTTCTTACCTACTTTTGTAAATGTTTATTAGAATCGCAACATAGTGAAAAAAATCGGTAAAACCGGTAAACTAACGATATTTCAAGGTGTACGTCAACATTCTATGCATAGACATCTACCTTAGTTAATTATTTGACGATTTAGATTGTTTGCGTGGGATTTAGTTTATTAAATATTCGTGAACTTTGCATGACCTGGATGTAAAGCGTCGCTGTTATACCACAACAAATACATGTAGTGTATCGTACTTTGCAAGGATTGTTTTGTAATCTTTGCTGCACTTGCAACTTATTAGATTTCGAACAGTAAAGTTTGAAATTCAGTTCTTTAACTTATTTAAAAATAGGTTTTGAGAAAGGCGCAGCTAAGTGTACGAAAACTGGCACAGTAGGTCGAAATGTATGCGAAGATTCTCACCGCTAAAATTCAGGAGCAGTTAAATTTAAGCTGGCGTTGAAAGTTTTTCCATTCACTTTCATCTTTTGTCTATCATCTGTCCAAAAATCATGAAGTTCCTTGCAAAATTACCAACAAAACGGGCTATTTGTTCATCTACAATACCTTTACTGTGCAGTGAAAAGTGCAAATATTAGCCGCTAAACTTTTACTCACCTCGAAAGAAATTGTCCGCACTGACCTGCTTCTTCATCAAAAAGCCCGACAAAACCGGCAAATTATAGCTGAAATGTTCCTTTTACTTTTGGAATTCTTCGGTTGACGAAGATTTAAATGACAGACGAAAATTATCAAATAAAGTTCTTTTTGTACGAAAACTGGGCCCGTACGAAAACTGGGCAACATACTGTACCAGAACTTAAGTCCGGTGGAAGTTGAAGTGTCCCGCTACTGCACATTTACGGGCACTTAACTTGCGTTTCGACTTTCCTTAAGTGGTTGCTTTAAACTTTTAGGTAAGCTGCTTCTACTGCATTTTGCCAATGTCAGTTTCAGGGCTTGTTTTGTAATCTGTCTTCTCTGCTTCAAGCATCGATGGCGATCCACTATCACTGAGTTTTTCATTTCGACTTCACCAGTTTATTTAACAGCTTACCTTTCCTGATCTTGGAGCTTTGCAGTATCCTCTGTGTTTCGGTTGTCTTGTGCTTGATCCCCAGTGTGATGACTCGACATTTTACTCTCTTCGTTTTCTTCTTTTGAAAGTTCTATGTAACAAAAGTATCAATATACTATTAAAACGAAAAATCGAATACTCTGTATACCATGGATAAATGGGGTAGTCAGCTGCCACGCAGGATGACAATTAACATTACCTTTCAGTTTCGAAAGGTAATGTTTCTAATAAGGGTTTCTTATGAGCGGCGGAGGACCATTAGAAATCTGGCACATGCATGATCATATAGAAACCAGTCTTGTGACCATGCACTCGCTTGACCGCCGAGCTTTTGCCAACGTTCGTGCGCTCTGCGATCTTGTCAACGGTTATACGATCTCGCCAAAACTCGTGCGATCTTGCAAACGCTCTTGCGATCTTGTCGACTCTCCTGCGTTCTTGCCGACTGTCGTGCAATCTTATCTTCTAACACTTTTACGATCTTGCCAAAGCTTATGCGATCGTGACAACGCTCTTACAAAACCTTTTAAGGCTCAAGCAAGCTTACCAACGCTTATGCAATCTTGAAAACACAACACTTGACACTGTCATGTGATCTAGCGGTAACTCTAGTGCGATCTTACTTTTTCTTATGTGCTCTCCTTGCATGTTAATTGTAGTCAATATTTTCCTCTTTTGATCCCGGCATGTCTGTCACGTTAAGCAACATTTGGGACTTGCGTCTCAGCACGATGAGTGCAAAAATATTAAATTTGTTCTTAAGGCTTTTCGCTTACTAAACATAAATTTATAGTTCACCTTCAGCTGGCTCTTCAGATCTTGCGCTTGGGCGTTCAAGTCCTTTTTCTAATTCACCTACACTGTTAGCTTCTTCCACTACCTCTACCCCATCCTTGGGAGATATCGCAAGATGCGGCACTTCCGAGCCTTTTTCCGTTCTCTCCCCTTCCTCCTTCAACCCTTTCTTTGATTCCTTATCCGGTAACTTCAGAGTTCCTTCGTTATATTCTCGAAGCTCCTTCCGGTATTTCTCAGCGATTTGCATCAATGGTAAAGGCGACGATGAGCGAGGTGCCTCGTAGCTCTGTGCTCTGCGAAGTTGTCGCATGTCATCGTTGTTCGTGACACGAGGAAGATGAAGGTGAATGGCCTGACAAGGAACAAGGAAGAAGAAGATATAGTTTAATAAATTTTTATAAAGAAAACCTTAGCTATAATTTCTTTGGCTACGTCAAGACTGCAATGGAGCAAATTAAAATTTTTGCATGGATCGAAAGACGGTGTAACTCTTTTGTTGAGAAAAACTTGGATAAGTAACGAACGTTGTACAGTTAGACCACGCAATCACCAAACTAGTTATCAAACTTTCTGTTTGTTAAAAGGGAGCCTAGGATTTACCTTAGATTGTTGATTTTTGCTGCTATTACTGTTGTTATTGTTGTCACTGTTACTGTTATTGTTTTGGTCAGGTTTTTCATGTGCTCTTCTGCTTGATGGTAGCTTGGCCCCTTGAGGAGAATATCTGCCATTTGTTCTAAAGCCAGAAACAAAATATTTTGATTACTGATTTTAATACTAAAGTGAGGGCCATTGAATACATGTCACTGTGCTAAACGTTTCGTGCAGCTACATGCAGTTGAAGAGAACATATTCTCTTAAGATCAATCCACTAACTCATCGTTACGGTTACGGTCTTTGTTTTATTGCGAATTTCAGTGGGGGGGGGGGGGAGGAGAGACTCTCAAAGGGAACTTCCACTGTTTTAAATTTCAACAAATTGACGTTAAATTGTTGGAAATCAGTACCAAAAAGTGAAATATGAATATCACCTATTTTCGCTTTTCAATTTCCCGCGCGCGACCATTTTGAAATTTTATGACGCCATATGGTTGCCACTGTTCTTAAAAAGCAACTTTATTTGCGTATGCAACAATATGAACAACCATATGATGTCATAAAAATTCAAAATGGCAGCGCGCGGGAAATTTAGAGGCAAAAATAGGTGTTATTCAGGTCCAATTTTTTGGTACATTAAATCATTTTCGCCACTTACTACCTTAAAGAATTGGAATTTAGGCTTTATTTCCAAATTTTAACGACAATTTGAAATAACAGTGGAGATTCCCTTTAACTGCTATATTTTTGCTACGAGAAGTTCCTGGTCATCATATTTTGGAATCCCTTACTTCCACAGATCAGCTGCTTGGCCATGTTTTTTCCATGAGAAAGGATTACAGTTTTCCAAACACAACCACATTTGGCAGGTCACCTGACTTTAACAGAAAAAATGCGTAAAACTCTTACGACATTCAGTTTTGGTTACTGAAAACTGTGCCAATATTTACGAGAAACGTGAGGTATCGATTTCTTGAAATTCGCATTACCTTATGACGTCATAAATACGCATATTTATAAATTTGGTAATGTAGCTTTTCTACTCTTTGCAATAAAAGAAATTTCTTTCCACAAGGTCGTAACTGGGAAAAATTTTGTTTTCTTCGTATTAAAATCTTATGACAACAAAAGGATTCCATTCACGCAGTTTTACATTCAAGCTGCACCCTGTACAGCGCAATCTGAACAGTATCACAGGGAATGCCCCCCTCCCCCCTCGGAGGGGAAGTGGCACTCAATAGCTTTTGACTCGCGACAATAGTTTACGATTTCCTCCATGGACTCAAAGACCTTGCAATGTGACGTGCGGTGTTATTACGTAAAATCAAAACGGTACATGCTAGAAATTTGAAATCAATTACGTTTGCGTGCGTGTGTTACAGGTTCTCTAAAAGACTGATATTATTAGTGCGTTAAGGTAGCTTTTGTCTATGGATACAACCAGCTATAGAAATGTCTCTTACTGTATGGCGATGCCGTCCTTTCATTAAGCAACACGTCACGATGAAAGGAAAAGCAAACCAACAAAATAAGGCAAGATTCCTTTAATGCGCACCTCGTCAGAAACAAGTTTATAAAGGATTATTTTAAATAAACTTTCTCAGGACATTACATTTGCCACTTTGACCTTTGCATTTAAGGTTATAGTGACTTAGTAATCCTTATAAGCTAATGAAACAAAGCGAGCAGGCTAGATGAATTTTTCTCAAATTAAATGACTTCACTAGTGACATTGGGTGTCAATGAGGGATATTATTTTAACCCATTCATTAAGGCGCCTATTATTCGCATCAGAGAAAGGATTTACGTCTCAGACACTGATTAAATGGTGAAAAAATCAACTATCGGGGAATTGCTAATCCTTGAGAAAGAAACATGAATGTCCTATTTTAAAAGTACTTCTTTCGTGTCTATAACCTTAATAATTGTTTGGGGTCGCACTACTTGGGATTAAGATAAAATCCTTACGCGACCTCAATACCCAGTTTCACAGCCTTTTTACCTTCCCTCGCTTTTGTTCGATTCGCTTGTCCCCGTGCTCCAACTTTGCGGAGGTTGACGAAATGTTTGCAAATTCCACTGATAAAGCCAGAGTCGCCTCTCGCAATAGACATGCCCGTTTTCGCTTGCTAGGGCTAGCGGTGTTTTACCTTGTATGTCAATCTGATTACAAATGGCACCTTCGCTAAGTAACAGTGATACACAGCCCACAAAACCTTGATATGCTGCCACATGCAGTGCGCTTCGGCCAAATATGGTTTTTCCGTTTATATCCGTGGCTCCTCGGTTGATAAGTTCCAATATCAAACCGAGATAACCACGGTGGCAGGCGATGAACAAAGCGAATGTCGCGCGTTGTATAACCAGCTTATTCCAAAGAGAAATGTTATATCCTTGAAATTTCTCCTCCTCTAAGAACTGAACACCATTTTCGAAAACAACAAAGATATCTCCACGCCAGCACGCCTCAAACAGGCTGATCCAATTCGGTTCCATCTTGACTCGAACAATACAGCCGTGCTTTAGCTTGTATGATTTGAGAGTCTCCTTGTCTAGAAGTTGTGCGTTCATGAAAAACAAGTTGAAAATGTCTCCTGGAATACCAGCTTTCAGCTCTACCTTTGACTTAAGTTCATAAACGAACATCTCTCGAGATAATCCTTTGACCGTGCAAACATCATTCGTGGGTAGAGCGATAAAAATCTGAAAACTGTCTTCTACAGTTGACATATCGAACCACTACGAACAAAATCGATCGTCGTTGCTAATTAAACGACAGCCATTTTCTTTCACTTGAGTTTCCGGAAAAGATCAGTTTTTTACACCAGTACCTGTAAACAAAATAAGACAGAAAGATTTTAACACCTCAAAATGAAATCAGTCTTGAATTCGGAAGTTTTGCATTGCTTTATGATTCTTTCCAATTTTTGTACCTTTCGTTTTTTCCACCAATATAACTGAAGTATCCAGAACGTCAGGCTGGAAACTTTAAACTAACTTCACAGAGGTGATTTATGAATTTTTTTGAGCGCATATTTACATCTCTATTGTGGCTCTCTGACAGGTTAAAATTTTCGAATCAGAAAAAGTAAAAATGTGTTTAGATATGGTAATTCGTCATTGTCAGGAAACGGGATTAGTTTCCTATTGTAACATTCAAATTGTCAATTCTCAATAAACTTTAAAGAAACAAAAGAGACATTATAACAGCCCACAATCGGCTCGATCCGGCGTTTGCAGCTCTGAGCTTTGTTAATATGTACCTTTCTAAGATTTATCAATTTTCCTAAAACAAATCAATGTTTTCATGTGGTTACACTTGAAGATTTCACTCACAGATTCAAAATTAGAACACCTTGTAAAGCGAAATAGACAGCGCCACATGCAGAAAGCTTAAGTACAGATCAGTTATATGTTCATTTGAAAATTGTCACACGTCTACAGACTGAAAATTAATAGCCACCTTGCACAGCATAACAAAAACAAAGGAAAGAACATCTCTGATGGGTTCAGTACGCTTCACGCTATACCACTAAAAAGTACTGCTTAATATCACTTGCATTAAAAACTATTCACGTTTGACGACTACAGACTCACACAAGGGGTTAAGTGAGGTATAGTTCACTGCGATGGTTTTCATCATTTCTTATCAATCTGTTAAACCAGTCTGTTAAACAGCCAGCACACCGCGCTATTGATAAGTCAACTTCTACCTCATCATTTTCTTTTCTTATTGTCGAAAGAAGAGTGGAAAACCCTATCCGGTATTAGAGTCGTCATGGTAACATCAGAAAGTAACAAGCTGTAACAATATTCGTATCGTTCTGTGCTGCAGCTGTGTAAACTGCGTCATTTCGTGGACGATCGGGAAAGAAATGAAGAAAATAGAAGCACTTATAAAATTTCTATACTACTCAATATTTAGGGAGGATGGTCTCATTTCATTTCTTTTTATTATTCCGGAAAATGGTCAATCGATCTCACCTTGGAGTTATACTGACAACATGTGACTTTTGAAACTTTTTGCACTGATTTCGATTCACTACAACAACCAGAACTGCGACTGATAAAAGCTTCGTTCTAGTAATTTTGGATTTCGATGACAATAAAGATAAATCCGATCACTGATTTATTTAAACTATGTTTCCTGCACATGTAAACGAATACAAAAAAGAATATTTCAAGACATCGTAAAACATTTAATATCCAGTGTGGCTCTTCCAAACACTGTTGAACGATTGTTTTCAAAAACGTGGTGGCCCGTAGAAAGTAAAAGCAAGCTCTGTTGTTATCACAGAACTATGTTTGATTAAAATGTAAGCCTTTTCACGAACTGCGTGAGTTTCGTTTTTAAACGTAGTTATCAACAAACCTGATATCGGTGGAATAACATTTTTCCTTTTTTTCTAATTTTAATTACTTCCAGTGGCAAATACAATTTACTTAGCGCCTATAGCTACCAAAATTAAATCCCGAAGCCGGTGACTATTCGAATAAACGATTTCAAACACTTTTTCTCGCAGAGCTGGTTGTATTTTTTGATATATATTTTTATTTTATTTTTCCTTTGAAAAAAGCTATAAAAGGAGTTAAACGATGATTGTCTGTCTACTCACCTCTAACAATAATTTAAACGTTAATTGTCGTGGTTAAATATAAACTTGACAGTGCATTATTTACTGAACTGCGAGCGGTTTCTTTCTTCTCCTAATTTTTATATAAAAAGACAGAAACCACAACAGAAATTGCAAATAAACAGTAAACAGTGGGAACCGAAATTCTTCTAATGATTACCATGAAATAAGACAAGATGATCAGTCTTTATTTGTCTGGACAGGCAATCTTTTTCCTTAAGGAATATTCTCGACTATGCTTTACAATTGATTATTTTGATTGCTTTATATCAAAACAAAACCGTCTATTTATCCATTGTTGAAAGTACTCCTGACTACAGACAGATATGTTCGCTAAATTCCTGTGTCACCACGAAAACAAAAGAAGTACATTCGCAACGACATAGTAAAGAAAGATAGGAAACCATTACTCATAACCACATTAATGAGAAATGCTAAAAAATACTTTGGATTCAACTGTTTGCTTCTGTTCTTGGTTTAAACTCAATTTGGCTCAAATATCACACTATGAGAAAATGTTTGAGGTTTGGAAACAGATGTACGGTACTGCTAGAGGTGTCTGTGATGATCATGCCCGTAAATATGAGTTAATACGGATCATATTTTACTAGGAACATGTTTGGTCAATCACTTCAGTGATACGCTTTTACTTTAAATCAAAATGTTAGCTTCATCTTAAATAAACTTACTGAAACTTAAATAAACGTAAGAAAGGCGGTCAATGTACTGCAAATTTCCGACTATCCTTTCACAGTTCAAAGTAGTAAAAATAACAAATCCATCAATTCGTGTTTGTAGCTAAACCGGCATCTACACGATCGACATAACCAGCTTCACGCATACCCTTTAGTTGAATTCGTTACCTGTTACTTTTACAATGTACTTTCCTGGGACGTATTGTCTTTTGTTATCTGTTATAATAATTCAAATTTACAAGTAGCCATAAGTAATTAGATGAAAATGTGAAAAGTACTATAATGTAATAGCAAGTCTGACAGTAACTTCAATTTTTTCATGTCCTAGAAGAGGTCTCGTTACACGACTTACCTTAAATCGAGCGAAGCTTCAGACAGAATGAATATTCCGTGCTTAATAGATCAATTTACGTTTTAATTACATCAGAACTTGGATATAGTCAATATAATGAGGCAGCTTAGTAAACAATAACTGTCTTTTGTTCTCGTCGCGACTGCGTATAACGCACTCAGGTGTGACGCGGCAAAATATCAACGTCACGCAAGTAGGGCACAGTACTTTGACGTCATGCAACATGCGCCGCCGATCACGTGTCTTTGCAACCTGTTCATGAAGCTATAAATAGCTATCTTTTGCCACGGATGGCCGAGATGGATAAAGATTGCAACGTGAAAATTTGAGGCAAGTTCTTCCCTCCGGTCTTAAAAAAAATCAGAAGACACGTAATGTGATTTTTTCTCCCTTTGAGAAAATCACTTGGTGTTCAAGGAGCATTCTGTCTAGGAGAAGAGGTGAAGTGACTCAGCCCCTTTGAGAAGGGGCAACTATGAAATGTTCCCTAGGTGCCAAGCTCCTGAAAGGGCCTCACTAAATATCATATAAAGTGGGGGAAAAAGGTACAAAATGAACGCGTGGGAGAATTGGTCGCGACGCAACGCGACGCAACCAAAAACACAAGCATGACAATAGCTCTCTCCTCCGCAAAGGCCTTCCACAGCCTTCACTGTACGCTTGGGAAAGAACGCGCGGAGGCTGGATAGAGGGAAAAAAGTTGCCCGCGTTCCCGTTTTCTCTCCCCCGTGCTCCCGCTCCCGTTTTTCTTTACTGATGTTTACTAACAGGAGCCTCTGAGGAGGAGAGAGTGACCATAGCATAAGGGTGGCAGGGTAAGGATTGGGGGGCAGGAACCCGGTGAGAAGGGAAAAAGGGGACGGGAGGGTGGAGAGAAGCGAGAGAAATGGAAAGAAAATCACACAACATTGGGTAACCCTTTGAAAACGAAAACGAGAAAAGAAGCTGGAGACAAGGAACCGGTATTAAAGGCCAAACCGGAAAGCGGGAAGCTTGGAGCCTTGTTTTGAAACTACAGCATAAGCATAAGCATAAGCATAAGCATTTTGTTTAAGTGTCGAAAGTAATTCGCGTTTGCCTTGATTTTACTTTTCTTCGTTCTATGATTGGTGTCAACCAATCAGAAGTAAAACCCACCCCCCCCCCGCCCAAAAAAAAAGCCGAACTCAACTGTGTCTTTGTTGCATGCATTTTCTCGTGCTTGGTGCCATTTACGTATATTTGAGTCGACTTCTGATTGGTTGATTGTGTTGTTAGCGTTGTCAGTGAGTACCGATTGCTTTAGTTTTGGTTTTACGGCACTCAACTTAAAACCTCTAAGAAGAATTATTTTTATTACAAAGGAGTTTTTCGCAGTTTTCTTCTCTGGTTCTCACTCGGAATCACCACGACATTAGCGCAAGCACAAGGAAAAGAAAATACTTGTCAGTCCGTATTCACGTTAACTAAGTGGTTAGCTGGTTAGTTACCAGTTTTTTGCACTCATTTTTGCCGCTTGTTAGCTTGCGCGTCACCGCTAGTGACCGGGGTATATGCGTCCACAGACGGATCCAGGGGTGGAGTTGAGAGAGTTCCAACTCCCCCCCCACACACACACACACACACACTGCACGGTGCAGCATTTCATGTATGCGATGCCCAATTTCACGTGCATGCATTTTCTCGTGCTTGGTGCCATTTACGTATATTTGAGTCGACTTCTGATTGGTTGATTGTGTTGTTAGCGTTGTCAGTGAGTACCGATTGCTTTAGTTTTGGTTTTACGGCACTCAACTTAAAACCTCTAAGAAGAATTATTTTTATTACAAAGGAGTTTTTCGCAGTTTTCTTCTCTGGTTCTCACTCGGAATCACCACGACATTAGCGCAAGCACAAGGAAAAGAAAATACTTGTCAGTCCGTATTCACGTTAACTAAGTGGTTAGCTGGTTAGTTACCAGTTTTTTGCACTCATTTTTGCCGCTTGTTAGCTTGCGCGTCACCGCTAGTAACCGGGGTATATGCGTCCACAGACGGATCCAGGGGTGGAGTTGAGAGGGTTCCAACTTCCCCCCCCCCCCACCCACACACACACACACACTGCACGGTGCAGCATTTCATGTATGCGATGCCCAATTTCACGGTGAATTAAGAACTCTTGTGTTTACATTAACAATTTTACTCGCAGATGATATTTGCACAGGATTTATGGTAAAGTACTGTAATATGTAGGAAGTTTAGGAGAACCGCTTTGATAAAAGCAGATGCTTTACGTTCGTTATGCAGAGGTTATGCACACAAGCTATGCAAAACTAATTTGCATACATGGAATTATTTAGCCCATGGTTTCTTGTGCACAAATTAAATTCTGCGGCACTCAAGTGTATCAACAAAAATATTATTTCAACATGTTTCTGGTCACAATGTAACGGAGCACGCATTAGAATGGCTTTTTCGTCAGGTATGGTTGCTTTTCTGTGTATGACTGCACTAACAGCAATATCTTCCAGGGTTGTACTCGAGGGACATCTAGAACTCGCTGGTTATGTAAGTCTCCGCTCTTTTCAGATAGTTTGTTTAATTTGCTTATGTCAGTTCTGTGTTGTTTTGTGTCATGGCTCTATGTTCTGTTGCTTGCTTTTCTGTTTCAGTATAAAGTATATTTGAAACTGAAGTAACCAAACTTTTATTCTTTCTTCTTTAAAGAATTTTGCGTTCCTTGGAAGCTTCTGTGGAAACGCAAGCGGGCCTGTTGTTCAATACAGTTTCTCATATCCGCAGGTACAAATGTTACTCGATTAACAATGGCCTCTCTCATACTTGTTAATAATTAAATGTTCAAATGCTACAACAAGTGCTTGTACGTAGTTAAAGTATAAGTATTGATTTCCGTCAGTGAGTCCCTAAACGTTCTAAATTCCCTTATACCCGTTGAACCTCAATTGCGACTGTCACTTTGCTTGGATTTTTTAAGCTAATGTTTGATCTGTCAACTATTCTTGTCGAATGTTCCCTTCAGTAATCTTTTTTTTTTTAATTCCTGCTAATGCCTACACCTAACTGTGGTCAGAGCGGTATTAAATTATCTGAGTGACTCTATGCTATTGCCACAGACACTTCGCGGCTAACTTTGATTCCATTTTCTGGTATGTCCACTATCGATCAGTGTCGGTGAAGACTGATAAATTCACCTCCACTTCCACCTTGGTATACGGCGTATTCAAGTATTTGTATCGGTGAAGTTTAGTTGATAATTTCGAAACGTCTTTTACTTTGAGCGTTCGTTTTCGCGCTTTTCTTAGGCAGCGTCAAACAAGTTTTAGACTTCTATTGTGATAATTAAGCTGTTTTGTTAAAAGCAATGAAAAATTCCTTACGCCCATGTCCTTCCACACTGTTTTGTTTTCTTGTAAATGGGCAAAACATTCGCTTGAGGCGACGGCTGCTTCGCTCAAAAGAGGGCCTAAATGGGGAGGGGGCCTGCATAACAGCTAGTTAACATTATTAGAATTTTATGAAATGTAGCAGCTAAAAGCAAACTATCAGTATAAATTCCGAAGACGAGAGACCCTGGGAACGAGGCTGTTACTCTTACTCTGAGAGTGTGATGGGAAGACCAAACTTCCACAGTGTGTTAGTATCAGTCTCTGGACGACAGCGTTTCGTCAGTAACGTCACCTCTCTATTTCTTTTTTTCTTGTTTTATTTATTATCTAGGATTGACTTTGCAACACTTAAATGGGCTGTGTCACGGCAGTCCAATCCAATTTGTTTAGTTTTCCAATTACTCGCCCTTACTCGCTAAGAAATTACTTGCAAATGACAAAATCACAGCTTCGTGACCAAGAAATATGTATCCCGAGCGTTATTAATAAATTTACAAACAACAGAGATAAACTTTGAAAAACTGTTAGGCTGAACAAGTTTAAAACCCTGGTTGCAATCCGTGTTACTGATCTTCTACAATTTGGCCCATCTGTGCCTTCTTTTGCATTTGCTGTGTTATTGAAACCTTTCCGCAATGTTACTTTTTTTGTTTCGGTCAATTTGGTGGCCAGGTCTTAGTGGCTGAATTTGGCTAAATTTTGTGACACAGCTTGTTTCTGTTTAGGTTCCTAGTCCAACGGTCCGAAAAAGTTCCAAATTCCCATTCACAATATCCCGAGAAAAATGACAACACAACCCGACAATTTTTTCTTTCGGCGACAAAGGCCAGCTTCTTCCCAAATCCGGGGACTTTTATTTCACAACTGTAAAAATGTCAACAACATCAATCAACTCGCACGCAAAACTTATAACTTCCGGTGAAATAGATTTCCAGTGCGGTCTAACAACAAACTCTTTCTTTTCTAAATGCGGAGTAGAAAATAATCCTGAACCAGGAGTTCGTTATGGATTCTGGGCTCCTGCCTGAACACAGCCCTTTTTTACTGTTTTAAAGATTAACATTACCACTTATTATGTGTTGTATATTTACTATATTTTTTAGATTAAATTCCTTTGTAAGCCCTATTTTTGCTTTTTTTTCAGGAATATTGTTGCTACAAATTGTTTAGCTATTTCCAAGACCAGTGGTGGAAAATATGGCCAAGGCCTGAACTGGTTTGTTGCTTATTTAATGTTATACAGTATCGTTTTTCCTGTCTCTTCATCGTTTTCTAAATTGGGTGTTATCAAGTATTTTTAAGATTTGACACTGACAGGTTCTCCGTTGTTATCCCGGAAATATGAATGAAATATGCCTGGCCTTATATTTATAATCACCTTAAAAGGAACAGGAAGAATTTAGACGTTGTGTACTGTATTGCAGGACTGTCACGAGAAGACAAACGTCCTGGAAGAACATGAAAGCCAAGTTGTCAAACTGACCACAAATAGCTCGAGGGCAGGTTGTCGAGAAGTGGCCTCGAATAATGGAACAAATATCTTATGCCAAGGTAGTGTTACCTTTGTCACTTCGGGTGCCTCCCATCGATCCCTCAGCGAACGCTGCTATCCAGACCAGGAACGCGCGCGAAGAAAAGTGTCTGTAGTCGCAAGCTAGCTGTAGCTTTCTGTACATATAACTGATTTAATACTATTGAATTAAAGAATTTGCAGAAGAGAAAACAAGAAACAAATCGCAAGGTTGACATGCATGGTTAATCAGTTATTGCTAAATTTCATGTGTTTGATAGGAACTATGTTACATGCCTTCACGGAAAAGCAGAAAAGCTGAGACTGTTTGGATTTCGGGAGCCGTTAGATAGACCGATAGGATTTATTTATACCGGACGGGTTTCGACCCGGCTACATCACCAGATCCCAGGTGGTTGACGAACTAGTTTAAATGTGACCTTCAGCTGGGCCCGACTCGCCCCATCCTCGGAGACCCAGGGGCAGCTAGTCGGGACCACGGGATTTTCATGGGCGAAAGTTTACAACAAGAGCGGGAGAGCCCCTGGGCACTTACTCTTACCGAACGAGTTCCAGAAGCGTTTGAAATCCCGCCTTCTGATTGGCCAGAACAATTTTCTTCTGGCCAATCAGCGAAGAGGAACAGCCGGGCGACTCAAATGTCTTCTTACACGAGGTTGTTTTCCTCATCAATCGCCGTAGTAGCGTGGCCCGTTCAACGGGAACATTTTTGAGGAGAGCTTCAGAAAAAAAATTGATACTAAATAAATAAACGAAGTCGAAGAAATCGCAAACTATAACGTGGCCGGAAGAAAACAAACACTCAGCGCGATTTTTCACGAAGGACTTATCGAAAGTATCGTAAATTTTTAGAGCTAACGACTCCCCTTTCTCAAGTGTTGCATGAGGCTAATAGCTACTCGAGTAAACGATGTTACTAATTATTTCTCCTTGTTCGTTGAACTACGTCTGAAACTTTCCACGGGAATCTCCGATGCACGGGCCACGCAACTATGTCGATCGAGCGTGGGAACCACAGTTAACCAAAGCGTAATATGAGTGTTTGTATGGAACTGAAATTCGATCGAAAATAATCGGCGGTTTTCCGCTGAAAATGCATTAAAATGGAAATACAGTTTGAAAAACATCAGATTACCTGCTGTGTGTTTGCTGTGTTTTTATTGCTTTTCCGAGCTTCTGGAGGCCGATCTGGGCGATTTTCTGCTTAACGGTCGATGCGAGGTCATGTCACGTAGTAGAGAGAACCAGTTCTCTCTAGTACGTGACATAACACGCTCGATCAACATAGTTGCGTGGCCCGTGTATCAGAGATGGAAAGTTTCAGACAAAGATAAACGAAGAAGGAGAAATAATTAGTTACATTGGAGAAAGGGGAAGTCGCTAGCTCTAAAAATTTGCGTTACCTTCGATAAGTCCGCCGTGAAAAATTCCCTGTGAGTGTTTGTTTTCTTGCGGCCACGTTATAGTTTGCGATTTCCTCGACTTCGTTTATTTATTATTATTTTTCTGAAGCTCTCCTCAAAAATGTTCCCGTTGAACGGGCCACGCTACTACGGCGATTGATGAGGAAAACAACCTCGTGTAAGAAGACATGAGAGTCGCCCGGCTGTTCCTCTTCGCTGATTGGCCAGAAAAAAATTGTTCTGGCCAATCAGAAGGCGGGATTTCAAACGCTTCTGGAACTCGTTCGGTAAGAGTAAGTGCCCAGGGGCTCTCCCGCTCTTGTTGTAAACTTTCGCCCATGAAAATCCCGTGGTCCCGACTAGCTGCCCCTGGGTCTCCGAGGATGGACTCGCCCCTACCTATTCTTGGTCCGTGATCTGACATCAAAGGGGCAGGACAGAAAACTTAGACAGTCAACCTTGATGAAAACTTTGCGATCGTCATTGACATTAAAACTGAAGTCTGAACAGTGAAACACTTTTTGTGATGTTCATTGCTATCCACAGGTTCTCAAATGTATCGAGTGCAGACTGAAGATTTTTCGACCAAGAAATGTTGGTTTTTAGCAGTCAGTAACTGTAATTCTACAACGAAGGTACTGTCATTTAATTTCTTGGTCACTTGGTCTTTGTTCAGACTAGGTGTTTCTGCCGGAGCACTGTGTACGGGCACAAAAATGCACGTGACCCCGGGGCCCTGTAACGAGTATGTTCATTCTCGACAAACCTGCTTTGTGTCCAAATATTTGTTTATGGTTTTATACGCGGTACGGGGAAGCTCCGCCCGGAGGCTCTAACTCTTACCCTTTAATACACTAATTTTTACCAAAATGGATCCCCTTTCATGTACCTAGAGCAAAATTGTGCCTTTGTTATACCTCAAAGATAAGCCCAAACAATAGAATTTCCTTTGATCGGCACATTTTCCCCGGACTTTCAGTCCTTCTGGGTCAGTTGCTCAAAGGTTTCGAGCTTTTATGAGTTTCGCGTTGTTATTTCTGCCAAAAGTTGGAACCCTTTTATATACTTTGCTTTAGACGCTATGTCTCTCACTTCGCAGCGGATTTTGGGACCCTGTCATATACCTTCTCGTTTGCTTTACTCAAACATGAACTCATTTAGTGGCTTGCATCCTTCCGCTGCTTAATTTGTTCTTAGTTAAATTATGAGCTTCTCGATAACTGGAGGACCAACTGATTCAGTGAATACTAGCAGCTCGAAACACAGGAATTCTCAAAATGTCATAAAATCGAAAGTTTTCTTCCTTTTCAATTTTTAAGCATCGTAATAACGTAAAAATGTCATCTCTATATATGTAAAGGGAAACTAGGAGTACTGATTTCATTAACTGCCTTGTGATCATTTCTTGTACCGACTTTTCACCCACAAAGAGAAACACCAATATTGCGGACGAATACTGTGTCTTTTTTCAAAACTTATTTTCTCGATAACTTTGTTCGGAAGACTACTACAGACCTAGAAATTGTTTCTACCTACCGTTTAACTCTAATGTTGCTCATGCAAGCAAATTCCTTTTATCACAATGATGAAAACCAAGAATTGTCCTCCAAACATTTTCGCTGCAGTAAAAAAATAAATTTATAGCATTTTCAATTATGTGGAATCTGTAAACAATACCTCATTTTAAAAATACTTTCTTTTTTCAGGGTATACAAGTGGAGTATTATCTCAACATAACAGGTAAGGGCATGAAGTCATTCTTTCTCTGGCTTTTTCTTTGTTTTGTTATTCCATTTTTTCCGCTTGCATTTTCTTCATTTTCTAGGAGCTATAGCAAGTACGGCAAACAGACATCTCCATGGAGACCTGCCATCCCGGCTCTTGTTTTGGCTAATAGTCACGCTGTTTTCTTTTGGCCCTAATTAATGGTCTTTAACCAGCTTCATCGCATTTTAGTTACTTAATGTTTAAATAATTTAGTGCTAAAAATATTATTCAGTAGTTTACAAGAAGCAGCAGCCTGTATAATCACAACAACAGATGAAAGAAAAAACGACCGGCACTAATAAAAACTGCAAACGTAATTATAGGAAAGAGACGTTTTCCATATCCAAGTTTCAAAGACAACACGCTTAAGTTTGTTTTACCAGGTGATGTTAAAAATGCTAAACTTTTAATAGTTTTAAAAGGACAACAAGAAAGCATTTTAGTCATATTTTTTTACCAGGACATAAATTTTAAACAACCGGCTTTTTCAATTAACTGAAGAAAACTAGCTGATATTTTTAGGTTAAGGACGGTGCCTCCTTTTGTTACTGCGCATCTCTGGATATTCTGGTTTCTTAAGGAATTTGCCCCTTGATACAACAATATTTTTGTGTGGTTGAAGACTATGTGAAAGAAGCAGATCTGAGCAAGGGTTATCAGAATCCAAAAAGAGAATTGTGGTAACCACGCATTTTTCAGAGATAATTGAGCTTAAAACTAGAAAGAAATTGCCATACATCCTCTGTATTTTAACGCTTTTTTAGGGACGGACCATTATTTTTTTGGAGGGGGGAGATGAAAATTTTTTCAAGACAAACAATTTTTTTCTGTGTTGTTGTCTGTGCAAACAATTTTTTTCTGGCTGCATCTTCCTGCAAACAATTTTTTTTGTGTGTTTGTTATTATTATTATTAGTATTATTATTATTGTTATTATTATTATTATTAACGTTATTTATATACGGTTAAAATCCATCAGGTAATCTTACGTAGTAAAAATACTAATCTAAACACCACTGCCTGAAACTGCTTTCCATGAATGCCGTGTCTCTATGTCTCTAACTTATAAAAGTATAACTGCACCACGGCTTGTTTTGTTTCCTAAAAAAATTGAAAATCTCGCATCAAAGTATCCTGAAACATTAAAATGTGAACGTAATTGCAAGTAATAATATAGAACTGCACCAGCGGCCTTTTCTCCCCTGATCCTAGAGAGGATTGAGGAGCCAAATTAAACAGCGCTTGCTTACACTTACGCTTTACTTTGTAGTTTATACAAAATTGGATCCAATTTGCCTTCTTCATGCAAGTGGAAAACAGGAGACAAGTGTGACTATTAGTGAATACATTCAACCCAGGAATTTAAGTTAATCTTTTCTCTTAGTTAGAGTTTCATTGCACTTCGAATAGTTCTAGATTAGTAATGGTAACTGGACTCAGTGGAGCACAATTCAGGGAGTAATTGGGCGAGTTACTTTAAATCAGCCGCGCGCGTAGCGCGAGGACGATTTGAAATTACGAACACAATTACCTGAATTGTACAATACGAAGTCCAGTTAATCCTATCTATAACAAAATGCGAGATTAGAAAATCTACGTGTGCTTCAGGGATATATTTTTAATTATCAGTTTTGCAAGCAGTGGAGAAACACCTATAAAAAGAACCCATTTCAGTGCACCTGATTGACACGTGCGCAAGGTAGTTGTCCGATTACAGCTATCCAATTACAAAACGTTCTTGTTACAGAAACGATTAATACAATAACCTAACGTTAACATTTAATGCTTTCAAGGTTCTCAGAAGAGATTATTTTTAATAAAGGGGTTAGTTACTGATTTTAGAAACTGAGGTAATTTATTGGTGGAAAAGTAAATAACAGAAATTGGGGTTTATCAACCAAGTCGATTTGGTAAATTAGCCACCGGAAAGAAATGACAAAACTGATGTTTAAGTGTTAAATAGCTCATTTGCTCTAATGAATAGCTAAACACTCAAAATGTCAACTTTTGAATTAGTTTGTGGTGGCTAATTTACCATGTCAAACCAGTCGATGAATCGATGCAAATCATTTTGTTGCATAATTTGTTATCTTGCATTTTAACAAATAGGACTACATTTACTTATATAAATCAAACTATGTATCAACTAGTCTGCAATCTTTTTATTTTCTCTTTTTCATGTCTGCAAACAACTTATTTGGGCTTTTTTGATTTTGCAAACAATTTTTTTCAGGATTTTTCATCCTCCCCCCCCCCTCCAAAAATATAATGGTCCGTCCCTTAGAATTATTGTTGATTAATTATCTCTGAAAATGCGTGGCTACCCACATTTTCCTTTTTGGATTCCAAAAACCCTTGCTAAGATTTACTTTTTCCCCATAGTCATAAACTTTGCAAAAATACATCGGTATTAGGAGGCACGGTCCTTAAGTGATGTGTCCAATGCACTGGATTGAACGAACCATGAGGCTCACAAAGGCCAGCAGTCGCTTCACGCTATGGAAACCGAAGTTAAGTAGGAGCATCACAACTCCGGCCCCTAGATGGGATGCTAGTCCATCACAGGATACCCAGCATGAAGTGACTAGGAGCATTACTACTCTCCCCTGGATGGGATGCTAGTCCATCACAGGATACCCAGCATAAAATGACTAGGAGTGCCGCAACTCCCCCCTGGATGGGATGCTAGTCCATCACAGGATCCCAGCATAAAGTGACTAGGAGCATTACTACTCTCCCCTGGATGGGATGCTAGTCCATCACAGGATACCCATCACAAAGTGACTATGAGCATTACTACTCTCCCCTGGATGGGATACCAGGCCATCACAGGATTACCCCAAGCTTTTCTGCTGGCATTCCCTAACAGTTAGTTAACCTGTGTAAAATAGATTTATTGTAGTATTCTTAGTTTTCTAATTTTCTATTTGTAATTTTAATTGCATATATTGTTTATAATAATGGCATTTTAAACATCAGCCTCGTAGCAGGATGGATCACATTAAAAAAAATGCAGAGCCGCGGTTGAAACGACATGCCGCAAGCGTGCGGGAGGTACACTACGAGATTCTGAGACATCATTGGCGGCACCACGCTAAACAAAGAGACTGAAACCACACCATATTTGTTTGTTTGTTTGTTTTTCCTAAGTATGGAGGACAATGGAAATCAAAGGTTCTTTTATGCGCCACACAGCATGAAAAAACAAATTTAAGCTGGCATAATGGTAGTGTTAAGTTAACGCCGCCTTTACTTCACGTAAAGTCGAGCTTTGCGACTAACTGTTAACGTTCGTAATTGTTCTATCAACATTATCAACTAATTGCGATTTTGAGGCGGCGATTCTGCATTGTATTGACGGCTAGTTGAAAGAAAATATATTCCGTGTTGGGAGGAGTCGCGACGCGACGGAGCACAATACGGAGAATGTATTTTCTTCCAGCGCCGTCAGTATAATGCAGAATTGCCGCCTCAAAATCTCAATTAGTTTTGTATCACGATTCAATCGTTTTTTAGGAAAAACAAACCCAAAAATGAGAATTTCCTGCACGGATTGAAAGATAAATTCTTACAACTTTCCAAGTCTTGAACACGAATGTTTGTACGCGCTATCAGATCTTTGTTTTGCAGAAAAATTATCAAAATAAGAACTTTTCTCACCGTAAATCGGTGCTTCACACAAATAAATTCAAAGTAGCATCTTTATGTAGTTTTGTTAGGTTCCAGACTACGACAAAACAGATAAAATAACGCAAACGCGACGACCTGTTCGTTCAAAACTTTTTCAAAAACATGATTGCGCGATTAGTGCGCGCACAATAACACCTCCACAAAAACAAACTGTTAAAAACAAATGAAAACACGTTTTAATTCTTGTCTTACCTTGCCTTTTCGAGAACATAGACTCTAAGGTTGCATATCGCTTTCCTTTATCTTTCAAACGGCAAAGTAATTTACATTTCTGGCCGCTTTTTGACGAGAAACTTTGACTTTCTGTTTCGAGTGGAAGGAGCCCAACAGAAACGGCGCGAAATTTTCAACCAATCACTGGCTCGCTTTTGAGACGTCAATACTTAACAATTGTTCTAAGAGGGCGCGCTGGATATCGAGATAACCAACGAGGCGCGTAGCGCCGAGTTGGTTATAATCATTTGATATCCAGCAAGCCCGAGTAGAATATTAATTGTTTTATTAAAAACTTAACCACTATTAAAAAAAAAAAAAATCAGAAAGTGTTGGTCCGGCTACCTGGGCTGGCCCGGCAATCGCGATTACATGGTAAATTTTCAGCCCGGATAGCCGGGCTGAGATTTTTCCATGTAATCGCAAAGTTGATTTTTAGTGTATTTCACAAACGTGCCGAGATCCCGGCAAAGCGAGCCAGCCCGCGTCATGTAATCGGCCCCTTAAGCTACCATTGCAGCAACTTGATTTTCTGCATCTCGTGCCGTCGTTGCTCAGCTCTCTACATCGGGGAAACTGGTCGAACCCTCCGAGAACGTTTCAGAGAACACCTCAGAAGCATAGAGAAAAATTACGCTTATGTGTAAATCTAAAGTGGGAAAATGAAACAAATCGATTCAATAAGAAAAAGTTATGTTCCCGTGAAATTTGAACTTTTTCACCATTTTTTACTAACCTAAGATTGTAAGCCAACTATATTGTGACATATTTCGTAAACAAATAAAGATACCACTAGTAGTTTTCTCTTCAACTTTTGAAATTGCCCGAGCCATTTTTTCCTTATGTTCAGTATCCGTCAAAGGGCAATTTTAAAGTTTACCGAACTTAGCATCACTTTTTTTTCCGCCAAACTCGTTACGGAAGACCCGATTGTTTTGCTAACAATTTAAATTACTTGGTTAATCCAGATCAACTTAGAAGAATTATGTCTCATGCCATTTACGTGATTCTGTCAGCAAAACGTTTTCAAACTGAAACTTCACAATAATGGCGTAAATGTTCGTCTGTCGTAAACCTATATATCTAATAATAAGTTGCATCAAGTGTAACGTTTTGATAAGTGGGTCTAGGAATTAAACATGCAAGAAGAAAACAACAATTCTTCTTTAACACAATGGCGATTTGACGGAAAGGCATTCAAGACTGGTTGAGGTCAGGCAGCGTTAGACCTTTTTGCCTGTGGGTAGGCTTTTGGCCGTGTAACAATGTTAGCAGCTAGACGTAACCCCGGTTTTATCATATTACAATTTATTCAGCATTTGGCTTTTGTTACTAAATGACTGTGGACAAGTGATGTTCAAGATGCCAGAAAAGTACTAGCTAAGCGACAATCATCGACAAATTGTCCACCATATGGTGTAATTTCTTACAGTAACCTAGTCTGAGGTACATCATGATTAACATGGCTTCTGAAGTTTAAATGTTTTAAACACAAGTTACGTTGAGATAAATCAGTTGGACTCTTCGACTGATTTAGCATTTTGAGTTTAGAGATTCAGTTCTCCTATCTGTTCGTTTTATAGGTTTTTATGTAACACTTCTAATCATATTGACATTCTACAATGAGTTCAGTTCAAGCCAATCACGGACCGTTGAAGCGAACAGTGACGCAACCATCTCCTTTATCACATCCCCCTGTCTCCCCGTTAAAGGTGTTACCATGGTTCCTGGGAATGTACGACCCGCTGCCACCTGATACAACCGGAGGGAACTGATAGCCAATGACGCTTCCTCCAGAATACCCTCCACCCCCTCCTCCCTGTGAACTACCATCCGATCCACCTCCACCAAATCCACCATCCATAAATTTGTGATCAAAATATGTTGCACCCGTTCCTCCCAATCCCCTGTTTAGAAACGATTTCCTTCCGTCCCTCTGCAGCTCTCAATAACGCATCATCTACCATCACCACGGAACCCTCCACCGGGCCCCGCATTCCATGTTGGATCATAATTTCCACCCACACACGTCAGACCTCCTTGTCCCACGGTGCCGTTCTTCAATCCTTCAGCTTCACCGACTTGTCCAGGTCCACCATGGTTAGAATAGGATGCACCTGCCCCACCACCTACAATACTCAGAAGGGTACTGTTAGAAACAAAAACAACAAATGATCCCCCGCCGCCACTTGCTACAGAATAGAAATTTTTAAATCCTTGCTGGCCAATAAACACAACAAGTTCGGTTCCCCCCTCAAGATGAACAGTACCATTTTCTCTTGCGCCTTTACCGCCTTTCTTTTCTCTGTCGGGCGCATCTCCCCCCGAGGCACCGCACATGTCGAAGTAGTACCAGCCAGTGAGGGGTGCACGCCACTCCTGCAGACCATTTGTCACATTCACATTCTCAAGAGAGGAACCTTTGTATCCAGTGTTTGATGTTGGGCCTTCTTTGCCAGTTGCTTTTAGTGCTGTGAAATGAAATTCAAGAATTGAAAAAGTAACGTGTTTATCTTTTTTATTCACGGTCAAAAGATTTACGACGGGTTTTAGTAAAAGGACAACTAAACAACGCCAAAACACTCAACACCGTGGGGATTCACCACCCCATGCGGGTTCTGTTGTAATTCCATATATCAAGGGCGTCTCCGACCGGATTGAGCATACACTAAAAATGCAGTGTTAGAACAGTTTTTAAACCACATCACCATTGGATCGATCGTCAAAAAATCAAACAAACGCCCTCCCGAAGACAAGATCGCAGGCGTTGTGTACAAAATGAAGTGCAAAGATTGCAACTTTCCATACGTAAGCTAGAGTAAACGGTGCTGGAGTTCCAGTTCCCCGAACACCACCCAGGCAGGGCCACGAGCAAAGAGTCGGCCATACGACAACATGCCGGATGTACCGATCACGATGTGCATCCACACTTGTAGAGAAGAATGTGACCGGCTACTCCAAACAGATATTCTCATGGTCACTTCATTCAACTCTCGACAAGAATACAATTGACGAGCGAAAAGAATTCCCACGACCTTGCTTGCTACTCTTGCGTTCCCTTGAGGGTTCTGGCTGATGAGTTTTTACTGTTCTTCGTCGAATTTCAACCAGTCTCCTGACGAAGGCTTGCAGAGTGAGGCCGAAAATTTTAGAGATTTATACTATACTTTAATATTTTGGAAGTATTTTATAACTCGAAAGAATTTTTAGATCAGTTTTAAGCCAAAGGATACACTGAGTAGATTTTCACATCCCCAGGAAGGAAGTCAAACCACCTGCTGACGCCAGTCAAGCTGAGAGGAAAGTCGGAAGCCCTGGTGCGGATTTTCACACGGGGTTAGGTAACGTCTCCCACAAGCCCTGTAACTCATTACGGCTATTTTTAAGTCACCCATATGAAAGTCCCCACGGACAAGCTGAAGAAACGGGAAGTGGTCTGACTACCACATCCACTGTGAACAGTGACCCCAGAATTACATTGGGGAAACCGCCAGAACACTCGGCGCCCGAGCTAAAAAATATCAGACCCGGGAAATCTCTGCCGTCTTTGAAGGCTGCCAAAAAACGGGACAACATCGACCTGCACAACATAAAGGTTTTAGCTACTGAAGATCATACCACTGAACATCGTGTGAACTGGGAGGCCATTGCCATCAAACAGGGAAAACCTTCGCTGAATCGGGAGGAGGGACTTGACTTTCAGGCTGTTTATAATTCTTTGAATGCAATCGCTGATAAAGTTGGAGTGATTCAAACGAAATATTCAAACTTTTAAACTAAATCGCTCTGAGTTCAACATGTCTTCGCCAGAGCAAGGAATAATAAAAAAATCTTCGTCTTCTGAGCTTCTTTCTGGATACTCTTCTCCATTAGTCTTTAAAGAATGAATGACGTTTTAGAATTTTTAATTACGAATTGCATACATGTTAGCGACCACGAGTGGCATTACACTAGGGCTAAAAAACATAAAAGAAACAAGCTCAGAAGACGAATATTTTTTTACTACTATGAGAAGGATTTATAAATGCACGAGAGGACACAAGCGCAGCGTGTATAAATATTCATTGCATGTGAATAACTGTCTAACAGACCAGGAAAAACAGAGTAAAACTGTTGCTCGTAGAAAGTTAATAACGAATGAAGCCTGACCGAGATTCAGCCTTCTTATCTAACAGCAGAAATGTTATTCAGCCTAAAACTTGCTGGAACATCAAAAAGAATTATTCTTCTAACGGCAATCAATCTAAGAGAAAAATCTGTAAGGGCAGTTTAGAAATATTTCTATTTATGCAAATTACGAACTTTTTCACTGATTTGTGATGCATTTTAGCAGTTTTTAAATGTAAATATCTTAAAATCGCAGCCACCGAGGAAGCTCAATGTACATTAAGAATGTTTTGCTATCATAAAAGATCTTTCAATTGAAAAGAGAAAGTGTTAAGTTTTATTTTTTTTTTTAAATATTGGGGAAAATTGCAGGAATGACCAAAATCAGCCCGTAAATTTGAATCATGATTTCCTTGAAAACGGTCTTACAGATTTTTCCCTAATTTCGCATACAACTTGTGTAGGTTGAGTAGTTCAAATACTTCAAGTTTCGCCATAAAGTGTCTGACTAGATTTCGAGATTTTCAACATTATTTAAAATGAGGGGCTACCCATTACCGTTGCTATGGTGACAGTTGTTGCTAGGAAACCGATGAAAAAAAAACTTTCATATGTTGAAAAGGTGGTGTAGTATCAAGGAATCGAAGTTTGTCTTCTATGCGAGAGTTTGATTCAGAAGATACACTCCAAGGCCAAAAAAACTGTTTCGAGCCTCCTTAAGGTGCTTTAATTCGAGACGGCATGATGCACGGACGTGTTGCTGCAACATGTCCCCGTGTGTGGTGATCCTTTTTAGCCTCGTGCGACACGAATTTTGGGCAGATTTTGTCTCTGCGTCACTTGAAAATGGCGTGACATGTCGCAGGCACGAGCTTGAAAAGTTTCACCAAACACGGTGACATGTGTCGCTGCAGCATTTCTCTTGCACATGTCCTCGCTACATTTTCTTATGTGTGTACAAGCTTTGATTTTGTCCCTGTTACCTGTTCTTGCTGCACGTCCCTATCATAAGTACCTTAGTATGTAAAACAACCACTCTGGTCGCTGTCACATGTCGCTGTCCATGCAACATACCCCCTCGTGTCAGGGCACCGCTGCCACATGTCCCTTCACGTTACGGCACCCACAGCTTCAACTATAAACAATGTTTTTTGCTTTTGTTTTTGCGTGATCAAACGAAATTTGGGTGAAAGACTTTTCGTTACTGACAGGGACAAAGACGAACGGTAGCGCGCCGTGATAAAAAATGCGCGGCGAACAACAGGTAAATGAAGAAGCTTTCAAATAACAAGCAGGATGCTGGAACAAATCCGCTCTAGCGAGGGAGGACTTTTGAAAAAGTTATTTCTACGGATTTCCATTAAAAGAATTTCGCTGAGGAATCATAGTACTTTAGATTAATACTACTGTTTTGTTCCTGTCTGAGAGTAGACGATTACAGCTTTATAAGCATAATTTTTATGGAATGCTGCGTAAGTGTTTTCTGATTTCACCAAGAGAACTCTTAAGCTTAATACATCCTTTCAGAAAGAAATTACTAAAAACTGTTTTTCTTACTACGGCCATTGCCAATTTTCACGGTCTTTAATAAGATTTTCGTTAGCTTTTTACTCGTTTAGAATTAATGCCTTTAGCTTAGCATTTTAACCCTCACATGCACCAGAAGGATGCCACCCACCTGTAAGGTTTCTTGAATCTTTCCAAGACGATTAATTTTTCGTCTGCTCCTGCCGTTTTCAGTAGCTGTACGCATATTCCTTAGACACATTTTTCATCTGCTCCTGCCGTTTTCAGTAGCTGTACGCATATTCCTTAGACACATTTTTGACGCAAGTTTGGTGAGAATCGGTTGCTATGGTTAGGAGACATGTACGCTTCTACCCACAGTCCATGAAACTTAATATATAGATTTACCCAAGTCTAAAACTTTCCCGCTGGCACTTATTAATTTATGAAAAAAATCTCATTGGAATGGTTAAAAAAAAGACAATTTCCCCCCACTGGGAATTGAATCCCAGACCAGTGGCTTCGTAGGAAAGCTCGATGTCCACTCACGGTCTTTATTAATTTTAAACTTATCCGACTGCTTGTTGATCGCAGCTCGATCGAGATAAATACGCGGGTGTTTTTCCTGAGAAAATGCGTTCGGACCGCCGCAAAAACCATGGTTGTGGACATAAAAAAAAACAGAATGCATTAGCTCTGTTATATTTGGCGTCGGGACCTCTGCCAAATGCTGCAAACTCAAGCGATGTGCCGAACGAGTTCGCAGTAGAACACAACAAAGATGAAGTCCTTGAAGCAAATTTCGTAATTGAACTTTTCGATTTCCAACAAAAGACAACTGAGCATTCTTTTGATCTTTTTCTTTGCATTTAGATATTATATATTCTTTCTTAAGTTTAAAACTTCGCTTGCCCGTGCTTGCTCCTGTATTAGGAAACATGATTGCGGTAAATTTTCATTAGGTTTCGCACTGTTGGAGCATTTTATTCTCATGACGTAAATGTGTGACTTTGCGAGACAAAAGGGAAGGCATTATAGCGCAATTTGGTTATTGTTTGTTTAGCCCGCCTCCGGAATGATGATGAGCGCAGCCGCGCGTTCATGGCAGCCAACAGTTGATGCTCTTTCGGAGCGCCTTTGAATAACAATAGGCAAAAAAAAAATTTGACAGAGCTAGAAACTTTCATGGACTGTTAGTAAATGACACGACAACAATAGCCATTCCCCGCGATGTTAACTCTATTTTCAGCGGTCTTGCCCATGGCGATATAAAAGGAATTGCCACATTGAATTAATTATCACTTCGAGCAAGAAGACATTGAGCCAGCCATCATGGCTCATCCCGGCGATAAAGAAATCCAAGTCCCTCAGTCTGTGGCTGACGCCCTAACAGAAGCTAACGCAGACATTCCTGTACCTCCTCCTGGCGCCCAACAAGAGAAAAATATCCTGCTACTCTCATACAGTTCGTTCATTATGCTGTCTTGTTAGTTCTGTGGCTCCAGAGCAGAAGTTGTTTCACGACAGTTTTTGTTTCCTGACGCTGTCGAGCGTGTTCTAGTAGCAGGGGCTCGAATTCACTAAATTTATTGCTCCCTGGCCTTGTCAGTTTGTTGTGTAGCTCCAGAGCAGAAGTTACTTTGCGAAAATTTTTCTTTCCTGACTCTGTCGAGCAGTTTACCATTAGCAAGTGCTCAACTTTGCTCAATTCACTGCTCCCTAGCTTTTATTCCTTGAGTCATTCTGTGGCTCCAGAGCTTAGATTGTTTCACGGCCACTTTGTTTTCTGGCTCTGTCGAGCGGCTTATAATTGTACGTTCTCGCTCCAGAGTGTTCGATTCTCTCTAGCATTTTGTAGGGATACTGTTATGCTATAAGTCTCCCGCCGTATTTTTGGCTTCTTTTATTAACTTTTGTAGAACTGTATTCATTCATCGCGTAAGCTTGCAAATAACTAATTTTCTCCAATTTATAACAGTGTTTTTGCACTGTACTTTGTTGTTTTCACGACTTACTGTCATCTTTTAAATTTGTTGCGGTACAAATGGGTTTGTTATCCCCATGGCTCTCGCCTATCAGTTTGGCGGTACTGTTAGCCGCTCCCCAGCGTTGATAGCACATTTTGGAGGTCTTTCGACGGTAACTGAACACCACGGCGACAGTTCAAATGTCGCGAAAGGCCCCCTCCCTTTGCGATCTGTGTTCAGTGCAGCATCCCACCAGCGAAGCGGGGGATTTTTCCTTCGAACGTGTTTTCATTCGTCACGGCCTCTATATCCTCGTACACTGTTCCCCGTATGCTTCCTCCAAGACTCCCGAAGGGAAAAATCCCTCTCTTCGCCATGCAGCGACACTCTTTGTCGTTCCTGACTACGCCGGAGTGTTGCCCATAACAATGACTTCAGAAAGAATAAAGTACTACTAATAAACCATGTTAATATGCGTGGACAATAACCAAGTGGCAGCTGGTAGTTTAAATAACCGGTCGGAATGAGACAAAGTCATCGAATCCATTGTTACTGGATTAATTGAATCTTCGAGAGAAAACTACAATTGTAGCTAGCACTACTCAAAAATGTTTTGTTTCATTCCGAATGGATTCCTCAACCCTTGCCAGGATTTCAACGTGGCAAATACTGGGAATCTTTGACACTGATTCCCCAAATCATTTAGTGGGGCTAAGTACGTCACCCTTTTTAAAAATCGTCGTCTGTCTACATTAACTGATTATAATATTTTAACCTCCCATTATGTGTTTTAAAACGTGATTTGAGATTTTTAAAACTCAGTCATAAGAATCACAAAGAATTAAGAACCAGACACTATGTTGCGGTTTACTCACTTGTACACCGCTACCTAAGTGGAGACAGACAAGTTTCGTTTCTAATTAAGGAAACAAAACAAAACAATGCAGAGACCGGACCTTGAACCCTCTGACGAAGGACTAATGCTCAAAACGTCGTCAGCTTTCAATCTCCTTACGGTGGCCAACTTACCTTATCAACTCAGTTAATAAATCCATAAAGTTTTGTGTTTCACTTCCCCACCGACGAAACTAAAACCCCTTGCAAGCTTTGAACCACCGACCCCGAGATCTGCAAAATCCAACCCGCTGACCACCTCATCTCAACGCATGTGCTTCCACTGTACGGCAGAGTTTCTTTCATTTTACCTCTCAATATCGATGGTATATATCGCTAATAGCTTACCTATCTTAAGAAACATTAAGAGTGTAACGCCTGGCTGATCAATAAGCTTGGTGTTTCCGTTGATTAAGGACTCCTATCAACCGCTGAGCGGTCTCGTGTTTGTTCAGTTCACAAGTTTCTTTTTCGTTCTCCTTTACAGACTTCTTGAAGTTTGTGCATGGACGTACACCACGAGTTTCTTAGACATGAATGGCTGCACGATATTAAACTTGGAGACTGGAATCGGTCCACAGCTAGTCCCGCTAGTTGCTTGTTTACCCGCGTTATGAAGTATGCAGAGTTTTTATCAGCAGCGAAAACTGTGACATTTACAATAACTTGAGACAGGATGAGAAACCGATTACTTTTAAGTGTGTTTTTCATCAGTGCAATATCCAGCTCCACCGTTGTCTACTTTCAGTTCAGCTAGTTATGATCATTAAGTTATGTGAAGTATATTATAACCAAAGCGCATAATAAAAGACTATTGTTCAATTAAAAAGTAATAGGCAAGTGAAATTTAGCATGACAATAGCAAAATTACGTATTTTTTTACAATAAGAGCAGTCAATTTCGGTCCCTTCTAATAACCAAATCACTTCAATAACCGTCTCTTTTTGGAGAAAACCAAACATAATCATGCACGGACGGCTGTTATTGGAGAAGAATATTATTTATGTTTAATATTTCTATTGCGCATTTTAACATTATGAATGATCAAGTACGCATTAAATAAAATCGAAAGTTAAAATATAAACACTACATTATATTGTATTGAGAAAAATGTCTATAGAGACAAATAACAACACAATAATGCTTAATGACAAAAACGAATACACTGAAAATTAATGATTAAAATTAATATTAGCAATTGAAAGCTTAGACAAGGAAATAGTCGAGTTTGATTGCCTTGTGAATAAACCAGGCTTCCTCTTCTTTGACTTTCTGTCACGGCCTATGAGATATTTAACATGATCATGTTTAACGAAATACTTTCCGGCAATATTGCAGAAAACAAAGCGTTTAAGACAAACCGACAGGTACGCTTCCGGCCTAAAATATTGAGGCTAAATCTGGTTGTCGACGTGTTCAAACTGACAGATCTTCAATCATTCCTATAAGATGAGTCGTTAGTTTTGAGGATAATATTTTGAGAACTAGTTCTGGAAAAGTAAGTAACCTGAAAATGATGAGACTAAAACCATTAAGGTCACAAAAGTATCTATAGACGCGACAAGAGAAATTGTGATGGAGAAGTTAGGACATTCGATTCCTGAGAAAGCAAAGATATTTTTCAGACAAAATTATTCTGCTAGTAGCAAAATGCTGTTGTTGTGTTGTTAAAATTCAAACGTACCCCCTTTATATCTTCAATGTGAATATCTGGTTAGGTTAAAAATGTCTGTACAAGTTGCTATGTTCAGGTGTTTTGTGCGAGCAATAGGAGCAGAGATATGGTGAACAAGAGAGCAATAAAAAAGAAAACATCTTCGATTGGCTATATCACGATCGGAAAATCACAACAGCGTTTCCAGTCAGTGAAATTGGCATTTCTAGAATAATGCCAAGTTTTTAGTGGATATACCTTTTATTATCCTCGTATTCTTGGTCCATACTGGACGTTATGGACGAAGCGCTTTTCTTTTCGGCCAACGGGTCATAAATCAAGGCATAAAATAAGGATCCTTAATGAACTGTACGGACCGAGAATACGATGCTAATAGTCAGTTTAAAAAGAAAACGTCTATAAAAGTTGCAATATTCAGGTGCCTTGTGTAGCCAAGATTGTGTGCGAGAATTTCAAACGAGTACTGCATCAGAGGCAAAGATATGGTGAACAAGACAATAAAAAAGAAACGATCTTCGATAGGCTATAACAAGATCGGGAAATAACAACAGTCTTCCAATATAAAAATTGACATTCCTAGAAAAAAAAAAGGGGGGGGGGCTTAGTGAAAATCTTCGTATTCTCGGTCTGCAATGTTAAGATTTTCTTTTTCTCACCAGCGGGTCATAAATCGAGGCGTAAGATAAAGATCCGTAATTTACAGTATTGGAGCAAGAATAATACTGGGCTAATAGTCTTTTGTTGCTTCAGTGATGCATGTTTCATAGACCGCAGTGTATCATGCTCTTTAAATTTATGGCTGCATTTCTCTAGCTATTAGTCCTAAAGCAAGAGCAAATGCATATTTTTTTATGATTTGGTTTTCCCCTGGAGTGCGTTCACCGAGAATCAATACATTTATTTATAGCAAACATGATGCTTTGCGGTCTATGAAATAAGGATCAAGCATCATGCATCATGCATCACTGAAGCAACCTGAATTGAAATAGGTGTATCTCATATCTTTTTTCTGTTGTTTCAATGAAAAGAAAACCTTTCAAGTTAATTTTCATTTGGCTGACGTGCGTCAAAAGCAAAGAAACGAGCGAATTTGATTGGCTTGATGACATTGGTTGACGCTTTCGACAACGTGAGTGGAGGTCATCGTCACAGTCAAGCGAAATGTGAATCGTCAATAAATGGTATTATGTCTCTGGTTAAAAAACTGATTGTTCAACAAGGTCCCGATGTTATTAGTTATCTATCAGTTAAAACTGTGAGAACCGTTGCCACCAATTACCTTCCTACAAACCATTATTTAAGACATCAAGAAGACAAACAAACAACAGAAAAACTGACTAACGTTAGTAACAAACGACGGATCGAATTATTGCCCATTTAGCTTTATTACTCAATTAGTACCCTGTGGACAGCTGATGATGAAGATGTCAGAAAAAGACTTGCATTTTGCAAGTACTAGCTTAGTGACACTTATTGACAATATATGCTTACAAATGTTGGAATCGTCCATAAAGTAACCTATTAGTAAATAGCAATCTGTTTGTTCTTACAACATTTACATGGGATCTGATGGTTTAGTTAATTGTAGTATTCTAATCAAAGCCTTTTCCCTTTACTAATAAAGCTACAAGGAAAGAATGCATTGGACCAAGCTTATAGATTCAGTACCCCTATCTGTCTATAATAAAAGCATTTATATGCCACGAACCGCTAAAACGAACAGTGACGTAACCATCTCCTTTATCGCATGCTCCTGTCTCGGCGCTCCATTTGTTACCATGGTTACTGGGAATGTGCGACCCACCACCGCCTGTTTCCGGCAAATACCATCCACTTTCAATGGCGCTACCTCCAGAGTACCCTCCACCCCCTCCCCCTTCTACACCAGCCGATTCACCTCCACCAAATCCACCATCCGTAGAATCAAAACCATACCTACCACCCGTTCCTCCTTTTCCTCCGTTTAGAAACGATTTTCCCTCCGTCGTATTGCAGCTCACACTGTTGCAACAATTTCCATCACCACGGAACCCTCCACCGCGTCCCCCATTCAATGTTGGAATATAATCTCCTGTAACACACGCCAGACCACCCTGTCCCACGGTGCCATTCTTCAATCCTTCAGCTTCACCTGCTTGTCCATGTCCGCAATGGTACTCACGCGATGCTCGTCCCCCACCGCCCGCAATACTGAGGGGGTTACTGTTAGAGGCAAAAACAACAAATGATCCCCCTCCACCACTACCAGAATACAAATCTTTAAGCCCTTGCTGACCAACCAACACAACAAGTTCGGTTCCCTCCTCAAGATGAACCGTACCGTTCACTCTCGCGCCTTTGCCGCCTTTCTTTCCACCGCGGGGGGCATCTCCCCCCGCGGCACCGCACATGTCGACGTAGTAGCAGCCAGTTAAGGGTACACGCCACTCTTGCAGACCATTTGTCACATTCACATTTTCAAGGGAGGAACCTTTGTATCCGGTGTTTGATGTTGGGCCTTTCCTGCCAGTTGCGTTAAGCGTAGTGAAATTAAATTCAAAAATTGAAAAAGTAACATATTTATCATATTAATTACGCAATCTGGTTTTGACATGTTATGTTGCCTTCTTACAACTGTTAGTCTAATTTTTGACTTAGGTCGCTCGTTCTAGTTATTGAGGACGTGCGCGTGGTTCCCTCGCGTGAATCAGCAAAATCTGGACGTCACTGATTTTATTCCGCAAGAGGTTTACATTATCGCACGCTACACACAAAAATATCTCTGTTTGTTGCAGGTGGAAACATAATTTTTTTCTCTCCCAAGAAAATAATAGCGACGATTGTCAGTCGAATTGGAAGACGTGGAAAAACAAGATTTGGAAAAACGGCTTTTTCTTACTTGTTATTAAGCACGAACTCGAAATAGCGAAAATCGAGCCATTAGTCAATTCCTTAAGTGGCCACATAGGCAAAATCCTTAGTGCATTCTTTTCATCTCATACAAGGAGGTCACCATTCCAAGCTACCCGGCAGAGAAGGGAAGTTGTGAGTGTTCAGCGATTGACTGAATCATGTGTGAGACTGCTGCTTTGTTTGTTTGTTTGTTTGTTTGTTTGTTTTTGTTGAGGTCATCCTTATGCTCTTCTCCCATTCGAACGGAACGTTTCAAACGTTGCTTTCATAAACAGATGTCTTCTTTTACAAATTTTATTAATTAAGATAAATTTTACAGTATTCCGTATTTATATTTTGTAACAACGAATGTTTGTTTCTTTGGAACTTATTAAAAAGGCAAATTTAGAAAACTGCTTGTTGCGTGAGCTTGCTGAAGGTGAAGATAGAAGGGTGACGGAAAATTTTAACTTGGTCACGGTAGCCAGCTTAACGCCATTTGCTGAGTTGCTTCTTGATAAGGAAAGGAAGAGTTGATTCGCGTTTCTGTGATTTTATGTCCACTAAATCGTACAAGGCGCCAAGGTTTTAGTTGCCAAAAGGTGTCTACAGTAATTTATTTTGTGGACGCTTCTTTAATGTTGTTACCCATCCATCACAACTCACTATACGGAGGACTTCGCTCCGCTTTTTTGATGTTTTAAAAGCGACATGACGTGCATGTTCTTCATTTTATAAAGATTTTCATCCAGACTAAAAATAGAGCTCAAGGGCAACTGAAGAAGAGGACTTACTTTCACATTTGTTTCCATACCAACGCGGTTTGCACAAGAAAGAAAACTGTCTCTTTTCTTGTCAAACAAACAAGAACCTCCATTGAGACAGCTGCTCATAACACAGCCCTGAATAGGGAAGAAATTATTAAAATGTGCCAACCACTAAAACAAATGAATGAACTCTTTGTTTCAACTGCCAACAGATCTTTGGTTGGTATATTGACATCACTCAGTGATATCTTTGCTAAAGAAATGTTACATCAATGACACCTATTTTTTATTTCTACATTACTTTAATAATTCATAATAATACTTGTATTAGCCGAGTTAGAGATCTGTACTGTAACTTAGGATCCGTAACGTAAAGGAAGTTTTTCAAAAATTTCAAGAAAATTACCGCAAACATGTAAATTCGCTCAATTAAACTATTCTCGCAATGTAAATCCACAATCAAATATGTAATTTACTTTACCGTTGAAGTTAAAGAAGTACTTGGAAATCTGAACGAATGTCGCCCGGTTTCCTTCCAAATCTCCTTCGCTTTGAAATTTTACGTTTTAGTGTCCTCGAGCAAGGATTTGATCTTTTGCCTTCAAGCTCTCCAATTTCTTCGATATGCACCATCGATTTTAAAGCAATCTCTTCAGGTCTTTTTCTTTTCACGATGAGCTGATAATACATTCTAAGAATGTATTGAAAATCGAGCGTACAAGGAGCTAGTGGCCATGTTGTTGACTGCAGAACACGACAGAAACGATGGCATTCTCCAATCCCGTCGAGTTGCTTTGGGACTCCCCTTCCCCTCCCCCAGAGTCTGTACGGGCGGATGGGCGGTCGTACGCTGACGTCACAACCAAAATTTTTCGCATCGATTGGTTACCAGATTTGCTAACTGATGGTCCTCCGCCCCTGCAGCCTACGACCGCAAAGGATGGGAGCTCCGCTAATAGTGCACATACCTTAAAGTGCCACTGAGACCAGAATTTTGGTATTCCATATTTTTACATTTTCGAACATAGTTTGTGGTTCTTAGTCACCATGCCAAATTTTAACTTATTACGACAACTAGAAGTCGCTTTTTTCGGACGGTTTTTATCGAGATTTTGCGGCCGCCATTACTGGCCCTTGTTCCGGAAGCTGGCTTACGAATGAGCGGAAGTGACGTCAGAGGCTCACCTCAAACCTGGTGCCTTCACATGGTTACTTGCCACGGGAAAGTAAATTGTCCTCGAGGAAAGATTTCTTGCCAAGTGTTTGTCTACAACTTTGAAATCTTCCTTGCTGCAGCAGTAATGACAGTTAGTACTTGTGTTGTACAATGCTACAACAATAAATCCAACCACCGAGCTGGTATTTTCCTTCGTTGAAGCCCTGCGAGCGGACCCACAATGGAAAAAAGGACAATGTTCGTACTCACACACAGTGCGAATTTCAACCCGAGAGGCATTTTGATCACTTCACGGACGAGTTTTTCCAGAAGGCTGTTCATGTCGCAAGATCCCAGAGGTCGATCATTCCATTGCCTATTCCAACTATATGGAAAAAAGGACCGGAAAAAAACATTATCTGCGTGAACAAGACGAAAGGTAACTTACCCAATCTTATAACGCAGTTGAAGTGATAGTTTGTTTCTTCTTTAACGCATCCACCATTGTGCAAAACTGATTTTCTTTTAACGTATTTTGAAATTTATTATCGTCGTGGAAAACCCTTTCAGTTCTGCCGTCTGCTAGCGCGAAGATCCTAGGCGAATGCAATCCTGACCGCCGTGATTAAGCTGATATAGTTTGTACTGCTTATCTTTTCCTTTTTTAATTCCGAGTGTGTTAATTTCAGAGCAGTAATCGCTTAGAAGCATGGATATTTATTTTATAACATACCATCCTGAAGGTGGAGAAACTTTTCTCTCTTTATTCCCTGTCGGTGAACAGTCGATTGACATTATTGTTCGGGCAGTAGCAAAACTTAGGTCATTACAACCTAAGCATCTGAGAATTTGTCAATGCTGCAGCTCAAATGAAGTTGAAAATGAAGTACACTTCCTCTTATCTTGCAATAGATATGATGCAATTAGAAAATCTTTAATGGACGATCTTATTAGTAAATATTCCGATTTCGATTCTTAAAATAATTTTAAGAATACAATTATTGTATTTCTCTTAAATAGCGTTGACGCTTTCACTTGTAAAAAATTAGGTTACTTCATTTACGAAGCTTTTGCATTAAGAAATGGATCAATAGACACAGGAATTGTAAATTAATCAATTTTGCAACTTTTTTCTTTCTCCTTTCTATGTGCAATGGCATTTGTGATTGGAAAATGTTGTTGCTGTTGTTCGAGATAAAGGCTTTAATAGATCGGATCGTCGGTGCATGGAAATTGAAGTTGGGAAAAAATATCACACGCCAATTTGCCTAAAGGTTTAACAATGTTATTTATTTTTACCTGTCATAGCAATCTTAGTAAATGAACTACTAAGAAAAATGATTAAATGTCAAGTTATTATTTTTACGCAGCGAATAAGGGAAGCGAAAGCTTCGTTTCCTCGGCGGTTCGCATGTTGTTGTTGAGCAGCGGAAAATTTTCCTTGTGGCTTTTAATTTTGACTACAGATATTTAGATTCCGGTCACACAAGGCCTCCAGTTCTTGAAAAAAAAGGTTTTGATTTATTTCACTTCTTTCGGCTCAGAAAAAGAATTCTATAAAAACTGTTTAAAATATTTAGCAGCGCCAAGCACTTGTGTATTAATGTGGTGAGTGACCACTGTACTCTGATAGACACGATAAGCTGCCTGCCAGCTGATTACAACAATTACGGTTTTTCAAGAAAGTTTCCCAGACTATGCCAAGAATGGCCAAAAATTTGAATGCTTTTTTTAAATAATATATAATGAACATAAAGAACGGCAGACAAAGTATCGCTTCTTTTAATTATTTTCTCCCACACCAACAGTAACATCGATCGACCCATGGATGAGAATTCGCGAGGATCAAAGTCTAAAGTTTTCATAGGTGTTTTGTCCAAATTTCCACAGCTTAAAAGATCAATTCTTCGAATAGCCATGTCTATTTTGCTACAGGTTTACAGTGGATAAAAGTTACACAACCTATCTTGGAATGGACAACTTTATGATCGCTGGATAGCGGCTGAACAGCTGGCTGGATCGGCGCTATCCAAGCTTTGAACAACTGAGATGAAGCGATAAATTTTATCCACCGGACAGCGACTTATCCGTTGAAAAAGAGTTATCCACTTTTTGAGCAACTGGGGCCTGAACTACAATCATTGTCTAAGCATATTTCGCTTATGTTTTGAACTCCTGCCAAATAACTCAAATAATATGGCGAGAAAAAAAACTTTAAACAGTTTTTGACAAGATTATTAGTTGAAACCTCACATCAGTTCGGAAGCTAAAGACTGTTCCGAATCGTAGAAATACTCTTTGGAGGTTTCGCAGTCGACGGTAAACATCTTCAGTCAAAACACAAAGAAACGCGACTGAGGTGAGCCTCTGACGTCACAAGCTATTAAATTGCGCAATCACCCAGGAACACGTTTTCAGTAATGGCGGACACATTTTACGCGACTTTGGAGCTAAAAAATATTAGGATGGAAGGTTTGTTGTTCAGTTTTCTGGAGAAATATGAACAAAATGCGATATTCTGCGACAGAATTTGGCCGAAATAAACCTATGAAATTTCGTCCCAGTGGCACTTTAAGAAACATTGAGAATGTAACGCCTGGTTGATCAGTAAGCTCGGTGTGCTCGTTGATAGGAGCGATCTCGTGTTTGTTCAGTTCACAAGTTCCTTTTCCGTTCTCCTTCAAAGACTCCTTGAAGTTTGTGGACGTACACCACGAGTTTCTCAGACACGAATGGCTACACGACATTAAACTAGGAGACTGAAACCTCTTAGCAACATGCCCCGCTAGTCGTTTGTTTACCCGCGTTATGAAGTGCGCAGAGGTTTCATCAGCAGCGAAACATGTGACATTCATAATCACTTGAAACGGGATGTGAAACCGAATCATCATTTTAGATGTGTTTTGCATCAGTGCTAACTCCAGCTCCACCATCAATTCACTGTCAGTTCAGCTAGTTAAGACCATTATGTTATGTGGAGTATATTATGCCAAAGTGAAGAAAAAACCATTGTTGAATTAAAAATAATACGCTGCTGGTGAAATTTAGCATAACAATGGCAAACATTATCGTATTTCCTCGAATAAGAGCAGTCCGATTAATTTCGTTCCATTCTAATAATCACCTCCCTTCAACAACCATCTCTTTTTGGTAATAATAAAACATAATTATGTGCGGCTATTATTGGAGAAGAATATAATTAAAGCTTAACATTTCATAACAGTGTGCATTTTAACAGCCATATATGATCAAATGCGCCTTAAATATAAATATAAACACTACATTATATTATATTGAAAAAAATGTGCCTGGGGACAAAGAATAATAGCCTGTTCCGGCGTTCAGATGAACAAAAAATATTGAGAGCAGAGGGAAAAAAAGAGAGAAAACGAAAAGAGAAAAGAGACTGGATTCTCTCTTTTTTTGTTTATTAATTTTTTTCTCTGCTCTCAATATTTTTCGGGTAAAATATAATAATGCTAAATACAAACAAAAGGAATATACTGAAAACTAATACAATGTAATTGAAGATAAGCTTAGACAGCTAACGCAGTTTAATTGCTTTGCGGCCAAACCAGGCTTCCTTTTCTTTGACTCCCCTCTGGCACAGGCTATGAGATATTAATTATGATCATGTTTAATGAAATACTTTTTTGGCTAAAGGGTAGAAAACAAAGCGTTTATTAAAAACCAACAGACAGTAACCATCTGGTAAAAAAGTATTGATATGCTTCGAAATAGAAATTGAATCACTTCTTTAAGGTGGCTCGTTTGGATTTCGTAGTGGTGATACCTTCTAAGTTTGAACACGAATCACACCACCATAAGGAATAGAACAGGACAAGCAACCGCCACATCCTTTCTAGCAATAGACCAAAATCTCAGCTGAAGTAAGTCTTATTGTAATGAGGGTTACCATAGCAACGCAATGACACCATTGTTATTACTACATAATAGTAAAATTTCTTAAATTGCGGAGGTTTTTATCCAGAGCATTTAACGCTACTTTTGATTTACATGACTGCCTTTTTGCGTACAAAGCTTAAGAAAAAGCTATGGGAGCATTTTTGAGAAATTTGCTGCTTACCTTTACTTATGTTTATCGGACTTAAAGGGAACACCTTTTTAGCTTATATAATCTGCTTATACCTATCAACAAATTTCTGTAAAAAAAATTAACAGAAATCGCTTCATTTGAGTTCGAATAATATAAACTCAAATAAGATATGTTTTTTGCTCTTTCGACCTAAATTTGCCATTTCTTATCATAACAGGACACAATAGAAAAACCAGTATATGAATTTCCCTAAAACTTTGCCTTTCTTTGGTTCATTTAATATTCTGAATGATCTCCACGTTTTAAGTCCATTGAAGCAATTTAAGGCAGTCGTACATTGACTTGAAGACAGGAAACTTTACCAATCTTATTTTCAGCGCGCAGAGCTTGTTTTTGTTGCTTGTTTCTTTCATTATGCACGTCTATTGTTAAAGGGACAGGTTCACCACTCGGCACATGTGCATTAATCAAATTTATTTTTTTCCGATTTATTAGTAATTCTATTGGTTAATAATCCCACTCACATGTTTCTCAGCAATCACATACTATAGTAAGCCCAAGTATAACGGAGGACTAAATTCGCAGGAACATAGTTAATAAAAGAATCTGGTTATGAAGCTCAGCAAAGTCTTTTGTTTTATGTTTTTGTTACCGTTTTTAGCCTTCACCGTGCACAAACAACAATAGGGTTGAATTTTGCTTGAGCAACGAACCAATAAGAATGTCACTGTTAAGTTATTCAGCCACAGTGTGCGAACGTAGAACAAAAGATTGTGCACGGTCGTAGAACTTTCAACATAAATTGCAGCACCTTTGTTTTGGCCTTTGAAACTTGCAAGGTTTCATAACCAGTCCCTCGAGTAACTATGGCAGGAAATATCAGTGGATTGCACCAACACTGCTAACATTGAATTTATTGTTGACCCGAAGGTTTTATTCCATGATTGATGAATGTACCGCTATTTGCACACGCTTTGGTCAAATGGCTGCCAGAGGCGCGTGCAGATAGCTGAGAAATCACTAAACGCGAAACTTTGGCAAGAAAATTTCACACCCGAGCAATCAACTCGCTTCTGATTGGATCTTTAACAAGGTTATGAAATAATATTGCTTGCATACTCGCTACAGCGTGCACAGGCGAAAAAACAGCATTTAGATTTATGAGCATGCGCTAAACTGCGAACCCTTTAAGGGTTTTCATTCCCGTGTGAATTTAAACGTTACCATGAGTTTTCAACAACGCTGATTTCTTAAACCGAATATGCTAATCTTTAACCATGATTTAGAACATGGTCACACCCACTCAGCCAATCAGTTTCCAGCATTTCGATGCTCTATATTCCATAAACTGTCTTAAATTATGTAAATTGCGGGGGGCTTTGAAGCACAGGGAAATTGCGGGGTAAAATTACAGAGAATTTCTGCATTCATTAGTAGTTTCTACTTAGTCATTAGTATGCTCTATATAGAGCATACTAACGAGGCAATGTTTTCCTTTGTTTGGAAGCCTCATTAGTATGCTCTATATAGAGCATACTAATGACTAAGTAGAAACTACTAATGAATGCACAAATTCTCTGTGAATATTTATAACTAAATCGATAAAAACAACAGCTTCAACGGCGATGTCAAAAAAAAAATGAAATCTTGTAATAGCAAAGCAAAAAGCAAATCGAAAGAAAAACCATTACTTTACAGCTTTACATGAAATAAGAAATGTTCAGACCTTAATTGAAATAGAAGGACAGACTTGTTTCTCCACGTTTGCCGGACTACGAGAACGTGTCTTTGGTCTCTTGGCGTTCCCGGCGGGTTCCCCACTTGCAGGTGCCGGTGGTTGTAGCGCGTCGAAGGCTGCTTTCACCAGTGTAAATCTAGTAAATCTTGTGGGGCAATCACTGCCTCGAGTTCCTCAATTTCCGTGGATTGGCTCACGGCTGTTTACGCATCAACTGCGGTAAACTGCCCGGTGAAGCACTCTCAGCAAAACATTGCAACTGAAAGGCGTTTGTACAACAGCGAAAATATCGTAAACAAAATAGCAACGTGATTTCAAGGCGAGAACTAAAAAATTGAAATTCAAAAATACAATCTGCACACAAAAACGGTATTCTTCGTGGGTGTGACCATGTTCTAAGACGGTTAGTCAATGAACGCTCGTGTCCTATGGGATGTAGCGGAGAACACTCCCTTAGAACATGATCAAACCCACTCAGCCAATCAGTGTCCAGCATTTCGATGCTCTATATTCCATAAACTGTCTTAAATTATGTAAAGTGGCGGGGGCTTTCAAGCACAGGGGAATTGCGGGGTAAAATTACAGAGAATTTCTGCATTTATTAGTGGTTCTATATAAAGCATACTAATGAGGCATTGTTTTCCTTTGTTTGGAAGCCTCATTAGTATGCTCTATATAGAGCATACTAATGACTAAGTAGAAACTACTAATGAATGCACAAATTCTCTGTGAATATTTATAACTAAATCAATAAAATCAACAGCTTCAACGGCTAGAAACACTCATTATTTTTTGCGTTTTAATAAAAAAATGCAATCTTACGGTATAATAGAATAGTAAATAGCAAATCGAAAGAAAAACCATTATTTTACATGAAATACGAACTGTTCAGACCTTAATTGAAACAGGAGGACAGACTTGTTTCTCCGTGTTTGCCAGACTACGAGTGTTGTACTTGAACTTGACTTAATTTGGCCTCTTGGAGTTTCCTGCGGCTGGTGTCGGTGGTTGTAGCGCCTCGAAGTCTGCTTTCACCAGTGTAAATCTAGAAAATCTTAAGCGGCGATCACTACCTCGAGTTCCAAATTTCCGTGTATTGGCTCATGGCTGTTTACACACCAACTGCGATAAACTGCGCGGTGAAGCACTCTAAAACATTGCACCTCAAAGGCATGCGTACAATAGCGAAAATATCGTAAACAAAATAGCAACGTGATTTCAAGGTGAGAACTAAAAAATTAAAATGCAAAAATACAATCTGCACGCAAAAATGAAATTCTTCGTGGGTGTGACCATGTTCTAAGACGGTTAGACAATGAACGCTCGTGTCCTATGGGATATAGGGTCCCTTGCAAGATAGAATGCCACTCGGCCTGCGGCCTCGTGGCATTCTATCTTTGCTCGGGACACTATATCCCATAGAACACTCGCGTTCATTGTCTAACCCTTACTTAGAACATGGTCACACCCACTCAGCCAATCAGTGTCCAGCATTTCGATGCTCTATATTCCATAAACTGTCTTAAATTATGTAAAGTGGCGGGGGCTTTTGAAGCACAGGGAAATTGCGAGGTAAAATTCTGCATTCATTAGTGGTTCTATATAGAGCATACTAATGAGGCATTGTTTTCCTTTGTTTGGAAACCTCATTAGTATGATCTATATAGAGCATACTAATGACTAAGTAGAAACTACTAATGAATGCACAAATTCTCTGTGAATATTTATAACTAAATCAATAAAATCAACAGCTTCAACGGCTAGAAACACTCATTATTTTTTGCGTTTTAACGAAAACATGCAATCTTACGGTATAATAGCATAGCAAAAAGCAAATCGAAAGAAAAACCATTATTTTACATGAAATACGAACTGTTCAGACCTTAATTGTAACAGAAGGACAGACTTGTTTCTCCGTGTTTGCCAGACTACGAGTGTTACTCGTGTCCTATGGGATATAGCGTCCCTCGCAAGATAGAATGCCACTCGACCTGCGGCCTCGTGGCATTCTATCTTTGCTCAGGACATTATATCCCATAGAACACTCGCGTTCATTGTCTAACCCTTACTTAGACATGGTCACACCCAGTCAGCCAATCAGTGTTCAGCATTTCGATGCTCTATGTTCCATAAACTGTCTTAAATTATGTAAAGTGGCGGGGGCTTTGAAGCACAGGGAAACTGTGGGGTAAAATTAGTATTCACAGGGAATTTTTGCATTCAGTAGCAGCGGCTTTATATAGTCATTGGTATGCTCTATCTCATAGAGCATACTAATGAGACATTCTTTTCCTTTGTGTGGAAGCCTCATTAGTATGCTCTTTATATAGAATACTAATGACTAAGTAGAATTTACTAATGAATGCACAAAGGTTCTGTGAATACTTAAAACTAAACTATCGATAAAGGCAACAGCTTCAACGGCGATGTCAGAAACACTCATTATTTTTTTGTGTTTTAACAAAAAAATGCAATCTTACGGTGTAATAGCACAGCAAAAAGCAAATCGAAAGACTTGTTTCTCCGTGTTTACCGGACAACGATTGTTGTGATTGAACTTGACTTTGGCCTCTTGACTTTTCCTGCGGTTTCCTCACTTGCTAGTGTTGGTGTAGCGCGTCGAAGACTGCTTTCACTAGTGTAAATCTAGTAAATCTTTAGTGGCAATCACTGCCTCGAGTTCCAAATTTCCGTGTATTGGCTCATGGCTGTTTTAACGCACCAACTGTGATAAACCACGCGGTGAAGCACTCTAAAACATTGCACCTCAAAGGCATGCGTACGATAGCGAAAATATCGTAAACAAAATAGCAACGTGATTTCAAGGTGAGAACTAAAAAATTAAAATCCAAAAATACAATTTGCACGCAAAAACGAAATTGTTCGTGGGTGTGACCAAGTTCTATGACGGTTAGACAATTAAAGCTCGTGTCCTATGGGATATAGCGTCCCTCGCAAGATAGAATGCCACTCAGCCTGCGGCCTCGTGCCGTTCTACCTTTGCTCGGGACACTATATATATCCCATAGAACATGCACACTCTTGTTCATTGTCTAACCCTTACTTGTTGTGGGAAAGGTGGCAGTTTTATTTAGTGTGTTCAAAAATATACGTAACTGGGATATGTTGTAATGCGTCTGTCTTTTGTAAAAGCCTAATTCAAAAACAGCTTAAACCTAGCCAATTTAACAAGTTGGACATAAAGGGGGGGGGGCAGGGGGGCGGGAGACCGGGAGAAAAGGGGCGGGAAGTGTACGGGAGGCGGGAGAAGAGGGGGCGGGAAGCGGGAGAAAAAGGAAAAAAATTATGCAACATTACGCAGTATTCGCAATCGAAAAAATGCAAAGGGGCGGGAGCCAAAAAATACAGGGCGGGAACCGGGATTAAAGGGTACGGGAAGCGGGAGGTTCAAACCCCCCTGTCCCCCCCCACATAAAGGGCATGAATTTGCAATACTACGTTGCGGTCAGATGTGAACATTAGCATGTACTCGGCTCAAGACTCCGAGGGCAATCAGGTGCTGACGGAAGATCATGGTGCATTTGAATACACAAATGAATGAAAAATCTAACAATAGGCATGCATAATAACAAGAAACAAGCAAATAAACGCAAAATGGGTTCTGTGCGATAAAAAGTATGAAAGGAAACGTTTCCATCCTTCACGTCAATAATTGACCGCCTTAAATTGTTTCTGTCAATGGACTTGCAACTTAAAGATTATCAAAATAGTTATTAAACTAAAGGACGACGAAGTTTTAGCGACATTCGTCAACTGGTTTTTCTATTATGGCCTTTTATGTAAAGTCATAACACATTTAGGTCGAAAGAGCAAAATACACAGCTTATTGAAGATTCGAAATCAAATGAAGATATTTCTGTTATTATTTTACAGAAATTCGTTGATAGGTATTACAAGAATATAAGCTAAAAACTTATTTCCCTCAAGTCCGGTAAACATAATTTAGAGCAGCTCGAACAAATTGTTTCCATTTTTAAAGCTAAGCACTCAATGACCAGCTCCCAGTTGGCTTGTTAGCTCAAATGGTTAGAGCGCTGCTGTACCGGTATCGCAGAGGTCAAGGGTTCGAATCCCGTATAAGCCTGAATTTTTTCAAGGTTTCTTTCTGCAAATACAATAGTTGCGTCCATAACTGCGCGGGTCTTCTTTACATTTTGTTTCTGACCGAGTACGTTAAATAAAAACGAAGACTCCAAGACCAAGTTGAAAGGAAGTATTTAAATTGTATAGACGTGCCATTAAAAATGTGATAACGATTCCAAAGAAAGCAAAGATATTTTTGTCAGAAAAAAATATTATTCTGCTGTTGTGTCTTGGTTTTGTGTGAAAACGAGCGTAATTTTCTCGGAGATATAACATTCCTAAATGACGTAAAAGTTGGCACATTCAGGTGTTTTCTGGGGCAAGATTGTGTGCGAGTTTTAACCGATCTCTGCAGCAGGGGAAGAAGCTGAGGGTGAACGACACAATATCAATGAAGATATCTCCGTTCAAACGGAATAGGCTATATCACGATCTGAAAATGGAAACAGCGTTTCCAATATATTTTCAGAATAGCGGCATTTTTTAGCGAACATTCCGGTTAGTAGGCTCTTGTTCTCGGTCCGTGCAGTATGTTACAGACCGAGCCAAAAATCGAGGGGTAAAACGAGGATCCGTATCTTGCAGTAGGGACAGAGAATACCAGTACAAGTACAAGTACCAGCTAGGCGACAACTGTCGTCAAAATTTTTTCAATATTTGGCTTACAAGTATTGGAATCGTCCAGTTAGAGAAAGCAAACGGCGTTACCATTCAATCTGTTTGTCGCACAAGTTTACAAGGGATCCGATGGTTAAGTTGTTTAAATCACAGCCTTTGCCCTTAACAAATAACGCTACATTGAAAGAATACAATTGTACTCAGTTTATAGACTCAGTCCCCCTATCTTTTTGGACTTAAGGTTTTTATATACCACTACTGATCACGATCTGAAAGAGATGGTTACGTCACTGTGCGATTTAAAGGTCCCTGATTGGCTTGAACTATCAGTGTACAACACGTCGCCGCCTGATTCAGAAACGGGCTTCCAATGACGCTACCTCTAGAGTACCCTCCACCCCTTCCCCCTCATAATAACCAGCTGATCCACCTCCACCAAATCCACCATCCACAGTACCTGTTCCTCCCAATCCTCCGTTCAGAAACGATTTCGTCTTCCTTCGTCCTGCAGCTCACACCGTTGCAACATTTGCCATCACCTCGGAACCCTCCATCGGATCCCGCATTCAATGTTGGATCATATACAATATCCAGCTACACACGCCAGACCTCCCTGTCCCACGGTTCCGTTCATCAATCCTTCAGCTTCACCGGCCTGTCCTGATCCGCCATGGTAATCATTTGATGCTCCTCCCCCACCGCCCGCAATGCCAAGGGGGTACCGTTAGAAGCAAAAACAATAAATTATCCTAAACCACCATCTCCAGAAATCAAATTTCCAATTCCTTGCTGACCAACCAACTCAACAAGTTCTGTTCCCTCCTCAAGATAAACAGTACCGTTTACTCTCGCACCTTTGCGGCCTTTCCAGTAAAGAGCTCATCTCCCCCCTAAGCACCGCATATGTCAACGTAGTACCAGCCAGTTAAGGGCACTCGCCACTCCTGCTGACCATTTGTCACATTCACGTTCTCAATGCAGGAGCCTTTGTATCAGGTGTTTGATGTTGGGCTTCTTTGCCAGTTGTGTTAATTTAGTGTTGTCCAATGAAATTCAAGAACTGAAAAAGTAGCATATTTAACGCCGTTATTTTACATCCATTATTTGAGTTGTACCTTGCATTTGTCAGTCAAATTAGCTGATATGATGTGAAATACAAGGGCTGAAAACTCTGAAAAAATGAGTTTATCTTTTTTGTTATTAGGCTCGATTTCTGACCCGAAAAAGATAAAAGTAAAGACTTGCCGAAAAACACTCACTGTACATGTTTTCTCTAGTCTCTAGTCGAAGCCTTTGTTACCTTACAAGTCTTACAAATAGAATTCTCAAAGCATTTTCAAAGGGATCACTTTTTTTCTTTAGCAGGGCGGCCACCTTTACTCAAAGTTCCCTATGGAAGGGAAATTATGAGATTTCGACGAACAATTGATCAAGTTTGCGGGACTGCTGCAAGTAAAAGCGTTAGCCTCTTTCAAAAACCGAGAACTGAATGAATGTCGAGGCCAGTTGCTCTTTATTTTTTTCGATCAGCTGGGCTAAAATTTAATCGACCAAAAGAACACTGACAAACAGGCTTACCCGTTTTAACTTTACATATGTCTCCACTCCATGGCCTTTTGCCGGAAGTAGAAGAAATTTCTGCTCTTCTGATTATTAAATTTTGGCTTCAAACATTATGTTTATGTAATTGCCTCAGCTGTTGTAAGAGCACTAACGTAATACTGGGATAGCAAATATTTTTGGACCGCTTGAAACCACCTAAAACGCTGCTGAAAAATCGGAAAAGATTGGAAACTCCCTGTAAAATCTACAAGCAAATAAAGAAGAGCATGTTTGTAGTGCGTAACTTGTAAATCTGAAGATATTCAAGTTTATTCCCCTTGTGCAAAATTACCGATTTGTTTTCCTTATTTCTAAGTACGATAAAATCCGTCATACATTTACATTTACATTTACCAGTTAAGTCTTCGCTCTTAACAGAGTATTGCAGACCGCTTTAAATAATAAAAATTATAACAAACAAAACAAAAAAAACAAAAAAATTACTAATCAATACGTAAGATTACACAGGGATTGCCTAATTGAACATGGCGAAGCAGATGCTATAATTTCTGGTGGGAGATTGTTCCACTGCGCAGTTGTCCTAGGGTAAAAAGAATTCTGGTAATAATCACATGTGCAACGTGGCTGCTCAAATCGATGACTGAGAGACGAGAGCCTGGTGCCCATTCTGCTCTTCTGTTCTTTCTGAAGTTTGTCGCATTCGTAAGTGGCTAATCCATTACTCTGTTTGTACAGCATACAGAGACGTGCATCAGATCGCCTGAGCTCCAGAGATCTCCATTTGAGAGAAGATAGCATATCAGTGACACTGTCTAATCTGTCGTAGCGCCTGAGTACCCAGCGAGCTGCTCGGTGTTGAATCATTTCGACCTGTTGTACGTTCTTAGCTACGTAAGGGTCCCAGACAGTGGCACTGTACTCAACAATCGGTCTCACTAGGGCTTTTATATACAAACGACCTCACCTAGTTTCAAGCGTGTAACCTCGACGAAATCCAACGAATTTGGCTCGTCAAGTTGGCTGGCTACTTCACGTCGTCCATGTTACAATGCTCTGAACCCTCGGGTTCTTGTTAAAAATTCAAACTAAGCGGGTTCAGGAATTTTTGCCGTTGGAACAAATCATCGCAACACAAATTGCACACGAAAAACACACTCAACCGCATTATCATTTCATTTGTCCGTGAACCGAAATTCATGGACAAAATAAAATAAATATCACAACACGGTAAGTTTGAATAATTTACAGGAACAGGAAGGTTAATCACTTTTATCCATGTTATAAAATAGAAGAATACCAAAAATTACTGAAATCGGTTAACGCTTACCTGCCGAAAATTCGATTGATTGAGCCACCTTAATGTGACATATTTCACGAGCAAATGAACATATCAGAACACTTTTTTTCACTTTATCAATTGCCTAGCTATCTTCTTTAATTTCGTGTGTTATTTTGGTCAAACGGAAACTCTAAAATTTGCCAGTAACTTTGCAACACCTTTTCTCATTAGAAACTCTATTCAGATCCTGTCACGTTTTATTTTTTCGTCAACACAGCTGACCCAGCGAGTTTTGCTAAAAATTTGAATTAACCTAATCCGTTTTAACTAAAACGGATTTGTTCCCACTTTATTTAAGTAATTCTGTCAAAAATATTCTAAATTGAAACTTCACAACAATTGCTTAAAAAATTCAAACATGGATGTCATCCATATGTTAAGTCACGTGGTGTTTATTTGTAGCAAAACACGCACGAGACATCAGTTGTTTCACGTACTCTTCGCTAGTGACAATTCGCAAAAGCTTCTTTGATTAATAAATCTTAGTCCTTACTGTACTTTTGATCTTGAAAATTAGCCTACATATCAAGCGTGGTTGTAAGGATAACGAAAATTACGCCTTATTTGATTGGTCATGTCTGGTCACGTGATGTTCATCTGCTGGGAAAGTCGCGTGAAAACGCCCAAGGTGACATTTGTGCTAACGTGCTCTTCACTATTGACAAGTCGCCAAAGCTTTTAAGAAAATAAACAAGCAAATCTGAAAGTAATAAAAGGAAAGTGTCGGGAAATTTCTAGACACTAATAACGTCCTGCTACATGACTGGTCTCTAGAGTGACATCAGCACACGGCTTTATTTGCTATTTAGTGTTAACTCACTCGACATTACTCTGAATTGGTTTGCTTTATTGCTTTTATTAGCATGAACTGTAAGTGGAGATTATTGAATTAACAGCTTAGCTTGACGGCCAATTCCACCACGGGCGGAGGGGGGAAGTAGGTTGGGTCGCTTTGGGGAAAGAGAGAGAGATTAAACGAACCGAAAACAATCTTCTTTTATGATGTTTATTGCTTTTTCTTATTACTAACTGAATACTTTGTTATTGCCCCACTTCCATTTAGCAATACGCTTTTAAATGATATAAAACAGGTATTCACTGTGCAAGTATGTAAAGATAGTCTTAACACTGCGATTCTGAAGAACACAGTTAACAATTTAGTTATAGATCAACATTTGAGTGACTGACTTATAAGGTGTAAGTTTACCTGTTTGAATATATTACGTTTCATTCTTGACTTGGCTAAATAAAAATTCCTGGACAAGACATCTAATACAGAATACTGTTGATTACTTATATCACTTTAGTCAAGAAAGCAGGCCGTATTTGTTTCGGTAAAATCCTGCAATCTCAAGTCAAACCCCCCGTAGTCAACTTCCCTTGATATCGATAGAGTATCCATGTGATCTTTGCAGAGGATGATGTCCTCATGCAGAGCAGAATAGAGTTTCAGGTGAAAAAATATGAGGACACATATGTGTAGGTGTTATTAGAAGACGTACACAAGAGAAAGTACGACTACTTTTAATGTCGGCATCCGCATTTACCACCATCCTGAAACTATTTCAGAGACAATCCCAAAACGATATGCAGAGATGGAATCACAATATTTTAGGGACATGAATTTGTCACCAGGTGTGATAAAATGCTGCATAACGCAGTAGATTAGTGAGACCTCCTCGCCTGTTGTTTAACAATGGTTTATGATGTGATATTTTGAACTCCTGCTCTAAGTAGATTGTCATTTTGATTGAAGACTTGGGAAGCTGGGATTCTACTGCATTGCTCTAAAATAATTTATATTAAGGTATATCTAGGCCAAAACGTAATTCTAACAAATACGCAGTGACAGACAGGGCGTCTTTAAGTCTTGCATGTTATTATAACTTTACCGTCCCCTTTATTAACACCCGCCATGCTCTGCTGATTTGTACCATTGTTATATGACCCCCCTCCCCCTGAGGTACCTTTAGTTGAGGTTCCCGTCACACCCCCACCTGAATACCCGCCCCCACCACCGCCAAGTACAAAGGCAAAGGCACCCCCGCCGAACCCTCCGTGGGCTACTGGACATGTGCCTCCAGTTCCCCCGTTTATAAAACTCAAGGGTGTTTTTGCAATCCCAACTTTTCCATTTCCGTCCCCACTAAGTCCTGCTCCTCCTGCTGCCAATAAACCAGAATCGGGTTTTCCTGTGTCAGCATTACAGACTTGCCCCCCAGTGCCTCCCGTCCCACCACATCTGGTCCCACTCTCTGTAGCCTGGCCTGGGTCGCCGTCTGTAAATTGATCACGTGCTGTACCCCCTCCCCCTCCCCCACCGGCAATGATTAGTGGAGTGTTGTCTATGAGAGTAACAAAACTCCCACCACCCCCTCCCCCTGGCAGATCACCAAAGCCTACAGCGTTTGCAGCACCCTCCTGACCCACTAAGATTTTTAATTTAGTTCCTTGCACGAGATAGAAAGTTCCCTTCATCTTCGCTCCTAAGCCACCGAGCCTCCATGGAATGGGAGGACCGGACTGAGTCCCATCTGTACCATTAGCACCGGAACCACCTGTAGCTTCAATGACGTAACTTCCTGTCATGGGAACTGTCCAAATCTGGATTCCATTGTCTAAAGCGACTTTTCCCTCAAGCGGTGTTCCTACATACCCCGTATTACTCGGTCCATTTTCTCCTTTGGCACCAAGGGTTGTAAACACAAAGTCAGTGTGGACTGGGAAACACAAGAAAAGAGAGAAAACAACTTGATAATACTTCTAAAGGAAAGAGGACGTTTACGCTTTGTTACCCACTTGTGGCCTCATTTGTCGAGTTCATTCACAGCATCCAGGCTCGTATAATGGGGCTGGATTTATCGAACATTTGATCATGCCCCCTATAGCACTTTCTCAGCAGTTACATTCACTGCTGGTTTTCATGGAGTGAAGTTGTCCTGTTGCCAGGACGCACCTTACCCCACCCTACCAAAGGAGATAAATCCTAGGTGAGGGTCGATTTGTCCTGGATTTTCTGATACTGAATATTAATTGCTTCTTCAAAGGCTATGTGTGATGTTCCTACACTTTGAGCGTTTTCTATCTATAATGCGTTCTAATTAGACAAGTTACATCCACTGTAATTATTCGCTTTCTTTGGACGTTTTGAAAATAGGGTAAGTCAGTGGCTAGAAATTTGTAAATGCGTATATTCCGGTTGACTTTAGTCAGACCTCAAGAGTGACTTCTCCCCAAGTCCAAGCGTATTTCCGTTTTTAACCTGCGATCAGGCCGAATTTTAGCATCGCTCTCATATTCTCTTATGTTGGTCGCTCGCTAAAATAGGGCCTGATACAATCTCTCACAGAAGTTCATGTCGGCGGCCAAATTTTGGCCGCGGAATCTCGCAATCTGATTGGCCCTTTAACAATAGAGCTGTCAACGGAAGTAAATTGTCTACGAGATTTCGAGCCGACCGCCATCGCCAAGGGACAACCAAGGAACAAGTCTGCCGAAGTAAAATGTGTTGCTCTAATAAATTCTCGTCGTTCTAGGAGAATTGTCACCATTTCTTTCTCTCCTGAGAATGGCGTTCGGTTTGACGCAAGCTGTCTCTCACCTGGAGCAGAGAAGTACAGCAACAGTGAAGTATGTATTCTGTTTTATCGCATCGTGTCGCGGAATTTTCATTTGACGGCTTTCAACTAGTATTGATAACATGAACAGAGTAGTGGCTGTTTCCGCGTCTTACGAAACAAAACGAACAGCAGACGAGCAAGTATCTTTCGCCAAGAATGATCAACAAGTCAACCGATAATTCGGTAAACTTAACGGTGAACTAATGTTTGGCTACCCTGCGAGCAGATCGAAGGGCCTCTGCTCGCACGGTAATGTTTGGCGAGAACTGCAATCAAGTCGCAATAACGATTTTCAGTTTATTCATTCATTGTTTAATACTTATGTCGTTTTATTGATCTCTGACATTGACATCAAAAGATCTGACTAGTTTTATAATAGATGTTTTTCGTTTTAAAATTCGCTGCTGCTTAGAGATAAAATTCGCTGCTAATTTCAAATATTTATCACTTCTCGAATTAAATTACAAAATACCCCTTTGTTTATAAACGGTTTTATTTATATTTTTATTCTAAAGAATGAAACTGAAGGTATTTCTCTTAATTGTCCAAGGTTTTTTACGCAGAAAATCGATACAATTGGGAAGAGAATATTTCCAAATACCACCTGAAATGGGAAATGATTCAAGCATGCAGCATATTTTGGTACATCACAACCTCGTCGTGTTTTGAATTTTCATTCAGTTTCAGATCAGACAGAGCAACCATGTACAGTACCGGAACCTTCAAGTTAGCAATCGTGTAAATTTGAGTACTTGTGCCTAGAAGATATATCGTAGCCTATGATTTTCTTTTTTTGCCGACATTTACGTGACTTTCTGCGAATTGCCGTTATGGGAAATTTGCATACCGAGGATCGTGCAAGCAGAAGAAATTTTGATTGGCTGTTTGTTGAATGTCAATCAATCAAAAAAAGTGGGCGGCAGACGTTCCGTAGAAGAATTGTATCAGGCTCTATTTTTCGTTTCGCCCGTCCCGCCTGAATGTTTCACCAAGCGAAACGAAAATAGAGCCTGATCGCAGGTTATTCCGTTTTCGAATCCTTCTCCAAGTCCGAGCGAATTATGAATCATGAATTGACTTATGATCGAAGAAGACTTGGTGAAGGGCGTACGCTCGACGAAGACGCGCTTGCACTTAGGTGGAAAACATAAGGTCGAGGAGGTCTGGCTTAATTAAAGACAACGTTACTGACTGCAGAAGGAAAGGAAAAGCAAAATATTACCTCAACACCGCAGAACAAAATGTAATGTGACGTTCAAACCGCTATAAAATTCCTAAACAGGCAAAACAATCATGCAAGGGCTTTGTGAAAAATGTGTTGCAATCTCTCTGTAAAATGGCCTTTTGAAACACCAGTTATGATAACACCCTGCTCTCCTCAAGTCACGTTTTTGGGATACACATGTAGCAACTTTCACAGGCAGAAGGCGAAAAAAGATAATAGTTATTCTGAACGACAATAGCTGCCAACGAAAATGAAATTTCACTGGCTGGATCTACAAGAAAACAAGCGTGGCAAGCATAAGCTGGAGCTAATAGTTACTGGTCCCTGCTATTTTACACCTCAGCGGGGTGGCCTACGTTAAAAATCAACATTACGTTAGTAGCTAAACAGAGGGCTATAAGGGCTTCAAAAATATTTCCCCGCGATTGCCTCCTTGAACAGGGTTGTCAACTTTTTTAAAGTCCCACACAGAAGGGACGTTAAAGAGTTTTCAACGAAATCGTTTTCTGAGACAGCTGCAAATGGGAGAGGCAGAGTCTTTCAACAACCGGTTATTGTTGTTGTTCGAATGGTTTGTTGCTGTTTTTAGCTTTTTTGTGTGGTGGGCAACAAAATATTCGGTGAGCGGTTTAAAGAGTCTTTTTTCTATCCCGGGATATCGTATCACAGTAGGCAACGCCGTTAGCTTCAGTACAAGAAAAGGAAGAATTGCTTTGCGTTTATCCAGGGTTTAGTTCACAAAAGGTATCTGCAACATTTGTGCGTGGCCGCCTTTATTAATACTGTAATTCGATATTAGATCTCAACACAGACGGCTTCGTTTCTGGCTTTACCGTACCCAAATTGTGAATTAGCCAATCAGAGGCCTTGTTTACTGTTATGATTTTCTACGATATGAAGTCCCTGGGCTGATATCCTACGACATCATGGACAGTTTCTAAAACTCGCACTTTTTTACAGACTTTAGAGATGAAAATTACAACAGAAATACAACGAAAAGTAAAACTATTACATTTGTTAAACAAGAGAGTAATTTGTTTAACGCTAACAGAGAAAAAAGATACAATTTCGCGCCAAAATTGGACGTGCTACACTGGCGGTCGCTCGCGTGTACGTTTACGGACAGCGCTGAAACTTCCTTGTTTCAAAATAGAGCCGGATTTGCCAAATTTCTCTCTTAATTTGGACTTCCAAGATTCCGAAAATGAAACGCCAAACAAAAGAATTTTAAAATTGACAGATGAGGAGTTACAGAAGAGTACTGACGACCAGAAAAGTGTAAATACGTGTCGCTCTACAAAATTTACACAGCGCCTGACTGATAACGGAAACTGAAAAAATAACGCCGGGTTTTAGGACGAATTTGGGTACGGTAAATACCTAATCGCACCTTTTTTGGTACGCTTCGGCAGCATATCAGGCTCGTTTGGTCTCGCCATGGGTATTTTGGCTTGGCTGTGTCTCTTTTTTTTGTATTTTATTTCTTTTTTTCTTTTACAGGTATAGATCAAGAAACATACAGAAAAAAAAATTACAAAATTTACAACAATTACCTTACTTACAAACTACAAAGAAAGAAAAAGAACTACACTGCACTACACTATACAAGGATTACATATTCAACTTAAACTTAAAATTAAAGAGTAATTTCGGGAATCCTAGAAAAACGAGGATGAGATAACAGCTACTGTTGTATTAATGGGAGTAAAGGTTTCCATTTTTTGTCATGGAAATGATTTTGTTGTTTTTTTTCGCGATAAAACGTTCGGTTTGAAACGTCTTTTTAAATTTATCAACTAGCAATCTTATACATAAGGAGCTCTTATTTAACTTGCAACGATAAATGAAATATTTACTTTCAAGAAGGATGTAGTTGACTAGAATGCTTATATTATCTTTATCTAAAATCCCAAAAAGAACATCCTTAATATCAAACCTAACAGTTATATTTACAGAATTAAGTAATACCTTTAAATCATCCCAAAACATACACACTTTCGGACAATGGAAAAAAAGATGTTCTATGGTCTCCAACTCCTTTTCACAAAAATCGCATAAGGGAGAATCTACTTTTTTAAACTTAAACAGCATCTTGTTTGTGTATAAAATCCTGTTTAATATTTTATATTGGAATTCTCTTAATTTAGTATCCAATGTTGTTTTGAAGAGCAGTAGATATATCTTTTCCCAGTCTAACTGGGATACGTGCGTGCTGAAAGCTTCGTTATATTTCTTTTGCGCTGTTGGTATACTGGATATCTTGGAAACAAAACTGTCATATAATAACTTCGATTTAAGATTTTGCAAATTGACTTTTTTCCCTTGAATACGTAAATTGAAATCAGTTTGGATTAGATCATAAGTTTCTGAGGAGATAGAGTTTTTATTTTTTTTTTCAATATTTTGCGCCATCCTTCTGGAAGAGCATTGAAGAGACTGAAAAGTAGAAAATGTTCAACTGGTAAGAGAGTTGAATATAATGGTTCCTTGTTCGACTTGAACTCTCCCCGTATGTCGTAGAGGTCTCCAATTCTTACGATTCCAAGATCAATTAGCCTACTGTTATAAATTGACTTGGATTCAATGCAAATGAACTGGTTGTTCCATATGACTTGATTTGCTATTTCTGAGGATGAGGAGGGGTTGTCCTCGTTTAAAAGGGCCCATGTCGCAGTGCATTCTTTGTAAAATTCTGGAAGAGTTATCGGTAGTTTAGTGTAATTAAAATCGCAATGAAACGAGAATTTCCCCCCTACTTTTTTAAGATAAAAATCCAGAAAAAACTTCCAGCTAGCGGGATCAGTGGAAAGATATCTTTGATACAAATTATTCTTTGGGCAGAAATCATTGACTCAATGTTGGGCATTTTCAAGCCTCCTTTATCAATAGGGTTAATAAATGCTGTGCGCTTTACTTTATCTTTTCCCTTCCAAACAAAAGAATATAATAAAGTATTTATTTTTTTGATGAACTCTTTTTTGTTTGAAATGAGAACAACCCTGTATAAGATCTTTGGTATGGCGAAAGATTTGATCACTTGGATTTTTCCAAGTAGTGTAAGTCCTCTCCAGCTCCAGCTCTTCAAGAATCCTCTCAAAGATTTCTCGATTGATTCAAAGTTTAGCTTATAAAACAGTGAGTGATTAAAGGTAAAGTTAACGCCTAAAATTTTTATGACCTTACTTATTTCATTTACACCTAGTTCTGAGCTGCTTGCTTCCATATTTCCTAGTAGAAGAATTTCCGTTTTGTCGCGATTAAGCTTCAATCCAGAGTATGTACTAAACAGATCGATAGTATCAAAAAGAGTGCGGTACGAGAGTTTGTCCCTAACAAATGATGTCATATCATCAGCGAATATAACTAATTTGATTTCAGAACCATCCACTGCAATGCCCTTAATTTGATCGTTGTTACGTATGGATAATGCCAATAATTCAAGTACTATTATGAAAAGAGAAGGTGAGAGTGGGTCACCCTGGCGAACACCCCGTTTAAGATTAAAAGAGGGAGTGGAAAAACCATTATTGGTAACACAACTTGATATATTCTTATAAAACGTTTTTATCCACCCCAAGAAGGATTCTCCGAAGCCAAAGAATTCTAGTGATTTGTGAAGGAAGTTCCAATTTAAAGAATCGAAGGCTGTCTCAAAATCAATTGCAGTCATTATACTTTTGTAGTCTCGCATTTTTGTAAATTCCATAACGTCACTTATCGTACGAGTTGCATCAAAAATGGTTCGTCCTTTCACAAAGGCATTCTGATCATAATGAATAATATGTGGTAAGACGTTCTCAAGCCTTTTGGCAATAGCTTTTGAGCCGATTTTAACATCAACATTTACGAGAGAAATGGGTCTCCAGTTTTTTATCCATCTTCTGTCCTTGTCTTTTTTCTCAATTAAGGTTATTACGGCTTGCTTTTGCGAATTTGATAATTCTCCATGAAAATACGCATAATTTAATGAGTCCACTAGTAGCGTCCCGATTTCTGACCAGAAGAACTTGTAAAATTCTATAGTGAGCCCATCGTTTCCAGGAGTTTTATTGTTACTAAAGGTAGACAGCACCTTGAAACATTCGGAATATGTCAATTGGCCCTCACACATTTCACGCATTGAGTCAGTTAACTTAGGAGATGAAAGGGTATCTTCCAGAAAGGGACAAGTTGAATAGTCAGTTTGTAATCCCGACTTTTCGTCGTAAGGTTCTGAATAAAAACTGTGAATTTCATTCATAATAGTGTCCGGAGCAGTAGTCTCTTCTCCATTTGTTTGAATAAGCTTTCGTATGCATCTTTTTTTCTTATTTCTGTTTTCTAGATTTAGGAAATACTTGCTATTTGTTTCCCCTTGTTCAAACCACGTAGCGCGAGAACGGATGATTGAGCCTCTTACAATGTAATCATACTCTTTTTCATACTCTGTCTTAGCCGATTCGAGGTTGGCAAGATTTTCTTGTGTCGGTGATTCTGCTATTTTTTCCTCGCATACTTTGAGCCTGTTCTCAATTGTCTGAATTCTATTTCTCCTTTCCTTAGCTTTCAGTTTGCTATACGATATACTTTCTTCGCGAATTTTATATTTCATCCAGTCCCATTTAATTCTTAAATCATCGCAGAAATTAATTTCGTCTAGCCACTTAGGAAAGTTTACGCGTAAACGCTCAACGAAAAGAGCATCATCCAAGAGACTATTATTGAACTTCCAAAACGATGGGCCTCGCCGCTGATCATCTAGGCTGTCAATTTCTAAAATTATTGCATGGTGATCCGTTCTTATAGCTGTCACTATGTCGACTTTAGATACATCATCTTGTAACAAATCGCTAATGAGCCAATAATCAAGGCGTCTTTGAATAATTGGGCTTTTTTGTCTCCAAGAAAATTTCTTACTATTGGGATTACGGATTCTCCAGATGTCAACTAAATCATAATTCATCATAACGTCCTCCACACACTTAACTGAGTCTTTTAACACAGGGTTTCCACCCGAACAGTCTAGGTTTGGATCCATAGTTACGTTTAAATCCCCTCCTAATATAATTTTGTAGTCAGAGTCTTTGTATCCCTCATCACAGATAAGCTCAGACAATGTTTGGAAGAACAATGATTGTTTAGTGGTGGTATTGGGAGCGTAAATATTCACCAGAAGGAATGAAACATCTTGAATTGTTGTCTCTAGAATAAGGTACCTCCCTTCCCTATCCGATCGAATTGATTTCAATTTAAAGTCAAGGGATTTACGTATAAGGATGGCGACCCCACGACTATGGTCAGAGCCATGAGCGAAGTAAATGTCTCCGGACCACTGCTTTTTCCATTGATTTTCAATCGCTTTAGTGCTGTAAGTTTCTTGTAGAAAGCAGATGTCTGAATTTTGCTTAGTTAGCCAGTTAAAAATGGACTTACGTTTCTCAAACGCACGGATACCCCGAACGTTCAGCGAAAGAGTTTTAAACTTTAGGTTGTTAGAATCCATTGAAATTTGCATACATATCGAAAAAGGTCAAAAACAGTAGCTGTTATTCCCAGAAGGGTCACTGTTACCAGAACAATTAACGCATTCCCGATTTTGTTAATTGCATAGTGAATAAACATAGAATAACATACATAACAAAACAAAGGAAACGAGATGAAAAACGTAGCCAGTGTGAATAATCAAACTGTTAAAGCTACGCTTGGACGAGATCAAGTTTTAGACTTTTGTTTAACTCGAAATTCAAAACAGAACTTAATAGGAATATGCTAATCGATAGCTCCTAATAGAGAAGAAAAAAATAAAGGGTGAACTACTTCCTGCGAATTCTATAATTAAACAACCTGGAACATTTTTTTAAAAGCTTGAAGCTTAGTAGATGTTTACTAATCAGCTCGTGGGCTTGGTGTCGAGAGGTCGGCCTCACCTAAGATAGTTAAAGGAAAGAGTCTTATGCTTATCACTATTTTACCTCCACGCCGTCAATAAAGAGTTTGTAAGGTTCTATTCTGCTGAAGGCTGCTCGTTTGCCATCTTTTCTTGCTTGCACCATCTTAGGAATAAGCCTCTTCCTCATATCAATAACCTGCTTAGGTAGATCTGAGCCAATACCGAAATTCGACTCGCTATTGATGTTGCGTCGGCAAGAAAAGAGGTTTTCTCGATCTTTAAAGCGAAGACAGCGTGCTATGATGGCCCTGGGTTTTCCTGTGTTTCGATCCCTTTTACCGACGCGGTGAACCCTTTGGGACTCAACATATTGGGTGTTTTCCACATTTAACTCTTTCTCCAAGAGGGCTTTCAAAACGGCTTCAGTGTTCTCTTCCTCGTCGGTTTCTGGAATACCTTAGAAGCGAAGATTTTCGCGGCGGCTGTACACTTCGTAATTTAAGAGATGGAGGCGTAAGTCTTCCATCTTCTGTCGTGACTTCTCTTCGTCATCTCGGAGTTTTTTCTTACTGGCTTCCGCTTCGTCATTCAGGAATTTTACGCTTGTCTGAAGCGTATTTGTTTCGTCGACTGTTTTTCGTACGTCTTCCTTCAAGCGGTAATATTCACTTTGAAGGTTTGCGACCGTTTGATTTATTCGATCCACCGAGTCTTGTAATGTATTTATTTGTGTGCCGATATTTTCCAGTTGGCTAAGCTTTGATATTATTAGGTCCACCTTAGAAGCAAAATCCTGTGCCATATCGAGGGCTGACAGAACTACGTCTTCAGAATCGATTCAATGGCGGGTGGAGCGTTCGCTTGGTGTTCAACCGCTTCGTTTCGGGGGAAATGGACTCGCTGGTCGGTGAAATGTTTCCTCGCGATGAAAATTCCATAAAAAGTATCAAAACGCATGGAAGAGTATAACAAAAGTTACGGAGCTATCAAACTCGCGTCCTTACTCAGTCATGCTCAGTCTCAGTCTCCTTGGCCTTGGCTGCGTCTCGCCAAAATACGAACCATGGCTCGACCAAACTCGCCTGATATGCCGCCGAAGCGTACCAGAAAGGCACGATTAGGTATAATTAGCACTTTTTCAAAAACTCTTCCATTTCAAATCGTTCATGGTGTGGTAAAAATGGGTAAAAATAGAGTTCAAAAACAAACAAAATGATTTACCTTCACATTTTTCTCCATTCCATGGCAGTTGGGAGGAACAAGAAACCGTTTCCTTTTTCTTGTCAAACAAGCAAGAACCTCCATTGAGGCAGCCGGTCATAAGACAGCCCTGAATAGAGATGATACAACAATGAGATCTCCTTTTTTGTTTTTACATTATTTTAATAACATAAAAACATTAAGCTTTCTGTAAGCGTGAAGTCGTACACTGTACGCAAGCGACCAACATCCCCTGCGTTTAATATGCTGAGTAAGTAAGTAAGTAAGTAGGTACTTTATTAAAATACTTTGCAGCTCGTAGAGCTGAATTGCGTATTCTACCTTCTATTCTAAAATTTAAAATTTATAATGTCTAAAATCTAAAAATAATAATAATAGTTATAAAATTTAATAATACTAATAATTATTTTACTGTTTTTTTTTTGTCGCCGGTGGAAAGAGACAATTTGGAGGAAAGTTTGTTATCTAAGAAAATAAAACAACACGATGTAGAGACCAGATCTTGAACTCGCCAACACCCTCTGACCATCGCAAGGACAATCTGATCAGGAATTTAACACGCTGAGTACCACCCGTCGTGCCTGTGCTTTCACTGTATGGTAGACTTTCTATCATTTTGCCTTTGAATACCGATGTGTATATTGGTAATATTGTACCTACCTTAAGAAACATTGAGAATGTAACGCCTGGTTGATCAATAAGCTCGGTGTCTCCGTTGATAGGAGCGGTCTCGTGTTTGTTCAGTTCACAAGTTCCTTTATCGTTCTCCTTTACAGACTTCTTGAAGTTTGTGGAGGTACACCACGAGTTTCTCAGACATGAATGGCTGCACGAGATTAATCTGGGAGATTGAAGTCGTTCCACAACATGCCCCGCCAGTTGCTTGTTTTCCTGCGTTATGATGTATGCAGAGTTCTCATCAGAAGCGAAAACTTCTCTCACAATCACTTGGAACAAAATGAGAAAAAATATCATTTTAGGTGTGTTTTTCATCAGTGCAAAATCTAGTTTCACCATGATGTACTGTTCCCGAGTTCGGCTATACTAGTGATCATCAAGTTACGCGAAGCATATTTTAAAGCCGGTGCAGCAAAAAAATTAAAGCGATTGTTGAAATAAAAACCAAGAGGCAGGTGGTGTTTAGAATGACAAAGAAGAAATTATCCTCTTTTCTCGAGTATCAACACTCCCTTAAAGATCCTGATATCGATTAAAATCAAGCGGGATATATTACGATCTGAAAATAACAGCAGATAGATTACCCCGATGGCAGTTTCCAAAATATACAAAACTGACATTTCTAGAATAACGACAACTTTTTTGAAAAATATGTCATAATCATTAAACAACAAACGAGAACAGAGCCGTGCCGACCTGTTAATAAAAACTTTACTTTATTACAGAAAATCCAACGAGAAAACTTCAAGCGTCGTTTTTTGTTTTTTTCAGATCGTTAAGGCCTCTAGCTGAAGGGATATTTGTGTAAGTTAATACAGGTTGATCTGTTCGGATTCTTTAGCTTAAAATTTAAGTTGCAGAAGTTTCAAGGGTACATTCTGTTTCTTTCCTAGTCCTAATTTTCGAGCTGCTGCTGGCTTTCCAAAAATGCTGACTGACATTGTTTCGCGCTTTAAACAGAAAATTTAGTTTGAGTTTCAGGAGACATTTTTCCAGAGGGTGAAAGTCCAGTTTTTCTTTACAATTAAAGAATGTTTGGCAATGCAACCAGTAGGCTACTTTCCTTTTGGTAATAGTGCACCTGCGGTTGACAAGTAAACCGACGGTTTGACTGACAACTGCAAATCTATAAATTTACAAGGCTCTCAGACAGTGTTTTAAACCAAATTGCGTTATTTATCTTACCTATAAGAGGTGCTATGTATTCTGTGTATTTGCATTTAACTTTCATATCGGCATATGTCCAAACAAACGTGAGCTTTACATTGTTAACTGACTTTAAACAACGTAGGTCCTGGATCACCTCCAAATTTGGTTTAGTTGCTATTGAAAAGAAAGTTCAATTTTCTTAAAAGCTGAGACCCCAAGTTGTTTAACAAATCCGGTTGAATGAAAGATTAATTTTTCTTTCTAATGTGGTCGCAAAACGAGTTCGTAACATTCGTTGCTACTAAATGTCAACGTCAGGCCTGACTAATGAAAAACAATTTTCTTGGACAATTTTCTCTACTCGTGTAGACGTGCAGATGAGAAAACTATTTAAGCAATTTTGTATCTATGACGAAAGTCCGGGCCAAGTTTTTTTCTGTAAAGACACTTTTCATTATGCAAACTTTCTCATCTACATCAAAGACCTAAAAATGCAAACATACTGTAACTTTGCAGGTGTGCACTATTACTAATTTGCAAACAAGGGCAACTATTCGTTTGAATTTCATGTTTATTGAAAAAGACGAGTTTTCGTTTTAAGTTTATCATACAGGCAAACTTTAATACGCCGTCACTGCCTTATCGTTGTCCGTCTTCACACTTCCAGTTCTTCTGCCGCTTAAACAGGGCCGGCCACATTTTGACTCAAGTGCGCGATTCAAATTCTTCGATGTAATTCTCAGCTTTGCCCTTCTTTATTCGTATCTACGAAGAAACATGAAAAAGAATTGTTTTTGAACCTATCCTAGTAAGGTTTTGTTTTTCCTCTCTCATGTGCCGTTAATTGAAAACGAATTTTCAGGCTAAGAAACGATGTTAATTAAATGAAGTATAGAGGCTTATGCGACAGGGTTGTAAGAATGCAAATATGAAATAAAGCTTCACCACAAAATGCTTCAATATTTTTTGTATTTTCAACAGTTTCTTTAATATATGAATTTCTAGCTTTTTCAAATGTCGACTGAGTTGCGCGTTAGAGCTCTCCCTTCGAAAACAATTGTTTTCTTGTTTGATACTGCCTACAAGATACCTGCCATTTGTTGACAGCAACTTTCTCTGCATCGAGAAAGAAAGAGCCATTTGGTAAATTATAATCTCGGTGAAGAAGTAGGAAAGGTGTGATACTCGGTATGTGACGAGCGTCCCCGACGAGAAGCGAACCCATGAACTTCTCCCAGTAGCTCTGTGCTTTTGGCATCCCCCTGGTGTACGGAGAAAGGTCATGTGTCCGATTCCCGTGTAGGGAAGCACTATGTCACGTCTGTGAGGTCTTGAATATTACAATTTTCTTTTGTTCTTGCGTTGTTTGAAAATCAAGCTTAAGTTCTATTCTTTATTGTTATCTTTTAATTAAACGGATACGAAGCGACTTATTGAAACACTTCACTATGGAAATCTGCCATAATATATTAAAAGACAAAAAGTTAAAAAACGACGACGTTTCCACGCTCGCTCAACGTCATTAGAGAGATTAAGCATCACGTCTACGGCAAACGCGAACGGCAAAAATACCACCTGGTCATGAGTTTCCCGTTTGTCTTGTGCTGTTTGTCGTTTTCAACGTGAAGAGGCCTGTTCTTGCGTTCGTCAACAACGCGAGTATTTCTTTTAAGTTTTTTTTTCGTTCTGCTACAATCATCAGCCTGTGCTTTAGCCCAGTGATGTTTTATTTCTTTTTCTACGCAAACTGAGCGGTTTACTGCATAGTTAACTGTCAGTGTTTAAACAAAAGGGGAGAAAAAGTGCGAGAAAGCGAGGTGATGTTTGGTTGTCAACTTCGCAAAAGCTATCACTGTTTATGTGAAAGCAGTGAAAGGCACTAAAATTATGCAGTACGTCAAAACATCCCAAGGAAACCAAATGCAACCGGTAACTAATATTTTAGTTAAAAGTTAGAAAGCTGCTTTATTGTGTATCCAAGCCGTTTAATGAGTTTACAGGAAGCTTAACAAGAAATGGTCTATTTTAAAACGGCAGACGGCAAACGGCAGGTTGCGGTTTACCGTTTGCCGTAAACGTGATGCTCAATCTCTCTGTTATCAATTCAATTGCAAGGTAAAAAATATGCTAAAATATGTAAATACTAAATAAAAGAATACATAATAACTGTAACCTGTGTAAAAAGTTAAAGATAGAGTTTCGCACGGATGCAGTCAGTTTGTGCATTTAAATTGGATTGAGTTATTTGATAAAAAGCATTTCATACACTAGGACTGGAATCAAATTTCCTGTGGCGCTTTCTCACGGCTCTTGTCGCCGTGAGCTTCACTGAAATGCTTGCTGACTGCCGAATTTTTGTGTTCAGCAATCCGCTAATGGAGATGTGAGGCTGTGTAGCTCATATAAGCGCCATCACACAGATCACGTAAAAACGTTTAGAATGGAGTTTCCTGTTAATAACAAGATCCCTTTTATTGGTATTGAAATAGTCAAGAACGAAAAAAAACTTCTCAAACTCATTTTAGAAGGCCCTGTAGAAGGGTAGCGCCAGTACCGGTCAGCGGTACCTCAGTGAAAGGCAGGATCCCTACGTGTCTTTATCGTACAGCTCATACTGCACTCATTGTCCTCGAGTTTGCTCTTGTAATAACACGGTTATGAAAGCCTTAGTTGTGTTACGAGTCGTGTCATCGATAGACCGACCCTCTACTCTTTGGCGTGGTGACAGCGCTCTCAAATTTTACCCCAAGAAAACGGCACCCAAGACGGTAAACACAAGGCAAAGCTACCAGTTCCACACGTCGTTTAGTCGATACTTCGAACATCTTCGTTGTCCAACCACTCGTAAACCCAAAACACAGCAACAGTTATGGCTAGCACTCACAGTGCTCCTAAGCAGTGGAGCCTCTCAAAGAGCGGGACTATCAACAGCTTCGAGAATTGGAGGCAAAACTTGATGTACTCTCAATCGATAGCAATTTCGCACTATTTCTCGCCGATGGCGTTACATGGGGCAAAAGAGCTAAGGCCAAGGCCTTGCGCGGTTTCACCGATCGAGCGTACCGGAAGCAAAACACCTAAAGGCTCAGCAAAAGGTTAATTTTCTGGAGCTCGTGCTCGGTCAAATGGAAAACTATTGTCCAGTCATATCAAGGACCTCTCTGGTGAAGAATTCTACCTCTATACAGTAGGTTTGGAACATGGTACGTGAACATTTTGGCTTTCAGGTTACAGGAGCCCAATTTCTGGATTTTGCAAGCTTGCGTTAAGAAGCTGAGGAGCGCCCTGAAGATCTCTTTCAGAGACTAATGGCCTTTGTACAAGACACATTACTTCGTGCTAACAGCCTGTCCCCCCATGGTCAAGTTACTACTGAAGATGAGGAGCTCACTCCCACCTTAGAAAATTTTATAGTCCTCACTTGGCTTAGACTAATCCACCCAGATTTACCCAAGCTAGTAAAACAGAGGTATGGAACCGAGTTTAGATCACGAACCATGGCTTCCATAAAATCTGTAATATCTCAGGCCTTAACCTCTCTGATCGACGAAATTCGCGCTGGCGATGATGCCAAAATTATGCCGGCGCATCGCCGTTAATAGCCACACTTCAGGAATTTCGATTGCGTTGTCCCTGTTAATGTTATCAGGATGAAGTCTTATGTGGATAGCTTCCTTGACTCTACGGGTGCACCAGCGTGAGTCTTGATCAATTAACTTCACCTCGTTCCAAGAGGGTGGTGGCCGGTCTTATTGGCGTGCTCACAAACGGCGGAGGTCTGGGTACGGGCAAGTAGTATATCCCTGCCATGTTCTTTGATCCTCTCCTGCATAGATCTCCCTGTTTCGCCAACGTGGAAATTTCCACATTCACAGGGAATCCTGTAGTCCACGCCGTCTTAATTAGCCGGGTCGACGATGTCCTGTGGCAGCATTAAGTGTGACCTAAGTGTCGTGTCGGACTTGAAGAAGGCGCGATTTATGCAAGGAGGGGGGGGGGGGTGAATAGGGTAATTGGTTTGCATGCAGAACGTTGAAGAATTAGTTTTAGGGTAGTGTCAGTCAATGTCTGCAGTAGTTATATGGAGGCATAATAATCTTAATTGCCAGAAGTGCATTTAGGAGATTTATTCCGAAGAAGGAATATTGTTTTATGTGACTGTCACGCAATCTCTTAATCTGTAACCAGCATCCGGGCATGCTGGCATCTAGGGGGCATCTTTATCAAGGATATGAGGATAGCGAACTACCTCAAACGGTACGTTGGAGAGAGACACTGGTGTTAACATTCTTGCCTACTCAAGCAAGTCAAGATGGTTTTTGGCTACGATTAAGATGTCCATTTACAAGACAAGTTTACTCATTATTCTATTCTACATTTTACGGTTTAGATTAACACCAGTGCTATCTCACTTTTCTTGGGATTTTTGCTATTAAGCTTAGTTCATAGAGTCAGCAATGCACGGCTTCGATTCCACGTGCTGTACTATCCAACTCAACTTTTGGCCTACCTGGTCGAACAATAGTCTACATTTGTACGGTGAAAACAATAGGAATCGAGGATGAAAGGTCGACAAAATGTTTAAGTGTCGCGCTTATCGAAATTCTGTTGAAGGTTCTGAACTTGCCGGGATAAGTTTTATTCATGAAGGTAAAATAAGCTTACGTGCCAAAGAATTTGCAACCTACTTCGGGACAACGGTGAAGGAAATTATAGTTAAGAGTGCGAATTTCTGTTATTATAAATGTTTGATTGACATTTTTCTCTGTTTTATTTGTAGTTTTTGAGAATAACAAAAAAAACGTGCCTAAATTCAGCCGAATTGTTAGCGAAGGTCTCTTGCCATGTGCTGTTAGCCGAATTCAGTTTGTTAGGACAATTCCTTGATTCATTATTGGAACTCATTTTGCTTTTCAAGGAACTTTATGGATATTTGATTAAAAATTGACAAAAGAAAAATTTGTGGTCCTTTTCCTGGGATGGTTCATTCATAACTTAGCGTGAAAAGTGATGTCAGTCAATTGAAACCAGATTTGTAATTTGTACTTCAAATTTCCTTCGCAGCGCCTTTTTCAAAGATGTCTTCGTATTTTATTTTGCCTTCAGGCTTGTTTCTCCGAATTTCTGTTCATATTTGTTTTGATTAGTAGTCCTTCTTGGTGTTTTTTCGAAGCTTTCGCGAAATAAAAACGTATCTTAATGTAGCCGAGCTATATTTCGAATGTTTAAATAAACGTCAAGTTCTTAGCCGATTTTGTTTGCTAGAACAATTTCTCGATTCATTCTTGAATTCCTTTTGTTTTTTAAGGAAGGAAAAAGATGAATTCAGGTCCTTTTATCCTGTGTTTGTTCATTTATAACTTAGGATGAAAAGCTCCTTTTCGCTATCAATCTACTGCGCGAAGGGTCGCGTAAAAACGATTCGAGCGGCCTAAATAGAAAATGGCCTCCGTAATCGTCTAGTTCACATCTTACGTGTGTGATAAAATTCGCTTATCAATGTTGGTCAGAAGGCCCTCTACGAACGCTACCGTGAAGCTATCATGTAAGCTTAGGACGGTGAGGATTTACCTGGAAGAGCGACGCTATTCAGAGACCATAGACCATTTATATGTTTGAAGCATTTAACATCCTTGTCTTTAATTTTATTGGAAATGAAAACCGCAATTGTTGTTCTTTTTGTTGGAGAATACCTGTATTGTCCTGTTTTCAACACAAGTGTCATGGCTACACTTGTATTGTTCTTTGTTATCACATTTTGGTATCACATTTTACATGCGTTGTCATGTATTTACATGCATCACATGTCACATATATTGTGTTGTTGTTGTCGGGGAAGGTGTCCCCCAATTCCCTTGGTACAATGTACTATGGGATGGGGTCCCTAAGCAAGTGGTTGCTACTGTGTACCCTGACCCAGCCTCCACCCTCTCCTTCACTCCCTTCCATTTATTGCTAGGTCTGTGTCCCTATTATTACGCGTAAATGCATAGAAAATTAGTCACATAGCGCGCAAAGGGTAACCTATGTTGCTCCACAGGAATTCAACACTGTCAAAGTTATTATTATTATTATTATTATTATTATTATTACTATTATTATTATTATTATTATTATTTTGGTACTGGCAACCTGGCAATTGTATCAACTATGTTCCCACATAAGGACATACATAGATACACATGGACTTCACCAAATCAGATTGACCATGTGGCCATTCGGTCCAACTTTAAGCGATCAGTGCAGGATGTCAGGGCGTATAGAGGTACAAATGTTGCTTTCGACCACAACCTAGTGATTGCGAAGACACTGCTAAAACTTAACAGAACTGGCAGAAAGGTACATGTTGTTAAGAGGTATGATGCAAGTAAGCTGAACATGCCTGAAAACAGGGAAAAGTTTCAATTGGAACTAAGAAACAGGTTCAGCTGCTTATCAATTGATGATGATGAGGAGGAGGAGGAGGAGGAGGAGGAGGAAGAGGAAGAGGAGGAGGAGGAGGAGGAGGAGGAAGAAGAGGAGGAGGGAAGTGGACAGGAGAGTGTGGTAGTACTCGCAAGCTAGGTAGAGAGTAAGTGGACAGGGATTAAAAACGCTTTCTGCGAAACAGCTAAGGAAGTACTAGGCTACAGGACAAAGAGCGGCAAGAGTTGGATCAGCTCCGATAGCTGGAAGGAGATTGAGGAAAGGAGACAGCTAAAACGAAGAGTACCGGGCGCCAAGTTAGAGAGAATTAGAGTGAGGCTGCAAGAGGATTACAGAAAGAAAGATCAGGAAGTTAAGAGAAGCCTAAAGAGGGACAAGAGAGAATGGGCTAACGGTATCGCCCAAGAAGCAGAAAATGCTGCGAAGCTTGGGCAGATGAAGGGTGTTTACGATGCCACACGGAAGCTATGTAATCAACCACCAAAGAAAATTGATATGGTGAGAAACAAGGACGGAAAGATGTTGACGAATGAGGAAGAGGTGGGGCAAAGGTGGAAAGATCACTTTGCAGAGGTACTGAACAGACCACAACCAGAACAAGTGGCTGATGTGCTTCCTGAAGCGGAGACGATAGAGGAAATACCCTCAGGCCCCATCACTAAAGCAGAGATCAGGAGTGCTATCATCAGGAAAAGCACCTGGAGTAGATGATATACCAACAGAACTCCTCAAAGCTGACATGATCTCAACGGTTAATGTACTTCATAACCTTTTTCGTACGATATGGTATAGTGAGACTGTCCCAGTGGACTGGAGTAAACACCTTATTGTTAGACTGGTAAAGAAGGGTGACCTTACCAAGTGTGGGAACTGGAGAGGAATTACTTTGATGCCTGTTGTTGCAAAAGTGATGGGCAACGTACTGATTAGAAGAATAGCTGATCGTGTCGGCGAAAAGCTAAGGAAGGAGCAGGCGGGCTTTTGGAAAGGAAGAAGTACGGTAGAGCAAATCTTTGTTCTCAGGAACATTTTGGAGCAAGCCCTTGAATGGAATGCCATCCTGTACGTATGCTTCGTCGATTATGAAAAAGCATTCGACAGTGAACACAGGGAAACCCTGTGGAAGATTATGAAGAGCTATGGGATCCCACGGAAACTTGTTAAGATGGTTAAGGCAATGTATGCTGGAAACCAGTGTGCAGTGGTGGATAGCTCAGGTCAAACTGACTGGTTTACTGTGGCGTCTGGTGTTAAGCAAGGGTGCAACATGTCGGGGTTTCTGTTCCTGCTTGTGATTGATTGGATCATGAGAGTAACAGTCGAAGGTAGTAACACCGGTATCAGATGAAAGATGTGTTCCAAGTTAGACGACTTGGACTTTGTAGACGACATTGCGATTATTTCCAGCACAAGGGAGCAGATCCAGCAGAAAGTTAGAAGCCTCAGTACTAATAGTAAGGGAATTGGGCTGAATATCAATGCTGAGAAGACCAAACTTCTCAGGTTGAATACATCCAACACAGAGAAAGTACAAGTAGATGGCCAGGACATCAAGGAAGTGGAAAGTTTCGTGTATTTAGGTGCAAATGTCAGCAACGAAGGTGGTACGGAGGACGATATCCAAGCAAGGCTTGGGAAAGCAAGGGTAGCATACAACAAGCTGGACAAATTCTGGAAGAATAGCCAGTTTACCATCAAGACCAAGGTCAACGTTTTTAAGTCCAATGTTATCTCAGTGTTGTTGTACGGGTGCGAAACCTGGAGAACGACTAAAGCGGATGAGAAGACATTGGACGCTTTCCTTCACAAGAGCCTAAGAAGGATATTAAAGATCTGTTGGCCAATGCGCATTACAAACGAGGAGGTTAGACGAATGGCAGGCATTAGGGAGACTATAAGCGACCAAGTGGCAAGGCGGAGATGGACACGGCTAGACCATGTGCTCAGAATGGATCACCACTCACACCCACGCATTGCACTCACCTGGGTTCCAGAAGGGAAACGGAAGCGGGGTCGACCACGAGAGACATGGAGAAGGACAGTAGAAAGGGAGATCAAGGACAAAGGGTTAAGGTCATGGCCAGAGGCGGCGACAGCAGCAAAGGACAGAACAACCTGGAAGGAGAGAGCATGCGGTCCAATTCCCCACTTGGGGAACAATGGAAATTGATGATGATGACTGTGTACCATGGGACTGTGTCCCTTATTGTTTGTTTTGGTCCTGTGTACCAGGGTACTGTGTCCCTATATTGTTTTATTTGACACTGTGTACTAGGGGACTGTGTCCCAATATTTTTTGTTTTGGTACTGTGTACCAGGGAACTGTGTCCCTATATTGTTTTATTTGGCACTGCGTGCCAGGAGAATGTGTCCCTTTATTGTTTATTTGGTATTTGTGTACTGTGTACCTTCCTTATCTTTTGGGGGGGGGGGGGGTAATGTTTTGTGGCCACTGCATGATATTGCGGTGGAAGCTTTTTGCTCTGAGCCATTCATGATACTAGTGGGGCTGCAGGCATTGTGGACATTGTGTCGTCTTATTTTTTGTTACATACATCATGATACATAGATTACGTTGTCTTATTATGTTACTCTGCCATTACGTGCAACATTTGTTCTTCCATAATTTATATATTGATATAGCTGTTAAGGGTTTAAAATTACACAAGATGCGGGCTAGTCTTGGGTTAATAATAATAATAATAATAATAACACGTGCGTAGGTGCAGTGCCGTATTCCTCAGGGACTAGTCATGTAACCATTACACATCTAAATTAGAATATAGGGACAGTTAGCGATAATTTTCCTTTAGAACGTGTTTCGTGATCCTTTATAGGGTACCCCTATGGTATAAATTTTGCAAATTGTGAATTCTTCTGGGCCAAAAAGAATGGCAGTTGTGTGACTGCTCGAAGACACTATTACAGCTACAACACCAATCATTTACACCACATTCAAATGATATTTCTTACAAAATATACATCAGGTGTCAACTTAAATTGATTTTAACTTTACAGTATTGCTGTAAGAGTGTCAGCTTCTCCATTACGACAAGAGAAATTAAATGAATCAATAGAATAGGAAAATAACCTTAAAGGTTACTGTAAGAAATTACACCATGTGGTGAAACACTTTGTCAATTATTGTCGCTTAGTGAGTACTTTTCTGACATCTTCACATCACTTGTTCACAGGCATTTAGTAACAATAGCCAAATGCTGAATAAATTGTAGTACTAAAGATAAGTATGATACGACTGGGGTTACGTCTACCTGCTAACATTGTTACACGGCCATAAGCCTACCCACAGGTAAAAGGGTCTAACGTTGCCAGACCTCAACCAATCTTGAATAGCTTTCCGTCAAAAACGCCATTGCGATCGAGAAGAATTTTTGTTTTGTTCTTTCATGTTCCCTAGACCCACTTATAAAAACGTTACAGTTTCTGCAACCTATTGTTAGATATATCAAATTTTAGCACAGAGAAACATTTACGAGATTTTTGTAAAGTTTCAGTTTGAAAACGTTTTCCCTGACAGAATCACGTAAATGACATGAGACATAATTCTTCTAAGTTGAACTGGATTAACCAAGTAATTCAAATTGTTAGCAAAACAATCGGGTCATCCGTGGCAAGATTGATTGAGGAAATCATATTTCTTAACGAGTTTGGAGGGGAAAAAAGTGATGCTAAGTTCGGTAAACTTTAAAATTGCCCTTTGACGGATACTGAACATAAGGGAAAAATGGCTCGGGCAATTTCAAAAGTTGAAGAGAAAACTATTAGTGGTATCTTTATTTGTTTATGAAATATGTCACAATATAGGTGATAAATAAAGAAAGATGGTAAATTTTAAGCTCGGAGAAGAAACAAGAAAAGATGGAATATTCAACATGTCGCGAGCGTGGACAAAGAAAAAATCTGAGTCCCCGACGGGAATCGAACCCATGACCTTCCTTACACCAGTCGGACGCTCTAACCACTCGTGGTGAGCATAGGTTGTATTTAGTGAGTTCCTGGTGACACGCGTCCTGCATACTGCTAGGATGAGCAATGTCGAAGTGCCCTATAGGTGATAAATAAAGAGTCTCCCAGTACAACCTGCAGTAGCTCAGAATCGTGATACCAAAGGAAATTCTCAGTTTTGCGTTTGTTTTGCCTGAAAAACGATTGAGTCGCTTCGCGACTCCGCCCAACACGGAATATGTTTTTTTCCAACTAGCTGCAATATAATGCAGAATTGCCGCCCCAAAATTGCAATTAGTTTATAATGTTGATAGAACAATTACGAACGTTAACAGGTAGTAGTAAAGCTCGACTTTACGTAAAGTAAAGGTGGCGTTAACTTAACGCTACCATTATGCCAACTTAAATTTGTTTTTTCATGCTGTGCGGTGCATAAAAGAACCCTTGATTTCGATTGTCCTCAGTACTTAAGAAAAACAAACAAACAAACAAATATGGTGTGGTCTCAGTCTCCTATACTAATTTAATGTGGTGCAGCCAATGATGTCTCAGAATCTCGTGGGGTACCTCCACACGCTCGCGGCATGTCGTTTCAACCATTCTGCTACAAGGCTGGTGTCTAAAATGCCATTATTATATACAATATATGCAATTAAAATTACAAAGAGAAAATTAGAAAATTAAGAAATTTACAATAATACTATTTTAAACAGAGAAACTAACTGTTAGGAAATGCCAACAGAAAAGCTTGGGGTAACCCTAGCCTGCGATGGACTAGCATCCCATCCAGGGGGAGTTGCGATGCTCTTAGTCACTTTATGCTGGGTATCCTGTGATGGACTAGCGTCCCATCCTGGGGCTGGAGTTGTGATGCTCCGAGTCGCTTCATGTTATGGAAATTGGAGTTAAGTGCCGGCCATTGTGAGCCTCATGGTTCGTTCAATCAAGTGCACTGGACACATAATTATAACAACCTTAAAATATCAGCTAGTTTTCTTTTAATTGAGAAAGCCGGTTGTTTAAAATTTATATGCTGGTAAAAAAAAATATGAATAAAGTGCTTTCTTGTTGTCCTATTAAAAGTTTAGCATTTTTAACATCATCTGGTAAAACAAAATTAAGTGTGTTGTCTTTGAAACTTGGACGTCTCTTGCCTATAATTATGTTTGAAGTTTTGATAAGTACAGGACGTTTTTCCTTTTATCTGTTATTGTGATCATACAGGATCCTGCTGCTTATAAAATACTGAAAAATATTTTTAGCACTAAATTATTTCAACATTAAGTAACAGTAGCTAAAATGCGATGAAGCTGGTTAAAGACCATTAAGGGCCAAAAGAAAACAACGTGATTATCAGACAAATCAAGAGCAGGGATGACAGGACTCCATGGAGATGTTTGCCTGCCGTATTTGCTATAGCTCCTAGAAAAGGAAGAAAATGAAAACGGAAAAAAATGGAATAAACGGAAAACATGGAAAATGGAATAACAAAACAAAGAAAAGCCAGAGAAAGAATGACTTCATGCCTTACCTGTTATGTTGAGATAATACTCCATCTCTATACCCTGAAAAAGAAAGTATTTTAAAAATGAGATATTGTTTACGGATTCCACATAATTAAAAATGCTATAAATTAATTTTTTTTTAATGCAACGAAAATGTTTGGAGGACAATTCTTGGTTTTCATCATTGTGATAGAATGAGTTTGCTTGCATGAGCAACATTGAAAAAAGAAAGAGTTAAACGATAGGTAGAAACAATTTCTAGGTTTGTAGTAGTCTTCCGAACAAAGTTATCGAGAAAATAATTTTTGAAGAAAGACACGGTATGCGCCCGCCATATTGGTGTCCCTCTTTTGGGAAACAAAGTCAGTACAGTACAAGAAATGAACATGAGTCAGTTATGAAATCAGTATTCCTAGTTTCCCTTTACATATATAGAGATTTAGATATATAGAGTCATTTTTACGTTATTACGATGCTTGAAAATTGAAAAAGGAAGAAAAAGTTCGATTTTATAACATTTTGAGAATGCCTGTGTTTCGAGCTGCTAGTATTCACTGAATCAAGTGGTCCTCCAGTTATCGAGAAGCTCATAAATTACCTAAGAACAAATTAAGCAGCGGAAGGATGCAAGCCACTAAATGAGTTCATGTTTGAGTAAAGCAAACAAGAAGGTATATGAAAGGGCCACAAAATCCACTGCAAAGTGAAATACATGGTGTATAGAGCTAAGTAAAAAAAGGGTGCCAACTTTTGGCAGTAATAACAACGCGAAACACATAAAAGCTTGCAACTGACCCAGAAGGACTGAAAGTTCGGGGAAAATGTGCCGATCATAGGAAATTCTACTGTTTTGGCTTATCTTTGAGGTATAAGAAAGGTACAATTTTGCTCTAGGTATATGAAAGGGGATCCATTTTGATAAAAATTAGTGTATTATAGGGTAAGGGTTTCAAGCTCCGGGCGGAGCTTCCCGGGACCATAGACAAATATTTGGACACAAAGCACGTTTGTCGAGAATGAACATGCTCATTACAGGGCCCTGGGGTCACGTGCATTTTTTAGGCTGGACACAGTGCTCCGGTAGAAACACCTAGTCTGAACAAAGACCAAGTGATCATGAAAGTAAATGACAGTACCTTCGTTGTAGAATTACAGTTACTGATTGCTAAAAACCAACATTTCTTGGTCGAAAAATCTTCAGTCTGCACTCGATACATTTGAGAACCTGTGGATAGCAATGAACATCACTGTCTAGACTTCAGTTTTGATGTCAATGACGATCGTGTACTATTCATCAAGGTTGACTGTGTAAGTTTGTTCTCCTACCCCTTTGACGTCAGATCACGGACCAAGATTAGGTAGGGCTGAGTCGGGCCCAGCAGGGTACCTGAGATCTGGTGATGAAGCGGGGTCGAAACCTACTTGTTAGTTTTTAAAATTTCCCCCCAGTCTAGTATAAATAAATTCTATCTTGTCTATCTGACGGCTCCCGAAATCCAAACAGTCTCAGCTTTTCTGCTTTTCCGTGAAGGCATGTGACATCATGTGTTTCTATCAAACACATGAAATTTGGCAATAACTGATTTGTTTCTTATTTTCTCTTCTGCAAATTCTTTAATTCAATATTATTAAATCAGTTGATCAGTAACATTTACAGAAAATTACAGCTAGCTTGCGACTATAGACGCTTCTCTTCGCGCACGTTCCTGATCTGGATAGCAGCGTTCGCCGCGGGATCGATGAGAGGCACCCCAAGTGACAAAGGTAACACTACCTTGGCATAAGATATTTGTTCCATTATTCGAGGCCACGTCTCGACAACGTGCCCGTGAACCATTTGTGGTCAGTTTGAGAACTTGGCTTTCATGTTCTTCCAGGACGTTTGTCTTCTCGTGACAGTCCTGCAAGACAGTACACAACGTCTAACGTCTTCCTGTTCCTTTTAAGGTGATTATTAATATATATAAGGCGATGCATATTTCATTCATATTTCAGGGATAACAACTGAGAACCTGTGATTGTCAAATCTTCCAAATACTTGATATCACCCAATTTAGAAAATGATATCTGAAAGAGACAGGAATAACGATGGTGTATAACATTAAATAAGCAGCAAACCAGTTCAGGCCTCGGCCATATTTTCCACCACTGGTCTTGGAAATAGCTAAACAATTTGTAGCAACAATATTCCTGAAAAAAAGTAAAAATAGGGCTTACAAAGGAATTTACTCTAAAAAAATGTATTAACTATATAACACCTTATTAAATGGTGATGTTAATATTTATATAACAGTGAAAGGAGGTGTGTCACGAAATTTAGCCAAATTCAACCACCAGGACCTGGCCACCAAATTGACCGAAACATAAAAATAACTGCTTAAAACATTGACGAAAGCTTTCAATAACACAGCAAATACAAAAGAAGGCACGGATGGGCCAAATTGAAGAAGATCAGTAACACGGATTGCAATAAGGGTTTTTAAAAACTGTTCAGCCTAACAGTTTTTCAAAGTTTATCTCTGTTGTTTGTAAATTAATATATAACAGTCGGGATACATTTTTCTTTGTCACGAAACTGTGATTTTGTCATTTGCAAGTAATTTCTTCGCTAATGTTAAGTTCCATAGCGAGTAAGGGCGAGTAATTGGAAAAAATAAACAAATTGAACTGGACTGCCGTGACACAGCCCCTTTAAATGGTACAAAGTCAATCCTAGATACTAAATAAAACAAGAAAAAAAGAAACTAACATCACACGTTACTGATGAAACGTTGTAAACCAGAGACTGATACGAACACACTGTGGAAGTTTGTTCTTTCCATCACACTTTCAGAGTAAGAGTAACAACCTCGTTCCCAGGTTCTCTCGTCTTCGGAATTTTTGCTGATAGTTTGCTTTTAGCTGCTACATTTCATAAAATTTTAATAATGTTAACTAGCGTGTTATGCAGACCCCCATCCCCGCCCCATTTAGGCCCTCCTTCGAGCGAGGCAGCCGTCGCCTGACAATAGTTTTTTTGCCCATTTATAAGAAAACAAAATAGTTTGGAGGGACATAGGCGTAAGGAATTTTTCATTGCTTTTAACTAAACAGCTTAATTATCACAATAGAAGTCTTACTAAAACTTGGTTTGACAGTGGCTAAAGGAACGTTTAAAATAGCAGACGTTTCAAAATTATCAACTATTCTGCATTGGTACAAATACTTGAATACGCCATACACCAAAGTAGAAGTGGAGGTGAATTTATCAATCTTCACCGACACTGATCGATAGTGGACAGACCAGAAAATGGAATCAAAGTTACCCGCGCAGTATCTGTGGCAATAACATAGGCTCGTTCAGATAATTTAATAGAGCTCTGACCACAGTTAGGTGTAGGCATTAGTAGGAATAATAATAATAATAATAATAATAATAATAATAATAATGATAATAATAATAAAAAGATTACTGAAGGGAACATTCGACAAGGACTGTTGACGGATCAAAAATTTGCTTAAGAATTCTAAGCAAAGTAAAAGTCGCAATTGAGATTCAACAGGTGTAAGGAGATTTAGATCAAACTAGAACGTTTTGGGAGTCACTGACGGAAATCAGTACTTAAACTTTAACTACGTACAAGCACTTGTTGTAGCATTTGAACATTTAATTATTAACAAGTATGAGAGAGGCCATTGTTAATCGAGTAACATTTGTACCTGCGGATATGAAAAACTGTATTGAACAACAGGCCCGCTTGCGTTTCCACAGAAGCTTCCAAGGAACGCAAAATTCTTTAAACAAGAAAGAATAAAAGTTTGGTTACTTCAGTTTCAAAGATACTATATACTGAAACAGAAAAGCAAGCAACAGAACATAGAGCCATGACACAAAACAACACAGAACTAACACAAGAAGATTAAACTGTCTAAATAGTGCGGAGACTTACATAACCAGCGAGTTCTAGATGTCCCTCGAGTACAACCCTGGAAGATACTGCTGTAAGTGCAGTCAAACACAGAAAAGCAACCATACTCGACGAAAAAGCCATTCTAATGCGTGCTCCGTTACATTGTGACGATAAACATGTTGAAATAATATTTTTGTTGATACACTTGAGTGCCGCAGAATTTAATTTGTGCACAAGAAACCATGGGCTAAATAATTCCATGTATGCAAATTGGTTTTGCATAGCTTGTGTGCATAACTTCTGCATAACGAGTGTAAAGCATCTGCTTTTAACATAGCGCTTCTCCTAAACTTCCTACGTGTTACAGTACCATAGCTATTGTTTTTTTAAAACCTGTGCCAACCTTTTCAATATCATGTGCGAGTAAAATTGTTGGTGTAAACGCAAGAGTTCTTAATTCACGTGAAATTGGGCATCGCATACATGAAATGCTGCACCGTGCAGTGTGTGTGTGGGGGGGGGGGGGGGGGAAGGACAGTTGGAACCCTCTCAACTCACCCCTGGATCCGTCTCTGGACGCATATATCCCGGTTACTAGTGGTGACGTGCAAGCTGACAAGCGGCAAAAATGAGTGCAAAAAACTGGTAACTAACCAGCTAACCACTTTCTTAACGTGAAAACGGACTGACAAGTATTTTCTTTTCCTTGTGCTTGCACTAATGTCATGGTGATTCCGAGTGAGAACCAGATAAGAAAACTGCGAAAAACTCCTATGTACTAAAAATAATTCCTTTTAGAGGTTTTATGTTTGGTGTCTTAAAACCAAAGCCAAAGCAACCGGTTCACTGGCAACGTTAACAACACAATGAACCAATCAGAAGTCGACTCAAATATACGTAAATGCCACGAAGCACGGGAAAATGCATGCAACAAAGACACAATTGGGTTCGGTCTTTTTTTTGCGGGGGGGGGGGGGGGTTGGGTTTCACTTCTGATTGGTTGACACCAATCATAGAACGAAGAAAAGTAACATCAAGGCAAACGCGAATTACTTTCAACACTTAAACTTCTCTATGTTTATGCTTATGCTGTAGTTTCAAAACAAGGCTCCAACTTCCCGCTTGCCGGTTTGGCCTTAAAATACCGGTTCCTTGTCTCCAGCTTCTTTTCTCGTTTTCGTTTTCAAAGGGTTACCCAATGTTGTGTGATTTTCTTTCCATTTCTCTCGCTTCTCTCCACCCTCCCGTCCCCTTTTTTTCCCCTTCTCGTCGGGTTCCAGCCTCCCACCCTTATGCTATGGTCACTCTCTCCTCACTCTCTCCTCCACAGGAGGCTCCTGTTAGTGAACACCAGTGAAAGAAAAACGGGAGCGGGAGCGTGGGGGAGAGAAAACGGGAGCGGGAGCGTGGGGGAGAGAAAACGGGAGCGCGGGCAACTTTACTTTTTCCCCTCTACCCAGCCTCCGCGCGTTCTTTCCTAAGCGTACAGTGAAGGCTGTAGGAGGCCTCTGCGGAGGAGAGAGCTATTGTTATGCTTGTGCTTCTGATTGCGACGCGTTGCGTCGCGACCGATTCTCCCACGCGTTCATTTTGCATCTTTTTTCTGCACTTTATATGATATTTAGTGAGGCCCTTTCAGGAGCTTGGCACCTGGCAAACATTTCGTAGTTGCCCCTTCTCAGTCACTTCACCTCTTCTCCTAGACAGAATCCTTCTAGCTGACACCAAGTAATTATCTCAGGGAGAACAAATCACATTACGTGTCTAGCGATTTTTTTCAACACGGGAGAGAAGAACTTGCCTCAAATTTTCAAGTTGCAATCTTTATCCATCTCGGCCATCCATAGCAAAAGATAGCCATTTATAGCTTCATAAACAGGTTACATGCACGACTTCAAAGTCACGTGATCAGCGGCGCATATCGCATGACGTCAAAGTACTGTACCCTACTTCCGTGACGTTGATATTTTGTCGCGTCACACCTGAATGCGTTATAGGCAGTCAGCCACGAGAACAAAAGACAAATATTGTTTACTTAGCTGCCTCATTATATTGACTATATCCATGTTCTGATGTAATTAAAACGTAAATTGATCTATTAAGCACGGAATCTTCATTTTGTCTGAAGCTTCGCTCCATTAAAGGTAAGTCGTGTAACGAGACCTCTTCTAGGACATGAGAAAATTGAAGTTACTCTCAGACTTGCGATCACATTGTAGTACTTTTCACATTTTCATCTAATTACTTATGGCTACTTGTAAATTTGAATTATTATAACAGATAACAAAAGACAATACGTCCCAGGAAAGTACATTGTAAAAGTAACAGGTAACGAATTCAACTGAAGGGTATGCGTGAAGCTGGTTATGTCGATCGTGTAGATGCCGGTTTAGCTACAAACACGGATTGATGGATTTGTTATTTTACCACTTTGAACTGTGAAAGGATAGTTGGAAATTTGCAGTACCTTGACCGCATTTCTTAGGTTTATTTAAGTTTCAATAAGTTTATTTAAGATGCAGCTAACAATTTGATTTAAAGTAAAAGCGTATCACTGAAGTGATTGACCAAACATGTTCCCGGAGTTTTTTTAAGTGCTAATTTCGCATTTGATGTTCTCTATAGATGTAAAAGTTTTTTAGCCACAAACCTCCTTTGTAATCAATACTGAATCCAATTTTCGCCGTAAGGTTACGGCTAAATATTGGATCTATATAATAAAAGATCCGATTTTCGCCGTTCATTAACGGCTAAATATTGGGTCTATATATAATAAGAGATCCGATTTTCGCCGTTGATTAACGGCTAAGTATTGGGTCTATATATAATATGTAATCCGATTTTCGCCGTTGATTAATGGCGAAGTATTGGGTCTATATATAATAAGGGATCCGATTTTCGCCGTTGATTAACGGCTAAATAGTGGGTCTATATATAATAAGGGGTCCAATTTTCGCCGTTAATTAACATTTGATGTTCTCTATAGATGTAAAACTTTTTTAGCCACAAACCTCCTTTGTAATCAATACTAATCCAGTTTTCGCCGTTAGGTTACGGCTAAATGATATTGGATCTATATAATAAAGGATCCGATTTTCGCCGTTAATTAACGGCTAAATATTGGGTTTATATATAATAAGGGATCCGATTTTCGCCGTTGATTAACGGCTAAACATTGAATCTATGTATAATAAGGGGTCCAATTTTCGCCGTTAGATAACGGCTAATCATTAGATCTATATATGATGAGGGATCCGATTGTCGCCATTAAGTAACGGCTAAATACTGGATCAATATATAATAAAGGATCCGATTTTCGCCGCGAAGCAACGGCTAAATGTCGGATCTAAACATAATTAGGGATCAGATTTTCGCCGCTAAGTAACGGCTAAAGATTAGATCAATATACAATAAGTGATCCGGTTTTGGTAACGGCTAAATATTGGATCTACATATAATAAGGGATCCGATTTTCACCATTAAGTTAAGGCTACTGAATATCGGATCTACATGTTATATGAGGTCCAATTTTCGCCGTTAAGTAACGGCTAAATATCGGATCTGCACATAATAAGAGGTCCAATTTTCGCCGTTAAATAACAGCTAAATATCGGCTTAGCATATTATGAGAGGTCCGATTTTCGCCGTTAAGTAATGGCTAAATATCGGGTCTGTATTTTAGAGGGGTTGGGGAAAGAAGAAGGCTGCTACTATCGTTGATTTGGATGACGTCACGCCCACGCCTGTGACTTGACACCCTCATCTAGCCCCGATCTAGAGACCAGTTGCTCGAACACCGGTTGATGCTAGCCCAGGGATATATGTTAAGCTAGGTTTCCCTGTGTCTTGTTTGAAAGCGTTTACGCTGTTTGTTTAAACGTATGATTCGAGAGCAGTCACAGTCAAATTGTACCCTAAAACGAATTTAAAGGAATCTGGGTTGTAATCATGTTGATTTGAACTTAAAGCTGCTGCTAATCCTGGGTTAACTTTACCCTGCTTGGAACAACCCGACCCTAAATATCGTAAACATGCACGGAAAGCGAAACAAGTGTTGCGTACGATAACTGTTTAATCTGTTTGAGTAGTAAGTAATGAGTTGACACGAGGCTCATTGATAATCTTGCGAAAGGGCAACTTAAAAACGTTGTTGGTTGAAAGTAAAATATACAAATACGTTTTTGCAAGGCTAAAAAGTCTAAAAAAGGAATGAAACGCTTTCTCACTACTGTCTCGAAGAATGGCCCAAATAAGTATAAGAGTAAACATAAGCAGGATCCAAGACTGCCTTTTTAGGGACTCAACAGGGTTATTTGTGTTTGGCGTCACGTCCCCATCCTCACTGTCCCTTAGGGTAAACGACTTATAGAACATTCGCAAGATTCTCTCTCTTTTCCATCATTTCACCCAGTGCTCTGCTTTATTCCAGTGACTGCTGTCAATACTTGAACACAATTCAGACTGAAGTTCTCTGAAAGAAGATGTTTAGCTCTAGAAGGCCCTACTTTCCCGCAAAGGACATAAAAAATTAACGAGACACTCTCTTTTTCTTCACAGTCTTCAATTTGATACGCCAGATGTCGAAAAATGGCATGCTCATCCCTTGTTCTAGTTACTATGTCGTTAACGCGGTTAACGGATGTTTTCCAGTGAAAACTGCATCCATGAATCAAAGTTCGGGTAAGCTGGGCGCCGATGCTTTTCTCAAAACCATTGTGTTCTGCTTGGTCGAAGTCTACCATTATTTGACGCAGATTGGCCCCATTTTTGTCACGTGATTAAACACTTCAGAAAAAGCGGTTGCGTAGGCATCGCCATCATGTTTGCTACATAGTACTCTGGTCACTGCGTTGAATTCCAGTGTTAGTTCATTGAAAGCCACCATATTTAAGAGATATGGAAAGTGATGATTTTCTGTGTAGGTGATGTCAACGAATAAGTCCTTTGCGTCCTTTAAAAGCTCTGCCTGATAAGGAGCCAGGAAAAAAGCAGAATTTCGAGATGGTGACAATAGATGTTCTCTTCCCTCCATGAGGTATTTCCCCATGTTCTCATTTACTAAGGAAGTGAATTCTTCATCACCTGGGTCTTCAATGTTCTCCTGTGTTTTTCGAAAGTTTTCAAATTCCAGTATTTGAATGATTGGTTCAATTTCAGGATGGCGTTTACTTGTATTTGCAACAGCAAGCTGCCTTTCGCATCTCACTCTGTTGGCATTGGATGCCGCAGGGCAAAAAGTTTCAAAATCACATGTTGTCAGTATAACTCCAAGGTGAGATCGATTGACCATTTTCCGGAATAATAAAAAGAAACGAAATGGGACCATCCTCACTAGATATTGAGTAGTATAGAAATTTTATAAGTGCTTCTATTTTCTTCATTTCTTTCCCGATCGTCCACGAAATGACGCAGTTTACACAGCTGCAGCACAGAACGATACGAATATTGTTACAGCTTGTTACTTTCTGATGTTACCATGACGACTCTAATATCGGATAGGGTTTTCCACTCTTCTTTCGACAATAAGGAAAGAAAATGATGTGGTAGAAGTTGACTTATCAATAGCGCGGTGTGCTGGCTGTTTAACAGATTGGTTTAACAGATTGATAAGAAATGATGAAAACCATCGCAGTGAACTATACCTCACTTAACCCCTTGTGTGTGTCTGTAGTCGTCAAACGTGAATATTTTTTAATGCAAGTGATATTAAGCAGTACTTTTTAGTGGTACAGCGTGAAGTGTACTGAACCCATGAAAGATTTTTTTTTAATTAATTAATGCACTTTAATTGCAACCAACACTTACAAGCTATTTACATGGTTACTCTGTAAAACAATACAATACATTACTACCTTAGTTACAATACAATGTGTACTTAACACTACGCTACGATAACAATACATTAATTACAGTCCTGCTATTATCGCTACTACGTTACATTTAAATGTATAATTAACACTACACTACGATAACAATACACTACAATCCTAAATTCTAACAATAACGCTATTACATTACTTACATTACAATATACATTACACTATGATTACGATACATTACAGTACAATTCTAATTTCCTATTATTTTCGCTAGCGCACCACACAAAATACGATCGAATATTAATTATTATTATTATTAAACATTTTTCCACTTGTCGAAGAAAGTGGCTAATTTTACTCTTTTTTTGGCTATTTGGTACTCCAGGGACTTCAAAAGATCAATTTTAGCAAGGAAACGAGCGAATGATGGCTTGATGAGTTTTTGCGACATTTGTAGTACTACTAAAATAATAGTGTTAAAAATAACGTAATTTCCTTCCGTTTGCCTTGCCATTAGGTTTTTGTACATTACGTGAAAAAGTTAGCGATCGGAATTTGCATAGTAGACATGTTGGAAGAAATGACAGCAAACAGGAACATTAAACACACATACATAAAAAAATGGACTTAGCATGAACAAGCAAAATTCCAATGGTAATCGTAAATAATCGTCCACTTACCTTGTTTCTGGCCAGTATCAACTTTATGAGGCCTGTGTGGACTGAGGCGACACAAATAATTGGATACATTCACTAGCTTTTTGCTCCCGAAATAGCCAACATGATATTACAATATTGAAAAAACTTGGGGGGATAAATACATTATGAATGGGAAAAAATACGATCTTATCCGGGAGTTCTACTCTTTAAAGTTAGTCCTTAAGCTACATAGGAACGTAATGTCCATTTATGTAGAGTTTGTCTGGTTCGGAACGACTAAAGTAGGCAGTTTGACCATTTTCTCTGGCCCTCTTCAATTTCTTCATTTGCTGTCGCCGACATTCGACGATCTCGTATGGAAGGTCTTCGTGAATTGCATACGGGGTGTCTTTTAAATTTCTTGCGTGCTTTAATACTCTTTCGCGGTCGGTAAAACGAAGAAAGCGGACCAGGATAGGCCGTGGTTTTTTGCCAGACGTTTTTCCATTTCTGTGAAGGCGTTGGAATTCTATTTTCCGTGCGTCTGAAATTTGGAGTTTGTCTTCCATGAATGAGTAAACAACTTCTTTGGTGTTCTCCCGAACCTCGTGGCCGCCTTCACCAGCGTTTTCCACTTGCTCTGGAATATTTAGGAACTTCAAGTTTTCACGGCGACTGTAGGCTTCTTGATAAAGCAGTTTTTTATGTAGTGAAGCAATATCTTCATTCGTTTTGACTTTGAAGTCGTCCAAGTCGGAGTCGATGTACTTCACACCTTTGTCGAATCCTGCAACGTCGGATTTTAGCTTGTTTACCGTTGTTTCCAGCTTCTGTATTGAATCTCGGACTCCCTTAATGTTACTTTCAATGGAGTCCAGTTTGTCTAGACGTTCCAGTATTTGATTAAATTGCAAGCCAACATTGGCGACCACGTTGGAACCGGTTGCCATCCTTTCGGTTGCGATAGTTTCGACCTCCTCGTGCGGTTCGTCTTCGGAAGAAATTCCTTTTAACTTAAATTTTCAGTCTGTAGACTTGTGACAATTTTCAAATGAACATTCATGATCTGTGCTTAAGCTTTCTGCATGTGGCGCTGCGTATTTTGCTTTACAAGGTGTTCTAATTTTGAGTCTGTGAGTGAAATCTTCAAGTGTAACCACTTAAAAAAACATTGATTTGTTTTAGGAAAATTGATAAATCTTAGAAAGGTACATATTAACAAAGCTCAGAGCTGCAAACGCCGGATCGAGCTGGTTGTGGGCTGTTGTAATGTCTCTTTTGTTTCTTTAAAGTTTATTGAGAATTGACAATTTAAATGTTCCTTCCAACCCTATATGATAGAAGGAGCACATTATGTAAGGAACTCTTCAAAGACATTGACGCGCAGGGCAACCATAAACTCAGACACCTTCTGCCATCACGATCTCAGCAGAATTATAATCTGAGATCGACACGCGCCTTTGCCGCGCCTGTCTGCAAGACAAGCAGGTTCAGAGACAGTTTCATAATTAGCCACTGCATGTAATATATTTTAAATTGTCGTCATATATTTTTATTGTAAATAATTTATTCACGTAATTCAGTCATTTGACTGCAAAGTGTATTTTATTAATAAACGGTCTATCTAATCTCATCTGTTACAATAGGAAACTAATCCCGTTTCCTGACAACGAGGAATTACCATATCTAAAACACATTTTTACTTTTTCTGATTCGAAAATTTTAACCTGTCAGAGAGCCACAATAGAGGTATAAATATGCGCTCAAAAAAAATTCATAAATCACCTCTGTGAATTTAGATTAAAATTTCCAGCCTGACGTTCTGAATACTTTATATTGGTGGCAAAAACGAAAGGTACAAAAATTGGAACTAATCATAAAGCAGTGCAAAACTTCCGAATTCAAGACTGATTTCATTTTGAGGTGTTAAAATCTTTCTGTCTTCTTTTTTTACAGGTACTGGTGTAAAAAAACAATCTTTTCGGGAAACTCAAGTGAAAGAAAATGGCTGTTGTTTAATTAGCAACGACGATCAATTTTGTTCGTAGTGGTTCGATATGTCAACTGTAGAAGACAGTTTTCAGATTTTTATCGCTCTACCCACGAATGATGTTTGCACGGTCAAAGGATTATCTCGAGAGATGTTCGTTTATGAACTTTTAAGTTCATAAACTTAAAAGTCAAGAGTAGAGCTGAAAGCTGGTATTCCAGGAGACATTTTCAACTTGTATTTCATGAACGAACAACTTCTAGACAAGGAGACTCTCAAATCATACAAGCTACTGAAAACACGGCTGTATTGTTTGAGTCAAGATGGAACCGAATTGGATCAGCCTGTTTAAGGCGTGCTGGCGTGGAGGTATCTTTGATGTTTTCGAAAATGGTGTTCAGTTCTTAGAGGAGGAGAAATTTCAAGGATATAACATTTGTCTATTGTGAGAGGCGACTCTGACTTTATCAGTGGAATTTGCAAACATATTCGTCAACCTCCGCGAAGTTGGAGCACGGGAACAAGGGAATCGACAAGCGAGGGAAGGTAAAAATCTTAGATATACCGAAGAATTGTAAACTAAAGGCTGTGAAACTGGGTATTGAGGTCGCGTAAGGATTTTGTCTTAATCCCAAGTAGTGCGACCCCAAACAAAAGAAGTACTTTTAAAATAGGACATTCATGTTTCTTTCTCAAGGATTAGCCATTCCCCGATAATTGATTTTTTCACCATTTAATCAGTATCTGAGACGTAAATTCTTTCTCTGATGCGAATAATAGACGCCTTAATGAATGGGTTAAAACAATATCCCTCATTGACACCCAATTTCGCTAGTGAAGTCGTTTAATTTGAGAAAAATTAATCTAGCTTGCTCGCTTTGTTTCATTAGCTTATAAGGATTACTAAGTTACTATAACCTTAAATGCAAAGGTCAAAGTGGCACATGTAATGTCCTGAGAATGTTTATTTAAAATAATCCTTTATAAACTTGTTTCTGACGAGGTGCGCGTTAAAGGAATCTTGCCTTATTTTGTTGGTTTGCTTTTCCTTTCGTCGTGACGAATTTCAAGAAATCGATACCTCACGTTTCTCGTAAATATTGGCACCGTTTTCAGTAACCAAAACTGAATGTCGTAAGAGTTTTAGGCATTTATTTCTGTTAAAGTCAGGTGACCTGGCCAAATGTGGTTGTGTTAGGAAAATTGTAATCCTTTCTCATGGAACAAACATAGCCCGAGCAGCTCATCTGTGGAAGTTAGGGATTCCAAAATATGATGACCAGGAACTTCTCGTAGCAAGAATATAGCACTTAAAGGAAACCTCCACTGTTATTTCAAAGTGCTGTTAAAGTTTGGAAATAAAGCCTAAATTTCAATTTTTTAAGTTAGTAAGTGGTGAGAAAGTTTTAACGTACCAAAAAATTGGACCTGAATACCACCTATTTCTGCTTTTAATTTTTTCCCGCGCTGCCATTTAGAATTCTTATGACGTCATATGGTTGGTCATATTGTTGCATACGGAAAAAAGTTGCTTTTTAAGGATAGTGGCAACCATATGGCGTCACAAAATTTCAAAATGGTTGCACGTGGTAAATTGAAACTGCGAAAGTAGGTGATATTCAAATCTAACTTTTTGGTACTGATTTCAAACAATTGAACGTCAATTTGTTGAAATTTTAAAACAGTGGAAGTTCCCTTTAAGAGTCCCCCCCCCCCTTAAAATCACGATAAAACAAAGACCGTAACGATGAGTTAGTGGATTGATTTTAAGAGAATATGTTTTCTTTAAATGCATGTAGCTGCACGAAACGTTTAGCACAGTGGCATGTATTCAATGATCTTCACTTTTACTATTAAAACCAGTAATCAAAGTATTTTGTTCCTGGTTTTAGAACAAACGGCAGATATTCTCCTCAAGTGGCCAAGCTACCATCAAGCAGAAGAGCACAGGAAGAATTTGACCAAAACAATAACAGCAACAGTGACAACAATAACAACAGTAATAACATCAAAAATCAACAATCTAAGGTAAATCCGAGGCTCCCTTTAACAAACAAAACTTTTGAAAACTAGTCTGGTGATTGCGCGGTCAAACTGTACAACGTTTGTTACTTATCCAAGAGGTACACCGTCTTTCGATCCATGCAAAAATTTTAATTTTGCACCATTGCAGTCTTGACAACTTCGCAGAACACAAAGCTACGAATCATCTCGCTCATCGTCGCCTTTACCATTGATGCAAATCGCTGAGAAATACCGGAAGGAGCTTCGGGAATATACCGAAGGAACTCTGAAGTTACCGGCTGAAGAACCAATAAAAGGGGCGAAGAAGGAAGAAGAGAGAACGGAATAAGGCTCGGAAGTGCCGCATCTTGCGTTATCTTCCAAGGATGGGGTAGAGGTTGTGGAAGAAGCTAACAGTGAAGGTGAATTAGAAAAAGGACTTGAACGCACAAGCGCAAGATCTGAGGAGCCAGCTATGAATTTATGTTTAGTACGCGTAATGCCTCAAGAACAAATTAAATATTTTTGCACTCATCGTGGTGAGACGCAAGTCCCAAATGTTGCTTAACTTGCCGGACATGCCGGGATCAAAAGCCGAGGGGAAACATTGACTACAGTTCACATGCAATGACAGCACATGAGAAAAGTACGATTACATTAGAGTTACCAGTAGATCATCGCATGACACTTGTCAAGAGTTGCGTTTTCAAGATTGCATGAGCGTTGGCAAGCTCGCTTGAGCCTTAAAAAGACCGTAAGAGCGTTGTCACGATCGCATATGCTTTGGCAAGGTCGTAAAAGTGTTAGAAGAAAAGATTGCAAGTCAGTCGCCAAGTTCGTAGGAGAGTCGACAAGATCGTAAGAGCCTTAACAAGATCGCAAGGGCGTTGGCAAGATCGCACGAGTTTTGGCGAGATCGTATACGTACAACCGTTGACAAGATCGCAGAGCGCACGAGCGTTGGCAAAACTTGGCGGTTTAGCTAGTACACCTACGTCGTCACAAGACTGGTTTCTAAATGATCATGTGCCAGATTTCTAATGGTCCTCCGCCGCTCACAAGAAACCCTCAGTAGAAACATCACCTTTCGAAACCGGAAGGGTTTTTTTTTTCTTTTTGATCCTGCGTGGCAGGCTGACTACCCAGGCATTTGTCCATGGTACAGGGTATTTGATTTTTCGTTCTAATAGTATTGACACTTTTTGATAGTCAGTCAGTCAGTCGGTCAGGCATTTAGCCACTCTGTGAGTCGGTTGGTCAACTGACTAGCTTTCTGGCCAGCTGGCCAGCTCGTCAATAAGTCAACAATCAATTTACTCAGGAAGTTGTCCGTCAGCATCTTATTTTAGACGTTGAGGTATGGACAATAAAAGCAGGCAGTACCAACAACCAAATAAAGAAATATCAGTGAAATATCCATAATTGATACAATTTCGGCAAGTGGTAGAAAGTCCAAGTAAGATCTTATACTTAAACATTCTGCTTTTATTTAATATATACTTCTACAGATCGTCAAAATTTTCTCTTATGAACCTTGAAAATACGTCCAACCTAGCTTATGGCAAAAGGTTATAGAAACATCTTGAATATTTATGATTTCTGTATTTATTATATATACCGGCCTCAAGAGATGAGCAAGCGAGCATTCTGGTTGGTCCCCTACTAACTGGTTATTAGCTCAAATCCTATGAATAGAAAAAATTGCTCAATGGCGGAAAATAAATATTTCTGTCGGTACGTTTATAACATTTCTCATGATCTAGGAAGCGTCTACATAATGAAACAAGTAACTTATTCCACTCTGTCTCCAATAATACCTGTGTTTATACCCAAAACTCGGCCCTGCGCGCTTCTTTGGCTATGCTATATAGGGCCATAAAAAGACTCGTTTTCGAAGAATAATCTAGCTACTTTGAACATATGCTTTAGATAAGTTTAGTATTTAGCTATAGAAGCAGGCAAAAGGACAAGCCTCAGATTGATACATAAAAATTAATATAAATTATACTTTAACAATTCACAATGGAAGGAAAAGTTACATTAAAACAACAAACTCTCTCTGACAAAATTAACCCGCTTTTCAGAACTGCGGTTTAGAACCGCTTGTTCAGAACTCGTAAGAACTGTCTTTGATAATGAGAGTTGTCTGTAGAATCGCAAACAGCCTTTTTTCTGAGTCTGTGTCTCATCAGTGAAACGTTTGTACCTTCTCCCAGTCCACATTTGCGACGATAAGTAACCAAACCGTCATTTTTCTTTACAACATCGACGACATCCTCCATCGACTTCGAAATGTCAGTGGATGGCTCCTCGTAGACGTATCCTTGCATTGCTCCGCCATAAAAAATAAGTTGTCTCCTTGCCTTCGGACGTACGGCCATGCCATTCCGTGTTAAATAAGTATCGCAACTATCTTTCCTCTGTATGTCCTCCTCAAGGGGATGTTTCCCCTGTTGGCTGAGAGCCCGGTGGTATCTAACTGTAGAATCCCGTCTTGTCAATTTGCCATAGCCATCCTCGTCGATTGAGCGAGGATATCCCTCTTGCTCTACATCTAATGCTAGATTGCAACTGAAATGAAGAATCCTTTTTTCATCTTCGTTCACTGGACTTGACATCCGTAATGCATTGTGTGCGGAATGGCCGAGTTTCGAAATACTGAAATTACTGCTCAGTCGCTTCATGACATGTAACTATCAATACTAAGACAGGCTTCTTCATTCAGATCTTGCCAGTTTATGTCGTATTCCACGTAGCGTCAACCCAAAGATCTTATGCTCCTACCTTTTTCCCCAAAGCAAAGAAATTCAGACTCTTGTCAGTGAATTCACGCACGAATTCAGAGACTTAACACGCCACGACTTGCGTCATTATTGATAAGCGGAATGTTTTGTTTAAATAACTCGTTTCCTATGCGTGCCTCCGCTTTGCACCTGGTGCTATATGCAGATTTGTGCATTGCCTTGACGCTAAGTTTTCGAAAAGAAGGTCAGTAGATTTATTGCGTTAATGTTTACAACGCGCACTGTATCATTTATAGGTCTTTCTTAAAATTAAGTTATTTAAACAATCCAGTCACTGTGGGACCGCCAGGAGAAACAGCCATTGACTCAGGTGCGTCAACGATCGCAACCACATGGCTGCCGGCCAAATGATGAGTTTTTCATTTGCATGCGATTGAGGGACGGTCTAATATGCAAAATAAACTCTTGGTAATATATTATTTAGATTCTTAGACGTTATTTGAAAAGGGAACATATTGGAAAAAGCTGACTTGATTTTAAATTCCACAGTCAAAGCGCAAAATCAGAAAGTGGTTTCTTAATTTTTGTTAAAAATTCACTAGTATCCTAAACTATTGTAAGTAATATACTGTAAGTACTGTAACGTGTATTGTAAGTAAGTTACTGTAAGTAATGTATTGTGAGTACTGTAACGCTTTTTGTAAGTTAAGTGACTGTAGGTAATGTATCCTAAGTACTGTATTGTGTTGTTGCAAAAAAAATAAACAAATTACAAAAAAAAATCTAAAACGAAGATGAGTTTTAAAATACGCGATAGTAAATTAACAATCCACCCACATTTAGCTGTTAAACGGAGGCTACTGTATGTTTTTCATTTTGTAGTGGGTGTAGCTAAAGTTAATTAGACCACTTGCAATTGGCTTGTTGGCCAAACGTGTATTTAAAATATTTTTCAGTTTATCAAACATTTGAATGTAACTTTACTTTTCGATAATAGGGATCGTACGATCGCTACCGTTAAATCGATTTGTTTTGTTTTTCATTAGCAAAGTACTTCGCTGATCATATAAAACAGATAAACTCTAGAAACAGGTAAAAAGAATATAAAATAAGTGCAGAAAATTTGACTTACTAGGGCTACTGATCGAAACAATATATCAATTCTTCACATTAAGTTTATTTTATTCTTATTAATATTTGTTCTTCTCGTTCCTCATCCGTACTGTTGTTTTTCGATAACCAATTTTATCCTCTTTTGCGTAAGAAGGAGAGAGGAGATATCATGCTCGGGAGATCGGCCTGAGGCAATATAATTTCACGCGCTTTTATCAACCGATGTTTACGTCTTTTAAAAGACATGATCTGAATTGATGGTTTCCTTAAACAATGCACAAGAAATTCAGGATGAGAGCCATGCAAATGTGTTTAGAGTATCATCGTGCCCAATATTCTATGGCATTTCTGACACCATAAGATCTGGAAACATCTGCGAAAAGTTTCTTGCTTGAATTTTCAGTCTTGTCATCAAAGACTCGTATGCAAGTCCTCCTGTCAGTTGATAGGCAACAGAAAAAAATCGACCTGATTGTAAAAATAAACAGCGAGGACAAACAGAAGCATTCGTGCACCCATGCAAGTTGAGGTGAATGGTGGCGGATATTTAACGAGTCGCGAAGCATGCCCAGCGAGGTAAAAAAGTGTCCACCAATCTTCACCGACACTGAAGTAACTGAATCGTTCAGTGTATATACCAAACCATTGGATAGTTAGCACTAAACAGCTACAGCTAGCCACGTTTTCTGACAAAACGCGAATTCCAAAAAAAGAAAAAAAAAGACGGGGAAGTGAATAGTAAAGTACTAACCCTAGTGTGAGGTATATACTGAAATAGCATATACGAACTCAATATAAAAGGAGCCGTCATTATTCATCTCGGCTTGAAGTGATACAGGGTAAAGCTTTCTTTAACGTTTGTCACATGATGAAGTCATTTTGATGTGAATCGCGATGTTTCGACTGCTTACTGCTGGTCTTCTTTAGGTGATATGGTCGATCATCGGTACCACTTAGATTGAAAACTCTCCTCTTTGGGAAAAGGGCTAAGTTTGTTGACCGCGACACACACTGATACACCGGTGAGGATTTAAGAGACCATTCACACAAGGCTTCACTCTAACAACACGAACAGGAATGTCTTTATGTAACTGGAAATAAAATTTCTGGAGCATAAATATGCCTATTATCAAAAAAGACAACAGGGGATCGACGGTATCACAACAGACCAATCGGGAACGAGTTTTTATTCAGAGCAATAAATTGTCGAAATCCTTCAACTGTAAAAGTGGGGATCGAAATGCACCAATCAACAACAACCGCGGCCATTTATCTATCGGTACACAACCAGAATGAATTTAATGCGGTCCTTCAACAAGCAATTCTCTAGTTAAAGCCATTTTTTTTAAATCGTAACATACAACACGGCAATGTTTTCCCATTGTCCTAGAGATGATTAAGTACTTCGTTTTTTCACTTCGTCGTTTTCTTTTTACTGCGCTTTTTTAGTGGTCGGTGATCTTGGAAAGGGAACGGGAAATAACTTTGATTTTCAGGACTCATGATTCAAGATTGGACTCAAGATTGTCCCAAGATTGTCCAAAAGGTTTGTGGAGCTCTACTCTTGGACTGTTTGAAGAGAAAGCAAAGAAAGTGCTCCTTTCTGTCGTCGCTTCGTGTTTAACGTAGGGCATAACCGCAGTGGCTGTTTAAACTCAGCCGCAGACTCTCTCCCGGGGGCCTAGGAGAGAGCCCACGATTGTGTTCGATCGAAATGCACCAAACACAGCCGAAAGTCATCGAAACGTGTACATCTCTCATCTACATCTACATTAATTTAGCTCGTTGTTAAGTCTGACAGTGAACATTACACCAACTCATCAAAGGAACAAAGTGTGTGAATTAGACGATATAGGTTAAATTATATTCGAAGAAGGCAAGAAGAAGGCAAGGTCGAGAAATGATATCATTGTAAAAACCAAGTTTTGGTTTTTTACAAGATAATTGATATTGATACAATATTTCGGCTCTATTACAGAGTCATAGTCATGTAATGATACCTTTACAAGAAGGCAGCTTAAATATCATTACGTAATATGACTAGAATTGTAGGTCAGTTTAATAGCGAAACAGGTCTAATTCTCTGGAGGCTTTAAGTCCTTCGTTAATGCTAGACTTGAGATTCTTGATATAGAAGGCTTCAAGGAACGCTAATTGTGACCAATTGTAATTGGAATCAATTATTTCATAGTTGTTGTGAACTGCATTAAGAATATGGTCTTTAAAAAGAACACGGGGTATACGTAATGAAAAATCAAGTAGTCCGTGTAAGCTAACCAATTCTTTAAAGCCGTTGCAATTAGCAAGATGGTGATACATAGGTTGTTCTGGCCTAGTGGCATGCTCACGGAGCCTGAAAGCTATGGGGCGATCTGTTTTGCCAATAAGGAACTTAAGCAAACACGACGGCGACGCGTACGGCTGACGAGAACGTTACAAGACAAAATGTTTAATTAGCAAAACAATGACTCTGCACGTGCGATACAAATTTTGGTACATCTCTTTGCCGTCCTCTGCAAAACAACGACGTGAAATGACCAAATTTAAAGTTTTATGTAGAACGTGAACATACGACAGTGAATTTTTTTTCCTACCTGAACTGTAACGCCGCCCTTACAGAGTCAGCTCGCGGATGGTGCGGCTACATTAGACAGATTAAACGAGTTGAAACTATCGCGAAGAAGTTTAAAATATTTGGAAGTCATTTTTAAAGTGACCTTTTCCTTGGCGTTGCCGTCGTGGTTGCTTAAGCTCACTAATATATTGTTGAGAACAACCAGAACAAGAAAGTTTAGAGACTACGTTTGATTTCTGCAATGTAGGAACTGAGTCCTTGTTCGAACCATAGTTAATAAAAAATCTGGTTATGAAGCTCAGCTAAGTCCTTTGTTTTATGTTTTTGTTACCGTTTTTAGCCTTGACGGTGCACAAACAACAATAGGTTTTGAATCTTGCATGAGCAACTAACCAATAAGAATGTCACTGTTAAGTTATTCAGCCATGGTGTGTGAACGTAAAACAAAAGATTGTGCACTGTCGTAGTACTTTCAACATAAATTGCAGCACCTTTGTTAAGGCCTTTGAAACTTGCAAAGTTTCATAACCAGTCCCTCGAGTAACTATGTTCGAACACAATTGCGAAAGTTCGGTGGTATCATAACGTATTCTAAACTTAACCTTTTTACCAAGTAATCTATTAAGCTTCTTAACACACTTGTTGACTAACACTTTTATCAGCGTAAGCTAATTTAACCCAGATTGTTTAGCATCATTATCCTCCATAAATCTGGTCGATTCAGGTTTGGGGTTGTTGATGTTTTTCTCAAGGCGGTTGAGAATAGATTAGGAAAATCGTTCCAAGACAAAAACTTATCGATTCTTTCAACTTGGTTCTGAAAAAATGTGGAATTGCCGCAAATTTTGTAAGCCCTAGAATATAATGCTTTAATCCAGACAGTTTTAAGACGCCAGGGAGTGAAACTGGAAAAGGAAGTGTATTGTCCTAATGAATATTTTTGTAATAAAGATCTGTGAGATTCTTGGTAATCAGAAGGTCTAGGAAATGTATCTTTTGAAACGAGTCTATAGTGAAGTTCAAATTCTTATGAAAGTAATTAAACTGGCTCATCACTTTATCAACGTCGGAACGTTTAACTAAGACTAATGTATCATCCACGTACCTAATACAGAACTTAATCGTATTATCTGAAACCGATTTAGATACGACTTCTTTTTCCAATTCTGTCATAATTAAACTTAGCTAAGTCGACGGTGCCCAGGGAAGACCCATGGACACTTCATCAGTCCGCTCGTATAAATTGTTGTTAAAACTGAAAGTGGTCTTGTTGCGTGAGTCCAGAATTAGTTTCTTCAAGGATCTTTTACTTAAGGACCTGGAGATAAGATACTTAATATAGTTCTATCTAAAATAAGGTCAACAGTTTTCTTAAACGGCATATTGGTAAATAAAGATTCAGCATCAAAGGAAACAAAAACATAACCTTGATCAAAATAATGAGTGTTAATTTCATGAATACGTTGAGCTGCCTCAAAAGAATCCTTAACGGTATATTCATTATGGGTTAAAGGGGCAAGTAAGTTAGCTAGGAATTCTGACCTACGTTAGAATAAGGAGTGTTCGTAGTTTATAATCGGACGGAAATTAGGTATGTCAGTGCAGCTCTTGTGGATCTTGGGTAAGCCATGAACCCTTCCAATTTGCGCGGCCGTTGGTTTCACTTCTTTCATCTGCATCTTCATTTCACCACGCTTCAAAAGAGTGTTGATATAGTTCCGTAGGGTGGAAAGTCTAGTGAATGTTGGATCTTTCTGCAGGCGTTTAGACTTGGTCTCAGCAAAAAGCTTTTCCACCAAGGAGAAATAACCTTCCTTCTTCATCAGAACGATTCCTTGTTCTTTGTTCCGGGTTTTAATACAACACAGTTCTTCCGAAGTTTTCGGAGAGTTCGCAACCGTTTACGGTCAAAGCTAAATTGATTGTCTTCTAAAACAGTAGCATATACAGACGAGTCAAAAGACAATAGCCGTGGCCAACGGATAAATCCTTGGACTCTAGAAAACAAAATAGACTAGAGTAAATAGAGTAATCTCTAATTTTGGCGACGGCGATTGTGGGGCGGGCAAAATACACACGCGCGCGCGAAATTTCGAGGAGACGCCACGCGAGGGGCGAACCGAAAAATTCCTCGAAATTTTCGCGCGAGGGCGTGTTTGTATTTCGCCCGCCCCACGATCGCCATCACCAAAATTAGAGACTAATTGCAGTCTAAAAATAAAGCGTGCTGCGTGAAGCCTCGGCATTCCGTTTAAATTCAACATTCACAACATTGCTTGAAAAGAAGCCACCATCAATATTCGACATGCGGACGCCGCTTGCAAAGAAGGTCCTGTAGGTGCTCACGCACTGCACGGTGCAGTGTCCAAAACTCGGCTTCTCATTGGTAGGTTTACCTACCAAACGACCCTTCAATCTACAAAGGGATTTGTTTGGGGCATTTTTTTTTTCCTTCAGAATAGCTCTGGCCCTGAGGAAGGTTAATTTTGTTAACCAAAATATTGGCCGTTAAATAAATCAGCCCTTTGCCGTAGAGCCAGCCTTGCATTCAGTTTTGTTCTATTGCATTTTCTATTGTTCTCAGTCACTTTACCTCGAAAATTAACCTGGGCAAAGTTTCCCGAGGTAAAATCGGTTACGCGGCACAATGCCACTTTCCCCAAGGAAACCTAATATTTACCTAGGCAAAGTTGCCTTGTGTAAACACGACTTACATAACGGGAACTTGCTGACCTATAGTGTTTCATGCGGTTCGTTGCTAACCGCGTGACAACAAAGAGTGACATTCTGGGAAAGACTCAATAGCTTAACACGCAATTGTTGTTTTGTCTGTTAGTCTTCTGTTATTTTCGATTGCTACTTGTCGCTTGCATTTGGCCTTCTATTTCATCATCTTGTAGGAAGTGGATTTCAGTAAAGTCAGCTGCTAAAGAGTGATAGGGAAGAGAGAAAATTGTACGGAAATAAGGCATCTTTCAGATCCTTACGGTTGAATTGCGCCTTCAGCTTTCGGAAGAGTCACGTGCCGTAAGAGCTTGGCTGGATTCGTGGAAAGTTCGAGTTTTCATGCTCCTTGACCCGGCCGCCCAGTTTGCATAAACTTGTGAGCGAGCTTGATCACAAAAAGGTTCGGCAATGGAGTATCCAGGTAACGTAATTTCGAGCATATTATCCACTTATAATTAGACAGTTCTGTTAGCGTAGCTTGGGACAATCAAATTTTCGCCTGTTCTTGCAACAAGGCGAAATCGATGATAGTATTCGAGACTCTAGAATTAGAATCCCTCGGTTCGGTTTTCTAGGTTTCGATTTGGGTAGGCATTTCTCGTCTATTCACTGCTTAATTCTACAATAAGCATGCTTGCTAGATTTAATGATTTGTTCTATTGAATGTGGTATTTAATAAGTGCGGCTGTTCTTGCATAACGTATTCAGTCTCCCCGTACCAGACATATTACACGGCTGTTATTTCAAAAACGTACATGAATATTTTTGCAACTGATCTAAATATCTGGATTAGTTAGCATAGCAAATTCTAAACCATCTATCTCTTTTTTTATTTTCGTCAAATTGAATTTATTCAATTCTACATTTGTGTACTAAATACGCATCTGCAAAACACGTACGTACTACAGCCGTCGGGTGCCGTGCAAGACGTGGCAAATTTTGATCTTCGCAGAACCAGTTTGACCTCCGTTTAGGGTTCTGTTACAGACTTAACCCAGCACAAAGTGTTTGTGTGACCGTCTGATGCCCTCACATGCTGACTGTGTAACCTTATGCGTTGGCTGTTTGTATAATCCACTGTTTATAATAACATCATAACACAATGGTTAAAATATGAGAAATGAAGTGTGTAAGGAATATTGAAAGGTCCGTTTAATGCAATGGAACTGTATAATTATAAATGAGCTTGGACACAAACTGCTTTGAACAAACCAAAAACTTTGGATTTATCAACTGAATTGATAAGGTAAATTGGCCACCGTAGAGAAAATTGAAAGCTGACGTTTCGAGCGTTAGCCCTTCGTCAGAGCGAATCGCTCTGACGAAGGGCTAACGCTCGGAATGTCAGCTTTCAATCTCTCTACGGTGGCCAATTTACCTTATCAACTCAGTTGATAAATCCAAAATTTTGTGTTTCACGTCCCCACCGACGCAGCACCACAGTTTCTTTAGAAACTAACCACCTTGTTTGCTTTGAACAAACAGCTGCGAGACTGTGCTCAGCAACCATATTGTTGATCATATATTTTACCCTTGAATGCATTCCAGACAATGCGTTTTTTCATAAATTAAATAAAGCCTATAAACCGCAAATCAATGAAAAAGAACTGACGCTCTTAAGGTATTTTTTATAGCCTCTTTTCGCATACGATGGAAGGCAACATTGTTTTCCCTGTCACGCCTTTTCAATACGTAAAATTAGTAGCCTAACCTGGAGTTCTATAAAACCTTGTTTGGAATGCGGCCCTCGATACCTGAGTGTGCAGTGAACTACGCTATCGATCCAACTAACTCAAGGGAGATGGGTGTTTGATACTCATCGGAAGTCAGTTGGGGAAGGTGCCGGTATAGTCTCCTACGCAGCCGTTTTTTAGCTCGCCAGAAGAGCGGCGCGTGGCGAACCAAAAAACGGCTGCGTAGGAGACTAGTGCCACTAGACACCATTAAGTAAAACCCTAAGACGAAACTCTGGTTTTCCTACCTAAGTACAGATTGCCTCGTTTTGTGTCCCTGTTAAGACAGTCACTGGTTAAGAAGTAGACATATTGTTTCGCGAAGTAAATAATATTTGTTATAAGAAGAGAAATGGCATATCCTGTTTAAGGCAGAAGACCTTGAAAATCATATTCCATCAAGTTAGAAAGAAAGCCACACCGGTATCGCGAGATCGAGCCTGATTTTTGCAGGCTATCTTTATAGCTGCTGTAGTGGCAAGCAGTAATAGAAGATCTTTCATGTATAAAATTTAACGGTGTTTTCAATTGAGCGTCCAATTAAGTAATTCTAGTTTGCTTTGGTTTTCCTTTACTTCACTGTGTGATTGGCTTAAGAAACTCGCGCTACTTCCTTAATCAATCAGAGGGACAACAAAAACCATTTGCCTGTTTGGTGCACGCGTTTTCCCGCGCTTGGCTCTCTTTACATGTAGTTGTTGTGGTTTGTTTTGTCGTTTGCAACTGTTTGACTGTTTGATTTTTTGATTTGATTGCACTTAATGAGTGCGAAGTCGAAGGTGATCCAAGCTTGGGAATTTAATTTGACTGTCAATGCACGATCATAACTTAGATGCCGCATTTAGCGTTTATTCCCAAGCCATTCTACGCTTTCTTCCCTAGATGAGAAGAGCCTGTGGAGGAGTCACGTGCGCAATTCCCAACCTCTCCTCTCCAGCCTCGATAGGTGCTGACCAACCTGACAAAAAAGATTCTTATAACATGGCTTTTTTTTGTTACCGTAACGGTTTTCATTGTAGAAAACCATTCTAGACTCATAGTGTATTTTAGTGTATTTCAATTCGGGTATTTTGGATTCTAATTCTCTTTATGTATTTTGAAAAAAAAATTCTTTTTTTTTTCTCGCAGTTAACGGGACAAATCACACACCAATTATAAACGTGAGCAGGAGTCAGTGTACCCTTGAAGCAAATATCACAGAACGCATTGCCGCGGCAGCCTTCGCGATGTCCTTCTTCACCGTGTTTGGAAACTTGTTGGTTGTAATCGCGATTGTGATGGACCCTTACAAAGAACTGAAGACCATACCTAACTATCTGATCCTGAATCTAGCAGTATGTGACCTCATCGTGGGAATCCCAAGCGAGCTATTGCTGGGCTTGCTCCATTTTTATCCGTCGTCGCGGAATTTGTACTTTGTGGCTTACACAGCGCTGTATTTCTCCATGGTGGCATCTTCCTTGACCATATTAACGCTCGCGTTTGAGAGATACATAATGGTGGCAGCGCCACTTCAAAGCAAGCAATACCTGATTTACTCGCATTTGAAACTGGCAGTTGTCTATATATGGCTTATTGCTGCGTGCGTGGCCGCACTGTCCCTGCTGAATTACTGCAATGAGAAAGAGTACAGACTCATCGTCTCTGATACAATCGGAATCTCAACCATGCTTTTTATGTTTCTTATATACTCGCGGATATTCTGCTTGGTGCGAAGATTCATTCGTCAAGACCTGGAGAGAAGCAACATAAATGAGAGCCAGAGCTTGCTGGGAAGTGAAAATCTCTCTGAAAACATCCGCAAGCGCGAAAGGGAGATAGCCATGTCAGTTTTCCTGTTCGTTGGAGCTTTTGCGCTGTGTTGGACGCCGTGTTTTGTGGCGGAAAATGTCTTTTACCATGTCAAGGCTGGAGGAAGTAAGCATAATAAGGAAATAAGAGCTGCTGACTGGGTAAAGTTTTCAGGGCTGTTTAGTTCTTTGTTGAACCCTTTAATTTACGCGCTAAGATACGATAAATTTAGAAAAGCGATTCGCACCATATTCCGTTCATGCTGTTATCGCTCTTACAATTTCGCTCTGCTTTCCATGTAATTGCAGGGTTGATAAAATGAGAGAACAGACGTATTTTTATGGCGCAAAGTAAGTGCCTAAAGTAAAGTTATCTCTATTATATGCTCCCAAAAGGGCTTTTCAACATATAATTACATTCAAATTCCGATTTACAACATCATCGAATAAATTATCATCATTATCATCTAAACAAAATGAAAAGAAAAGAAAAAGAAAGAAAGAAAAACAGAAATCTACCAATGCTAAAACCTAAATCGATGCACCTAAAGTAGGTACTCCCGAGAAAAAAAAATCACGGGTAACGCACTACTTAGAAAAAACAGCGAGAGGAAGGTGGGGTACAGTGATTCCATGAAAGGTCGTCTGTTTTCTCATTTTAATAGCTCCATCCTGAGAGGTCAAGGGTGAAACTGTTTTGACAAGATTCAAAGTACTACAATATGTCAGTTTATAATTATTGGTGTTTTCTCTTTTTTTTAATTCCAAGATATTAACAACAACTTTTGAGCAATACGAACTACGTTTTTCGACCTAGATTTAGTGCATTTGACCTAGTTTAGTGTGCATTCGTTTCGGTAAATTCTTGTTCACCAGCTTAAGTAGGAACAGCAAAGTACACCAAGAAGAACGCAATTCAGCCTTTTCCAAGTAAACAACAAAAACAGTTTTCCAAAAAAAAGCAATTTTGTCTGTGGTAAAAGGAAATAGTTCAAATCACGCAAAACAAAAAAAATTTTGGTTCCGGTTAAGACAAGAAAAAAAGGAATATGTTTTAGGTTGTTTGCCACTTTTTCTCACCCATTTTTCGTTTAGCAAAACCCTGACTTTAATTTATTAGAGCTAATAACTTGAAAGTTTTGAAAAATAACTTTCAACTTGTCTCATTCGTTTCGTTGTAGTACCCGTTGTTTAGCTTTATTAGCCCTGAAGCTGTTTAGTAACAAAGCAACGTGTAATTTAAACAAAATTATTAACATGCAGTTGAACCGAGTTATTACTAATCTCGTCGTATTACCCTCCTCCCCACAAGGAGTCGGGAGGGTATCAGTGCAATAATGATGTGTCGATGTGTCGGTATTATTCGACGCGTAATTATAATTTATCCTGACCTCAACTCTTCGAGAGAAGCTAAAGAATTCAGGTTTACTATAAATTCGCGTGACTGTCAGTTGCTTGTAGTATATTAGCCACGCTGCACAACATTGAAGCCGTCATAATTAGATTTCTACTTTGTGTTAGGTTTTTAATAAACCCCCTCGTAGGTGTTTAAGAGCTTCTTGAAATTACTCGTTTATAGGACTGCGAAAAATAGTTCTTTTGGTCTAAATTAAGCAATTAATCGTCAACAATGAAAGAAACATAGCCATCCCCCTCATTACAGCCTCCTTTAGTGACGCTCCATGTAGTAGGGTCAGGCGTGTGTGAACCTCCTCCCCCTGCCACCAAATCAGATCCCACACCACCCCCTGAATACCCACCCCCTCCCCCAGGGAAATTAACGCAAGCTCCCCCACCTCCAAAGCCACCCTCGCAGCCTATAGCACCCTCTCCTCCCTTGAATCCCTTAGTGAAAGACCCCCCTCCTTTGTTACAGGGAAGTGTTCCACAAACCTTTCCATTTTCAATGCATGCACCCTCTCCGTGATACCCAGCCCCAGCACCAGAGTCGGGTATATACATTGCGCCACTGTATTGACAAACACGACCACCACAACCATTGACTCTAGCAGCACCTCCACTGCCACCTGGTTGATCATTCCTAGGTAAACCATCGACATTTCCTCCACCCCAACCCCCACCGGCCACGAGGATAGGAGCAAAGCTTCTGGGATTAAAGATAAACGTCCCACCACCCCCACTCCCAGAATGATGAATATCCTGCGCTGAGCCTTTTTGTCTAACACGTATAATCAGTTTGTCTCCTTTCGCTAGTGAAAGGGCTCCGCTGACCTTTGCACCCTTGCCTCCTTTCTTGCCCGGCTGCGGATCCGTCCCCTCCTGATGCCCCACACGCTTCCAAATGGAACTTTCCGGTGATTGGCACCTGCCATTCTTGCTTTCCGTCCGTGACAAGAACGTCCCGCAGCCCGGTGTCTCTGTAACCTGCATTGCTGTATGGACCAGTGCGTCCAGTGGCACCGAGCGCGGTGAAGTTGTAGAGCTCTAAAAAAAATCAATTATAAGTCGCCGCCTTTTCTTAGTCGTTACACAGTATGGAAACATTACAGATATCTAAAAGTATATACTTACTAATTTTTGTTTCACAAAATTTTCCAGTCCATTGAATCTCACAAGTGCAAATATAATTTTTCTCCTTTATCACACAGACACCGTTATTTTGACATCTCACCCATCTACAGTCATTCTAAAACGCAAACAACAAAATAAAAGCTAGCTATAGTGACTGATAACTTATAACCACATATAAACCAACAATCGTGGTCATTAGACCTTGGGACACCTGTTAACATTTCTATGACGAGAATTTTACCTCCACTGTAATAAGAAGTCTTTCACAACTTTTGTTACCTATCCCTACCTCCCCAAACAATGTTGAACATCAGTCATTATTTTCAACATCCGACTTCAACATTGTGAGGGGGTGGTAGGTAAGAGTATTTTACATGACGCTAGAGGGACGTGAACTGAAGGTGGTGTCCCGAGACTATTGACCAAGATTGAAGATGCCGGCTATCGGCAAAATATTCACTAGGATCGTCTACGCTTTACTGCCTATAAATGGTAATGATACGATGCTGTCGAGGAACTGCCGGCTTTTTTTCACCACTACTTAACTCCTCTACTGCTAAAGTCCTCGCGCGCTGATTGGCTGATTGTGTGACAGCGAAAAAAATGACGTAACAGGTGACCAGCGGCGTTATTTTGCAGTCCAAATCCTCAAGGATAAACAAATTGTAACCTCTTTTAAATTAGTAGCAAGCTTTTCTGACCATGAATCCGATTGTGAACAACGTACCGGGAACAACCGGGAATGAAAATTGACGTAAATGCCATTCAGCGTGACATAAGCTAAAACATCGAAAGGTCACTTTGATAGCAAGACGGCTCAGTCCTAGACTAAGAGCAGTCTCTTTCCGTTGAGGAGTAGTCGAGCAAAAAGAACACGCGAACGATCGCGAAAATTACCTGCCGCGTGGACACGTGACGCGCGTGTAGTGAACCGCTCACAAAATGAAACCTTACACATAAAAATTTACCTATTTTACCTGTGTTTACACAATTCCTGTGAAATTTGAAATTTAATTTCTCGGGCTCCCATAAGAAATTGTCTTTGGGGTTATTACAGATAACTTATTACGTCTAAAGCTCTTAAAAAGTGTAAAAAAGAATGCAATATACTTTAAATTATTCTGGTACAAGGTTTTTGTCCACTGATTACTCAATTTCCTGATGGATTCCGTCTTAACATAATAATATAATAACATATATTTGAAATTCAGCAATAAAAAAACAACAGCTTTCCGACAATTGAATAGAATCATTTGGGAGATGGCTGCATTTATTTATTTATGAATTAAACTGATTTTTTTTATAAAGTGAACTGTTGTATCAAAAGTGCGTTGGCGTTTTTATGAGTTCCATGTTCTATCCGACGACAGTGATGTTTAGTACTACTGACTAGCATCAGAATATATTTTGTTAGTTTCTTTATAAATACCAAGATCCGGTGAGTTGGATGTCTTAGCGGCTGGAAAACATTCGACGCCACTGAACTCTTGCGTCAAGTAAAAATAAAACTCTTTAATGCCGCTCACACTCACACAAAAAAAACTCATCTGATGTGAATACATTTAGTGAACATTTTTGGGAAAATATCATTTCCGTCTATTTAGTCCTTGTGTCAGCCTACTCGAAAATGCATATATTAAGAAAATTTATCGTTTTCTTGCACATCAGAATGAAAAAATGAGTGCTCTGAAGAAGAAATAAATTTTCTAACATAATCCAGCTGCGTAGAAACTGAACCAGGTGTGATAAACTTATAAATTGATTTTTTTGGTATCAGTTCTTCATTTTTGAAAGTACTTTTCTTCTAAGTAGGTTGTTTCAATAGTAGCAAATGAAATTAATAAAAGCGCTTATTACCCTTATTTAATTGCAGATAGCAATTCCAGCTCAGATACCATTATCCTAGTTTGTAATATAGTCAAACCTTCAGTTGTATCAAGTAGTTCCAACGTTTGAGTCGGACTCAAACGTTGGAACACAAAATCCTAAAGTGTGACTATTCAAATGAAAGCTACTGAGCAGTACTTTCCTGTGGTGCTGTTTATTATGCTGTACAAGGTGGTTATAACTTTGAGTCTGTGGACAAAATCCTAAAGTGTGACCATTCAAATGAAAGTTATGAAGCGGTGCCTACCTATGGTGCTTTTTATCATATTGTACAAGGTGATTCTAACTTTTGGTTTTGAGGACGAATTCTTTTAAGTGTGACCATTCAAGTGACAGCTATATTGTGTAGTCACAGTTTCCTGTGATGCCATATAAGGTGGTTCTAAATTTTGATTTTGAGGATGAAATACTAAGTGTGAACATTCAAATGAAGGCTATTAATAAGTGCTTCCCTGTGATGCCGTTCATCATGACATACAAGGTGATTTTGAGCCCGAATTATAAATTGTGACTATTCAGATGAAAGCTATTGAGCAATAATTTCACTGATGCTGTTTTTCATGACATATAAGGTGGCTAGTACTTTTGCGCTTTGGATGAAACCCTAAACTCTACCTATTCAAATTTAATCGTCGTATATTCAGTGGTGTATTTGTGTGGTACTGTTTTTCCAGTTCATTATGTTTTAAAAGGAAGAATCTGTTGATGAATTGTAAAGTGTGTCCATTTAATGAGCTGTACTCCCAGGTGGTGCTGTTACGCTGTACAAAGTAGTTCTAAACGTTTGAATTTGTGAATGAAATCCAAAAGTGTGACCATCAAATTTACCGTTCACCCAATAATATCTCAAACAACTAGAATCAAACTAGCCTGCGTAGCAAGCGTTTCGGTAAGGCTTTCCGCACGTTCGATGCACTTTTCGCTTTTTTGGCCGCGGGAAAATTGGGGCAGGCGCAAAAAAGTGCTTCCATCAGTGTTGCGCTCGCCCCAATTTTTGCGCAGCCAAAAAGCGAAAAACGCCTCCAACGGGCGGAAAGCCCTACGGAAACTCTTGCTACGCAGGCTAGAATCAAACTCTCCCCCTGATATGCTTCTTGTATACAAAGTCATTTAGTAAATACCCTCGATACCCGAACAGCCCGTTAACTCAAAGTAAGTTCGTTTTCCCTTCGAGTCACGTTCTTTTTAATTTTACCCTTCATTGATAACTCGAACGTTATTTGATAGTGGTATGACTTCAAATTAAACATTCCCCAACGACAACTATCGAGTGTATAGTAAAAGTAGATTAAAAAACAAAAATGCGTATCTGAAACATCCGTCTGTTATATACGTATTGAAACTGGCTATGTATAATGTTTACACTTGGAGATAGGCTTTTGGAAAAACTCTTGTTTTGCATTCGCAAATAACTGATAAGTTTTAATCAGCCTAAAGTTGATACGATGTATTTTTTTTGCTTTGTGAAGTTAGAAGTAAAGCCCTGGTGTAAACAAAACAAAACAAAACACTGTTTTCTCCCATCGCTTTTCGTAATTCCTGTTCATTTCGTGCTATTTCCCGATAACATCAGACTCCCCATAAACGGCGAACCTTTTCCCGTTTCCCTCGAAGCTTCGAATTACCGGGAGCCAGTTGTAATCGTTATATATTTAGCACTATACATTATTCTTGTGCTGGTTATTTTTATGCCGTGAAAGCTGTTTTTTTTTTTTTCAGCGAGTGGCTTATATTAGGCTTAGCGTCTAACGGTTCAAAATGAAATTTATTCAGCGTCCCTTTCCGATTCCGGTGGCACTGTTTGTTTTGCAATTGTTTCCTTAGAGCAAAATTCGTTTATCATTTTCGAGTAAATTACGTGTTCTTGAGAAAAAAAATTGCTAGTAACTAGAATGATTTTCAAGAGCTGTTACTTGCGAATCGAACAAGAATTCAATTTAGGACGCCTCTAAATCGATTCTTTTACCTGTGTCATATGCAGAGTACTGGAACTGTTATTTCTCTAAAATTTTATGGCTACCCAGCGTTCGGGAGTGTATGCAGCATGCAATGTCCTTTCCTGTTTTCCCAGATTTCAGGGATATTTAAGCTTACAAGGTTTAATCTGTTCGTGTCATGTTGAGTTGCAGAAAATTTTAGGGAACACAGTTATTCCCCCGAATTTCAATACGAGCTGCTGTTAGTTCCCCGAAAACCTCAACAGACCTTTATATGTCGCACTCTAAAAGGTGATTTCGCTCCGAAAACAAAGGGGATTGCTTTTTCCCTGATAAGAAAAGTTTAAGGTGACATTAATAAACAGAACTCTATTTTTTTTTTCAGAATTAAATCCGGGTTTCATATCGAGGAGATTAAGACCTGCCAAACAGATTACTACCCCAGAAGAACTGAATCGTCCCTTTAAGCCACGACAATGACCCGCATCTAATTTCTCCTTACAATGTTACTGCCTAGTCAAACATACAGGTCATGAGAATGAATGAAATGATGACTAAAGATGAAATCTCTTGGAAAATACAGGCTTTCAAGTTCAGGTGAGAAAGAAATTCAAGAAATATGGAGAAGGGAGTAGAACATAACAAGGAAAACTCCGTGAAGTGGCTGGCAGATATCGGAGCCTCTACATCTGGTTCAAAACAAGAACTAACAATCAGGATAAATCGATTATCAAGGTATCCAGGACTAGTCCAGAAACTCAAAGCAAAGTCAGAAAAAGCCTATGTATTTCCTTGTAGTCTTGATTCCTTTGAAATTCCACCAGCCACAGGCAAATGGAGGGCAGCTAGCGACGATCTTCCCAGGGTCGATGGTAAAATGTTTACTCAGTATGTTTCAAAGAAACGAGAGGGTAGTGCTGGTCAGCAAAAGAAAGCGTTACAAATGTTCACAAGTAGAAAAATTGTCAATGTTAAAACTCTAGCCGATGGGCAAGACGTTCACGTTAAAGCTATGATAAAAATGTCTTACGGGTCCATGCAACGCCGTACAGTTATTATGTTTGAAAATGGAATACCCGGCAAAGCTCACTGTAGTTGTCCAGTAGGACTTAGTGGAATCTGTTGCCATGTATTAGCACTACTTCTCTTCTTGAAACACTATCATGAAACTGGAGAAAGCCACAGAACAGCTACAAAAATGGCATCGATGTTCACACAAGAGTTCTATACCAGTGGTACCACTGAGGGAGTTAAAAGCTAAATCTGCTGTACATGCTGAAAGAAAAGGAGGTGGCATTCAAGCAGCTGATCCCCAAAATAGCACAATGAAACGTGATGTTCAAAAAATGAGCGAGGAAATGAAAAGAGAAATCACTAAAATCGAGGGAACTTTTAAACCTTTTGAACATCATGTGTACACAGTACTTGAAAATTCAATTATTGGACCAACAACATCCCTATATCAACATTTAGATTGCAGATACTCTTTAAGAAAATATCAGGCTCTAGTTCATCATGATTACTGTGAGGAATCATTTTGTCAGGAAAGAGTTGATTGTAATCAAACTAAGATGGATCTAGTGGCAAACAGCATTCAGAGAGCTCTAACTTGTAAATATGTTGTTAAAGCAAGTGAACAGAAGGTTAAGGAACAAACCTCAGACTCAGGGACAAGAGATAGTAAAGTTTTGTATGAGGCAGTCAGTCAAGAGAATAACCAAGTCATTGCCAGTATTGAAACTCAGCTTCAAGAAAAGAGGTCCTTAATGACAGTAAACATAAGCAATTTGAAGGCTCCTTGCCCTTGTGGACCAAATTGCCATGATGTTCTACAGAACACCAATGAATGGAAAGATCTACGTAAATTCAAAATAACTGGAAGTAGACTACCTGCACTCCTTGGTTTATATGGACAAGAAAAGTTCACTAAATACTGGAAAGTGGTTAAACAAGGTTTGGAAGAAAGAGATGTTCTTAAAACAAACTTTGAGAATTTCAAGCGGGGTCACAAATTTGAGAAGGAAGCAATATCAGTATTTTGCCATTTGTCCAACAGCAAAACTGAAACCTGTGGTTTCTTTGAGGATCCAAGTGATTCAAATTATGGTGCTAGTCCAGATGCACTGGCTGCATCTCCTTTCATTTTGGAAGTCAAAACAAGACCAGCTAAAAATTAAACTGAGGGGCCACTTTCATCACTGAAACAGATGCCAAGTCACTACATCCCCCCTCAATTAGAAATGGTGTGTACTGGTGCCCCATATTGTATTTTAGAATCATATCACCCTGAAACACAACAAGCATCATTTTTCCTTGTCAAGACAGACAATGTTTTAATATCAGTTATAAAGGACGTCACAAACAGTATCTTAAGTGACAAACCTTTGTTGGAGTGGTCACATTCAGAAAATAACTACTACAAACGCTTAACGCTTAGGAGAAAATGTGGCTGGACGTATTCCAGACTTTGCAAGCATCAAACCTCTAAGGTCCTGCATAAATACAGTAGTAAAGTCAGTTCCTAGGGTCAAGTTCTCAAAGTAAAGTCAAATAAAACTCACTTAGACTGTCTTATTTAACTTTGGCAACAGTTGCGTTTAACAAAGTCACAACTTGGATTTACAAACCATCTACTTTTATTTGTTTTCTCTGGGACCAATAGGGGGCATTGTCAGATTGACAATATGACACAACTGATGCCTGCCAGGTGGATGATAATAAGTCCATTCGTTGAACAGGCCAAACAGCATTCAAAATAGACCATTCGCTAACTCGTCCAATAAACCTCTGCCTGTGTAAACTGGTCTGACATCTTCTGAGCAGGGCGATTCAAGTGTACTCCTTTCAATGCACAAAGATCTTGAACGGCAAACCCTCTGTCTGCCATTAGTTCATGTTCTGGTTGAATCAAGTGGATAACCCCTAACTTTTCAGTGATGTTGTTATCTGATATAGAACCTGGGTAGATATCACTGAAAAGAAGACCCATCCCATGTGGTGCAATTCCTATGAGTGCTTTGCATGTTATGGTATTCTTGTGATTGGAAAACACGAGAGAATTCAAATCAAAATTTCACACATGCTGAAATTTGAATTCATTACAATCAATGATCATGTCTGTGAGTCCATGGCCAGTCTTTACGAAAATGTCTGGCATTTTTTTTTTTTTAGTAAAAAAACCTGCTTTGGGCTTCAGGTCAATACAATTGAAGATTGTTTCTAGGAAAACTATCCATGCAACGAATGTGCGTTGAACTGTGCTCTCTCCTACCTTGAGCATATAAGCCATCACACCCTGATGGAGTCTACAGATTGTAAGAACTGCTAAAAGCTCTGTAGCTTTATCTAGAATTCTCTCCCCATTACCTTTGCAATCAGGATAGATAATCACATGTCAATAAGGCCGCACACAGTTCCAAAAAATATTGAATTGTTCAACAGATAATCCACACAAGTACTTAAATGTATTTGCTTTCTTAATGAGGTTGGAATAGATTAATTGTTCTTGTTGTAGCATTTTTATAGTCACTTTCAGTTCTTCTAGTCTTTTGCTGGATTTGTTCAATGTTTCGCATTTTAATTTTTAACCTAAGATTTTCAGTCCTGAGTTTTTAACCATGTCCTGAGCATTGGTCAGCTGCTCCGCTAACTTCTGCTTATCTTCTTCAGAAGCACGCAAACAAGTAGATAACTGTCGTTTAGATAAGTCCTTTGGCTTTTTTGCAGCCGGTTGAAAGTTGTCTCTTTCTGCTGGAGCTTTTCGTTTTCTAGAATTGCCAGACATCCCCTTGGCCAGGAACAATTTCCTTTCGAGCCGACGTACTTTTAGTTTGTCAGCCTTTGTTGTTTTCTTCTTCAGTTGAGCTTTCGCCTTATCAAGTTTCTTTTCCAGTGTCACTAATTGGGAGGCTGGAACAGGAATGTCAGGTAAATCAGAACTCACACTTTCTCTGCATCCACGGCTCCAATGTTCAGCACAGAATTGACCAGAATGCCAGTTTATGCCCGACGTTTGAAGAATCCTCGTGTACGCAACTTGAACCTTAGGGTCACGGGGCAGACGATAAAACTTAACGAGTTCCCCTTTCGAGTTTCGGGTTCGAAAGTTGTTGTTACAAAACGCTGAGCAGCAAAACCACTTCACCATGATGGTCACGCTTTCTCACAGATGGCCGCCATGTTTGATACTTTTGTCCCTACAAGCCGCTTAAGGTGATTCCATCGAAATAGAAGGAATATTTAAAATTTTCTAAAACTTGGTCCAGTTGGTAATTATGTTTAGAACCTTTCAAAAATGCAATAAAAAATAGGGGTCACCGTGCTTGTTTTTTCACAAAATGGATAGCCATTAATAGCAACTATACGACCCGCAAGGTTTTCCTGAGAAACCCTAGTAATTAGAAATGAGAACTATAATTGCTTTGAAAAGTCATTGCTTGTATTGAAATATTGGAGCAGTTCAACAAAACAGACAATTATCTTGTATTGTATGCTATTTTAGTTGAACAGGAATCAAGATTATGGAATAAATTTAAAAAATTGCGGCGAGCGTACATACCCTGCTGCACCTTAAGACGTGTTCTTTTCGGCATTTAAATAAAAATATCTCAAAGCAGAATTTTTAACTTTTCTCAAAATCGCGATATATTGTACTAGACCGTATGCCATTTGAATTTATGTATTAAAAAATGGGGGTCACCGAGCTCGTTTAGGAGAAAACGACCATTTATTTCTCTGAACAGCTCAGGTTTCATAGAAAACCTATAAAGTTCCGAAGGTGCGCGCGCTCGTGCGTACGCTAATCACGCAAGAAATGATGCGTAGAAAGGATGCGTAATGCAATTGAAGGGAATCACCTTAACTAGTACCCAGACTTCCCGGTATGAAAGTCCCTAATGGAGCTCCGCTGGCGGGCTTTGCCCGCAGGCTCCGCTACAAAGAATGTATGGAAATTTATTTCCAAATTTAAGCTCAATTATCTCAGAAAAATGCGTGGTTACCCCAATTTTCTTTTTGGATTCTGATAGCCCTTGCTAAGATCTGCTTTTTCCAGATAGTCATAAACAAGATTATCAGACTGAAGTAATAGAATTTATGTATCTTGAACATAATAATTGTGAAGGCTGAGTAAATACACATCAGGACCTTAAGAGCTCGAGTACGACGGTTCGACTTTCTAATTAACAAGTTATACATCCCGAGAGCCCAGGCTCCTATCAGAGAACGGAGGCTCAAGGAACACCATTACAACAACACACATGAGCACTACGTTTAAACGTCGCGTAACTCGTCCCCAATTTTAAACTCGTTCTCCAATCTTCAGGTCCCTGTTACCAGCCTCAGCTCACCCACGCTGAAGACGCCCAGAACGAAATCTCTTTAGAAAACAAGTTTATTCTTTTCTTTTGGTTCACTCGGATACCTCGCATAGACGTTTTGACATTGCTAATTCGTTGTGCATAAATCCAGAATTTTGTAAATTTAAGTCGTTATTTTACAAATGACATTTTAAAATGCACCAAGATGTTCATCTAGTTTGATACGCGACACATTGGAAACGTCCCAGTGATTAAGCCCCCTACTTACACGAGACAGTATTCATTGAGCGACCAAACTGACTGAATATTTCTCAACTTGGTCCTAATTAATTAAGGTTTATTTTACAGTATTGCGATAATAACGATATGTACATCTAGACTGCTAATTATTATTGGCTGTAAGCTTAGGTATCCTGCCGTTTGCAAGTAATAATCTTCCGAGGGTTCAGTGACTGCAGTTAACAGCGAATCCATTTAGCCTAAAGAATTACTTCGGCCATACTTCAGGAAGCATGGTCCATGACTTAAATTATGTTAACCAGCTAATGTTCGTGTTCATCATTGAGTTTATTTATATCTTGATGACATAAATCATGTCTTTACTGCTACACTTCTTAAACATCATCGGCAAAGGATCGCATGGATCGCTTCAACAAAATATCCATTCGGAAGGTCTTAAAATCGCCCTCTACGAACATATTTGGAAGTTGGAATTCGGAAGCGTTGGTGTATTACTGGTATCATTACTTAATGATCCTGTTTGGAGATGGTCCCTTACTGGAGACTACAAATGTACTGTTAATAGCGTGGACAACTGTTCGTTGCTTTCTTCGTTCCGTTGTAGGAGTTCACTGTACTGTGTTTGTGTGTAACGGGTGTTAGGACTCAGTGATCCTTGCGGGAGATGTTCCCCTTATACTTCAATTGTTTCAAATGTACTGTTCATTGCATGGATTACTGAATTTATTATAGAAGCTTACTTTACCTGGTGGTTGCATGACCGAGATCATGGCACATTGTAAGGTGCTCAGTTCTTACTGACAAATCACAATCGCCTAATTTTCAGTGTCGGGTCCAGATGTGACGCAATGTCTCTGAATCAGAAGAAGTAGCTTTCGTTCTACAAATTTGCTAGTGACACAGTATGAACTCGGGTGCGTGTTGCTGAGACAGCAATTTAGTATCCTTTCACTGGAATGACCGGTTTCCCCTCAGGAGGTTACAAAATGCAGTGTCTGAGTGTGACTGAGACCACGGTTCAATGTACTTCCTTAATACATCTAAGGATGTCCTTTTATCACAAGTTACAAAACATATTGTTTAGATCTGGGCCGAAACGTGACTAAGTATCACATATGTATAATGTCCCGTAAGTCAGTTTTTCTATGTCAAAGGTGTCTCAGTTTACTAACGTTAGAAATTGAAGGTTTGTGCACGTGTGTCAGGATCACAATTCAGTGTCCTCAAACCTTTAATGACTTTTTCTAGAGTTTGTAGCTTTAAAGTGGTTACTGCAAGGGGTTGCAAAGCCGAGTTTCACATTTACTGGCAGTTTGGTAGTTTAGAGTCAGTTATGCAAGGATTATCGTGAATTGAACTTCCAATCTTGCGGTGATTTTTCATTCAGTAGTAAACTGCCTTAAAGTTCTGGAAGTAACGGTCCCTTCGAAAATAGCGATAAAATTTGACGGTGGTTAGCAAAAACCGAAATAAGTGACTCCCCGAAAATGACGACATGACCAGTAATTGGAATAACGATCACATTTTGCACTTGTAACTTGAGACAACAGTTGTGACGTCACAATTTTAGAATTGCAAAGCACATCAGTCATCCCAACAAGCAATCTGTACGTTTTAGAATGAAAGTAAAATGTCGTTCTTTCGTTAAATCTATGTATAATGATCTTGTCTCTAGTACATATATCTGACTGGATTTTCTTAAACATACCTGCAGAAATATTGTTGATCTCGAGCTATTTTACAGCATGAAAAGTTTATTTTTGGACTGAAATAGGGTATACATTTAGACCACTTTGGAAATAAGCGCGCTTTGATTAACATCGGGAGTTTGAAGCCCTTCTCAAATGTTTACGCAAACAGAAGCAGTTTCTGGGTAGGGTACAGATTTTATAAGGCAAGTCTGGAATAGAGTAGAGAAAATGACATCTATTGGTCTGTGAGGGCTTGAAGCTGTGTGCGGCGCACCTCTATACTCCCCCCCCCCCCAGCACGGGATTAAATAGTTAGGGTTTGCGCAGCCTTGTTCCCAAGGTCTCATCTGGGGCAAACGGAAAGAGACCCTGGGTGTGAGGTTAGCGATTACGCTGTTCCATAGCACTTCAATTTTCCCAGTGTGTGGTAACCTTTCTCATCGCCGTAGTGGTTGCCAGTGTCCCCAAACCTGAGCTGTTTCACTGGAAGTTGTGACTTGTCAGTGAGGAGACCGCTGTCTTCACGCCAAACATTGTCATTCTTATCACAGTTACAATCATCACGGGGGTCAGCACATGAGTTGGTCATCCCGCATGCGCACTTACCACTGACAGATGCTCCGCCCCAGTATGTCATCTTAGCTGAATCACGTGATACCCACCAACCGTCTGGATTTGAATCAGAAAACCAAAAACCAGATGAATAACACTCATATTTGATAAACTGCTCGCAGTATGAGGAGACTGTGGTGAGACTTGCCAGTTGAGACAGACTCGCTCCTGTGTAATGAATGTCACGTGAGTAACTACCTGCCTCTTCGTACCCATCCACCAATGTTCTGCTTTCACTGTCGTGACTGATGACTGTCACGCCAACTCCATTCTTGTCATTCATGTCACAGGTGACGTTAAACGGTGGCAAGCCTCCTTCACCATCAGGATCAATGACGTAATTCTCACTTTCCGCTGTAAAGTTCGTCGTCTTCAAATCGCTGCAAGACTTTAGCCCTGTGAAGAAATTATAAAGAATCGTATTATTACCAGTCCCGGACTCCTCGTGTCGTGGACCGTTTTTGGGTTTTATAAAAGGAAACGAACACAAGACTTGACATGTTAGACTTGTGTACGTAATAGCAGTTGCTTCGTCTTTGTTTGTGTTCCATCTCCAAGCTGTTAAAAAAAGGGTGGGCGACCGTTGCCCTAACAAAATAATATCGTCCGTAAGCCGTATTAAGGCAATCATTTCAATACTTGGGAGTTCCACACTTTGGAATTCGTGGTCTAAACTACGTTCAATAACAAGATTCCTTTCTGGGTAAAAAAGGGAGGAACTAACAAAACCAGCAGCTTTGACAATGTTTTGACAAAAGTGTTGAGTAAAAAATGAAGTAGTCCATTAAAATTTAGTGAGGTTTCATTCGTTGTGAGTAAAAAGGAACTGAAATTCATTGTTATTTTGCCTCGCGACTCCACATCATTTATAGGGTGAGATTCTCTCTATAAAATAAAAAAAATTCCAGAAGTGAGCTTTAAAATTTAAAACTGTTTAGGAAACCAAGGAACAAACTATTTCTTTGGGAATTCTGTCTAAACCAAATCAGCCTCATTCTGCATGTACAGCTACAGTTACTGAACAACTTCGAAGTAACAGTTTTTTTTTTCTTTTATTGATGCACACTCCACTGACCATGTCCGGTAATTCTTGATCACTGTAAAGATTCGGGTGGGATTCGGACTAACGCCCTTCGGATTACTAGTCCACTGCTCTCCCATCTGAGCTACAGAGCCCACGATGGAAACAGCGTGAGTCTGGATTTATCAATCATTTACTTTACCTGAGGATAATTCTAATATCCTATTTTCTTTTTTTTTTTTTTACCTTTTTCACAGTTTTCTCCTGTATATCCAGATGCACACACGCAAAGGTACTTCTTGTCAGTGTATCCCATCAAGCATTTTGCCTTGTTTAGGCAAGGGTTGCTGGAGCAAAGATTCTGATGAGAAAAAAAATAATTTTTCTATTAGAAATTAAATACAACTCCTTAATTACCTGTTATTAACCAAGCACGATGGCCGTACTGGGAGAACATTGCCCGAGGTCATCCTGGTACGGACCGACTTAAGCGAGGTCTGTACAAGAAAGACTGAGACCAGTACGGCCCCGAGCTAGTGAGAGTTAATAAGAAGTTTTCTTATATGGCTGCATGTGTGTCTAACACTTTACCACTTGAAAAGTAAGCCGTAGCGAATTGGAATAAATGAGACAGTTTACCGGAAAGCATTCAAAACTCAGCAGTTTTATCCACACAAAAAAATTTTATTGCACAAGAAAAAGTAAAATGTTTCAAAGAAACTGACTCTTTCCATTTAGCTTCAAATCAATCGAACTCTTTCAGTCAAATGTACTTTCACATTTTCTATATTCTCGCTTTACCAGCCGGGCATTAACATCGCTTATAATGCCCGTCGGCATTACGGTAAAATCCGGCCCCGAGTATTGGGGCCCCGTTATATATTTACAAGTTCTGGCCATATATTAAGTAATCAATCTGAACGACATTAGTGTTGACTCTCGCTGTATAATAATAAATAACTTAGAATCCTTGATTATCATCACTATATAATCGTCATCACCACCACCATTACCACCACCACCACCATCATCATCATCATCATCATCATCATCATCATCATCATTATTTTTTCCCTTCAGTTTGTACCTCTGTGCCTCTGTATGTCCAATCCGGCCTTGGCTTGAGATCTTCAGGATGTTGCCAATGATCTGAGTTACTCAATTCACAGATCACTCTGTCGTCAAATACCGGACCTTTGTTGACTGACACACATTCCCTTTGCATAACGCATCGATCTTCACATGGGGTCAATAGTCCGAGGGTAAGATTCAAAAACACGTGACCCTCCAAGTATTGGCCGGTCTCCGGTGGGAGAAACTTGACGCTTCGACAGGAATCTATGGACAACAATAAATGAACAAAATGAGGACCTTCAATGCTAAAATTTGTCACAGCTACCTGGTGACCTTGAGCATGGTTGTGAGCCGAAAGTTGAGAGAAATTTTATTTCTTTCCAGTTTTGCGATTTGGGTTGACTTGTTTGTTTTAATATATGCAATGAAGGATTCCGAACTCGGTTCCTTATTTTGGCATTCTCAATTTTCCAGACCACTCAAAATTATTTTAAAACCTCTTTTATTTCTCTATAAGCACCCGAACTGTGTTACTAATGAAAAAAGACTTCAGCCAGAAAGCCAAAGTTCAATTTAGCCAACTGGGGAGGGCTCGTCAATTTGTCAATTATTATTATTATTATTATTATTATTATTATTATTATTATTATTATTATTATTATTATTACTACTATTATTATTATCATTATTTCTTTTTGATTCGGCTCCGATCCATGGCAGAGAATGTGCAGTGGGCTTTTCTGGTGAAGAATAAAACTGAATCACAATTCTAACTTTTCAGGGAGATAACGTAATACACGGTTTACCAAGTTTTCTGGCAGATTGGTGAAATAAATTTGATCTCTGAGTCATCACCTGATCCCTGCCTGGGGATATGTTGAAATGAACCATTACAACGGTGTCTGTTTGAAGGTGTGTACGGTTTGAATTCCAAATGAAAAAAGACAATCGTGTTAAGAAGAGACTATCTTCATTATTGCAAACTACAGACACCGCCATTCATGGCATTTAGAGGAGTAACGTCTTACACCCCATACGGGAAAAACTGAGTAATGCGGGGACGGTTTGTTGGTCCATTACAGGTTATTACGCTAGGCGACAGTCGTATTGATCAAATTAAGTCAAACTATGTATAGGAGTTGAGTTAAATTGTAAACTTTAATGACATACTCACGTACTGGAGTTAATTAAGTCCTTTACACAAAAACATGAATCTTCTTAGATGTTAGTATTTCATCTCAATTCTACTGTCGATATCCCACGGTTTAATAGTACGGGGCTCATGCGGGAAAACATTTTATGACGACCTTGAGAAGACACACGTGCGCGCTGCGCAAATAATATGCAACTTGGACTGACACACGCCCATGCAGCGAAGAGATTCTCGCTCGTATAAAATGGAGCACCCTAAAACCGAAAAATTTTCTTGTGCGAGCCCAAGAACCTTCCAATTTTTAAATTGCGAGATCGAACGGCTTTTAAAGTTGTCTACCGTAACTGCGAGCCCAAAACTTTTTAGGACACAAAACTTCGAACCTGAGACTTTTTGATAAGTTTCGGGATAGTGCAACTAAAGATATTTTTATCAAAACTTCCAGATTCATTTTATAGCCTTCTAAGAAGTCAAAATTGTAGGTGGCTTCGCAAAAAGATCGAGATCCTGACTAGAGATGGCCAAGTAAAAAATAATCGACTTTTCGAGACTGTTTTGCCAAAGGTTCAAGGCGCCGATTCGCAAAGAATCGCTCAAAAAACGAGACTGCGAGATGCTTACAATTCAGTTGAAATTTTGGAGACCCTAATCTTTGGTAAGACCATTTCGCCACCGCTCCGACTGACGCCTAGCGTAATAGCTTGCAATGGACCAACATACTGTCCCCGCATTGAAAACATGAACAATTTGAACATGGACATGTATCTTTTACAAACAACTCAAAATAAGTAATTAAAAAAGTTATATTAGTGTTTCTGCCATATATCAAGAGCCAAATTTACCAAAAGGTGGGCAAAAACGAGCTTATTATAAAATATGTACTTCCGATTAACGAGTTAATATGAAGAGGCTCTTCCAAATTTCTCACTGTAATGGGAAATTAAATATCGCATTCGTAATATAGTGCCGTCCGATCTGTTCCAGTGGTATTATATACTGAAGGCATCCTTACAGAAAAGCTTTAACTGACTCTATCTGGCTTTGTGCCCCAGAACGCAAGTTCACCTGCATCCACGCGTCGAAATAAAGACGCTTTCTTTTGAGATTATTTGTAACCCGGCCAGATCATAGAGCGATGAAACCTCTCGTCAATCTGCCGGTGAATTCACTGACTTGACTTTATCTAGTCCTTCTAAAATTAAGCCTGTTCTAGGACAAGTCATTTCTGCAAACTGCTAAGGGAAAGTAGATTTCTTAGATCACTGACAACTTTTTTTTCACGTAAAGCTAACTAAAAGGTTTTTAAAACTAGTTAATTTTAGAGGGTATTTTATCACCTTGATGTGCAATTGCAATGTAGCGCAGCCATGCTCCCCACAGAAGACAGGCCAACAGCAAATCTAACACGAAGAAGCGACAGCCTGCCATAGTTGAAGTAAAACTGAAAGAGCTACCCAAACATCCTAATTAATTGTCAAAGCGAACTGACAAACTGATAGACAGATTGGGTTGCTCTCCGCGGCTTAGTTGCTTGACACATCAATTAGAAACCAATTATTTATTAATGAAGTCATGACTGTTTTAGTTTCACGAAAGCGTGATCTAGCAACAGGTATCAATTAGAAACTAATTATTTATTAATAGAGTCACTACAACATTTTACAATTTGGCAACTGAAGATCCTGAAAGAGTTGCAGTCAGTTAGCTTTTAAGTCTTCTTTTTAGAACTTTCTTCTTTTTTAAACTTCATTAGCTTTCATTCGTTCCAGTGCAACGGTATAGATTTTCATTTATAAACATATCTGTTACTAATTTGTCGCCTTTTGCCAAAAACCTTATGGAAGTTTGAAGTATTCAAGGTTTCTGAAAAAAAGGATCGCAATGGTTAAGGGCGTCTAGCTAAATGAAGGAACACCGAAAATACTCTTTTGCTTGTTTGTTTGTTTGTTTGTTTGTTTGTTTGTTTGTTTGTCACACAAATAACACTTACACTCTATACTTATACTCTATACTCTTATATTCAACCATTTGTTAAGGAAATAAATTCAATATTTAGCTATTTTACAGTTTCATCCGTTATCATATTTTGTACCTGTTTAGCCGTAAAATTTAGTCCAAGTAAGTTGCGTTGTATTTAACCAGCTTTTAGATTTGCTTAGCTTTTTAATATTTCGCTTTTAGCTATTCATATTTATAGCCTTTCGGCAAATTTATATTTACAATACATATTTTTTCTTTGAAACGTTTCACTAATAATAATAATAACTGTCAAAATACTTATAAAGTAGACAGTAGTTTGTCAGTTTTTAAGTATGAATATTTAAGTCTTCTTTGTTTAGTTAAGACAAGTCGCTTATTTAAGAAACTCATTTGTTATCTACTCACTTTAATTTACCTCGGAAGTTTTTAATATAGTTTTATTTTAGAAGATAATTTCCCAGCTTCCTGGCAAACACTTTCAATAATAAACTCGTGCCAAACTTAGACTATTTATTAATATTTTGCTTTATAGGACTTTCCGCTCTGATGTAATTACTTTTCACATCTGCTTGTTAGTACATCTATTATACTTTGTTAACAATAGACTCGTGTACAAATCGTACATAAGCAAACACTTTGTTAACCTTCTTCGATTACATTTCTTGTGTGGATTACATTTTAAGAAAAATAAAGTGCTTTTGGAACCAAAGTCAAGTGTCGTTGTTATAGCGGAACTCCTCCGCGGCCGTAGGCCGCGGGAGTGGAGCCCCATAGTCATACTTAAAGGCGTGCTGGTAATTTTTTATGGTCATGGCAAGCGGAATGGCTCGCGGGCGCGTGCGCCGTACATACATACATACATACGTGACAGAGCTGAATAACGCACTGCGCATGTTCGTTACGTCACTATTCTCCTCCACTCTCGTCCCCGAGCTGCGATCCTTTCGGCCAGCGCCACGATCACAGCTCTTGGATTGTGGAAAATTTGTGTTCGAAACGGACAATAAAGTGTTGAATATTTTGTTCTTAATGCCGATTTAGAGCTGGGAGATGTTAAAAGAAGAATTCGGTGTCTTTGGCGATGTCATTAAGGTAAGTAAAGTTTTCGTTCAATAGAAATTGTGGTTGAAAAGCTTTTTATTTAAAGCTGTATTGCAGCAACGAAGTGTCGTAAAGCGGCTGTGTCACGGTTCATAAAGATACCTTATTCTCTTACAATGAACTTTTAAAATTTTATAATTGGAAATTTGTAAACTTGTAATGAAGCAAGTTGAAAGTTACACTACTACAAACATGTGCTTAATTTTGATTCAACTAACACTGACCATAATTTTTGTTCAATGGCAGTGTTGCTCCATAAAAACCAAAATCTTAATTTAAGACTTTTCTATTGAACGAAAGCTTTACTTACCTCAGTGATAATGTTATTGCAATTTTTGACAGTTTACTCTTGTCTGAAGCGGTGCCATGCATATGACACGAACACCTGTTGTTGTCTTTCTCGAGTTGTTTTCTGTGGCGCTGAGAAGCCAACGATTCAGCATTTACTTGACCAACCCGACAAAGTCTAGCCTGAGTATAGCAGGCTTTCTGGGAGAAAGTCGTTATAAATCGCCTTGGAATTCACTTGCCCGTGGACTTCCACATTTGAAACAATTTTCTTGGGCCGACGCGAAAACAGAGGAAAAAGTAAAAGTCCCACAACCAATGAAACACCACTTGCAACTTTCGCGATAAAATAAAGCGACTGGGGCATGTAAGCACAATTCGTAAAATCTCGTTTAAGTCAAAATTTCACAATTTTACCGATGAAAACAAACTTTTTTCAAACTAAAATAAGATACAGTATGGTATTGGCTGTCCAAAAACACACAGTCTTTTCTTAACAACGCAATACTGTGCTTAACCAACGGGTTTGTTTACCGTACGGGAAAATCCCACAAATACCGGCCATTTTAAATAGCCCGCCAGGCCTGCCAAGTCGCCAAGTCGGGTTCGCGCGCGGTCGCCCGCGTTTCGCACCGCTGACCGTTCATCGTTATTCAGCTCTGTCTACATACGTACGTACGTCGCATTTCATGACATTCTTACATGAGGCAATTTTCGCTGGAAGAGCAGAGACGAAGGAAAAGAGACGGAGATAGAGAACAACAACGGAAAAGAAGGAGAAACGCCACTGAAGAACAGCGTCAAGCACCCGGTCAAGCAGAGCGGAAACGAAAACGAAAAAGACGAAGGAACAGTACAGCAGAGAGATAAAGGCAACTAGAAATAAGACGGAACGGTACTGAAGAACAACGCCAGAGGAAAACTGAGAGACGCCGACAGAGAACTGTAAACATGTCGGGTACAGTTTTCTTGATTTTTATCCATTTGTGATTGGAAATAATTTTGTACCACCGAATAATTTACGTCTACGTTTTTGTATTTTATTCTACAGATCATCAAGGGGAAAGAAGTCGTAATCGAGAACGGAGAAGAAATTTACGCCAAGGACAGCATGAAGTTACAAGGTGTTCAGTTAAAATCAATCTCCGTGCTTTAGCAAAGTTTGTTTAACAAAAAAAAAATGCACTGTTACAAAAGTGAACTTTTCCTCAAAACTTAAACCGCACCTTTTACGGTATGTCATTTAATACTACTCATAGAAAGTGAAAAAAAGAGGAAAAGAAACAAACCAAAACAAAACGAAAAAAGGGAACGCAATTTGAGGGGGTAGTGCAAAGGTGATGGTATCATGTTACAAGATTTCGCAATCTGGCCGCGTGCGTGGCTGAGAACGAGGACACAATACCTTTTCAACGTTAGAAATGAAAAGATAGGCTAAAGAAACTCGACTGCCGGTCCTAAATGCCTATTAAGTGGAATATGGATGTCTTTATTGAGAGGAGAAATATGGATTGCTTTGGCCCGATGCTTTAACTGAACCAGCGTGAAGACCTGCTTGCTGAGTTTCCCGGGTGAGTTTCTCGGAATTTTTCAATCATTTCACAGAATATTACGGTATGGGAAATTCGCTTTTATTTATCTCAACTCAACTGGCTCATTTCCAATTTAGTGCGGTACGGTATGTCCGAAAAATCGCTCCCGTAGGATTTTCTTGCCGAAATTGATTTTTTTGTTGTTTTGGACTAATTTTAGGCCGAATAATAAGAATCCGATGGGGTTCAAATTTTCCGAACCCGTCTTCCCATGTTACTGGCCACTAACGGGTATAATTTATGCTAATAAGATGCTAATGAGATGCAGGAATAAGTTTTGCGAATTTCTTCGCTCTAGTGTAAGATATACGTACCTAACATTATAGGAAGCTTGCTTTTGATGACTTACGTCGTTCGACCTTAATTGGTTACCATGGCAACAGTCGATGACGTCAGGATTAATTTCTTTCTATTTTGGTGGCGGCCATCTTGGATCCGCCATCTTGGATTTTCGAACTCTCATTTTTCTTAAGCAAAAGAAATTATTTTAAATAAACTTTAGCTAACGAATGATTTCCGTTGCAAGTGATGTTCAGTTAAGTACTGCACTTTCTTTATTTTCCTTTTTACAGTTTTCGCATAAAAATTAAAATAACATGTCTTTTGCCATTAGTCCCATAGTAACAACGCAATAGCTATTCGTCTTCTTTTTATTATTTGTAATACTAATGCAGAGTTCAGTTAAAAGTGTTCGTGTAAAAACGTTTGCGATTATATTTTTGCTCTGACTTCATTTAAATTAAGCAAACTTAGCACGGGCTTGATCTTGATGACGTACGTCGACTTAAATTGGTTTTTACCATGGGAAGAAAACCAATTGAAAGCACTTTCTGTTCGGTCTCTCCGGTCGAAAAGCTCACTGCTGTCACGTTCCAATTGCCCTTGATTATCCTTTCTTACACGAACACCGGAGAAGAGTGAACAAGCAATTACAAGGTAAGCGTACTTTAAGTTCTATCAGAATGTTTTAGAGTATGTTTCTCGATAAGAAGCAATAGAGCTTACACAAACGAGTAAGAATACTTGCAGTTGTCGGATTTGAGAATAAACATTGATGTTATTATAATGCGCCAAGCAGGGAAAATTTAGAGGTATTTAAATCTGTGCACAGTAAATAAGTTCAAGATCAAAACTGTCATTTCTTAGCGCTCATTCGCCCCTAAAATACACAGCCGTAAATCTTCAAATTCTAGGCGTATTTGCGCAATTACGAGGCCAAAAAAGAAACTCGTCAGCTCGAGCAGCACGCACATTTAAGCGTGCAGAGACACAACAAAAAATATTTATTTTGATTTGTTGTTGTTTAGCATCGGAGAGGAAAAAAGGAATCTGATGTTATCTAGCCGTCAAGTAGTAGCGAAGTAGTCATGTCTGATTTGGTGTGCATTATCTGCAACGAGGGTGCTGCCTTGAATAACAATCTAACTAGTAACCCCGAAATGATTGAGCATCTCTACGAGTGCTGCAAGGAAAGACTGTCCTTGGGACAGACTGACATCAAGTCACTTACAGACCGTTTAGCAAGCATGAGTGAAATTGAACGTAAATCTGTGTACTACCACAGTGAGTGCCGCAAGCCAATCGTTAACAAAAGTATGATCGAGCGACTGAGAGGTGCAAAGCGGCCCTTGACAGACGACTCCTCGTCCGCTATCCGGCGAGGCCCTGGTCGTCCTTCTACGTCATTAACCTCTTCGCGCCCTAAAAGGGCGAAAACGCTTCCTAAGTCACAGGTGTGCCTGTTCAACTCTTGTAGTTTTTGTCCCGGTGAAACAGTAAAAGATTTACACCGCGTTTTTTCAGATCAAGTGGGAACAACGTTACTAGAAATAAAAAACAATACGCAAGATGACCAGGTTAGAACTTGCGTATCGGAGCTTGTAGATGCGGGGGACGCCTCAGCACTTGAAAAACACTACCACAGGAACTGTCTGCGTTACGCTCAGCGCACCTTCGGTGCGTATTGTGAAAGTGCTTCAGTAAAACAAGTCGTTCGTTCGGCGTGTGATGTTGAATTAGTACTGGTAGTTCAGAACACGTTAGTAGACGACAGTGCCAGCTTGAATATGGCTGAAGTAAATGACACCTACTTGGCGATATTAAAGAGGTATTCGATGGAGATAACCGAGTCAGGAAACTACCGAAAGTACTTAAAACAACTTTTAAGTGAGCGGCTTCCAAATCTGCAGTTTGTTAAGTCGCTGCGAAAAAATGAGCCTGACAAAGTTGTACTGCCGGAAGCGGTCAGCAAGGCTGTTAATGTACTGTCAGCCCAAAAGGATAGTAAGGATACGATTGAGCAATTACAAACCATGGCCCGGGTGTTACGGCGAGAAATTATGCAGCATCGAAATTGGTCCTTCACTGGAAGCTTTGAAGATTTTTCGAATCCACCCCTACTCCAGTTTTTTCTAACACATTTGCTCTTTGGTTCGCACGCACTTGATGTTTTGGGGATGCGCGATAAAGAGGTCAACAAAGTAGTTGACGTAGCATGTCAGTTCGTTGTCCACAACACAAGAACTGATCGTCAAGTCAAGCATCAACCTAAGGCCAATGAGGGCTTCAAACACACAGTGAAAACTCCCCTGTCAGTCGGTCTACCCCTCGCTATTCACTCAAGAGTGCGCGACAAGAATCTCGTGAAAACCCTATCGGACGTGTACATCGGTAGTGACTACAAATGCATCCTTGACATCGAAAAGCGCGTCGAGCAGAGTGTTCTTCAGCGTATAGTTGAAACCGGAGGCTTTTGCCTTCCTGATTTTGTTAAACGGGATGTTAACATCTGGTTTGCTGTCGACAACATCGACCTTTTAGAAGACACGCCAACAGGACAGAATACTTTCCATGGGACGGTGATTGTTCTGAACCAGCGCGAGGAAGATGGCGAGGCAGTCAATCAACCACTCGTTTTCCCACCAAAGGCCCTAGACCCATCAGCACAAGTTGGCTTTGAAGTGAAATACTGTGAGCAGCTAGTTATCAAGCCAAAACCAGTTCGATTTGAAACATTCCAGCTCGGAAACCGAACGAAGTTATTATCGAATGATTACACACACACATGGGCGCTCGCAAACTATCTTGCTACTGAAGACGCTAGTGACAAGACCTTGGATGTTCCCCAGACAGAAAACCAACAACAGCAAGATATCGATGAACAGCAAGACCAACGTGAAGTTGAATCGGAAAATTTCCAAGATTTTGATGACCCAATTCTTGTGGTGAAAGAGCGAACACAAACGAGAAAGATGACGGCAAAGAAGGAAGTCCTTACAACGTGGGCCGGTACAAAGTCGCTTCTGTTATCACACTCCCCTGAAAATCAAGTCGGCAAGCTGACACATTCCGAGGTGATTGCTCCGTTGTTCAGGACTTCGCCGACTGATTATACTACTCTTTATACAGTCTTAAACCTAACAGAAGGGATTTCTGCTTTCGTCGTTGGCCCTGGGAGAAAGACTGTCATCACTCTTGACTTAGATCTCTACAGCCGAGCACTTCAGATTCAACAGTCAGTGGGGAACCGTAACTGGATCCTGCGAGCTGGCGTTCTACACATCACCTTTGCTGCATTACACGCGCTTGGAAAGACCCTTGACGGAAGCGGCATTGATATGTGTGCCATTGAGAGTGGCATTTATACTTCTGCAGCCCTTCGTGGGATATATAGCGGCAAGGCCTACAAACGTGGCGTTGAGTACCACATAACAACAAGCCTCGCACTCTTGATGATGAGATTTGACCATCTGTTTACAACCCTTCCAGCAAATGAAGATATACCGCGTGTACAGTGCGCGTCCTTTAGAGAAGCCCTCCACGAGCGCAGTCCAGAGATGGTAAGCATATATGACGACATCCACTCCTGGTACTCTGAAAAGATCAAACCGCAAGAGCGCGAAGATCAAGGACTAAAGGATCTTTCGCGATTTATGATTGAGTACCCCAAGCAAGTTGACAACCTTTTAGAGCTCATTCATGCTTGCCGCTCTGGGGACTGGGAGGGGTACCTGGCAGCGCTGGAATACCTCATAAGGTATTTTTTTGCCCACGATCTTCTTAATTACGCGCGTCTAATGCCAGTACACCTCGCTCAGATGAACGCACTTGAGCATGAGGATCCTATCACATGGGAAGCATTGAAGTCTGGGGATTTTGTAGTTGCAAAGTCAGAGATTCCGTTCACCAGGATGTTCACAGATCAGACGCTTGAGCAAGAGATCAAAGTATTGAAGCGTCACGGAGGTATGGTCGGGTTAAGTCAAGACGAAGCCGCCCTAGACCGACTTCTTATCACGTCACCTCATCTTGCCCGTATGGTGAAACAGTATCTCAAAAGCTTTCCAAGAGTATCCGAGTCTTCTGAGCGGAACGAGCACTATCAGCTTTCTGGGGATGTTGCTGTAAGAACGCGACAAAACGCCATGAAGCTCCGCCAGTCGATAGAGCTGCACTGCGAAGGAAATCCATTCACAGTTGAGTCTCCCTTGAAGAGTCTGGTGTCGTCAGCTCTTGTGCCACAAAAAGCAAAGGAAGATATCTTGTGCTATGCAGAGAAAGGCCAGAAGCGGTTTGAAGAATTCGTCGGAGACAGATTGTTGCCAACTTCTAAGCACTCCTTGTGGGATGCTATGAAAAAGCTGAAGCTGAAGACCTTTTCAAACTGGATGGAAAAAACTAAAGTTCGTGTAGGGGACAAAGTCATCAAACTACGCGAAGAACGGGAGTTACTCGGAAGGTTTCTCATCATCCAAGGGAGTAGGCCAGAGCTTGTGCCAAGACTTGAGGAAACCATTGGAGAGTACGAGATGGCAGTGGTGCCGCGTTCCTTATGCACGGTCGATGGATCTCTTTACATTCCAACTGACAAAGCCAGTCTGATGCGTTTGATAGAGGAAGTCAACCCACAGCCACAACTAGAAGCACCATCAGCAACAGGAACTCTACATCGAATACTTGTTATTGATGCTATGGCTGTTGTTCAAGGTAACTATAATAATAATGATGATGATGATGATGATGATGATGATGATGATGATGTAATATTTTGTGTTTATGGTTTGTATGCAGGCCTGAAAAAAACAACCGCTACACTCAAGTTCTCAGACCTTCAAGTATCCTTTATAAAGCGAATCGAACGAATGATGGCTGGTTTCCATGAAGGCCGAGTTGTCTTTGATCGCTACTTGGAAAGCTCCTTGAAGAACAAGACGCGCCAAAAAAGATCGACAACATCTGTGGAGTTCCAGATACATCCGGAAATGAGGCTCACCATGTCCATCAAGGACCTTCTGTTATCGTCAAAGTCCAAAAGCATGCTTGTCAATTTGTTCGCCAATGGATTATTAGCGAGCTTCTCAAGCAACACAACCATCAAGCTGGTCGTGGTCTACGATAACAAAATCAAATGTCTCGACTGTGAAGAAGAACACACCCACGAAGAGGCGGACACGCTGATCCCTAACCAGGTGTTGCGTTCATTAGATGAGAATTTGTCGCAAGAGATTTGTGTATCCTCGCCGGACACTGACGTGCTAGTCCTGCTGCTCGATTTGGTTTCTAGGGGACGTCATGGAAACCTGAATAGTCTAAAGTTTTTGACAGGGAAGGGCGCAAACTACAGGGAGATTGATGTTATTCAGCGAGTCCAAGCCATTGGAATAAGAAAGTGTCAAGGTCTGATTGGATTGCACCACTTTATCGGAGCCGACTGGGGAGGGAAGTTCGTTGGTATCACAAAGAAGACCTGGGTGAAAGCGTACATGGCACTCGATGACGACCACCCTGCGATCGACTGTTTCAGAGAACTTGGTGAGGGTCTTATCCAAAACCAGCTAGCCAACGGAGAACTGCCGACGCAAGTTAAAGATCTAGAAGAATTTGTCTGCCAAGTGTATTGCAAAACGGGACCTACCACCCTTCCTGAACTTCGATGGGAGCTCTTTCGATCCAGAAACTTGGAAGGTGACTCTTACTTTATTTAATCTTCACTATGTATTAATATTTTCATGTAAGTTCAAGAGTACACTAAAGTTGTTGTTGTTGTTTTTAGGTGAGATGCTGCCTCCAACACGTGCTTCCCTACTTCCGCACATCACACGCGCAAACTTCATGGCCATGCGCGACAAATCATACACCGCCAGCTGCCCAGACCTCCCACCCATTAAAGAGAATGGCTGGAACGAACGCCATGGAGGATACGTTCCCGTTATGTGCCTCTCTCACCCTGCACCACAAGCTGTTATTGAGCTTACTAAATGCGGCTGCAAGTCAGACTGCAAGGGACGATGTAGCTTTTTTAAGAACGGATTACCATGCACTCCTCTTTGTAAATGTTTTGGTAAAAACTGTAAAAACCCATTCAAAGATGACACGCGAGCTGATGACGAGGAAGAGGATGATGATGCCCTTAGTGCATAAACTAAAATGAAATTTATTTAAGTAAAATTACGTTAACAGAGAAAACTGAATCGAAACAGTACACGCGTTTAACAAAGGAAGAAAAATAACGACATTTCTGCAATTTACTGAACATCACTTGTAAAGGAAATCATTCGTTAGTTAAAGTTTGTTTAAAATAATCTGTGTTGCTTAAGAAAATGAGACTTCCATAATCCAAGATGGCGGATCCAAGATGGCCGCCACCAAAATAGCAAAAAATTAATCCTGACGTCATCGACTGTTGCCATGGTAACCAATTAAGGTCAAACGACGTAAGCCATCAAAGGCAAGCTTTCTATAACGTGAGGTACGTGTATCTTTCATTGGAGCGAAGATATTCGCAAAACTTATTCCTGTATCTCATTAGCATCTAATTAGCATAAATTATATCCGTTAGTGGCCAGAAACATGGGAAGACGGAATCTGAAAATTTGAACCCCATCGGATTCTTATTATTCGGCCTAAAATTAGTCCAAAACAGCAAAAAAATCAATTTCGGCAAGAAAATCCTACGGAATTACATACCGTACCGCACTAATTCCCCGTTATCTCGAACAAAGAGAAATTTGTCTTGGCTCAACTCGCTTATTTCCAATTCCCCGTTATCTCGAACAAAGAGAAACTTGGCTTGGCTTTGGTCATAAATATAATATTTCCAGTTATTTACTTTTACGACGATAACCCGCTTTTCTCAGCTTTGAAGAATACCAGTGTGTTTTGTTTTCACGGAGCAAAGTGTACCCTGGCAAAGGAGAAAACAGCTTATGAAAGCATGCAGTGAAGTAAAAGGCGAAAACAAGTACCAACGCGAATCGTCAAGATGTTAACTCATTGACTAAACAAAAGAATAACAAAACAGGACATAATTGATATATGCCCCGTTCTTTTTAACTCTGAATCCAGTCATTGTTTACAATATCCTCGGCAAAACCCCTACCAAAATCCATGCAAGTAACGAATCGATGAAAAAGCACATCCTCATTTAAGCTTATGTATCTACTGAAGTAGGTCTTAAATATTTTTTGACCCTTATTCTGATTTCTGAATTGTTTGCTTGAATTTCAATAATTTTATTTGGCTTCACTTAAGCTCAAGACCAATAAGCTTATGTGTGAATTAATTGTGTTTATCACTTATGAATTGTTTGCTTGAATTTCAATAATTTTATTGGGCTTCACTTAAGCTCAAGACTTAAGCTTATGTGTGAATTAATTGTGTTTATCACTTATGAATTGTTTGCTTGAATTTCAATAATTTTATTGGGCTTCACTTAAGCTCAAGACTTAAGCTTATGTGTGAAGTAATTTTGTTTATCACTTATGAATTGTTTGCTTGAATTCAATAATTTTATTTGGCTTCACTTAAGCTCAAGTTAAGCTTATGTGTGAATTAATTTTGTTTATCACTCAATATTATGCATGGTTCAATTCTACCTGTTACCATCCCCCCCTTCCCGGGCCTACCCCCCGGGGGTTTGCATTTTTTTTTTCTCACTTGGCAGTCTATTCCCCACCCCCGGGCACACAGAAAGAGACGATTCCCCAACCCCGGGACTCCTCATCGACCACAAATACGTTGTTTTGTGTACAAAACCTAAATGACGATATTGATTTCCGTACAATAGCAAAACCAGACGTTTTGACAAGAACTTAAACGTTTTTCTAGAGTTTATTGAACGAAGGACACTACATGCATAATATAATAAAAACATGAACAGAAAACTGAAGAAAAAACTCTACCTGCACTGGCATACAGCTGGCAAGTAAAGAAATTTTCTTCGCCACGTTTTATTCTAAATATAGCGCATACGCACAAGAGGCCCATGAACAAATTGATGGCAGCATTTAAGGGAGTTTTTCTTAGCTTGTTTCATAAGAACACTGGACTGAGATCTCTGTTTAACATAAAGCTGTGCATCCGTTTTTATATAGAGTCTATTTAAGTCGTCTTATTATAAATATAAACACACTGAAGAAATATTTCTTTGTTTGTGACGACCACCATTCATTTGAGTACGCATCAAATGCACATTCGTCCAACAATTTATGCTAAACATACCGTCAAACACAGATTTTAATTTTGAGATATTATTCTTCTCTAAACAGTCTGCTACAAATACTAGAGATTTTCACTGGAAATAGGCAATCTTCTCCACGCGGTCTGGGGCCGTCATATCAACTGAGAAGTGACGTACTTTACAAGAACAACAAGAAGTTATTTTCGATTTGCCCCACTCTTCTACCCCCAGGACAAGACCACTTCAAACAATTCCCCACCCCTGGACTTGTCCCCGGGGTTGCCCGGTGGGGGGATGGTAACAGGCAAAATTGAACCATGCATTAGTTCAGAAGGCGACTGCAATTTGCCATTTTTTTCGATCTCAGTTAACCTACATGTATGAAATAAAAGCACTGCATTGTGGAAAGTGCTTCTTACTATTTGTCACTTATAATGGAATGTTCATGTTTTAGAAAGTTCAAATAAATACTGCATGCATTGTTTGGTTTTCTCAAAAACCACTGTATTCCCAGGGGGGGGGATCCAGATGTAAGCAAAGGATTTTTTTTATGCAATTGACATATTTGTACTGATGTGTTTTTGCTTCCTAAAGGCAATCTGGCTTGTTTAACTGACAATTGTCTGCTGGGATTAGTTAGAACATGTTTGATTAATTGCAACTGGCTTTTTACTGAGTTAAACAAAGGAGACTGGAGATGATTGAACATCCAGTAAACTTAAATGAGGTCCTGCCATTTTGTTGCTCATTCAATCGATCGATATTCAAGTGCTTTACCTTACCTGTATTATAGCAATGAACCGTGCAAAGGGTGGAAGACATAACCACTTTTTAGACAAATGGTTAAAAGAGTTTGGATAGCTGCAAATGAGGGGTTCAGGCGATGATTTATTAATCATTTGTCAGGATTCCACAAAAGCTGGAAAGAAGAACACTTTCACGGGTGGATGCAAAAATTTCCAACAGTAGGCACTTGTACGTCTCATGAATCAGGTGGATCACAAAAGTAAAGCAAAGTATAGCTTCGGCAACAACATTTCAAAGCTGGAAGTGACATTATGCTAGCAAAGTGAATGACGACTCCCTTAATAATTGACATTGAGTATAATTACTATTCTGTTCACCCATTCTTTCTGTTCATTAATGTCACATTGGTCAAAAATTGCGTTGTGAATGCTTTAATAATGTATGTTACATACAATATTAGTTATTTGATGTTGTCAAAAGAAAAACAATAAAGTTAATATTATTTTAAGGATGAAAGTAATTTGCCAGGCGCTCGCTCTCACGAATTTGCACTCCAAGAACTGAAAATTTTCTTCAATTGATGAACTTAGAGTTGAGGAGGGGAAATAAAACAGAGATGCTCCAATGAAAGTCTAATTTATTTGAATTGTAACTACAGTGTAACTTTTATTTGCAGTCCTCTATCAGGCATTTAAGCCTTGACTTTTAGTGGCCCTGGTCAGTTTTAAATCGCCACTGGCGACTGGGCGACTGCCAATTTTTAGCCCTGAATTTGTTTTGTTTTGTGTTTTTTTTTTTTTTCACTGATCCTTTTTTTCCGTTCTAGGCATATATGCCAGCAGTGATCAGTGATGCAGCATTTTCTTACAGTGAAGTTAAGGTACGTGGAAGATATCAGTTATATAATTAGCCCAGCTTACGTATCTAACTGTTCAGTAAATTGAACTGGATTGAATGCAGTCATTGGGTTAATTTGGGTTCGGTAATTGAACACAATAATTATTAACCAAAAATATGCCTATATATACAGCTGTGTTTGATTCCATTCAATTTCTGAACCCAGTCAAACATAATTAAACAGTTTTAAAATCATTCAAATATATAGATTTAGAGGATGCAAAATTTGAAGCAACAGTTTCTAGAAATTTGCTTTATTATGAATATAAAAGTTATGATGGCCAAGCACATATCTTTATACATTTTTGTGCTGTACTTCGTCTATTCTTTGTAAAAACAGTAATTGCATGCTTCGGATTGTAAAGAAGGGTGGGGCGATTCGCCAAAAAATCGGAACTTTACTAGTTTCCTCTTAGTTTTACTGATTTTCTTTTTAATGTGCGGTTGGGGACTGGCAGTAGCTATGCACGCGCAATGTTCAGTTGTGGAATTCAGATGTTCTTCTTCATTATTTCACCAATATAGCGGCACGAAATGCTGAAAACAGCGTATGACAGAATACCATCCACAAAAATCCCCTAGGAACAATGCGAGATCTGTAGTTAAGAATCTCCCTTCATCAAGTTACAAAATCCTTTTTCCATGGTGATGTGAGATTTATCTGGATGGCTATATGGTTAATTAACTTAATGCAGAATGAATCAAATAGTTACACCATGTTTACATGATACCGGTATGAACTCACCCAGGTATGGCTCGCACTGTTATGAGATTTTGTGCTGTAATCATGTAACAAATACAGAGAAGCAAGAGGGAACTGGGGTGAACTTGTATCAGAATGAAAAGCATACAATGAACTGGTGTCATGCAAACACCCCCTCAGACTAAAGTTGAGCAGCTCTCAAGAATGTTTAACAACATCCTCAGATACCCAGTGGCAGTAAAACCCTGATTTCATTAAAGCACTGTAAACTCAGACTGGTGCAATTTCTGGTGCAGTCTGAAATTCAGACTGGCATAAGTATTTACATGAGACCAACCATCTCTAAAAATACAGTTTACCTTTTGTCCACTTGGAATGTTTCAATGCCACTTGTTTAAATGCACATGCTTAAAACTCAAAACAAATACTGTAAACTGCCGCTTATAAGCCCACCTACTTACAAGCCCCCCCCCCCGGCTATAGGCCCATCCACCTGTAAACAAAAAATACATCCGGTAATAAGCCCCCCCCCCCCCGGATATAAGCCCTCCTCTAGTTTTCCCTGTTTCCTTAATATTAAGCACTCTCACAGAAAACTGCAAAGATTAACTCTGAGCTTCTGTTTTGTTATGTTCCGGTTATGTTCGTGTTGTTGCAGTTTTGATTTTGTTGTTAAAATCGAAATGAATTTGACTTATTATGACATTTCAAAGGTTAATTACAAACTGGTACATTAAAAATGTATTCCGATCAACACTGCTGTGGCTCATTTCGTAACGTTTTTCTTACTCCGCTTATAAGCCCCCCCCCGGATATAAGCCCCTCCATTTATAAGCCCACCCAAAACCCTTTACAAAGTTGTATCACCCTAGGGCTTATAAGCGGCAGTTTACAGTGTCTTAAAACATTTGGGGTAGTTTTTCATGCGAGTGTGCATGCTCAGTGCATGACACGGCATGACATAATGCCAATGTTGTGAATTGTGTGCGCAGTATTGATGCGCAGAAAAAAATTGCGCAAATATCCTTAGAACCTCCCTAAAGCCATGGGCTTACTTTTGGCAACTGAGATAATTAAACATTTACTCTGCTTTGTTTTCCATACAGGTTTTTATTCCATCAACCTGATGTCAGAAAAAATATGGCAGTTTATTGTAAGGATTTGGTTAATAAATTTTTACTCTTAGCTACATGTATGTTCCCAGGCAGACATTATCAATTGAAATAAAAAATTTTAAGAGCAGTTTTGAAATAAGGTTTTATATTTTTGGTTTTTTTTTGCAAATTTTGATGTTGGTGATTAGTTTGACTGTATCCACATACACTTTATGTTCCCTCAGTAACACATCCATACACGAGTAGCATTTATTTGGGAGTAACCCTACTCCCCCCCCCCCACACACACGCACACACACAACTAACTTCCCAGGAATGATGATTCGGAGTTATCTGACTGAATTCACTTGACAGGGAAAACTATTTCAAATGATGGATTCACCACAGTCTGATCCCCTCTTGTCAGTTCATTACATGACAGGTTTCAGACTATCCTGAAATGATTTATGAAGAGGCTTTCTTTTTGTTTCTCTTTGCTACCAGATTATGGCAATCAGTAACATTGCTCATTGGTGACATTAGATGCAGTGTAAAGGCTAATGATCAAACCAAAAACAAATTAAACCACAAGATTTACTACCATCACAGTCAGGGGTAGTAACATAGTGAGTCATAATCTGTGCATCAAAGTCACTTAAGTGGTTACTGGACCATTTGTTATTCGTGTTGGCAACACTGTTAGTCACAATTTTTTTTATTGACTGATTGACCGATTTATCAACTAAGTGGTTGAGTGGTTGATTCACGACTGATGGGTACTTAAAGAGATTGATTTTAATATAATAGTCCCTGGGCATCAATAAGAGTAAACAAGGTACATTATTATTCCACTATAGCATCAGTTTATCATATAAGGAGAAAACACATACACGAGAGTATGAGAGTGCATTGCACTGTAGAAAGCGTATTGCACTGTAGTGTCCCGGTTTCAAATCACTCATTGAATAAATCATTTAAAATGATAGGCAAATATTGTAGTGGAATAATAAATATCATTCAGTGGTTTTACAGATAATGGTCAAGGACATTTTACCGGTACTCATTGCTCGCATTTTTCCTCGCTCTATACCACACAACTTATCTGTCAAACCATTGAATGAGGTGGAGGTATTTTTCAATTAGTACCTTGTCTATACAATTTGACAACTCTGCAATAATGTAAATGAATTAAACCGTAGACTTGTGGCAGAGAAAAGGCCGAGGTAAGGTGAACAAAAATAATTATTGTGCCCAATATTTAAGTTTACAACCTAAAACTGGGGCTTATTTAGAATTTTGTAAAACAGGTTCATACCTGCCATCCGTCCCCATTTAATGGGAATTGTCCCGATTTTTGAGTTTCAAAACCTAAAACAATCGGGACATTCCGATTTTCAAGAAAAAAAAGACAATTTGGAACTGGATTGTTAAAGACGGGTCTTCAATGACTTTTCTACATCCTATCGTTTTGTGCAATACATGTGGTGCTTGAGACCATTAAACAACACCTGAGAATTCTAATGCTAAGACAGTACAGTACAGGCAATATTTTTTAAAAATAATGCAAAAACCTTAAAGCAACCTAGATCCTGCTCAGTGTTGGGGGGCAGTGGGGGCAGGGCACTACCCCCCGACTGGGGTGAGCATGGGGGGTGGTCCCTATTTCTGATTTTATAAGGTTGGCAGGTATGCACATTCTAATTTGATGAGAGTGTATTTACTAATAATTACCTAAAATATAATATTGCTGTCAGGTACCACTTGAAATAATAATTATAATGATAATAATAATAATAATAATAATAATAATAATAATAATAATAAATAAATAAAATAATAATAAATAAAATAAATAATAATAAATAAATAATAATTGGAGTTCCGCTTTTAGGCTTGGCTAAATCTATATATTACATACATACATGCATACATACATACATACATACATACATACATACAATACATACATACATACATACATACATACATACAATACATACATACATACATACATACATACAATACATACATACATACATACATACATACATGCATACATACATACATACATACATACCTACATACATACATACATGCATGCATACATACATACATACATACATACATACATCAAAGAACGTTTTAGCTCTCACAAAACTGAATGAAAAGTAAATCGCAACGTTTATCTGACCATGTCTCCGCTAAAACTAAAACTAAAACTGCTAACTATATTGACGCTAAACTTTTTTGACAGCTACCGTTTAAATGAAATTTAAGAACTGAAATAGTAACATATTAAATATATTTATAATACATCATCTATTGATGCTGAACATTCTTACAACTCTCAGTCGAGTTGACTGATGTCAAACACGAGAGCTGAAAAAATAGGTTTATGTTTCTTATTTTAATAGGCTCGATTTTAACTCATTTAGTAGCAAAACGGCTAAAAAACGAGCCTAGCATTTGATGCCAATATAAGCCTTCATTAACCACGGAAACACGTCAATCCTTTATGCATTTTTTACACTCGCTCCACTCTTAGTAAAGGAAATAATGAGTGCTCAACGAACGTTTGAATCATTTTCTGATACTGCTGTAAATGATAGTGCCAAAGTCTTTCGGCGAGCTGTTTGTTTTTGTTTGTTTCTTTGTTTGTTTGTTTGCTTGGTTTTGTTGTCATTGTTTTTGGCATGTTCAAATAACAAACGTTTGGTGAGTGGTTTCAAGACAAATCTGCAATATTGAATTGGGCTTCAATTTTCAACTTTGTAACCAGCTTAGCACCAATTGTTTAAGTGCTTATTGAGTGCTATCACGGAATAAGTTATCACAGTAGGCAACGCCATTAGCTTCAGTACAAGAAAAGAAAGAATTGGTTTGCGTTTATCCGATTTCCTGTCCATAGATTCTTGCAAGACCCAAGGGTTTAGTTCACAAAAGGTATCTGTAACATTTGCGCCTGGTCGCCTTTACTAATGTTGCAATTCGATATTTGATGTAAATTTATAGATTTGGCCAAGCTTATAAGCGGAGCCCCACTTTTTTTCTGTTTGTTGCTGGAACTTATTTATTTATAATTACCATAAAAAGAAAGAAAATAAAATAAAAGAATAGAATGAAAAAAAAAACTTTTCCTCTCTCACAGATTCGAACCCCAGCCGGCCGAATGCTAGGGGATCACATTCGACCACTCGACAACCTGCCACTTCTTCAGTCGACTAAACAGGCGGGTGTTTTTCTGGGAAAATGTGTTCGGACTGCAGCCAGAACCACGGTTGTCGACAGAAAAAAAGCAGAAGGCACTAGCTCTGCTATATTTGGGGTAGGGAGCGCTGCGAAATACTGCCATTTCAAGCGTTGTGCCGACCGAGTTCGCAGCAGAACCGACAACAAAGATGAAGTCCTCGAAGGCAAATCTAGCAACTTGAACTTTTTGCCTTCCACCAAAAAGACAACTGAGTATTCGTTTCTCAAACTTCACTTCTGCCGAACTGAATCGTTTTGCTAAACAAGCTGAGCTTTTAAAAAACCTCTTTTTTAAAAGCGATGGTGGTCATGCGATTTCCCGCCAAGAAAAACGCCGGTTGCCCAAAAGAACCGCGCAATTTCCCTCCAAGAAAAGACGGCGTTCTCCACCCCCATCGGGTTGTCTTGCAACTCCCCTACCACTCCCCCAGAGTCTGTACGGGCGGGTGGGGCACGTACGCTGACGTCACAACCAAAATTTCTCGGATCGATAGGTTACCAAATTTGCTTAGCAATGGTCCTCTGCTGACATAGACGGCTTCGTTTCACTTCAGCACTTTTTCAAAAACTCGTCCATGTCAAATCGTTCGTGGTGTGGTAAAAATGGGTAAAAGTAGAGTTCAAAAACAAACAAAATGACTTACCTTCACATTTGTCTCCACTCCATGGCAGTTTGCAGGAACAAGAAAAAATTTCCTTTTTCTTGTCAAACAAGCAAGAACCTCCATTGAGGCAGCCGGTCATGAGACAGCCCTGAATAGAGATGGTACAACAACGAGATCTCCTTTTTTTGTTTTCACATTATAATACGCTGAGGTTTCTGTAGGCTAAGCATAATAAAACTACTTCCCATATGCTAGTCCATTACAGGGTTACCCTAAACTCTTTGTCGCCAGTGGAAAGACACAATTTGGAGGAAAGTTTGTTATCTAAGAAAACAAAACAAACTGATCTAGAGACCAGATCTTGAACATGCCAACACCCTCTAATCATCCCAAGGAAAATCCGATCACGAATTTAACACACTGAGCACCACCCATCGTGCCTATGTTTTCACTGTATGGTAGACTTTCTTTCATGTTGCCACTGAATACCGATGGTACATATTGGTAATAGTGTACCTACCTTAAGAACCATCGAGAATGTAACGCCAGGTTGATCAATAAGCTCGGTGTTTCCGATGATAGAAGCGGTCTCGTGTTTGTTCATTTCACAAGATCCTTTTTCGTCCTCCTTCAAAGACTCCTTGAAGTTTGTTGAAGCACACCACGAGTTTCTCAGACATGAATGGCTGCACGACATGAAACCGGGAGACTGAACCCGTTCAACAACATGCCCAGCTAGTCGCTTGTCTTCCTGCGTTATGATGTATGCAGAGTTTTCATCAGTGGCGAAAACTTCAATATTCATAATGATATGAAACAGGGTAAGAAACCAAATCATTTTAGGTGTGTTTTTCATCAGTGCAAACTCTAGTTCGACCATGATGTCGGCTGTCACTGAGTTCGGCTACTTATGATCATCAAGTTACGTGCAGTATGTTACAAAGTGCAGTAAAGAACACTATTGTTGAAATACAAAACCAAGAGGCAGGTGAAATTTAATATGACAAAGATGAAAATACTCTATTTGCTTGAGCAACATCACTCCCTCAATTTTGGTTCCTTCTAATAACCATCTCTTTTTGAGCAAATAAAACTTGACCGTGGATGGCTGTTGTTGGAGAAGACACGGGAAGTCGAGTTTGATTAACTTGCCGCCGAACTACGCCTCCTCTTATTTCATTCTCTGTCGCAGACTTCAGAGGTCTCAGATATTAGTTACAATCATCATGTTTTACGACATATTTTCTGGCAAAATGGTAGAAAACGAAGCTTTTAAAACTAGGCGAAAGGTACCCATCTCGCGTAAAATATTGACTCAAAAAGTTTGCTTGTTGACATGCTACAAAAACAGAACTTAGTGCAATAGCAGTAACATAAAAGTTGTTTGATATTCTTTGAAGTTGCTTTCAACTTTCAAATGACAGACGACAACTGAGAAACCGGCGATTTACATGCTATGTGAAGTTAAACAACGTACGCCGTGGTTCAGCTGCAAATTTGGAATATTTGCTTTTTAATAGAAAGTTGAATTTAGTTGCTTTTAAACAGGAAGTTGAATTTAATCTTTAATTTCTACAAACTAAGACGCCACACTGTGGGACATACGTTGTTGATCGAAAGATACACTATTTTTTCCTTCAAATTAAGTCGCAAGTGAAAGCTTTTAAAATACAGAGCCTAAAAATGTCAAGGTTCAGATCGGACAAATAATTTTCTTGCACAGTTTCTTCAGTCGTGTAGGGGCAAGTATAGATAAGAAGGTTGGCATAATTTGCCTGCAAGTTCTTCCTTATAGACAACAATCAAAATTCTGGCAAATCAGCGATATAACAAAAAAAAAAGTCAAAATAAAAGAAATGCAAAAATTAAAGGTAACTGTTCCAATCTGAAATTTGCCCTTGTGCCTTAACTTCAACCAGATATTTCTTTATTTTTCTAAAGAAAACAAATATGGCTTGAGTTCTTGCTTGCAAAAAGGCTGACAGCCTTTCACCTCTGGTAGGAGCAGAGTACAAAAAATCCCTACGTCTATATTGCGCTGTGGGTAAAGCCGTTTTTTTCACAGATATTAATCAACCATTACTCTAAAAAGCTTTAAAATACATAACAATGTATGGCATTTTCTTTCCAAAATTAACCTCAGTTATCTCTGAAAAGGCGTGCTTACCCCCAATGGGCTGTTGGAATGCTAAGATCCGCTTTTTTCTGCATAGGTATAAATTGCACAAAAATACCTTTGTATTGGTAGGCACCGTCCATAAGACACCCGAGTTTGTCGGACCATCCCAAGATGCCCAGAAAGTCTGGCCAGTTACAAAAGGAAATACCTTTCTTAAACGTCCTTTCTAGATATAATCAATAACAATAACAATTTATTGATGTGTATACAAGGTATCATCTTTTAAGATCCTAAATTAGCTTATGTATTCTTCTTTAACGTGTCTTTATTCTTTATTTGTATTTTACTGTGTAATAATAATAATAATTATGATTGATTATGAACTATTGATACATATTGATTATTGATCAATCTGTCCAACGTGCAACATTTACATGGCATCTGATGTTTGATGTTTTTTCAAATCAACTCCTTTGCCTAAAAATACAATAAAAGCTATGTTGAGATCAATCGAATTGAACTCTTCAAGCGATTCAGCATTTCACGTTTACAAATTCAGTTCTCCTATCTGTTTTCAATAAAAGTTTTTATACCACTACTGAACATGTTTACGTTTTGCTATTAGTTCAAGCCAAACAGGGACCTTTAAAGCGAACAGTGACGAAACGATCTCCTTTATCGCATGGTCCTGTCTCCGCGCTCCTCTTGTTTCCATGGTTACTGAGAATATACGACCCGCCACCGCCTGATTCAGTCCTCTTTCATTAATTTTCAATGACGCTTCCTCCAGAATACCCTCCACCCTCTCCCCTGATCCTTGACCAGCCGGTCCACCTCCACCAAATCCACCATCAATTGAATAGCGCCCCAAAGGATGACCACCCGTTCCTCCATTCAGAAACGATTTAACAATCAATAGGATACAGTTTATAATACGCGCGGATATTACAGTAAAATGTACGCCAGTATTATCTCTAGAACAATTGAATAAAGGATTTATTATTCCGCTAGATTATCCTCCTGAAGCTCCTTTTACAGTTGTTTGAGTGAGGTGTAATTACAAATATAATTAAGCATCTCAGTGAAATTAAAAGCGATGATTTTCTTCTTTTCAAGTTTTCTCTAAAACCGTCAGCTTCTGTTTTTAATTAATTTAGATAATCAAATTACAACACATCACTTTTGGCTTAGTCAAATAAACTTTAGGTCCTAGACATTGGCAAAACAGTGTCACGAGCCACCCAAACAGGATGTTGAGAAGTTATTAATTATTGACGAGGTCAATAATTAAAATGTGGAACTCTATACCAAACGAAACAAGAAAGATCAAAACATATACGGTTTTTAAGAACAATATAAGAACATTGAACCTTACGGGACTTTGATCGAGAAGTGTGACAATTTTATTCTTAGTTAGACAAAATATTATAACACGTAATCATTCTTAATTATAGCTTAACTTAATTTATACACTTCCAAGAAGTTTTTATTTTTCTATTTTGTATTTTTATTTCGTGGCGCACCTGTAAACTAGCTTTTTAGCTAAGCGTGCTGACCACGTTAATAAAGGATTGATTGATTGATTGATTGATTGATTGATTGATTGATTGATTGATTGATTGATTGATTGATTGATTGATTGATTGATTGATTGATTGATTGAACAATCAATAGGTTACAGTTTATAAGGAGGATCACTAACACCTGCACACGACAATTAGATAATAGGCCACTAAACAAAAGGTTCATTTACAAAAACAAAGACTTTTCGCTGTCTTTCTTAGCATGAACGTTCCAGGACGGTTCGGCCATCTTAGACATATTGCACTAATTGGAAAGTCGCGCAGACGTTTAAGGAAGTTTTTTATGTTTGTTTGCCGGAATCGTTTCCGCTAGCGTTGCCGTCGCGTCAATTTGGATTGCTGTTAGCCGATTGAAGGGAGAGGTTGAATTATTTATGCAAGCTACAATGAAAACTTTTAAACAATACTGTTCTTCAGATTCAGTTTTTCTTTTATATGGTACAAACAACCATGTAAAGACGACGTCACGAAAATTACATAACGCCCATTTTTTCGAAATCTAGACATAAACTTTTAAAACGACGTCTCGTTCTTGGTAGACCACACTCAGCTCTATAACGATGAAAAGTTTTTAAAAAATCTATGAGAGCATTTAAAAAAAAACTCGAGTGAATTATTTTCCTTGAAAAAAATTAAAGATTCACCTCCATTGTTATTTGTTCCTCAAGACAACTGCCCTCTGCAGCTTCAGATAGAATGATTTTGTTATATATTGTACCGGTACTTGGAGTTGCTTCTAAGCTGCAAAAAGGATGCGCTCTTAGTAAGTTTGATTGAACATTGTCTCTGTTTTTGTTTTGTTTTGGTTTTCTTTTTTTGGTTTTTTTCTTTTCTTTTCTTTTCTTTCTTTCTTTCCTTTTTTTTTTTTTTTGGCTTTTAATATAACACTCCCCAGAAATTAACAAACAAATTAAAACTGAGACCGTGAAAACCTTAGTCTCGAAATTGTTAAAAAAAGTTAAGGCTTTTAGTTATTATTGCCGCTTAAAGAAAAATTCTGGACCCATCCTGATTGACGAAATTGTCTGCCCTTGGGTCTCAGAAGATTAGGTAGTTACGGTCAGCTTGATAAATATTCATTGGTGACTTATAGCATTCTCAGATATGGTTTTACAGATCGGTGATATCATCAGTCTCGGGGGTTTGGAAACAGGAATGACATAGTAATAGTAATACATATAGTAAATTCCTCACTGAAAACTAACGTGATTTGTGCTCAACGTTTCTTTGGCGGCTACAACATCGCTAAAAGGCCATCGTTTATCGATTACATCAGTGACTTCTTATTTTTTTAACAAAAAAACCTTTATTGATAATCAAAAAAAAAAAAGGTACAAGGCAGGCCTACATTAAAACACAAATACATTACAAAAATTCAGGAGTCAAATAATTTGATATTCATTTCTTAAAAGCTGTCAGTTTACCATTTTTTCTTATGAATTTTCGTGTCATCATTATTTTTTGCTAAAAAACTTTCTCACGGATGACGTAAAAGAAAGGGAACAAGACATTAAAATTAGACAATAGCGGCGTACGTACGGCATAACAATAGCTAAGAAACAAACAAAATCTTGTCAGGTTGTTACACCGAGGTAAACCCAAATTTTCCAGCACACTGAAATCTCCATTTGTCGACTACATTACACGTGCTATTGTACGTTTCTTGCAAGAAAGCTATGTCTGCCTTTGGTTGGTTGCCTTTGCAACCACGAAAAAATGGATTTCCTTTTGTTCAAAACCTGAATCCCCCGAGCATTTAGAGAAACAAGAAAGCCCAATGGGCATTTTAACCGGCCGTTCTGACCCTCCCCACCCCTAGGTTTTACAAACGTTAGCGCGATCTTGTATTTATACGAACCGGCGTGACGAAAAGTGTGATTGTGTGACACAATATTTTGTCTGTAGCGTTACTGGATAACGTAATGTTTAAACTCTGATGGCTCAGCTTATCTTTCTTATCGCTTTTATTTCTACTGAAAAACGCAAATTCACTCAAACGTTGAATGTCGGTATAAATTTGCCCACAACTGAGGATGCTTACAAAGGGATGACAAAATGTTTGTTGTTGTGCCTAGACCGTGAATACAACAGTGAACATACCCTGGGTGCCAGAGGCTTTCTCGTGGTCATATTACACGCCTCTTATGTTTCTTACATTTGCACTGCGAGAACAGCCTCTGGGCAAGAGCGAGATTCCGTTGATAGCGCCGAGCCAGTTACAATCCTGCTTATACGAAAACATCCGAAATCTGGCTGTTTTACTGATTGGCTCTTAACGACCTCCTAGGGATGTAGGATGTATCAAGCGCTGTGATTGGGCGACTACAACAATAGGCGCGTGATCGGGGCGAATGTGGTTTGGAGGTGACGAAGATCAAAACCAGACACGCTCTGTTCGTCACTTATACTTACCATGGAATTATAATGGCTGATATAAAAGGGGGTTGGAAGGGCTACGCGACTCCTACTTCACGTCTTTGTATGCCGCGCCTTATCCTGGTCTTTTGACCAATTTTGTTTCTTGTATTTTTGTAGTGGGTTTAGTTTGGAGGATTTTAATATGGTGACTGAATTGAGCCGTTACAACTTTGATCTCGAGGTCATATCTGATCAATTTTCTGATGACCGATGGATTCTTGTGGCTCGCGCGTACTGTTTGTTATTCTCAGTTAAATTTAACCTCTGATCGTTTGTTAAACGACTTAATGTGGTTTCTATGCCGCTTTCGGCATATTAGGTACGTTGAATCTGGCTCGTTTAGGAACTTGATACAATTTGGTGAAGTTGTGGTATTCGACATTTCTGGAGCCTCTACTATACATAATGATCGTCTGACATTTCGACCAGCACATGACAGAGATTTTTCACTCCAAATTCCGGAGAGTTGCTGCATCGCTTCTTCCTCTGGCTTTGGGCATCATTCTTCCAGCGAGCTAGAGTGTTTCTATATGCTTCTTTCAAGGAGCTTAACTCTTTAAGAGTAGCTTCATATCGCTCGATTCTTCTAAAACATTTCTTGCACAAAATGTGCCGTCCGACCGATAGGTTGTCGTCTTCAACCCCGAAAAGTTCGGCGATTTTCGATGAAATATTTTCCTTTTCCAATTTACCCGCAACTAGACTGTAAAAACACCCATTCACATGAACCTGTGATCCACATATTCTGCACAAGGACGCCGAATTCGCAAGCGGAACCTTTTTCAGGGGAGTTGTTTTGACTCCCGGAAAACCATTTAGGAAGACCACGCGAGCACGAAATGACAGCAGCATTTGACAGCTTCGTCACTGTAATTGGAATCCATGCAGATCTGCCATTCCTCCACGTGCCTGTGGATGTGATCCTAGTAGGAAACCACAGCTGTGATTGACATTTTAGAGGCAAGGTCAAGGTCCATCCAGCACGGTAAATGAAGGCGCTCTTTGCCAGAGGTTTCTTTCGCGGCTTCGCCGCTCGTTGCCGGCCCTCGGCCGACAAGTCTTCTCGCCAAGCTTGCCGCGAGAGAACCTCTTGTACCCAGGGTACAGTGAACATAACAGTAGAATAAAAAATATAGCGCTTGATAAACACGAGCTCGAGCAGATCGTCAGAGTCTGGGGCACGTTAACGCATATCTCATGACGTGATGTTTAAATCCGGTTTGCTAACCCGGGAATCCCCGTGCAAAGTAAAGAAGTTGACTCGGAACGGCTACGTACCAGACTACGCACTTACAAAATTACCTCAAACCCAACCAACACCACACGCAAACCACACGAATCGCTTGATAGTATTCAGTTATTTCCCAACTTAAAGACTCTAAACAGCTACCTTATTAATTGATCTCCTTATTAATGACCGATTCCTTCGTCTTTATGCAATTAAATCAACTTCTCGCGTCAAACAAACACTTATCTCTCTCCCTTCTCAAGAACTATGACGTATCGATGGTGCAATCCACTAATTGCATCGTCATACTAGTGCCAATCCCTTCTCTTCCTAAGCCACCGTTCCTTACTGCGCTAATAAGCTACAAACACAGCTGTCGTTTCTCTCCTCTGCGAAATACAGGTTATCGTTATCCAGTGAGAAAACTTGCAATCCACTTCGGAAACCGTCCCCCCATAAAACGCCAAAGGAAACTGCCTCTCAAGCAGCACAATATTACACCGCTGCTATACAAAACGCAACTTTCAAAGCAAATCACATTCACAGAAGCGTGAGATGCTCCTCACATTCACAAATCCTTCCACTCCCACATTTTTACATCCCTCAAAATGTCAATCCCCATAACAAAACTCCTGCGCTAAAAAATTACTATTACTATTACTATTAAATTAATATTACCTGCTTTACTTAGTTGGGCATGCGTTATACAAGACAAATACAGAAACCCCAAACTTAACAACCCTTCGCCGTTCATATCTTAAATACTGTAAATTACAAGACAAGAACACACAAAGATATCATTCAGCAGACTAATATGCGCATGCGTCTTATATAAGAGAGTACTGCTCTTGAGTACCCGTACCACAAGCTGTACACACAAGCCGTACCACAAGCTGTACACACAAGCTGTACACAAGCTGTTCACACAAGCCATACCACAAGCCGTACCCGTACCACAAGCTGTAAGAACTTTGCGAACAAATTGAGTCTCATTAAGAAGTGTAGGTTTTTACCAAAGCATGTTTTAAAGCTATACTTTAAGGTCATAATTCCGTCAGTTACGTACGGCATTGAGCACTTGAGTGCTACACTGTAAATTCGAGGGTAAATAAAGTTTATTGATTGATTGATTGATTGATTTGGCATAGCTGTTTGGGGGGGGGGCGTGAGCCGCCAAGACGATTTCGATGCACTTGAAAGATTACATTGCAGGGCGGCAAGGATCATCTACAACTTTCCCAAGGATATGCCATCGGCAGAAATACTTGCTCGCGCTAAATGGGATACTTTAAGAACTAGGTACAACTTATCGATTCTAAAGCTCAGATATAAGATGTTCCATAATGCCTCGCCCTCCTGCATGTCAATACATACCTCAAAGTTTCAGCCATCGTACAATTTGAGAAGAAGCCACCTGATAGTTATTTCATCTTTTAGAAAAAATATCATGAAATCGTCAATAGCCTACAAGGGGGCAATTCTGTGGAACCATTTACCAGGAGAGTGCCCCCCCCCCTCCTAGGTAGTTTTATTAAAAGTATTCATGAGCAGAATGCAATTAAAGACATTGATTTTGGTCACCTGTACAGTAAGACGTTTTAGATGTTTTTAATCGTTTCATTATCCGTGAACTTGTTAGAAAGAGTTAATTTAAACGTGTTTTAAGATTTTTTAGTGTTTTATTCTAGCGTCTTTTAAACTTATTTTAGTCGAAAATTTGTGCAATTATATATCCTATACACGACCCCTCAAGCTATTAAGCTTTAAATGTCATCGTGTGAAAATAAAGGTTTTGATTGATTTGATTGAATGATTGTTAAGCCAACTGAGGCAAGAAAAGAAGCCCGGTCCATTTTATTAACTGGCGGTCGCCATACGGCGACGGCCGGTTAATAAGGACACAGAAATAACAAATACGTACAAACAACACTCAACAAACGATCCTGAGAGATCTCTCTTGGCACAAGTAAAGCCCTAGAAACCAATTGTGAGGGCTCAAAACAAAAATACCGCTTACCTATCATGCTATCATGCTTTCTTAAAGCTTTCCTTGTTACTCGGGCGTATTAGGTACGACAGTCTACATAACTTAAAATTATAAATGTGTCTAGTAAAGCCATATATACATATAATGTTAAGGTTTGTATCTAATGATAACGTGCAATTAAATGCACCTCAAATCTCGCATTACTTACAGACAACACCTAAAGAGGTTTAAACATTTTTTTCTAATTTAGCAGCTTTCTTTAGTCCTTATGTTCTAACCAGTGGAAAGACCTGCAGAGGCTGGGCATTGGAGGGGGAGGGGATTCGAGCGGTCTTAGACTGTCCCATGTGCCACGGTATGAAGGGTTTTAGACAACATTAGACGCAAGTATCAGCTACCGGGGGCCATGAGCGGGGTTAAGGCGGCAATTTGCCTTTGACGCAATGTATGTTGGGACTTGTTATGTCACTGAGGCTTAACGGTTTTGACGCCAAGGAATCAAGTGGTTTATTTAACACATGCCAAAGAAATACGGTTTGGGCACACGAGTACAGTTTGGTGACTCAAGGTACTTTATTGTTCAATTTACAATTTTGGCTGTCTTTTTAAACTTTTTCTGTGTTGATGCGTTACTTGAATGACCGTGTTACAATTGATGTTTATACATGTCCAGAGAAACCTCTCACCAAGAGGAAGAGAGCAAACCATGATTGGTTTTCTTCTGTTTTATCATGAAAGACATTGAAAGGGTAGCCCAACTTTTTCAAGTTGCTTCTGAGAAATTTTAATCACCGAGGCTAAGAATGTGTTTGAATAACGGAAAGAACAACAAGACATCACGTCTTTGATACACACTCAACGCACTTAAAACCTTTAAAACGATATAAACACTGTTAAAATTGCAGTATTCCGGTATATATTTCGCTCCTCGAGCCTCGTCAGCAGTTGCAATAAATAATAATAATAATAATAATAACAACAGTTTTTATACATTTTTATCCTGGCCATGCACTAGTATAAAAGTGGCGGCTTTTCTCAAAACTGTACCATTTTTGTTAGGTTCATGGATGTAAATGTGACTTATGGTTTTTCAAAGTGTTGCTAAAAATAGCTGACATCTTCCCTTTAATGATTTTACAGCAGAATAATGGACAGTTTTGTTGCTTTATTTATAATAGTTTCTTTTGAGGGAAAAATTCTTAAAATATATTGATTTTGGTCGACATTGCCCCGGGGGGGTGTGGAACAGAAGTGAGGTTTTGACATAATAAATTGCCCCACATAGCGGGCAATTTGCTTCATTTAGAAGGCAGGCCTGGTCTAATGCCCCGCATTTCGCGGGTATGGGGGTGCGAGGCTTTCCTCTAACTAGTGCATTAACTCAGAATGTACACATACACAGGAAAACAATACTTGTACAGATTACGAGGGTCCTGCTCTCGCAGTCCCCAAAATCTGATATGATTCCTAACGAGCAAAGACTTTCCAGAAATCACCAGATGACACTCCAACTTCCATATCATCGCAATCCCATCTTGAATTATATACTCCAAGGATCCAGTGGTATGAGGCTGCTACAAAGGCTACGCGATTGTAAAGTCTTTGCTCGTTATTTGCGAAAACATCTGCGCTCCATTTGCCAACTTTGTACACGCCATTCTGAACACCCCACTGGTCGCAAACCTGTGCTAGCCTCGAGTTGTCATTCTCCATTCTCATAAACGAATCACACCAGGCAGGCATGACATCAGTCTGACCACTGAAGTATTGGACAACAGCTTCCCCAGAGCTGTTAGCGGCCGTGGTCACGTGAAACGTTGCTTGCTGCAGTGGAATCGCAGCTGAGTAAACGCCAGGTGAGTTCGCAGCTCATTCATGGCACTTTTTGTGACAACCATTCTCTTGTTGTGGTAATTGCTGATTCCACGAAGCGAAGTCGCAACTGACAACTGGGGGGAGTTGCTGAACTGTCAATCACTACATTCAAAACAAGAAGCCATCCTCCTGAAATGAATCCAAATGCCAAGAAACAATGTTACATGAAGAAGAAGGCTAGTTATTTCACATAGAATTTGGCAAAAAGAAAAGCCACACGGGACAAAAGCCAGCAAATAGAAAGGGAAAAAATTGTCTTGCCACTCGTCCCATGCCCTATTCAGCAACTGGAAGGTCATTAAACCTGTTTTTGTAAATTGTCGCACGAGAACTCACATTTCTTGTCATCCATTGATTGGCGAGCATATGTATAGTCCTCCCAAAAAGGTGTTACCTTATTATCGAAATACGGAAAATAAAAATCCCTAAAAAAATACTCTGGGACGAATTTGTCATTAATGAACAATTCTTTCAGTTCGAATTTACGAAACAATACTACAAACCTTTTCTTTTTCCCCTTTAACAGACTGCAAACCTTTTACCTACTCCTGAACCTCACTCCCCTTAATTTTATTATGATTTTTTTTTTTGCACGCCTTTTTAAGTAGCCGTCATGCTGTCATTTTTTGGCGTCGTTGAGTAAATTAATGACTGGATAATGATTTATTATTTATAGGTTGGTGTTGAACAGTTTCCATTTGTTTAAGTACATCACATTATAATTAGTATTGTCAAGAGAGGATGAAAGAAGAGACCGAATCGCCCATACATGGGCCTCTTCCGATGAAAATTATTTGAAATCTATTTTTACATTGTCATACTGCGTGGTTATTTTAAGGACGACACCTCATTGGTTAGCTAGAAAGACATCATTTATGTAGTTTTAGATTGTTGACAGGGAAACGACAGATAGAAACAACCTTCACAGCATGGGTGCGAATTAGGGGCTATTTACATGGAGGGAGGAAGATCCTAACACTAGGAAGATCCTAGAAGGCGAAACATATTTTCGTTTGGTTTACATGCAAAACAGTTTGGTTGGGATGGTTGCTGGAAATCAAATAAAACTGTCGGTCTTTAGCAGCTGAACGCCCGGCCGCCGCCATATTTGTTTTTCTGTCCCTAGTATTAGGATCTTCCAGGCGAAGGTAGGAGTTTACATGGTGCTAGGATCTTCCTAGCGCTAGGATCTTCCTATCTCTCAGCTAGGAAGATCCTAGCACTATAAAGATCCTAGCACTTGGGCCAAGTACAACATTTTGCATGTAAACTGAATACAGAAAACATATGGCGCTAGGATGATCCGCCTTCTAGGATCTTCCTAGTGCTAGGAACTTCCTCCCTCCATGTAAACAGCCCCTTATAGCCAACGCGCTTCACGCATGAACGATCATGGAATGAAGATTGCACTCTTCACGAGCGCATGCCTTTCTTTAATTCGATAAACGTATTCTTGTAGATAGATTGAAAGATAACGATTTTTTTTTCGATGAACGAAATCGATTCTTCGAAAGTTCACACGTAACATCAGAAATCGTCTACATGGCGCACTCGGAAGAAGTGCTAATCAATTACTTCAAGGATGTCATCTGTTATCAAGGATCTTTACCTCCACAAGAAAATGGTTGAGTCGTCGCGTGGACTGAATAGTGTCGGACGATTTTATGAACAGCTCCATTTGGCACTCTTGTGTTCCGTCGAATATCTGACAACCCCAATCCAGCATTGAAAAGGTTAACGATTTCGTTCCTTGCATTAGAAGGCAAAGGGTTTATTCGTTCCTTTCATTAGAAGGCAAAGGTTTACCAGGATTGTAAAAGCCCCCAAGCGAATTTCTTGCCATTTGGACTTAGGAAACCTAAACTTTCATGTTCTGATCATGTGCAAACCTATGTACACCGCAACACACCGCGGCGAAAACCGTTACAGGCATAAAATTGTGGCGGTTGTTGTTTATATTTTCTGCGGGTTTCCGATTAAGCCACGAAACCTCCAGCCAAAGAATAAGTTGCCTTATTATAATTAGAGTTTCCTTTGGGTTTTCTTTCTAAGGATTACTGTTGTCGATTTTCTCTTTACGGGTTATTTTTGTCGGCTTTATGTTCTCGCCATAATTTGCGCCGGGTTTGAAAACAATAAAAATATCACGCGTGACATACCGGAAAATTGAGCTTAAAAAACCTAACTTTTCAGTTCCTGTTCGGAAAGTTTGAATTATTATTACGATGTTACAAAAAAATTTCGAATAACTAAATTAGTGTTTCGAATATAGAATCCAAGTTTCAAAGAATCGCTAAATTTTTCGAAGAATGAAATCGAAGAATGAGCTAATCGATGAATATTTGTAGTTGAGCGTTCATGCGTGAAGCGCGTTGAATGTAATAGTAAATTTCAAATAATTATCATGGGGCATGAGGATTCACTCTCTTGGTTCATCCTCTCTTGGTATTGTTAGCTAATATAGGATCAAAATCTTAGTATGGAAAACTAATTAGACGCTTGGCACGGCTCGTCCGCAAACTACCCTTCTTGAATTCTTCAAAGGGACTTCTAAAACTATCGCACGAATCTTACAACCCTACAACATCCGCGTTGCTCACAAACCTATCACTACTTTATGGCAGCTATTGACGAACGTTAAAGACAAAGGCGAACCGAGCGACAGACAGGGAGCAGTTTATAAGATCAAATAGCGCAACTGCCAGGCCACTTATATTGGTGAGACCGGCAGTAATTTGAGCATCCGATTGACAAACGAGCGACTAGATATGATGATATCAACAATCACGTGCACATTGCTGAGCACCATTTAAAAACAAACCACAGAATTGAATAGGACTCTGCTGAATGCGTTACCTACAGTACGGACTACTATCAACGAATCACTCTTGAAAGCTGGTTTACTAACTTAGAACAAACACCGCTGAACCATTGTCACCAGCTACCTGCACCTTACAAACGACTTATTGACGACAATAACAAGACAGACAAACGATAGACATCCGACTAATTTTACTGACAAGAGACGAATCGAAAGGCACCAATCACGTTTTACAGTCTTCACAGTCAATAACATCACGTCTTAACTGACAGACGACCAATAACATCACGAGATCGTCGATCAATCAGGACAACGACCAGCTACTTTTAACATCTACTGACGATTCACAGTTCACTTGACTCTGATGATGACTTCCGCTCAGGTTGTCGAGACGTCATCGCAAACATTCCTTCTCAGGACTACACTTACCCAGGCGATCATAATTTACCGACCTATGATATGGCTCCTGGATTCAAACAAGTTACAGAGGGTAAATAAAGTTGGTCAGTATTTTATTATTATGTCAAATTTGTTCAGTTTGCTATTATTGTGTCCAGCTTCGCCGCCATATCTTCCCCTCCTCACTCTCTCCCACCGGCCATCTAAATCGAATAAACCTTCGTCTTCTTCTGATCACAGTGGGCCCACACAAACTACGTGACTGCTGGTAGTGTCAATTTATAAGGAAATGTATGGGAATACCGAAATGTCCACATTAACCAGAAATATTGCGAAGAATATATTCATTTCCGTTCAGTTAACTGTAAAATAGCCTCGGACGTTGTGTTTTGACCTTCTTTTGGTTCTAAAGGTCGAATCAGTTCAGCGATATGAACGGTTTTACGAGGTCGCCTTCCGATTTACGTCCAGTAGGCGGCATCGCAAAACCCTTCAAATCGCTCAAATTTGACGTTTAGAGCCACAAGGTTGACAAAACACAACGACTAACATAAGTTTGCGTTTATTTTGAACTTAAAGAGCCAGTGTCACCCAAAGTGCTTTGCGTGCTTGTGTTTTTGTATAGCGTTTGGCTGGCGCGTTTGCCGGACTTTTCGCAAATTATACCGTGCCGCACTGCCCTTTCAGCGAGAATTAGTAGCCTCTGAAAATGAAAATGCATTCATCGCTAGATGTTACTGGAGGAACAACTCTAGATCTGACTTTGTAGTCAACGCGTATTGAGCTATTATAGCAACCGATCGATTGATCGATCTCGATAGACGTAAAACCAGAGCAGCGACTTCTACTCGATATAAAAACAAGACAAAAACAAGTAGTAAGAATATTGACATCTTCATCGCTAGATGTCACTGGAGCAAACTACTGTAAGATCTGACTTCGCATTCAATGCGTATGAATCTGTTACAGTCCGATCGGTTGATCGCGCGATCGATCGCATCAGCCGATGTCGATGGACGCAAAACCAGAATAGCCACTTACACTTTTTTTGTAAAAATAAAACATAACTAGACAGTGAACACAAGGGTAATAATAATTAAGCAAAACAGCACAAGCTCATGACCATAAGTATTATTTTGGAGCAGGCCCGTAGCTACTGTTATTTTGTGGTAAATTAACGTTTCTTCTGTTTTCATCCGGCAACGCGAATGTTGTACTATTTCGGCAAACGCAATGTCAGTACTATTGCTGAAACCCGTAGATGATTTTCTTCCTCTCCGCTACTTTTACACGGACTCCTTCAGCCGTACAACTTTGGTAGAGCCCAGAAGACTCAGCCTTCGCCTCAGCTTTCCTGAACCCTACGAAGCACTCAATTTAAAGATCTCCTTCTCCGTCGTTTTTTCTATTCTGAAACTACGAACGGACACTTAGTTTGTGTGGGCTCTCTGTGTTCAGATCCTCCCTTCAAAGCGCCACACAGGTTATTTTTGTTATCTTGGTGTCCTTAGCTTTTACTTCTTGATACTATTTTATGCTTAAAGAGGATAAAATATCAGTCATAGCCTTGTAATAGGCATTTAAAGCGAACAACAAGAGCGGAGCTCGAAAAAATAGGTCAAGCTCATATCCCCATATCCTCGAGCCCAGTCTCCCAAAATGGAATTTCTTATCCATTCCTTGAGACATCCAGACGTAATCGAGACTTTGGTGGAATGAATGCTACCCAATGTCCTGCTGTGAAACTTTCCTGAACATACCTCCTTTAGTTGTCATATCACAATAGACTTTAATGGGGTTTCCAGTATTCCCAGGGTCAATCCAGTACTCGCCATTTTGTTTTGAACTATCAAGGTCCCGCATGTGCTTGCAGGAATGGCCAGGATGGTCCCGATCAGAACCTAAAAGGACTGAAGAAAAAAAAATTAACATAGCTTTTTTTAAGACGGGCCGTGGGGAACCGTCTTAGAGCAATGCAAAAAGAAAGGAATTTCCTAGTAGTAGGTTGTTCAAGGTCACTGGACGATTGATTGGTATATTAATGATATATGGAGGTACGGGTGGGGGCGGAGAAGGCTGATATTTTGACCGTGGTTTTCTTGGGGACAGCTCTAGGTTAATGCAATGCTTCTTACATGTTATTTTGAGGAATTCGAAAAATGATGGCAAAACAAAACGATGTAGAGACCAGACCTTGAACTCGCCAACACCCTCCAATCATCGCAAGGACAATCCGATCAGGAATTTAACACGCTGAGCACCACCCATCGTGCCTGTGCTTTCACTGTATGATAGACTTACATTTGCCTTTGTATACCGATGGTATATATTGGTAATAGTGTACCTACCTTAAGAAACATTAAGAATGTAACGCCTGATTGATCAATAAGCTCGCTGTCCCCGTTGATAGGAGCGGTCTCGTGTTTGTCCAATTCACAAGTTCCTTTTTCGTTCCCCTTCAAAGACGTCTTGAAGTTTGTGGACGTACACCAAGGGTTTCTCAGACATGAATGGCTGCACGACATTAAACTGGGAGACTGGAATCGTTCAACATCATGCCCCGCTAGTCGCTTGCCTTCCCGCATTATTAAGTATGCAGAGTTTTGATCAGCAGCAAAAACGTCAAACTTCCTAATAACTTGAAACAGGATAAGATACTGAATCATTTTAGGTGTGTTTTTCATCAGTACGAACTCTAGTTCCACCATGGCGTCGGCTGTCACTGATTTCGGCTACTTATGATCATCAACTTATGTGCAGTATGTTACAAAGTGCAGTAAAGAACACTACTGTTGAAATACAAAATCAAGAAGCAGGTGAAATTTAACATGACAAAGATGGAATTATTCTATTTGCTTGAATAACATCCCTCCCTTCAATTTTGGTCCCTTCTAATAATCTTTTTTCTTAAATAACCACCTCTTTTTTGAGCAAATAAAACGTGATCGTGGATGGCTGTTGTTGGAGAAGACACGGGAAGTCGAGTTTGATTAACTTGCGGCCAAACTACGCCTCCTCTTATTTCATTCTCTGTCACAGGCTTCAGAGGTTTCAGATATTAAATACAATCATCATGTTTTACGACATATTTTCTGGCAAAATGGTAGAAAACGAAGCTATTAAAACAAGCTGAAAGGTACGCATCTCGTGTAAAATATTGGCCCCAAAAGGTGTTGTTGACATGCTATAAAAACAGAACTTAGTGCAGTAGCAATAACATAAGAGTTGTTTGATATTCTTTGAAGTTGCTCTCAACTTTTATATGACAGATGTCAACTGAAAAACCGGAGATTTACATGCTATGTAAAGTTAGACAACGTACGCCTTGGATCAGATGCAAATTTGGCATAGTTGCTTTTTAAAAGGATATTGAATTTAGTTGCTTTTAAAGAGGAAGTTGAATTTAATCTTTAATTTCTGCAAACTAGGACGCCGCCACTGTGGGGCATACGTTGTTGATCGAAAGATACACTATTTATTCTTTCAAATTGAGTCGCAAGTGAAAGTCTTTTAAACTACAGAGCCTAAAAATGTCAAGATTCAGATCGGACAAATAATTTTCTTGCACAGTTTCTTCAGTCGTGTAGGCGCACGTATAGATAAGAAAGTTGGCATAATTTGCCTGCACGTTTTTCCTTATAGACTACAATCATGATCAAAATTCTGGCAAATCAGCGATATCAGAAAAAAAAATCAATATAATGGAAATGCAAATTAAAGAAAACTGTTCGAATCTGAAATTTGCCCTTGTGCTTTACCTTGAACCAGATATTTTTTTTTATTTTTCTAAAGAAAACAAATATGGCTTGAGTTTTTGCTTGCAAACTGCCATTATCAAAGGCCTACTGCCTTTCACCTCTGGTAGGAACACAGTACAAAGAATCCCTACATCAATATTGTGCTGTGGGTAAACACGTATTTTTCACAGATATTAATCAACCATAACTCTAAAAAGCTTTAAAATACATAACAATGTATGGCATTTTCTTTCCAAATTTAACCTCAGTTATCTCTTAAAAAAAGGCTTGCTTACCCCCAATGGGCTGTTGAAATGCTAAGATCTGTTTTTTCCTGCATAGTTATAAATTTCACAAAAATACCTTTGTATTAGTAGGCACCGTCCATAAGACACCCGAGTTTGTCGGACCATCCCAAGATACCCAGAAAGTCTGACCAGTTACAAAGGGAACCACCTTTGTAGGGATAGACAACAACAACAACAACAATTTATTGAAGTATTCTCATGTGTATACAAGGTATCATCTTTTCAGATTATAAATTAGCTCATGTATTCTTCTTTATTGTGTCTTTATTCTTTATTTGTTCTTTACTGTGTAATAATAATAATAATAACAATAATTATTATTATTATCGTTGTAACTTTATTTAAGTGACGAAGTGTATTATATGTATATATTGATTATTTACTATTGATACATATTGATTATTGATCAATCTGTCCGACGTTCAACATTTACATGGCATCTGATGTTTAATGTTTTTTTTTCAAATCAATTCCTTTACCTGAAAATACAAATAAAAGCTATGTTGAGATCAATAGAATTGAACTCTTCAAGGGATTCAGCATGTTACGTTTACAAATTCAGTTCTCCTATCTGTTTTCAATAAAAGTTTTTATACCACTACTGAACATATTTACATTCCACTATTAGCACAAGCCAATTAGGGACCTTTAAAGCGAACAGTGGCGTAACCATCTCCTTTATCGCATGCTCCTGTCTCCGCCCTCCACTTGTTTCCATGGTTACTGAGAATATTTGACCTGCCACCGCCTGATTCAGTCCTGTTTTAGTGACTTTCAATGACGCTTCCTCCAGAGTACCCTCCACCCTCTCCCCTGATCCAAGACCAGCCGGTCCACCGCCACCAAATCCACCATCAATTGAATGACGCCCTAAGGGATGACTACCCGTTCCTCCACTCAGAAACGATTTAACAATCAATAGGATACAGTTTATAATACGCGCGGATATTTTGCCAGTTGCATAGCAATGGGAAAGTTGAGTAAAATGTACGCCAGTATTATCTCTAGAACAATCAAATAAAGGATTTATTATTCCGCTAGATTGTCCTCCTGAAGCTCCTTTTTCAGTTGTTTGAGTGTGCTGTAATTACAAATATCATCAGACGGCTCAGTGAAATTAAAAACGATGATTTTGCTCTTTTTAAGTTTTCTATAAAACCGTCAGCTTCTCTTTTAAATTAATTTAGATAATCAAATAACAACGCATCGCTTTTGGTTTAGTCAAATAAACTTTAGGTCCTAGACACAACAGTGCCACGAGCCACCCAAACAGGAAGTCGAGGAGTTATTAATTATTGACTAGGTTAACAATCAATAGGATACAGTCTATAAGGAGTATCACTAACACCTGCACACGACAATTAGATAGAAGGTCACTAAACAAAAGGTTCATTTACGAAAACAAAGACTCTGCGCGTGCGTTATATTACTTTTGGTACATTTCTTTTCCGTTCTAGCTTTGCCAAACAACAACGTGAGATGACCAAATTCTCGGCATTTCCTTTTTCTGTCTTAGCATGAACGTTCCGGGACGGTTCGGCCACATTAGACAAAAATTGCACTTATTGGAAAGTCGCGAAGACGTTCAAAGAAGTTTGTATGTTTGTTTGTTTTTCCGGAATTGTTTCCGCTAGCGTTGCCGTCGTGTCGATTTGGGTCGCTGTTAGTCGATCGAAGGGAGCGGTTAAGTTATTTATGCAAGCAACGATGAAAACATCTAAACAATACTGTTATTCAGATTCAGTTTTCCTTTTACATGCTGCAAATAGCCATGTAAAGATGACGTCACGAAATTTACATGACACCAATTTTCTCGACATTAGGAATTAAACTTTTAAAACGACGTCTCGTTCTTGGTAGACCACACTCAGGTCTATAACGCTGAAAAGTTTTAAAAAAATCTATGAGAGCGTTTTTTGAAAAAAATGGAGTGAATTATTTTCCTTGAAAAAATGAAAGCTTCACCTCCACTGCTATTTGTTCCTCAAGACAACTGCCTTCCACAGCTTCAGATAGAATGATTTTATCACATATTGTACCGGTGCTTGGAGTTGCTTCTAAACTGCAGTAAGAATAACCAGAGCAGTCTCAGAAAAGATGCGCTCTTAGTAAGTTTGATTGAACATTGTTTCTGTTGTTGTTTTTCTTTTCTTTCTTTTTTTTTTTTTTGGCTTTTAATATAAAAATCCCCAGAAAATTAGCAAACAAATTAAAACTGAGACGGTGAAAACTATAGTCTCAAAACAGTTTCTTAAAAAAAATTTAGTCTTTTAGTTTATTGCCGCTCAAAAAAAAATGCTGGACCCATACTGATTGACAAAATTGTCTGCCCCTTGGTCTCCAAAGATTAGGTAGTTAGGGTCAGCTTGATAAATGTTCATTGGTGGCTTATAGCATTCCCAGATATGGTTTTACAGATCGGTGATATCATCGATCAGTCTGGGGAGTTTTGAAACAGGAATGACATAGTAGTATTACATATAGTAAATCCCTCACAGAAAACTAACGTGATTTGTGCTTAACGATTCTTTAGCGGCTACAACATCGCTTAAAAGACCATCGTTTATTGATTACATCAGTGATTTCTTATTTTTTAACCAAAAAAACTTTTATTGATAATCAAAACAAAATACAAAGTACAAGTCAGGCCTACATTTAAAACACAAATACATCACAGAAAGCACCAATGCATTACAGAATGCTTATCTACAAACAACTGAAAGTTACAAAAATTAGGGTAAAATAATTTGATATTCATTTTTTAATAGCTGTCAACGAAAGGAAGCAGTTTTTGCCATTTTTTCTTATGAATTTTCGTGTCATCATTATTTTTTGCTATAAGACTTTCTGTTTGATATGTAGAGCGTTTTTTGGCTTTCAACAGTGTTAGAGTGGGTTTTATGTTTAAAGAGCGGCTTTGATTAATTATATATTTACTGAGAATAATTACATGATTTAATAATAAACTATCTTCGCTGGTCATAAACGTTATGTCAAAAGTGCTCAGATACCTAACATCAAAACCAACCTCATCTAACCACTCAGTCACTAATGACCAGAAATATTTTGACGTATCGCAATAAATAAACAAATGGTCGAGGGATTCCTCTGTTTTTTCCACAAAAGGAACACATAGGTGACGGTACCAAACCCATTTTATAAAGAATCTTATTTGTGTAAATAATTCTGTGCAACAGTTAATACTGAAATTCTCTTGCTTTGGAATCAAGAGTTGCCTTTCTCGGGAGAAAGTAGAGCTGTTCCCACCGTAAGTCATGCGCAGAAAAAATATCTTCATATTTAGACTCAGCAGTTGGAGCAATTTTTATTTTTTCTACTAGGTACGAATATACCCCCTCTAGAAGAAGAAGGGAGAGATACATCAGTTGGATCTCCGTTGTCATTAGACGAGGCCGCAGTTGACGAAGTCGATCACGTCCAAGTTTATCCAGTCTTTTGGAATTGCATTTAAGATACCCATTAAAAGAAAATACTCTGCCGTTGTTATACCTTCCTTTTTCATTTGATCCCAAGATTTTAATTTATCATCACTGAGAATTAAAATATCTCCAAATCTAAGTAACCTTTATTTTTTTTTATTCTGTACAAAGGTCTGCCATATCTGCGAATAGATTTGTCGTTCCAAATGGTTTCGTTGAGTACTAGAGATGGAGAGGCGACACACGAACTATCTGCATTATATGAACACCACTCACAAAAGACATTTTCGATAGAACGTAGGTAAATAACGTGGTAGGGTAGACACGTGCACATCATAATTCATAAAGAAAGGTTTAAAAAACTCTTTAGAGTGTCAAAAACTTAGATACTACAAACTTGTCGGGCTTAGCCCTTCATGAAGGGCTAGGCCCGAAACGTTTGTAGTGTCTAATTTTCTGACACTCTAAAGAGTTTTTTAAACCTTTCTTTCTGAATTTTATTCCGTAGTGTCACGCATCATCTGAGCTTTGTCTTCAGTTTACAGACACATCGTAGTTACATTTCAACAGGAAGGAACCTCCATAGTCCCTAAGATAGTGATCCAGGAACAACTTCCATGTGCTTTTGTTTCCACCTAAATACTTTTTGAGTCACATAATTCTTTGTGCTTTGATGAACGTGCGACATTCATGATCCGCCATCCTTGTAGTCACCGATTAGAGACAAGCGTTTTATCTTATCTTTTCGGCCTTCCCACACAAACTGGAATAAAACAATGTGGATTTCTGTACTGATATCTTTTGTTAGCGTATTTGTGGGTGCTCTAAACATAAATTTAGGCATTGCGTACGTCTTGATTATCTGTATTCCTCCAAGAAGTGTTAGGTTTCTCCAATTCCAAAGATTAATAGATTTTTTAAAAGATTTGATGAACTCTCGAGATTAAGTTCCTGGAACTTTTGCCAGTCTTAGGTGAAGTATATTCCCAAAATTTTCATCGGTTTATTAACTATGGAAATTCCAATGTCCTCTGGGGCTGCATGCAAACTTCCCAACCAATATGCTTCCGTTTTTCCTTCGTTCATTTTTAACCCTGATATGATACCAATGTTCTCCAACAGCGTGACTAACAGGCAAAATGCCGATTTTGTGTTTTAACGAAAGTGGTTTAAAAATCGTCTACGAAAAAGCTGAGCTTGATTTCGTTTTTTCGTAATGTAATTCCTTTAATTTCTTTATTTTTACGTATAGCCACATTTACGATTTCGAGTGCAATCATAAAAAGATAAGGGGATAGTGGGTCACCTTGTCGAACACCAGGTTTGATTTCTTAAAGTTCAGAAGCAAAGCCGTTGTTCGTCACACAACTTGAAATATCTGAATAAAGTACCTTCACCCAACGAATAAACAATTGTCCAAACTTCAAGGATCGTAATGCTTCTGTGAGAAATTGCCAGCTTATTGAGTCGAAGGCCTTTTTAAAGTCGAAGGTGGTCATCAGCCCGGGGATGTTATTTAGCTTGGTATACTCCATGATATCACAGACGGATCTCACTGCGTAAAAAATAGTTCTGCCCTTCACATATGAGCATTGATTCTCGTGTATAATTTCAGGGAGAACTTTCTCTAATCTTGTAGGTAGGGCTTTGGATCCAATCTTGTAATCTACATTTAGTAAAGATATAGGTGTCCAATTTTCCACAAATCTTTTATCTTTGTCTTTCTTTTCGATAAGTCGAATTATTATTCCCTGTCTTTGCGAATTTGATAGCTCAGTTCCGTGAACGAAGCTGTATTCAGAGAGTCGACCAATAATGTTCCCAATAATGGCCAGATTTTATGTGTCTACAGCATTTAAACATTCAGCGTATGTTAGGGACCCTTCACACCGACGCTGCAGCTCCTCCGATAGTTGGGGTCTTTCTAAATTTTTAATGTAACTACGAATATCATCCACGCACGTATATCTTGATCCTTAGTGTCATAACGATCTTGGTAACGAAACCTTTTAATTCGGCCATGATGGCTTTACTGTTTATGAATTCTTTTCCTTGTTTGTCCAGTTATCTCCTTACGCATTTTTTTCATTTATCTGTCTTTCTCAAGGCTTAGAAAGTATTTATTTAAATTCCCCTTTTTCATAAAATTTTACCCTCGAACGTATAATATTGCCTTGGGTGAAGTAGTCATACAAAGAATTATATTCGATTTTTAACTCTTCAAGAGCTTCAATAGTTTCCTTGGTTGGATTCTCTGCACATAACTTTTCATTCTCTTTCAATTTGTTTTCATAATCTTGAAACTTATTTCTTCTTTTTTTGGCTTTTCCCTTACTATAGGAAATAGTGAATTGCCTTATTTTATACACCCTTTTAATGAGTCGCGGCGCCATTTTGAATGTTTAATTAATGACGTCATTCGCGGAGAGCTTTCAGCCGCCATCTTGAATGATCTCATCACGCCTCATCGCACCATGTCAACAGAAGAGACAAAGAAAGGTCAGTCTCCATTGCTGTATCCCGTTCCTATTGTTTTAATTCGCTAATAGGATTATATCCTTTTGACAGGCTCTAATAATCGCAACTGCGCTGTTCCTCTGTGTAAATCGTACGGGGATGTGTTCGATAACAATCGCAACAGATACGTGACTTACCACAAAATACCAAGCAATCAAGAAGTGAAGCAGGCTTGGGTGCAAAGAATTAGAAGGGAGGAAAACTCAGCGTTTAAAGTATGTAATTGATTTCTATGAAAGTGCAAATCTTTCCTGTTTCGCAGCTGATCGTCTTTTCGGTGCTCTTTCTAGGTCCAGAAGCACACAGTTGTCTGCTCGCTTCATTTCAGGGATGACGACTTAGAATATTCGAACTTTAGTGGTCAGTGGTTTGTCAAGACTGGTTGTCTTCCCTCAGTGTTTAAATGTTGGGAGCACAAGCCATATCTCATTCCTAAGTCCCAGAAGAAGAGGAAGTTGAATACGATTCAGCTTCAATCGAGCGAAACAAGTTGTAAAAGGCAACGGAGTGATCAAAATTACACTGAATGCACACCTGAACCAGCCGAAGTTTGCTTTGAGTCTTACTGTGATGAGGCTGTGGGAGAGGACTCGGATAAGACAGAGGCTGAAAAATCCAGCAGCTCGAGCAAACTGTGCAAGAAATGGAGTTCTGCATTGAAAATATTGAAGACAAAGATATATGTTTTTACACTGGATTCCCGAATCGTGAAGTCTACAAAGCAGTGTTAACTTATCTTAACCCACGCCCCAATGGTGAAAACTTGGTGTACACCCGAAATGATTCAAGGCCTGACATAGAGTCTACCCCGTTGCGAAACATAGGCACGCAATGCGCGCAGAGCCAATGCCGTTTTTTTTTTTTTTCACAATATGGTGAAATTTATCCTGACAACCTATGGGACTTTACACCTCCGGTAAGTCCCACCCTAACCCCTCAGCCCCCCTCCCCCCCCCCCCCCACCACCACCAAAAAGATCTTGTGGTTATCCACTATAAAACCTGGTAATGATTCAGCAGCGTGACTACGCGGAGTAAAAAAACCGAAGAAAGCTCTTTGTTTCACGGTTCTTCAAAGAACACAGACAAAAACAAGTAAATTTAAACTTAAACTCACCGTCGAAAAATATTGCATACATAATTTAGGCAAAGATCAGTGGAAAGTTAACAATTTTACTTCAGAAATAAATGCAAGTTGCAGTTGAACCTTTTAGTTTCTTACTTCTACCGGCGAATATCCAATACTTTTCAGTGCTCATAAACGGTCAACTTTCTAAAGGGTGCCGTTTTGACGCTCTGCGTGATTTGCGTGACACGCGACTCGCTTTACTTTGTTTAATTTGTAAGGTTTCAGGCGTTTCAGTCAACCACTTACGTTCTTAGTACATTGTATTGTCAAAACAGGAGTCTGCCATCAAACGGCGTTTCTTGTATCCACAATATTTTCGTTCGAAATCGGTTTGAACTAGCGTTTATAAATACGACTGAAATAGTTTTGCAACTATATTTATTTCCCCTGTTAATTGAAGTTGCTTGCTTTGTAAACAAGTCGGCTATAATAATTTTCGTCTTTTTGCTTCACAAATCGATCAAAGTATGTTTACATTTGTAACTTTCCCACGGTACAAAGTTATTTTTAGCTCACGTGTTTATTTTGAGTCTCAACCTACAGCCGAATAAATTTCGTTTGCTTTGCCTTCGAACAGTACGAAAATGTTCAAATTCAGCTCGCTTTCCAGTAGATCCAACAGGTCTCTATTAGAATGCTTTGTCACATATCTGTTGTTGTTAATCTTTCGGTACTGTTTCGGTCGGTTCGAGATGTTTTAAGTGTTGCGTTACATTCCTTATAAGGCTGAAATTACAGCTGTCAACTATGCAAATTTGCTCAACATACGCTTTACACTTTGAGCTATGAATAACCCCGAAATAACGTTTAGTATCTTGTTAAGATTTTACTACATCCATCCTCTAATTCCTTGATCACCACTGTGACTTGGATTTTAATACTAGTTTCATTCAAGTTTTTCAGTTTTAAGAATAGCTAGCAACAAGCCGCGCAATTTCCGATTTAGTTTTAAATGGGTTCATGTTTTATAACACGCACTCAAAAATGACACTGCAAATTTTAGATTCGCTGTTACCGAGAGATAATCCCGAAAAATTTTATGCTGTTTTACTCTAGTCTTTTCACTATCGTTACAAACTTAGGCTTTAAATATTGTTTCTTTCACTGTTAATTAGGGATCGATGTAACGTTAATTTCCACGTTCTGTTCATACAACATCTCAAATTGGCAAGTCCGTCTTGTATTTGCTGCTGTGAAAATTTGTACTTCAGCTAAGTAAACACAGGACTACAACGCGAATAAAATCCTGCCAGACCTCACGTACACAAAACAGGCATTCGAAGTAGATCCACACTTGCGAATGCAAAACACTTCAAAGCCCGGGGGTCTTACTCCCATAACATTAGCTGTATGGGTTTGTGCCGCTGATAAGGTAAGAGTTTCAGTGTCCCGGTGCACACCCCCACCCATCGTCTCACAGAATATTCCCCCAGCCTCACAAATCGTAAGACAGACACGACACTCCGTCTATCGTTGATTTTTAGGCTCTGACAGTAGCCATATGACGTCACTAACGTGACGTCATTGGCTAAAAATTGGACGACCCAGAAAACTGACTCCTACAAATCAATTCTTTCTATTCCTCTGCAGGGTGAGGGTTGGGCTTTTTGAACGTGATCTCGCTTATAGATTTAACATTTCTGTTGGAACTGTAAGTAACACTATTGTCTCGTGGGTAAATTTCCTATATCTTAGATTTGGATCATTAAGCATTTGGCCCAGTAAAGAGAAAATAGTCAATGCCTGATTCATTTAAATCTAAATACAAAGAAACCAGGGGGATTATTGATTGTACCGAGATCAAGGTTGAAATGCCTTCTTCGCTAGTTTTGAAGTCCCAGACTTACTCAAATTACAAGAGTGCTAACACATTGAAGGGGCTTGTGGAAATCTCCCCAAGTGGTAGCCTAACGTTTATGAGCCAATTATACACGGGTTCAGTCTCAGACAGGGAAATCACTTAACGCTGTGGTATTCTCAAAATGCCATTTCAAGCTGGTGACACTGTGATGGCAGACAAAGGGTTTGACATTCAAGATCTGCTGGATCCAATTAGTGTCAAGCTAATCATGCCACCATTTCTGCACATGCAAGACCAAATGCCCGGTCAAGATGTTGTGGAGAAACAGCAAATAGCTGCTGAATGTGGAGAGGGCCATCAATAAAATAACTTTGTATCAATAATAATAACTTTGTATTTGATCAGTTTATTCCCTTATCTCTGGCTGGTTCTATCAACCAGATATGGACAGTTTGTGGATTACTGACTCTGTTTCAAAACCCTATCATTTCATAGTGCATCAATATTGCTTGTTTGCTTGTATTAATATAGATAAATAACGCTTAAGATTGCTATTGTTATGTCAGAGAATATTCTTTTCTCTCTGTCTCTTGAATGAGAGGCCTGTTCACAGCCGGGCGAAAAGTGAGCGAGAGAAGGCAGTCTAGAAAATGCAAGTGTGCACTGTGTTGTTGCATGAAAGCTGACAACAATGACATTCTTTATTTTAATATCATAACACAAAGTAATATCAAACATACGTTTCTATTGCAAAATCTATATATGAATTACAACATTTAAGCTTGTAGTTTTAACATGTCTTTATGTTAAGTAAACACATGAATGGAGATTTAACATACTTAGAAATAAACCTCTTGGATTGGCTTGTGCAATCTCAATTTCAGCTTCTTGGATTATCAAGTTAAAGCTTCATGGCCTCTCGCATTACATGTAGTTGGTAAAAATTTGTCAATTTGACAATCATTGACTTCCAAAATAACTCATCAAACTTTATTCGCTGTACAATAAGGCCTTTCTGGAAATACACCACAAAGTCACACCATTTCAATCCTGAGAGCCCCAATTGACCTTGTACTTGATAGTAATAATGGTGGTCTTTTTTAAGTTCAGGCTTCCCATCAATAAGGTGACAATAAAAACTTGGGTCAGAGCATGCCTCCTCTGGTGTCAAATTTCTTAGGGTAAAAGGACATTTGATCTCCACTAAGCCATAACCAAATTCCTTATCTATCACCCTTCTGTCTGATGAAGCAGCTAGCCATGGCATTGCGTTTGAAATAATGACGCCACACTCTAATACCTAAATATTATTACCAATATCTTTCATGTATTCAGCATATCTGTTTGCTGCTTTTGATTCATTTGACACACCGTATCTGATAGCAGCTACATTGGAAAGATCCTTCTCAGGCAAAAGATTATTCTGGACAAATTTCGTTTGAGAGAGATTGAGTTTCTGTTTGCACACTAGTCCAAAATTGCTGCTAGTTAACCTGAATCTTCTGATTTGGAACCATAATGGGTTGTTGCTTTGCCCTCTGGTTTCTTGTTCAGTTAAAGATGGATCAGGGACTTTTAATTGACTGATAAACTGGTCCTCCTGGTTAGTAAGAGGCCCTTGCAATCCCACAACTGGTGTTTCTCTAACAAGGGGGAGGTCAGGGAAGGAGTCATCAACAGCTCTGGGTCTTTGTAGAGCAGGAAAATTGGTAATTACATTAAAATTCCCTTCTGTCAGAGCAAGCTGATAGCTCAGCACACTCCCACTTGGAAACTTGTGTCCATTTAATTTAGTGGGTATTGTTGGTGGTTCCTGCTTATACACTGTGCAGAATCCTAAAGAAGGATACATTTGCTTAAGTGACTCGAAAAGATTATTTGCCCCATCATTATTTTGAACAGTGGGTTTTCTGGCTTCATACAAGGTACATCTTAAGCCCTCTGAACATTTCTCTCTGTATTTAGGGTTGATAACCTTATATCCCATGATAGGTTCTGGGTTTATGCCCTGGGTTCTAGGTTTGTGCCACTGTTGTGGATTATCTGTGCATGTCCCAAATTTGGGGAATTCAGGGGCCTTTAACTTGATAACATGGTCAATTAGATATAATAAGCCCATGGTATGGTTGCAGTAGCCATTTGCTCCTGCTGCACAAGAACATTTAGCATTGTTTATATTTCCAGTTACTGACAGTGTAACTGTAACATTGTGGGGTCTATCATTTTTTCTCTGGGATCTGAAACACTTCCCTTTTACATGTATTTCATTGTCGTTAAACCGACAACAGACATCATGACAGTAATTTTCATAGAAAAACTTGTATCCCTTTTCAAGGGGTTTTTCAACGTAGCTTTTTGCATCTCTTCCAGTTTTTTTAGCATGTTCAACAATGTTCAGGTAAGAAAACTGTTTTGGAAGAACTAATGTATCACTGCTCCAGTCCTCCTCCATGTCTGTAACTGGGTCCTCGGGTTGCTGGTTATCTGGATTAGTCAGCTGTGTATCCACAGTGCAGAAATTGCATTTTGCTTTCTTTGCGCGTGTGTATGCTTTCCCAGGATCAGGATCAACCAGAGTAAGATTTTTATCCAAGTTCTGCCTTACACTAAAATCCACAATAAATATAGATATGGCAAAAAAGAGTTAACAAAGATAAATTCGCAATGGCACGAAATGGCACACATCAACCACATTTTCCTTTTTAAAAAGAAAGTTTACCGGGAAACAAGTTCAGCCCTTGTGTCTGCAGACTTGAAACGTAGTCCTCGACAGCTCAACCAGAATTTTAACTCGTTCTTCTTGCATTTGTGTAAATCTGCTCTCGATATTATAGAGCCAGGGTATACCTGCCAACTTTTTGTGATTCATAGGCGTGACATTTTTATCCTGAGTGTCAAGATTTTTCGTAGGGGACCGATAATATCCGAAGATGTCCGACGATTTCCGAAGACGTCCGAAGATTTCCAAAGGCGTTCCGAAGACGTTCCGATTTATGGCCAGTAAATCGATACTTTGATCATTTAAGATTATACGAAGCTCGTCTCGACGAGTATGACCATGTCTCCGGTGACTTTCCCTACTAAAATCCGAATTTTCCCGAAAGTACGATCATTATTTTCTCGCATTGGTTCGAGTTTATTTAAATACTTTATTATTTTTTTCAAGATGAGTCGGTTGAGGCTGTAATGGCTCAAACTTTTCCACCAGGCGTGAGAAATGGGAACGCAGGCGTGAGTAGGCGTGAGATCGCAGTTTTCGATCCGCAGGAGTGACAATCACGCCTTAGGCGTGACACTTGGCAGGTATACCAGGGATATCTTCGCAGGAAAGCTGGAATAAATCCCGGAAATAAATTACGTACAAGACAGGTTATATTACGATTACAAATAGGAATAATAAAACAAACAAGTCCTCTAGATAGATTGTCAAAACATACCTCTGCACAAGAACAAACTGGCCGTTCGATAGAGCTTTCCTCTGAGCTCGAGCACGCCATGTTGGCCGCGAGCAAACAGGTCATGCAAAGATGGCGGCTGAAATCTATCCGCGAATGACGTCATTGATTAAAAATTCAAAATGGCGCCGCGACCTATTAAAAGGGTGTATATTTAATCAAATCCCAAAGAAGGTGTATGTCTTGAACATCTGCAAATTCCTGTATCCATTCAGCATACTTAGCAGTAATTAACTCAACGTAGTTTTCATCATTTAAAAGGCTCGAATTGAAACACCAATGTGAAGGGCCACGAACTTGATCTTCAATGCTATTTATTTGTAAAATAATAGCCGAGTGGTCGGACTTTATTGTGGGTATAATGTCAGTGTGTTCAATTATATCCTGAAGGCAGTCACTAATTAGCCAATAATCCAAACGCCGTTGAATAAGAGGTCTCTTCTGCCTCCATGTATATTGTTTTTTATCAGAGTTCCTGATTCGCCAGGAATCGACCAAATCAAAAGCTTGTTATATTTTTAACTGAGTCTTTCCTGAGTGTTTTCCCGCTTGGCTGTCTAGCTCAGGATCTAAACGAGCATTAAAATCCCCTCCGATAATAAGCTGACGGCTCGAATCATGAGTTGCCTATTCCGAGGTGTTCAAAATGCCTGAGAAAAAAAAATTGCTCTGCGGTGTTATTAGGAGAATAACTAACAATAAAAGGAGGAGTATTGAATGATGATATCAAGAAAAATATAACGACCATCCTTGTCTTGAACTTCGGACTGAAGTTCGAATTGCAAACTATCACTAGCAAGTATCATAATTCCTTTGCTATGGTTGGTGCCATGTGAGTAAAAAAAATCCCCATTTGTCGACTACATCACACGTGCTATACGTTTCTTGCAAGAAAGCTATGTCTGCTTTTTGCCTTTGCAGCCACGAAAAAATGGAATTCCTTTTGTTCAAAGCCTGAATCCCCAAAGCATTACTGAAATAAGTTTAAAATTGACATTTGCCAAGACCGTTATTATTTAACTTGAATAAGGCGAACGACTGCTTAATTGCATTCATTTTCCGACAAAACAATTTACAATTGTGTTCACCCCACTGCCTGTAAAAAGCGAAGACAAAGACAAAAAATGCACAAGTAACACGACAAAACAGAAAGAAAAAACGGGATAAATCCACCACAAGAATAGGACACAGAAATAACAAATACGATCAAAGAACACTCAACAAACGATCCTGAGAGATCTTCCTTTGCACAAGTAAAACCCAAGAAACCAACTGTTAGGACTCAAAACAAAAATACCGCTTACCTATCATGCTATCATGCTTTCTTAAAGATTTCGTTGTTATAAATGTGTCTAGTAAAGCCATATATACAGATAATCTTAACGTTTGTATCTAATGATAATGTGCAATTAAATACACCTCAAATCTCGCCTTGCTTACCTTTCAAATTTACAAGCTTTCTTTAGTCTTTAGTCAGTGGAAAGCCCCGCACAGGCGGGGCATTGGACGGGGGGGGGGGAATTTGAGCGGTTTTAGACGGTCCATAACTATGGGTCCATGGCAGGGGACCATGAGCGGGGCTTAGACGGGGATTCGCCTTTGACGCCATGTATGTTGGGACTTGTTATGTCACTGAGATTTTAATGCTTTGGACACCAAGGAATCACTGTGATTTATTAAACACATGCCAAAGAAATACGGTTTGGGCACACGAGTACGGTTTGGTGACTCAAGGTACTTTGTTGTTCTGTGTTGATGCGTGGCTTGAATGGCCGTGTTGCAATTGATGTTTATACATGACCAGAGAAACCTCTCACCAAGAGTAAGAGAGCAAACCATGATTGGTTTTCTTCTGTCTTATCAAGACATTGAAAGGTAGCCCAACCTTTTTCAAGTTGCAATCCATTTTCATCCTGGCCATGCACTGGTATAGCGGCTTTTCTCAAAACTGTACCATTGTTGTTAGGTTCATTGATGCAAATATGACTTTTGGTTTTTTAAAGTGTTGCTAAAAATAGCTGACATGTTCCCTTTCATGATTTTACAGCAGAATAATGGACAGTATTGTTGCTTTATTTATAATAGTTTAATTTGAGGCAAACATTCTTCAAATATATTGATTTTGGTCGACATAATGCAACGGGGGTGGGGAACAGAAGTGAGGTTTTGTCATAATAAATTGCCCCGCATAGCGGGCAATTTGCTTCATTTAGAAGGCAGGCCTGGTCTAATGCCCCGCATTCCCCAGGTATGGGGGTGCGAGGCTTTCCTCTGACTAGTGCATTAACTCAGAATGTACACATACACAGGAAAACAATACTTGTACAGATTACGAGGGTCCTACTCTCGCAGTCCCCACCATCTAATATCATTCCTAACGAACAAAGACTTTCCAGAAATCACCAGATGACACTCCAGCTTCCCAGTCATCGCATTCCCATCTTGAATTATATGCTCCAAGGATCCAGTGGTATGAGGCTTCTACATAGGCAGCGTGATTGTAAAGTCTTTGCTCGCCATTAGCTTCCCAGTTATCGGCGCTCCATTTGCCAACTTTGGACACGTCATTCTGCAGCCCCCACTGGTCGCAAATCTGTGCTAGCCTCGAGTTGTCATTCTCCATTCTTATGAACGAGCCACACGAGGCAGGCATGACATCAGTCTGACCACAGAAGTATTGGACGACAGCTTCCCCAGAGCTGTTAGCGGCCGTGGTCACGTGAAACGTACGTCCCTGTTGCTTGCTGCAGTGGAATCGCAGCTGAGTAAACGCCAGGTGAGTTCGTAGCTCATTCATGGCACTTTTTGTGACAACCATCCCCTTGTTGTGGTAACTGCTGATTCCACGAAGCGAAGTCACAACTGACAACTGGGGGGGAGTTGCTGAACTGTCAATCACTACATTCAAAACAAGAAGCCATCCTCCTGAAATGAATAAGAATGCCAAGAAACAATGTTACGTGAAGAAGAAGGCTAATTATTTTACATAGAATTTGGCAAAAAGAAAAGCCACACGTGACAAAAGCCAGCAAATAGACCGGGAAAATAAAGTTCTCTTGACACTCGCCTTGTCCCATGCCCTAACTGGAGGGTCATTAAACCTGTTTTTATAAATTGTCGCGCGAGAACTCACACTACTTGTTTTCCATTGATTCGTGAGCATATGTATGGTCCTCCCAAAAAGATGTTACCTTATTATCGAAATACGGAAAATAAAAATCCCTAAATAAAATTACTCTGGGACGAATTTGTCGTTAGTAAACAGTTGTTTCAGTTCGAATTTACTAAAAGATACTTCAAACCTTTCCTTTTTCCCCTTTGACAGACTGCAAACCTTTCTCCCACTCCTTAAACGCGCTACCTATTTTTATTTTTTGCACGCCTTTTTATGTAGCCCTGATGCTGTTATTCTTTGGCTTCGTTAAGTAAATTAATGACTGGATAATGATTTATTATTTATAGGTTGGTGTTGAGCAGTTTCCATTTCTTTAAGTACATAAAAGTTATAATTAGTATTGTCAAGAGAGGATGAACGTTCATCCTTTCTTAGTATTGTTAGCTAATGTAGGATTAAGATCTTAATTAGTATGGAAAACTAATTAGACGCTTGGCACGGCTCGTCCGCAAACCACCCTTCTTGAATTCTTCAAAGGGACTTCTAAAACTATCGCACGAATCTTACAACCCTGCAACATCAGTCCGTGTTGCTCACAAACCTACCACTACTTTACAGCAGCTACTGACGAACGTTAAAGACAAAGGCGAAGCGAGCGACGGAGAGGGAGCAGTTTATGAGATCAAATGCTGCGACTGCCAGGTCACTTATATTGGTGAGAGCGGCATCCGATTGACAAACGAGCGACTAGAAATGGTGATACAAACCACAGAATCGAATAGGACTCTGCTGAATGCGTTACGGACTACTAACAACGAATCACTCTGGAAAGCTGGTTTACTAACGTAGAACAAACGCCACTGAACCGTTGCCAACAGCTACCTGCACCTTACAAACAACTTTTTGACGACAATAACAAGACAGACAAACGATAGACAAACCGACTAATTTTACTAACAATAAACAAAGGGAAATTTGACTAACAAAAGACGGATCGAAAGGCACCAATCACGTTTTACAGTCTTCACAGCCAATATCATCACGGTTTAACTGACTAGACGACCAATAACATCACAAGATCGTCGATCAACCAGGACAACGACCAGAGACTCTTAACATCTACTGACGATTCACAGTTCACTTGACTCTGATGATGACTTTCGCTCAGGTTGTCAAAACGTCAGTCACTGTCATCACAAACAGACCTTCTCAGGACTACACTCACCCGGGCGATCATAATTTACCGACCGATGATATGACTCCTAGATTCAAACCATTTACAGAGGGTAAATAAAATCGGTCAGTATTTTATTACTATGTCAAGTTTGTTCAGTTAGCTATTATTGTGTCCACCTTCGCCGCCATATCATCCCCTCCTCCTCCCTCCCACCATCTAAATGTGTGGGGCCCACACAAACTATGTGACTGCTAGTAGTTTCATTTTATAAGGAAATGTATGGGAATACCGAAACGTCCATATTAACAAGAAATATTGTGAAGAATATTTACATTTGTGTCCAGTTAACTGTAAAATTACCTCGGACATTGTGTTTTGACCTTCTTTTGGCTCTAAAGGTCGAATCAGTCTAGCAATGTGAAGGGTTTTACGAGGCCGCCTTCTGTTTTACGTACGGTAGACGGCATCGCAAAACCCTTCAAATCGCTATAATTCGACGTTTAGAGCCACAAGGATGACAAAACACGACGACTAAAATATAAGTTCGCGTTTATTTTGAACTTAACTGTAAATACTCTCGGACAAACCTGTTGAGACACTTCGAAATGAATGAGAACTTTGGCCGTGAAAATCACTTACCACAACACATCTTTCCCCCTCTCCCCCTTATCAATGTTGCTTTGCCACAAAAACCCCCCTGATGAATCCTCAGTCCTTCCAAACAACATTGATTGAGGGGAGCGGGGAGGGAAAGCATCTTGTCGGTGTTTTAATACAGGGAAATTGAGAAATACGTGCGCTCATTGCGTTTGTCTCAGCTAGTTTTGTCCAAGATTGTCCTTTATTGCAATATTTCATAATAAAACAGACGTTTCGATGTTCCCATCGTTTCCTTCTATTTTGAAACTGCGAACGGACACTTAATTTGTGTGGGCTCTCTGTGTTCAGTTCCTCCCTTGAAAGCGCCACAGGTTATTTTGGTCATCTTGGTGTCCTTAGCTTTTATTTTCTTGATTACTATTTTATGCTTTAAAGAAGATAAAATATCAGTCATAGCCTTGTAATAGGCATTCAAACCGGACGACAATAGCGGAGCTCGAATGAATATGTCAAGCTCATATCCCCATATCCTCGAGCCCAGTCTCCCATAATGAAATTTCTTATCCATTGCTTTAGATATTGAGACGTTTATCGAAACTTTGGTGGAATGAATGCTACCCAATGTCCTACTGTGAAACTTTCCTGAACATACCTCCTTCAGTTGTCATGTCACAATAGACTTTAATAAAGTTTCCAGTATTCCCAGGGTCAATCCAGTACTCGCCGTTATGTTTTGAACTATCAAGGTCCCGAATGTACTTGCAGGAATGGCCAGGATGGTCTGGATCAGAACCTATAAGAACTGAAGAAAAAAAAGAAAAAATTAACAGAACTTTTTTTTAAGACGGGCCGTGGGAAACTGTCTTATAGAAATGCAAAAAGAAGGGAATTTCTTAGTAGTAGGTTGTTCAAGGTCACTGGACGATTGATTGGTATATTGGTGATATATGGAGGTAGGGGTGGGGGGCGGGAGAGGGCTGATATTTTTACCGTGGTTTTCTTGGGGACAGCTCTAGGTAAATGCAATGCTTCTTGCACGTTATTTGGAGGAATTCAAGAGGGTTTTGGACATTATACGGATCAAAATAGGTCATTTAAAAGGTGAAAACAAATGAAAAAGCTCTGGAAATCTTGATTCAAATGAACTGGACATTGAAGGGCTCAAAGCTGCTCAAATGAAACAAATTAGTTTTTCCATAACCTGAGTATCAGGCCCTCTGAAGGAGGAGGGGGAAGGGGATAGGGGAGGAGGGCCTGACACCAAGCCATTGATTGGCTCATGTTCAACATCCAGAATCTGGATGTTACGCTGATTGGCCAAGAGACAAAGGAGTGCATCACGTGAGTCACGCCATTTAGACACAATTTGAAACCTTTGAAAGCTGCGTAGCCTTTTACATATTGCTCTTGAGAGTAGTTCTCTTCAGGGATTTTACACTTTTAAAATGTACGAAAGGTGGTTATATCCTCTTTTATAGCTTATTTGTAGCGGGCAAGAAACGGCTGGGTACAGTTTGTATTCAGCGGAGGAAAAATATGTGTAAGTTTAGCACCTTATGCAACAGACAATTTTATTTCAGCGTGTCCTGCAGAACTTCTCGTCAGATTTGTAAGGTATGTCTGCTTAAAATACCTGCCATTTCGGGTTGGTAAAAGCAATAATATTTTTCCATATCCGCTGTGATCTCTGGTATCTGCTTTTAAAACTCGGTACAATTGTGATTTACGCGATTTCAGAGCACAATGTTTTGCTTCACGCAGCATGCATTCTGTAAATATATCCACTCTCGAGCACTGTTTTTTTGGTATGTATCACGCCTTTGGTAGAAGCATGAATAAAATCCCCTTATGAGTTTTTGATACGATATGCAGTGCGTTTTGATGTAGGTTAATATGCATATAGTTTGTTTACTAATCAAGTGAGTGGCTTCTTTGTGCCACTACAGAATTTATGTGGCTAAATATAAGTTTACAAGCAAGACCGCGGTTTTGAATCTTACGATTCTCATCAGTTGTACAGTCACAGTCTTCTCAGGAGTTTTGGGGACGGCAGAAGGATTTTCCTCCGAGTTAACCGAGGTCTCCACAAAGACAACTCGCAGTTCCTGGAATAGCCTGAGTATCAGGCCCCTACTTGTAGTAATTAACAGTTTACAACCATTCGAGCGTATTTCTTGTAAACAGATTCACGATAACCCAGGGACAGCAAATACTCCAATATTCTGCAACAACTTTCCCAATACGGCTTGTTTTCCACCGAACACACGTGAACATTTTTTTGGTAGATGTCTCTAAAAATAGGGATACGGAAGCCGCACAAGAGCCGAATTTAGTGAGTAAGTTTTCTCGGCAAATTCTGCAGAATTTTCGCTCAGAACCCATGCGAACAACTCGACAGAAAACATACGCATCTTGGTCGTGACCTTCATTTCGAGCAAGTACACACATGATAGTTAATTGACATGGCGTGCGACCGGAAATAATTCTGATTGGCTGCCTATCTGAGAGACGCGTATCGCAAACTGGGCTGTGGTGTCAGGCTTTCCTTTCCCCTTCATTCTCTCTCCTCCCCCCCCCCCCGGAAAGCCTGATACTCAAAGAGAAAGCTTATCTGAATGTCGGCAACTGAGAAATGAGGCAGACATGATTTCGGGCCCTGGACTTCCTGAGGTTTTAAAGCCTTTTCTGGATAAAATAAACAAAGCAAATTCCCGGAGTAAATTACACGCATGATAGCGAATTTATCTGGTTATGAAAAGACTGTCTTAACTCAGACCAATTATTTCAATCCACGCATTTGAAATCTAGCTAGAAAAAAGCTGAAAACAAGCTAAAGGCCGATTTACACTACCAAAAACGTCTGGCACGGCTCGCATAAAAATGGCACGCGCACCAAAAAATGTAGCACGGTAACCCCTTTTACACATCCTATTTTCTACCGTGCTAAACACGGTAAAATAACGTTTTGGTACGGGTACCCGGCTCACGTTTTGGGCCAGCGTTCTTAAATTTTACCTATTACGCATGCGGACGCTTTCATTCAAACATGGCGGCCTTTCTATCTTATCTCAAGTCAAGTCAAGGCATCTCGCGATAAAATAAAAGAGACATGTCAACTACTTTCTAGGAAAAAGAAGTGAAGATGCAGCCTGTTTATAACAAAGGCAGCAATACTCGCATGTACTTAATTTTCCTCGGCTAATTTCCCAGTTTCATTAATTTGAGAAAACCATTAAAACAAATAGAACACAGGATTTTCTTGAGAACTTTCACTTTGTCACTTCCATGTTGTCTTGAGTTAAAATTGTGCATAAGCTTGAGAAAATGGAACTGACCAAAGGAAAAAAGACGCGATAATCGTTAAGAAAAAAATTGGTTCGGCTCGGGTAATCGTTTACACTGCAGATTTTATCCAAGCCGGGCCGGTTTTTTTGGTACACGTACCAATTTTATCCGTGCTCGAACTACCTTTTCAGACGGTCCGAACACGGGTAAAATTTGGTTCGGCACGGATGAAATTTGGCACGGGGAACGTCGTTTACATGCAAAATTTATTCGAGCTGAACCATTTTTTTGGTACGCGTAACATTTTTATCCGAGCCGTGCCAAAAATTTTCGGTAGTATAAATCGGCCTTCAACCAAATGCAAGTATATAATGAGTAACTTTTAACCCCGGGCGTTTAGTTGGGGATCTCCTTTCGACAAGAAGTCAAGTAAATATAAAGGTAACGCAATTTTATTAAACGCATGGCATTTGTAATACTGAAAATGCGAGGGCTGTAGTAGAATTCAGTGGTTTAATTCTAGCAACTACGGTTCGGTTGGAAGCTCTTACGGGTTTTCATTTTTGCTACATCTATTTTTTCAATTTCGAAAACAGAAAAAGGAGGAATTCCTTTAGCTCATGGGGTCTGTCTTTGATAAACCACAGGGTTTTTTTAACACGCAAAAAGTATGCAGCATAGGTATTGATATCTCATTGATTTACTCCCCGTTACTGTATTCCCACTGCACTCCCTTTACATTCCCCTACGCTGACTGGTTTGTGCTATAACTACTTCACACACTACGTTGTGAAAAGGCTGACGTCACGAGTTGGATTGCTTCCATACCCAATGATCGTCTTTTGCCTACAATCTTCTCACACTGATTGGTTCTCAAGCTTTCCCCGCCATTAGGTGGGTTCAGTCACTAGCTTTCGCGCCATTGTCCATTGAATATAAATGAGCCTTGTTACTGAATTCCCCTTGAATTCCCCTGGTATTCCCCTTCACTTCCTTTGCACTCTCCTACACTCCTTTAGCAAACCATTGGTCAGCGCATTTGACGAACTCATGGACGAATATTCTTAGCGCGAAAAACTCGCAAGTGTTGTTCAAACTTTTTATTCCTTACACTCGAATATAAACCAAAATTTTCAATATGTTTCCTCTCTTCAATCACACAACTTTGAATATCCCTTAACATACGCATCAATCATCAAACAACGAGGCGCCGGTTGCCAATGACTAGGTGAAAGCCCATTTAGTGGTGGAATGGAGTGATTCAGTATGAATTTTTACCGTATAAAACGCGTTTTGTCATAGAATAAACATTGCTGTTTAACGCACCGCTACGCAAGTAATTATGCGAACTAAAATTTGAACTGGATTTGCATGAAAGATTATAGCACTCCTTTGTTCAGTTAGTTAAGAAACAATTAATTACATTGAGCGGTCGCTCAATGGGCTTTTAAAGTGAATTGTTCATTTTTGTCGAATCACGTGTAGATCATTAAAGACAATTAGACATCAAACACACAAATTGTCAAGTCCGGCAAAACGTTTATTTTATTTTGGTTAACAACTACAAAGCAAAGTCATTAGTACAGACTTAGTGGTCTTGAGTCTCGTCTACGTCAGGAGGGTAAAAAGTCTCTTTTGATTTCTTCCGGTTGCAGTGTGTTGTGGTGGTGGTGGTGGCGGTGGTGAAAAAAATAGAATTGTGGTGGTGGTGCTGAAGCAATAGAATTGTGGTGGTGGTGGCGGTGGCGGTGGCGGTGAAAACAACAGAATTTGGGTGATAGTTGTGAAAAAAAAAGAATTGTGGTGGTGGTGGTGTTCAAAAACAAACAAAATAACTAACCTTCACATTTGTCTCCACTCCATGGCAGTTTGCAGGAACAAGAAAACGTTTCCTTTTTCTTGTCAAACAAGCAAGAACCTCCATTGAGGCAGCCGGTCATAACACACCCCTGAATAGAGATGATACAACAATGAGAACTCCTTTTTTGGTTTTACATTATTCTAATAACAATTTAAAACATTAAGATTTTTGTAAGCGTGAGGTCGTACACTGTCCGCAAGCGACCAACTTCCCTAGCCTGCGAGCAAGCTCTCCAGGGCATTCTGGCGGCGGAGTGGGAAAAGGAAGGAGAGCTTGCAACTACGTCTCTGGAATTTGAATATCTGCATCAAAATTTCGATGCAAAATGTTGATTGGCGGATTGGTAATGACGTCATCAGTCTTCACGCGAAGACGACAAAACAAACGCCGAATGCGACGTATAAAACAACGAATCTAAAATTTTTAGAATCTGAAATTGCCTACGCCAAAGCCAACAAAGCGAAACCGTTACTAAAATGTAACTTATACTAAAAATCGAAGGTTATGATGTTTGAAAGAGAATTAGAGTAAAATAGCAAGTTTTTTTCCTGGAATTATTTTTAGTTCACAGTGCACTGAATTTGCATACTGTGAGGGGCTGTTCACATGATACCAGAGTGAGTTTCATTCCGGAATGAGTTTCGTTCCAGAATGAAGTTCGTACTGCGTTCACATGACAAAATCGACCGGCTCAGCCATCTTGAAAACGACCGTTTTGTCCTCCATTTTGAAAACGATACGCATGCGCCACTCGCGCCAGACTACACGGTTTGCGTTTTCATCTCGGAACGGAGTTCGTTTTCAGTTTACATGATACCAGAATGAAATATCATACCAGAACGAGAATTTCATTCGGATTGAAAACCGGAATGAACTCATTCCGGAATGACTTGTGTGGGGACGAAATTTTGTCTTGGTATCATGTAAACAGATACAGAGAAATATATGGGGATGGAATGAACTCGTTCTGGAATGAAAGTCATTCCGGTATCGTGTGAACGGCCCCTGAGTCTCAAAATAAATTGCGCAAGCGATGTGGGAACAAATCGAACCTTTCTTTCGCGCCCTTTATCCTTCGATTAAAAATTGAAATAGTAAATGAAACTTAGGCGCCGTTTACATGAGTTATTTCATCCCGGGATGAATTTTTACCCCGGGATGACCTTCATCTCATTCCGGGATGACTTTCATCTCGGTGTCTGGTCTTCTTCAGCACCGGGATGAAATCATCCCGGGGCGAACCCATTTTTGCTCCAAATCATGTAAACGCTTACAGGTAAATGACCAGACACAGAGATGAACGTCATCCCGGGATGAGATGAAGGTCATCCCGGGGTGAAATAACTCATGTACTGTAAACGGCGCCTTAAAGTCAATGACAACTGTTAAAGAATTTGTAAGAAATAACGAATACGGTCCGAAGTTAGTTTCAGTTCAAAACCGCATCAAATTTGCATAACGCTTGAAATCTGACCTTCTTTCGTTATATTGAAGCTATATTGAAGCTAAGCGGCTAAGTGGAAAATGAGGAGTGCGGAGTGCGGAGTGCGGAGTGTGGAAAACGCGGACTGTAGAAAATGCGGAGTGTGGAAATGCGGAGTGTGGAAAATGCGGTGTGTAGAAAATGAGGAGTGTGGAAAATGCGGAGTGTGGAAAACGCGGAGTGTAGAAAATGCGGAGTGTTAAAGAAAAATATATTAAAAGGAAAAAGTCAAAAGAACAAAAAAAGATAATATCGCCACACGTACTCAATTATATAAGGTATAACACCCTACATAGCTCCCCTGCCCACTGTACAGACCCTGGAAAGGGCAATGTACTCTTAACAAAATGAAAAATCACAAAATTTATTTTTTTGCTTATTTTCAAAATCGCGAAATTAAGTACTCGTAAACACGTCTTTCCAATTCTATAGAAATAAAGTACACGTGAAAATTAATGACTATAAAAAGCTTGTATGGAAAGGGAAATTAAAAAATAATCTTTAATTCCGCTATATTCTTGGTAAGATCGTTTTAAATGTTTAATTAAAGGTGATATCTTCACACGGACACAAGTAACAAGGTATAACACTCTACAAAACTCCTTCATGCATCATTGCATTTTAACGCGCGTAGCATTATTGTGAATCAACGATATTAACAATCAGTCCATGTTCTTTGAAAAAGTGATGCATGATTGAGTTTCATTGCTAAATCGTACATTATTGTTTTGTAGCTATGAAAAACAGTAACGAATACTGAGGTAAATAAAACAAATCCACGCGTGTAGCATTACTGTTAATTAACGATATTAACAATCAGTCCATGTTCTTTTAGCATTTCCTTCTGGCTTTCATCAAGTGAGTGGTAGGTGCTGAAGTCGATATGTACACGTCCGTCAAAAACAGGGTTTTTTTGGCATGATATGCGCAGGGCTGGGATGGTAATAGGTATTGGTAAAGTCTGTGCTGTACACCAACGCCCCTGTGTTGTCGTCCCTGCGTACCTGCCGACGGTCGACGTGCTTGACCACGGTGTTGTGTGGTGGCTGACGAAATTTTTCTGCAAAATTGTCACCGCATCCGTAGCACTTCCTCACACTTTTTTTCTAAACCGGAAACAACTACTATGGCTTAACCGGAAATAAAAACTACACAACTTCATTTATTTCCCTAGAATTCGAAAGACGTGTTTTACGAGCACTAAATTTCGCGGTTTTGAAAACAAACAAACAAAAAAATAATTTTTTTCATTTCGTTAAGAGTACTGTGCTTTTCCAGGGTCCGCACAGGGGGCATGAGACGGGAAGGAGTTATATTGGGTGTTATACCTACGTGTGGCGATATGACCTTATTTCTTTCTTTTAAGCTTTTTATATATTTTTCTTTAACATTCCTCATTTTTCTACACTCCATATTTTCCACACTCCGCACTCCGCACTCCGCACTCCGCACTCCGCACTCCGCACTCCGCACTCCGCACTCCGCCCTCCTTATTTTCCACTTAACCAAGCTATTTCGTTATATTGAAGCTCTTTTCTGGTTTGCGCTGATTGGCCAAAATCTGACAGCTCAGACAACGGGGAGCCACAGCTGCGCTGGAGGCGGAATTCAAATTCCAGAGACGTAGTTGCAAGCTCTCCTTCCTTTTCCCGCCCCGCGGCGAGATCGCCCCGGAGAGCTTGCTCGCAGGCTAGAATTTCCCCTGCGCTTAAGAGCGGTTTGCTGTAAGAACCGACTAAGGGTATGCAAGATAGAAAAATCCGATTTTCTCAATATCTGCCAGAATAAAGGCTTTGGTGAACTAGTTCTAAAAATATAAGTTTCGGGTCGTTTAGATTTTTATTTATTTTTTAGTGAATATTTTCGTATTTTGCCCTTCGCGGCAGTCAAAATCAACGCCAAAATCGTGACTTTTCCGGAAACTCCTGTTCAAATATTCAAAGCGTCCTAAAAAAGATTAACCCGGGGAGTTAAAAGATCTTATTTCCTCTGTTTATTAGCAGTGTCAAAGCTTCATGAAAAGCGAACGTGAATTTTTAACGGAATTTTAAAATTTATACCCAACAACGGTCGTTAGTGACAACCCAATTTAGGCTAAATTCAAGGCTCAAAAAAGCACTCTGGTACATGGCTTTACACAACAAGACTATACTCCGGGAAAGAACAATCACTTCAACTAAACATCGGCCGAAAAACATTTTGGGACAAATGAAACGGGAAATTTTGAGAGCGCTTTGAAAACAGGCTACTTGAGTGATATGAGCGACCCTTTGACCTTTCATGTCAACGGAAATCAACACACAGCAGCTCTTAAAGTTAAAATGTGACTTTCCTTCGCCAGAATACGAGTTTGCTTGTTTTTCTAGAATGTTTTCAAATAGAGAAAACTAGGATTTTGAATTTGGACGCCTTTGTTCCCAATAATGAGCGAAGTTGGGCAATTTAGAGAAGTATGTTATGAAATTGACCTACTCTATTTATCACCGAATTATACATTCAAAGTCTGTCTACAACAGGAATGCGGAATCAATAACGAAGTAAAAACCCGATTCATGAAATGCTTAGGAAATAACTCCTGGCTAGAAACTGCAACTTTCATTGCAAAACACATAGCAAAATCGCCGAGCGGTGTTGCACGTGAGTTGTCAAATGTTTCTATAGTGCTGTCGAGGTTCCCTATGTTAACGATTAACCAGATTTAGGCCCGCATAGCGTGCAGTCGGAAACAACACTATGGAGAGGAACGCTTATGCTTTATAGGAAAAAACAAGGGGAAAAAGGAAAAAGAGAGCTTTTATTACATATATACTTATTATTATATATATTTTATATATTTTTACATCCAAACTGGTGACACGTACAATAGAGTTCTTCTGTTACTGATAGGTTGCCCGAGGAAATTTGATGTTCACAACAGATATTAGTCCAAGAACGTAGTTTGAGGGCTTATATGAAGTTTGCATGCGCATCAAATTTCCCAGGGAACCTATATCACACATAGGGCCTGAGACAGAATCTCTCTATTGTTTTTATCGTCCAACGCTAATTTTTGAGCGAAAATTGCCAATATGCGTTGATAAGTGCTACTGAGGAGAGACAGTATTGCGTCACGTGATCGATTTCGACCAAATGAAGCACGCTAAAATTTAGCGTTGTAATAGAAAAGGTTAGCGTCTTGTTGAACAAGCGACTGAAGCGTAGTAAACATACAAAATTCATTCAATTATTCACTCCAGAAGGCTCTTCGAACTCCCATTCTTAGTGAAACATTTTACCTTTTGGTAAATAAAACACATAAAACCCAAAAAATCAGACTGAATGTCTTTCTCTAGTTTTCGATAAAACAGCAGCCACTTCCCTCGACTGGTTCCGCTACGGCAGAAGGTGCTGTGTTTTGTGCCTTGCATGGGATACATATGTGCGCACGCCATAATACTCACAAACAGTCTTTAGCACGGCTGTTCTCGGCCTTTTCTTGCTGCCTTTCCTATGCATGTCGCACAGGTTCAACTTGTCATAAGCGATAAGATTGTAAAAAAAAAAAATAATAATAATAATAATAATTTTATACTACTGTTCTACTGTTCTTAGCCCCTTCCCCCTACCCTTGGTTACATAACTCAACCATGGACATGGCCGCATTTTATTTCTTTGCTAAGAGTCTTTAATTAGAAGGTCTAATGTCCGCTAAGGAAGAAAGATATTGCACCCTGCGCCATGCGAGAAATACATCTGCCCAAGCCAAAATACCAAAGAAAAACACTCTTAAGCATGGGTATGCTTAGCGTTTTCACGCTGCCTTTCTTATGCAAGTCGCACAAGTTCAGGTCAGTGTTGTAAGCGATGGCGTGCTATAACTGTACAAGCCCGATCTAATGCAATCTATCGGGTATAGAACTTTTGCTTCTCTAGCGCAGCACTATGACTTAAACGCTTACCGCGAAGTAAAAAGCCAATTCGCCTATCAGAGTGACGCAGCTTATAAATTATTCTCGAAGAGAACAACTCATCCATCGTGCAGTGAGGAACTAGTACCTGAAGAACAACCTCGACCTATCTGCTTTCTTAGCAACTCGAATATATGTCAAGTTCTTGCCTGTACCCAGTTTGTTGCGCAACTTTGATTAGTAGTCTCTTTTTCATGGCAAATGTTTCAGTAAAAAATGAGGCCAGTATTTTCCTTTGCCAACGTCAAACGCTCGCTCTCCAAACTGTTGCCGTGTCACAAGAAAACTCAAAATTGATTAGCATGTTTACACCGTCGAATTTACTTGAGGAAGTTGCAAGTGACAGTCGCAAGCTATTTGTAAATCGTGACAATCATTCATGTGTCTAAGTTCGTGAGTTCCGATAGCCTGCGTAGCAAGCACTTCCGAAGACTTTTCCGCCTTTTTGAGGCATTTTGCGTTTTTGCCGCGCCAAATTAAGGCGTGCGCAAAAAAGGAAGGAGCGGGGAGGGCGGGAGGGGGGGCAGGAGAGGCAAAAAAAGGAAACGTTTGCCCGCAAACGCCACAAGTTTGAAAAACGTCCCTTTAGCACTCAAGGTTTGGTGAATTCATAGCGTGACAGCTTGACAATAAAGCAACAAATAACAGATCACCGGATGTTACAAATTTACTTTCGTCTAAATCAAAGCATGCTCCACGTAAGTCAAACCCACGAACTGCAGCGACGAAGCATTCGGAGATGTGATGTCGAAACCTCGAAAGTTGGAAGCTCAAAGGGGGGCGCTTCAGGATTTGTCGTTGTAATTTCAAAGTTAATAAATTTGGAAATTTATCTCTGCTAGGAAAATCGGTTTTATTTCTTCGGGAACCTTTTCAAAGCGTCGGAAAGAAAGGATTCTTAAGGAGCAATTCTTGCTGATATCTTCAGAGTGGTTACAGTGGAAGTTGTTGAAAACTTGTATAGCTATTTTCGGAACGTGTCTGTAATCTTTGTGCTCGAAAAATAAGGAACTGAAGGGCATTATTCGAAGTTATTCGGAATGCAATAAGTATATTGAGTCTCCTGTTTCCCAAGCTCCGCCAAATCAGCGTATCAACTTGTCTAAACGACTGCTCAAACCTCCATCAGGCAACAGTCTTTGTAGAAAGAGAAAGCTTCCCAAACGTCCCTGTGATTTGAAGCCACCGAACAGCCATCTTCTAGAGTCAAACCTGACCATGGAAATTTTCCAGCTGGAGAGAAACACTTAGTTGTGTTGATGCGGTCACGCTCAAATTAACTTAACTGATTTTATTGACGTTCTTTGGCGTACGGGTTTTTCAAAATCGTGTGGTTTGCGGACAAGCATTTTTTTCCTCCCTTCTCCCGGCCCCTTCTCCCACTTCTTTTGCGCTCGGCCCAATTTTTGCGCGGCCAAAAAGCGAAAAATGCTTCGAACGTACGAAAAACCCTAGGCCCACAGAAACGCTTGCTACACAGGCTGGGGTTTCGATAGTGTCTACCTCTATGTTACAAGCCCCTTTTTCTCTTTCTGAGTAACCGAAATCCACTCTGCAGACACCCGTCCAGTTATTGACCTTTTTTAGAGTACATGATGCTACACAGCAGTTAATAGCACCCAGCGTACTCACGTCGTAGGATAGCGGTGTCGATCGTGGGATTCTTGATCCCTTGAGTTATACAGCAAAGTTCTCTTGTGATGTCGGCAACACGGGCAGTTGCTGCTTCTGTTTTTGTGTTTATTTTTCGCTCTGGCAATGCAGGTGGGCAAGGGTCTTAACATATGGTTACTGTGCGGAATGCAGTAAAATCTGTTTCCTACCAGTAAAGCATGTTAGCTTGTTGAGAATCATTGTCCTGATGATTTGCGAAGTATTCAGCATTTTTCCAGGGACAGGCAGAGGTACCGCTGCCCAAACGGGAGATATTAAGTGAGAAAAATCTCTGTGATACCTGCCAGATTGTACTGGATGAAGTACTTTTTTAAGTATAAAATTAAATTTTTCACAACCTCATCGCATATGTCTGACTCGAACCTGTGCGACATGTATAGGAAAGACAGCATGAAAAGGCTTGTCTACGGGTGTGGCTGCTGTATCATCGAACACGAGCAGTGAGAAAGACATTTGTGAAGCAAAGGAAATAGGAGACGTCAGCAAGCGGGCTAGCACTATAAGGCTCTATTAAACCATAAAGGCCACCGACATTGGGAGAACTTGCTTAGTAGTACGTGTCACCGGTTTCAACGTAAAAAAACATATGTAATAATAAGTATATATGTAATAAAAGCTCTCTTTTTCCTTTTTCCCCTACTTTTTTTCCTATCAAGCACAAGCGTTCGTCACCATAGTGTTGTTTTGCGACTGCACGCTATGCGGGCCTAAAATCTGGTTAATCGTCAACATAGGGAACCTCGGCCGCACTGTAGAAACATTTGACAACTCACGTGCAACACGGCTCGGCGATCTTGCTATGTGTTGTGCAATGAAAGTTGCAGTTTCCAGCCAGGAAAAGCTCACTTAGGTAAGAGTTATTTCCTAAACATTTCAAGAATCGGTTTTTTACTTCGTTATTGATTCCGCATTCCCGTTGTAAACAGACTTTGAATGTATAATTCGGTGATAAACAGAGTAGGTCAATTTCATAACATACTTCTCTAAATTGCCCAACATCGCTCATTATTGGGAACAAAGGCGTCCAAATTCAAAATCCTAGTTTTCTCTATTTGAAAACATTCTAGAAAAACAAGCAAACTCGTATTCTGGCGAAGGAAAGTCACATTTTGTCAGAGCTGCTGTGTGTTGATTTCCGTTGACATGAAAGGTCAAAGGGTCGCTCATATCACTCAAGTAGCCTGTTTTCAAAGCGCTCTCAAAATTTCCCGTTTCATTTGTCCCAAAATGTTTTTCGGCCGATGTTTAGTTGAAGTGATTGTTCTTTCCCAGAGTATAGTCTCGTTGTGTAAAGCCATGTACCAGAGTGCTTTTTTGAGCCTTGAATTTAGCCTAAATTGGGTTGTCGCTAACGACCGTTGTTGGGTATAAATTTTAAAATTCTGTTAAAAATTCACGTTCGCTTTTCATGAAGCTTTGACACTGCTAATAAACAGAGAAAATAAGATCTTTTAACTCCCCGGGTTAATCTTATTTAGGACGCTTTGAATATTTGAACAGGAGTTTCCGGAAAAGTCACGATTTTGGCGTTGATTTTGACTGCCGCGCAGGGCAAAATACGAAAATATTCACTAAAAAATAAAGAAAAACCTAAACGACCTGAAACTTATATTTTTAGAACTAGTTCACCAAAGCCTTTATTCTGGCAGATATTGAGAAAATCGGATTTTTCTATCTTGCATACCCTTAGTCGGTTCTTACAGCAAACCGCTCTTAATACGCTGAGGTTTCTGTAGGCTAAGCATAATAAAACTACTTCCCATATGCTAGTCCATCACAGGGTTACCTAAACACTTTGTCGCCGGTGGAGAGAGACAATTTGGAGGAAAGTTTGTTATCTAAGAAAACAAAACAAAACGATTTAGAGACCAGACCTTGAACTCGCCAACACCCTCCAATCATTCCAAGGAAAATCCGATCAGGAACTTAACACGCTGGGCACAACCCATCGCGCCTGTGCTTTCACTGTATGGTAGAATTTCTTTCATTTTGCCTTTGAATACCGATGGTGTATATTGGTAATAGTGTACCTACCTTAAGAAACATTGAGAATGTAACGCCTGGTTGATCAATAAGCTCGCTGTCTCCGTTGATAGGAGCGGTGTTGTGTTTGTTCAGTTCACAACTTCCTTTTTCAATCTCGTTCAAAGGCTTCTTGAAGTTTGTGGAGATACACCAAGAGTTTCTCAGACAGGAATGGCTGCACGACATTAAACTGGGAGACTGGAATCGTTCAACAACATGTCCAGCTAGTCGCTTGTTTTCCCGCGTTATGAAGTATGCAGAGTTTTCATCAGCGGGAAAAACTTCAGCATTCATAATGACATGAAACAGGATAAGATACCGAATCATTTTAGGTGTGTTTTTCATCAGTGCAAACTCTAGTTCCACCATGGTGTCGGCTGTCACTGAGATTATCAACTTATGTGCAGTATGTTACAGAGTGCAGTAAAGAACACTACTGTTGAAATACAAAACCAAGAAGCAGGTGAAATTAAGCACGACAAAGATAAAATTATTATTTTTGCTCCAATTTTCACCCCCTTCAATTTTGGTCCCTTCTATTAATCACCTCATTTAAATAACCAGCTCTTTTGAGCAAATAAAACGTAACCGTGGATGGCTGTTGTTGACACGGGAAGTCATGTTTTTTATTAACTTCCGGCAACCTAGGCCTCCTCTTATTTCATTCTCTGTCGCAGACTTCCAAGATTTCAGATATTAGTTACAATTATCATGTTTTACGACATATTTTCTGACAAAATGGCAGGAAACGAAGCTTTTAAAACAAGCCAAAAGGTACGCATCTCGCGTAAAATATTGACGTAAAAAGTTGTTGACATGCTACGAAAACAGAACTTAGTGGTTATTCAAACAGTGTTCCACAGTTGACTCTTTTAAATTGAGATTAAAAACTTTTTCTTTTTAACAGCGTCTATAGTGAGATTAGGTAAATAACGTATTGTAAAAAGGATTGAGACTTCCATACGTTGTAAAATGCGTTTTTAAGCACCTTGTTATTATTATTATTATTATTATTATTATTATTATTATTATTATTATTATTAGTGCAGTAGCAATAACATAAAAGTTGTTTGATATTCTTTGAAGTTGCTTTCAACTTTCATATGACAGACGACAACTGAAAAACCGGAGTTTTGCATGCTATGTGAAGTTAAACAACGGAAACCGTGGATCAGCTGCAAATTTGGCATAGTTGCTTTTAAACAGGAAGTTGAATTTAGTTGCTTTTAAACAGGAAGTTGAAATTAATCTTTAATTTCTGCAAACTTGGGCGCCACACTGTGAGGCATACGTTGTTGATCGATAGATAGAATATTTATTCTTTCAAATTAAGTCGCAAGTGAAAGTTTTTAAAATACACAGCTTAAAAATCCGGTCAAGATTCAGATCTGACAAATAATTTTCTTGGACAATTTCTACATTGAGTCGTGTAGGCGCACGTATAGATAAGAAAGTTGGCATGCCAGATTTCCTTACAGGCAACAATCAAAATTCTGGCAAATCAGCGATATAAGAAAAAACAATCAAAACAAAAGAAATGAAAATTAAAGAAAATGTTCGAATCTGAAATTTGCCCTTGTGCTTAATGTGAACCAGATATTTCTTTATTTTTCTAAAGAAAACAAATATGGCTTGAGTTTTTGCTTGCAAACTGCCATCATCGACGGCCGACTGCCTTTCACTTCTGGTGGAAACAGAGTACAAAAAATCCCTACATCAATATTGTGCTGTGGGTAAACACGTTTTTTTCACCGAAACTAAGCAACCACAACTCTAGAAAGCTTTAAAATACGTAAAAATGCATGGCATCTTCTTTCCAAATTTAACCTCACTTACCTCTGAAAAAGGCGTGCTTACCCCCAATGGGCATTTAGAATGCTAATAATAATAATAATAATAATATTAATAATAATAACATGTTTTACCAGGGTAAACCCGTCAGCAAAAGCTGTTATAAATGGGTGCCCTGGGTCGCCCTGGGCAACTAAAAATAACAAATAATAAGTATAAGAAAAATTACAATAATAATGAAAAGATCTAGACCATTACGCATAGTAGAATAATTATGCGATGACTTGATAAAATAATCCCTAACCAAATCTGGAGCATTGTTATGGACGCACTTAAATACGAAAGTTACATTATGCATAATAGAACGCGACTTAGGGACTCAACCCTATTTAGCCTGGGGGGTGGGCGCACATTGTGCCCGCGCTGACTTTAACGAATTATAACTTTTAAACGGCTAGACAAATAATCACCAAATTTGGTGACTTTTCCTGGAATTATCAGACAAAAATTTCCTGTGGCAATGACGCGTCCACGATGACTGACGTTTCCATAGCAACCGTCTACTCAGGAGGTGTTTTGACTATTTTCTGTCTTTTTTCAGTCTTTTTTTTCAGTTTTTTCCCCTTTGTTTCTAAGAAGAAGATAATCCTTTACTTTTTGTGCTTGTTTTCATAAAAGTATATTTCTTAGAGCAAATTCATATATTTTGCAATGTCGTCATTGTCAGCTGTTTGACTGCATGATCGGGATTCAAGATGGCGGCTCAAAATTCAAAATGGCTGCTTTTTGAAGTCATTGTTACGTCATGAAGCGTCATAATGGACACATCATAAACTCAATCTGTTAAGCTAATGACGTGCTAAAAACGTGCCAAGTTTCATCACAAGAGCGTGAATACTTTTCGAGATCTATAGCCCCCCCCCCCGCCCCCCCCCCTTCATGCTCAGAAACTCACAAAATGCCGAGGCGAAATAGGGTTAAGATCTGCTTTTTCCCCGCATAGGCTTAAACCGCACAAAAATACCTTTGTATTAGTAGGCACCGTCCTTAGTAAACTCGAGTTTGTCAGACCATCCCAAGATGCCCAGAGAGTCTGACCAGTAACAACTGAAAGAAGCCACCATCCTTAAACATCCTTTGTAGTGATAATCAACAAAAACAATAACAGTTTAATGACGTATGCCCATGTGTATACAAGGTATCATCTTTTAATATTCTAATTAGCTTATATATTCTTCTTTAATGTGTCTTTGTTCTTTATTTGTTCTTCACTGTGTAACAATAAGACTTTATTTAAGTGACAAAGTGTATCATGTATGTTGATTATGGACTATTGATATATTGATTATTGGACAATCTTTCTAACGAACTACATTTACATGGCATCTGTCGATGTTTAACGTTTTTTCAAATGTTGAGATCAATCAATTGAACTCTTGGAGCAATTCAGCATTTTCAGTTTACAAAATCAGTTCTCCTATCTGTTTTAACACCACTACTGAACATGTTTATACTCCGCTGTTAGTTCAAGCCAAACAGGGACCTTTAAAGCGAACATTGACGTAACCTTCTCCTTTATTGCATGCTCCTCCACCTCCACCATCCGTTGAATGAAAACCCAATGGATATCCACCCGTTCCTCCATTTAGAAACGATTACCCTTTCGCCTCTTCGCAGCTCACACTGTTGCAACATGTGCCATCAGCACTCAACCCTCCACCAGGTCCCCCATCCCTTGCTAGGAAATAACCTCCAGAAACACAAGCCAGACCACCCTGTCCTACGGTGCCATTATTCAATTCTTCAGCTTCACCGGCTTGTCCATGTTCACAATGGTACTCACGTGATGCTCTTCCCCCACCGCCCGCGATACCAAGGGGGGTACTGTTAGAAGCAAAAACAATACATGATTCCCCACCACCACCACCTCCAGAATATCCACGTACAAACCCTTGCCGACCAACCAACACAACAAGTTCGGTTCCCTCCTCAAGATGAACAGTACCGTTTACTCTCGCGTCTTTGCCACCTTTCTTTTCCCTGTGGGTTGCATCTCCCCCCAAGGCACTGCACATGTCAGTGTTGGACCAGCCAGTTAAAACCCCCATCCACTTGTACTTCAGTAAAGAAAGACCAAAATTTGTAAAAGCAGAATAACTGATGACCAAACTTCACGGACGTTTTCAACGGGATTTACGCCGAAAATTCGAATTCTGGACAAACTCTACTGGCTTCCGATTGGTTTATAAGCAATGGCCGGAATTGAATTGGCTTGTGTGATAGATTACACATGTGCCGAACCATGAAACCATCCTTAAGTCGAACAGAACGGTCAAGGAGTCGAAATGTAGAGACGTTTTGGTCAGCTTTTCACTTTTTTCGAAATTGCAGTTTTGTACAAATCGTTGAAATCGTTAAAACATTGATTGCTCCCTTCGAACCGTACATAGTCGTTGCCGGTTTAATGTTTATCCTTCTGGATAGCTGACAGAGACGGAGGGGCAAACGGAACGACAGAAAACACCGAACAGAAAATGAGAAGTCTTGAATATCTTCATCGAAGAAGAGCAGCATTCAAAGGAGTCGTTACCAGAAGCAGAAAAAAGGAGGAAGAAATCGTATCCATTGGAAAATGCTAATCAAGCTACTCAACAAATTATCGCCTTGCAAGCTGACTAGTCTAAACAATCAAAATTAAAAGAATGGTTAGATCAGCTCCCGAGCGAATTCGAAGATACCGTTGACAAAGTTGAAGAAAATTTGGGACGTCGTGCAGAAGCTCCAGTTATCGGTTATTGGCCACGGAGATTTTGTCGACGATTGTCTGAGCAAATTTTAATGACAAAACTAGTCAAACCACCGAATTCCGATGTTCCCAAGCTTCCGGAATGACAGGAACGTTAGTAAAGGATGAGGTAGCTGCATTAACTGTTAAAGGTCAAACAAGAAAGGAAAGCAACAAAAGAAGAACTTAAGCTACAAGTGAACAGCAAAATTAAAATTAAACAGTTGAAAGACGAGGCCCCACGTTGCAAAAGAGAAGCTGAACTGTTGTCGCATTAGCGCAATCTAAAGAGAAAAAGCCCTTTCGAAGGAATGTTGGTAAATTGTTCAAAGGAATTAAGAAACCCGTGTTGACCGTGTTTAGCGGAGATAAGGACCTTTATTACGACGACTGGAAAGCGCATTTTTGAAATATTCGTGGATCGTATGAAAGTTCCAGCTAAAACCAAGATGATGATGTTCAAAAACGGTTGAGCGGTTGGGATACACCTCTAGACAATACCAACCTAGCTGCCGTAGAGACTCAACCCAACCGTCAACGGCTGAAACGTGGACCTTACAAGAAATGTGCTAAGGCCTAACCATTCCAGACTGGAATAAGCACAAAGTCAAGTGGGATCATCTCAAGAACATCAATTTTCCTAAAGCTCCTGGAAGAAAAACGATTAACCTTCTGATCGGATCAGAAGATCCTGAGCTTGCTCTAACACTAGAAGAACATTTTGGCCCAATTGGAATCTCGATACCAAGAAAATCACCATTAGGATGGACCTGCGTTGGACGTCTACCAGCTCTCGCTTCCAATAAAAACAGCTTACGCCACAACGTTTCCAACGGAGAGACACACCTTGGTGACCAATTGCGAGAAATGTGGCAAATTGCCCCCCTTGGAATTAAAAATTCAGAAGTTGGAGGAAAGAGAGAGACCACTACAGTGCGTATCGTATTTGAAACTCTGCAGCTAGTTGAAAAGGAACATCTTTGAATGAAGTTACAGTGAGATGTTCTAGAAGTTCTTGTCCGATTTCGAAAAAGGCCTGTTGCCCTAGTGGCGGACATGGACGAAATGTTTTCTCAAGTATTTCAGAAGAGCTCAACAGAGCTTACTAAGATCTCCTGCCATTATGATATTTAGCAGATATGCATGTATTTACGTAGATGAAGCAAATAAAGGAGAAGTTCATACATAAAGTGTGACATAGCTGACAAACACCGCAGACACCACAGATTCCTGTGGAGAGATCTCAATCTAACGACGCTTGTTGAAACCGATGAAGCAGTTCGTTTGGTTTTGGGAGAGACAGCATCCCCTGACCTTGATCAAATCGTAGTTCGCAGTCACGCAAAGGACGTTCAAGACAAACACCCAGCAGCAGCTCTGGTTATGCTTCTAAACATGTACATGGATGATGTTCTCGATTCAGAGGATTCAGAAGGAGATGCTGTACACGTTCGAGACGACATGGTAAAATTCTTAAGTGACGCTGGTTTCTGAGCCCAAAAGTGATCAGTAATCTAGCAAACGTGTTACAAGACATCCCAGAGAAGGATCAACACTAGAAGAACATTTTGGCCCAATTGGAATCTCGATACCAAGAAAATCACCATTAGGATGGACCTGCGTTGGACGTCTACCAGCTCTCGCTTCCAATAAAAACAGCTTACGCCACAACGTTTCCAACGGAGAGACACACCTTGGTGACCAATTGCGAGAAATGTGGCAAATTGCCCCCCTTGGAATTAAAAATTCAGAAGTTGGAGGAAAGAGAGAGACCACTACAGTGCGTATCGTATTTGAAACTCTGCAGCTAGTTGAAAAGGAACATCTTTGAATGAAGTTACAGTGAGATGTTCTAGAAGTTCTTGTCCGATTTCGAAAAAGGCCTGTTGCCCTAGTGGCGGACATGGACGAAATGTTTTCTCAAGTATTTCAGAAGAGCTCAACAGAGCTTACTAAGATCTCCTGCCATTATGATATTTAGCAGATATGCATGTATTTACGTAGATGAAGCAAATAAAGGAGAAGTTCATACATAAAGTGTGACATAGCTGACAAACACCGCAGACACCACAGATTCCTGTGGAGAGATCTCAATCTAACGACGCTTGTTGAAACCGATGAAGCAGTTCGTTTGGTTTTGGGAGAGACAGCATCCCCTGACCCTGATCAAATCGTAGTTCGCAGTCACGCAAAGGACGTTCAAGACAAACACCCAGCAGCAGCTCTGGTTATGCTTCTAAACATGTACATGGATGATGTTCTCGATTCAGAGGATTCAGAAGGAGATGCTGTACACGTTCGAGACGATATGGTAAAATTCTTAAGTGACGCTGGTTTCTGAGCCCAAAAGTGATCAGTAATCTAGCAAACGTGTTACAAGACATCCCAGAGAAGGATCAAGCAACCGGAGTGAGGCTTGAAGAATTAGAGTTGCCGGTTGTAAAAAAGTTAGGGGTGCAGTGGAATACAAGTGAAGATGTGTTAACTTTCACGGTCAAATGAAAAACCTGTCCTTCTGCACAAAACGAGGACTCAGGTTTGACTCGTTTACTCTGTTTGATCCACTTCAGTTCCTGGCCCTTTATGTCATCAGAGAAAAAATGGTATTACAAGAAGCTTGATTTAGAGGTTTTGAATGGGATGAGGAGTTTCCTAGCGATTTGAAAGTCACCACTCAGCAGTGAGCAGAGCAGTTCGCTGAAGCGTTGAATGTGAAAGTTCAACGTTGCTATCGACTTGACGAGAAAATGGAACAAGTACCAGAAACTTCACCTCAGCTATTGATTAATTTCTATACATTTTCGGAGGACTATAAAAGGTGTCGTTTAGAGTGTGAAATAAGGTCAGTTTACATTTTTGGAAAGCCAACAGCAGCTCGGAAATTAGGGGCAAAAATTCCGTTCCCCTTTCAGAGAATGCGGTGAAACAATCTGAGAAATTAGAAAATGGCATTTCAGCTATTCTGCTCAAATCGGTTCCTCTTTAGGTACCCCATACACAGAAATCCGAGGGAGAGTCAGCGAGATTATGATTATCGATTCAATTGACGAATCGCTACCCGTGCACAATGAATGTTGTCGCAAATTAAAGATAAAAAGTTGACTTCATTACATCAACGCGCTTCTCATTCTCTTAGATAAGAGCACGAATGTTTAGAGAGTAAGTACTCTATGACTTTGTCGCGTGGCAATATTCCTTCGAACTACAAAGAGAGAAATTGACTGGACGAGCCACTAAACCCTGAATAACGGTCAATTAAAACAGATTAATAAAGAGCCTTAAGGGCAGACTTCAACCGCTCGTTTGCCGCTGCCGTCTTAAAATGGAACATTTCTTCTCAAGTTCCACCTCGCCTAGTTAAAAGCTAAATTACACAAAGAAGCAGCTTGCCAACAGGGGCACCCAACGGTTCGTTTCGCGGAATATCTGTTCGGAATGCCTTAAATCGCCTGAGATTTCCGGATTTAATTGTAGTGAAAGCTAGAGATTTCTTCGGCGAAACATCGCGTTGGACTTTCGTAACAAGAGGACCAATTAGTTCCTATTTTTTTCGGAGGGACAAATGTGTCGTTTAGAGTGCAAAATAAGGTCAGCTGGCATTTTCAGAGAGCCATCAGCAGCTCGGAAATTCGACTGATAGGATGCTGTTTCCTAAAATTTTCTATGGCCTAAATTTTGAGCTAAAATATCCGATGAGGTCAATCTTTATTAGCTTATACAAAAATGTCTTTAAAAAGCTCTGAAACAATCTAAGAACGAGGAAAAGTAAATTTTCAAGTACTGTGTTAAACTTTTCTCGTTGGGTGGCCCTAACCTGCGATCAGGCTCTATTTTCGTTTCGCTCGGTGAAACATCCTAGCGGGATGGGCGAAACGAAAAATAGAGCCTGATACAATTCTTCTACGGAGCGTCTACCGCCCACTTTTATGATTGATTGACATTCAACAAAACAGCCAATCAAAATTTCTTCTGCTTGCACGATCCTCGGTGTGCAAATTTCCCATGACGGCAATTCGCAAAAAGTCACGCAAATGTCGGCAAAATAAGAAAATCATAGGCTACGATATATCTTCTAGGCACAAGCACTCAAATTGACACGATTGCTAACTTGAAGGTTCCGCTATTGTACATGGTTGCCCTGTCTGAGCGGAAACTGAATGAAAATTGAAAACACGACGAGGTTGTCATGTACCAAAGTATGCTGCATGCTTGAATCCTTTCCCATTTCAGGTGGTAGCCGTAAATATTCTCTTCGCATTTGTCACCGATTTTCTGCGTAAAAAACCTTGGGCAATTAAGAGAAATACCTTCAGATTCATTCTTTAGAATAAAGATACAAATAAAACCGTTTATAAACAAAGGAGTATTTTGTAATTTAATTTAGTTCCAGAAGATTAGCAGCGAATTTTATCTCTAAACAGTAGCGAATTTTAAAACAAAGAACATTTATTATAAAACTAGTCAGATCCTTTGATATCAAAGTCAGAGATCAATGAAACGACATGAGTATTAAACAATGAATGAATAAACTGAAAATCGTTATTGCGACTTGATTGCGGCTCTAGCCAAACATCAGTTTACCGTTAAGTTTACCGAATTATCTTTTGACTTGTTGATCATTCTTGGCGAAAGATACTTGTTCGTCTGCTGTTCCTTTTGTTTCGTAAAACGCGGAAACAACCACCACTCTGTTCATGTTATCAATACTAGCCGAAAGCCGTCAAATGAAAACTCCGAGACACGATGCGATAAAACGGAATACATACTTCACTGTTGCTGTACTTCTCTGCTCCAGGTGAAACAGCTTGCGTCAAACCGAACGCCATTCTCAGGAGAGAAAGAAATGGTGACAATTCTCCTAGAACGACGAGAATTTATTAGAGCAACACATTTTACTTCGCCAGACTTGTTCCTTGGTTGTTCCTTGGCGATGGCGGTCGGATCGAAATTGTGGGCGAGTCTCGTAGACAATTTACTTCCGTTGACAGCTCTATTGTTAAAGGGCCAATGAGATTGCGAGATTCCCGCGGCCAAAATTTGGCCGCCGACACGAACTCCTGCGAGAGATTGTGTCAGGCCCTATTTTAGCGAGCGACCAACGTAAGAGAATATGAGAGAGAGGCTAAATTCGACCTGATCGCAGGTTAGGGTGGCCCCGTTGCCAATAACACATGCGTGCTCTGGGTAGCCCTAGCCACAAATGGGAACTATGCGACCAAGGGTAGCAGGCATTAGCCCTTGATCTACGAAAAAAGAGATAAATAGTGAGCCTGAGTGTTAGCAGCCTCAGACAGCTTTTTCGGCCTTATTAAGCCTCATCTGTACGGCATAACAGGCTCAGGGTTCCCACAAAATGGAATCAAGTGACGATACAGTAAAACAATTGTGGGATGTGGCTAAAATGTGAACGTCAATACGGTTCCCTTGAGATGTTTTGACGTAACTGCATAATCGGACCTTTTCACCGATACAGCAGTCATATTGATTTTGCTCCCTGGGCATCCAATAGTACTCATTGAAATTTATTTATTATACAATCAATCCTGTATTATGGGATGCCTAGGGGGCAAAATCAATATGGCTGCTGTATCGGTAAAAATGTCTGTTCAGTTTAATATAAAAAAGAAAACCTTTTTAAATTTTTCTTTCTCTCTTTCTTTGCGTCACCCTTGGTCACTGGTAGCCTTCGAAAGTGAGGTGAGAGGTACAGGGGTGGGAACCCAGGAGAAAAGGGGGAGGGGGGTGTACGGGAGGCGGGATTCTCGCGGTGGAGGAAAGCGAAAGAAATAAGAAAAAATACAAACACGACATTCCATAACAACTAACTTTGCATGGACCACCGTAACAAAATAAAAGTACCGGATCCTGTAGTAAAGGATCTAATCAGTAAAAAGTAAAGAACCGGATACGATAAAAAAGCAATGCTGATTCAACGGTAGGGAAACTGATTGTATATTTTAACCAATGTTTCAAAAGGCACAGCCTTTCTTCTTCAGGGTCTTACAGAGAATGACTCTAAGGGCAAAAGAGTTACAATTTAAACTAAGGGTATACAATATGTTACTAGAAAAACAACATATAACAGCTTTTGTTATTCAACAAATTGTTACTATACCCATATTTGGTCAGGAAGCCCTCAATATCTGTCATCCGCACATGACAGATATCCAGCGATATACGTAGCTGGCCATTTTGTGGAAGTGCACGGCAGATGTTTTTTCATTTCTTGTTCAGGCGGCCATTTTGAAAGCGAGGCAGTTTTGGCAGTGTTCTCCGGAAATTGTAACACTCACAAAGAAATTTTCAACCACTAAATGCTCTCAAAAAGTCAACAAGTATTTCCTTCAGCTTACAAGGATATCCAAAGGTTGATTTGGAATTTTCATAGTGAAAACTCAACCAAGAAAATGCTATTGCGAGCGAAGCAGATCTTAACTTCAAACTCGCTTGCTCACGGAACGTTGTAAAGTTAAAAAGATTTTGATTCAACGGAGGAGGACTTATTCTCAGTAAGGTAGCAATTTGTGTTTGCTTTGTCTTGTTATTTCCAAACATAAGTTTGTAAATGAGTCTTTTTTAAGTGAAGGATAGTAAACTTCGATTTCTTGACGCTTTGCTTTGGTATTTATTATGTGTTGCTAGCTTTTAGCGTTTTTACCATAGAACCATGGTTTTTCTCCTTCTGAAAATGGAAGTCGATGAGAATTTGTTGAATAATAAAACAATAATCCCGCTCAGTCTTGCGGAATATCACCTGATTTAGCCCACTCGGCCTACAGCCTCGTCGGCTAAGTATCAGGTGATATTCCGCGCGGTTTCGCAGGATAATTGTTAAATATTACAACGTTTAAAAACTGGGGTAAGACTAAAAACGTTACGAGAATTATAGCAGGGACCGGTTACTCCGTTTTTTTTTTTTGTGGATTTACTTAACTTTCGTGTGGAATATATTAACGTCGATGACGTCATAGGCTATTGTCTTGATCTCATGAATAAAATGCGGTGGGTTCTCATTAGCGTATGACCAGTTTGACAGGTTTGTTAATCACGTCATGTTCTATTTTTAGCTTGTGGCGGTCTTGATTGGTATAACCGGTTTGACAGGTTATTAATTTGTTTGAGTCAGCAGTATCCTAGTTTTCTCATCACGGCGTCTATTTCCTCTCCCCAAATTTTTTTTCCCTCCTCCTCCTCCTCCTCCTCCTCCTCCACAATTTTAAGGAGGGAAATTTGAGGAGGAGGAGGAGGGAAAGGGAAATAAAATTGTGGAGGAGGAGGACGAAGGAAAAAATTTTTGGAAGAGGAAATAGAGGCCGTGATGAGAAAACTAAGACTGGAAAAATGTTTGTCTGTTGAAATAAAATTTTCAATTAAAATCTCTGTGTGGTTGGTTTGTTGGTTTGTTGGCGCTATCATTAAAATGCACAATTTATGAATCAGTGAGCCGAAAATAGTTTTCTGTTGTTAAAGAACAATGCTTGTCTGCAGTAACAATGAAAACGGCAAGAAATGGAAGCTTGCAGAAGAACGTCACGGTTCAGTGATTTTCAATCGCAAATGAGATGCGAGTTAGCGCTTGCAAGTAAATAAAGCTTTTATGGGCTTCAGAATGACAGCTTTGATCAAAAAATAACTAAGAACCTGTCAAACCGGTTATACCAATCAAGACCGCCACAAGCTAAAAATAGAACATGACGTGATTGACAAACCTGTCAAACTGGTCATACGCTAATGAGAATCCACCGCATGTTAATCATGAGATCAAGACAATAGCCTATGACGTCATCGACGTTACTATATTCCACACAAAAATTAATTAAATCCACAAAAAAACGGAATAACCGGTCCCTACTATACTACTGTTACGAAATGTTGAAAAAATTGTTGAAATTTATAATTAAATAAGCTAATGTTACAACGTTAAAAAACTGGCGTAAAAACTAAAAACGTTACAATTTAAAATTTGAAAAAATTTAACAGCAGGATACGTGATATTATAATAACATAAGCTTAAGTGACAGGGATAATGTACAGCGTTAAACTCTAAATACATTTCAATTCGAAATAAAAAGGTGGAAAATACCAAAGAAATACCAAAATATACAAAAAAACACACGGAGGATGAAAAAGCGGAAACCGTGTCAAGTTTCATCTCTCCTATTTAAGCCTAGGGGTTACAAGATTTGACCTCTATCGATGAGGTATGCCTCTCTAGCTAATATTTTGCCTTCGTAAAAGCCAAAGAGATAGGATTCGAAAAGTTAAGGGTACCGGTGACAAAAAGTTCGAGCCCTCCTCTCCCCCCCCCCCCTCCCCCCTTCCCATTCCCACTCGGGAATGTCGGAAAAGTCGAATGTACTTATTTAGGTCTCCGGAAACGCTCCATTTGACGTTAAATAGTGATTAATTGATAAAATGACGTTATTATGACGTCATCATGACGTCTACAAAATATTTTGATGCATTCTCACTTGTGGTCACTCGTGTGTACTTTTAGACACGATCGTTGATACGTGAATGGTACTGAGCTTGTCCTCTTCGAAGCCCTTCAGTTGTTCATTTTTCCCCGTTTAGTTAGTGGAAGAAATACTCGTTGCTTCTACCATCTTCTGTATTTTTCCAAACATTCCAGTTAAGACAGCAATCGCTCAAAGAAACCTTGTCTGGATAGCTTGCGTGACTATACTTTGACTCTAAGATCGGAAACGCAGCATAAGAAAATCTGATGTCTGTTTATTTTGATAAATCCATCAAGTACTATTTAGGCGGCCGTTGTGCGCACGCGCACGTCGCCGACTCATAAAATGGACGTTTTTGTTTTCATTTTCGTCGTCGTCATCGACGTCGTAAGTCACTTGCCTTAGTCCTCTTGGTGTCCCTCGGCCAACAGACACAACTGCAAACCACGGGTTTATTAAGAGAATAGGTTACGAAATTAGCTTTCAAATATATTAAAAAGAACAAGTTGTGTATCGTCATACAGCTACGATTTTAATAAACTACATAGGCCTTTCGACCTTAACGGTCCTCCTCAGTGTAGTAACATTTGAAATGGCAACGACCAGTAACATGATATTACAGTACAGGTAGGGTGTGTCGAGATATTTATAAACTTAAGTAACGCCAGTGCGTAATGCACACGGATCAACCCTATTAAGGCCATCAGGTTCACTAGTGCGCAACTTACTTATCCAAATGGACTCTAACTCATTTAACTTCTCAGGAGAAGAATGGCTTAATACTACAAACTTAAATGTTTGGTTAAAAGTGGAATTATGGGAATCTAAATGAATGTTAAGGGCAGACTCCTTGCTGTTTCTATGCCCAGTTATGCGGTCACGCAACTTTTGGGTTGTGTTACCTACATATTGTTTTTTACAAAATATACATTCTGCCATATAAACTAAACATCTAGAAGTACATGAAGATTTGCAATTAATACGAAAAGCATTCCCTGTAGTGGTACTATTTACGGTGTTGATGGGATTAATTAAATTACAGGATAAACATCGTTTTACCCCACATGGAAATGTCCCTTTGCTCTCACCCAGAATAGACAAAGAAATAGCCTTACGTTTGTACAAAAGGTCTCTTAAATTGGATGCCCTGCGTGTACAAATCATAACACGAGCTCCTAAATCCCTCCAAATGGGTGATTTGTCCAGGATCTTGGAGCCCTGTAGAACAAATTCCCTGGTTTGCTTAGCACCCGGACCATACGTAATAACCCAAGGTACTATGTTTTTGTTCTCTTGATTTCTCTTGTTATACGACAGAACCCGGGGTTTGGAGGCTATCTTGTTCAAAATACGTTTAACCGACCCTCTATTGTAACCACTGATAATAAAAGCATCAGCAAGCTCGTCTAATCTGAGCAAAAGCTTTTCATTGTTGGAGATGATACGTCTAAGGCGTATCCCTTGGGAATAAACCACACTGTTAAAAGTATGACCTGGATGGCACGACTCAGGTGACAAATATCTTCGCGCATCAGTGGGCTTGACAAACAAATCGGTAATGGGATTACCTAGTGGATCAAAACTTATGAGAATGTCTAGAAACTCTACTTCATTCCCAATTCTACTGGTAAATTCTATCCCATACTTTGGTTTAGTACAACCATTGAGCCATTGTACCCATTTGTGGAAGGGCTCAGTAGGACCAACCCATCTACCATCCAAATCATCAATAAAACGCATGATACCCTGGAAACCCCGGGGATTGGCGTTGACATCATCCTCCTTGTTAAACAATACGTTATTAAGAACGTATGTCATTGTAATGTTAGCAAGCAGCGGTGACAGTACCCCTCCCGTGGTACCCTCCCGTGGTACGAAATTAGCTTGTTTTGCTAGCTTTGAATCTTCAAGACAATTTTCTCTGTTTATAGTGTCCATTTTTTCGGTTTCGGAAATAAAGTCACTGGATTCCCGTGAATATCTGAACTTCGCTGCCTTCAATGATGAGGCTAATTAACTATTCAAAATGAAAATGGACCTTTGAACGACAATGGCATTGCTGTTATAACAAGAGATTGCGAGTAGCCTGGACTCGGGTCGTTAGGATCCAAATGGAACCCTTGCCTGAAGGCCGAAAAGTTCAAAACAACTACAGTCAAACCTGTATTAAGCGGTCACCCACGGGGAATGGCTAAGTGACCGCTTGATACAGGTTGACGACTTAATACAGGTTCCAGAAAATTCCACGTAATACACATTGAAAACAGCATTTTTGTTCTTATTTGATCACAAAGTGTACAGCTCCATCATAAGACGCACTCACGTGGCTATATTAGAAACAGCAACAGTAACAAGATGACAAGAGGGAACAAAGAGGACTAAGAACGTGCTGTTTTGTACATGTGTACCGTATATATGTGGTCCTTAAATCAGCCAGAACGCGTTAATTCAGTTATCAAAACCGCTCACTCGGTCATGTAAGAAGAAGTAACAATAACTCTTTGTGCATCTAGTTAAAAGGGAGCCTAACAAAAGAAGAATTAGACGTACAATGTTGATAATAAGGTTATTGTAAACGAACTTGCACCACGTTTGTTTGTGCTCCATTGAATTCCGTAGATTTTGACTTTGCCGGGAAACAATTCGCTTTCATTTAAGGTGTTTGTCATTTCCTACTACATTTGATGTCTTTGAATTATTTACTTGTACAAAGAAACAGCTTTTGGGACCTTGCAAAGGGTGACCGCGACCGCTTAATAGAGGTGACAGCTTTAATAGAGGTTAAGTTTACAGTAATTAAGGGAAACTATTTTCGGGACTTTGAAAAGTGACCCCTTACTAGAGCGTGACCGTTTATTACAGGTTCGCTTAATACAGGTTGACTGTAGAACAGTGTTGTCAGACGCAAACAGTTAGTAACATTTTTACTAAACACACTTTAGAAACCGAATCGATTTTATCAGTTTTCAAAACCAATATTTCAAATACCGGACATTTTCCTCAGTAGTTGCATTTAATTAATGCACGCTACTAAAGGTCAAGTATTGTGGATAACACAAAATAATCCGTGCGTCATTCAGGATCATTTTATCGCCATGCTATGGAAGGTCAAGTATCCTGGGCTCAAAAAATCTCATATCTACTAAACAATGGCCTTGCTGTTATAATGACGTAAACAGATAAATGTTTAGTACCCACTCAAAACGCAATCGATTTTATCAGTTTTGAAAACCAATCTCTCAAGCACAGGACATTCTTCTCGTGAATAAACAATAACATGATCTTAAATGAAGATCTCTTAAGTTGAATTTTCCATCCATGATCGAAGAAAACTTCAGGGTATGTATTCAGTGTATTGACGAAATACATTAGAATTGCTGTTTATAAATCGTGTTTTTAAAGGGAATACGGTGACAGATCGTGACAGTGTGTCATATCGGACGTCCAGAAGCACGCAGTTCACAGTTCGTCGCAAGCCAAGGTGTGCCAGGTTTGCAACATAGCCAAAATATTGCATCACAGTTTCACGGTTTTCGTCACGCAGGTTCACATGCCGTCTCCTTAGTGGGGGAAGGGGGATGCCGTTGAGTCACCATGGGCCGCCTGTAAATTCTTCAGAATACCCAAAATATCTTTATTCGATAGTGTCACAGCATTAGTCAAAATATTGCCTCAAATAGGCACTGTTTTGGTCACACAGATTCACGTGCTGGGTCTCCTTGGAATCTTAAGAGAGCGTACATGAGGGTCCACCGGAGAAAGGGCGGGCAGAGTTGCCATCGGCCGCTTGTAAATTCTTCAGAATTCTTGTGAGGCGGTCGTCGTGCGCACGTGCACGTCGCCGACTCATAATATGGACGTTTTTGGTTTTCATTTTCGTCGTCGTCGTCGTCGTCCTAAGTCACTTGACTTAGTCCTCTTCGTGTCGCTCGGCCAACAGACGCAACTGCACATCATAGCTTGTTTTGCTAGCTTTGAATCCGTCAAGACAGTTTTCTTTTTTTATCATAGTGTCCATTTTCTCGATTTCGGAAAAGAAGTCACTGGATTCCCGTGAATATCTGAATTTCGCTGCCTTCAGTGATGAGGCGAACTGTCAACAAAACAAAGTTCTCAAGTTGCTATTTGCTTAATCAGCTTAAAGATCACTGAACAAACTTGGAATGTGCTCATCATTAATTGAAAGCTATGAAACCGAATCGGTTTTATCAGTTTTCAAAACCAATCTGTAAAATACAGCTCACTAGCTGTCACCGGTAAGAGGCCTGCCGAACGAAAACGCGGTTTATCTGTTAAATCTTTAAAATTTCGTACGTTTAAATACATTTAATTCCTTACATACCGGAAGTGCAAATTGTCCATAACAGGTCACCAGAAACCAAGAACTACTAAAGTTTTTTTTTGATACCTTTTTTCCTAGGAAAAGGGGAAGGGGGTTTGAGAGACTATCGGCCGCCTGTGCTATGAAAAGTCAAGTATCGTGGGTTCAAAAATCTCTTCTCTTTTCGTTTCGTCGATAGCGACACGAAATAAATAAAAATAACAAGAAAAACGGCTGGTATTCCTTGACTCGTCGCCTTCTAAACGGCACGAGTATAAACGTAAACAGTTACATCTTTACTTGACACACTTTAGAACCCGAATTGATTTTTTCAGTTTTCAAAACCAATCTGTCAAATATCTGACATTCTCCTCGTGAATAGTCATCTGTCACCGGTAATACGTATTCCTTACATACCGGAAGTGCAAATTGTCTATAACAGGTCACCGGAAACCAAGAACTACTGAATTTTTTTTAAACCTTTCTTCCTTAGGATAAGGGGAGGGGGGGAGGTGAGAGACTATCGGCCGCCTGTAAATTCTTCAGAATTTCTTGTTGACGAAAAGATATACATGAGAAACAATGAAAGTGAATAAACCCTTGGTAAGAAACATTTAATGCAATGCGACAGCGACAAAAATTACTTTCATAAATTCTTTCTGGAAAAGAACTGCTTTCATTTCGTTAGATGCCAGTTTGAGAAAATTGCGACATTACGCCACCTCATTATAGCGTAATTTAGTGTTCAGTTCAGCTACAAGAGCTACAAGAGTATAACTTGAATAAACTTATTCTTTAAACTTAACTTAAATAATATAGTTATTGTTCCAAGTTAGGTACAGAATTTCAAAATAAAATTCTTAGACTACAGTGACTTTCCCTTTAGATAACAGCTTATGAAAAGAATTGACTTCCTAAAAAGACTCAAACATAAATTTTAAAAAATGTGATTTTTAAAAAAAAAACAACCAATTAAACTACAGCAGAATTTATCTAGTAATAATCACGGCCAAACAACATCGCTGCTGGCGGTCACGTTTCGGCCCTAAATAAATCTCAAGTTAAGCAATAAAATAATTTTGATTGTTATCAGTGATTTTAAGTACAATGCTAAACTTAAACATTTCAGTTGTATTTCAAGTGTTAAAGTTGACATACGACACTGAGTGGTGATTTAGTGAGCTCTATGCATGTACGGGACTAAAGATGTACAAAATAATCTATCTGTGAACTGCGGATAAAAAATATCATACATTGAAGACCAACGCAGTTGTGAATGTAACGAAAGCCTGGATTTAAGTTTGAGCTTGAAGCTCAGTTTGCCAAGTATGTGCAATATGTGCAATTCACTTTTTTTATTTTTTTAATTGGTTTTGTTGTTGCTGTTGTTGTTTTTTGCGTATGTATTATATACTCAGCTCACTCACTGACCAGCCCCCAGTTGTCTTGATAGCGGAGCCAGCGCGCTAGTGCGTCAGCGGAGCTCCATTGCTAAGGAAATTCCGTAACCTATCAAGCCAAGAAATTTTGGTAGTGATGTAATAGACACGTGACCGTCCGTCCGTTCATCCGTTCGTCCGTCCGTCCGCACCACAGGCTTACCAATACACTTCATACACTGGATATAACCCTGTGCTGAATCCCTTGTGTTTTTGGCGCGAAATCGACCTGCGTTGTAGCAAAACAAGCAAAGACAACAAAGGTCAAAAACAAATTTGTTAATGGAAAAAAAAAGTTCAAAAGAATACTCAGTTGCCTTTTTGCTGGAAGGGGAAAAGTTCAATTTAGCCGAAAAAAATTAGGCGATAAATTAAAGTTCAGGCGAAAAGTTCAAATTTGCCTCGTCGGTTCTGTTCGAACTCGGTCGTCACACCGCTTGAGTTCGCAGCTTTTCGCAGCGGTTTCGACGCCAAATATAGCAGAGCTAGTGCTTTTTGGTTTTTTCTGACCACAACCATGGTTTTTACCGCGTTCCGAACCCATTTTGCCAGGAAAAACACCAGCATTTTCATGCTGATAGGCAGCTTGTCACGAAGAAAGAAATAAGTATTAAAACTAACTTGGAAAATTGACAAGAACTCTCATGGCCTAGTGGACTAATATCCGGCTTCTTACCCCGACGACTCGGCTCTCAGCAAGGGTAGAAACTTTTTACTTTTGTTTTTCTTTTTTCTCTCTTTTTTTTTTTAATTTAACGACTTGAATGAGAGTATTTTCACACATTAATAACTGCCAGCAAAAAGAAAAAAAAACAGACAAAACAAAAAGGGGGGCTCTGCTTTTAGGCTTGGCTAAATCTATATATTAACTAAGTTGGTAAGAGCTCTCCACTGGCACCGGAGGTTCATGGGTTCGAATCCCGTTGAAGCCTAAAGTTTAGACTTTCTTTTCAAAACTGCTTCAGCAGCGTACAACTGCGATGGTCTTTCGTGAATAATAGCTTTCATCCACAGCTCAGATATATGACGTTTTCATACATTCACTTTCATGTATTCATCATTCACAGGAATTTACGAAGTCAAACAACGACCAGCTCGTAAATGGGTTGAATGATCAGCTTTTAAGAGCGCTGTACCGGTATCGCATGGTCATAAGCTTGTTTGTGTCTTACACGGACAATGTCCTTATGGACAAGTAAAACTCAAGATGCCAGAAAAAAACTATAAGATTAACTTTACAAACAGCTAGTTTAGCACTCTTCTAAAACATTTACGTAGGAATCGATCGATAAGTTTTTCCAATCACATCTGTCGCCCTTTTTAAACGAAATACAAGCCATATTGAAAGAATACAGCTGGACTCTTGAACCGATTTATGCTACTACCGATGTTTAAAATCTACAATCAGTACAGGCAATCAGGGAATGTTAAACAAGAAACGAAAAGTGGCGTAACCATCCCCTCGATCACATGCTCCTGTCTCCGCACTCCACTTGTTACCATGGTTACTGGGAATGTACGATCCACTGCCGCCTGATTAAATCGTGGTCAAAAATGGATTATAGCTTGCAATGACGCTCCCACCGGAGAACCCGCTACCTCCTCCCACCATTCCGTTGCTACCATCTACACCTCCGCCAAAGCCACCACGACTGGAACCATCCGCTCCTCCATTTAGAAACGATTTCCCTTCATTCCCTCTGCAGCTCACTCCGTTGCAGCATTTGCCATCACCCAGGAGCCCTCCACCAGGTCCCCTATGCCATTTTGGATCATAATCTCCACTGACACACGCCAGACCCCCTTCTCCCACGGTGCCGTTCTTCAATCCTTCAGCTTCTCCGGCTTGTCCTGGTCCACCATCGATGTCCATCGATGCTCCTGCTCCACCACCTGCAATACCAGGTGAATACTGAGGGGAGTACTGTTAGAGGCAAACACAACAAATGATCCCCCGCCACCACCTCCACAATTCCAACTTCCCTTTCCTTGCTGACCAACCAACACAACAAGTTTGGTTCCCTCCTCAAGATAAACAGTACCGTTCACTCTCGCACCTTCGCTGCTGTTCTTTCTATAGTGGGGCGCATCTCCCCCCGAGGCACCGCACATGTCGACGTAGTAGCAGCCAGTTAAGGATACACGCCACCCTTGCAGACCATTTGTCACATTTACATTCTCAAGGGAGGAGCCCTTGTATCCGGTGTTTGTTGTTGGACCTTCTTTGCCAGTTGCGTTTAACGTAGTGAAATGAAATTCAAGAACTGAAAAAGTAATGGTTGATAAAATTCATGTTATACATTCTTTCTTCTTGATGCCAGGCTGGTTGCAACAGGAATTCGAGGACTAAGGTGAAACACAAGGGATAAAAAAAGGAATTATGCGATTTCTTGATCACAGAAACTTACAAGTCCCTGGGCGATGTTCGCTAAAAACGACATATTTTTTGTGGGGGCGGGTGATTTGTTGTTGTTGTTATTGTTGTATTGTAACTCATTTCCACTCCCTATAGGCGTTTTCGTGTCACTTCAGCAATCTGTAAAACCTAATCAACTTTATGGAAATAGACACAGAAGGCCTTACCCATTTCACCTCCACTCCATCGCAGTTTGCACGAACAAGCAAAGGTTCCTTTTGCTTGTCAAATAAACAAGAACCTCCATTGAGGCAGCAAGTCATAAGACAGCCCTGAATACAAAAATGCGTCAGTGAGATTCTTACATTTTCATGTTGTTTCATCAATATCAAAAATCCTCTTGTAAAAGTGAAGTTAACGCCGTACATGAGAGACAAGCGACCCAAGAGTTGCCCCCCCCCCCCCAGTAGTTTGTCATCGATACGGGTCCTGAGAGTCAATGTGGAATAAATGTTTTGGTTTAAAGGGACACTGTCACCAATTATTAGGATAACGTTGAAAGGCTAAAAGTCACATTCTAATCAGAGGAAACCACAAAAATACTGGTTTTGTTTGAAACTACTCTACCAGTTCTCTGATGCTATAATTAAGTGAGTTTGACTGTGGATCGCTAGGATGAGAAAGGTTGCAACTTGAAAACACCAGGCTGATGTTTTCAAGAATGTCCTTTGTTTCGTGGAAAAATCGCCAGTTACTGACTATGGTTTGTTCTTCCTTTGAGAAAATCATTTGATTTCCTTCTCTTGACGTTCTAGGAGTATTCTGTGTACGTGAAAAGGCATTTAATTTAAATGTCAGCACATCTCCCCCCCCCCCCCCCCCCAAACCCGAAAAATCCCTGTAACAGTGTCCCTTTAAAGAAGCAACAAAAGAGGATGAAAGAACCAGCAGGCCATGAAGCACCGACGCTTTAATCTTCCCAAGGCATGATTGAAAGTTCCACTAAGCACCACACCACCACGCCTATGTCTCAAGCACTTCTTACAAGTAGGCATAAATAGATTGTGCTCGGCAACTTTTGAGCAACTTTTAGCGTTTTCAGCAACTTTTTGTACTGCGAGCAACGGTCAGCAACTAGAGCAACTTTTGCCTTCCTTGGCAACTTTTGAGTCAACAAATAGTTAAAAACTGATTAAACCATCAAAAAAGTCTTTATTAAAAGGTTTTTTTATTAAAACTGGTCAAAACTAAGGATGTCATACGTTCTTACAAATAATTTATAAAATAACACGTGCGCCCACGAACTGGACAGCAGCTATCTAACGGGCGCTTACATCCAGCGGTTATTCGCTCCAACAATAGAGCAAGAAGAATAGAGCAGGAAGAATTCAGAAACTTTCCATTTCTTGACAATGACAATATTATTGCCAACTTGGCCCGAGAGCTACCTGACTATCTTGCTGCAGCTGATGGTGTTGTCATGGCAAATGAAGAAGAAAAGCTGGCATGGTGGGCAGCCCACAGTGACACACTTCCACATTGAACAGGTGTAGAATAGAAGTTGTTGGTCATCCAGCCAAGTTCAGCGTCTGCTGAGAGAGTCTTCAGCCTTCTGAAGAATGCGTTTAACGATCAACAAGACAATACCCAAGAGGATTACCTTGAGGCTTCAGTCATGATAAGATACAACAATGCAACGAGGCTGTAAACTTTAAAGTTTACACCTCTTTGAATTGTTGTATCTTATCATGATAAGGTAAGATACGATAAAGGCTGTAAACGTTGTTACGTTGTTACGTTGAGCTTAAAGATCATATTGATCACAACAAATGATGTTAAATTACACATACAACGTCATGTTTTGAGTAGTAATCTAGAACAAAATGACTCTCAAAAGTAAGCAACTTTTCTAAATTTGGGTGGCAACTTTTAAATTTTTGAGCAACTTTAGAGCAACTTTTGGGTGTATTGTCGAGCAACTTTTGCTGGATTTACTAGCACAATCTATTCATGCCTACTTACAAGTTACCTTTCAATGTCAGCCGTGCCTACCTTAAGAAACAGGGAGAATGTAACGCCTCGTTGATCAATAAGCTCGCTGTCGCCGTTGATGATGATGATATGATGATAAACTTTATTAATGTGTCAAGGCCAGATAGCCTGGGAAAATCCCATACTAATTTGGGGACACAATTAATAGATATTAAAAGAGCGGTCTCGTGTTTGTTCAGTTCACAAGTTCTTTTTTCGATCTCCTTCAAAGATTTCTTGAAGTTTGTGGACGTACACCACGAGTTTCTCAGACACGAATGGCTGTACGACATTAAACTGGGAGATTGAAACCACTTAGAAACGTGCCCAGCTAGTCGCTTGTTTTCCCGCGTTGTGAAGTATGCGGCGTTTTCATTACCAGCGAAAACTGTGGCATTGATAATCACAAAATGGTAAATGGAATCATTTTACGTGTGTTTTTCATCGCTTACAATCTCAAGCTCCAAAATGACGTTTGACAGTGAGTACTGCTTGTTACGATCTGCATCACGTTTTGCGAAGTACAGATAAAAGCAGGATTGTTGAATTAAAAACTAATAGGCAGATGACACTTGGCAGGTGACATCGTATTTTTTGAACAACAGTAAGATAAAATAAATTAAAACAAAACAAATGACAATAACATAAAATAAGATAACACTATCGTAATCTCTCGAATACCTTTCAAATCATGATCTCACTTTAACAACCAATTCTTAATCTTTTTGGAGCAAAAAAAAACATGATCGTGCACGACTGTTATTCGAGTAGACAGGTACGAGTGACGGTCAGCCGAGTTTGATTGACATGCGTCCAAACTAGCGTTCCTCTTCTTTGGCTCTCTGTTACATGCATGCTTTGAGATATTAGTTATGATAATTATTTTATGACACATTTCCTTAATCTCTGAAAATTTCCTGGGGAGCAGGAATGGCGCAGTGACGAGAGCGCTCGCCTCCCACCAATGTGGCCCAAGTTCGATTCCCGGTCCCGGTGCCATATGTCGGTTGAGTTTGTTGTTGGTTCTTGTCCTTGCTCCGAGAGGTTTTTCTCTGGGTACTCCGGTTTCCCCCTCTCCTCAAAAACCAACACTTCCAAATTTCAATTAGATCTTGGCGCACCAACACTTTCAAACGAGGTCTTCAGAGCTCTTAAGTGTTTCGTGGGTAAACAAAAAAACAAATTACATTTACTTAAACAAAGCGTCGAAAACAAACAAACAGGTACGCATCTTGCACAAAAATTGAGGAAACTTTTGGTTACGGCCGTGGCTAGAACCTGAATCACGTGTGTAAGTCACAGAGTATGAGCAAGAGTCATTAGTTATCAGCGTAACATTCATTTTGAGAAAGAATTCTATCGAAATTACAGAATATCAAAACCAAAGGTCTATGACCAGGTGAAACGGAATATTTAGAGATGTGCCATCAAAAATGTGATAGGGGAGGGTTCAGGACTTCGATTCCTGACAAAGAAAAGGGAATTTTTTTTCAGGCAAAAAATATTATGCCAATGAAGGCTTTGAGAGTGAAAACTGTGGTAAATTTTTTCTCGGGGATCTATGAACAATCGCGTTAAATATCCTTAGTTTTAAAAAATGTCCGTAAAAGGTGGAATATTAGGGCCTGTTTACAAGGAGGGAGGGCTACTCTAGCAAGCGGGTTACCTTGGCAAGCGGGTTACCCTAGCACTCACACATTTCTTCTTTTTCTCTTCGTCGTGTTTACAAGGCAGCTAGGGCTACCCGGGTAGGCGGGTTACCCTATCTGTGTGTTAGGGCTACCCTGGCAAACGGGTTAACGTTTCCCCTTGTAAACACTCCAGGTAGGGTTAACCCGTCTACCCGGGTTAAACTTTCTACTTGTTTCCAGAGTAGGCATGAATAGATTGTGCTAGTAAATCCAGCAAAAGTTGCTCGACAATACACCCAAACGTTGCTCTAAAGTTGCTCAAAAATTTAAAAGTTGCCACCCAAATTTAGAAAAGTTGCTTACTTTTGAGAGTCATTTTGTTCTAGATTACTACTCAAAACATGACGTTGTATGTGTAATTTAACATCATTTGTTGTGATCAATATGATCTTTAAGCTCAACGTAACAACGTAACAACGTTTACAGCCTTTATCTTATCTTATCTTATCATGATAAGATACAACAATTCAAAGAGGTGTAAACTTTAAAGTTTACAGCCTCTTTGCATTGTTGTATCTTATCATGACTGAAGCCTCAAGGTAATCCTCTTGGGTATTGTCTTGTTGATCGTTAAACGCATTCTTCAGAAGGCTGAAGACTCTCTCAGCAGACGCTGAACTTGGCTGGATGACCAACAACTTCTTTTCTACACCTGTCCAATGTGGAAGTGTGTCACTGTGGGCTGCCCACCATGCCAGCTTTTCTTCTTCATTTGCCATGACAACACCATCAGCTGCAGCAAGATAGTCAGGTAGCTCTCGGGCCAAGTTGGCAATAATATTGTCATTGTCAAGAAATGGAGAGTTTCTGAATTCTTCCTGCTCTATTCTTCTTGCTCTATTGTTGGAGCGAATAACCGCTGGATGTAAGCGCCCGTTAGATAGCTGCTGTCCAGTTCGTGGGCGCACGTGTTATTTTATAAATTATTTGTAAGAACGTATGACATCCTTAGTTTTGACCAGTTTTAATAAAAAACCTTTTAATAAAGACTTTTTTGATGGTTTAATCAGTTTTTAACTATTTGTTGACTCAAAAGTTGCCAAGGAAGGCAAACGTTGCTCTAGTTGCTGACCGTTGCTCGCAGTACAAAAAGTTGCTGAAAACGCTAAAAGTTGCTCAAAAGTTGCCGAGCACAATCTATTTATGCCTATTCCAGAGCCTTGGTAACCGCGTGCGGTTACCAAGCGCATTAAGTTGTCCCTGGTGATAGGGTTACCCTACCCGTGAAATTTTGCTTGTAAACCCGGGCTATCTTTGACCCTCCTGCTAGGGTTAACGCGCTTACTAGGGTAACCCTTCCTCCTTGTAAACAGGTCCATAGATGTTTTTTGGAATCGAGATTGACTTCTGTGCGACTTTTCAAACGAAAAAAAATCATGGACAAGGCAATATAAAAATAAAAGTTAAGATGTTCGATCAAAAAGGATTGGCTTTATGTATGTGTGTACACGTTAAACAAATTGTTCTAGTTATTGTCTCTATAAAAAGTGCTTCGAATCGTCTATTTACTTTACTATTCTTATAACTGCAGATGCCGAGAAAAAACGAGAGTTTTGCACGTGAGCCCTCGGTCATCTGCAAATTTGGCATGATCGCTTTTAAAGAGGAAGTTGAATTAATCTTAAATTTCTGACAAACTGGACGCTACATAGTATGGTATAAAATGATATATCGCCGTTTCTTTCAAAAAAAAAAAGTCGCAAAGTGCAACTTTGTAATACTCACTGCTTCGAAATGTAAATATTCAGATCAGACCAAGTTTTCTTGCCCAGTTACCTTTACTCGTGTTCTGGCAAACCATCTTCACAAGACAACAAAATAATTTAAGTCAAAAAATGCCACGAAAGAATTTTTCAACTCTGAAATTTGCTCGTGTGCTTTAGCATGCACCACATTTCTTCCCTTGTCTGAAGAAAAGGAACCTAAAAAACGGAGCTTGGTCGTTTGCTTCCAATCTGCCATCTACAAATTAGCCCGGCTAGATGCCATCCCTGGTAGCCGATCGAGTGCCACACAGCACGGACATCCACACCTTGCTTGGTCAATATTGAGCAGATTTTTATGAATTTTTACCATATAAATAGGCAAATAACGGCTGCGTTGTAAACCAGATCATACATGGACCGTATAGCGGCTGCCAAAGGCGCAATGATATGCTTTCGGCCCGATCTCGTCGAGCTGTATCCTTCGCAATTCAGTCTTCGACTGCAAGTAAGGGCGATTAGCACGGCAGTTTTCTTTACAGCAAGAGGCCTGGAAAAATAACGGAGCCAGAGACAACGAAGGCCTTGACACGGCCGAAATGATTCAGTTTTGTTGATCATCTTCGTCACCATCATGGCTTTCGTTATCATTAACCCTCTTTTGTAAGAAACATTTTCGCTGTCAATCGGTTCTTTGCTCAAAAATGGCGCACCCTGGCATGTTGCGCACGTAATACAAGAGTTCTCTGCTTTCCAGAGGTACTGTTCAATACTTTAGTGAATAATTTACTCTCTCATAAAACAACGTCTGTACACTGTGAACAAATTTAATGACAACAATATTTCCATTTCTCTTTTGTTTTTGGTTCACACACGGACCGTTGAATAATAAGTTCCACTTAACTTCGTGCGCATCCCAAAGCTAATTAAGGTTATTTCTACCTCCTAATATATTGTATACTTTACTCTCGTAGTCGCTCCTATTTTCGTGTACCGTATTTCCACGGTTTATACTTTCCTCTCCGCCCGATTGCGTGTATCTCAAATAATCGTCCCCCCCCCCCCGACCTAATACAATCGACAAACGTGACAAACAAATGGGAAAAGTTCTCTAAACAAATGGTTAGGATGCACATAGACTTTGACTGCAATCAGTTACACTACGCTCAAGACACATTAACCGTCCTTATTACTTCCGTATCGCACGCTCTACCATGAAGACTACCCACAGTCTAGCAAAGACTGGGCAAACCAAAACAGGATTAAGACACGAGCCGAAAAAATTCTTTTGAGGCTGAAATAAAGCACCATGTTGGCACAAAAACCACATAGCGGGTTTACAGGTCCACAAAATTGTTGCTATTCGTAAGTTTGTTCGATTGATATTTTCAAGTTTTATCTTTAACCTATTTGATTTTCACTTTGTCTTAGAACTAAAAATTGGGACAGAAATACAGTGAAAAAACTCTTGTCATGCCCTCTCGTGGCTTCTTGATAACTGAGCACAGTCCTTATGAGTTTCTGCTGAGCATTAATGGACGTTTTACAAAATTTTTCGCATGATTTCTTCCATGTCTGCATTATCCAACTCTTCAGCACACACTATGAGGCAAGATCACGTGGGCTTCAAGGTGGCCAGATATGCAAGGGCTGTTAGGAGAGTCGTAAGACAGTACCCTTCTTCTCCCATAAGGTACCTGAAAGACATAAGACCATAACAGCTTAATTGAAAAATAATAATAAAATAAAAGACCACTTCGCTAGGTAGCGTTACTTTTGGCAGTTCCATTACCTTTAATTGACTGGGGTTTTTTCTGAAGCAAATACAAGGCATCTGCTGTATCTTTCAAGTGGAAGTGTTCGCAGACAACTGTTTCAATTTTCACCTTCTGCTTTATAAGTATACTTTCTTTCTCTTATGGGATGTTTTTAAACCAAGTCAAGAAACGGGGGAAAAATACACAGTTCGTCATCTGACTAACATGTTTTGCTTTGTTTTGATTTGCTTTGATTTGGACGCTTGCATTTAACATGCAATTATTCCTTTACCTTGATTCTCAAACATTGCGAGCTGATAACTCAAGAATTTTCGGACCTCTGTCTTTCAGACATAAAACGTTCGGACGTTTTTTTCGGTACATTTCGGTAAATTGAACCTCCGAACGTTTTCGAAGTTAGAGTATTCTCTTGGTATAAAGTCCCGAAATGAAAGGCAGCTTCGAAAGTACTCACTATGTCAGGTATACACTTCAGCATATAAGGAAAGAAAGCTGCAAAAAGGGATAACTCCTCAGGTACAACCTATCCCATGGGGACCTACATAATGCAGTTACCCCTAGGAATTCAAGTCCCCCACGGAATGGGAAGTAGCTACATAAGAAACCTACCCTTCGGGTATAAACTCCTCCATGGCATCGCATTCAGAGACCAACTGCGCCATTCCGCTCCGAATGATAACAAAACTCAGAATCGGCAACAAATCGTCGCAGCCACTGCAATAAAGAATGAGGACATTGTTGAGGACTCTCAAATGCCAACTTTATTTGACCCACAACAAATCCTCTAAAACAAGACAAAATTTTAAAATTTCATCTTCAAAAATATGTAAAACAAACAGTTACTACAGGAAAGTACAGCTAAATAGTTTTCATTTGAATGATTACACTTTGAGTTTCATCCACAGACTAACAAGTTAGAGCCACCTTGTAGAGTATAATGAACAGCACCAGAGAAAAGTACTACTCAATATCATCCATATGAATGGTCACACTTAAGGATTTTATCCACAGATTCAAAAGTTAGAACCATCTTGTACAGGATAATAAACAGCACCACAGGAAAGTACTGCTCAATAGCTTCCATATGAATGGTCACACTTTAGGATTTCATCCACAGAATCGAAAGGTTTTCTTGTACAGCATAATAAACAGCACCACAGGAAAGTACTGCTCAGTAGCTTTCATTTAAATGATCAAACTTTAGGATTTTGTCCACAGACTCAAAGAATCTGCGGTACATATGGCACAAAAATGTGCCGCTCGATCGATTGTACTTTACCACTCTCTTGTATTTTACTCGTAGATTGTATTTTTGTTCGATTGTATTTTACTGGATACACCTTTTAAGGTGTAATTCGTAAAAGAATAACATCCACAGAACTCGAGATTTAACTCTGAAGACAGTTCACTGCAGATAGTAAAACGGTCCACTCTAACTTAACTGGAATCTGGAATTCATTTTACGTTCAAACAAGGCAGGTGTGCGGAAATCATTTGAGTTTGCTTTGGTTTGCTTTACTACGCCCAGTGATTGGTTTAAGAAACTCGCGCCATTTTCTCAACCAATCACCAATCACCAAAACTAATTGTCTTTAATTTGCCGCACGCGTTTTCCTACGCTTGGCGTTACGTATTTGCTTCGAGTTCTGATTGGTTCATTGGGTTAAGTATTTTTGGGGTGACGTAGTAGCTCTCGCAAGGTCTCACATAAATGGCTCGCTACCCTTCGAGAAAACAATAGAACAAACAATATGAACAATACCCCTAGCCCCAAACACAATAGCAGCTGCTACACTACAGGACCACTAGAATTACAAGCTTACGAGAGCTGCTACAGTACTGTATTTTTGATGTGATCAGTCAATTGAAAACCGCTCTAATATCCAGAAGTGTACGTACATGGCGGTCTCTGGACTGTGGCGCGGCTTTCCTATACTCTCCCAGTAATCTTCAACACACTGGCAGATACAACGTGATGTGCGCACTGTGAAATGAAAACCAAATGCAAAATTCAGTTTTACAATGACGACAGTCACAGCTAAGGGTAATCTATTTACGGTAAAGTGGAGCCTTCCTCAGGACAGAGTGTGATGTTCGTGGTAGAGAGGTGGTTGATATGAGGAAATCGTTGTTAAGGGGGCAACACACAAGAATTTTTAAGAATAGGATGGAATTTAAAATAGTTAATGAAAGAGGAATAAACGTGCACCACTAGCAATTCGAGATGTTAGCGGACTGGTTTGTGTCCATCTATTAATTATTAATTTTAAATTCTATCCTTTTCTCATTTTTTCTCAATTTATCTAAAATTCATCACGTTCATCCTCTTTCTTCTCCTTCTTTACAAACACTCTGAAAATCACCATAAAAAGTCGGCAATATTTATGGAGCGTTACACTACAAAACCATGATGGTATTTTGGATTGCGTGAAACCTCAAAGAGGTTTAAAAGGGCCGAAACTGGAGAAAAACACAGCTTTCAGGTAAATGGTCCTCTTGCTGGAAATGCGACTGTACGTGTAATGGAGCACTAACCAAGGGCGATGTCGCAGCTCTGACAAGGTCTTCTCTGATTTGCTGAGAAAACAATACACCAAACAACAAAACAATGGACCCTAGCCCCTAGCTGCGTGATACCAAGGTCCAATGAAATTAGAGGTTGTTAAGAGCTGCGGGGCTACTCCTAACCAAAGCCCTATGAAAATAAACAAGCATCAGCTAACCAACAACATTGGAAGGCAAGCCACAAGCGCAGTACCTAAACATTCCAGTTTTTCCAAGGGACAAAATAACGTCACCACTTTGTGAAGTTCTTCAACAGCCAGCTGATAAGGATACTTGTTACCAGTGGAGTGAAGCACTTGCTGAAGAAAAACATGACAAATATGATACCTTTAAAAATGTTTTCTCTTTCAAAACATAACATTACGAAGTTTAAGCAACTTCTACTATGTCAAGGTATGTCGATGTAAAAAATTTCAGAAGAATGTTCAACCGTGTTCATAAACTGACCCAGAGTTAGCCAGCGAATGGAGTGGAAGGCTATCCAAGTATCAGATCGGTCAATTTGCGGTGGTAGAGAGTTTCACGCAACCATAACAAAAAAAAGCCAAGGACACCGTTTTTGGAAAAATAATTTGCATTTTCCTAAGCAAACCTCCATTACCTCGATGTATTCAGTTGTCCATCGGTAAGGCAATAAGAGAAGAAACTTGCCGTAAAACCAGATGTGTTTAGGGTTATCTCACGGTGTCGTCTTACAGACCACTAAACACATCTGACATGGAGTAAATAAGAAAAATGAATTGAATAAAAGAACAATCTGAGGTTCAGTTTCTTTCCATAGCACAAAAAAAAATTTTGGAAGCTATCCCGACTACATATAACAAGAAGTGAACACAATATTAAAGCACACACCTGGTCTTCCATACAGAGTCTCTGGGGCACGCCAAGCTCTAGAGGACCTTTACTGATGTTTGCAGACATCACATCCGCCAAGTACACTTCTTTCTCGTAATTCACTTGTCTTGAGATATTAAAACAGCATTTTATCGATTAGCAGCAAAGACAAAAAAAGAATGTTTTGTGCTAAGTTTGTATTCGAAACGTCTGCTTTAGGTTCGCAAAAGGTTTGTATTTTCTTTTCAGTTACAACACTGAAACAGCTCAATGAAACAAACCTTTAGATTTCTCTTGTTTTGATAATCATAAACTTAACTGCAGGATGACCAATTCTCTCCTTTTTCCCCTTACAATAGTTATGCCCGACAACAATAGGAAACGCCATGGAATTGGGAGGTCTGCCTGCAAGGGTAAGCTACCTCCAAACATGTCACTGGTGTGATCATGAGGTAAACCAATTTACGTTCGTGTTGACCATGCAACACGCATTTTCTTCTGAATAAGATGAGCTGCAGATTATAGAACATACGCGCGCCCTGAGTTCGTTTTACCTTAGCACAGCTAACAGCATAGACCACAAAGGTTTGAAGAAAGGAAACTCCACGCAGGAGTAGCAGAGGTCTCTACCTGCTGCTGTGTCCAACGGCTCGTACGCGAGGATCAACAACTTTTGAAGTTTCTCTGAAATAAAGTAATGTATAGGTGATACAATTTACGAATGAAGAAAAAACAAACAAACAACACTGAGCAAAACACAACAGGAAGCCAGCCGTGTCAAGGAGTCTTCCTTGCGGTCTTTCCTGTGTGCCCAGAGACACTTTCCTTCCAATTGAAACTTAAAAGTATTCTTGTCAGAAATTTTAAAAACAAATCTTAAAGACACCAGAATATACTCTTGTGACTGTGGCTTAAATGTTACCCCTAATTCCATACTAATAACAAAACAGAAGAACAAGTTGGTTTTTTTCGGACAGAATCTCACAGGAGTGGCGAATCTTTGCTTTTAGATGTCCCGTCGCCTCCGAATGGTGAGAATTGCCTCCGAATAGTGAGAATCGTACATGACGCTGTTGTTAGACAAGTGACTCGACAAAGCCATGTTTCACGAAAATTAATTCAATTCCTTGAATTTTTCTGTGAGTTTTCAGCTGTCGAGTCGCCTGTAGAGAATGGCTACATGGCAACTAGACTTTTGGCCGCGCGCTAGCGGAGCAATTGCGTTGTCCGTGCACTGAAGCAAAACATGTACTGTAACCGCAGCTTTAACAACATACGGAATGAAAAACACTTTACACGGTATGCAATAAACAGCTAACTACACGTACCAAGAAAAAATCTTACATCCACCAAAATGTCTTTCAACTGTTTTCTCACTTCATCGCTGGGTGGCACAGTCACTTCATCCTGTCTGTTTCTGCCTTCACTCTCTTTAAACAGAGGAAATTTGGGTGTCGGTGTGTCTTCTTGTACACTGATGTCCGTTTGCCCTTCCTTCTTTTCATCCGGTGTTTCTTGTGTGTTTGAACCCACGGGTGTTTGCGAGGGTTCTTCGCTGCTGTTAATATTGGGTGTTGCATCACTTGTACTGGGTTCCATTTGTTGGGCTTCTCCTTCACCGTTCTCTTTGCTGCTTTCTGTCTGGTCAACAGGGCATTGCTCTTCCCGGTTTGAAATGAACTCATTCGCCTCTAAGGGGCTGGCATCTTCTGTAGGTTGGTCGTCCAGATTTGTATCAACGTTTTCAATTTCAATGTCTTGACCTTTCAACGGTTTGATCTCATTGGGTTCGTGTGCGTCATCTGTTTTGGTCTCCTCGAGTGAGTGGTCGTGTTCGTCTTCTGAAGAATCTAACTGACTGCAAGTTGCTTCATTATTCACTCCACTTGACGCATCATTTCTACCCTCCTGGATCTGCGTATTGCTTGCTTCTTTATTTTCACCAAGTGATTCCTCGTTTGTTATTTCACGGTTGTTGTCTGCAAGGATACTTTCTTTTTCATTCTCATCATTTTCATCCCCACTGCTTTCCCAGCCAAACATGTCATCCTCAAGCTCTTGAAAATAACTGTCCAAGCTCGCAGTTTCGTTCGTTTCTTTAAAAGCAGAGCATTCTTGTCCATTTTTCTTAGTCTGTTCAGTATCTGATGTACCTTCTTCTTCAAGAAGATTTTTAAGTTTATCTAAATCTGTGCTAGAATTTCCATCTTCACCATCAAAGTTCGATCTACCGTTTTCCTCATCCCCGTCAGATGCCGCTTCACGACTTTCAACAACACTGTGTCCTTCTTCTTCTTCGCAACTATCCTCCGCAACTTTATTGGTTTCATCTAACGTTTCCTCGGACTTAGATTCGGACGAAAATTTTTCCTCATCTTCTTCAAAACGCCTTAAAGAACTTCTGTTCTCCTCTCGATCTCCTCTGACATTCTCGTCAACATGTACACTGTCTATAATTTCAGTAGGTTTTTGGAGGTCAGAATGAGCTTCATTTAATTCAATAGTAGTTGTTCCTTTGCTTGCAGCTGTTCTTCCGCTCTTCACATCTGGGAATCCTACATCCTTCACTAGCGGGGCCAGTTTCCGGTACACGTAATACTGGTATTGGAGAAGGAACTGGGTCAGAGGGTGATCAGCTGAACTGCATGATGGGAGAAAACACACCAGTTACCTTAATGCGGGAATTTTTCGGAATATGGCAAACAAAGGTTACACTTTCAGGGATGGACACGCTGTGATGTCATTGCACGTGATGCCAAAGTGGTCCAGAGTTGAAGTTACAAGTATTTGCTATTGTGATTCTGTTGAACAGAGCCTAAGCTAAGGAAGCTAATGAGGGAGTTAAGTGAGAGTTCAATGAGAAGCCCAGCTAGAGCCGCTAAATATAGATTAATCTGCTCTTACTAACAGTTTAATACGTAATCCTCAATTATTACCAACATATTTTTACCTGAAAATCTTGGTTATTATTTCTTTGATCAATTTGGCATCCGTGGGCATAAGATTTAACTTTTCACGCAAACGTTTTGGCCAAACCTAAAACCATACATGAGTCATTAAAAAGACATGTATCTCGAAATGACTTATGATTTAAATGATAAGCACAGTGGAACCCACTAACACAACCACATCATTATTACCAGCAATTTTTTATCTCCCCCACGAACAAGCACCCTTCATCCTGACTCCTACATCCTTGGTAGCTTTTTTTCTCACTAGTCCCAACTCTCCTCGGTTCGCCTAATCCAAGATAGTGCTTGGTCGCTCAAAATACACTTGCACTGAAGACTAACTCGTGGCAAGCTGAGAGCTGGGTATTGCAAGTGACTTTGTACAGCAAATACAAAAGCAACATTTCTCGAACATGCAAAGTACTTCTTAAAGTGCAAGTTGCTCAAACACGTCACTCTTTTTTCTACATGTAATTACACTTTTAAAACACATTATTAAAAGAATGTAATGTGCATGTTCATGTAGGATTATGAACTTACTGTCTCCTGTTCAAACTCCAAAATCTTCCTGTACAAAACACGCTGGTCTTGCTGTTCCTTTGTAGATAGCACAGCAGGACCAAACCGTCTAAAGAACAAATTACACTGACTGTTAATCTTTTTACTCCATACTCGAAAAATGCCAATAGCTGATGGTGTTAAAGATACGCATTTGTAAAGAATCTGAATTCAATACACACCAACACAATTTACTCAAACATATCTATCTACAGATTGGGGGACCTTGTAGAATGAGTACGTTATACATCTAAGCCTGGTTTCCATATGATCGCTACGATCGCTATGATCGCTAACAAAAATGTTGAGCGGTCGTGGTGACTTTGATCGCTGAGCAGTTTCCATATAGGCTGGTTTCCATATGAATGCTGAGATCGTTACGATCGCTAAAAAGTGGTTTCCACGTAATCGCAACGATTGCTGAACGTTTTTGCCAGCGACCACAGTGATCGTAGCGATCTTAGGGATCATATGGAAACCAGCCTCTATCATACATGTAATTTTGTCAGGCGTGATAAATGCTAGCTGTTGAGCTGTTTGTGAATGGTTGTCAATGGAAAAAAACTAATCAATACACTTGTTAGATACAGAAGGTACCTGTTTGTTTCCTCTTGAAGTCTTTGTTGTCTTTCAAGCAGTTTTTTCTTTATCTAAAATCTTCAAGTTAAAAGACAAACCATTTATAATATGAAACTAATAGGCAAAAAAAGGCTTTACATGACTACGGTATTGAGCACAAGATGTAAGAATTACATGTAAACAACATTTATAATGCTAGAAAGGCCACAAGTCAAGGGGATCTTTACATTTTTGCACAGAACTGTGCTCAATTCAAACTAAATACCTTTGGTCACACAGAAATGCTGCTCAAACATCAAGAGAAAGATCTCAAGTGATTTCCTTAACTCTTTAGGCCAGTATCAACATGCATATTCTCCTCACTGTTCCCCATATATTTCTTGTGATACTAGTTAGGAGAATTTGCTTACACATCAAGACACCTCATCTTTAGTGATCATTTCCTTAATTCTCGTGACCTGTATGTTTGATCAAGTAATGATACTGTAAGGAGAAATTAGATGCTTGTCACTACTGGAGCTTGTAGGGTTAAAGGGAGGACAAATCATAATCAGTTTTCTAGCCATTTTTTCTAATTTGTGGTCAAAAGAAAGTTCTTGACAAAAATTTCCAACATTTTCAAGTTCCAAACGATTTTAATCCTAGCCAACCACAGTGTAACACACTTCATTCACAGTTTCAGAAAACTATTAAATAATAGTGAAAAAACTGAATCATTATTTCTGGGATTTCCTTTAATTCTAATATGTCTTTTAACTTTCAAAATTATACAAGAATAGGTGATGTAGCTCCTTTAAAAAGTGCAAAGGATACAGCTTCCTCCCTAGCCTTAGCAATAACAAGATTTTCTGACAATTTTCTCATTAGGCTGAGATTCTGAAAGGCAACAACAACAAATAAAACTTTATTTTCAAACTTTACTTCTATTTTTTAAAACTTTTTTTAAAACAGTTTTCTTTAGTGAACATCCCCTCAATCTCTTGTATAACATCAAGACTAAATTTCTGTTGTTTTTGGAGGAGTACATATGTTCATAAGGGTGTTAAAAAAGGCCAGCTTGCCTTTTCAGCAAGCCAGCAGCAGCTTGGAAATATGGAGGACGATTCCATATCCTAAAATTTTCTGTGGCTTATATATTTTGATCCAAGGAATCCTAACAGATAAACCTGTATTAGCTGACACAGATATCTCTTTAAAATGCACCGGAGAAAACAGAAAATTAAATTTCAAGTATTTTGCTTAAATATTTTTTGTTGTTGGGTACCCCCAATCCCTTGACCACAATGGTTAGCACTCTTCAAGGAGAAGCTGACATTAACAGTATAGGTCAATAAGTTGAGCTACAGCTGTACTGCAGGAGAGGCCATAACGACCTGTATCACCCTAACAGAGACCGGTTTAAACCGGTATAATTGTAATTTAACAAGTTGTAGCATACAGGTAGTAAAAGCATGTTTTCTACCTTTGACACAACATCCTGATTTCTTCTTCCTTTGTTTGCATTCTGCATTCTTGTCCTGTAAGCTGCGATCAGCTGCTTGTTTTCTTGATAAGCTTTCTCTAAGAGATCACCACTGCCAGTTCTACGTGTAACAGATCGACACACACATTTAAAATTACAATGATACAGCAGTTCCTGTCAATTCATGTTCCTACTCACATCATGGATTTTTATTTGGCAATTTTTGATGACTGTCCCCAGATGTACAGACATTACATATTCTGAAACAAGGGGATGGGTGGTCTTGTGTGATCATCTGTAAGTGTTTGCTTATAGAATTTCCTACTGACTTTGACCTAAAGGAACCCTTAATTAAACTATGTCAAGCTTTCTAAACACACTATTAGCTAAATTAGAACTAAATGTGTGACCTAAGGATGGACAGTTCTTAAAGAAATGCATGGAAAATGCTATTGGATCTTTAAAAAGATACGAAGCATGTCTCCAGAATACCAGTTTTTTTTTTTTAGCCAATGACGTCACGTTAGTGACGTCATATGGCTACTGTCAGAGCCTAAAAATCAACGATATACGAGATACGTCTGTCTTACGGTCTGTGAGGCTGGGGGGATATTCTGTGAGACGATGAGTGAGGGTGTGAACCGGGACAATGAAACCCTTACCTTATCGCGGCACATACCCTTACAGTTTATACTATGGGAGAACGCCTGGGCTTTGAAGTGTTTTGCATCGGCGAGTTTCGCTCAACAGGAACTATTTAATTTTTTTTTTTTTGCGATCAACAGGAACTATTTAATGTTACTTTGAATGCGCTGTTTTGTATACTTAAGGTCTGGCAGGATTTTATTCGCGATGTAGTCCTGCGTTTACATATACTTAGCCGTGGTACAAATTTTCACGGCAGCAAACGCATCAGAAATGGATGTTACTAAAACGGGGAATGGGGAATGGGGAATGGGGAATGGGGAATGGGGAATGGGGAATGAGAAATAGTGGTCAGCGGTAATACCAAAAAAATTAAGTTGGAGTCTGCGCAGTACGGCAAAGAGACGAGGATTGCACGTGGTAAGTGAAAGATGGAAGGTAAGAATGTTTATCAGTCAGTTTTTCCCAAGTTTTTGGAATTATTGACTTTCTATGTATTAAAATTAACCAAAACTATTACTTTGCAGGTATTGAGAGTGACGATAATGTTAATGATCACGAAGTTATCGTTATCGATAAGTTGGTATAAAAAGATTCGTATCACTTTGAGTACAGTCGCTTCGAGTGTTTAATATAAAAACAACAAGTAAATGTTGTCTGTATTTTGACGTTTTAGCGACGAACCAGTGACAGAGGATGACTCTACGTCTGCAACTGGCGAGAACGAATCTTTGTTTAAGGTATGGAAACGTAGAATACGGCTTGAAAGCTTAAACCGACCGCTGCTGAACGCTGACCGCTGCTGAACTGTTATCTAGATCCATTTACGGTTTGCAGAAAGAACTGAGTGAAGTGACTGCGATATTAAGCTATTCTCCATGCTTCTTCTCTGGGGTAATTTCTTTTTAAGTGAAGAACAGCTTAATATTGCAGTCACTTCACTCAGTTCTTTCTGCAAACCGTAAATGAATCTAGATTGTAACGCAAATATGAACAGAAAATCAAATTTGGATGGCAAGTGCTCTAATAGTTCAGCAGCAGTCGGCTTAAATTTTCAAGCCGTATTCTATGTTTTCATGCCTTAAACAAAGATTCATTCTCGCTAGTTGCAAACGTAGAATCATCCTCTGTCACTGGTCCGTCGCTAAAACGTCAAAACACAGACAACATTGACTCGTTGTTTTTATATTAAACATTCCAAGCGACTGTACTCAGAGTTATACGAATCTTCTTATACCAACCTGTCGCTAACGACATCCTCGTGATCCTTAATATTATCGTCACTCTCATTACCTGCAAATCAATAGTTTTGGTTCATTCTAATAAACAGAAACTCAATCATTCCAAAAACTCGGGAAAAACTGACTGATAAACATTCTTACCTTCCATCGTTCACTTACCACGTGCAACCCTCGTTTCTTTGCCGTACTGCGCAGACTCCAATTTAATTTTTAGGTATTACCGCTGACCACTATTCCCCATTCCCCATTCCCCATTCCCCATTCCCCGTTTTAGTAACATCCCATCAGAAATTATACACAAGACGCGCTCATCAATTTGAGATCTAAGTGCGTGAATTCACGCACACATTGTTTGTGTTTGTTTTCCTTTATTAATTTCCAAGCGGAATTATTAGTTTTCGTAGAAAAACATTTTGACTTCCGACCAGCTTGACAGCGTTGATTGTTTTTCGCTTTCTAGTGGAATTACAAAAGAACGATAAATAATGAGAATCCCCAGCTGAGAAGCAAGCGGTTTTTGCGTAAGGTTAATACAATTTATTTATTCTTGAAAAAGCAAGCTGGATAAAAATATTTCGGTGCTGTGCTGTTTGAAGGCAAAGCAGAATATTTATCCGGCTACAAACACTACAACCAAAACGGGTTCAATAGATCAACTGTGACACTCTGCGTATATCAAATTTCAACCCGCTTATGCAAATTAGACAAAGTAAAATCAGAATTTGCGGGGCTTGTTCCTAGCTATTCCTAAAACTGAAAAACTTGAATGAAACTAGTATTAAAAATCCAAGTTACAGTGGTGATCCATTAATTAGAATAAAATCTTTACAAGATACCAAACTTTACTTTGGGGTTATTTATAGTTCAAAGCGTATGTTGAACAAATTTGCATAGTTGACAGATAATGTAAGGCAACGCTTAAAAGCATCTCGAACGGAACGCAAGTGACAAAGCATTCTAATAGAGACCTACTGAATTTTGCGTTTTTTTCACCGACGCCTATCAGGACTTGAATACATAAAAAATGCAAGCAACTGACGTGTTAGGATATGTTGTCTTTGAGGAAAAGGGAAACGAAGAGCTTTGCTTTATTTACTTCGCACACAAGACTAATGTCACGCTATAGTTAACTGTCACGTAGTCACGCTGCTTCGTTGCCCTGTTTTATGATAAATGGATATTCCTTGCTCTGGCGAAGACTTGTCACATTAGCTGCAAGTTGTTGGGGAAGATGGAGGGGACCGCACAGTCCGCACTGCAGTGGTGTGAAACCCATAGGTTGTGTTCATAAATTTCACCATATTGCGGAACAAAACATCATTGGCTCAGCACGCATTGCATGCCTATGTTTTAAATGGCTAAATAGATGATTGGTACTGGGCTTAAGGTGAAGTCAAACTTTGGGTTTAGGCTATGTCTAATCACCTTACCATGAAAAAACATCATTACGGAAACTATAATCTCATAAACTGCAGCCAATTCTCCAAGGGAAGACAGAAATAATACAAACCTTCGATGATGCAGCATAGGGGAGCCAGGGGGTGATGGAAGATGAAGATATCCATCAGTAGAAGGTGTCGCCAGTGTTGATCCTTCTGAGGTTGTGTCAGAAGTTTTACGAGCTGCTCCACTCTGAGTTGTTATATGTGCCTGTTCTGATTGGCTAGCACTGGCGGCAGAACTGTCAGAATATCTCCGTTGTGCATCATCATATGGAGGCAGCAGATGCTGTGCCTTTTGAGTCATGGGTTTCTGGGTTGTTGATGCATCTTTTCCTAAAGAAAAAAAAGAAGAACAATTTTTCTTTTTATTTATAATATTCTGACAAGTAAAACGATATAATCAAGGAGCTTTTTATTCGACAACAGGGCAATCTTAACATTGGATGGCATTAATTTAGAAAAATGCCTGCAAACAAACATACCACCTGTTAAAATCAACACACCAAAATAAACAATCTCTGAACACGATATATATGTTGTAGTTCAATTTTATCGTTGGTTCAATTTTTATTTTCTTTTGTTTTATATTCACTATCATATATTTACATTAAAAAAGACCAAAGGAAAATAAAAATTGAACCAAGGATAAAATTGAACTACAACATAATTATACATTTGTAAAAATGTAGAAAAATAAATTTAAATAAACCAAAAAAGCCAAAGACCTTGTCCTATGAACATGTAATGTAATACTGATGGAACTAAGAACTACAAGACCCTACTAGGTTTATTATTAGAAAAGAAGCAACTTGATATTGATGTGTTTACTGACAGAGAGAGGGAGCACATTTTATCAGAGGCTCACGCTGTATATAGGGAGAGGAGGTTAGAGTTAACTTCTTCAACAATAATGCCAAGTATCTATCATGGGGACTTATTGGCACAGGCCTTATTTTCTTAATTAAAGCATAAAAGAGAATCAATTGCAAAAAAAAAAGCTAACACCCCAAAGAATTTCACTGACAAGCACTGCGGTAAATTAACTACTCTATTCTGGATCTTACCAATAGAAGAAATTATAGTGAGAGCTCTTTCCTGGCATTGCTGAAGTAATCGGAATAATTTGGCTGTGTCATCATTGTACACAAGCCTCAGATCTACAAAGAGAAAAGGCAACAAAAAATATTCATAGAAAGTCTGTTACGCAGACAATTAGTCTTATGGTTGGGGCACACCAACAAAAGGTCAAAGGGACAGGTCTCTGCCACTTAAGTTAGTTTTTTAACCTAAGGGGATCTTCTTAGATAAGCTCAGCAGAGCTTGCTAAGATCTCCTGCCATTATATTTCAACCTATTGTTAAGTAGCAGAGATATATCAATTTATGTAAATAAAAATATAATGGACAAATAAAAAATAAAAAATAAAAAATAATTATAAGCTGCCTCGTGTACATTACATAGACATGTTGCTAAGGCAAGACGCTCCCTTAGTACAGACTGAGGGATTTTAAGCTCCTAAATTAAGATTTGGGAACCTTAGAACCAGAATAAATCACACTCAATGATGGGTTTTTTTTTTTCATTTTGTTGAGGGACAGGTTACATGAGCAATGCACATACAGGCACAATGAAAATTTGTCTTATTTTGTTCGAGCTGGAATCTGATGCATTTACTGTCTGCAGCCCGTTGAAAGGGACATAACTCTGTTACTAAAAATTCACCTTCAGGCACCTTTAACTTGCAACCTCAAGTCAAAGGGACTTCTAAACTAGCAACTAATGCTTTGGATTGCCAAAAGACATTCTTGCATACTTAACATATTTCCATAAGTGGGAATCTAAAAAATAATTAGCTTTCTTGCAAAGTAAGAAAAGTTCAGGATACTGCAGGTTACCAGAAAAATGCTTCAGATCAAGAAAAATGATTCTTGCACATTTTACTTCTACTGGGCATGAGTTTGTAATTGCCCTTTTTCTTTTCCAGTAAGTTGTACACATGTACACTGAAATTTAATAAGCAATTCAGCTGATGCATGCATCCCATTAAGATTAAAACAACTGAAGTTGCAAATAAAGTATAATTTTAATATGTGTACTGCAGTTTTAAGTGCAAAACATTATTTTATAGGTTTTATCTAAATAGCTTAATAGGAAAATGGTGTAAGTGATGATTTGGAGTTACATCTAAAATCCAATTTATTCCAATAACTGAAACAACTCTGGTTTCAAGGCCAAATCTTAGTTTCAACAATCAGAGCTAAATTGTCAGTAGCTCTGATATACTTTGGCAATATGGAATGTTACATGTATTATTTAACGAACATAAAATTGTAGTACTGTCAGTATTTATTTTTTGCCTCGTAAGGATTCATTTCGTTAAAACTCAAAAACTCAAGCAATTCAAGAAAACTTGAACATCTAAAAACAAACGAGTACCTAACGCTCCAGGTTTCTTTTACTTGATTTGCTTTGGTAACATTGAGATGTTTCAGGTTTTATTTGTCTATTTATTGGTAGAAAATTTAACAGGGAAGCCCTTTAACAAATTTTAGGAAAAGTAATAAGCTAATTTTTCAAAATGAAGTCAAACAAGACAACTTTTAAAATGATGAGAATAGTCTGTGTGACAAAGAAGACATAATTTGGAGCAATCTGGATTTCAATGCTACATGAACAGTAAATCGTCACTTATTGCTTTTTCACACAGATCCCGTTCATTTTGTAAGATGAAACAGAAATGACTAACCTTTGTCCCAAGCATCATCTTTCAAAACTTGTGAGATGTAAATTGTGCAACTCAGGTACTGACAATATGCTTCCTGTTGGGAGCAATGAGAAAAAACAGCACAGCAATCAATTAATCAACCCAGTGTTGCCTTTCACTCAACGTTTTAAAAAATGCTGTCAGTATTAATCGTAACTTGCTTTTTTTGTGTGTGTGGCCTGCTTCACTGACTTATTGTGTGGTTCCAGAAAATAACCATACCCTCCCCATGGATTGTCACTGGAATTCCAAAGGGGTGAGGGGTCTTAAAGGCCAAATTTTTAAAGGAAAGTATGAAGCTTAACTGGAAATTCTGGAGGGGTGTAGGGGTTCGAAGTGAAAAACCATCCGTGGAGGACATATGGATATTTTCTGGAACCAAACATTTCCTTTCAATTACTGGTAGTTTTGTTTAGTCTAATTGCTAAACCTGGCAATCATGAGTAAAAGTTCCCTACTGTACAACAGCTGGTCACCAGAAGCACCTTCTGCAACTTTCATCGGCAGTCCCAGATCTCTCTCCTCCACAGAGGCTCCTGTTAGTAACCACCAGTAAAATTCAAAGAAAAAACGGGAGCCGCGTGCATTTCTTCCCAAGCGTGTGGTCAAGGTGCAACTGTGGGAGGCCTCTCAAAGGAGAAAGGCCCCACGTAACAATGATAGATAAAAGAACACAGATGCATCATCCGTGACCTGCAAGGGTAGGGGTTGGTAGTGGGAGGTAGTCACAAGGACACACTTGTGGCAAAGGGAAAGCTGTTATTCAAAACATCTCTTTAACAGTGCTGGTCATTTATTTTTGCTGGGCAACAGTACTAATTTGCATGTCAACAGTTTGTCAGCCTACTGCTACTGGCCTACAAACTACCTTACATTTCTTTTGTTTTTTTTTTTTGAAGAAGCAGTTCATAACGTTAAACCTGACCCTAACTGGCTACAGTAAAGCAACTTTGTAGCAGCAAGACAACAGTCACTGATCATTCCACTATAGCTATGCTCGTCTGTGACCAGGTAACTGCATCCCAATATATTGAAAAGCCCCTCTTGTTAATTAGTTTTTGTTCATATATATAGACAATTGTTATTACTAACTTAATCATAAAGGAGCGATTTTACAATACCCGGCCACTTTCCAGCGCACAAATATACTGCTCCTGTGGTCCCTCAGTCATGGACTTAAATGTAGTTGAACTTGTGCTCCCGCAGTCCCATAGTGGATGAGTAACTTATATTAAATAAGTTGAATTGGTGCTCCCGCAGTCCTGCAGTCCCATAGTCGAAGAAAAACTTAAATTAAGGGAGTTGAACTAATACTCCCACAGTCCTGTAGTCGACGACTATCTTACATTAAATGAGTTGAACTAGTGCTCCCGCAGTCCTGCAGTCCTGTAGTCGATGACTAACTTATATTAAATGAGTTGAACTAGTGCTCCCGCAGTCCTGCAGTCCTGTAGTCGACGACTAACTTACATTAAATCAGTTGAACTAGTGCTCCTGCAGTCCTGCAGTCCGGTAGTCGATAAATAACTTAAATTCATTAAGATAGTTGAACTAGTGCTCCCGTAGTCCGGCAGTCCCGTGGTTGATGAGCAACATATTAAAGATAGATAGACCGTTTATTAATAAAATACTCTTTGCAGTCAAATGACTGAATTACGTGAATAAATTATGTACAATAAAATATATAACGACAATTTAAAATATATTACATGCAGTGGCTAATTATGAAACTGTCTCTGAACCTGCTTGTCTTGCAGACAGGCGCAGCAAAGGCGCATGTCGATCTCAGATTATAATTCTGCTGAAATCGTGATGGCAGAAGGTGTCTGAGTTTATGGTTGCCCTGCGCGTCAATGTCTTTGAAGAGTTCCTTACATAATGTACTCCTTCTATCATAAAGGATTGGAAGGCCAGCTTTAACTAAACCTTCACTGTAACTACAATGAGTTGTACTAGTGCTCCCGCAGTCTGGCAGTCCCGTAGTCAATGAATAAGTTAAATTAAGAGAGTTGAACTAGTGCTCCCGCAGTCCTGCAGTCCCGTAGTCGTAAAATAACTTTGATTATTGTACTAATTTAGTTTGTAAATATATCTCCTTGATTTGATTGTACATCTTTAGTTTCCACTACATAAATGTTGTTGATATGATTGTAATTAGGTATTTACTGCTGTGAGCCCTTTGGGCCATCATAAGAAATAAACGCTAACAACTTCAAGTCCGTACTTAACCCTTCTTGCTATTCGTTGCCAATATAATTATATATGGTGTTACCATAACACCAATTGAAAGCTAACCACTTCAAGTCTGTGCTTAACCCTAATCACTGTTCATCGGTGCTAACACCCTTAACCTAAGCTACCCCTAACCTAACCCTAACCCATAACAACAATTGAAGGCTAACCACCTCGAGTCAGTGCTTAACCCTAATCACTGTCCATCAGTGCTAACCCCCCTAACCCTAACCTAGCCCTAACCCTAAACCCATAACAACAATTGAAAGCTAACCACTTCGCGTCAGTGCTTAACCCTAATCACTGTTCATCAGTGCTAACCCCCCCCTTGCCCTAACCTACCCCTAACACTAAACCTACCCTTATCCCTTAGGCTGCCAGGACGATTAGACCAAAGTTCATTTCCCAGCTTGTAATACCTGTAGGGCCGTTCAACTCGTTTAATTAAGTTACTCATTGACTATGGTACTGCAGGACTGCGGGAGCACTAGTTCATCTCATTTAATCTAAGTTATTCATCACCTACAGGACTGCAGGAGCACTTGTTCAACTACATTACAAGTCAATGACTGAGGGACCACGGGAGCAGTGGATTTGTGGTGCTCAAAAGTGGCCAGGTATTGTAAAGTTTAGCCATCATAAATAATGTAAGGATATGTATCAAAGAAATGTAACAAACGATGTACGAACAAAAACATTACAGAAACACACGCACTGCATCTAAAAATAACCATATGACGTCAATGAGAGCATCCACGTTCACTCTAGTATGTACTGCAGACGTTTGAAACAAGCGGGCGAAGCCACGTCCAAATGAACAGCTAGTTATAATACACAGTCAAAGGTTACTTAAAATTTGCTAGACAAACGGAGTTATAAAATTCACATCGTACTAAATTAAAGCTTATATTGGCAAAGCTTATGTGCACTTAACTTTGCACGTCTCAAATTAATCCAAGCAATTAGTATAGCCTAACTTATTCCTCATGGGTAAAGCCAAACCTTTCTTCTGTTTTCCGAGTCGAGCTTGATGGCATCCCCGACAGATCGAAGCGCTAGTGGCATACAATCAGCAATCCCTTCAGCCATGTTTTATCCAATAACAGGCAATAATCATCTTGAACAATTTACCACTCCTCCTTCGTCCGCCATTTTGAATAAGCCTGCAATGTTGTCTGGGATTTGTTGCTGGCGTTTTCTAATCTCTTTTCTGATTGGTCGATATCAGAAAACCAATCGGCAAGGTTGTTATAACAGAAACAGTTCCCGGATGAACCTTTCACGCGGTTCAAATCCAAGATGGCGGAACGTGAAATAATGATTGGAGGGAGAAGGCTTTCTCAGCTGAAAGTAGAAGAACTCAAAGTTGAGCTAGAAAGACGAGGTCTCAGGAAAAGTGGGAACAAAGCAGTTCTTATAGAAAGACTGCAAGAGGTAATTTAAGGTTTCAACGCGGTCGCTTCCTAGGAAAATTGTTGTCATTGGCTTTGTTTGCATTTTGCGTTGGTGTACGTACTTTTCATTTTAAGCTTTTTTGTGGAGTGAACCGTTTGAGCTTAATAAATATGCCGGTAATCAGCTGCCGCGGCTTACCGGTAGAATCGATAAGTTTTTTCTTTTACTAACGATTTAACTGTTACTGCTTCTAGCAATTTATGACTCAGAAGTACGTACTTGCAGAATACCCCGCCATTTCTGAGTAACCATCTAAGGTAGTCGCCATGCACATAACACTGAAAATGGCTGTAAAAAAATACATCTGTATAGCACTCCTACGTCCTGATGATAATTTGATGGTGAATTTTGTTTTGTAATGTCCAGGCTATTGATAAGGAGCTAGAACAGAAAGAAGGCTACGAGAGTTTCTCTGTTCCACAGCAACAGCAACCAGTAGCAAATGCTTGGCCGCATCCTATGATACAGCAGCAACAACACCCTGGTATGTTGTATTACGGTCATTTCGTTCCATGGTCATTTCGTTCCAAAGTAAGGTCAGTTCGTTCCACGAGATAGTTAGATCGTTCCACTTTTAAAACTTACCTGTTGCGCGTGCTTCATTAAACATTTTTTATGTGGTCTATAAGGGAATCAACTTAAACTTAGTCTGATGACTTTTAATAGATTAGTCAAGGAGAAGTTAAAGAAACTTTTTATTGTTTACAACACTCACTAGTCTCAATACTGAGATACTACAATTTCACGTGCATTGTACTTGCGCGCACTGTTCTCCGCTATTAAATTAGTCTATGCTTTTCGTATCTCAACAGTCGAGTGAACGATGTGAAGTGAAACAGGGAATCTTGACATTGGTGAATTGCTTTCGCTTTCATTGTGAACACAAAGCGCATTCATTCTGTGATGAAGGCGAGACTTTTTTGTTCTATTGTTTTCTCTGTTTCACTGCCAAAGCACGCGTGTTTTGATAGAGGCTTGTCATGCAGGCTTTTCACCGTTTTTAGTCCGTCACTCTGGAATGATAAATACCCACAGATGCCAAATCTGAAGCACGTGTAGGGAGATTGGGGAGAGGGCAGTAATCAGGGAGATTTGGGGAGAGGTCAGTGTTACACAGCTGTTCTATTCCCCATCAATTAAGCACATAGAGTGTGAAGGTTTTCGTCACTTGGCTGATCTTCTACCTAGTATTCAACAGATGAGGTAACTTTAACGTCGAATTTCACTATGTTTAAACCCATTACCGGCCGCGTGTTTTTTGATCGCTTCGCTAAATTAGCAGTTGTAATAAACAACCCCATGTGCAGTACGAAACGACATTTTATAGGCTCGAAAAAACAACACTCACTTGATCTAGAATAGTTAAAATTTCTAACTTTCGAATAAAAGACACCAGTTGTCAATTAAGAATTAGCCAAAAGTACAATCTAAAGTCAAAATTTTGAAAATTTACGCAAGAGATCTCACATGTTGTCTCGCGCGTGAAATCAAACCACAACAGAGGATTTGCGTCTGTTTAGGTCAGATAACTATTTTTCGAAATTTCATGAACGAAGATTCACAGGAGAGAAGACAGGAAGCTTTTCTAAATAATACATTTATTAAATACACGCCTTTATTTGTTTCTGAAAACCAAACGCGTTCAATTCTTTCTTCGAGGGAAGCTACGCACAAGCGATTTTGCTCGATGTGCAAGTTGTTTTGAAGAGCATTTAAGATGCGAACTGTGCACGTTTTTCAAAACTTTTACGAAAACTTTGAGAAATACAAAGAATCCTTCAATTAAGAAGTTACTTCAGTAAAAATTTACAATCAAATGTGTAATTTACCGTAAACACCGGCGTATAAGCTGCACCTTTTTACCCTAAAACTTCGTTCAAAATCGGGGGTGCGGCTTATCTGCGAGAACATCTGGAAAGAAAATCTGTAATTTTCCATGAATCATCTCCAAAACACCAAAATAAAGTCAAAAACGGTACCACGCTATCTTCAAGAACTCACGTGGTAAATGGCCCACTGTTTCTCAGTTGTTGACAACTTTGATGGCAAATTTGTCAAAGCAATTATCGAACTCCCTTTTACAGGCGAGTTTGTTACCGATGGATGGCTTCCAGATATCCTTGTAAACCTGCATGGAAGCCACGAACAGCTAAAGAAATCGCTAAAATTTGCTTTGTGACTTGAACGAAGCAACAACACTTGTCACCAGTTTTCTCTTTTCTCATCGAATGCCTGGCTACTAAGCCACGATACGCAACCGAATGTCCGAACGAACCACTCACAAATTTTCGGACTTGAATAGCTTTAACTGGAAAAATGCTGGGGAAAAGTTCATCAGGGAAAGCGGTCTTGTGTTCAAGTACGTTTTCGTACCCTTTTTTACTTGTTATAAGGATTAAAATGCGTGTTTGAATCTTATTCAGACTACAAATTGAATCACCGATCCGCAGTGAAAAGGACTTCACTTCAGCCGATATGTTCATTAAATGAAATGACTCGGCTATGAATTTTTGACAAAAATTTTTTTCCAAATCTTGAGCTTCTAAACTCGGGGTGCGGCTTATCTGCGAGTGCGGCTTATACGCCGGTGTTTACGGTACTCTACCGTAGACTCGTAGAAGTGCTTGAGCATTTCCCAGAAAGTCCACAGCACGAAAAATCTCTTGCGATGGAAGATTGTCCTTCGCTTTGACAAAACGGCTGTTCGTCCTCGAAAGATGTTTTCTTCGCTCTAAAAGCTCTAAATTCCATTGCTTAACTTGTTGAGTGTTCCTTAGAGCTTCTTCTTTCGATTTTTAAGTTTCAAAAGGTAATCCTTCCTTCCGAGAGTGAGATATTGCCATCTTGAAAATTCACGCGTGAAGAGCATGGCAGCCATTTTGAGTGAAATGTGATCTTCTTGGAGAGTGACAAGAAGTCTTCCCTTCTAGGACCCCCCTCAAGCCTTCAAATATATGTGCAGTAGGTGGATTCTGATTGGTTGAACATTCCCAAAGACAACTAGGACGAAAGGGGACCAAAAAAGCCTTTCTAGGGGAGGCTGGGGCCAAAAGCGAACACACGCAAAATCAAGGCCGGCTCAGGCCGGCACGGACGTTAGTGGGTTAAGTTCATTTCTACTTTAATACTGTGGAACGATCTAACTATCTCGTGGAATGAATTGACTATTTTGTGGAACAAACTGACTATACTTTGGAACAAAGTGACTTGGAACGAAATGACCACGAAACGAAATGACCGGATACCCAGTCAGACCTTGTCAATTTGGATGCCAAAGGGGCGAAAGTCCCTGTATTTATAGGTTACTCTTATTGGTAAAATGTTAATTGAAGGGCTGAGAGCATAACCGTCTTATGTCGAATATTATAGCCGTTTTTTCATTTTGCTCAAAACTGCCTGAATTTTTGCATGTGACCTTCCCTTCATTCATAGAACATTGCCCAGATAATTTTTTCACTGATTTTCGCTTCGTTTTCGAGAAAAACGAGGCCAAAAAGTCAAGTTGGCGTCGTTTGTAAAAGAACAGAAACAAAAGAAACCAGAGTTCTTTGTTTCTGTAAACAATGAAATGAATGCAACGAAGCGGTAAGAAAGCTGCTTTTCGAGTGATTATCTAATTAAATCACTGATCTTTGCGTATAAACGTTTGTTGAGCAGCTCAGTTTCCTCGCAAATAAGCGCTTTCCTGTCCTATATGACAGGAAATAAAGTGGTGTCACATGCATATGCCGCGCGATATAAACTTCATATCGCGGCGGACCGGCGAAAAAAAAAACGAAGAGAATACCGAGAATCAAACATGATTTAAACATACGTTTCAATCGCCATCGCAACTAAGTTGATTCCTACCATATCTGCCGCTGTCGATCTTGTTTCAAAAAACCCACCGTTCAAAATCCACTGAAAATCTTTAGAAGGTGGACGAGTTCCCCAACAGGAAGCGAGGTATGCAGTGTATTTTAACTATATAAACTAAAAATCTTCTCGAGATGTGAAAAATGTCGAGCTAATGTGGCGACCTTACATTCTTGATAGTCGCTGGTTCGAATCTGTCTTCAGTTACTTTTTATTTTCTCTTTTTATTAAATTCTCTTCTTTTGTCCATTTATTGAACTGAACAGTAGTTTGTTCTTCAAACAAGTTTAAAAACAATAATAATAAATGAACAAAAGAAGAGAATTTAATAAAAAGAGAAAATAAAAAGTAGCTGAAGACAGATTCGAACCAGGGACTATCAAGAGTTAAAGTCGCCGCATTGACTGACTGAGCTAGCTCAACATTTAGCGGAAAGCAAGAAGATTTTTAGTTTATATAGTTAAAATACACTGCATACCTCGCTTCCTGTTGGGGAACTCGTCCACCTTCTAAAGATTTTCAGTGGATTTTGTACAGTGGTTTTTTTTAAAACAAGATCGACAGCGGCAGATATGGTAGGAATCAACTTAGTTGCGATGGCGATTGAAACGTATGTTTAAATCATGGTTGATTCTCGGTATTCTCTTCGTTTTTTTTTTTTTCGCCGGTCCGCCGCGATATGAAGTTTGTATCGCGCGGCATATGCATGTGACACCACTTTATATCCTGTCATATAGGACAGGAAAGCGCTTATTTGCGAGGAAACTGAGCTGCTCAACAAACATTTAATATACGCAAAGATCAGTGATTTAATTAGATAATCACTCGAAAAGCAGCTTTCTTACCGCTTCGTTGCGTTCATTTCATTGTTTACAGAAACAAAGAACTCTAGTTTCTTTTGTTTCTGTTCTTTTACAAACGACGCCGACTTGACTTTTTGGCCTCGTTTTTCTCGAAAACGAAGCGAAAATCAGTGAAAAAATTATCTGGGCAATGTTCTATGAATGAAGGGAAGGTCACATGCAAAAATTCAGGCAGTTTTGAGCAAAATGAAAAAACGGCCTAAAATTCGACATAAGACGGTTATGCTCTCAACCCTTCAATTATATGATCACACAACATGCACATGCTCAGATTTAGATAAGCCTTTTTAACTTGGGTTTGACAACTTGTAACAGTTGTAGACTTTACCAATAATAAATTATACAAGGCCCAGGTTTCTGTCAACTAATAAAACTGATGCACAATCAAGTTGTCTAATGCTAATAGAAAGCATATTCGACTAAAAAAAAGGCAATATTTTCTTTGCAATGACATAATGCACGTATGTTGCCCACATGTATGTAACAAATAGATTCCATTTGGCCTGTACGTGTGTACTTTGATAATGCACAGCTGATTATGTCAGAATGTGATGAGAACAAAGAAGTACCCTTCAAACCACAACCTCATAACATGACTGATGTTCTTACCATAATTATTTTGATGTCCTTTGTGTATTAACAGAGTACACATGCATGGTCAAATGGAATTTATTAATTTTGTTTTAAACATTGTTTTGACATCGGTTGCCCACATTAAATTAGAAAAGTTTTTACAAATCTCCGTAGTGACACTAACCCATTTTACAGTTGTGCTCTTAGTGACCTGGCCTTTGAGTGGAAGCGAGGCTGAAGTTGACCTTGTTTTGATACAAACCCTCCTGCTTTTCATATGTAAATACAAACTAGTTAACATGAGAACAACATGATTTACATGCGAAAAGCAGGAAGGTCTTTATCAAAACAAGGTCAACTCGAGCCTCACTTCCACTCAAAGGCCGGGTTACTAAGCACACAACTGTAAAATGGACTATTTGCATGTGCAGAACTTTGCAACTTATTACGTCATTTGTGCATCTGTACTTTAATCACAAACTTGCCTTAGCCTAGTCAAAATGCATGTTGTACGCCATCCATTGTCTGTCACTGAATAGACAACTGTGATTGAGCCAATTTTCCATTAGACCATGGTGAATGTCTGAATAAGCAAGAAAAGTCCCACATCTATTTATGTGTATTTACATATACATGTATATCCTATCTTAAATGGACTAGAGCACTCTACAGTACAATTAAACAAAAGATTTAATAAAGTAAAACGTGAGATCTGTCACTGAAATATTTTCATTTTAATTTGTATATTGTATCAATCAAGCAGAGAGAGTCACATAAAAAAATATGCTTTGTTGTAGAAAAAATTAATTGCACTGTTTCCTAGTTGTCTTTAGCTTATCTCTCAAGGCAAGTACTGTAACTTTTGATATTAGGTGTGTTTATTTCCACTTGAATGAAGACCACTATTTTGCAATAAAGGCACATACCGTGACCTTATTTTGAATGAATTGCAAACAGCTTTTCAGAATGGCATATTTCCCTCCAACTGCTACAAAAAAGAGCAAAAACAAAACAAACAAAAATATGGCTTGTGTTTTAAAGGTGGTTTCCCTGTTCAGCCAATGACAGTGCATCAGCAAGGATTGTTAAATCAGCCACCAGGAATGCTTAATCAACCACGTGACAGGATGCAGCAACAGGCAATGACGGTAAACCAGCAGCAGGTATGGTGCTTAACCCTATTCAGTTGCTGGCTTTGCTCTTTTGGGACCAGCAGGGGGCGGATTCCCTCCCCTCCCCCCCCCCCTCCCCACTTAACCCTGGGAATATTCAAACTATCACAGTGAAACTTAGAGGACAGATAGTATGTCCAAAAATGTTTCCTTTGAGGTCCGCAACATCAGCTGGTGATGTCATGTGACATCAAAATAAAACCTTCAAAAAGCACCAAAATGATCTAAAAAATGATCTAAAAATGTAAGAGAATGATCGAAAAATGTAAAATTTACTTCAGAAAAGTAACTTGTTTTCAAAATTCTGAAAAAAACCACTTGTCAAATAGTTGTTGCCATGGTAACATCAAACTTGATAGAAAAGGACTTGCTACACCAAATTCTTCACAGATAAATTTTAGGAAAAGTCACCAAGTTTGGTTGGGTGGCTTTTGTTTGCCTATTAAAAAAAGTTAAAAACGTGAAAAGTCCGTGCAGACAGAATCCTTGCACCCCCACCCGTGGTGAAGATGAAGTTGAAAAATATTGAAAGCCCTGTCATACGTAAATCTGTACAAAAGAAGAAACTGTGTTCAGTCTGTTACAAGCGGAAACAGGAGGGTCAAAAACATCTGAGTACCACAGCTGTATTAAATAATTGCATTTTTTGTAGCACATGACCTCACCAGTACAAGTAAATGAATTTAGAGAACAGTGGCCTCAAGCCCAAATGCCACCAGCCCAAGTGCTACAATCCCAGGTGCCGCAACCCCAAGTGCCTCAACCACAGCTATTATATCAACAACGACAAGAAAATCAAACACTTTTGAATCAAAGACTGCCAAAACCTGAACCTGCACCTCTTACTCATCCGCCCTTAGAACAAGTTGTTCAACCCTCAGTTGAACCAGAAGTGGAATCATCAAGCTCATCAGATAACGAACAGGACTCGGCACAACAGTCGTCAAGTTCTTCCAGTCCAGATACAGATGATCGCGATCAAGAAAAGCCCACATCATTGTTAAACTATGATTATCCACCCAAACACAAACCTGAACTAGTTGCCTCTGAGGAAGCTGTTAATCAAAATGAATCTATTACAGATACGGAGGAGGTTAAGACAACAGGTACAGAGGAGGCAACTCCTCTGGAGAATAAGCCTGAAGAAAACTTGACTGTAAGTAGTACATATAGAGATGAAGAAATGAACCAGCAGGTTAAAGGAAAAGAAGAAGAAGGGGAATTAAAAGAAGAGGACAGAGAAGAAAAGACATTGGCAAGAATAGAGGAGGGAGAGAAGAAGACAATGACAAGAGAAGAGGAGGAAGAGGAAACAAGATTGACAACAGAAGAGGAGGAACCTGAAAAATCATTATCTAGAGAAGAGGAGAAAGAAGTAGAGAATGAGAATGAGAAAGAGAATGAACCTCCTGAGGAGAAAACAAAGTCAATAGAGCCACAACAACAGCAGTCGTCTCCAGCGGAGGAAAATACTTTTGAAGTGGAGCCTAGTGAAGAGGACAAGGCAGTCGTGGAGGAACCCAAAGTCCCATCCCCACCGGTGAGTCGAGTTCATCAACATCCTGTAATCTGAACTCTGTACCTATGTACAGGTTTTACATATGTAACATTTAAGGTGTATCAGATTGTATCAGCTGGCAATCCATCACAAAATATGGCACCCTTTAAGACTAGGGTGTGCCTTTAAGTACCTACAATAAACATTGTGGAGATACCGTACTTATGAATGCGTTGTACATGTGTAATCACTTTTTACGTGTACAATTCATACACAAACCCTTCATTATACAGGCAGAGAACAAGGTTGTTGCTTCCCATTTCATATACAGGTTATGATCACTGTTTCCTGGTTAACAACAAAAAACTGTTAATGATGACATGCATGAAAGGTTTGCAGCCGTGTTACTTTGTAGGTGATTAATGCATGTCAAAAATTTCTCTAATTGCAATTGTAGAAATTGACTTCTCCTGTTGTTACCAAGAAAAGGAAAATATCTATACCAAGTAAGTAAGATAATTGAATTTTTTTAAGAGTGCAAATTATGCTGGTTGTTATTATTTAGAAACTCCTTGTGTATTGTAGAATGAGAGAACTCTTAAATCTAAGTTGACAATGTGGGGAGGGAGTGGATGACCTGGAGTGCTTCCTTGATGACCCATTGTTTCAGCACCCTTTATCGCTGGCTGGTGCAACTCCTTTTATCATGCTTGCGGCTTTTCTCTATTACCTTCTTCACTCAAAGACCACTGACAGTTGCTTGAAAGTAGTGTTATTGCTTTCAGGATCTTCACCATCCAGCACTCCAACTTCTGAGGGGCAACCAGCATCACGGAAGAGAAGATGGGGTTCATCATCGTCAAACAAGAAGAAAACTTCCTTGTCTATTAGTACAGATTCCCTCAAGGTAAAATACATGATTGTAGATGTATACTACTGTCTAGACAACTGGTGTGTTAGTTTCAAAAGGGATGGTGATGCTGTTGATCGTACAATGATCATTTGACCAAAACATCAATAAAATTGAATTTCCTTCATAAGAACTGACATTCCGATCATGTTAAGTTGCACTGCAATGTGGATGTGGCAAGGAAGAGAAAGGAGAACAACTGAAAAATGACTCATTTAAGCTTCACATAATGTACATTGTACAGGGAGGTCTTAGTTGTTTTCAGATACTTTTCGTTTTTTTGAGAGGGGGTGGAGTCATGAAAAGATGAAGCTACAACTGTAAGTAGAGAAACTACTGGACATGATGTGTACTAATTTACGCCTTGTAATGTGTATGTAGCAATATTACAGCGTGTTTTTTTGCCTGTCATGACTGAATGGTAGTTTCATAATGCGAAAAGTGCTTCTCACTTTCTGCAAAGTACGGTCATCTACATTTCTCATACCAGATGTTTTTGTGGTGCATCATGTTTTTTAGGATCTCATCCCAGGAGTTCAGGTCCACAGCACACCAGCGCTGGAAGCAGTCATGGATCTTGGAGGCGACGACAATGACGAGGAAGAGGAGGAGGAAGAGAAAAAGCCAAAACAGGAAGTTGAGGAGGAGAAGGAGTCAGCAGCTGTCCCAGCGCCAGAAACTAAGGAGCCTGAGAATAAGAGAAGAAAGGACAGGATTGTTAAAGTGGAGGAAAAAAAGACCATCAAGCTGCAGAGAAAACCTGTTGTCATTGAAAAGGAAAATGAACCAATTGAAATGGAGGTTGAGGAAGGTACTGTAAGCTGCTTGAAAACTACTTACTTGTCCCCTTGAGCTGTTTTCAGTTTGTCTGGTTTTCCATGATTTTTTTTTCAAAGATGTCACATTCTTTCTGATGTTTTGTCTAATAGTTTATAAATTTGCAACTTTCAAATGACCTTTCACATCTTGTTAGACATCATTAAATCACACCTGAATTTCAGACAGTTGCTCAAGCTGCAGTTTGCATTGTACAGACAGGGTACACTGCAGCTCCCAGTTGTGCAAGGTCATTTGATAGTTACTATACTGTAGTTCATGTTTCTCTGAGCAACATTGTTTGTCTAACCTTCTGCACACAGCAGCAGTTGCCAGTCTAAAGTGTTCTCTCCCCTTGTACATGATGAACCCTTTTGTGCAGCATGCGATGCGGGTGGTTTTCTTTGGGGTCAGCCCAGCTGGGTGACAGAAATGATCTGTCTTGAAAATATGGAAAGATGTGACTTGAACAATACAGCAATCATAATGTGGCAAATCACATGTGAAAGGCCATAGAGCACGTCATTGATTGTGATGTTTGTGATTACCAATACCTGTGAGTGTGTGCTGATTTCGCCAACTGGAGTCTTGATTCACTGTGCAAAAGATCATAAATATCAAAGAAAAAATGAAGAAAATAATCATTATGGAAGCTAATTACATTTGTGCACAGTTGACTCTTGTTTGTTGAGAGTCAGTCAAGGAACTGTGGTCAATTCAGCAAAGGAAGAAACTACATGTATGCCACAAATGTAAACTAATGAGGGTCAGGAATGCAACTGCGACAACTTACCGTAATGGCAAAACCTATCCTTAAAAGAAGTTTGTGAACTGTGAAAAGTATCTTTTGCCATGTCAATGTTGAGTTGCAAGACCTACATGTCTTCTGGACTGATGGATATGTGAATTATCACACCATCATTGGAATGAACTCTGTTTTTGAACTTCATTTGGTAATTCTACGCTGTACATGTATGGACAAAAATTATGTGTTTGCAATCAACAAAATTATCGCCTACAATGGCAATGCCCAATCAATGCAGTGAGTTACAATAGACTGTTGTCATTCTTGAATTTGTGTCAGTACTGACCAGTACCTCTATACTGAAGCACAAAGCAAGGAATTGAGCAAGATATCAGCTGCCTAGCAGAGTGTAAGAACAGAAGAGAATCCCCTGTTCAGAGAAAAAGCTGTGTGGATCAACTGCCTATACATTTGTAGTAAACAAGCGATCAGACAATAAGAAAGTTAAAGACAATAATATGCTTCCCTCTGGAAACAGCAACTGCTCTCAACTACAGCAACTAACACCCACATCTTGGGTGGGGAAAGTACAGAACTGCTGTGTTTAACAGGAATTCAAACAATGAACAAGTAAAACACGACAATAAAGAAAAAAAGAAAAATGTGTTGCTGGTACATTCAAGAAGAATTAGACATCGAGCAATTTGAAAACAATGTGCTTCCTCTCGTTGTGAGCAAACAAGTGCATATAAGTGCAAACAAGTGCAGATACATCATGGGTAAAGAAAACATTGTTGCTAATGTCAGTCTAGAAAAAGGAATTAAGCAACTTTTCCTTTCAATGTGGATATTTACTGTTACCATGACACAGTGAAAAGTGATTTGCTTCGTGGCACTGACAGAAAATCAGCAAAGACCAAATAAGCCAAAGGACCATGAATCCTCTAACAAGGAGCCTTCTTTGTTTGACGTAGAGACATGTACTTTGCATTCACAGAACATCTGATTCCTCTACTGAAACAGCAAAAAGCAAATCAATGATATTTTGGCAAAAAATGTTGCACAGCTCTACTCTCCTAATCAACAATTCTACTAGAAGATAAAATTATGGGACATGGACCATGTATACTACCAATTTGCTGTGGGATTTTAATCAGCAAACATCTGATTTGCTCGGTAAAAGAACACGTTTCTCCACCTGAAAGCAGTAACTGATGCAAGAAAATGAGGCTACATTACCATGTTTGAGGTTTATGTTAAACCTCCCTACAAAGACAAAACATGATTATCAATTTGTTCAGATGATTGAATACCACATGGACACACTGTACCCTGTTAAATGGCTTTAGAGCAACATGCCATCCTGCAATTGAATGTTTGTCAAATGCAAAACTCATTATAGATGGCTGCGAGAAGGCGCATTTCAATTCAAGGAGTATATGAAGGTTGAGACTGGTATTTGCTGTTGGTGATGATGTTGAAATGTACTTGCTGATGTTCACAAGTTCATCTGTGGCTGTGCGTACTGCTTCCAATCCTGTGTTTCAGCCGCAAACCACTCTACAGTTGTTGTAGCTAGGGCTGTATGCAGAGGAGTATTTCATGTGCAGTGATTCATTTACAGTGTAAAACTTAACAGTCCTTTAACTTTCACGATAGTTTTCTTTGTTGGTGTCTTGTTGTCTTCAAATTCTCTTGTAATAATGAGTCAAAGAGAGAAAATACTTTGGAAGGTGGGGGGATATTCCTGTATAGCCACCAACAAAGAAATCTTGACTGAAAATAATAATGCTGTCCATGTATTTCCGTCCCCTTCATTACAACTATACTGATTATATACCAGAGTTGTTCTACTAAAGGTATAAATGTTGATGACTGGCCTTATCTTAGACTGGAAAACGAATTGCAAATGATTGACTACTATTAATCCACTGTTCCTACACTATAAGAAAACTGAAAAGTTACACAGCAAAGTCAGCCAGCAAAAGGCATTCATGAATTCCAATATTTACCAAAAAACAATCATAACAACCTGCAGATGTACCATGTTAAATCTCCCAATTGTCAAGTTGTATTTCTTGTTTGCATGCAAATCAACACCAAAGAAGCATTATTAAGTGACTCTCTTCTCTTCTTTTTCTGACAAAGCTTTCTGTTCAAGTTGGCTGAAATCAAGTAGACTTAAAATCATTGTTTCAACCAACTTCGAACTTCTCGCCCAAATAAACTTTGACTGAATTGATAAAGTGGATTTCCACAGTCATAAAACAAACATGCAGACAGAGACAGTCAACACTTCATTCCTCAGCGTTTTAGTAGAACAACTCAGTACCTAAATTTCGCTTTCATCTTACCTTGTAAAAGATACATTTTATGCTTTTGTTTATGTAAAACACTTGATAAGGTGATTCTAATGAAACCAAAATGTTTATGGTCTTTATGTACTTGTAGTGTAGTTTAAACTCTTTAACTAGTCACTGTGTATTCATTGTGTGGTTGTTAACTTTTCTGTTCTCTACATGTGTTTAGATCTTGTAACAAAGAACTCTGATAACCCTCATCCAAGGCAGACGTCTCTTCCAGTTGAAGAGGATTCCTCCCCTGTACCAGCAGAACATTCACCATCACCTGCGAGAAATCCTGAGAGCGAAGTGCTGCATGTCAAGAACCTTGTACGACCATTTACTTTGAATCAGCTCAAAGAACTTCTGAGCAAACATGGAGCCCTGGCTGAAGATGGATTTTGGATTGACAAGATAAAGTCCCACTGTTATGTTGTGGTATGCCAAATCTGAACTAGAACAACAATCCTGACCAAAGGTCCTTGGCACATAAAACTAAATCCCATGAAAGAAAACAAGTTAAAGTGCTGGGAGCATACCTGCCTTATGTCGATTTTTACACTGTTGTTCGTTTTTCGTGTTTCTTGGAATTGCCTCCGTTTTTGTATGAGATTGATGATTTAAAATGCATATAAACGACCTTTCGTAGACTCAGCATACATGTAAGGTGAATATGCTCCCAGCACTTCAGTTCAGATTAAATTTAGTCCCGTTGTTCTGAGCCCCGTGTCTCCATTGTATTGGGGTGAAGAGGAAACGACTTGTCGAGTTTTGGATTAAATGTCCCAGCACGTTTGGCCAGGATTGAGCTGTTAAACAAGACTTCATGGGTGACATTGTTTAACAACTTCATTTTTCCATTCCTTCCCCACCCCACCCCACACATTGAGTACCATGTTGTGGGGACACTGCTTCAGTACTGTAGGCCATTTTTCCAGCTGAACTAAAACTAGCTCGTTCCAGGCTCTCCTGTTGTGGAGGACGTGCGTACGAGAGCAACATCTAGAGGAAAGAATGGAAAAGCAAATATGGAAGAATCGAGAGGGACCTCTTTGTTCAGTGTTTTATTTTTGCGCACTTCCCACAGTCTCGATAAACTAGTCATACTGAAGAATACAGAAGACTCCCAGGGAAACAAAACGTTGTTTGTGATAATGGGAGTTGGTGATAACCAATAGAAAATAAATAAGAACGCCAACCAACGTAAAAGAGGGTCAGTTCGAGGTACGTTTGTCTACTTTACCATAAAAACCCAGTCATTCTGTGAAGGAACATAAAGTGTGGTGTCCATTTATAAATGTTATTGTTTCTGTTGTATTTTTCTCAGTACACCAGTGTAGAAGACGCTGCCGCCAGCAGGCGAGCCCTGCATGGAATCAAGTGGCCATTAACAAGTCCTAAGATCCTTGCTGTAGATTTCGCTGATGAAGACGAGGTTGGTGTGACTGTGCTATCGATAGTAACGTGGTTTTCAAGTAGTACTTGGCTGTAAGCATTCACCTACACGTAAAGAGTTACTGGTGTGGTTTTATGTTTGTTGAGCTACGAAAATTTGTTTGCATAAACTTGACAACGTGCTTTCTTTAGCAACCGGAGTTTTGTTGATGTTTTTGTTATTGTTGTTGTTGTTGAATCAACTGTTATTGATTCGTTTGTTGTTTTTTAGGTAGTCAGTAGGGCGGGGTACTGCATTCAAAATTAATTGAAGTCGAAATGAATGTCTGCTTTTGGTTTTCCGCGTCGATTTTTTATCTGAGTGACATCGAAGAAAGAAATAGCTGGTGAATATCAACTTTGTTTGTATTGCCTTATGTTTTTCCTTGGTTCTCCAACAGATGGCACGAGATACGGAGGGGATCTTGGGTAAAATGAAGGAAAAAGAAAAAGATGTTAAAGCTGAGAAAGTTGTTAAAGAGGAACATACAGGTATGGGATGAGATAAAAAGTCTGATTGTTTCATCCTAACTATCAGTCCATCTTTGGATCTTCCCTTTCTCTATGTCATTTGGGTTTTGACTTTCAAAACATAGGAAAGGGTAAACTTTGACTTTGATTTAGTTTCGCTGGCCTTTCTTTTATTCCAGTCTATTCAATTTTGTCGTCCACATTGAACAGTAATTAATAGCACACAGGTACACTAGACAAGAAAATAGAAAAGTCGAAGTTATATGTAGCGCTTTGTAATGTTTTCTGTAAAACGAATGTGATAATAGTGCATAATGTCGCCCTGATAGTATCTTGCTATCTTCTGAGGTATTTTAGCCCTTCTCTGGCACACAAATAAAAAGTCTTCACTTGTTATTACCGGGTTTAAGATAGAGCCGTTTTCTGTCGACTGATGAAGTAATTGACCTTATGTTTCGGTTTTGCTTTTCTACGCTGTGTGACTGGTTAAAAAAAGTCGCGCTACTCTCTCAACCAATCGTGACTTGCTGGCATGCGTTTTCCCGCGCTCGGGACCGGTTGCATGTATGTGCTTCGAGTTCTGATTGGTTCATTGAGTTATGTCTGTTGTGATTGGCCAACGAAAATACTTTTGTTTTGGTTTTACACACTCGATTGAAAACTGCTCTAGAGGTAGATATTAATTACAGGTTTGCCTTTAATGTCGTAGAAGAAAAGCCGCCAGAGGAAATAGCTGAAGAGGAAGAAGAAGATGAGCAGAAGAATGCTGGTAACCTACTGGATAATCTGTTCAGGAAAACCAAAACCACGCCATGTTTATACTGGCTGCCACTCAGTGATGAACAGGTAAGATTCAATTAGAGGAGTGAGAAAACTGTCTTTCATTGCGCAGTGGAAGAAATCTTTGGATGTACGTTTTAACCCAGGGCCTGGTTGTTCAAAGCAGGGTTAAGCTAACCCAGGATTAGCGGCAATTTCTAATTCACTTTTAGTCCATAACGACGTGGATTCCAGTAAATTAAACAAACGAATCAGAAACCTTGGTCGATATTTAATCCAGGGTTAGCGCTAATCGTCTTTTTGACGATTTTTGCAGAGCACAGGTGCGGAACTTGAAAAAGTTGGTCCAGCGTTTTCAAGTTGTAATCATTTCCATCCTGGCCATTCGTGGCCATTGACACTTATGAATAGTTTCACTTCATTAGTATGGTGTCTTTGAACAAAACTGGACCATTATTGTTAGCTTTTCGTTAACGTAAAAGCGAATTTTATGTTTTGAAGGCGTTACTGAAATAGTTGACATAGTCCTTGTAATCCTTCGCTGGTTGGCTGTACATCATACTTTTTTCGGTCTTCTCTTTAAAACGGTTTCAACTGAGTGTCAAAAGGCATTCGCGGTTGCTTTGGTTTTGCGTCACTTCGCTCTGTGATTGGTTGAAAAAAACTCGCGCCACTTTCTTAACCAATCAGAAGTGGAACTAAAAGCAATCGTGACTTGCCGTCACCCGTTTTCCCGCGCTTGGCGCTGGTTACATGTATCTGGTTCGAACTGTGATTGGTTCATCGTGTTTACGTCCATTGTGGTTGGCCAGGGTATTAGCTTTTGTTTTTGAACACCCCCCCCCTCCCCCCTAATATGCTGAAACGTACTGATGGCACATCCTTCTAATTCGGTGGCAGATTGCAACAAGGGAACGCGAACGAGAGGAAAGACGCAAAGCGCGGGAAGAAGAACGAAACAAAGAGGAAGAAGAGCGAAAGGAGAGACAACAACAACGAGAGAAAGAACGGGAAAAAGAGAAACGAGAACGCGAAGCAGAGAAGCAGCGCTCACGCTCACCACGAAACAGAAGAAAAAGTAAAAGCAGAAGTAGAAGTCCACGAGGGGCGAGACGGCGGTGAAATATATAGCAGTGATTAATGAAATTTTTATCGTTTTAGATATTCCTTTGTTTGTGACCTATCTATTAAAAGCAGTGCATCCTTTCCATCATACATCACTCTTCCTTTCTTGATCCGCGAGTTTTTAATTGGTTTATTTCATGTGGTCCGGGACAAAGTCTGGGTACAGTACTTATTTTGCAATTGATTATTGAAACTTCATGTTGCAGATTAATGAAAACCAAACAGCACCACAGAACCACTGAGAAGTATACCATTGTCTCTGAAAGGAAAATATTTTTTATTTCTTCCTCGAGGAAGTGACAGTTTAACGGGAGCAGTGCTTTCCCAACTGACATCTTGTAAAAAGGTTTTTATTTCTCGCTATCCAAATTACTGTTACATTGTCCTTTTATCGGAAATACCTCTGAATGCACTTATACTTGTACTAATTGGCTTCCTAAGTTTTACCAGTTAAGTGAAATAATGCTTTAGATGCAATGGAATAAACTGTTAATATTAAACTCCGCTAAAAGTTTACTTGTAGTACGTTTTTCGAGTCTCGCTTGTTGTAAGATTGCCGAGTTTGATTTTGGGTTGAGTAGAGATTAGATGCATGTGAATTAAGGGTGTTATGGAAAGCAGAGAGGGGAAAATAGCATCGCTGAAACATTTTCACTCCTCCCATCCTGGAGTGCCTTGTGCGCCACCGAAATTATCTCGCTCCGGACTCCCTTGGCCAAAATTGCCTGAAAGTTCTCGTAAGTTTTTTTCTTACCAGTTAGCGACTGGGTAGGAGTTAGCAGTGGAACCTCGTTGGTGCGAACACCAAAGGAAAAGAGCTGAGTGTCGGTCTTAGGGCGTTGCATTACTGCATGTCGAAACATTGTTTCGCGTTCTTTGCTTTGTGGCTTAACTGGTAAACGTGTATGTTCGACGCAAAGTTTTTGTCTTGGAGGCAACGGTTTCAATTTGATTCAGAAACATTTCCTTGTTTTCAAAAAGCAAAATTTGCTTCCCCAACATATGGTTGTCGCACGGCTAAACTGGGAAACATTTGTTTCCACAGCCTTGTGCATTTTCTGCAACAATGTTTCCCAGTTTAGTCAGACCATTATGGAAGTGTTGTAGTAACAAAGTACGGTAGAATTGATACGAATTTTAGTCTCTGAGAGAAGTCCGTAAGGGGAAGTGAAAAGTTCCACCGTTGTACCTATTTGGCTTCAGAAAATCTTGAAGAACAAAGCAGCGTACAACGAGTTTTTGAGTTTTCCCTCGTATATCGGCAAGTGGAAAGCTAAGGCGCTAGAAGGGAAATAGCCGCGCGAAGACTAGAAACGTAGCAGCAAAGGGAAAATCGGGGCTGTCGAGACGTAGCTACCTGGCGACCATTTCTCTTTTCTCGCATTTTCGCTTCTCACAAACCGCAAATTGATTCGACCGCAAAGGAAGAGGGAAATTGGTGCTAGTCCTTGATATCTGATGTGAAGCCCCTTGTTCCCATAAGTAAACTTGCTGCCGGCTTCCTTGACGTTTGTTTTGGCTCACGGGGATTAGGGCTGTGAGAAGGGTCACGGCGGAATTAAGGGGAGGAATGATAAAAAACTTGCCTCAGTCTTCAAGCCTCCTTTTCCTTAATTAAATTTATGTATCCTCATCTAAACTGGACTAGAACTAACTATATATCATTCCAACGTTTGTAGAAATTAAGAAATCCTGAAATATGCGAATATTAAAATACTGCTTGCAATTCATTAGATAATTTTAGCAATTTTATTTCCCAGCGGTGAAGTTCACTTGAAACTGATATGAAGAACTCAGTTGTCAAGAACTTTGTAAGTTCATTAACCGTTTTAACAATTTAGTCAATTTACCCTGGTCGGGTCTTTATATCAAGGTCTCGTTTACTTCAGATGGCCGGAAACAACAGGAGTAGCTAGGCATATAAAAATGGCGCCTCCTCATTAGGTAATCACAGAAAACTCTTCAATTTCAAAGAGCCTTAATTTGAAACTTCTCTTCTCATTATTGATCAAGTTTTCGTTATATTGATATTGTGAGGGACTAGCGTTATAATCTGTATAGTGGCCGCTGGAAATGACGACCTAATCAGAGAAGGTACATTCACAGGATAACACAATTTCTTTGTCACGAGTACAGTGGCACAATGGGAAGTCAGGTCCCACAGGGGCTCAAGGCTCCAGGGACGGCTCCGGGACAAAAAATGCAGGGCTTCATCGCTTAATACCAGCATTTTAGTGCATGTGGCTCGAGAAGAAAATGGCTTCGGGCCTCACAGCAAAAATTTGGGGCTCCACGGGTTCCAAAGACCACCTCCCCCCCCCCCCCCCCCAACCCAACCCTTTGAGACCCAGCCCTGGTAAGTGAGTCATGCCGGCTCTGGGGTGTCGAGCAAAAGAGACCCCAACTTTGAAGTTAAGGCCCAGTAATACGGGCAACATTTTCGTGCAACTTGTCGCGCAACAATGTTGCCGTTGCAAGTTGAGATTGTTTGTTGCGCGTATTACCACCTTCTCGCGCAACAAATTTTCATGTTGCAGAAAGTAGATGTCGCTTTTACTTTCTGCAACATAAAAACTTGTTGCGCGAGAAGGTGGTAATACGCGCAACAAACAATCTCAACTTGCAACGGCAACATTGTTGCGCGACAAGTTGCACGAAAATGTTGCCCGTATTACTGGGCCTTTATGTTTAAAAACGAAAAACATACGGCGGGAAACTGAACACATTTAGTGGAGGACTTACCAAATAATTTTTCATGCTGTTTTTCAGCCATCAAACTTTGCATTCAAAGAAGCGATTTCTTTTTCCCAATACGGGTTTTTTGGCCCATTGCGTGAGAACCGGAACTCTGATCAATGGAAATTTGACAGAAGATTATGTCCTGATATTGTAGAAAATTCGTGATCCTCGAAACAAAATTTGCACGGACAATATCGTTTTCTAAACCCTCATATTCTTAGGTATCATTCTCCCAATTTATCTTACGCAGTCGCCCATTACCCCAGGACCGGAACTCGACTAAATAAATAAGAATGCATCCCTGATAGCCGCGCGATGAAATAAATCAGTGGGTGCTGAGCACGAAATGACATCAATGAACATGCGACGATGTTTTCGTTTTAACTGAAATCTTTTTCAATTAAAAGTGCATTTTAACTTATTTTATAATTACCCCTTATCTTTTTCTGTGCCTCTACTACTTTACTGCAGCTAAATTAAAATTGCTTCAGGTAAACTAGGTAATCTTAAGAATCTTAATTAAATTGTTCACATGTGCCAAAGTTTTTCCCTTAGAAAAACGCATTTTTTACCGCTAAAGCGGTTTTTGAAGTGCTATGATGCCAAATGCCACTAAACTTTGCTACAAAAGCGTTTTCTTACATTTTAGCTCAATTTCGAGCCAGCTTCTGTTGTAAATTGTACATTAGTTTGCTTTCACGCATGCGCATAAGCCAAAATTTGGATTTTTTTTTTTTTTTTTTGCTGATTCATTTCTAATTTTTGTCGCTTCTTTTGCTTTCCTTTTTCTCTTCCTTTCTTTTCTCTTTATCTTCTACCCTTTATCACCTTTCTATCCACTGGAAAAGTTTTGGCCTCAGTCCTTCTTAAAACCTGGAAATGGAACGTTGATCAACTAGGTGACTTGGCCTATTTTACCACCAACTTTGCAGCCAAAATTGGACACTGTTTTTTCTGGTATAGCTCTGCCAGAATTTGGTCGATATTCAAAATGGACACACGTATGGATGGATCTGTCCTTGCTGTGCTAGCTGCTTATCAAAACAATCTGGTGACATCAAAAATGATGACGTCCCGTGGCTCAATGGTTCCCGACTTCAACGTCGGGAAAATACAACTCTTGTGTGAATGACACAACAACATGTTGGCAAGCTTTTGGCGACAAATAGAACTTGTCTCTATTCTCGCCAACTTTTCGCCAACAGTTTGTCAACATGTCGTGTCGTTCACACACACCTATTTGAATTTGCCAGCACGAGTTGGCCAACATTAGTTTGACGGGTGAAGGCTGCTTTAGAATTCTAGTCCTAGTGGGTCGCTGATTAGATAGATAGAGGGTCACTGGAGGTTAATAAACTCTTTTTGTCTGTCTTTCTGCCTTTTACAATATACTAGTCAATTGCTGCGAAAAAATCAACGAAAAATCATATTACGCAAACGCTTCGCTGTCAGTTGGGTAAACAAAAAGTATATTCTAGTAACTCAGTCCAGTCAACTCGAGAAGAACTAGCATTGAAATACCATTCTGGCAAAATTCTATGTGAAGCATTTGCACACCCGTGAACCTAATATTCACAGACGACTTATTGATATTATGCGGACGTCACAGTGTAACTTTAGTATTTTAGTTTTTTAACACCTTTCATTTGCCAACAATAGAAATCAATTGTACAAAGACCGGGGTGAAAAAAGGATGGGATCGGGAATCATTCGATGCAATTTAATTGCGTAACCCCCCCCCCCCCCCCAATCCAGGAGCCCCGCGATGCTCAATCTGAAAGAGGCGCGGCGGTAGTCGCCAAAGAGCGAGAAAAGGCTATGAAAAAACTAGAAGTTCATGTTTGATTTTCTCTCCCTCTTTCTAATAAAAGGCCGAGGCAGGAAGAAAGTGTGAATGAAAGTGAGGTCGGAAGTTGAAGAAATTTCAGGTGGGGAGAAAGATAGCGAAGCCGAAAGTTCTTGACTCTTCTTCCCCCCCCCCCCCAGCCCGTCCTCCCTCCGTCCTCCCTCCGTCCTCTCCTAAAAACGATAAACTGTTTTTAAAAAGAGCCGCTTGTCGCTCAGCAGCCGGATGAAGAGTGTGAGGTGTAACGCCAGTAAAGCAGTGAAAGAGATCCTAAAAAGAGATGCTGCTTAAGTCGAGTCTTCATAACAGCGGATATCACGGTTGTTCCGTGCAACACATAAAATGACATGATAATATCAAGGTAGAGATTACCTCAGACAGGAAGATGGCCGAGTAGTTTGAACATCCTTGGCAATTCATATTCATGATATGAAAATGGCGCCAACTATGATCAATAATTAAAATAACGAGCAAACGCACCGCTGATATCCAGTCACACGTTCTGGTGTATATTTATAAATGTACGAAAATAGCAATTTCTAAACTGAAGCTTGGTTGACCGGAAAGGGATGTTTAAACCGTACTACTTAAATTGCTGTTGTATCATATGTATTCTTGATTATAAATAACTCAGCCAAGAAAAACTTAAGCCCGAAACAAAGGAAAATGGTTCAAGTGTGGAAGAAACGGTGGCGATTCAAGTGAACAATGTGGTTAGGGGCTATTTGCAGCTGGTTTACTGTAAAAACGTTTTTCGTCAGCTACTAAAATGAGAGTTGACATGTACAAAATATTAAAACTCCGCAGTCTTGTACAACAGACAGCTTTCACGCTTTCTTTCTCCGAGCTTGAGTACTTTGTTGTCGGCTATCACACTGCATGATTCTATTCGAAAATCTGCCGGCCTTAGAAGAATGACAACTTAATTCCAGTTGAAGTGATACGCAAAACATAAAACTGAAAAATTGGTAACTTTGGGTGGTCCAAAAGCAAAAATAGCAGTCACTGCAGTTCGAATCCTGGTCAATCATACTCTCACTTGTAGACAAGCAGACATTTTATTTCTCCTTCTGTCCTTGGGGTTCAGTATGGTATGGGAACGTTGATCAAACAGCAGAAAACATCTTCCTTTAATTTCGCCTAATATTTCGGTGAGAGACAAATAGTTTTAAACTTTCTTATGCTGTTTACATGCATTGTAAATTTATTGCTGATACAATCCAAACAAAGATGATCCGACTATAACTGCTTCTGTTTGTTCCAGTGGTTATTTAATTTCATGGTGAACAGACTGACTTATTTTAACTCCTGTCTGGCATGCCTGACTAGCTTTTTAGTCACTCGATTCTCGTTTTACATTTCCTCAAGGAAGCACAGTATTTTTCTTTTATAAAGGCCCGGCGGTGTTTATTAGAGCCAGGCCGGGTCCTACATTCAGGATTTGGGTTCTTGTAAGTCAGTTTGTTTTTGTCCTTCATTTTGACTTGCAATTCTCATTCGAACTTACCCTGCTAGCAGAGGTTTTTCATGTTTTTGTTGAGTTCGTAGTCTATTCGCGGCTGTCTTTCACGCTGAAAGTTTCCTTCACTCCAGAATTCAGGAGTCCATGCGGAAAGAAACTTTCAGCGGAAAAGACAGCCACGAATAGCCTACGAAACACAAGGAAAACCTCTGTTAACAGGGTAATTCGAACTGCATCTACAGAAGTAAAAAAGCATTCTACCGAAAACAAGTGCAACAGAAATCTTTTAGTTTTTACTCAGTTCTATCCCGGTTTAGCGTAATAGGCTTTCAAGATCCAGGCGTACGTTTTTCAAAAGCCCCGAAACTTTTCCGGGTTGACTTCGCGGGCACAATAATTCTCCGTATCTCGAAAACAAAGAAGTTTTTAAGCATGAAATTTTGTTACAAGTTTAACATTTCTTATCTTAAAGACATCATATGTTAAAGTAAGAGCTTTGTAGAATGAATAGGTCATATTTTTGCAAATGGCTTTTCAGGGCTGAAAAGTGTTCAGGCCTTTGGAGACACACGCGACAACAACCCTTTGCATGGGTACCATAACAGAGCATCGGTCCGTAACATAACAGCAACATTTAGATCAAGATCTACATAAACACTACTATATAATTATTTATTTGTCAAAGTGAGGCATGCCGTGAAGGTCAAATAGTTTCTTTAGTCTTTGAAATTTGTTTCTGTGGTTTGGCTTTGTATGAAAGTTCAAGTATCCTTAAAATGTTTTGCGCGACATCACGAAATAGCACACTTATTGACCTAAACCACATAATCTTGTTTATTTCACTAAGAACTATAAAACTCCCAGATGAAAGACCGCCACAATCTTAAAGACCTACAACACGTGGTACGGATTTCCTTTCCGCTAAGTAAGTCGCGCCTTGTTTTGCAGCAAAACAATCATACAACCGGCTAGTGAAAATGCCTCGCATGAACGAGCCTGGAGTCGATACTTTCTTTCTCCTACACAACAACAAAGTTACCACTTACGACAACATGTAAAAAACACACACAAAAAAATCCCTCCGCGTAATTGTAAAATTTTCTGCAGTAGCTTTTAATAGCTCTGATATCGACTGATAGCTTACCAAGAATCGTCGGTTGAAATATCAGCTGACCGGCGAGGTACGAAGACCTGTTTAATTAGTTAGTCAGTCCCTCACTGATAAATATTTTGATATAGGAAAGGAATTGAAAAGGGGAAGAAAGAACTTTGTTTCCTTTTTTCTTTCTCTCTCTCTTTTTTTAACATACTGAAGCACGTTTATGAGCGCAAAATGTGCTCGTTAACTAAGCCGATTACATGTTTTCCATGAAATGATAAAAAAGGAAGTTCTAACTTGAAAGCCTTTATTGTATGCTAAATTATTTTTGTGGCCAGTTGTCAACATCCTCAAGAAGTAAAACAAAGCCACCACAACAGAAGTTGAATTATTTTTCCTGTTTCTGTTTACTATAGCGCCAAAATGGCAGCACTTGTTGTGCTGTTGCGGTCGCCAGGTGAATGTTGATGACGCATATGCAGAGTATACAAAAGTGAAAACGGAAACAGGAATATTCTGAGAGTGCATAAGAAAATGCTTTTGGAATTGTCTGGGAGGTATAAAACGAAACCATGCACAAATGCACATTTTGTTTCGATAAAACTGTATAGATCAAACACAACAGATGAAAACCTTCACGCAGTCGGTCAGTTTGGCAGTTCCGTTTGGTTTGGACAGAGGGCCACTCATTATTTTAAAATCTACTAATGAAGGAGTCGTGCGTTGAATATAGGAATTTTACAACTAAATTACAATCTGTATGAAGCCAGAAGATTAAGTTTTAAATATTGCATTTTGTAATAATTATAACTTCAGTGCAGTTAACTGACTATACTTGTATCAGACAGCTTGAGTTCTCTTTTTGTAAAACTCCGAGTACATTTAGTGCTGTGGATGGATAGTGAGTAAAATTATGGGAGAATTAGATTTAAAAAAATACTGGGCCGATGTAAACTGAGAAACGAGTCTATTGAGTGCGAAATTTTTATCAATAGGGAATCAGCTGATTTCAGTATGACGAGCCGGTTGAGTTTATATTTAATATGAGTGCATGTTTTGTTTACGGTCAACCTTTTCAAGACGAAGAGCAGAGACAGATGTCTAAGTGCATATAATTGAGCTAGTCATTGAGACAAAGGAGTTGATTTCTCCGTTATTGCACCGGAATTTCTTATTTGGATGTTGATCGAGTGTTCTGGACTCACACGGAATCGTCAGATTTTTCGCGCATTTTATGTTCAAACGCTGCGGTATCACTCATGTGATCAAAAACCAGCCAATTACAGGCTTCCGGCCGTGTGCAACAAACAACTTAACACAAACAGCATGGCCGTGAATGGAAAATAGTGGACCTTGAAATTCCTTGCTCTTTAGAGTTTTTGAATCTCACGTTGTTATTCAGAATGTCAAGAAATGTATGAATGATGTACAACCTCGCCGTTGGCCGCTAATCCAGGCCGTAAGAGGATGTAATTTGCGTTACGTCCCGGCTGGTTTTTGACACCGAAGATTTTGGCAATGTTACGTGGAAGGTTTGTTGTTTATTCGGGCTAGATTGGCCAAAGATGACAGAAAAATACTTTTTTATCGTTGGCTCCCTCTATGGAGTAAACTGTTGTGAAGGATTAAGTAGACAATGCATTCTCTGAGGCGACGCTTAAGCCAAAGATGGCAAAGAACAGACACCGAAACCCGCGTCGCTGAATCAGCTGAATCAAGTCCTGTCGAAGACGGTTCGCTGGCTTCGCAAGGAACTGCACTTTTATCACAGACGGAAAGTCGAACTGTGGAAGACTTCAGCTATGGAGAACTACATTTTATTGTAGATTATGTTGGCTCGGCGCAAATATCAGAAGCGAAATCCATAACACGAATGATGGAGACTCTAAAGCGGATTAAAAAGAACCAAGTACGGAGTATACGAGTCAACTTTACAATTCGCGATGGAATTCTTTTAGTTTCTAGCTATGAAACTAACTCATTAATCCTGACAGCACCACTTTATGCCATTGCTTTGTGTGCCCAAGAACAACTTCGGGGATTTGATAGTACTTTTGGGTTGAACATCACTCGAAAGAAGACTCACATGTGTCACGTATTTCAAGCCGGCTCACAACTAGAGGTAAGCTACGACAACGCCGTCAATATTCAAGTTGTTTACACCAGCGTGTAGAAGTGTCGTGTTTTGATTTCTCTCCGGGGCAGGTATTTAGTAGCACTATTTTGAGATCGTGATATGTTTTTCGCTTGAAAAGATGAAAAGCAGCTGTGCTAGTAGTTATTTTAGTAAACACGTTCGTTTGTTCTTAGCTAAAGTTGAGCGCGGGCAAAATTCGTCCGCGCGTGTTCCTTGCCTTCGAACTGAAGGAATTTTTAATTATGAATTGGCAGCGCCGAAATCTGAAAAATTGTTAGCTTTCCTGTTTTAGGGCAAATTGTCAATCGGAGTGAAATTGAGCGGTACGAAATAGCAGAACTTTGCCCTTGTCACGCCACCGATTTGCTCGTTATTTTCCACTTTTCTGTTTCCGTTTTCTCGAACAGTCGTATGACGATGCGAAAGTCTGTCGTGGTGGTTCTAAAGCTGGAAAATGTTTCCCGCTCCTCAATAGACAGATGAAACATTAAACTTGTAAAGCTTTTGCTAATTTTAGAATGGAAATCGTTTTATATTTAACAAACGCAAAGCTTCATAAGATTGCGTTGGGCCCCCACAGCTTGTTTACGAGGTTCTTTTACCGGACGGTAGATTTTGTGTAGATTTTAACCCTTGTGTGGTGAAATTTCCTTCTAAAACGGACCGATTTTATGTTCTAGGACGTGACGTGGTTTTTATAACCTCAATTTAGCTAGTATTGTATGAATAGATATGTATTTTAAATTGTTTACGAACTTTTGTTTGCCCGTCGGTCTGTTTATGTTGATATTGTTTTTGTCTAATTATTCTGCAGCTCTAGGCTCGCGGAAAACACCAGTGAGAGTAATTTGCCATTCACGTTATTTGAGAAAGAACTTTTTTCAAATTTCAGTAATCAAAATATCCCATTTCCTTGTTTTGGTTATTGGTGCGAAGCCTGTCAAATTGTTTCATTTGTACTTGAGTGACCTGAAGTCAAACTATGTTGTAGAGAGGTGAACATGTCACAGAATCTACAGCCCAGTAATTGACTTGAATTCTTTGAAATAAAACTCACTTGTGGAAGAAATCAATAGGCTTTTAAAAGCATGTTTTCTTTTATGTGTAAGCAAAAAAATAAATAAAAGTAACTTGTTTGTGCTAACATGTCTAATTAAGCACTAAAGATGTCTGTGAAGTAGCAAAGCAATCAAGTCGCAGCTGGCTTTTATTTATGACTTCCTTTCAATTATTACGTAATTGCATCGAAGTGTGAAGCACTAGCTCAAAAACATGAACATTATTTGTGTTATTCACTTTTAGGCATGTTATGGGCATTCAAATTTCAGCACCATCTCACACTGATTGCCAAAAATCGTTTAAGTAGTAGATGGATTTCACAGACCTTGATCTTTGCTAATATAAGACTAGAAAATGTAAATGTGAGGAAAATAATTTATGTGTTCACGTGAAGGCCATACAGATTTTACATATCAACATGTGCACAATTAGACTTTAAAGCACTGATATACTCAAGTGCTTGCATTGTCTGTTGTTTTTTTTTACATTAGCAATCATTAATTCTTATTAGTGCAAGCGTACATGGATCAAGGATCATAAAATTTCTCCAGTAACACACCTTCAAATGATTTGCTGACTTGTCACGCCACATTTGATACTCAATCCCATCCCTTGCGTACGAAGGTCATGTTTTCACACCACAAGTTGGTGCATAGATGCAGCTAGTGATTGCTCTAAAAATAACCCTCAAAATTCATAAAACACACAGTTGCTTTGCATTTTGCATTATTGCATGACTTGAAAATATCAATTAAATAAATTTTCGGGAGGTAGGTAATAGCATCCACATCATTTATTATTTTGTTACAGATACTGTGTGACCTTCTAGGGCTTGCATTACTTGATTTTATATATTTGGCGCTTATAAATGTCTCCGCATAGCCAATTCATGGTTAAAGGAAATCTACTCTGTTATTTTGAGTTGCAGAATTTTTTACAGAATATTTTTAATTCGCAGAATTTAAGCATCTTAGAAGTTAAATTTTGTTGAAACGATGACTTAAGATTTGCATTTTTGCACTGCAATTCAATTTTGCAGTGGATAATAATAATAATAATAAGTTAATTAGATCAGAAGGCTACCTATTGGGATAGATTTTGCTTTTAAGTAATCTAAAAAAAGTTGTTTATTGTGTAGTTAATAGAAACAAGAGTTTAAAACCTCTTGGAGCCAAGTATTACTAGAAGTCATGTTTGGTTATTAATTTTGTTTCTCTTTTTTAGGCTGCTAGTATTGTGCGGACAGTCGCACTAGCATTCAAAGCTATTGGCAAATTAACACGAGAGAAAGTTGAAAGAGAATCTCGTCGAGCAAAGAGAACACACTCAATCAGCAGTTCAGAGCGAACTCGCACAAACTCAGAAGTTTCTACAACATCGACAATTGGCAGTTCATCAGTAGAAAGACGGCACCCTCATGCACAGCGTAAGCATGTTGTTGAAGGTTCTTCTGGTCGGAGATCTCCACATGGAAAGAACTTTAACAAGAGTACCACTAGTCCTTCAATTCTCCGAAATCCAACAAGCTCGCACACGTCTGGACGACATGTTGAGTTTTCAGCTTTGTCACCGGTGCCTTCAGATGGCAGTGATAGTGATGGCAAAGAAACGGTGGAAAACCAGGTCAAACAATCTGCTGTTGATGGAATGATTTCAGTAAAAGCTGATGTGCATGCATTTCCTTCATCCATGCAACCTGAACTCCCTGTGTGGGTGAAAAGGACAGTTGATGAACCAGTTAGAAGGTCCAGTGCACCTACAATAGAACAAAGAACACCAGCAGTAAATCCTAGTGTACTAGCAATGGTACAGCCTAAGAAATGTCAATCTATGGAAGAGCTACACCTTCAATTACCTTCTGAACCAGTTACAACAGATATGACTTCACTTGTGACTTCTCGTCCCAGAGATCAGAGGAAAAATGAGAATGAAAGAGCAAGGAAAGTCAGGAAAAAAGAATCACATGGGGTCTTGGAAAAAGAAAAAATCCCTAAAGAAGTTGATGTAGAAAGGACTGAGAAAGAAGATGTTAGTGAGAACTTTTTGATGACATCTCTTCTTCCTTCTGAGCACTTTCATAAAGAAACTATTGTCTCCCTTGATCCTGTTTCGTCAGGCTTTGGAAAATACAAAGGGCTCCAGCCTCAGGAGATGGTATTGCCGTTATCTGACAGTGAAGGACAGGACAATCCTGAAACAGTCCATAATGCAATAGCTGCAGTAGAAAGAGGAAACACAGATCTTGTTGAAAAGTATCTAGATGATGGATTGTCAGTGAATGTCCATGATGCTGCAAGGAGAAGTTTGTTATATTACTCTGTTTCACTTGGTGATGTAGAAATGTCACAAGTTCTTTTGAAGAGGTGAGATCAACAGCACTGATAGCTGGTGATTTTAGTGCTTACATGAGCTTTATACAGACTTTGCAGTATTGGCCAGTATTGTACCAATATTGGCCCATTTCTCCTTTCCACTCCCACCTAGCAGGTACCTCCCGTGTGCCAGGCATGTGCTGCCTTTACCTTCTATTATATATACCTTTGATTATGGAGTGAACTGCTATGGCTGCCTGCTAACTAGAAAACATTTAAAGTTGTTTGTTTTAATGTCTCAGTTGTTACTGCAGACAAGCGCGAAATTGAAGCCTAGGGCTAGATTCACAAGCCGTCCTGAGGGGTGTGTCCTACATGTATCATTGTGTTCTTGTAATTCTCTTATATAGAGAGAGTAACAATAATTGTGCTATGTTCTGTAGAACTGATGATGGATGTTGGACATCCGAAACGTGTCTTCCACAAAACTACAGTAAAATGTGTTGTTGTCTTTCTTGCGTGATTTCATTGTTGCTAGCAAGAAACTTCGGTAGAAGCCAGTATTGTTAAGAGAAAGTATGTGGGATTCATCGTAAAGGGGCAGTGTCATTTATTTTAAGCATCCCTGTGAAAAGACAAAACACACTTGCATCAGTGAAAGCCTAAAATAATGGTCCAGTTTATTAAAAAATGGCAATTCTAATGTTCGTCAACCATTTATACGAAGTAAGAGTCTCTGGCTTTGCGTGGCCAGCATTGGATTTCAACTTGAAAATGTCACCCTGACATTTTCAAGTTCTTTTCTTGTGTTTTCCACAAAACTGTTAATAGCTGATTGTGGCTTTTTTTTCTGGGAAAATCCACTTGATACATCTTCCCCGTGCTGGTCAAAAAGCAATTTCTGCATCAGAAATGTACTCACATGTAAATTAAGCACATTTTTGACCAAAAACCAAGAAAAAGTCCATGACACTACCCCTTCTAATGTAGAATAACTTTGGTTTGGAAATGCTTCTAATTAAAATGGTGAAAGAAAAGGATTGTAGCCACATCCTGTGAATACTGGCCTCTTAGTTCATTTATTTTTTGTTAACTTATTTGAAAAATTTTTAGTTTTCACCATTTACGTATACTTCCAAGATCAGCGGAAAATCACGAAACCGTATTTACTGTTAAAGTACCTGATGTTATCCTTATTCTCCTTCAGAGGTGCAGACGTAAACTGGGAAGGTCCTGATGATAAGTCGCCACTGCATGTTGCAGCATCAGCTGGGAACAGAGCTATCACTCAGTTACTTCTTGCCTATGGTGCAAATGTCAGGGCTAAAGACAACAATTTGTAAGTTGTGTAGCTATTTGTGGTCCTCTTGCCATATATGTCAAGCAGGAACATATTTTTATTGGATACTGGTGTACAGCAATACTACAGGGTCCATACTACATGTAGAACTTGTCCCTTTCTGCATGTACCTAAACTCCCACTTTCTTTGGCAATGTCTTTTTTCCTTAGAGTTTTTGCCTCAACAGTGGGAGTCCAGTTGTGCACTGTAACACGGTTTTTTTTTTTTATTAACTCACCTTAATCAACCAGTTTTAGCTTGGTCAACATGGTACCCACTGTATTTCTGGTATTTACCATTACACTTGCCCTAAATTTCCATTTACCATGTTTTGAAAGACATGCCAGTTCACCTGTAGGGTCTTGGTGGGACACGCAGTTTAAATTCAGTGCATGTTTAATAATCAGCTGTAATCTCCTGTAGGCTTTCTCGTTTGTTTGAAGGCTAAATTTGGAAGAATTGTGCAGACCATTAGTTGACCAGGACTTGAATCACCATCAGATTGAAAGCCAGATGTGCTGAGCATTAGAGGATCACTCCTCCACATTTACAATTATAATAACAAATTCATTATTTTTGTAAATAGTTGTACACCACTTCACATGTCTGCTGGACATAGAAGCAAGCTAGAAGTTTCATTCCTCTTAGTAGAGCATGGCGCAAGGATATATGAAAATAACATTCATGGTGTACGGCCAGTCAACTTAGAACCGGTAAGAGTTTCCCTAATATGATCTATGTCTGTTTCTGTGAAATGTTTGAAAGCGCAACACTGTATAACACGTATTTCTCATTTTTTTTCACTAAATACTACTAGGAGGTAAAAATGGAGGCAGCCAACTGGATGTTTATGTAGCAAGTCAACCTGAATCATCAAGATATGGATGCCATCGTAACTTACATCTTGGCTGATACCCGTTATGTGTTGCTTAGAACAATTACTAACAGCTGTTTTGTGATTCTGAACAGGAGCTGAAAGAGATGCAAAGACTTCTTGTACAGTCAGCCTGTGAAACATTTGCTGCCACAGATATTTCCAAGTCTCGTTCAAATTCAGGTGCATCATCAATCAACCAGAGTTCAATAGGCACCAGCAGCTTAAGATCCAAGTCAAGTGTTCATTCTCCAAAGGTTGAGAGAGTATCTACTCTGCGACGAGGGCTGTATCATCACAGGAGGTCTTCAAGTTTATGCTCGATATCTGGTGGGCGTGGAAGTCCTGAAGCAGGAAGGGGGAAACACGTCATGAAAAGATCAGAGAGTATTCATCTCTCAAGGACACTCCAGAGCCCATTGCTTGGTAAGACAATAGTGGGCAGATGTATTTATATTTAGTTACATGTGTATTTTTGCAAATTTGCCAAAGGTAAGTAAAGCAGTGAAGAGACAATCATTGTGTCCCTTACAAGCCCTAGCTATCTAACCTAATGCCAAACTAGGAATTTAAACTTACTTAACCCATAATTCACATTTTAAAAGAAATACTGAAAGAAAGACTAATAAGAACAAGTGTACAGAAGACTAACTGACTATTTAAAAGATTGCAGTCTAAACAGAGAAGTTGTATTGCCAATAATACATAGACGTACCACAGCAAAAAACAGAACTTGTATTTACCAGCTCTGATATAACTGCATGGACTGTTACCGCCTTATACTAACTTCTGTTATGGCAAGTGAGTTAGTGATACGTGTATCTTAATAGTTGTTACAACTGTATTTTCCTGTGATTTATTCGTAATGTGCGCATACATGTACCTTAAACCATGTACAATAAAAGAGAACCCATAAATAAAGGCATCAAGGCTATTTGTCTCTTTTAGATGGTTATAAAACTCAGATAATAGATGAATTGTGAGGCCCTGTCTGTCTGATGAATTTTGTTTCACAATTCATCCAAAAACTACTCGTATATAAATGTGTATCGTCTGCCTATGATGAGTTATTGGCCTCACAATAATTTATCTGCAAAGAAACTTGGAGATGGACCATTTGTCTCAAGTGTAAATTCGGCCATTCTCATTAGCTTTGTAGTAAGCAAGGAGGGTATTGAAGACAGAAGCCGTGCAATAGAGCAGTTGTGAAATGAGGAGATGACATTCATTCATTTTTTTCTACGATGTTGTTGCCTTAAATTCATCTGTTCATGTGAAATGATCTCAATTCTGTTCTTTTCACAGCTAACTCTAAAAGAGGGGCCCTTCTACACATGCATAGTTTTCACAGAACAACCCAAGCAGAGGGAACTGACCTCGATCAGAGTGGGCAACAGAGCTCAGAAGAGCAGACACAATCAGCAGTCAAGCCAACTGACACTTCAGTAGAAAGAGCTAACATGGCCAACTCTGTAGAAAGCAAAGTTGCTGAAGATTTACCTCAATCTACAGCAGAACAGAAGGATTTGCAAGTGCAAGATATCAGCGAAAAAGATCAAAATACAGAGTCCATATCAAAGCTTACTAATCAAAAATCACCTCTGCTACCTTCAGCAGAAATCAGCAGCCAGGTTTCAGCAGATTTCTGCATTCCTAGTGCCCAAAGTAATTTCTCTGTACCCTTGTGTGGGGATGCTTCTATTCCTTCAACAGACTCCAATCCACTTTCTCCATTCATCCCCAAAAAGCGCTCACTGGAAGAGGAAAGAGACGTGTCTGACCTGATTCAGTTTGGTGACAACCCAGAGCCTAATGATAAGGGGGCAGATACGTGTGTGGTGCCTTCAAGTGCAGGAGGTGAGGCCATGCCCTCAGAGGAGGTGCAGCTCATGAAGGAGGCTAACCAGACAATAGAAAGAGAGAGGAAACTTTCCAATGCAAGGCAGCCAAGTTTGGAGTCTGATCAATCTGCAGTGGTATGAATGTATTATTTTGTTAGCTGTTAGATAATAACACCTTTAGTTATCCAGTCAACAACTGAAGGTCTCTGGTAAAAAATGAAAAAAGTGTTCATGGCTTTAGTTTTTTTGTTTTTTTTGTTCTACAAGTGCATCATTACACATAATCTCTTTACACCTCAGATTGCTAACTAGTAATAGTTGTCACTACAGCTGCCCCTGCTTTTAGATGATTTTAGTGATAATGGCAAGGTAAAATAAGCACAAACAGTTACAAAATATATTGCTGTCAAGACCTGCACAATTGAAACAGTTTTTTCAAATGTTTATAAAATCGCAACAAGGCAACAATTTAAGTTTGTTGAAAGGAGTTTGCCCGGGGAATGTCAACTACACTGGACTTGACTATTTGTGTTTCGCGCTTTGTATTTAGTGTATCCATCGTTCGTTCACTTTCCTTCAGTTTAAGAAATATAAATACAAATAATATAGTAGAGGATCTAGAGTGAATTTGTATAACCTGTTTCTTATATGCTAATGGAATCACTAAATGTTAATGAGAAGAACAATTAAGAAACTGAGCACGCACGACTGAAACGAATTCCTTCAAATTCCTAATTGTGAACATTTCAAAATAACAAGCCTTAAAATGAGCTATCCTTTCCTTCCACTGTTTGCATACCAGCATGAGAGAAAGTACCAGCACGAATGTTTCTCTGCCACAGGCGTCAGAAAGTCAGTCGTTTAATTTAACACAGGGCTGCACATGGGTTACGCGAGAGAAGCATTGAACTGAAATTTAGTTCACTATTGCATGTTTAAAATGTCAAAATTCGTGTAATACAGGCACATGTAAAGCGAACTACCTTGTGGAGTTTGTAGGATCCTTATTTTATTTGGTGTATGCTGCACACAGGTAAGCACAGGAAACGCATTTCAATCGTAAATCGCTCGTGCATACCCAAACCGGTCATTAGAATATTATGCACTCCATTAGCATATAAGAAACGGGTTATACGACGGGTTATACAAATTCACTCTAATAAAGAACATGCACAGCTGGCTGAAACTATATTTTTAAAACGTACAGAAACGCAACAATTACTTAACCCATTGATTCGTGTGTTTCACATAAAATAAATTTTGTCTATTCAAGTTAAATTACAAAGAATTCTGATATAGAAAACTATGCAGGTTACGTATCAAGTATTAGGCAGAAAACAACCATGAGAACAAAAATTGCTGAAATTTCCCACACGTTGTATCTCAAATTTCAATTTGTTTATGCAAATTAGTCCATGCATTGCTTCTTAGGGGCCGATTACGTGGCTCGGTTTGCCAGGATCTCGGCATGTCTGTGAGACACATTAAAAATCAACTCTGCGGTTACATGGAAAAATCTCAGCCCGGCCAGCTGGGATCCCGGCATCGCGAAGCCGGGATCCCCGGGCTGAAAATTTATCATGTAATCGCGATTGCCAGGCCAGCCCGGCTAGCTGGGCCAACACTTTCTCGTCTTTAAATTTTGCTTCAGAGCAAAATGGCTCACCAGAAGATCGATATCGCTCTTTCTATATAACACATAAAGGTTTATCAGACCATAAAGCTACGTAAAACTGAAAATAATACACCAAAATAATGGAATAATGAAAGTAAAAACACTTGATTCATGCTTTTTGATGTGGCCGTCTTTTCACACGATAGCTTCTAAATTTAGCCGCAGGCGGGCTGGCTCGCCTCATGTAATACGGGTTGAGGAGTCATCTCGGTAGACCGAGCAAGCCCTGCTACCGAACCAACCCGGCTCATGTAATCGGCCTCTTAGACCCCACCATCACTTTTGTAAAACAGACAGAATAATCGACTAAAAGGTTTTCCAGCCAAACATTTTATTCAAATAAACAATACATTTGCTTTTAGTAGCGAGAAACTCTAGAATATCTTGTGTGCATGGACACATGCATGTAACTTTTGTAGACACTTCACATGACTTAATGGCGACCGGTTGATCAAAACTGGAGCTGAGCTGCTTTGTGAACAAAATTGCAAAAATCATAGAAATCTCAACTGGATCAAACAATCAGTTAAACAATTCTTGAAAGGGAAATCAGCATTTAAAAACAGCATTTACTGTACTGTAGTGTTTACCCAGGTCTTGTAAAATCTATTTGACATCCGCAGTTCGCTTTATTTGGCTTGTGTAAATATTGCGGTTTCCCAACAGTACCTTACGCCTTAGATTGCTAATAATAATTATTAAAACTTACATGTACAATTCTTCCATAAAGACTTGTGCAGCATCATTGTAAAGTGCTGCTCGATTAGCTTAATTTTCTTAGTCGTACTTCAGACTTTCCTTCAGTAATGTAAGTTAGCACTTGATTATGACTCAAGATTTAAGATATTGATTAAACTTTTTTTTTCTTCCAAGGTGTGAACAATTCATTGGGCTTCCTAGCTCCTCACTCAACATCTTACAACAAAGTTGTATTCAACAGTGTTGAATGATATTGAGTCTGTTTGATGGAGGCCTTAGAAATCTGACACATTTTTGTTGTTAATTTTCCATCAATAGAGTTGTCAAAGAAGCACTTCAGAGTGTGAAGAAAGCTCTTTAATTAGCACGGGCTCCCACTACATGAGGGATGAAGATCCTGTGATTGAGGCCCTAGAGCCAGTGGTCCTTCTGTCTGGGAATCCCGAGTGCCACTCTAGTTTGCTGGCTTATCTCTGCCTTCCAAGAGCATCTGGACAGCTTATTAGCTTGGCTCACATGAATTCTGTTACAACTGTGATTAACAATCACATTGCAGTGCTAATTGGCAATTTGTTTAATGTGAGTATGCTTGACACTGAACAACCTGTGCAGGTCCACAGCTTGTGTTGCCTCATATTGTTTGAAATAGAATGACACAAAACAGTGATATTGAATCCTAACAGAGCTACAAATATTAAGCTGCCCGTCCTCCCCAAAAAGGAAAAACACTTGACAGCCTAAAATAGCCTTCCAACTTTCAAATGCAAAATGTGTGACAAAACCTTAATTTAAGCTTAATTCAAAGTTGTACAATAAGCAAATAATTTATGTATGACTAGAAAAGATCCTTTGCATCTCTGTCTCTTTACTAAAACAATGTACATTGGAATGAAATAACTGTCTTGTTTCTACAGCAAGGTGGGAGAAGTATATTTAGCTTTACATTTTTTTATAGTTAGGTGTTCAAGGCTTTTCAAGTGGCACTTGTCTGATGTCAATATTGTTTTTAAGTGGATTATACTTACGCAATATTTATTCCTCACAAACTGTTGACAACAAAACAGGTTGAATAACACAATCCTAATCAAACCTTGTGCTTCCCGTGCTTCCCCAGGTTTTGCTGCTTTAACTGCATCATGGCTGGTTTTTTAATGTACGACAATATTGTCTTAATGGAAGTGGTTATTTATCACAAATGTCCTTATTGAGGACCCATGTTTTTAGGTGCAGGGGGACAAGATGCCACCTGTCTGATGAACCTCATGGGCATAATTGTTTGGTCACAAAATTTAAGATGAGACAATAACACACAGTACAATCAGCAAGAAACGTGCAGTTAATTTGCATAGCTAATTTATGATGAGACATTATTTAATAATTATTATTCAATTCAGTTAGCAAGAGATGTGCAGCTTGCATAGTATTGGGGGGGGGGGTGGGGGCAGGGATTGGCTGTATCTTTATCTCAGCTTTTTCCTGCAGAGGTGTGGCTGCAAAACAACTACAATATACGATTACAATTTCTGTATTGCTTAAATCCAAAAGCTCTAAGGTGCTTTACAAAGGCATTATTAGTGTGTTTTAGAGGTTAAGGCTTGGAGGGGATTACAAGTACAGACTGCGTTATCTATCTTGTGGTACAATGGATCCTGATTATTTCGTTAACATTCTTTCACACCAGCTTGAGGGAGCAGACAGCCGTAAAAGATCAGTAGAAGCAGGCCTCATAGAGACAGTTTTAAAACTGGTAGATGGTCCAGAACCCATACAGGTAAAATATAGCTTGTAAAAGTTATTTTGTCATAGTATTGTTCAGAGTCCTTGAGCTGATTCAGATTTGAAAGAAGCCAGTTTGTTATTTTGTTTTTAGGCTTATTTCTCATTGGCTTGACACTTTTTAAGCTGTTTTCTTGTTTATTTGTTTGTTGTCATGTTTTTTCTTTCCTCTTATTTTATTGCTGAATGGATGATGTTCCTGAGAAATCCGTAAAAATGTACGTGCAAGGGACTAATTAAATTATACGCAGGAGTGTCATAGCTAAAATAGCATACAAATGTACTTTATTTAAGGCCACTTGAGGTAAATTTTGTAGCATGGTAAATGGGTTGTGAGAAGAGTATGAATGTTGTATGTTATGAAAATAATTCCTGTATATAAATAACTGCATGTTGACTTGTGGTCTTTTATTTTTCTTTTCAGAGCACATGCCTTTCAATCCTACAAAGTATCCTGGACTTCAATGACGAACAAGAATTCTCCACAGCACTAAAAACAATTCCACTGGAGCCTCTACTTAACTTGCTTCAGATCAGCGATGTGGACAGTGGTGCATTTGATTTGCGTCAGACTGAATCCCCTCCTCCATACCCACCCAGCAATCATGACAGATCACGACGTCGTAAGAGAAGCACTTGTAGCCAAAGCTCCTATGATGAGCGTGTCGGCAGGGAAATGTCACCTATTGTTAATAAGAAAGGTTCTGTGGTGAGAAACAATTCTGGTGCATCAGATGTACGATCAGATGTGTGGCAGCCGCATGCATATGGTGGGTATGTGATGCAGAAAAAGAACAGCATTTGTAGCATGGGAAGTTCTGCTGATGGGGATCACTCCTTCCCTCTTTACAGGTTAGTGTTATTCTACATTCCTTTCAATATTCAAAACAATGTCAATAAAAAGGCAAAGAAAATAATCATAAGAACTGAAATCTCAGTGGCCAGATTACTTTCACTCATATGTTAGATGGGCAGGGTCACCTGTTAGCAGGGGGGGTCACCTGTTAGCAGGGGGGTCACCTGTTTACTTGCTAACATCCCATATTAATGTCTCACTTCAACTGTTATAAGTACATCTGACCATAAATTATGTCTATAAAAATGCAAGTTATAAGAAGCACATTACCTTTCATTAATACCTTATGATGATCTTGTGTTACTATGAGCCTATTTGAATGACAAACTTTTGTTGAATGCAACATGCTGGCAATCAGCCCCATGTGAGTTGTTTAATGTAAATTGAAGCTTGAAGTTGTTTACAGTTGTTGGGCAAAACTTAAAAAATGCCCTTGGATTTTAAAACTTGATGATGTGAGTTGTGTACAATTTTTGCTTGACTTAAGCAGTGCATGCTACAAGACCCACATGTGACATTTGCAGGCAACAGTTGCACTGTCTACATGTATATTGGCCCTATGTCATGTCAATCCTTTTTTTTTTTTTCGGTTTTGTTGTTGAGTCTGATCACGTCGTAGCCATGAAAAGCATGAAATGATGGTATTTTGTGTCTTTTCAGCCCTGGATTTGGTCATAATCACCTGCCACTGATGGATCTGCATTCCAAAACAATGCCCAAAGTAGTCGCCACTAAAATGTTATTGGCCAGCAGCATTCATCCAAAGATGCAGATAGAACTGGGAAAGACAAGGTACTTTTCACAACATTTAGGTCTTTCATGTCAGATTAACATTGCTGTGTATAGTGTGCCTTAAATTGATTTTGATTTTGGTTTGAAAAATTTCAATCTACTTGTCTTAGAGAAACAGATGGGATATTTCTTAATGCCTTTCCACCGTACACTGTATATTGTTTGTCGTAAGCCTGGGACTACAAAGACAAAATAATAAGTCCCAGATGGAATTCAAACCCACGTAAACCTCTCCACATGTCCATTCAGATCTTTTGGTAACTACTGGCTTTAGGGAGTCTGCAGTGGCAAGTTTCTACACTTAGTAATGCTGAAAGTGTCTGGCACAGTGATATCAGGAAAGTGCTGTCTTATATTTTTGTAGGCCTCTGTCCTTATTGCTGGAAACTCTAAGTGATGGAAATCCAGAAATTGTGATTTACTGTGTTGCTACTCTGGCCAACATTGCTATGACAGTTGACAACCACATGCAGGTTGGGGTTTGTCTGAAGCTTTGATAATGTTATTAATTAGATCAGAAGTGGTTAGGGAAATTAAACTTTTACTGGGGAGAAGTCACGTCTTCACTAGGATCAGGAGGAGTGGATGAGACTTGTTGATGCCTATGTGTGGCATTGATTGATCCTCCAGTGTAGGAAAAAAACAAACAAACAAACAAGATGGTCGCCTTGGTGTATGAGGCATTTACCAATATGTCAGATTAAAGTAAGGAATGACACGATTATCCTGCCAAGCAAGAACAATTATTTCCAGCACTGTGATGACTCTTAAAACCTTGTGGCATGCCTTATGTTGTTGTGTATCACACCAATTGTGTTCCAAGAGCCTTGTCCTTCAATGGTCTACTAATGGTAATTGCCTTTTTTTGCTGTCTCTGCAGATTGACTTGACTGGGGGAGTAGATGCCCTCAAACAGATGCTAAGCTATGCAGATGCAAGGTGAGGTCTATTGAAATACATATTCTGTGTGACTCGAGGCTAAACCAAAAGGCTGTTTAATATGTGATTTATTGTGAAAAAAATTCTTAAATATTTTCAATCCTATGCTGTTATCTTAATCAACCAGTGGTGACAAAGAATGGTCAAATGTTGTTTCTTTCTGCATTATTTTACTGCATGTTTTCTTCAAACTTAATTCTCAGTGTTAACTTTTCCTTACTCTTTGTCCTAGTAATATTACTCTGTTCTTTTTTCTCTCATTAATATATTGACACTTGAATGTTCAGTAAATTAGGAGTTATTCACATTTTGATTTGCATAATTATTAAAAAAAATTGTTCTCATCGTCATTATGGATTCTGTCTCTCCTTGTGTAGAGTGGGCTATTTCTGGAGGTACTACAGATCTTTCTGTAAGTTAACTAGCTGTACCATTGATTTGCAGGGTGCGGTATCATGCAGCCCGTGGCTTGATATATCTGGGTTACATGGAAGTTGGAGGGGTTTACCTCTTTAAGCGTGTACCAGGTGAGAATGAGAAAGACCTGTAATAACTATAATTCTTGTTATAATTTATATTGATACTGTCTTCAAAATGGTCATCAACATTAAAATGAAGCATTATTAAACCAGGGAAAAAAATGACGAAGATTATGCAAAAGTCTTGTACTGCATCTTAATGGATGGTCTTACCATTTGCAGGTGCGGGCAGATAATCTTTCAAAATTTTTGTATCTCACATCCTCTGACATGTTGATGTTGGTCAGTTAATTTCTGTTGACTATCTCAAACTCCTGCTGGTTTCCACTGCTTGTTTGAGTTAGCTAGTGTCTACATTATACCATTCCTTTGTAGGAGATGAGAAGCTTGACGTGTTGTTTGCTGATTCTACTGAAGAGGATCATCTGTTTGTAAAGTAAGTATTGTGTGTGTGTGTGTGTGTGTGTTTGTTTGTGTGTGTGAGAGCAAACAAACAGCAGCACTCCACTTTAAAGAAATGCTCAATAGCTTTTGTTTCAATGCAAGAGAGACTGTTTTCATGGGGTTTTTTTACAGCTTTTGAAATCATTATTTTTAGCAAATAAATCAAGAAAAATATTACCCTGGTCAGCAGTTCTGTTTGAGAGGTAACTGTTGGCAAAAAAAAAAATGTTTCAACTTGAAGCCTTCAGGTTGAGCTAATAACACTTACCTTGAACTTGATTGTTCTAGCTCTGAGAAAAACCTTACCCAACTTGTTTTTCAGTAATGATATACATCAAACGCATATAACAGTGCCACATTGGCTTTGATAACACCTTCATTGTTTATTTATAGGGGAGCAACTATCGAGAAAATTGTTGAGATTACCACCAACAATCCATCTCTGCTATGGGGTGGGTTTAGCCTTCCGCCCTGGTCTGGCCGCAGCAAGAAGCATTCTTGGTATAAGAGTACCAGCCCTAACAACAAACGCATGGCCACTGAAGATCAGATTGTGGATTTTTTACTGACGACTTACAAGAGTTTTGTGCATTCAGCTATTCTCATGAGATTGCTGCTTCACAGGTGAGTTCAAAACTGCAATAGGGATTTTAAATGGTCCTGACATCCAAGAATTTCTTCCACAGACACAAAAGGAAGAACCACCTTTGCCATGCAGATCAGTCTCAAGATCCTCCCTGATTTATGCTTCATGAACATGTCTACATTTGATGCTTGATTGTTGCCTCTACCCAGATTTTTCCTTGATTTGTAGATTTCATGATCCTTGGTTTGGAAAGTACTTTGATGGTGATCCATCGACTGGGCAGATGCAAGACTACAGTCCATTACCAGTGTTACACATCCATTTGATGAGACTGTGGACAGCTTGGCTTGACAACTACCCTGAGGACTTTGTTAACAATCCTGTTATGGCAGTAAGTGGAAACGTCCTACAATGTTCTATATCTGATACAATAAGGACTTACGTGTAAGCAGCCATGAAGGCAGCCTTGTCGAAATGTTTTGTAGTGGTAGGCAGGATAACAGAAGTAGTAGGCAGTAAGGGCTCATTTGCATTCATTATTAGTCAGCATTAGTGAACTTCAGTGTGAAGTAGGCAGCAAAATTGCCGGCTGCCGGCACATTTTGACAGAGCTGTGAAGGCACCACCAACAAAGGCATAGCCCACTTTGTGATTGGACCAAATCATTCAATTCATATAATGTGGTCGAATCTTCCAGGTGATGAATTCCTGGAGAAGGGGTACAAGTTTGAATAGAAAAAGAAAATTCACCATCGTGTGTTGATGTTTTCCATAAAACACTAAAACTGGTCATTTCACGTTGTTGTTTTGAAGACAACAGGTAAGAAATGAACCAGAATAATTATACAGTGTATGTCACATGCAGAATCCCTTCTTGTTGTTCAAATTCCCTTAAGCTTAATTTAAGGCTGAGCCTGTAACACAAGTTGCACTCTAACAGCCAAAGATACATAGATTCAGTATGGCAGCAAAAGCAATTTTTAACAAAGCTGGATCATCACTTTTCAGTTTGCCTCTTGAAAGTTTTACCAAAAGCAGCTGTTGGTGACATTTTGTACTCATCGACGTTTGGTTGATATATATTTTTTTTTTTTTTTGCTCTGTTTAGTCTGAGTTGAGTGAAGTCATTCTTCCCCTGAGGCAAGCTGGTGGACCGTACCTCCCCTGTGCAGAAATCTTGGAACATCTTATTCACAGTGTGGTGGTAAGTCTTTAGAATTACAGAAACCTTTGCAACCCCTAAGATTTCTTTGCATGGCTTGAAGCCAGGAAAAAAAAATTGTCAACAAATTAATCTGCAAAGTGCTTTTTTTTAAGGAACGAGCTTCCAAGAAAGGTCATTTGGATCGATTTCAGGCAAATCACTGCCACCATGCTATCCTATATGAACAAGTAAGTATCAGAGCGTTTTCCAGACGTCACACTTTCTTTGAATTGGTCATTCCGTATTTAAGAATGTAAAATATTGATATATGTTGTTTGTGTCTGTTCAGACAGTCATATTACGGGCACACAGCGGTCATACGCACGATGCGTGCGCAGTTCCCACCATAATTTTCCAAAAGGAAATACAGACAAATGTCGGAAGTTTCACTATAATCACAAAACTTAACGCTATTTCTGAAAACTTTCGCTTTTTACTTTGAGTATGTGTTCAGAATGAAGGAACTGGCATGCACAAGTTTTGTCGGCGTGAAATTTGGTTTATCGGGACATTTTATGCATCATTTTCATACGAACTTCGCGCTGGTAAAAGTCTGAACTGATTCAAACTTCAAGGCTCTGAATAACCGGAAGTGACGTTGTTTTTCAGCCTTTGACCGCTGTGAATATTACGGGTGGTAAAGAAAAGGTGTCACATGTATGGGGACAATAATCTTGCAATGGGGGAAAAAGGGGGAGTTAACCCCACTTCCTACAGCGTTCATGCCACGTCTTTTTTTGTGCTCTCGTAAAGGCAGAGGACGGGCTGGATTTAATGATTGATTTTCACCTGACTTTTAGCTGATTACGTTTATTCATTTCCTGTTTTTAGTGCCAAAAAGCAATTGTCAGTGGAAGCCTGCCTTGTTCTGTCGAGGATGCCATTTACCTCAGCGCTGTCCAGCTCTACATAGAAGTAAATATCTTGGCTAGTACCGTATTTACTCGGTTAAACGCCGCAGCGTTTATTAAATTTCTAGCGTTTCCGATGCGGCATTTATTCAAGGGCAGCGTTTATTGGAGGGCGGCATTTATTTCGAAATCATCTTTCTCAAATCACTGACAACAATTGCGGTAAATCATTTGTAAATATTGTGTAAATCAGAATCATGTTTAAAGTTCAATGTCTCGCTTTTTTGCTGAGATAGAATCGTAATTGTCTTGCTTGTGATATGTACAACGTTCAGAGAGTTGTACCGTACATGTTATATATATATATTTTTTCTTATAATCCTCGAACAAACGCCGTATTCTTCTGATTAGGTGCGGCGTTTATTGGTAATTTTGCCTCTATCTGTCGCGTTTAATCGAGGGCGGCGTTTATTCGAGGGCGGCGTTTAATCGAGTAAATACTGTATTTGATGTTTTGAAAAATACTAACTTGTTGATAAGTCAAGTTGGGTGCATAAAGTTGCTGTAAGATTTCACCTGTGTCTCTCCTTTTAAGTAATAATCATTGTGTTTATATGTGTAGCTTATACTTAAAGCTGCCGGCGTAATAAAGTTGCAGTAATACCATATCATTCACAAAATCAGTTACGGTGTTTGAAACCTTTTTAGGATCTTTCACCTGCAGAAGTGCGGGGGAAGCCATCGTGGTTTTTTTCATCATCCAGTAAAGAGAAGTAAGTTTGAGAGATCAATTTTTGTATTAGTTTTGCAGTTTGCAGCATTAGAATCCTTAGGGCCTGGCTAAACTAGGAAACATTGTCGCGGAAACATTTCTGCAGACGCAAGTGTTTCCCAGTTAGCCGCGCGAGAAATATATGTTGCGGACGCAAATTTTGCGTCTTGGAAGCAAGGAAATGTTTCTGAATCAAGTCGAAAACATTTTTGCTTCACAGACACAAACGTATGTTTCCCAGTTTAGCCACCCAGGGAAATATGTCTGGAAACAGTGTTTCCGCAACGATGTTTCCTAGTTTAGCCAGGCCCTTGTGTAACTTGTAAGGAATAGTTTTGTTCTCTTAGCTTCATATCTTTGACAGACTTTGGGAAATAATAGTACATCATCTTCCTTGTTTTATGCATATACACTAACAGTCTACATCAACCCTATGCACGAAGTACCAATGGTTTAAACAATTGTTTTTCATGATTAGATTATCTGTGTCGCGTATAAAGATGAGCTTGCATCCGTCCATGTACAAAGTAAAGAACATTGCAAAGAGGTACGTCTGACATATTGACATCTACCTTGCGTGCAGACGTCTCCTGGAAATAGGAGACGTCTGCACGCAGGCTAGTTGACATCTAGATTATTACGCATCTGGAAATTTGAGGCAAACTAAACCAACGAAACCTCTGGGTTTTAGTTTGGTGAGTTCCTTTTAACAGTCTCCTGAGAATGCAAATGTAAATGTTTTGTCAACACAAAGGTAACTTCTTTTGTGGTGGGACAAGGAGGTTATCCTTAATAGCAGTTCTAGTTTAGACATGTGTTAATTCATTTGTAATTAATTTGCCTCATACAGAATCAAGACTCAGTATGAACAGTTTGTGAACAGCGACATGACGGAGCGAAATGCCAAGCACAACTTTATAGACTACTGTCAGGCGATGACAGGTTATGGATGCCACTTTTACAAGCTGAAGGTAACTGCTCTGCGAACTTCACGTGCAGGTGTACTTTCCCCTTATCCCCTAAGAAAGCCATGAGAAATGATATTTAGAGAACTAAAGATTTAGAAAACAAATATTTGCCAAAATATTAGGCAATTTTTCCCATCCATTTTTCTAGTTTTGTCGTTGTTGTTGTTGTTGTTGTTGTTGGGAAAAAAACTGATTTAAAATGACAAGTTTAGTTATTGGAGAAGGTTGAAGAATCATAGCAAACTTAGATGAATAACAGATGGCAACAGATGATGCTGAGCAAAGGGAATGTCAAACTCCTAGGCTAAGTGACATCCCTGGATCGTCTGGGAATCAGATCAGCCACAATATTTGCTTGTTTCTTGAACGATGTTTGTGTGATGGTTTATTTCTAAACTGCAACCTGGAAGCAAAAAGAGGAAGGGGTGCTAATCTCGGGCCAGTATTTCTCGCATTTATTATATGCAGTCAAAAATCGTGGAATCAAATATCCTTGCTATTATAGCTAGATATTTCAATTTAGATTAAGGCAAAAGTGAGAACATCCTTTCCGGATTCCCCATCACTAACCCAACAAATTTCTTTCTTCATGTGTTAAAAGTGCTTAGGTACAGTCAACCCTAAGGGGGGTGTAGTCAGGTGTTATTTTGGCGTCAGTCCCAAGAAGATCACTGTGATGGATGAGAAAACAAAGGTTAGAATTCATAAAGGGATTACAGGGATTAAAGGGATTACATAAAATATGGGGATTACAGAATTACAAATCACATGAGGAAACAAAGGTTTACGTTTATAACGGGAATACAGAGTTACACCCATGATAATTTGTAAAAGTAAGGTCTATTTACTTCCAGAGCTCGCCAAGCCAACTATTTTCAATGTTACATAATGCAAGCGATCCTTTGGGACAACAGCAAGTTGCAGGAACAATATCTACGGTTCCATTTTTTCCAAAAATCTTTCTAACAAGCTGTAAGATAAATCGAAGGGAATAAACTCGCCCAATGAATGGTTAATTAGCTCAAGACATGGCATCAAAACAACCCTCATGTTTCACAGCTACCTCAGCTACCACACGCTAAAACCGTCTCAGAGCCCTGTTAAAATTAAGTCCTATTACTATCTCGCGATGTTTTGGTGTCAACTTGGTTATCAGTGAGTGGGAGAAATGATTTCAATATTGACACAATGTTGTCACTCTTTTGGTTCTCATATTAGGTCGTTATTGGTACCTGGCAACTGAAGGAGTTGAAGCGGTGGAGATCATTAGCCGATGACACCAGACTTCGTGTGGAATTTATCAACAAAACATTTGAGTTCATGCTTGAAAACAAAGGGTAAGTCGCCAACTGGAAATACGCGCGTGATACATTTGGGCTTCTCGCAAAATTTGAAGTTTAGAAGGATCGTCTGATCGTGGTGAGGAAGTTCTTTCGGTTCCAAAAGTTTACGTCTTGTAAAGGAGTAACTGGATTTCACGAACCGTAAAACAGTAATTGTTTGTTTGTTTGTTTTCTACTTAAACCGGACTTAACTACGTAGCAATGGGTTTTAGATCGCTTATCACTAGAAACTGAAGTTGGTGGTTGAGAAATGCCGTTTTACTAATTTTTGTTTTGTGAAAAACTTTTTTTGGCGGGAAATGATTTTATGGTAACCCGCCGAAATGTTACGCCATGCTGCATAACGGTAATCAAGATTGTTAGTAGTAGTTACGAGTTATGGACATTGACTGGCTGACTGGATGGCACTTCTTTTTTCAGTGTTTTCAAGGAAATCAATGATGTTCTTTTGCTTTGTACCAAAATTGAGTGGCAGGTGAGCGCTAATAAAGTCTTGTCCCAGTGGTTTAGCTTACGTCTTGAAAATATGATTTTCCTATCAGAGATGATTTGGGCAAGGCACTTCTTTTTAAAAATGCAAACTGTATTTTGCTTTAAAAAAAAATTAAAAACGTCGTATTTTGCTTAAGGTGGCTAAGGTTGAGAATCGGATAAAAATCCTTTCCTTGAGAACAGTAACAATGATTTATTTGTACATTTTGTTATGTACGTGTATTTCTCCAGTGGCTTCAAAACTCAGTCAGTAGAGCATTTGCAGTTTCCACAATGTTCAGGGCTTGATTTTCCTTTGCAACAGCTTCCGTTACTGCCCCTACGTAACCGCAAAAATTATTTTCCTTCCTTCTTCTCTATTCAATGTTCCAATTTCAGATTCTGGCAGGACAGGATTTTTCTCCGTGGAGCAAATACGCTGAAGAAACAGAAACGTGGGGAGCCCAGGCCCTGGAGGCTGTAGCAAACAGGCCCGCCCTATACTCTGACAAGTACGAGAGTGACTCTGGAGTAGTGTCCAGACTCCGCGCCATTTCTTTAGCATCTTCCGTACCTGATCAGCATGCCGGGAAGGTCAGGAGACAGCTGTCCATGTCAGCTAAGCTGTCCTCATCAGTGCCGTACCAACAGGGGGGTCTACAGAAGGGTGGGCAAGGCAATGTCACGCCCCTGCAGACTGGAGCAGACGTAGCAACGACAGGTGGGTGAAATGTTTGGTTGGGTTCCCACGTTTGAGAAACAGTGCTAAAATACGCACAAATTGGTCAACGGAGCTTGTAAAAATAGTGACCATGTCTGGTGGAATTTTCAGTTAGAAAAACAGAGCTATTAAGTTAGGTGGTATTTTTTTGCCATCCTTTATTTATTTAATAACTAAATAATAAATAAATGTCAAGGTATTTCTCGGAAAAAATTCCGAGCCCCTAACGGGAATCGAACCCATGACCTTCCAACGATTCCTGTGGGGTCTCAGATTTTTTTTCCCGAGAAAGATCTCGACATTTATTTAATATTTATTTATATCTATTTGTATAACTGTTTCACATTATTTATTTAAACCTGCTGATTTGGTTGTTCATTTTTTCCACCCTTAAGATGCAACAGCATCAACCCTGACCTCCGGGAGTCCAGGAAACTTATCCGTGGGGTCACACACCTCGGCGGACCTTCTTTTGGGCACCTTACAGAGCACATTGCAATCTAAGAGCTCCTGGGAGCCAGGATCATTGTCTTCAAGCGTTCAAAGAACAGCATCAAGTGAGATACACCTTCATCGGTAGAAGCTTTAACTCCTTAAGCCCCATTAGTGACAAACATCTAATTTCTCTATTCAGTGTCACTTCTTAATAAAACATACAGGTCATAAGAAAAAAGAAAATGATCACGAAAAATAAAATGTCTTGATATTTAATCAAAGTCTCCCAACTAGCGCCATAAGAAATATATGGAAAACAGTAAGGAGAACATGTGTGTTGATATTGGCACTTAATGTTCAACGCCAGCAAAAACGTCACTTGAGGAAATTTCACGATATTTAATATACTTCCAGATCATTCGAAATTGTTTTAATTCTGTGCTCCAGCGGAACTATCCAGGAGATGAATTCGTAAAGTTAATAAGAGAAAGGAAACTGTCCATCGTATACAGTGTGCACGTTCTCCATAAAACCTGGAAATTGACCACTTTGAAATTTACCAGTATGCACGATGCACGTTCAGTGAATGCACAGTGCACGTGCAGAGATATTAGTAGTGTTTTTCCTGTTAAAGCGTATCTTTTTGTAACTTTTATCTTACATTAACATTTACCATTCAATCCTACCCCTCACCAATACCGTTGCCGTCGCCGCTTAGTTGCTTGAAGTCCCAAGCGTAACCTAGCGTTACACTTACACATCAGTCACAAGTGTTCGATGAATTTCGTAAAGGTGGACCCCGTCTACCGCATATTGTTTAAACCAAAAAGTAAATGAAGAAAACCACTTGTATGAAATTCGAGGTTGTATTTCGAAGTCGCTAACAGTCAAGTAGAATTCAGTCACATCTATGCCTATCCTTCCTTTAGGACTGATTCCGCCGTAAATAGCTCTTTTGCGAGCAATACGGTAAAAATGGTTTTATGTCATTTCATTTCATTTAACTTTATTTAAACACGGTTAAAAACATCACGCCTTAAACAGGGTTTTCAATAAGAAACTGAGTAGGTGGCAAAACTTTAGGAGTAGGCGGAGAATGAAATACTCGCGCCGAAGGCGCAAGATTCTAGGGGGGTCCGGGGGTATTCTCCCCCGGAAAATTTCGAAAATTTGGGCCTCTTAGAATGCATTTCCTGCATTCTAGAGCAAGAATTAGGGTATTTGAACAGAACAGGAAACGCAAATCACCGCTGAAATTACTCAGAATTCAGGCAAGATTCTTCTGTTTTTCGTGAACAAATCTTGGCCGATCCAGGGCCCGTTTTTTGTGGCGAATGTTTCTCATGTTAGTCGTAAATTATGAGGTAATTTCTCAATCAAATAGGCGGCGAGTTAATGGAGAATAGCCGGCGAGTTTCGCCGGCTGCCGGCCCTTATTGAAAACCCTGCCGTTAAATTTACAAATGAAACTAAATTAAAAACAGCGAACTCTAATACAAAGCATCGATCGTCTTTGTCAAACTGAGTATAAATTCTAACTACAAAAAATATAAGTATGCCTGCCTTCCATGAATTCCGTGTATTGACTGCAATTAACCATAATTATCGAAGAAACCGGATTTGAAGCTAGAGAGAGTCTGTGCTTGCCGCAGTACCACGCCAGTGGATATTGTTTATCGCGCATGCCCTTTGATTGGCTATTCAAACTTGGGATAGTATTTGCTATTCACCTCCGCGCATTCTTTAGATTTCGCGTCCAAGTTTTAATTCGTTTCTCAGAAAAATAGGAACTGTTTGGTGCTGGCTATCCACTTGTTTGGTGTATACTAAAACAATTATTCACCTCGGTGTCGGTGAGGAGTGACAGATATTTACTTCTTCATCGGTTCATTATTTCGTAGGAGGGAGCGAAACGAGTGTAGAGGAATCGGGTTCACCCACCGAGCGCCATCTTCTCGATCCTTCTGGTTCCTTCACAGTGGGACAAGATCTCAAACAATCCACCTCATGCAACCGTCGCCGCAAGTACACAACAGAAAGTAACACATCCTCCCAGGGGAGCGATTCACATAGTAGCTCAGGACAACTTACTCCCACCCCTACCCAGAGGGGACCGTTTAGCTCTACGCTTCGTGATGATGAAGATTTTGAGAGCGTAAACCGCTCGTTTGGTCAGAGTACTAACGGACAGTTGTTGATCTGCCAGTGCCCTCCAGATGCCGAGCTGCCTGGGTTTGATCGCCGAGATTTCTCGTAAGTGTCTCATCGGTTTGTGAGGGTGGTTGGGGGTGGGGATAGATAGTAGTGATGCAGAAGAAGCGGAAAGGTGATAGCAAATATTTGATGGAGTTTTCCGACACTACTGAAGACATGGTAAAAGGTTTAGGTCCTTGGATGTAACGACCTCCGAATATGACGCTAACTTAAGGCTGCCGGAACCAAACGACACATCTCTCCCGTAGGATCTTTAACAGTGTTCGTGTATTTTGCCTAATTTTATGTATTCGTTCTACTTACTACAGGCCGTTTGACTTGCTACAGCATCCCAAAGAACTCGCACGACAGATTACACTCATTGACCACGGTAAGTGGGCACTGCATAGGGCTAAACACTGAAAGTTTCTTTCTTATTGATTTCTCTGTGGCAAAACCGAGAAACCTGGGGCGGGATTCACAAAGCTATCTAAAGTCAAGTTGAATCCTAAGTATTGTTTCTTAACAATAGGTTTTGTTTTCCAACAATACATAGGACACATCTTATCTTAGGAGGGCTTCATGAATCCAGCCCAAGTTTTGGAAAGCAAAAACGTGCGTCCAGGAAGCACAAACTTTTTTGCCATGCTTCCAGGGTTGTCCCTAACAGCCGGCAGCCGGCAGAATTAACCGGCTACTTGGGTCGTTTGTGCCGGCTACTTTGGTGAAATATATTTTTTAAAGACAACTTATTTCTTCCTTTACTGGAGCAGATATATGAAAATGAGCCTTATTTCCCATTGCAGTTTATTGACTTAAAAATAATCTGGTTGCCACAGAGATAAACGATTATTAGTTCATTACGTTGAGTTCTGGGTATTACACGTAGAAAACCACTGAAGGCATGAGTTTATACGAGTAAAATTGAAAAGTTTCGATTACTTTTGGAACTGACATTATTAAAAATTTGTGCTCAGAGTCAAGGAAATTCCGTTTCTGGGGACTTAAAATGTAAAAATCTCTCAGACCCCCACTAGAGGGGATCGCCTTCGGCGCTCGATAATCACTATCCGGCTACTTAGAAATTTTTGCCAGCTACTTGAAAAATTGTGGACAACCCTGATGCTTCCGAGACAAGATCCATGTTACCTAGTTTAGTCAGCACCTGCACCTGTGAACAGGCTCTCGTAATTGGGGGTTAAAGCAAATGGAGTGGGTGGGGGAGGGGTGATGGAAGCGACTTCTTCCTCCCCAGTCCGCTGTCTGCACGCTTCGCTCGGTGATTTTCCTTCCGCCCATCCCAGCTCTCTCCTGACGTTTCCGTCCTATCGAGGCCTCGCTCAGGCGAGGTGTGAAGGGTACAGTGCTGCCATTCACTTCAATTAATATCGTTTTCAAAGCGAATGAAGGTCAGAATAAGTGTTCATGTGGTATCTGATTTACAAACTCGAGCCGACCACTGACGCAAGAGGTTTGTGAACAGTTTACTGAGGGGAGAAATAACAGTTGTTGTTTGTCACTGGACTTCTGATTATCTTTGTTGTCGGTTGTTCTTCTTTAGAGTGCTTTTGTGCGGTGACAGCAACTGATGTCCAAAAGAAAATTGCCATGGGAACGGGTAAGAAAAGAAAGGTACCTCCTGAGGAAAAGCTGTCAGTGGAGAGAGTAGCCGACAGATTTAATCAGGTAACTTCCTAGACTACAGGAATTTTGTAGCAAGTGAACAATTTGATATCATGGTCTCCTCTTTCCTCTTTCTAGCGCGTTAACGCTTCAATTTTAATTCACTCGGAATTGCCCGTAGTCTTGGTCGTTTAGATCCTTATAGACAAATCTCAAGTTAAAAAGCCTCATGCGATTAGTCATCTTGACGTTTCTTGCCTCAGACGTAGCGTTAAAAAAATAGAAAACCTTATTGCCTAAGTACTTTATAATTCAAAATAGGAGCCCTCGGAAGTTTCATGTCTGAGTGTATTTCAGCCTTTCACTGCTAGTGTCTTCAGTCCAATGATAAACAGATCAAGTTGGGCTTGTTGTTAATTTGCATTTCATTTTTTTCCAGCTGAGCACGTGGGTAGCAGCCACAATTGTTACAGAAAAATCAATAGAGAAACGAGCTAATATGTTCATTAACTTCATCGAAACTGCAAAGGTAATGAGCCCACAGTGAAATTTGTAATCACACAACACATGGTCACATATTTGCAGCCTACAATAGCCCGACAAACTTTCGTTAGATTTAACCTAAGAGGGTCATCTTGCCTTTGTCTACCACAAATACGTTTTGACAATGACTTTATTGCTAGTGCATGCTCTTGCATTTTTGACAAATCTATAACGTAACGGTATCTTGTGTTGTTTTTCAGTTGTGCTTAGAGCTGAGGAACTTCAATGCTGTGATGGCGATTGTTGTGGCGGCTCTGGGTAGTGCACCTGTTAGACGACTGCACAAAACAAAGGAGGTGAAAAACATTGTTACCAGTTTATATCCCAACTAAGTAGCTCAGGTTACACTGCTCAATTTAATGGCGTTTTGACGTTGTTGGTTTTTGGAACCTTTCACTGAGTTAAACAGCCAATAACCTCATATGCGGTTTGTGATTTCGTGGCCACTTTGACTGTGCTTTATCCTTGAAAACGAGAACGGAGAACCTTGGCACATCCCTTGATGAAACGAATGAAAAGGGAAATAGCCTTCTTTTAACGGGGTCATTCATTTAGATGTTTGAGACTCCCATAAAAGACGATTGCCTGGGTGGCTGAGTTTTTCTTAGCCTGTGTCGCAGACGTAATATAACGAGGGTTAAATTTCGTCTGCAATACAGGCTACGTTTTTCTCCACTATTGCATTAAAAAATAAAGGGCGTGACAAGATAGTTTTACAAAAGACGTATTTAAACACAAGTCGATCGTCAACACAAAGTACACAATGGTAGCTTGCTTGTGTGGCATGTTTAGTCAAGCATTTTATAGCAATTTTCAGCGGCGTCTTTGTTTGTGGATGGTTTGATTTGAATTTTTCTTCACCTTCAGCTTGTTCCCAAGGAATGTCTTGAACAGTACGCCAAAATGGAAATCCTTATGGATACGAAGGTAGGTCGACTGCAAGAGTTCCTACAACAAGTTGTATGTATTTTCAATCTCGTACCCAGAGTCCTCAGGCTTCTTGGTCAGCGGGCGGCACCAGGAGAGACTCTGGGATAATGGAATTGTTACCGCAGGAATCTTGCGGTTAACGGTTCTTAGTTTTGTTACAGTGAACAGCCCAGAACAGCCAATCAAAACAATCACATTTTTTCCATTACCCCAGAGTCTCTCCTGGCGCCGCCCGCTGACCAAGAACCCTGAGGACTCTGGGTACGAGATTGATGTACATTGAATAAGGAATGCCGATGTCTTGATAATGCTGTGTTCTGTTTTGTTTGTTTTGGCAGGATAACTATAAGAGATATCGACAAGCCCTAGCAACTTCTCCGACTCCCTCAGTTCCCTACTTTGGTAAGTTTAATTGGCTAGCACTTTAACACTTTTACTCTGTCCCAAAAACATCCAAATTCAAAACTCGTCAACAATCCCGACTTTAATCAGATACTGAAAAAGCGCCAATGGAAAATACGGGATATCATCTTCAGACTTCAACCACAAACTCAAAATTTAGTCATCTCTTTCCGCACAATAAACGGCACTACAGGAAAGTACTGCTTCAGTGGCTTTCATTTGAATGGATACGCACACTATGTTTTAATCCGCTTCCTAAAACGTTACAACCACATTCTGCTGTGAGAGTGAACGGGTTAAAAGTAAAGTTTATTTTCCAATCTTCTGGCTCATCTCCACGTTTGGTAGCATGAATCGATTGTAATTAGCTGGAAATTGTTGGGTGATATGTGTATGAAAGAAATTGATATAAACTGCGGGAGGAAGACCAAAGGGGAACAGAACATCACAGTTATTCGGCATTTTAAAGGGGCTACGTCACAAGGATTTTGCTATTTTAGGTCAATTCTGTGCTAAAATCATTACCTAGTGCCTTTACTCATACAGAAAGTCATCCTGTAAGACTATGAGGAATATATCGAAAGAATTTTATCAGGGACAACTGACCATATAATTTTTTTAGTGATGTTTGAGAACATTGCATCGAAACTTGAAAGAAGTGGCCCAATTTTTTCACGTTTTAATCCATTTCCGTCCTTGCCATCAGTATCAACAGGTGACAGGAAACAGCGGTTTTAGTACCGTAAGATAGTCTTTAATAACAGCGCCAAATCATTATTTTTGGAATTCAATTGATTCAGAGACACTTTTTAGCCTTTTAAAAAGATTCTAAATCGCGTGACATTGCCCATTTAAGAAGTAAAAACAGAACCCTTTAAAATTTGACTTTAACAAAATTCGATCTCATGACCTTTGCGATACCAGCTGGTGTAAATGCTCTACCGCTTGAGCTATGAAGCCACTGACAGTGGGAGCTGGTCATAGGTGCGAATTCTACTATTCATGTGAAATGATGATTGTGTATGATTATATGTGTTTGAAATGAACTCATATGAACTGCTGGTAAAATAGTTTTCATTTTAATTTAATTTGTCTATTTATTGAAGAGAGAGATCGTCGTAGTTACTCAGCAACTAGGAAGCTGCATGTAGAAAGTGGAGAAATTGAAATTTGTTGTTGTTTGTTTTCAAGGTATTTACATGAAGGATCTTACGTTCATCGCCGAAGGAAACCCAGACTTCTTCAAAGGAGGACTTATAAACTTGACTAAACGAAGGCAGGTTGGTGATGTTTAATACTTGTTGAACCACGGCATGAAAATAACATTCTTTCCTTATTCTCACCTTACCTAAGCTCTGCCGTAAGTCGGTACGAGCCCAGGACCAAGTGAGAAGTGTTTTGTTAGTTGGGGTAGTGGGTGAGGGGAAGCATGTGCCTGGGTACCCTTGGCGCTGACGCCTGTAACCTTCGCAAATTTCCCTTTCGTATACGCTCGTTGCCATTTATAAGCCACTTAGAAAATTTTTGAACTGTTATTGAAAATTTTTCAACTAAAAAGAAAGACATTCATAACTCAGAATTAAACTCCGGTCCTTTCGTATGCTAATCTCCCTCCCTTACCACTATACTACCCCGCCAATCCGCCACAATTCCGAAACTGGAATTCAAGTATATATTATAATTAACTGTCTTTCATAACTGATACATCTACAATAGGTGACCCTAGCCCTTTCCCGAATTTGAAACGTAAATTTAACTTGGGCTTAAACATATTACATCTACCATGACTAAAGGCTTGGTTACCAAAGATTGCATCCACCGTCAAGAATGGCAGCGAGCGTTTACGAAAGGGAAATAGGCGTAGCCTTCCGCGAACGGTCACGTTTTCCTTAGATTTGTGTCTTATTCAACACTGACCTTTATGGCTCAACCTTCACTGTCTCACTGGACCCGTGCTTTTCTTTTTAGATTTACCTTGTGATTGATGAAATAAGACGTTTCCAAAAGGACGTTTACAATTTTCAAGAGGTGAGCCGTCAACTTTTCTGTAGTAATTACCACATCCGATCTCAATTAAATGCCTCTGGAGCGGTTTTCGATTGAATGCCGTAAAACCAAAACCAAAGTTGTTACTCTGACCAATCACGACAGAAACACAATGTCCTCCTCGTACTCCCACACGGCAAACATGTAAACCAGTTTTTGAAATCTTTTTTTCTAACTGATGTTTTGCCGTGTTTTCAGTAAGTATGTATGCACACAAAGAACACAATGAACCAATCAGAACTCAGAGTACATACAACTAATTAGCATTAAGCGCGGGAAAACGTGTGCGAGCAAGTCACGGTTGGTTTTGGTTTTACTTCTCAATAGTTGGGAAAGTCGAACGAGATTTTAAAAAAATCAATCTTAGAACGACGTAAAGCAGAACCATAGCAAACGTTAATTGCTTTCGTCTGTCATTTTGAAAACCTCTTTAGACAATCAAAACTTGCAGTAACCCTTGCAACCGAACGTTTCCAAGCCTGGAATAAAGCACGCCAGTCAATCAGCGATTGGCTTTGGTTTTCACAGATTACTTACCTCATTTGCATTACAGGACAATCCAACATGGACTCGAGGCAATTTCAGGCAATTTTTAGTTTCTGCTCGAAATTTTCTCGCATCCAGTTCAGTTACGTTGTTACGCAAACTAGAAAAGTTAGCTATCAAAAAGGCCATGGGCCCTTTTTTTTAATGTATTATCATTTTTTCAACATTTTTCTTACATAACTTTAACATAACACAGCTTACGACGTGTATACTTACGCACATTACAGACTACAGAGAACTTAATCATAGTTATTATTACCACTACGTGTATTCCGATAGTGAGATAGATAAACTCAGTAACAATAAACCTTAACCAACAACTCAGTAAACCTTAACCATTTAATATAGCTAAAAGCCTCTCCCATTTTTTATATTGCTTTGTTAATTTATGGTTTCATCTAGGCTTTTTTCTGTTTGTGTCGGCGACGTTGCATGGTTATTTTAAGACAAGTACAAATCAAAACCACACCAGGCAAAGAAAAATCTGTAGCATTTTTCTCGTGAGTTTAACAAGTGGTGATTTTTAGGTATCTAAAAATCATTTAGGTATCTAAAAATCATAATTTTAGGTATCTAAAAATATGTCCCCGGCACCTTTAAATACCATGCTTCAAGGGTTTTTAACACTTTGCCATCCACAGTTAGATCTAGCAAGGACAATCATGAATTTCGCCGCTTGTCTAAAGCACACTATGTTTCGAATGCTGTAAATAGACTGACTGAACAATAGTTTTTTTTCAATACGATGCTGTAATGGTTTTTTTCCATATTAATTTATCTTAGTAGAACTTCTATATTATAGTAATAGTAATGTATATATTATAATTATTTAGATATTTATGTAACATAGAAGAGCCAATTAATTTTTGGAGTGTTATTAAACCATTATTATTATTATTATTATTATTATTATTATTATTATTATTATTATTATTATTATTATTATTATTATTATTATTATTATTATTATTATTAGGTATCTGAGGTCCGTGACTACCTCGCCAACGAGAAGATTCACACTGAGAAGGAGCTGTATGATATTTCCTGCCAATTCGAACCAGGCCTTCCGCGGCGGCACTCCGAGGCCGACAAATCATTGGTGTCGCGTCCGGTCCCCCAGTTTAAGTCAAGCACGGTCGGGAGAATGGCGGGAAAACGGTCGCTGAGTCTGTCAAGGAGCTCAACTACCTTGGAAACTGCTACTGGCCCTGATTCAACGTGTTGACGCCATGTTCACGTTAGTTCAACGTCATTCAGGTGTATATAAGTACAAAAAAGTTTAAAAGAGAATATTTTATTGAGACAACCGCACCTAAAGTAGGTGATCAGTGTATAAATGTAATGTTTATGGATTTTACCCCATTGTTCTGTTATTCTTTCCGAGGAATTTTTGGATCATTTGAGGTTACTGAAATGTATTCATTAACATGAACAAGGAACGTAAATATTTTTACTAAGTTATAACTGTTGTTTATAGAATTTTATAAACGTGCATTAAGCAATGTACTTGCAGTTTACTTTAACTGCAAAGTCTTGGGACACTCGTTCAAGAAAGCATTTTCCTGTTTTCACCGTCAGTATCTGACTCATAGCGTGGGAGAGAAGGGTAAATGGAGTTGCTGATCTGGCCCCAGTTGTTCAAAAGGTGGATAGCGCTATCCACCGGATAAATCACTATCCAGTGGATAAGTTTTAGGGAAACCAATTGCGTTATCCACTGGATAGAGACTTATCCGGTGGATATCGCTATCCAACTTTTGAACAACTGGGGCCAGTTCTGGTTTAATTCTATTCCGGAGGCTTGTAAAACAAAACCGTTAAAGTAACGTTAGGTAGTCCGAATTGTGGCTGAAAAATTAACCTATCAGAAATAAGGCAAAACGTACGTAGAGCGGGGAAAGACATAATTATAGAGTGCAACCTGTACCAAGCTTGGAAAAACACGAAACCTGACAAGCCGTTGCTGAGCATGGGAAAAGATGTAACCGATTCCAAGCGCACGGGAAAACACGAAAAACCGGTACCAAGCGCGGGAAATCTGGTGACAAGCGGGTAAACATATAACCAGTGCCAGGCGCGGGGAAAGTGATTTAGTTTTGATCTCCTTATTGGTTACAAAAGGTTGCATAGATTTTATCGGTAAATACAAAGCATTAGTAGACGTAGTTACTTTGGCACTAACTGGAATAATTTAATAATAATAATAATAATGACTTTATTAACGTGTCAAGCAAAAATCTAACAGAGGGGATTCCCCACTGCTAATAGAGGACACCTAACTTTCTAAAATACAATCTAAAAATACAAAACGAATTGGCATAGAGTCATTTGCTCTTAGAGTCAAAAGCAGAACTGTTCTAAAGTTGTGAAGAATGCTCGCTGTCAAGTTTAAGGCCGAAGGGGGCTAGCAAAGAACAAACTGAAGTGATATTTGCTGCTTTATGTTTGCATTCCGTTGTTACACTTAATTCAGTGAATAAAAAAGCTTTGGCTAAAAGCATAAACCGTGAATGATATATGAGACCCACTGGTTTTTTGGGATGCGTGAAAACCTGAATCTGTTCCTTGATTCCCTGCACATTGCATTGGCTTGTAACAACACAACAAGCCCAAGTCTACTCTTAAAACGTTCTGGGAATGAAAAAGAACTTGAATATCGAGAGACGGAGTTGAATAATAAACTTGCAAGTGCAGTCTTCCAGAACGCCATTGGGTAGCATCGTTTATGTGTTGTCCTTACCCGACAACTTTTTCTCAAACAGGTACACATTACAGTACACGGTAGGAGCGTGTCATAGTTGGACTTCGCTTTAATTGTTCCAAAGGAATAATTGAGATGTTAGCGGTTACCAGATATACAATTTTTAGGCAGTAAGATAGGCTAAGGGAGCATTTGTCTCTCTGGCAACGTTGCGTTATTTCCATGTGGTTTCTGGTTTATAGAAACCGTTCGTAAAATAGAAACCACTAGTTATTTAATGTAAAAAGGTAATTCAATTGCAAATCAAGAAGATTTTAGGTTAGGTCAGTCGTATAAATCACGCTGACTTTGGCTCGACTGCTTGCAGCAAAATAGAGTGATTTCACAAGAGCTGTACTGAAAAAGATATCAGGCAATTACTGCTGTTACTATTGCACTCGATTTCAATGTACATGATCTCTTAATTTATGTACCAGTCAAACTGAAGCTTCAACATCCCCCTCCCCCCCCCCCCCGCAGGGCATTTGGACGTTTGAACATCGGCTTGGGGAGGGGCAAAAAGCCGTTTAAACGCCCCAACAATTATTACTGAAATACCTCTCCTCAAATTTCGTCTTCAATCAAACACTGTTCACCCTTCTCAGAGAGACGGATATGCCGTAATGACACCTTCAAACTTCTTTCAAAGACCCTCTTGAATGAGTTATTCGCTAGCAAATGCGAAATTCTATCTTGTAAATCCGTCAAACCCTGCAAAAGCGGAAAAAAAAATAACTCGCGGGCGTATTACACTAGAACAAGGGATAAAACCGGTTCAAAATTTTCCTTCTTCTAACGTAAGTTCAAACTGCCCCCTCGATCCCCGGGCACAATGCACACAGTCAAATGCCGGGTATGCCCGGGGTTGGAGGGGATGTTGAAGCTTCGATTTGACCGGTATATTACGTCTGACAACTGCACACTGAGTCTTTCATTTGGTTTACGGTTTTTGGGAAATCACTCCACATAGGACCAATCCTGGCTTTTTCAGTCGAGTGAAAAGTCCCGACTCCTCCCTTTTTTAACGATTAAAAAATCGTCCTCGCCAAGTACATAGGGATGTTACATATTGATACAGAATTATGAAATGCTTGATTTGCAGCGAATCGAGACATGTTAGAACAAAGTTATTTATTTAAAAAGTACGTATTATGGTGGTTATTGTCTGGCTGTTTTGTAAATGGAGGTGAGGCGAATAGAAAACCATCAAGTCTATTTTGAGACTCTAGGTATTTTTGTATTCATACAATTCAAATCTCTCAAGCTTGGTATTGGCGAATAAATGCTATTGAAAATTTCGGTCTTGGTGTGTTTGTTGTGACCAGTTGGTTCTTTTTCTCTGCTCCTTCTTGCACCAAAGCCTAAATAAGCGGAATTTTCAGATGGGTGAAATGGTGCGACATTACTTGCTCTTACTTGTGAAAAAAGACAGAAAGGTTTTTAAAAAAAAGCGAATCTGAAACCACAAGAGAAGATTTGACGGCCGCCATGTTGTTACGTCAAGCTCAATGGTGGCGAAAAACTGACACCTTGCAAGTCGAGCATGAGAGTACAGTTAACAATTTCTTTCACGGCCCCTTATTCCAGACTAACTTTGTAACGAAGACAAAAAGGCGACACTGCAGGAAAGTTGTGCTCAGTAGCATTTGAATGACATTTTAGCGCGCGATTTTCTCAAGTTAGGTTATAATTCTTCTTAGAGGATCTTTTCTCAGCACCTTCCATTTAGTGGCTGTTCGTTTATCCCTTACACAGATTTGCAAAGTTTTGTTAGAATTCGTTCCTGGGTTCTTGAGATACGACGTCAGAAGAAACATACCGTTGATTGGATTTAGGGTTCCTTCTGTGAGTACCGGAGAACGAATGACGGAGAACAAAAGAAATAAAAGACTGAAGACAATTCAACTCCAAAATAGAACCAAAGTACTGTGTCTCACAAACAAAAGAAGGACAAGACAATGTGCTCCCGTACCTGAAGAAAGACTCGGATTTAGCTCCCCCTTTCAAATTTGTTGAGTTCATGAAAATATATCAGGTAAAAGTCAAGGAGATTGTGGATCCAGTTCCAGACAGAATTTACAGTCGCATGAAAGAAAAGCGGAGCACAAGCACTGATCTTGTCAATTACAGTGAGCGTTTTTGAAATAAAAAATCGTCGTGTTTCACTTTTTTCTTTTAAAATTTAAAGTTGCTGGCAATAAGAAGAAAAGTGTTTTTCAACATTGTTGATCCTACATTTCCGCACTTTTTCAATTAATTTTACAATACAATTTTGAAACAACATAATAAGGCGGTCATCATAACCGCTGTTTAGATGACGTCACAGCCCCCAGCAGCGCCACATCCTACAATATTTACTGACCTTGTCTTGTACGGCACATCACGGACTTTTCATTAAAATTAAAACCTTTCAAACATTGTATCACAGCAAAAACCCAGGATGCAGTCCAGGCACCTCTCTTCTCCTATACTACGGTGGAGCTATGAGATTGCTTGTACGTCCAAGGGTTATTCACTAGTTTCTTAACTGAGGGTGCGTTCTTTTGGGACTATTCCGGAATAGGAATACTCGGAATAGGCGGTATTTGTGTTCTTTTGGGAGCTATTCCGTTTTCGGAATGAACGGAATATCATTCCGTTCATTCTGCTCCCGATAGCAGAATGAACAGAATGAAAGGAATACGGTTTACTCGGAATAGACAGAATACGCGTTCTTTTGGGAAATTTTTGGCGGGAAATCCGACGCGGCCCCCCGCGCGTGTGCAGAAATAGTGGTTCTCAGGTCACCTCCGCCATGGGTATTCCGTTTCCAGAATTGGCGTTCTTTTCGAAATTGAAATTCCGTGTATTCTGTTATTCCTAAACCGGAATAAGAATAACCAGAATAGTCCCAAAAGAATGCACCCTGAGGATTTTAGCGAAATTAAACATCAGGCATTTCTTTAATGTCACTTTTAGTCTTCAGTAGTCTTGCCCCTTTCTTCCAGCACCTCACGGAATTTGTCAACCACTATCATGGGCGTGTTCTTCGTTGACTCTTGTATCTCCAAGCTACTCGAGGCCTGCTGTGGTATTTCTTCTCCTGGACATTGAGCGGGAACTTTCCGTTTCTCTTTAGGTCGATATCCAGCCTTGCCCGCCAATTCTCCTGGAAGATTTCTTTCTTTCTGCGATCCATCATCCAACTCTGCAAGGAACAACTCTTCTATTTCCTCGCACTTATCTTCATTTGGCTCCTTTATTTGATGGTTCGAGACACCAGCTTCCCTTTGCTCAATCACTGGTTCTGGAGATGAGCTCGTCGAGCCGGGGCTTTCTTCTTTTTGCTGCTTTGGTCTTCCCTCTCCGCTGTTGCCTTTGTCGTCACTAGCGCAGAGATGAGCTTGTAGAGCTTGCATCGATAAGATCATCAGACCACCTCTTCGTTGCCCTTGATAATTTTTTAACACGTTGTCTTCATCATGTAAACCATCCCCCTCGTTGCCACTCTTCTTCTGAGTAACAGCGCCTTCAGGGTTTCGTTTCTCTCTTGCTTTACCCGGGCTGCTTGGCTTCTTTTTTAAGTCGCTTGATCCAAAGGGATCTTTGATGAGCTGCTTTAAGGTGTAGCGAAAACGGGCTGATCGCAGGTAATAAATGATCGGGTTCAAAGCACTTGAAGAGAATCTGGCGAACCAGGCGAAAAAAGAAAACCAAATATCGGCTTTACTTCCGTCTTGTCGACCCGCCACTGTATAAGCAATAGTAGGAACATAGCAGGCAAAGTAGGCGGCTACAGTTATGGCGATAGTCTTGGTCGCTTTGATGTCGCTCTGCAAACGGGACTGGGCTTGAAGAGCAGGTAAATTCATTTCTGCTATCTGTAAAATAATAAAAAATAATAAATAAATAAAAACTTTATTTCAGTGCCAGGTAATAGCCCTTTTCACAGTTACCTTTTCTCATTTGCATTACAATGTATGTGATCGTGGATGTGAGGCAATTTCGGGCAATTTTGCCGTTTCTGCCCGAAATTGCCTCACATTCACGTTCAAATGCATTGTAATGCAAATGAGAAAAGGTAACTGTGAAAAGGGCTATTGGGAACACTTATCTTAAAACTCGTGTTTAAAATATAATACTACGACATATTATTAAAATCAGAATGCTATATACAAGGTAACAAAACTGTGGAGAATCATATGTAAGTAGCTAAAATGCTAAACTAAAATCATGTCCGACAAAGGTCACAAAAATTCCTGTTGCTGTCCAAAATACTTGTCTGATAGCTTTTTCAATTGTCTCGAGACTAGGTGAGTTCTTGATGTAATTGTCCAATCTTGTCCAGCCTTTGTCCATAATGCTGGTTCAAAATAACACAATGAGTGTTTACCGTAGTTAACGGTATTATATCTGGGGTAAGCTGAAGTCACGTACCATTTCTTAACGAATAGCTCAAGCTTTTCAGACTGAATATATCATGCTGCTACATGCATTTCTGGACATTACACGGAGCATGCATACATACTTTTGAAGCTAAATGGATGTTGCTCTACTTATCGTCCTTCGAAAATTTTTGGAGACCTCGTCCTAATTTTCTTTAGTAGGACTACTTTCATTTTGCAAATAATCTATTTTAGGCAAAAATGAATGCCCGGAAGTGTAAAACAACATTGAAAAACTGCAGAATGCCGCTTGTAAGAATGGATATCTTTGATTGGTGTTTTCGAAACAGGTGTTTTCCACGCTCCCTGAGCTCAAACTCGGGATAGCATTGGCAATCACAATACACTACTACAGAAACCGACATTGAAAAATAAGAAAAAAAACCTTTTTTGCTTGATGGCATATCAGAGGAAAATACTTGTACTGTTAGCTGAAATATTTCCCTCAAAATTTCACAATCGCCTTAGAAAAAACTCCTCTTTCTTGACGACTACCCTATTTGCTAGTAAAAAAAAAAAAAAGATGCTCCCGCATCATTTTGGAAGCCGATTAACTTAGTATGGAGGATTAAAATCAACAACCACTTCTAGAAGGTCTTTTTCTCAAGCCTTTATGGTGTTTTTAAGCGAATATTTTACATGAAGTTTAAATACAAATAAGTTGTGAATTCTTGGAAACAAAAACGGTGTTACACAATAAGAGAAGACTTCCAGTTTCACAAGAATAAGCCGCATCCATTCAATTTGACAAACTATAGAGGCTTCAGGGAAACTGAAGGAAGCTTAACTGCAGGTTAAAGAATATACCTCTTAACGAACCCCTTCCAATATATTTTTTTCATTAGTGCTAGTTTTACCTATTAGATTATATAAAGTTCATTGATTCGCGAAGATTTACGTTGACATCGGATGGATGAAATATTATCACATTTCCTTAGAACTAACTTATCCCCACTAAAAGGAACTGATTTTCAAAAGTGGAAGAATTTAAATACCTTTTTCTTTTTCTTCCTGATCGACCAAATTGTCAGAAATCCCAGGACTGCGCAAACAATAATGCAGAATATTAGAAAAGCTGCAAAAACATATCTTCCATTCTTGAAGAACTCCTGTCTGTATTCTCTGACAGGGGCATCCCCACGCTCGACACGAAACTGCGGAATGGAGGATAAGACTGCCAGCACGGTGCTGATAAACCAGACAAGGCAAGCACAGACCACAGATTTCTTGTTGGTCTTCCAAGCGAAGTATTTCAGGTCGAAACCAATGGCAAAGTACATGTTCGCCATCAGTGCGAGCATAGATCCAAGGTTAAGGATTGCGAAAAGCCGGTTTAAGAATGAGGTAGCAATTGCTAAAGACTGCCCCGTGTACCAGCTCACCTCCAACACTGCGTACGTTATTTGAATCGGCATGTAGATAACTGCGTTGAACAGGTCTACCACCGCAAGATTTCCGATTAGAACATTCGGAACAGTTCGCAACGATTTAAAACGAGCGATAAGAGCCAGAATCGAACCATTACCAAGCACAGCAAACGAGGATAGAGCGGCTGTTAATGCGCTCATAACTACTTTGGTAAAAAGTGGTTTGGATTGATTCATTTTGCCAAACTTTTTTGAAATCTCGAGATAAAATTAAGTGCAGTATTTACTGCTTAGATTACGTGCGTGCAAGTTTTCTTATGTGTTATTGTTAAGCTTCCGCGGGAAGATGACACAAAGAGGAAACTTTCTTTGCAGCTGGTCCGTCCGTAAGCCTTTTTTTGGCGTAGAAAGGCATGCTCGGCTGCAGTGGCTCATTTTACCTTTAATCACTACATTTTCAGTTAGAATTGTCATGGTTACGAGATATGACGTCATAAGTAGCAGGTGGTCAAGCCATTTTTGAAGAAAAATGCGTGTTTTTTAGCCTTTTTAGGTAAAACAAAAGCACAAAATGTTGATAAAAAGCAGCACAATGTTTAATAACGCCTTATTCTACATGTTCACCATCAAAAGGATTCAATTTCCTGCTTTGAAAATAACTTATTTGGGGTAAAATCCAAGATGGTGACCATCTTGGATGACGTCACAGGTCCTAATAATATACATATTCCTCCAAGAGAGGACAAAGTGATGCCTCCTCCTAAAGATCACATCACAGGCTTTCCACTAATTGTAAAATCGTTTCGATACATTGTAATATAACGAAATCCTAAGAGGGGGTTCCATCAAGCCCTTTTCCCCTTGTACCGCAGTAGAGATGTAACTTTGTTGTACGTCCGAGGGTTAACTTAATATGGGGCAGGCCTACACAACTCCTATCCACGTGTATTAAACAGTTTGCAGTTTGGCTCGAACGAGTATGTCTTTTAGGGATCTGCCCCTTTTGTATGAGACTATAGGGAGATCGTTAAATATCTTGTTAAGCAAAGGTTGTCGCTGAATGTTTTCGTACGCTGCGCCTTACATATCTCGGTCTTTCGACCAATTTTGCTTCTTGTACTTTTGTAGCGGGTTTAGTTTGGAGGATTTTTAAATGGTGACTGAGTTGAGCCATTTTAACTTAAACGTCGCATTTTTAAAACTTTGATCTGGAAGTCATATCTATCTTTTTTCTGATAGCTGTATGATGGAGTCTCATTTAAATTTGACCACTTGTCGTGTGTTAAGCGACTTAATGTGGCTTTACTGTCGCTCTTGGCATATGAAATACGTTGAAGATGGCTCTTAGGTTTTACAGCCTCTCATGTTTGAATTTGTGACAATAAAGGATCTGAAATGTAATCTGCAACGTGATGAATTTCCTTGCTGATGTGTGTAACGCCGGTTTATTGTGAGAAGAAAATTATTCGTGGATGTGCATGAAGAATGAAGAATGAAAAACTTCAAAATTTGCCGGGGTGGAATGCACCCTGGAAACCCACTGAGAAAACTTTGTAAGGCCTGGAAGTAGATCATATCCTTATTGAGTTCCATCGTTCTCTTTATCGTCACCCAGGCCACTTTTGGCATCACTGACTCACTGGTAAGGATTTTAAAAGACCAAGAAGTGTACATGTCGCTGAAGAAGCCTGAAACAATAACGTCGTGTCCCCCCACTCAGTGCTTCACCCTCCTCCCCACAGGAGAGCAATTCGACTTCCCTGGAAAGGATGTACGTTCAACCATCCACAGAAAGCAGTCAAAGTTCAGCTGTGTAAGCCAGCATATCGCGGATGGCGACTTTAGCGCCATTACTCTCTCTTCTCTCTTCTCTTTTCAGACATCTCATCATTCTCCCAAGTAAATCAAATCAGTTTTGGGTTCACTCAAGTTTGCTTTCTTAAGTCATTCCCTAAAACTGTAGTTCTAAGCTGTTTGAAAGCTTAGTTTGGGGTCTTCCATCCTACTGTTTTTCCTTGACTTCAAACTCGATCATCTCCAATTAAACGGCTTTTTTATTTTTACTGTTTGAAATGAAGACATAGTTAGTCATCATAAAACACCGACCAAGCGATCACGGTCATTATTACTTCATGTTTATTTATTTCCGATGTAGTTACTCCTCGAAAGTAAGGCCATGCTGCATCGAAAATATAAAATATAAAACCAAGCTTAGAACCGTACCTGGGAAACGGCAAAACCTATTTCTCCTTATGACATCGTTCGGAATAATTGAAATTGTACAAATAAACGGAATTTTTGTGCGCGCTTGATGGAATTTTTTTTAAAAAAAGTGACATTTCGCTAATATATTTTAAGACCTTCAGGGAAACAATGTTGTAACAATTTCTTTGTACACAACGGGGTGTCTGTAAAACCCGGAACACTCCCGGAACACTCCCGGAACACCCCGGAACACCCCGGAACACCCCCGGAACACCCCGGAACATCCCCGGAACACCCCGGAACAGCCCGGAACAACCCCGGAACACCCCTGGAACATCCCATAATACCCTGGAACACCCTCGAAACAGACAGGAATACCCCCAGAACACCAAAATAGTGGTCAGCGGTCAGACGCTCACGAATTGACTAAGCCGAAGACCTCCGAAGATTCCCAATTCTTCAGAAGACTTTTGCGGATCACCCTTTATACCAGGGCTCCTGATTAATACACGTGTCCTTCATATCAACAAGCTTACGATTTTTAGTGAAAAAAAAGGGGACAGTTGAATTATTAATTCTGCATTGATATTTCTCGTGCGAAGTTTGCATTATCACGCTCACGTTTGACCTCAAAGACACAAAGCCTAATAATAGTGTCACCCAATGTTATGAGGTCATTATTCCGAGGTGACACACACACACGATCGTCATCGTGTTATTACCACAGGCGCATGGAAAATGCGGTTTATCCGCCGGTTCGGTTACGCTAATATATACACCTAATTAAAAAAAAACATTTCATATAAAAATTAAAAAAAAAAAGAGAGAAATAGGAAAAGATTAGGCATGCAAACTACACTCAAGGATTCGCTCTGACGCAGAGCAATTTTAATTGAGCGTTTAAAAAAAGCGTTCACGAGCGTTCACATTTTTAGCCTTTGAAAACGCTCAAAATGTGAGCTTTTAGATGGCCAATTCACCTTTTATCAACTCAGTTTATTTTAATTTGAAGTATCATACCGCATTGCAGAGTGCTTCGGGAATATTAAAATCCGAGAACGCAGTGTCCATGTCTAATAAATTCCCATCTCACAGCTTTCTCTTTTCATATCTAAATTACAACGTTTTTGCAATTGGGCCTGGATATATTTTTGGTTAACAAAAGAGCGTAGCTCGGAAGATAAATAAGTAGGAGAAATGTGCGCCTGTAAAAAAAGTACTCACTATAAGTTTGTAGAGGTATCCGAGGGCTTATAATGTGGGATGTCACAATGTAATCCGGGAGCAAAAGAAGTTTACACTCTTATAGCAAGAAAAGGAACAAGTATTTTATTTGCTGTTACAACCCGATCTAGTTAGACTTTAAGAGAAAAAATTCAATAAACAAAGAGGAAAATATCAACGATGAGAGCACATACCACATTTTCTTGAACTTTGCAAAGTTCAAGAAAATGTGGAGACATAATGTTTCACATTTTTTTCGTGGTATTGAAAGTGAAACGCACTTTGCGTGCAAAATCAGTCACGCAATGCCCAAGAGTAAGTTGTTGCGACCGTGGCGTGTTATATGGTGAATTGAATTATTATTTGGGATGCCAAACCCCAGAATTTCACTTATATCCATGACGTCACATCTGTTTGTCGAGAGTTATAAAGCAAATCTCGCATGAGTTACAACAAATTCAATAATTGAATTGAAATATTCAAAATCAAACACACCAAATGAATGTTATTTTTGTCATTAAATTCGATGCTAGATAACAAGCTTCGGAAATCTTCGGGTGATCCGCAAAAGTCTTCGAAAATCTTCGTTCATCTTCGGAGATCCTCGGGTCAGTCTATACGTGAGCAGTCTGACCGCTGACCACTATTTTTGGTGTTCAAGGGTGTTCCTGGCTGTATTGAGGGTATTCCAGGGCATTATGGGATGTTCCGGGGTGTTCCGAGGGTGTTCTGGGGGTGTTCTGGGGATGTTCCGGGGTGTTCCGCGTGTGTTCCGGGTGTGTTCCGGGGTGTGCCGGGGTGTTCCGGGTTTTACAGACACCCTACACAACGTGATTCTATTTTAGTGAATAATTTGTCATTGATTGAAGTCTAGCAGACCAAACTGAAGGTTTGGGTGTAACTAGAAACGGCTACCACGTAAAAGAATCGTGTTACTTTTTCCAGACAGGAATGTTTATTCACGCGTGGGATTAGATTATTCTCGGCGATTAGCGCACTTTATAATTGTAATTGTTTTATCCACGCCTAAGGAAATGAATCAGAACAGAATATAAAGAATTTAATTGTAGATGTCTATTACTGTAACTCTTAACCAGATTGACCTATCAGGACGTTTATCCATAAGCTGATATAAATAAGGGTAACATTGTGACTTTTAGGTCAGATTGTAAACTGTACGATTGTATGATAAGATTGTACGCAGATTGTACGCAGATCGCTTAGGATTGTAAGATTGTTGAAGATTGTACTGAATGTTGTAACGTCGGACAGCCGCAATAAACCGCAGAAAAAGGAAAGATACAGTCCTCGTTTTGTGTGAACCAGCGTGTGGGGAGAGATTCCGAAGCGCAGTGGAAAAATCCGCGAAAACAATCGCCAAATTGAGTTCTCGGTATCTAACCAATTTTGTTCGTAGGAGACTGGTGCTGTTCTGGCTCGTATTCAAAATATTAAATGTCTCTGTCTTTGCAAAGTCCAAATGTACGGGCCAGTACCAAGTGACAATGTCAATGACAAAAAGGTAACCTTTGGATGCAGAGGTCCACACGACGCGTAAATAAACTGCACTGGTTCGTTATTGCCGGATCTCTGTTGTAGAGATGCTGTAGCTAGACGCCGGTCACTTGAAGTGTAATAGACCCAAACTGAATGCAAAGCTGGCTCTACGGCAGAGGGCTGATTTATTTAACGGCCAATATTTCGGCCAACAAAATTAGCCTTCCTCAGGGCCAGAGTTATTCTGAAGGAAAATACTATATCAAAATAGCACTGGCCCTGAGGAAGGCTGATTTTGTTAGCCGAAATATTGGCCGTTAAATAAATCAGCCCTTTGACAAAAAATGATTTGTATTCGATTACGAATCAAATGACTCGTCCTGACTACAGAGCTAAACAATAGATTATAAGTAAGCATTTTTTTTTCTCTTGCCCATTAGGGACAAGGCATTATTCTTCTTTGTCTCCGATAAGGATAAACCATGATTAAAGATTTGAGCGAAAAACAAATGTGTGTACCTTTTCTTTTTACGAAGTTAAAGTATAAAACCACTGCAAAAACCGTGTACGATCAACCTGGCTCAACGTTGGATCAGAAAGATCGTGATTAGTCAAAATTTATAAAAATATAAATGATTGTCAAAATGACTACTGCAGGGACTGATCAAACAACGTGAAAAGACGTGTGTTACAATTTTTCGACTGGCCAATGCCAGTCTTCATCAGGTTTATTATGGCAAATTTTTGTTTTCCGTGGCAAAGGGCACCTAAGTACACACCCCCGCGTTTACCTTATTTGGCAAGCTACAACAGTCACTCCGACAACACGGGGGCGAGAGTCTCAAAGCAAAGGCGGCTAGCGGGCTAAAGAACATTGTTGTGAATTTACGGAAAATATTCCACATTAGCCGGAGAACAAAATGTCTGAGAAGTCAGAACGAAGGTTAGTGAGCTTCTGTGTTGTAAGATTGTTCTGAGTTTATGAATATTGGTCGTGGACTTAAGAACTTATAGTTCTTGCTCGCCGTTCTTCGGCGATCCTTCGTTCGCGAAATCAACATCACAGAAACTGTTTTCGTAATTTGAAGCACTTTAGATTTAAAATGATACACATCCGGTAGGCTGAACGTGAAAATTTGGTAATATTTTTGTTTTGTTGATCATTTGCCGAAAGAAAATAAACTGGACTGTGGGTGACGCTTGTATACCGGCATTTGCATGTTAATTAGGCCCAAGCTTGCACCGCCTGCGTATGAAGCTTGAGAGTTAGTTAACTTTTTTTTTTTATAGACTTTGTTTACTAGCGCATTCAAGGAATCTGGGATTGCGACAGAGTCGTCCTGCCAACCCCTTGTTAGAAAAAAATCACCTTAAGTTCTTACTTTTTGAAAATTCAAGGAATGATTGACTTTTTAAAATGACTTAACCTTAACCTTCATTAATTAGTCTAAAACTACAGCTTAACGAAAATTAGCGCGTTTCCTGTGTATTGATAAACTAAACTTTTGTTAATGAGAAGAATTTGGAGCCAAAATAAATGACAGATTAAAATTTAATTAAACATGTAAAGGGTTGTGTTTGGAAGCTGACAGTTGTGTTTAAAAACCATCAAGGATTAATCAACATTGGCTAGCTAGCTGTAGTTTCTGACTAATTAGATTATTTAGTGAATATTTGCCTCGGGGGGGGGGGTACTCCCTTATATGGCCTATACGGGGATGTGCCGCTGGACAGGGTATGGTTTTTGGCCTCTCTGTCCTAAACAGGGTATGAGATTTCATGCGAGTCTGTCCTAAACAGGGTATATAATTTTGCGGGAGTCTGTCCTAATTATAAACAGGGTGTTGCATGTCCTAAACAGGGTAATAAAATTGAGCTTGATGTCCTAAACAGGGTATGTATTTTAGGATTTTTTTGTCCTAAACAGGGTCAGGGTTTCAAACCATCAGCGGCTCACCTATACCCAAATATGAATGGAGTACCCCCCCCGGGATATTTGCAAACAGAAATTGGGTTGATAACTAACCAATGACCCCAATGTAACAGATCGCTAGAGTGCCAAGCTAATTAGTGACTGGGATAATGTGTTAGTTATAACGGGAATTGGGGTTCTGTTCCATACATTTTGCTGTTACTGGCCTGAAAGATATTCACATTATACCGGGTCCTCGTCATGTCAGGGTTCCACTGAAAAATGTTCAGTACTCTAAGGCATGCATTTATTGTCCAACTAAGGTAATCTTTATTTTGGCCAATTTTGGCCTTAGTTTTGGCTTGCTCATGTTAAATTTATCAATTTTCATATCAGTATAATTGAAGCACATAATATATACACATGCAGTGTCCCATATGTCACATGTAGGTCATACAGTGTCACACAACTAGCTCATGCAGTGGAAAACAATGATTATTCGGGTGGTCTAAGCTGAAACATATAGTTTTAATTTACAGTGACATTACAAACATTTTGTTAACTTAAAGGCCTGGCCTTTGAATTCTAGATGCTGATGATATAATTATTCAGTCTGGCATTTCCAGCCTAAGTGTAAATTCTGTGTTATGAAAAGTTTTACAGCCCAGATGTAAAACGCTATTAAAACGCTTATGCATAAAACAATAGGTCTATTTTATTGTCTGGGTTAGCTCTTTTTAGGTATGTCGCAATTCTCTCTGTTATGGTCACTTTGTTAAAAGTATGGTACCAAACTGTAAATGCTGCATTCATGTCTCAGTAAGTATTATGTAACGTCTAGTTTATTATTGGTTGAATGTTCCCATTGGTGAAAGCAATGGACATTGTCTAGCTGTATCAGTTGAACAGACCAAAGTACTAAGTCACTTGTTGGGTGACTTGTCTACTGAACACTGCTTACTGTTACATCGGCAATCAAAATACCCTCCCTCCCTCCCATTTGTTGTTTTAGGGCACTTGTGTAAATGTTCAATAAATTTATTGGGGCCACCTCTAAGGCATTGGGGTTCAAATGGTAAAGTCTGCGCAGCGACTTCCCCAAGCTGTTTTGTGCATTTGTTACACATTGTCGACCTGCCAAACGTCTTGTCCGATCCAGTACTCCTGGGGAGACAGGTGAGGCCCTATAGGTCGTTTTTAGTTTTTCTGGACCTGCCAATACTGTTCTCAAGTTGGGGCATTGCTGTACTGGGGTTGCAGCTGGTAGTGCCATGTGAGAAGTGAGGATGAAGTGCATGGTCATGTTTTTCTAGACCTGCCAATACTCTTCTCCTGCTGTGAAAAGTGAGGATTTGAAGTGGTCACATAATGGAAGTCGTCTGTCAGGCCAATCACTGAGCGGTGTCCCCCTTTACGCCAAATGCGTCTGGACTGGTGTTCTTTAATTGTACTTAGTTTGGGATTTAAATTTATTACCCCGGTAAGCGGAACTGTGACATTATAATAGTTAAAAACCACTAACTAAGAGTTTTCTGGATCCTACTCAGGTGTCCTGTTGCGGCATGGTGTTGTTAGTGTTTTGCAGTGGTTTTAAAGGCTTGTCTCTACACCCAGGCATTTTGTTTCCTTAAATGAGACATTTAGGGGGACTGGAGGGTCAATTTTTCCACTTTCCCCTTTAGTCCCAGTTCCCATTAATTTTGCATTTTTATTGGCTCTTGCCTCTCTGCACTTTTTTGGTTGCAAAGTATCATGCAATGTTAAAAAAATAATAATAATGATTTATATAGCACTGTTTCTACAAAGTATCCAGCAGTGCTTTACAATATTTAAAATAAATAATAAATATTAGTATATGTAATCGTATGAGGCCAAGTAGAATTAAGGGTAAATTTTCTACGAGGACTCAATGCGATTACTTGTTTATAACACAGAGAGCAGAATTTTCAGAAAACTTTCCATGTAAGTTGAAACACAATCAGTCAGCCGAATAAAAGTACCTGTTCATAAACTCGTAAACAATTCATCAGAGAAGCAGTTTAACTGTTGCTCAGCCCACAGAACAAGAAAGACTGACCATTATGTACATCTTAAGAGATAAATACAATTCTAGTTCATTGACAAAACACACTTAAAACTCAAACTAAGTAATTTATCCACCCGAGTTGCAAAGCTTCCACTCGCTTGAAAAATTATCAACCACCTCGCTCCAAAGTTTTCAGTAGTTTTGAAACAAATAACCATTTTCTGTTTGCCGTAACACATATAGGTTCACCTTTTGGAATTTCTCTTCAAGCGAACACCCGATTTCCATACCTTTTTTACCAACCAACCCCGTTAAAAGTCAAACTTTGAAGTGATCTTTGTGTTGAACAACTCGAATCCATTTTTCCTTGACCAATCAGGAATTAGTAATTATGCTCTCGTCCAAAAGAAAATTAAGAAAAAAATGCCCTCTGTCTCAACCAATCAGCATTCAGTAATTTTGCCCTCTATGTTATAAATTATATAATGCAATATCAATGTTGCAATAATTGTTTCCTGTTTTTCCCACTTCCCACCACTTTGAGAATCCCTTTTTCTGCCACTACCCTCCACAAAATGGGTACTGGCAGCATAATATCTGGGGTAACCCTTTGGTACCCTTGGTTGCTTCATGATACAGAAACCAGGTTAAGTTCTGGCCATGTGGGCCTCTGGTGGCTGTTGTGCAGTTTGCCGCAATTATCTCAAAGCTTGCCCAATATTTGTGTCCTATATATATACTTGATTCTTTTGCATATGCTATGATTGCAGGCAACTGCATTTCCCAGAGTCTCTCTTCTCTCTGTCCCCTGTGTGCATATATATTAATATTAATGAGCAACACTGTGCATGAATTTTAAAATTTTTAAGATGTAAAAAATAGCTAAACCTCTTACTATGATTTTCAGTTAAGTAAGGTACGAGAGAAGTTTAGTCACAAAGTTTGAACGTTCAAATTACCATATCGTCAAGGGCAACTTCCTTCGTTTCCAAGGGAGTTTGCATGGATCCCTTTTTTGTATGATGTGACATTATCAATTCATGCAGTCTTCCTTGGAAATGGAGCAAGTTGCCCTTAACAACATGGTAATTTGAATGTTAACACTTTGTGACCAAACTTCTCTTGTGCCTTACTCAACTGAAAATCATAGTATTTACAGTCATGCAATGTTCAATTTTATTATCACTGTTAAGACAAATTGCAAATGGGAACATTACTGCGGAAAATCTCAGTGACTCAAACCATCGAGAGAAATACGAAACTTACTCAAGTTTTCTAGATTTGTTACTTAATAATGTGATCACGATTTTACCTAGGCTTGTTATCTACTAACGACTTAGCTTTTAAATGTCACATTTGCATACAGTTAAAAGTATTTGATTGTAATGAGTGATTTTTGTCGGTGTATTTTCTATATCTCTCTCTTTGTAGACATGATTTCAGCCATGATTTCAGTGATGTAGAGGAAATCTGTAAAACAATACTGAATCAGACCAAACATCGACCAACCATTGGTATTATATGTGGCTCAGGTTTATCGTCACTTGGAGATATTGTTCAAGAAAAAGATGAAATTCCTTATGAGGAGATCCAAAAGTTTCCTAAAAGCACAGGTACATAAAGTCTGTCCTGTTTAAGATGAGTGAGTTAAATTATATAATTATTATCTGTCTTGAATAAAATTGTTGAAAAAATATGGTTCTCTTTTTCAAGCATTAATTCCAACTGGCAGACTTTTTTTTGCAATTATGACATCAGTTGATCAAGTGGTGAATAGTAGACTGCGAGCAGCCGTCCTATTTTCCTCAGATCCTACGCGCGAGTGGAAATGAATAAATTATGCAAAATAGGGGTAAAAACGAGAGGGAAATGGGGGAGAGGGAGGAATATATATATGCAAAAGACTGCTCGCAGTCTAGGTGAATAGGTGCTCATCAGTTCCTCTGATAAACAATGTCAAAATGAAAATGGAAATAATCATAAAGGTTTATTGGTAAACTAAGGTTTTTTAATGCTACTGTTCACCAACAAGGAGCCTAATCACAAGCTAGTTTTGTAGGATAGTGAAATAAATGACAATAACGATAATGATGATGAAGATGATGACGATGTCAATGATGAAGATGATGATGATGATGATGATGATGATGATGATGATGATGATGATGATGATGATGATGATGATGATGGGGGATTGATGATGATGATGATGATAACAAAAGTGATGATGATGACGATGAATGATGATGATGATGATCATTATAATTGTTTAAACTCATTGCTCTTTCTCTGCCCTACAGTTCGTGGTCATGCTGGGAAGTTGGTGTTAGGTGCACTTAACGGTAAAACAGTGGTGATGATGCAGGGTCGCACACATCTGTACGAAGGATACACAGTGGGACAGGTGAATGGAAATCATTTTATTTTAATTTACTGTTATTAACAAATATGCATGTATTTTTGAATACAATTTCTAGCTGCATCAAATTGTACCTTCTCAAAATTGGCACCAAAAATTATTTTAAATTTTTCGTTTCATTTAATTAGCTAATTTTTTTAGGCCATATATGGACCAATTAGTACAAATATTTACTTTATACAATAAATCAGTAAAGTTTTTAAATTACATTTTTACTAGTTAGGTCATTCTGTATTGACCATTTTGAATCATAGTTGCCAAGCAAATGTGCTAACCAAGAGTTTTATAATTTATTAATAGATTTTGTTCATTTCTTGGTTTATATCATAGATAACTCTTCCTGTACGCGTCATGGCCCATCTTGGTGTCAAGACTCTTATTGTTACCAATGCTGCTGGAGGACTGAATCAGAAGTATCGCATTGGTGATATTATGATTGTTAAAGATCATATCAACCTGGCTGGTCTGACTGGAGAGAGTCCTCTCAGAGGTGCTAATGACGAGAGGCAAGTACATTGTAACAGTACTGACAATAGTAAAATTTCTCTTTACATTATCGCTACTGGCTTGTTCAAACATTCAAGTGAGGAAAATAAAGAAAGTGGTCACCAAAGATAGGATGTTTTGATATTTAGACAAATTTTCCTTACTAGTTCTATAAGAAATGTATGGAGAATAGTAAAGAGAATATGCATTTTTATATCAGGGCTTAAAGGGTTAAAACCATTTTTAGTTAGTAGTCCTTGTGGGCTCCCATAGGGTCCCAAATGTGTGCTTCCAGAGAATATCCTGATACTCATCCCATGAAAAATCATTGGAAATTCCAAGGAGGGGAGGGCAACAAATAAAAAAACCCTCTTTGGGAGGGGGGGGACTATGGGTATTTTCTGCAAAAACACAGTGTGGTTCTCATGAGCCCTAATGAGACCTTCGGCTATGATACCAGCCACCAATAAATCAAAAGCTTTCTTGTTTGGGGCCAAACAAAAATGCCAGTTCTGGTTCCTTGGGAAGTCTGGGACCATAATGGTGGACCCCTGGGTCCAGTTGTTTTAAATACCCATAACTTAGTGCAGTGGAGGTTTTATTCAAAATTTTAATAATTAAGGCTTTTCTCCCCTCAGCTTTAGTGGGGTGCTCCCTGAAGATGGTCTAGAGTAATGTTTAACTGTTGTTTTTTTAGGCAATCATTCCCTGGGGTACCATAATTTTTTCTCATACCTGGGAGCCTCGGAAAAAGGACAGAATGTACTGAGTGCTATTTAGAAACAAGTCAGAAAGTTCATCTTGCTATTGATGTAACTATTCTTGTATTGCACATAAGTTGCCATATCTTCAACATATTTTATGGGTGTTCTTGTTAATGGTGGAAAAGGTGCATCTTTACCCCGCCTTTGGCACACCTATCACCCAGCCGTCTCCCACCCCTATTTCCAGATCACATCCTTTGCGCTATATTTAGCCAGAAAATGAATCCCACTTAAAGGTTCGTTTTACTCTACCCTTGGGAGGTTTAAAGTTAAGGTCAGTGGCCGATTGAGGGGAGGGTACAGCAGACCTAATTTTTTCACTCTGACCCACAACCCCTTTTTCTCTGGGTATCTTTCTAATAAAAATAGCTGAACTGCCCTGATTGCAGCACTCGTATTACATTTTTTTTTCTTTTCACAACAGGTTGGGTACCAGATTTCCTGCCATGTCTGATGCTTATGATAGATCTCTTGTCAAAACTGCTATTGAGACAGGCCATGAGTTAGGATATAAGAGTTTCTTACAACAAGGAGTTTACTGTGCACAAGTTGGACCAGCATTTGAAACTCCTGCTGAATGCAGATTCTTAAATATGGTAAGCAAAAAAAGTATAAATGTTATGAACCCCAGAGGAACGTACAGCAGATCAGAATCCCGGCGGGGGGGGGGGGGGGGGGGGGGTGGGGGCTACTCAATAAAGTTTTATACGGGGAGGCTCCACCCCAAGGTCCAACCCCTTACCCTTTTATATACCATTTTTGACTGAAAAGGTACCCCTTTCGTATACCTTCCATTGAAAAATGGTAACCCCTTTCACATACCTACTTAAGAACATTGTATCCCTTTTCTAAACCCTTGGAATGCAGTTAATGGCAGAACGATATTAGGGGAGAACAGTATTACCGGAAAAGATGTTAACCAAAAATCAATATCATTATCTACTCGAAATATTTTAATTAAATGCCCTTTTAAATACCTAAATGACAGATTTCCCTACCCTTTCATATACTTCAGCTCGTGAAATCCCTACCCTTTTATATACCTGAAGCCTGAAAAAGGTAGCAATGTGGGTGACTACATAGTGGGGAAGTCTATTATTGCTGAAACAGACCATAAGCCACTAGTTCCTCTTCTCACCACGCATACCTTGGATGAAGTCCTTCCTAGAGTACAGTGGCTAAGAATACGCCTCATGCATTTTCACTTTAAAGAGGTGAACCATGTACCCGGAAAGGAAATGTACATCGCAGATGCATTATCAAGAATGCAAGCAGAAAACTCAAACAGAATGGCTACCGTTCCTGAAGAAGAAACGGACATCTATGTTGACAGCGTACTGGACTCTCTACCAGTATCAGATGTGAAGCTGATGGAAATCAAAGAAACCCAAGATGAAGACCCCGTCTGTCGACAGATAAAGAATTACTGCATGGAAGGCTGGCCAGACAAATTTCACCTTAACGATGCACTTAAAGCCTTATTGGTCAGTCAGAGGAGAGCTCACCGTAGTGTATGGAATATTGCTGAAGTCGTCAAGAATCGTAGTGCCATCAGCCATGAAGCTGCAAGTTTTGGACAAGATACACGAAGGGCACCAGGGAATAGTCAAGTGCAGAGAACGTGCGAAGACATCTGTTTGGTGGCCTGGTCTCAGCCGTGAAGTCCACGACATGGTTGAAACTTTCAAAGTTTGTGCCAAGTACCTACAGCAGCGAGCTGAGCCACTCATTCCAACACCCTTTCCTGAACGTCCTTGGCAGATGATCAGCACCGACCTCTTTGAGCTCAACAACCTGAATTATCTGATAGTAGTGGACTATTTCTCACGCTATATTGAGGTAGCTGCCATGCAAAAGACCACCAAATCCCATGAAGTCATTAGAGCCCTGAAAGCAATCTTTGCAAGGCATGGAATCCCAGAAGAACTAAGAAGTGACAATGGCCCACAGTACGCATCAGCCGAATTCACTCATTTTGCAAAAGAATGGGGTTTCAGGCATACAACGAGTAGCCCCCGTTTCCCACAGTCTAACGGTGAAGCGGAGCGCACTGTAGAAACCACCAAGTCACTGCTTAAGAAAGAAAAAGATCCAATTGCAACCAAGGGACTGTTGGCGTACAGATCTACCCCACTGGCTGGCAGTTATTCACCATCAGAACTACTTATGGGACGGAAACTCAGAAATACCATCCCAACCTTCCACACTGTTCTTAATCCGAGTTGGCCGGATATGGAAAAGCTACGTGAAAGAGAAGCAGAAAGCAAGGAAAAGCAAAGGCTGAATTACAATCATCGACACAATGCTGCTCCCTTGAAAGCACTCCAACCTGGTATTCCTGTGCACATTAAAGATATGGGAACCACTGGTACAGTAACCAGAGCAGCAAAAACACCTAGATCCTACATGATTGAGACAGAGAAAGGCACAGTGAGAAGAAACCGATCTCATGTCAACCCAATCCCTATCAATTAACAAGTCAGTGTCACCCAGTGTCTCAGACAAGTCAATGTCACCTAGTGTTACGAAGCAACAGCCCCAGGTCAAGGCATTGACTCCTTTGAAGCCACTCCCATCACCTTGTCTTTCATCCAGACCGAAGAGACTAGTTAGACCCTCTCTCAAGTTAAAAGACAGCCTTGGACTTTGTTGAACATTGAACTTTAGTTACAGAGACATTTGGACATTTGAATTCATGCTTGAATGTTGTTTTTATTTAGTTTAGTGGACACTGATCACATGGCATCAGATTATAAATTTCACACTAGAGTTGCATGTTGTTTCTCAACTTCAAAAAAGGGAGATGTTGCGTTATCGAACTTTGACCCTTCACGTGTCACGCGTTCGTAGTTTTGCATTTAGGCATGCGCACTGGTAGCATGCTAGAGGATTAAACATGGCTGTTCGTTGAATCGTTGTTGTTGCTTCTTGTCCGTTTTCAATAATCCGAGACCCCTTTAGGGCGGAGCCTCCTCGTATAGGCCATTATAGGGAGTGCCCCCCCCCGGGATCAGAATCCCAGTGATATTGAGCACTTAATCCAGAATCACAGGTTCAAAGCTGAGGTAGAGATAGCTGGCAAACATAACAATATTGTGAAGCCTCCTAAACAAAGAAACCAACTTGCATTGCATACTTTGGATAACTACAGTACAAATGACAAAAGAAAGAAAGATTGGAAAGGAAAAGAAATAGAAGGAAAACAAAAGAGTGAAACTATCACCGAAGGCAATTGAAACCATTAACCTACATGATTAAAATTATCGAATCTTTGAATAATTTCAGGTTAAGCTTGAGTGTACCACAAGAGCAAGTTGCTCAATTTGCACACTATTTGTTACTTTGAATAAAACTGTTGACCATGGCAGTCTACATTGTATGTCAGGCATCACGTACCATGCCTGTCCAAGTGACTCAATATCTGTCATGTTTATTTTTAGGTTGGTGCAGATGCTATTGGCATGAGCACAGTTCATGAGGTGGTGGTTGCAAGGCATGCTGGGATACAAGTTTTAGGACTCTCATTAATCACTAATGTGGCTGTTTTGGGTTATGGTGATGATGTCATACACGCCAATCATGAGGAGGTTCTAGAAGCAGGAAAAAATAGATCTGGTGACATGCAGAAATTGGTCGCTGCTATAGTTGAGAAAATCTAACTAAAATGAACTTCATTCGACACAAGTGTTTACCAGGCATTATTTTCTTAAGTCATTGAATCTCTTCAGTGTCTGCTCTTATCCTGTTAGGGGTGATCTCTGGGGTTGTCTTGATCAGGGAAAATGGGGGAATCGGCTTATTTTCTTTCAACGTCGGGTGAATGTCTAGTTCCAGAAAATATCCATACTCCCCCCCATAGAAAGTTTTTTGTTTTGCAACCTACCTCGCCCCAAGACATTCCAGTTTACCTTCATACTTTGCTTCTAAAAGTTTAACTTTTTAAGACCCCCTCCCCCAAGGAATTTCTGATGAACCTCCATGGGGTGGGTGTGGTTTTTTTTCTGGAACTACACAATTTGACTTTCCAGGGGAGTTTTTTGTATGTTAGGGAATGTTGAGATGTAGTCTTAATTGTGAAAGGTTAGGGACTTCTTCTGTGGTTTATACCATTGAACAACTCTTGATGTTTAGTCTGTCAAATTTTGTTTATGTTCATGTAGTAAAATATCTGGGAATATTTAATGTTCATCCTGAAGGGTGATTATCCCTTTAATATTAAGTTCTTCCTTTAATGAGTGATATCTTCATGAAATTCTGTTTGTGGAATGAAAAGGAATTGTTCAGTTCTCAGCCAATCTTGGTTTACATGACCTGATGACTTTACTGGTCCCAAGAATGGCCGCCAGGGTTTGCCACCAAGGGGTATGTCAAGAAAATTAATAATTTAATGTTGTAAGGTTTGGTACTAAGGGGGGGGGATCACTAGGGTGCATACATGGGAAAAGCATTAATTGATGTCAGGTTTACCTAAGGATAAATCTTGTTCAAGCCTCACATTAAGGTGTGTAATATTTTGGTCATATTTGTCGATGTTATATGTTTTTAAAATTAGTATATAAATCATTGAAGTTTTGACATATCCCACAGCAGAATGTAACTTAGATTTTTAATCTCTTTTGGATCTGTCTAGATCGTACTTGCAGTTGAAACCAGTTTTGTAACTGTTTTCTCCTTTTCACAGAAAAACAACAACAACTGAAGGCTTTTCAAGGAGAATTATCCTTTCATCATTCCATTAATTGCCTCTCACTTAAAATCTTTAAAGTTTATCCACCAACTGTGAAAATATAAAATTATTCTTAAACTAATTTTAAGTATAAAAGAGTATCAAAATGCATGACCAAAGATTTGCATGTGTCTGAGATTTAAAGTATTGTTACAAGACTACTTGTCCACCTAATTTGGCTGGCTGTGTGAGCCAGGATTTTGAAACCAGTTAAATTTGCTGAGTAACACCTTTTGTTGCTTCTTCTTAACTTATTAATGTGAGAGGGAAGCCTGAGTTTACCTGTTATGAATTTCAAATGAAACGCCTTCAGTTGATAAATAAACTGGATACAATTAATAAAAAAGAGAGCACAAGGGTTCTGTGTAACCTCATAGTTAGGTATATTTTAAAGTGGCACGATAGTAGTTATTCCATTGTTTGGTATCCTTTTAAAGAAAAAGGTGCATTTTGTTTCAATAACAGAGTAGCAAATTAATCCAAATACAATGTTGAGTTATGTAAGCACCCGGGAAATTTAGAGATCACGAATCTAAAGAAAAAATTCCCAGATGCTTAAATCAACAATGCACGAGGACCAAGTTTTCTATTACCTTATGTTGTGGGGGGGGGACAGGGGGGCGGGAGACCGGGAGAAAAGGGGGCGGGAGGTGTACGGGAGGCGGGAGAAGAGGGGGCGGGAAGCGGGATTCCCAAGGTGGCGGGAAGCGGGAGAAAACAGGAAAAATTACGCAACATTGCGCAATATTTTGCAATCGAAAAAATGCGAAGGGGCGGGAGCAAAAAAATACAGGGCGGGAACCAGGATTAAAGGGTACGGGAAGCGGGAGGTTCAAACCCCCCTGTCCCCCCCCACTATGTTTACAGTGTTGTCCATGTTTGGCGTGTACTCAGTGATATACCATAAGCATGATAGGGCATGTGCACCAGTTAGTATAAATATGAACTTTTTCTGAACAATTTCATTTCATGTACATTTCTAACGACCAGATGTGCGAAACCAGACTGGTCAGCATGATTGTATTCATTTTGTAACAAAGTCAATGTGTGCGATATCCATTTTTTGGTGACATGTTTGAATTTGGTATTTAAGTGCTTTAGGATTAATATGAGGTGTTGTCCAAAATATAATATAATGTTCTGCAACAGTATTATTTTAAGACTACTGTCATTGATACATTTTAAAGGAACGACAAGGTCATGGTTTCTATATTTAACTTAATGAGTACAAATTTGTCACATTTTTTTCTATTCTAGTGGAGACTGAAATTTAGCTTGTATGCAGTTGTATGTAGTCAAAATTAGCTTTCAGATGAGGATATTTCCCTCTCTCACGAAGGCGGGTTTTTGAACCAAATTGATCTGAGGTGAATGCAATATAGTTATTCAATTGACAAACATTCCAAATAAAGGGAAAGAATGAACTTTGTTGTTGTTTCTGTTAGAATAATTATAATAACACAGTTTTTACATAATTTTTTGTTAACCCTTTCTCGTCAGACTTTTTTCCTTTAAGAACGCATTTTTTAACCGTTAAAGCAGTTTTTTGAGTGCTATGTTGCCAAATTCCACTAAACTTTGGTACAAGTTACAATTTAGCTAGATTTTAAACCAGCTTCTGTTGTGAATTGTACTAAGAATTGTACTTAACAATATTTTGCTTTCACGCATGTGTATAAGCTTCTTTGTTGCTGATTCGTTTCCAATTTTTTTCTCGCCTCTTTTGTTTTCCTTTTTCTCTCCCTTTCTTTTCTATTTATCTTCTACCCTTTATCCCATTTCTATCCACTGGAAAAGTTTTGACCTCAGGCTTTCAAAAAACCTGGAAATGGAACATTGATTAACAAGGTGACTTGTCCTATTTTACCACCAATTTTCCACCCAAAATTGGACACGTTTTTTCTGGTATAGCTCTGTCAGAATTTGGTCGATATTCAAAATTGACACGCATATGGATTGATCTCTCCTCGCCGTGTTACCTGCTTTTCAAAAACATAGGCATTCAGTGCATGCATAACCGGTGACGTTTCTCTTTTTTACCTTGTCACAAATGTGCACAACTAGTTACGTTTGTATGCAAGTGAGCAGAAACTTGGCCGACAACAATACACCACAACTCTGCCTTATTTTCTGACTTTCTGGGGAACACGTGACTTCATTATCGCCGTTAGTTCCAGTCACGCAGACAACGCATTGCGTGTGTAGCTGCACGTACCGAGATCCTGCCCAAACGTGCAGGAAAATCATTTGCAAGCGCAAGCAGTTATTCCTTCTATTTTATTACGGTGTTTATCTGCCTATAGGCTGGAGTTTGGCTTTAACTCACGCCGACAATTTAAGGGGTATGTTTTCTTGTTGCAATTCACTCAAGTCGGCTATGATAATTTTCGTTTTTTTGCTCCGCGATTATCGCGAATCCCAAAGCAAAGCGTGCCTATTTGCATAATAATTGTTTACATTTCTAAATTAAGCCAAATAAAATTCGTTTGCTTTGCGTTCGAACAGTACGAAAGTGTTAAAATTCAGCTCGCACTTTCAAAAGCTTCTCAGCGAATTTTTAAAATAGGACCACGAGTGCGAGGATTTTAATGTGTATATATATATATTTTTATAAAGTTTTATTTTAGTTTTTATTTTGCTCTACCCCACAAGCTGCAGAGCTTTAATTTTAATCGTGCTGAATAAAGGCTGTCTGTCTGTCTGTCTGTCTGTCTGTCTGTCTGTCTGTCTGTCTGTCTGTCTAACAGTTATCTCGCATTCGAATTGACTCTGCTTGGAAATCAAAATGGGCTCCTTCAAAAAAAAAAGAATAATTTGGCTTGGAGATTAAAAAGGGAAACGAGTGCAAATACAAACGACATATGCATGGGAATTCGCGAACCAAGTCGAGTTCATTGTCTTGCCTGCATTTTTTTTTCGGAAATTTGTGTCCCTCGGGCAAGTACACTAGCAAAAAAACCTGCCAAACCTCAGTCCACAAAAACAGTGCATTCGACGGGTTATTCGATGCAAAATAAAGTAGGTCCTGGTTGATCGAGATCGAATCCAGACACTTCACAGTCCGGGCGAGGTACTCGAAGTTGTAAGCTATTTTACTCTTGTGTGTGGCACACCCCACCCCAAAACCCATAGGGTACCCTCCCCGGTCTCACTGGAGGAGACAAACAACACTCGTTGAAATTTAGCCTCCTACATAAACCGCGTGACGTCACTAACGAGACGTCACCGGTTAAAAATCTGGTGTTGTCAGAAGTGATGACGTCACAAGTGGTTCAATCTCTCCCGACTCCAACGTCAGAAAAATACGACTCTTGACGCAAAAGAGTTAGGTGAAGATCTGCAGGGATAAACATTTTACTAAGAAAAGTTAATGTCTCCCGATCTGGACTCTTAATTAGAGTCTACCTACCTTTTGGTCACTTTACTTAAGCTTTATTTTGGCCCAAACAAATTAAAGCAGGCGGAATGAGATTGCCCTAGTAACAGCTAGCAGTTTGCATTATTAAGGATGGTGACTCCTAATAGAGGTATTATTGCAAACGTTATGACTATGGGGAAAAGGTAGATCTTAGCAAGGGTTATTGGAAATCAAAAAAAGAAAAATGTGGGTAACCACGCATTTTTCAGAGGTAACTGAGAAACCATAATTCTAAAAAACCTTTAAAATACAAAGAATGTATAACTTTTTGTTTCCAAACTTACGCTCAATTATCTCTGAAAAATGCATGGTTACCCCCAATGTTCTTTATGGATTCTGATAGCCCTTGCTAAGATCACCTTTTTCCACATAAACCGCGCAACAATTCCTCTGTATTAATTTGTAGGCAAATTCCTTAAGAACCTTGAATATCTTGGACCAGACCTGAGATGCACAGAACATATGCGCAGTAGCAAAAGGAGGCACTGTCCTTACAGCCGACAGGTAGCCAAATGCTTCTCTCTTCGTACTATTTTTATGCTTGTCATGCAGAATGTATCCACGAAAGGAAATGTAAGGCTATAACTGAGCCAAAAAACTGTTTTGTAATTGCGTAGTCTAACACAGAAGTCAAACTGAAAACTGTCACTTTGTCATATGCGTTTTCCCGCGCTTTGCACCTGTTTCATGTGTTTGCTTGTTTACTATGAGACCTGATTGGTTCATTGTGACTTGTCACTATGCTAGATGGCAAATGGTGCAGTTGGACATCCAAAAACAACACAATTAACATCTGAATAGCTGACATCTCTTTAATTTTTCTGTTATGTCCCACTGCGCCATTTGCTTTTCAGCTCGGGGGATTTAATATCACGTGACCAAGTCATGCAAAGGACCTATTGAAAACTGCTCTGTATTTTTGGATTGAAAGCTTATTGTTTGTTTGTTTTTTTTTTTTGGAAGGTTACTTATGCTGTTACTTACGTATGTCGCCCCAAGAAAATTAATTAAACCTGTCACAGATGCAAACATAGGCACGCAGTGCGTGCAGAGCCAAGGACGTTTTGTTCCACAATATGGTGAGATTATGACTTTTGCACCACTGCATTGTCGTCCCACCCTAGCCCCCTCAACCACGCCTCCCCCTCCCCAACAACTTGCTGTTAATCAACATATTCAGCTATCATAAAACCGGGTAGCGATCAGCGTGACTACGTGACAGTTCATTTATAGCGTGACATAAACGCGAAGTAAAAGTCGTAAAACAGCAGTACGCACAGAACCGATGACGTTTTTTTTTTCACCTTGTCGCAATCAGTCCTGTTGTATAAATTACCCTAGATGGTGTTCAATACATCAGGGTTTTAAAATAACAAAGCCTAGAGTCTTACAACTGTCGTTCGCCCATACCCCAGCCCCCTTTTTATTTTAGGGATCGATGATGTCAGGAGCCTGATGACGTCACGTGAAAACGATCTATTCTCATGGGATCTCCGGAAAAAAATCACGTTTGCATATAAGAACAGTTATCTCTTCTTCTTAATCTACATCTAACGGTAAAATTGTTTTGTATTGTTTACTTGTCTGGAAAAGCTTTTTGTCGATTATTCTGTCGGTTTAAAGTGGTAAGCAATGTTTTCAAAACAAGGCCTAATTTGCATAAGCGGATTGAAGTTTGATACATGAAGTTTAATTTATGCGATACATGCAGATTCTCACAGTTCGTCTTTTTTTAGAACCCGTTTTGGGTCTCGGCTTGCATTTGTAGTGCTTGTAGCCAGACAAATATTCTGCTTTGCTTTCAAACAGCACCGAAATGTTTATATCCAGCTTGCTCCTTCAAGAATAAATTAATTGTATTAACCTTATGCAAAAACCGCTGGCTTCTCAGCTCAGTTTTCTCATTATTTGTCTTTCTTTCGCCATCAAGCTGGTTGAAAGTCACAATGTTCTTCTACGAAAACTAATAATTCCGCTTGGAAATTAATAAAGAAAAACAGAAACAATCAACTTGTGCGTGAATTCACGAAGTGAATCTCAAATTGACGAGTCACTCGGGTTTAATTTCTGATGCGTTTGCTGCTGTGAAAATTTGTACCACGGCTAAGTGAACGCAGGACTACAACGCGAATGAAATCCTGCCAGACCTGAAGTATGCAAAACAGCTCATTCGAATTAGCATTAAATAGTTCCTGTTGATCGCAGAACACTTCAAAGCCCGGGGTCGTTCTCCCAAAGTGTAAGCTGTATGTGTATGTGCCGCTGATAAGCTAAGGGATCAGTGTCCCGGTGGCACATTGGACATTAGCCATGATATCACCTTCGTGACGTCATTGGCTAAGAATGGTATTTTGTTTGAGATGTACGATCTCAATCGAAGTTTTAATCAGCTGCATCTACAAGCTGATTAAATAACCCTCAAAGCAGGAAATGAGTACAAAACATTTTTGGGTGATTGTTTAAATGAACTCTTTTATTAAAGATGTGTTTATTGTTCATCGTGGTGTAAGACAGGCAAGATTTATACCCCGTTTCGTTAGCGTGCTCCGAAACTGCGGAGGTTTGCGTACAAGCAAGCCGTATATCTCTGTCGTGTTCTTTTATCCTGTCTTTCATCGCTCTCCCTGTTTCCCCGATGTATACTTTGCCGCACTCGCATGGAATCTTATAGACGACACCGTCTTGTTTAGTTGGTTCAAGGACGTCTTTCGGTCTGACTAAGTGGGACCTAAGAGTTGTGTCTGATTTGAAGACGGTGCGTTCGCCTTGTTGTTGAAGGCAGCGGCGAAGAACCTCTGATACACCTTTTATGTTGGGTAGAAGCGCAGTAGATGTAAATTCCTGCGTAGGTTCTTTGTTGGCTGTTGGTCTTGTTGTTTTTGTGACCTTTCGTACAAATGAAGAAGGATATTCGTTCGAAACAAGTACCGATGATAAATGAGAGAGAACGATCCCGGTCTTGCCGACCGCACAAACCCTACACCTACACAAATTGTCGACTTTTTAAACTTTGTCTTAAGATCCACGTATTTCCAATACAACGGGTCGATTTACGAACAGAAAGACGGAGCAGCCATGGGGAGCCCTGTCTCCGCGGTTATTGCTAACCTTTACATGGAAGAGTTTGAGGAACGGGTGATAGCAAGAGCGTGCTATAAACGTAAGATCTGGAAGCGGTATGTAGATGACACTTTTACAGTCTTAGGTTAAGACTATGTAGACGGCTTTTTAAAACATCTCAACAGTCAATAGCCTACTATTCGTTTTACCATGGAAATCGAGAAAGATAACACTATCCCCTTTGGATGTAAAGAAGATCCTCGCAGTTATTAACGCAACTTATGCAGTTGCGAAGAGAAAGCCTGAAGAAATCAGGCTATCCCCTTTCTCGACACGTCAGTTTCAAGGAATTCAAACGGTCTTCTCACCACCACTGTTTACAGAAAGCCCACCCACACTGACCAATACCTTGCCTATGATTCACACCATCCTTAGTCAGTGAAACGTGGTATTGTTAAGTGTCTACACGACCGAGCTAAACGCCTCACTTCAAAACCATCAGCCATCTCTGAAGAAAAGAAACACTTATCATCGGTACTTGTTTCGAATGAATATCCTTCTTCATTTGTACGAAAGATCACAAAAACAACAACTGACCAACAGCCAACAAAGAACCTACGCAGGAATTTAAATCTACTGCAGTTCTACCCTACATAAAAGGTGTACCCGAGGTTCTTCGCCGCTGCCTACAACAAGGCGTACGCACCGTCTTCAAATCAGACACAACTCTTGGGTCTCACTTAGTGTGACCGAAAGACGCCCTCGAACCAACTAAACAAGACGGTGTCGTCTATAAGATTCCATGCGAGTGCGGCAAAGTATACATCGGGGAAACAGGGAGAGCGATGCAAGACGGAATAAAAGAACACGACAGAGATATACGGTTTGCTCGTACGCAAACCTCCGCAGTTTCGCAGCACGCTAACGAAATGGGGCATCTTCCTATTTGGAAAGAAGTTAAGTTTATTGATCGTGACCCTCACTGGTACACACGTAGGGTTAAAGAGGCTATCCATATAAGACTTCATCCTAATAACATCAATAGAGGTAGTGGAATCGAAATTCATGAAGCTTGGATACCTACGATCAGAAAGCACAACAGCCGGTCAACCACAAAATCCCGTTGGGGTATCCAGTGGCATAATGGTAAGCGATTTACCAGTTCAGTGCAGAATCGCCGCTTCCGTTACGGTTTAAATCCAAAAAAGGCGCGAATATTTGTAGCGTAAGTCTGGAACCGAGAAAGTGGTAAATGGTAAGGAACATTCCGTTCGGTTTATACCAACCGGAATGAAAGGACTACCTTAAAACGTACTCCTCAATTTTCGGTTGGAATTTCTGAAAAATAACGTTACCATTTACCTTCCGTCCGGAATTTTCGGTATGTTTGGCTTAATGGTAAGCACCCGTGGCTACCCACATTTTTCTTTTTGGATTCCAATAACCCTTCCTAAGATCTACTCTTTCCCCACAGTCATAACCTTTGCAAAAATACATCTGTATTAGGAGACACCGTCCTTAAGGCTTTAAGCCTTACAGTGTAAACCCCAATGAGAATCAAATTTGTCTTTACATGATCACTACTTGTTATGACTATGGGGAACATTCAAGTGACACTAACAAAGGAAGTGGTCACTGAGGAAAGGATGCCTCAAAATTTAGACAAATTCTCCTTACTAGTTTCATAAGAGATGTATGGAGAACAGTAAGGAGAATATACATTTTTATATCAGGGCTTAAAGGGTTAAGGCGAAATGGAAATAAACTCTGAGGCTTCATAACCCGTGTCTTAAGTGCTGCAAAATTCCCGTTAATTGCACTATTATAACACCTGGAGACGGCAAAGGCCACACATATAGAGTCTACCTTAAGAATTGGTCAGTTTAACCCCACCTCTTTCAAACCCTGTGTAAATTCTCGACCCTTTGGAATTAATCTAATCCGAGAAGCACACCAAACAGCTGAGCCTGAGGGCATTCGTCTTGTTTACTAGTGTCCAAACCAAGCATACAAGTTCTAACAATGAGTTATTTTTTATTACAGGACAAACCAGGATAACTAATTACAAAAGGCTAAAGTACTGTTAAATTCCCTATCACACCAAAAATATGATTTGCCTTTAACTGCACAATTTCTTGAATTGCCTGACATGGGTTCGTAACACCTTATATATCTATTACATACCACATCATGCATACAGTACAATACTGAATTCTAACGTTAACAAACCTGTACATGGTAGCACTGTTTTTAAGAACACTCTCCATAAAACACAAGATAAACCCATTTGAGGTAAACATTATTTAAGGTCGTGTCATGATTGTTTTTGTTCGCTATGTTTATGTAGCCATGTTTACTTCTTTTTGTTTTGGAGTAAGCAGTAGATGCTTTAAAATCACTGTGTCAGTTTATTCATACATTGGGTCAAGGGAGAGGGGAATCCCAGGTGGGAAGGGTACCCCGGATTTCACGCGACGGGGCTGATCAAAGGATTTTTTTGGTGTGAAATTTTCGATTCCAGGATTTTTTTGGGTAGGAGAATTTGGAAAGTATTTTTGTGTGTGTGTGTGTGTGTGTGTGTGGCTCGATTTAAGTAGGGATTTTTGGGGTATTATTTCAAAACAATCTCAAGATTCCTGGTAGTGCAGACTGCATAGTTCGTGTTATATCATGCAATCCTTTCTGGAAAATTTTAAGGCTTGGAAATTCGGCATGGGATTTTCCTATTTTTTGGGCGGGGGGGGGGGGGAGGGCTAATTTTTGGTCCAGGGATTTTTTTGGGTTTTGTTGGAAGCCTTAGGCAATTTTTTGGGTTTTGATTTTTGCCCCCATTCAATCGTCCCCATCACTAGACATCCGGAATACCCCTTCTGGGAGGGGAAAACACATGATCATTTCACACAATATATTAAACACAGGCTTCTTATGGTCCTATAAACATGTATAAATACTTTAAATGTTTTGAGACTTTGTTGCGGTATTTTCCAGAACTGAATAGTCCAGAAAAATTTAGTGAGAATGCTGCAGTTGCTGGAAAAGTAAATTGAAAACTGCAAATCTAGCTATCAAGTAATCAGAAGCCGTGGGGGCATCGCTTATGAAGCACTTCAAATCAATTTCCTCCACATGCAAAGACATGAAGGTCTGCAAATATGCACATGCTAATGATTAAAGATCAGTGCTAAAACTTTAACCCCTCCCTTCCCTACACAAAATGTTTCACTTTTTTTTATCAGAAATGCCTACAGTCGTGCCTTGGTCTGTGCAATATTCCTTCTCAGAAAGACCAAAACCTTTGGCCAAGAATCCTCTTGGGCTTGGGCATGCGCTTTTATCTCCCCTCCCCACACCGTGTGAGGATTGCCAAATATTAATCCCAAAGCTGGATCAAATGATGAGTAACAAAGAGGAGAGTATGGGGGCTCAATAAGATGCCCCGCACCAGGATAACGCAAAACAGAACACAGGTGTTCTTTGCCGCTCTTCTTCATTCGCTCGTATACCTGCTCAGCGTAAAATTCTGATCTTGAGTTTTGGTCATCTGTACCATAGATCAGTAAAACAGGGCAAGAAATATTTTCAGAAGGGGTGATTGCAGAGAAGGTTGAATTTGAGCCTTGATCCTCTGTGACTTTTGGAATGGCATGGCAGGAGATTACACCATCGCTAGTGGTGATAAGTTTGCTGTGATCACCTGGGATGGTCTGTGATATTTTTCCTTGGTATTTAAAGGCAGGCAACTGACTGAGTGCCATTGTGACTGGTGAAACTGCAACAACTGCTTTAATAACATCGCTTCTAAAGCTTGCTAACAACAGCGCAATCCAGGATCCCATACAATTACCATAAAGACCGATTCCACCTGGTAAAACTTTCGGATGTTTGCACAGCCACTCAACTGCTTCTTCAAAGTATTCAAGCTCTAAATATGGTGGTAGCATTCCTGAATTTCCAGGGGAAATGTAGGACAAAGTGAGGGCTACAAATCCACGTGAGGCGATAAGTGACGTCCTGTTTTCCTTTACGCCAACAGTCCCACCTCTCAAGTCCAATATTCCTGCCAAAAAGAACATAAAGTTCAGTTAAGATTAACATAGCACAGTAAATCAGAGTCACAGGGTGCCAAGGATCGTGGGATCGGGGTACCCATGAGACATAATTACGACCAAAATTCACTAGTAACAGATGAGCTTGCGAGAATCATCTGGAAATGTGAGCAGGCAGCCTGATGACGTACGTCCATCCGTCACAATAAAACCAAACAGTAAGCACTTTTGAGCTCGTGTTTTGGCTTTCATTAGCACATCAAACTTCTCAGTTACATTTGCTAGAAAATCTTGCACAATTTTTGTAGCACAAGGTACCTTAGACTTGCTCCAAGTCACTTGTATGACATAGTGTGCACATAGTCGATGAATTTGAACCAAAATGGCAGCTGGTCCACGTGCAAAAATCAAACTGGCGGCTGGTTCCGCAGAGCGAGCTATACTTCACTTGATTTTCCCCGTGTGCAACACACACAATATTCTGCATGCAGTAGAGAAAATCATCGTGCACTATACATGAATGTACGAATCATCACTTATCTGAGTCTTATCTCCACATGTTAATTATTGTTTTCGTCCAATAAAATACAAGCGACTTGGAGCAAGCCTAAAGGTACCTCTTTCATTCATACAGTTCAAATAGCCAACTGAGCCAACAACTTTTAATAAGGTACAAAAATGTCCATATAGCTCTGCCCCTTCTTTATGGTCTGTCTTAGTTGTCACAGTTGCGTAATCTGTTGTACGCAATGCTAAGCTGTTTTCCTGTTGAATTCTAATTGGCTCTGGGACGTAGGAAGTTGCCTATCAATGTGCTTAAATGCACTGGGTAGACTTGCTAAGAAAAATGACTTTCATTTTAGCGTAATTAGTGTCTTTCAAGGACAATATTAGCGCCTTTCATTTTAGCTTGGGTTTTCCTTCTACTAAGTTTCTTTGAGATTAATGGTTTACGGAAAGAAAATGACGAAGTATTTCTAGTTTGCCATAACACAAATAAGCTTATAGAATGATGTGTACCCCAACCAAGCCGATGCAGTTTTCATCTTTGTTATTACCGGTCATTTGTACCACTGACCTGGAAAAGGTCCGTCTCCAGGCGGGATAAACAATGTTCCGTGAAATCGCTGATCTTTCAGAACTATCCTTTTCACCCCATTCGCCATGTACCACTTGTCAAATGTCGCGCTTAAGGTGATTCCATCGAAATAGAAGGAATATTTAAAAATTTCTAAGACTTGGTCTAACGGGTAATTATGTTCCGAACATTTCAAAAATGCAATAAAAAATAGGGGTCACCGAGCTTGTTTTGGCACAAAATGGATAGCCATTGATAGTAACTATACGACCCGCAAGGTCTTCCTAGGAGACCCTAGTAATCAGAAATGAAAACCATAATTTCTTAAAAAGTCATAACTTGTATTGAAATATTGGAGCAGTTCAACAAAATGGACATTTATCTTGCATTGTGTACTATTTTAGTTGAACAGGAATTAACGACATGAAAAAAATGAAAGAATTTACCGCGTGCGTACATACCCTGCTGTGCCTAAAGACGTGTTCTTTTCAGCATTTAAATAAAAATATCTCAAAGCAGAATTTTTAACTTTTCTTGAAATCGCAGTATATTGTATTCGACCGTGTGCCATTTGAATTAATGCATTAAAAAATGGGGGTCACCGAGCTCGTTTAGGAGAAAACGACCTGTTATTTCTCTGAACTGCTCAGCTATCACAGAAAACCTATCAAGTTCCGAACGTGCGCGCGCTCCTGCGCGCGCTAATCACGCAAAAAATGATGCGTAGAAAGGATGCGCAATGCAATTGAAGGGAATCACCTTAACAAAGGCTGCTGTGATCCCTCGTATGGAGAGATATGATCGTCAAAGCATTTAACCTCGACCTCAAACGGGTTGGTGACATCTCTTTTTATCAGCCGAAGTCCTTTTCTCTGTCCCGGGGCAGCTTTCATGCTCCATAACAATCCCGTGGGTTCAATTCCGCTGTAAGATCCTCCAAGGGATGAGTCACGACAAACATCAACTCCACCATCTTCATCGGCGATGTAGTGAGCGTGTGACTCAAACACGTCGCCTTTTTCACTCACAATTCTCGCTTGTAGCGTAACATGCTGATCTGGTTCAAGTCCGGATACACGGATTTCAACTTTGTCGTCAACAAGAGAAGACGATGGTTCCACGGAAAGAACCGCTCTTGCCTTTAGCGAATGGTTTGAAGTCATTGCTTACCTGTTAGCACATTCTTGTCCCCAGAGCCCACGATCCTTTTGGTCTGCGCGAAGGATCCTTGGCGCAGACCAAAAGGATCGTGGGCTCTGGGGACGAGAATGACTTGGCAGACTTGGCATAGATGTATAGAGTCGGTACAAAAACGTGGTCCCCCCTCTGGACCCCTTGTAGATCCCCATCTAGCATCTGGAACCCACCTAGACCCCCGATCTGGACCCGATCTGGACCCGATCTGGACCCGATCTGGACCCCCATTTGGACCCCCTTCTGGACCCCCATTTGGACCCCCTTCTGGAGCCCCCTCTGAACCCCCTTCTGGACCCCTTTTCTTTCTGCCATTAAAGAAAGATAGTTTGGCAAATGCTCAGGACACTTTTTTAATTTTTTTGAAAATGTGAATACTTACCCCTGCAAGGTTTTAAAACCAGAGGAGGCCTAATTGCCGTCCCGCGTGAATTAGAAGATTCATTCATTCATTAAGGGCCCATTACAGTATCTTTTTAGGCCGTTGCTAGGGAAAAATGAGTTTGCTGTAACTCAACACATTGGACCAAATTTGGACAACATTCATTGAGGGCAAGTATGGTTCAGTTTATGACGTCATCGGACCACGCCTCATGTCACGTGATCAGAAACAGAAAAATGCGTTTTTACTTCAAGACTTACCTTTTTGTCCATAATTTCTTGTATCGTACCATTTCATAAGCCGTCTTGAGGAAATTTAAGCATGCGTTTTGGTTTACGAAGAAAAATAAACAAATAAGAATGAAAAATGTGCTTCTTTGACCACTCTTTTGGGTATAATTTTTTGGTTTTCTGTTTTTTCGCAAAAAGGATGCTTAAATTTCGAGAAAAAAAGATGTTTTTTCGAATTCTTTTAAAATGCAGCAGCTACGTTAACTTCTTGACGAGAAAAGTACATTTTTCGCGGCACCGGAAGTGACGCTACTTTTTTCAATGGCCAGGTGCCTAAGCGTTAAATGGCTAGGTCGCTAAGGCGATAATTTTCCCATTCTTGGCGCCATTCTTGGCATCGTGGACGGTAGCTGAGCTGAGCTGAGCTGTTGTTGGAATAATGGCCGCGAGTCAGATAAAAGCCGTCGAACTGGATTTGTAATGATGATTGGTTTTTCCGTTGGATTGCTTCAGTTCTCGCTTCTTTCATGCTCCAGTCGGCGATCTGTTTTACGAACGGCGCAAGCCATTCAACAATATGGACACACGGAGTCGAATTGACTTGGTCCAGACTTAGAGTCCAGGCCCCGGTTCCTGGAAAGCCGGTTACACTATCCCCCGATTAGCAGTTAATCCACGATTAAATTCCTTATCTCTAGAATAACTAATCCAGGGATAAAAAGGCGTTCCTGAAAGCAGAGTTATTCCTCGTTTAACTATCCCTCGGTTAATCTCATATCAAACCGGTTAAACAAGTTACCAACATATAAAAGCGCGGGAAAACGACAGAGCGGGAGAAAAATTTCGACTCCGATACTCGTTTTACCGATCGATACCTGTTGTAGCCTATTGTCGATAGTTGACCGCGGTACGATTTGCCCTTTTTCTGGTTGTGAAAAAACAAAACTTCAATCCTTTTCTCAAAGAAAAACAAAGTGGAAATCCCGGTTCACTGCAAAGTGTTGCTGATTCAAGGTGAAATGTGGGCTATATCTGAAAATCGGTGAGTTCACCACCTCTTGATTCTTTCAATCTTCGAAACTATTTTGAGCTTAAACAAAGCAAGACTTGCCTCTCGGAAAAATGTTAACAATAAAGTACTGATTTGCGCCGAATAATTGCCTTTGATATTTGTAGCCTATCTGTTGTGTTACGTTCGCCTGTTACAGAAATTTGACATTTTGTTTTTGTTTTAAATCAGTGAAAAACCTCTATTTTTGTGTCTGCATTGTTTGAGAACGACAGCAACTTCACTTTAATTAATCGTGAAAATTTTCGTCTTATATTTACGTTATTTCAATAAAACATCTCCTGCTTTTGCAAAATTGCCATAAATATTTTATTTCATTCAATAATTCTTCTGTAGAAACCCTAAACCGGCAAATTCGTCCGTAAAAAGTTGATTATTTGCGCTATCGCTTGCGATGAAGTTGGCTTCGAAATTCATGGCTTTCAGTTAGATTAGTTCATAAATTTTGCTTTGCGAAGATCCTATTTACTGCAGTCACATTTCCAGAATTACCTTTTAATAGAATTTTATAGAGCTATTGACGGAATTGTCTAATAGTGTTTTAAAATGTAAACTAAAATCGAAAACTCGACTACACGATTTGCGTGTTTGTGGTCCTTCTTGCCATCACATTTCGACGCAGGTCTTTGCGCCCAAAACTCAGTCGATTACCGCTCGAATTTGTGCAGACAACAAAATTATTTGTTATTTAAGTTGCTAAGAGCAATTTATCTAGTATAAATTGCCTTCTTTGTTTTTCCTTACTCAACTGAACTAATAATATCGCAAAATTTAAGTCCGCCATTTTGTTTGTTTTGATCAAGTTTTCCCCCCGATTAGTGAGTTAATCGACCTCGCTAGGTGGATTAAATTTAACCCCTCGTTTATCCCTGGGTTAGTGTTAATCGTGCTTTCAGGAACAGAATCTAACCGAAGGATAAATTTTAATCCTGGATTAGCGAGATTTAACCCTCGATTAGCGCTAATCGGCTTTCCAGGAACCGGGGCCAGAGAATTTTATGATAATCTTTGAAATACTGCCCACTGACAAGGAATGAAAGAGCAACGATTACGTTACATATTGCAGACCTTGGACGAGTTGTGGCATCACGACAGAGGTATCACTCTTCAAGCTGAATTTCTGTCCACATCGACTGCACTGGAACTCAAACTCTTCAACTGTGTTTTGTTTTACCGAACAAAATTCGTATTTCTCAGTCCTTTCTACAGTCACAGTCTTTTAGATCGCTTAAATTACTTTTTGCTAATTTCTCAAGTGATGTTGTTAGCAGACGTTGCCCATCAGATGTATCGAGCTCACCATTATTTGTCAGGTTTTCTATCGTGTGCTTTAATAATAGCATTATCAATGTGGGCATGAAATTCGCGCGATAGAGCTGCTTTCAAGGACAATTTTAATACAAGCTTCCTTTCTTGCTGTATGCTGCTCCACGCTGTCTTGCGACAGTGGCTGCAAGTCAGTGGCCTTGAGAGCTTCATTTCTTGAAGAGCTGTCTAAACACTGGAGTTGCTCAGGTTCGGAAGGACAGTTCACAGGTTCGCACATCGATTACAGTTTTCTAGCAAGCGACGTCAGGTAGCTTGGGAGCAGTCGAAGTCACGGCCGCGGACACAGGGATTTCTTTATGGGTTCGGGATGATGGCACAGTACTTATTTCGGTTTGCCTTCGCATCACTGACATTTCTATCCCCGACCTGACACTGAAAATCTTTGAATGACGGCTTTTCGCCATCTGCATTTCCCCATGGACTTGCAGCCATCGCTGCGCTTTCTGTTTACGTACGTACGTGGATAGCTTCGAGCTCATTTTCAACTGAAACACCCAGTTTAAGAAATAAAGGCACAACTCACATGTTGTAAACGTAAAGCAAAAATTAAAATCAATTTAAAAAGTAAACAAAAAAGTTTCTTTTGTGTTTGTCGTAACTTTTTATCGGCGACTTGAACCGGCGACGGGCCGGCGCCGGGAGGCCAGAAAGCGCGCGAAAAATTTGCGGACGACCGGAAGTAGAATTGCACGTGCATGGCAACCGCGTATCATAGCAACGAGATACTTTAATGGGCCCTTAAACTTCACTTTTAAAACATCAGGCCTCTTTAAATGATAATAAACCAATAGCCCTTTTCACAGTTACCTTTTCTCATTTGCATTACAATGTTTTTGAACATGGATGTGAGGCAATTTCGGGCAATTTTGCTCTTTTAGCCCGAAATTGCCTCACATCCACGTTCAAAAACATTGTAATGCAAATGAGAAAAGTTAACTGTGAAAAGGGCTATTTACAAGTACTTATCGTCTTTGCTAAACTAAAAGTATAAATTCTAACTACAAACAATTTTTATAATTAGATTTACGCAAAGGAATGCCTACTTTTCATGAATGCCGTGTATTAACTAATATTATCGATAATTATCAAAGAAACTGCTGCAGCCGGATTTAAAGCTAGTGAGAGTTTGTGCCTGCCTGCCGCAGTTTGGCAGGAAGGCTATTCTACAGCACCGCACCACTACAGCTGAAGCTGTTTTTAAAGAAAATTGGTGCGGGGCAGTGGAATAGCTTGCTTGCCCTCACAGTCCCTTAGTGTATAACTTGAAATGTCACTACGTTCGGTGAACCCCGATCGCAGGTATTCTGGGGCAAGACCATTTATAGATTTATAGACCATTGCAGGAGCATATCACGAAAGAGCCACCATCTTGCATGCATATGGGCAACAGTGTACCTTCGCCTATTTTTAGAGTGAGTGTTCCCGCGAAACCTTGTTGCCTTTTGCGTCCGCACTTTAATTGGTCCGCCAAGGGAAAAAATGGCGGATCGCGGTCGAGAAGAAGGTGGTAGAGTTGTAGCACAAATCCACCGCTCTAAAGTCCTTATTTATTTGCACTGTCTATTCTCTTCTTTCGGGCTTGCTCCTACATAACTTGTATATGCTTTCAAGATCGGAGGTACGTGTGAAACTTGGACTCTTGGAGGCGACTGAGTCTTTGATTAGACAAGGCCGTGAGTTTTGTCGTTCATTTCTTATTATTTCTCGTACATGTTCAGCACGCCCGCGCGAGACTTAAAAAGCAGCAAATTCTGGCAAAAACGTTTAGTGTAGTTCAATAGTTCGGAGAGGCGCCACCCCATTTTGCAAAGAGCTCGTGTACAAATTTTCCAAATGCTTTCTACCCTATTAGAGGCGTGCCTGACGATAAAATGAAGCGGTTTTGGTGAAACAGATTCTTTACAAGTCCAGAAACTAAAAAAATATTGCCAACAAGAGCGACGACTCTTTTTCTGGATGGCCAATTGATGGAAGTGCTTAGTTTTCATCGCCCTCTTCGACGACTCCAGAGGAACGATCTCACAAAAGCATAATAAAGCAGCAAATCCAACACAAGAAAAAGACAAATTCTTAAATAGACAGATTCATTCGTATCGTACGAGAAACTCTCACACCTTTCGTTTGCCTTTCTGTCGGACTAACATCAAAAAATTTTCTGTTTTTACCAAGGACCTAAGTTTTACAACTCTCTTAACGCGGATAACGTCAATTTGACCTCTCCATCCTTTAAGAAATCACTTAAGGCATTTATTTGTAATAACTATTAGTAATTCTTAGATGTGGGTCTACTTTTGCCTCAAATTGTTCTTGTGAAATATTCAGTAACTTTTCCTTTTCCTTATGTAATGAACTGTGTTATGGTAAAACTGTGTTAGCATCCGTCGCTGTAATTTCAATTTCAACTGTAATCATTATAATTGAGGAGGCCTAATTAACATAAGCTTCATAGTTTCCTTGCGGCCTCCTTGCCACTGTTGCCATCATTCTTTCTTCTTTCCTTGTTCTTTAATTATTATCTTTGTATTGTTGTCTTGTGATGTGGCAAAAAAAAAATTAAAAAAAGATAGCAAAGCAGTCGTTTCCGTTTCCTTTTAGCCAAGTGGGATACGCGCCAGGGCATGGGAAGGAAAGGAGCTTCTAATCTTTTTGCTCCTTTTCGCCCCATGCCCTCGCGCGTATCCCGCTTGGCTCACGCTTCTCCCGCTTGGCTAAAAGGAAATGGAAACGTCTGCTTCGCAGGCTACATAAGAAGTGAAAGTTAAGATTTGCACAGCAGGATTTTACTGTTTTTGCAGCTTAGTGGCAAGAGGTTTGTTGCAATTGCCCCCAACGACGCTATGATAATCAAAGTTGGCGGGTTGCGCTAATGGGTTATAGATGCATACGAACTTATCAAAAGGAACAAAAGAAAGGGGCCTATACCAACATAGAACGTCAAAGACTGACGTTAAATATTGGTAAATAAATAGATAACAGTTGGACAAGTTGGACAAGCATTTGAAACTCCTGCGGAATGCAGATTCTTAAATATGGTAAGCAAAAGAAGTATAAATGTTATGAACCCCAGAGAAATCTACAGCAGATCAGAATCTCAGTAATGTTGAGCACTTAATCCAGAATCACAGGTTCAAAGCTGAGGTAGAGATAGCTGGCTAGCATAATAATATTGTGAAGCCTCCTAAACAAAGAAACCAACTTGTATACTTTGGATAACTACAGTAAAAGTGACAGAAGAAAGAAAGATTAGGAAAGGAAAAGAAATAGAAGGAAAACAAAAGAGTGAAACTATGACCGAAGGAAATTGAAACAAACCTGCAAGATTAAGTTAAGGCCGCGGGTGACAAGCTGCTCATGAATAACTTTATAAGGCAAAATTTTGGTGGAGGTCTTACGTTAAAAACCTTTATATCTTCAACGTTTGGAAGCTGATTACGTTGAAACTTATCAGAGAGTTAAGGGAATGGTGGAAGTGCAACATGTTTGTTTTTGGTTTGATAGATTGCACTTCTTTGCAATGCTATGAGCTCCCAAAGTTAAGATTTTGTAAAACGCGACTCCGTGTCCAAGTTTTCTCCTCGTGGATAAGACAACACTTCTTGATTTTACCACTCATTGATCAGTTAAAACCTCTATTGTGTCACAACAGAAGCCGATTATAGGATTTCGAGTTTCATTGAAAGTTGTAAGCTTTTGAGTGAGTAACATCGTCCTTGTTTAAAGTTGAAGCCTTCAATATTCTGTTAAAAAGCCTGTTTGAAAAAATTGCTTCTGTTGTGCCATCTACAATACACCTAGTTTATATGCCTGTTGTATCAGTTCAGGAAATTCTATATCCGCGCTGCATTCTTGGACACAAAATTGGTGGTCTTAGGGCTTCCGAAGGCTTACCGAATAAACACGAATGTTCGAGGTAAGATTATGCTAATTATGGAAATTAAAAACTAGCAGCTATTGTTCACTGTCCAGAAGAGAACAATACGTCGAAATTTAGAGATCGCAAATATTTGGATCGAAGAATATAAGCGTTTCCGAAGCCTTATATTAGCTATAAGGAGTATTATTTTAGTTTTTGTCTTGTTTTGTTGGAAAAACTCCTAAAAAGTTCCTATTAACGTTTGAACGTAAAAAAGCCGAACTTTGACAGATTTTTTAAATTTAAAAATGCTTAAAAGTCACAAGACAGTCCGTGGCACAAGATTTAACACACGTGCAATTTTTTTATTCAGAAACTGAAAGTTTTACTGAAGAGCCTACTCATGAATATTCGCGCCAATGTCGCTACCATTCGTCGCACTTCGTGTACACACTTTAAATAAATGAATACTGATGACCTAGTTTCTCACCCGCGGCCTTAAGCTTGAGTATACCACGAGAGCGAGTAGCTCAATTTGCACAGTTGGCACTGGTTGACACTTCTAGTTGAAAATTTCCTCTTTCCTAAAAGCTTAGTCAAAATCTCTTCTAATCCAAGGAAAGACCATCAAATTACCTAAAAATTAAACAAAAATCGAATTGAGAACCATAAAACAACGGACTGAGCACTAAAACTCGGAAAGACGATCAACTGTCCAAATTTGAATTGTGCGCATGCCCGAAATCAAATTTGCCAAACAACCTTGCAAATGGAAGAGAAGTTTAGTTTCCATTCAGCACGCAGATGAAGTCATAGACGTTTGGACCGGGATTTGAGCAGACAAGAGCAAATTACGGCGTCAAGGCCTTAAAATGTTTTTTTTTAACGGTCCGGTTCGGGGAGTGAATGGGTTAGGACCCCGTTTTGCACGCACATGCACACGCGAAACATTTGTCAAGGAAACATTTTTGCTCACGAGAAACAAAATATGCTTCTGATTTTTTTTCAGAAACATTTTGTTTCCGTAGCAAAAGTTTCTCTCTTTTCGCCCGACGGAAAGCGCGACGGGGAATCAATGTTGACCAGATTCCAGGATCGCGCGGAAGCGCTGGTTGCACTTCCCATATCGAACACGCCCAAACTTTTGTTTTCAGACTTCAGTGTTTCTCAGCCTAGTACCCAGGCGTTCTCCTCCCACTCACTGGACTCGACTTGGTACGAAATGTCGTGATGTCACCGAATGAGGTCCCGAGAGAACGCGTTCTCGCCGTATGTCATTCGGTGACGTCATGTGAGCAAGAAGAGAACGCCTGGGTACAAGGCTGAGTGTTTCTGGGTTTGCGGTGCAAGGAAACAATGTTTCCCGCTTGTTTGGGCTTTCAAGAAATATTCCAGGTGACAATGTCTTCTCTTTTTCGGAGGGCTTTACCCTACCTTTTTGCCACTTTATTTAATTTAGCCGGAGCAAATTCTCAGTCATTTTCTTATGTATAAATTCGTTTTTCGGGCCACCTTATTAATACGACCAGCTGTGGCGACATATGACTAAGCCCGGGTAACAGTTTCCATTATTTAAGCTGAAAGATGGCCAAATGCGTTTCTTTTCGCGCTGTTTTCACGCATAATTTAAGTTTCACTAAAGTGAAACCTGTGGAAATGTAATCTGCAAAAAGGAAATGTAAAGCTATTCCTTGGCCAAAAAACCTATTTTGCAATTTCGTAGTGTAAAGCCCCGGCTAAACAATGAAACGTCCAGTTAACAAGGTGTTTTGTTCGGCTGCTAAACTAGCAAACAATGTTTGACCAAACATCGGTCAAAGTAAGCCCGCATAACTTCCTATTTACTTCCAAAAATTACGACGTGACTGGTCAATTCTGATTTGTTGCTTTACCCCGCTCGCGCAAGCCTTCACTGAAGCAGAGGTTGATCTAGATCAAACATGGAAACCAACTTAAATGCAAAGTTGAGCGAGTAGGCTAAAAAACAGTAAAACATGTTTTTGTGATGTTGGACGAAATGTTTTGATCGTTTATAGCCGGGCTTCAACAGAAGTAAACCGAAATTGTCTCTTTGTCGCATGCGTTTTCCCGCGCTTGGCAATGTGTTTTCTCCGAGTTCTGATTGGTTCATTGGTTCAACTTCATGATGTTGTCAACAGACAAATTGGTTCTCTCAGAGATGGTCAGGTCGCATTCAAGCCTGTTCTTTGTCACCTGGAGTGCCAGAGCTGTGGGAATAGATGTAAAAAGTGACGCGACATCAAAGGAAACCATGATCTCCTGTGGACCGATGGTGTTAGCAGAGATTTTTTCTACAAAGTCACTGCTGTTCTTAACAGTGTACTTGTTGGTTTCCTTTGATGTCGTGTTCCCTGAAATCAAGTGCTTGACAACAACTACTTTGTCTTCAATGGCGCATTCTACAAACAAATATTTGGCTACCCCATGGGCTCACCAGTTAGCGCTATCTTAGCAAACTTGGTGATGGAACATGTCGAAGAAAGAGCGTTAAATACCACACCCCACCCCCCGAAGTGGTGGTATAGATATGTTGACGACAGTCACGTCTGCCTCTCCCGTGAACACCTTACAGAATTCCACAACCATCTCAGTTCCATCAACCCACACATCAAATTTACTGTAGAAGAGGAAAAAGACGGATCTATTGCATTTCTCGGCATGAGGACAACCAGGAATCCCGACGGAACAATTAAGACTAGCGTTTACAGGAAAGCCACACATACTGACAAGTACCTTCACTTCAACTCTCACCACCCTTCACAACACAAACGCTCAGTTGCTAGAACCCTTCTTGACAGAGCAAGGAAGATCCTGTCAACCGAGGACGACAAACTATCTGAAGTACAACATGTAGTTGATGCTCTTAAGATCGATGGTTACACCGACTCCTTCATAAGAAGCTGCCAAAATACAACAACACCAACCCCTGCATGAAGTTCAACCACAGTCTCAAACACGCAAAGGTTTTGTCACTTTGCCGTACACTAAAGGAATTTCGGAAAAATTGCAAGAACTTTGAATCGTTTCGACGTAAATGCCGCCCACAAACCCGTGAAGACTGTCGGCTCAATCCTAAAAAAGCCTAAAGACAAGTTTGATCAAGATCTATCGACAGGAGTTGTTTATAAAATCAGCTGCAAAGACTGTGAGAAAGTTTATATCGGACAAACATCACGCGCACTAAAGTCCAGAACAAGAGAACACAAAAGAGCTGTTTTCACAGGTGACAAGAACTCCCTGTTGGCACAACATTACGCGCAAACTAATCACGATTTTAATTTCGAAGATGTCGAGATTGTGGACCGCTGTTCTCAGTGGTCACACAGACTGTTTTTAGAAGCATGGCATTCCATCCGTGAACCGAACTCGATCAATGAACACGTGTACATTCCTGAGATGTACAAAATCCTGGCCAATCCCTAGTGGATTCTCGCCTTTCTAAAAAACATCTAATTTACATCTGGACGCCATTTGAACTTACGCTGAAGAAGGTTATAGTAATTTTTAACCGAAACGTCCGCTTTCAAATTTTAGTCAGTGACAACAACCTTTTTACTATTTTTAACTGTGACCCATACACATAAAATACCTACAAGACTACATACATAAAAAAACTAATGTAAAATAATCAATTTATATTAACAGAAACTAAGAATTACATAGATGGCAGCCCATGCATCCGTCTTCTGGAAGGCTCGATAGATCACGCCTTCTTATTTGTGACTTAAAATCCTCAAGGTTGCTCACAGGTCTCTCCTTACTGGAGAGATTACTCCCTAACAGTTTTTGACCAAGGTATCTTAACGAGTGCTTGCCATAGGCAACGGTGTTGGGATTGGTCGGGGTGATGCATGATTACTTTGGTTTTGCTTTAACGAAACACCGCTGGGTATGTTTGGATTGAAAGCTTCGGATTGTTTGCTAGCTTTTTTAGGAGGCATCGTGGCCGAGTGGTTGGTGCGTTGGACTCGCAACCCGGAGGTCCCGAGTTCGAGTCCACCTCCGAACAATAGCTGGACTTGTTCCTCGGTAGTCCCGAGTTCGATTCCTTAGCCACGCTTGTTAATAGCCAACTGGTTTGCCTCCCGCCAATTATTATTTATAAATTATAAATATAATTATTTCCGTGGAGTGCATGTGAACTAGCTGTATTAGCTAGGTGCACTTTCACTTAAAATAATAGCATTTACCATTTACCATTTACCATGTATGCTACTCATCAACGTCGCCCCTTAATTAATTATAACCTGTCACTGCTGCAAGAATAGGTATTTTGTTTGATTTTTAAAACCAAAACTTGATCTACTGGCTAATAAACTATAGTGACGGTAACGCTCAAATCAATCCAAAAACATTTTTGGGTGATTGTTTGAAGACTATGTTAACTCTGGCACTTCAAACCACGTCTAATGCGCCATGAAATTCCTGTTAATTGCATTTTTAGAACTTGGAAACTTCAAAGGCCACGTCTATAGAGAGTCCACCAAAGTGTGTTTAAAAGTAGTTTTGACCTCAACTCTTTCAAACCCTGTCTGAATAATCCACCCTTCGAAAGTAATATAAATGAGTACACCAAACAGCCTAATGGCATTCTTCTTGTTTATTGGTGTCCGAACCAAACATATGAGTTATAACAATGAGTTATTTTTAATCACGGGACAAACCAGGATCACTAGTTACAAAAGGTTACAGTACTGTTGAACTCCCTAACCACAAGTAAAAATATGACAGGCCTTCGAATAACAGCCATGTATATCAGTTACACCATTTCTAAACTTGCCTGACAAGGGTTCCTAACACCTTAAGCATCTGTTACATACCACATCATGCATACAATAATTCTAACAGACCTAAAAATAATAGCGATGTTTTTAAGAATAGAAATAAAACGCGAGGGAAAAGGAAAAAAGGTCGTGTCATAATTGTTTTTATTCGCTGTGTTTATATAGCCATGTTACTTCTTTTTGTTTGGAAGTAAACAGCAGATGCGTTTATTCACTCACTGGGAAAAGGGAAGGATCGTTTCACAAAGAATATAGCGCAGACTTCGTACGGTCCTATAAAATGTTCTGGAATTTTGTTGGGACATTATCTAGAACTGATCAAACAATAGCCTGAAAGATTTAGTGAGAATGCTGCAGTTGCTGTGGAAAAGTCAATGGAAAACTTCAAATCTATCTATCAAGTAACCAGAAGGTCGTGCATGGAGGCATCGCTTATGACGCACTTTGAATCATTTTCCACCTCCTCCGGCAAAGACGTGAAAATCTGCAAATACGCACATGCTAATGATTAAATATCAGTGCCAAAGCTTTCCCCTCCCCTTCCTGCACGAAATAGTCCTCATTTTTTTTGTCAGAAATACCTACAGTCAGGAGCCTGCTACAGTCTTGCCTTGGTTTCTGCAATATTCTTTCTCAGAAAGACCAAAACCTTTGGCCAAGAATCCTCTTGGGCTTGTGCATGCGCTTTTATCTCCCCTCCCCACACCGTGTAAGGATTACCAAATATTAAGCTCGTAACTGGATCAAATGATGAGTAACAAAGAGGAGAGTATGGGGGCTCAATAAGATGCCCTGCACCGGGATAACACAAAATAGAACACAGGTGTTCTTTGCCGCTCTTCTTCATTCGCTCGTATACCTGCCCAGCGTAAAATTCTGATATCATGTTTTGGTCATCTGTACCATAAATCAGTAAAACAGGGCAAGAAATATTTTCAGAAGGGGTGATTGCAGAGAAGGTTGAATTTGAGCCTTGATGCTCTGTGACTTTTGGAATGGCATGGCGGGAGATAACACCATCGTTTGTGGTGATTAGTTTGCTGAGATTACCTGGGATGGTCTGTGATATTTTTCCTCGGTATTTAAAGGCAGGCAACTGACTGAGTGCCATTGTGATTGGTGAAACTGCAACAACTGCTTTAATAATATCGCTTCTAAAGCTTGCTAACAACAGCGCAATCCAGGATCCTAAACAATTAGCATAAACACCGATTCCACCTGGTAAAACTTTCGGATGTTTGCACAGCCACTCAACTGCTTCTTCAAAGTATTCAAGCTCTATATACGAAGGCAACGTTCCCGAATTTCCAGGAGGGATGTAGGACAAAGTGAGGGCTACAAATCCACGTGAAGCGAAAAGTGACGTCCTGTTTTCCTTTACGCCAGGAGTCGCACCTCTCAATTCCAATAATCCTGCAAAAAGGAACATAAATTTCAGTTACGATTTACAGGGCGCAGTCTCAATCAGAGTCACAGGGCTCCGAGGATCGTGGGATCGGCCTGCCCATGAGGCCGAGGCATAATTGCGACCAAAATTCACTGGTAACAGATGAGCTTCAGAGAATCATCCGGAAATGCGAGCGGAGAGCCTGATGACGTCCGTCATCATAAAACCAGACAATTAGTAATTTGGAAAGTGGGCTATCATTAGCATACCATACTTCTCAGTTACATTTGCTAAAAAGCTGACACATTTTTTGCAATTTTCTGTGCTAGTAGCATAAGGTACCTCTTTTATCCGTACAGTTCAAGTAGCGTACAAACTGAGATCGTTTTTTAGCCGCGCGAAAACTTTTTTGCGCTCGCCCCAATTTTCGCGCGGCTAAAAAACGAAAAATGCCTCGAACGTGCGGAAAACCTTACGGAAACGCTTGCTACGCAGGCTAGACCGTTTGCGTAGGAGGTTGCTTATCATTATGCTTAAATGCGCTGGGTAGCCTTGGTAAAATAACCGACTTTCATTTTAGACTAATTAGCGTCTTTCAAGGACAAGATTAATGCCTTTCATTTTAGCTTGGATTTTACTTTTACTAAGTTTCTTCGAGATTAAACCACGAAAATTAATAATTTAGGAAAGAAAATGATGAAGTATTTCTAGCTTGGCATGGCACAAATGTAGAATGATGTGTACCCCAACCAAGCCGATGCAGTTTCCATCTTTGTCGTAACATACGAGTTACTGTGCTTACTTTTGTGTGTTTATCGCCAATCGTCACGAGGATTTTGCCGCGGTTCAAATTTCCGTACATAAAACCTGCTGCGAACATAAAAGGTATCGGAGTACGGTGGCTATAGTATTTAGTTATTAAGTTATTACCGGTCCTTTGTACCACTAACCTGGAAAAGGTCCGTCTCCAGGCGGGATGAACAATGTTCCGTTAAATCGCCGATCTTTCAGAACTATCCTTTTTACCCCATCCGCCATGTACCACTTATCAAATGTCGCGCTTGACAAAGGCTGCTGTAATCCCTCGTTTAGAGAGATATGATCATCAAAGCATTTAAGCTCGACATTAAACGGCCTGGTGACATCTCTTTTTATCAGCCGAAGTCCTTTTCTCTGTCCCGGGGCAGCTTTCATGCTCCATAACAATCCCATGGGTTCAACTCCGCTGTAAGATCCTCCAAAGGACGAGTCACGACAAACATCAATTCCACCATCTTTATCAGCGACATAGTGTGCTTGTGACTCAAAAACTCCGCCTTTTTCACCTACTATTTTTGCTTGTAGCGTAACATTCTGTTTCGGTTCAAGTCCGAACACGCGGATTTCAACTTTGTCGTCAACAAGAGAAGACGATGGTTCCACAGAAAGAACTGATCTTGCCCTTAATGGAGCAACGAATGGCTTGGTGGGGAAATAGACAATTCTGCGCAGGTTGTACATTTCACTCCAGTTGCCGAACGTACGATCGGGTGGAACACGGCATGTGCTTCGTGTTTTAAATATATTACATTCTATAGCCTCACATATTCATATAATATAACAAGTAGGGATTGGCCGCTTCTCGTCGTAAGACGTCCCATCGAGGTAGGCAGCTAATGACCGTGATTCTGCGGAGGGATTGGATTCGTGGGAGTACTGATTTATACATCAAGCCTTTACGTAGGAGCAGCACAGAAAAGACTCCTGTGGGCGTCTTGAATCTTGCTGGCAGAATGGCGTAACGTTACTGGCGCTTGCCGAATGAAGGAACTCTTAGTACTAAATTCAGACATTAATGCTAAAAATGGTCGTCCGAAGGAGGGCGATCATTTAGCGTGAGAGCAGCTTGACTTTGGAACGCTCTTCATCCTGTTCATAATTTCTTAAAGAAAAGCGAAAGTGTACATAGTTTTAAAAAGGGCCTAATTGATTTTTATGTATCTAGTTTTTAAGGACATTCTTCATCACCATTTTTTTTTATTTTTATAATTTTTGTTCTTAGAATTTGTAAATTGTACATTTATCGCGTATGTTAATTTCTATAATTAGTTGTAATTTATAATTTGAGGGCGGCACGTTTCTCAGTTTTTACTGTTTGTCGTAACCCTCTTTTAAATAAAGTCGATTATTATTATTATTATTATTATTATTATTATTATTCGTGGCGGGATTTTACTATAACAAGAGAAAATGACTTATAACTATAGGATTGCAGTTTTCGTTTTTATGTGAGTTTTGTAATTCCAATGTTTCTGGTAGGCAGTTATACTCAAGGACACCAAAAAGAAATGAACCGGCTACTGTGAATCGCCTTTGAACCAGTGACTAGTATCCCTAGATAAAAGCATGTTTTACACTAGATACAGTCTGTGAGGTGTTTCAGGAAAAGAATGTGGGATTTTTGGCCCAATCCGGCATGCACTTAGCTTTGCTCAGTGGGTGAAAACGGGACTTCGTTGTTTTATGCAAATAGGTTTTACAGCATTTGCATTCTGGAGGCGGTCATGTTTGATTCATTTGACAGCCTTAGAACCAGTCGTCAGTCGAAATGAACCAATGGTCAGTAGAAATCCACTTCTGGGAGCCACGTTCAACTTACTCCGTAGACGCAATATGAAGGTTAACAATCGAACCTCGTCACGTGACGCAACAGTAGGTACATAAATAAATGTAAAGAAGATCCTCGCAGTTATTAACGCAACTTATGCAGTTGCGAAAAGAAAGCCTGAAAAAATCAGGCTTGCCGGGATTCGAACCCTGACCTCTGCGATACCGGTGCAGCGCTCTAACCAATTGAGCTAACAAGCCAACTGGGAGCTGGTCATTAAATTGGTTCGTAATATACCCGGGAAAGATGAAGATGAAATTATAAATATATGAAATTCATATATTTGAACTGCGGAATGAAGAAATAAATGTAAAGAAGATCCTCGCAGTTATTAACGCAACTTATGCAGTTGCGAAAAGAAAGCCTGAAAAAATCAGGCTTGCCGGGATTCGAACCCTGACCTCTGCGATACCGGTGCAGCGCTCTAACCAATTGAGCTAACAAGCCAACTGGGAGCTGGTCATTAAATTGGTTCGTAATATACCCGGGAAAGATGAAGATGAAATTATAAATATATGAAATTCATATATTTGAACTGCGGAATGAAGAAATAAATGTAAAGAAGATCCTCGCAGTTATTAACGCAACTTATGCAGTTGCGAAAAGAAAGCCTGAAAAAAAAATCAGGCTTGCCGGGATTCGAACCCTGACCTCTGCGATACCGGTGCAGCGCTCTAACCAATTGAGCTAACAAGCCAACTGGGAGCTGGTCATTAAATTGGTTCGTAATATACCCGGGAAAGATGAAGATGAAATTATAAATATATGAAATTCATATATTTGAACTGCGGAATGAAGAAATAAATGTAAAGAAGATCCTCGCAGTTATTAACGCAACTTATGCAGTTGCGAAAAGAAAGCCTGAAAAAATCAGGCTTGCCGGGATTCGAACCCTGACCTCTGCGATACCGGTGCAGCGCTCTAACCAATTGAGCTAACAAGCCAACTGGGAGCTGGTCATTAAATTGGTTCGTAATATACCCGGGAAAGATGAAGATGAAATTATAAATATATGAAATTCATATATTTGAACTATATATATGAATATATATGAATTTCATATATTTATAATTTCATCTTCATCTTTCCCGGGTATATTACGAACCAATTTAATGACCAGCTCCCAGTTGGCTTGTTAGCTCAATTGGTTAGAGCGCTGCACCGGTATCGCAGAGGTCAGGGTTCGAATCCCGGCAAGCCTGATTTTTTCAGGCTTTCTTTTCGCAACTGCATAAGTTGCGTTAATAACTGCGAGGATCTTCTTTACATTTATTTCTTCATTCCGCAGTTCAAATATATGAATTTCATATATTTATAATTTCAGTAGGTACATAGTCGATGTTATCGCTCAAGTGATACTCTACAGTTTTAAAAACATGAGCCTATAAAAAAAGCATTGGCCGGTTATATTCTGGAGAAGAATATTCCTTCTCAGAACATGCGTGGAACGTTTGGAGGTTATTCGCCTCGTAGTAAAGCACAAGTACGTCTAGAATAAAAGACGGGTTCCAGACGAACCATGCATCTAATAGGTGGGTCAAGGATACCCAACGTGGCAATTAAAGGAAGGCCAGCTCGTTTCAAGGTATTCGTGGACGCTAATTCTTGTTGATCTGTTGGATTCATTGGCTGAAATTTTAAGCCGCAGTTAAAGTTTATATACATATAAAGCATAATGCTAAAAGATAAATATTCATTATAATTTCCCCATTTTCCTAATAAATACACACGATTACGTAGTTTCTTTCCAGCATTCAAGAAGCGAAGAAGCGCGGCTTTTGAGTGCAAGAAGCGAATGTTTTGGGGCCACACGCTTAAAGAACGAGGCATAGTCATATTTGCATGGTTCTTGGCGTATCTTTCGGAGTCAAAGGTCTCGTTTTTGCACCGCGCGAGAAGCGAATGTTTTGGTGTTAACGCTAAAAAAAGGCATAGTCATATTTGCATGGTTCTTGGCGTTTCTTTCGGAGTCAAAGATCTCGTTTTTGCTTGCATGGTTTCAGTGTTTTGTTTGGGCATTTTCATACTTGTATTGGGTCCGTGTTATGCCTACTATTTTAAGTCTTCGCTGTTAATGAATGCAATTGTCGGATCGACAAGTCTATCATACGGATCGTGCATACAATTATCCAATCGTTCGGATCGAACGAATGGACAACCCTCCTGTGAACATGAGGTCGTTAATGAGATGCAATTTTCGGCTCGACAGCTCCATTTAACGGGTCGTCTCTCTTTGTCGATCCGTACGGGTTGTACTGTGGCTTTTTCGGATCGTATCAGCTAGAGAGAACGAGGAATATTCATGTTTGCCTTCTATATTGCGCAACACGCTTCCCGCTTGTTAATGAATGCAATTTTCGGATCGACAAGTCTATTATACGGATCGTGGTTAAAATTATCCGATCGTACCGATCGAACGAATCGACAAACCTCCTATCAACATGATGGTCCTTAATGAGATGCAATTTTCGGATCAACAGCTCCATTTAACGGGTAGTCTCTATTTGTCGATCCGTACGGGTTGTATAGTGGCTTTTTCGGATCGTGTCAGTTAGAGAGTATTGGACATGAGTGCGGCTTTTACTTGCACAGGCGAAATACTGGACATACTGACAGAAGGGCGTTCACCATTTTACTGTAGGGTAAAGTCACAATACTCTCAGTTGCTTCATTCCGCAGAAACCGGGTTAAACTCCGGCCGTGTGGGCCTCGAACCACCGACCTTCGGATCTGAAGTCCTGCGCGCTAACCACTACACCAGTTGGCAAGATGTCAGCTAAAGGTACACATCACGCCATTTCATTTGATGTGATTTCATTTGATCCAGTTTGTCTTCTCTTTGCTTTTTCCACTTGTTGCAGGTACAATATTTATTTTTGCACCCTTTTCATTTCCTGTTATTGGTGCAAAGTAAATAATAAAGAGAATAGTTTGATGAAAAAATAAACAGAAACAACCGCTAACAACATCTTTCAGAATCCGTTTCCGTTACGTTTCCATATTAAAACACATTATATTTATTTATTTGGTTTTCTCTTCCAGCATATTACTATAAGGAGGACAACCCATGGTAATTTTTTATTCAGAATTTTGTGTCAGAATTTTTTGTTTTGTTTTTTTTTTTTTGCATTTACATGTATATCCGTATCGTGTATATATTACTTTGATTAACCCTTGACCACGTCTAGTAAAGTATCAACATGCAGTAATGAGTGACAGATATCTCTTGTTAAATCTCAGGTAGATCGCCCATGGATTTGCAATACTGTAGCTTTCTGCAAAATTCTGTACTAGGAAACGTTCACTTGTATACTTATAATGTATAATTTAAAGTAACCTTTGACCTTGCCTATTATAATTCAGTTTCAAATACTTTTCCATAATATACAGAAAATACTTTCCATGATGTACAGTAATAACTAAAATATACGACTCCCGTAAAAGATCAGAAAGGTCACCCAAGAATTTCCCACAGCTTTTTGTAAATTTTGTGCCAGAAGATTCACATTTATATGCATATCAGGCATAATTCGAGTAACCTTTGACCTTGCCTATTAAAATTTCAAATATTTTACCCCAATGTATAGCAATAAAATAAATAAAATATATATCTACCGCAAAAAGCTCAATTAGTTGACACACGTCTTTAAAGGAGGCGCATGTCTAAATTATCCTTTTTGGGGGGATGAGAAGCTTTATACAATATCCCTATCAAAGCAACTGGGGGAAAAATAACAGAGCTTTTGCAGTATTATGTCTAATTTGTAATGTATAATGAACTCAGAACCGTCTTGTATTCCCCTTTTGAGGCAAAAACAGCAAAAACACCATACTCTATTCCAGACCAGTGCACAAAAGAACCTTTTTTAGACCAAAACCGTCTCCTCTTCTCAATTTTGTGCCCGAATCAAGGACATTTAGTCTCACTGGTGTTTAGTGCAGAACTGTCTTGAAGGTAGCGTTGAGACCTCTTTATCAATTAAGTGAATATTTTTTACTCTCACATAAATGTACATGTAAGATAAGCGTCCTTCTTAATTTCACCTTTTTATTTTCTTTTATCAATGGCTGAGCATTTTGCCTTTAGCCATTGGGTCGGGAGACAGGGCAATCACCACCTCTTAAAACACTAATTGCACTGTTGTATTGTAAACAACTAAACCCATTGTCACGCCAAAATGATGTAAAACTCGATAAAGCCCACACCCCTCAGAGTGTCACCTACATTGCAATGTACATGTACCTGTATATGGGGTGCTGCACCCCCCCCCCCCCCCAATCCACAACCTCCACTTAAGGGATTACAATGTTTGCACCAGTTTCCATTTAAGTTAAATTATTATTCTTAGTTCACAGCTCAACTGAAAAAAACTAAGTAAGAAATGAAAATAAAGTTAATGCTATCTTTGGCCATGCACATTTACTTCAAATTCTTCTTCATCATCACTAGCCGCTGCATTTCCTGGTAACAACTCCTTTAATTCAATTCCACCATTCTTCAGTTCTGTCATCTTCTGTTCACTTATCTTTGAATTATCTGCATCTAAGGAAAAAGTCAGACTACAGTCAAACCACATAATATCAGCATTATAAAGCATGTAAGGGGGTGACACGAGCACAGCGGATTGTGTTACACCCCAGACGTCTTTTTTGTTTTGGTAACAGAACAAAGCAAACAGCTTAGTTACAGTGTATGAGTATCAGACAAGGGTATCAGCTAAGAGCGTCAGCTAAGCGCCTGTTTGCTCTAGACTGGGGAACAATTTCTGGTCCATCCAAATGTTGCAATTCTATTGTGCAAATAGAAATACACTGAAGAATAAGTGATATTTTATAGTCTTTTATATATTTTTCACATTTTTTGCAGATAATAAGATTAGTTTTATCATTATTAATTTATTATTGAATACTTTTTTACTGATTTTTTGTAATATTCATGCAATTCAGCCTTAGTAGGCTGCTTATGAGAACAAATCAGTGAGCTGCGAGGCTCAACAACATTTTTGTCTCAGCTTCATTGAAGTTTGGTAGAGTTAAACAAAATTTGGTCGATGTGAAACAACCAGATAATAATAATAATAATATTTCACCTATAGTGTGCATATTCTATGAATATAATCATATGCACATTACAATCTTGCATTAAAAATAACCAGTTTATCATGGCGATATGTTTATATGTTAAAGAGAAATAACTGAAAACCATATCCTGTTTTTTTCATCACAATAATCTCATGCACTAGACTGGGGAACAATTTCTGGTCCATCCAAATGTTGCAATTCTATTGCGCAAATAGAAATACACTGAAGAATAAGTGATATTTTATAGTCTTTTATATATTTTTCACATTTTTTGCAGATAACAAGATTAGTTTTATCATTATTAATTTATTATTAAATACTTTTTTACTGATTTTTTGTAATATTCATGCAATTCAGCCTTAGTAGGCTGCTTATGAGAACAAATCAGTGCGCTGCGAGGCTCAACAACATTTTTGACTCAGCTTCATTGAAGTTTGGTAGAGTTAAACAAAATCTGGTCGATGTGAAACAACCAGATAATAATAATAATATTTCACTTATAGTGCGCATATTCTATGCATATAATCATATGCACATTACAATCTTGCATTAAAAATAACTAATTTATCATGGCGATATGTTTATATGTTAAAGAGAAATAAGTGAAAACCATATCCTGTTTTTTTCATCACAATAATCTCATGCTCAATACCATTGTAAAATAAATATACAATTAAAAGAAATAATAAACAACAATTATGAAAATAATGATTAGAACAAGCAAAATATGATAAATTAATTATACGTCTTAGTAAGTAAATGTCTTAAGTGATCTCTTAAAATTGTCGATAGTACCTGCTTGTCTAACTGATAAAGGCAAACTATTCCATAATATTGGCGCTGCAATCTCGAATGCAATCACACTCATCAAAGATCAATCAATGTCAACACCATTTCACACCGCACTTTCTCTTTCGTCACTCACCTCTTGTTGCCTTGGTGACAACATGGACACTTATTCCAATCAAACATAAGACAAGACCAAAAAAGTTGACACTTGTCATTTTATCACCAGCAAATTCAGTGGCAAGGGACAAGGTGCAGATTTCCTGAAAAGAAAAAATGTGCGTTAATTAAAACACTAGGTAAAGTCGCACTCACTTGTCTGTTGCATGAACCAACCAGGAGTATTACTACTACCCCCTCGGGATAGGATGCTACTCCATCACAGGATACCCAACAGTAAGTGACTAGGTCCCCCCGCCTTGGATGGGATGCTAGTCCATTGCAGGATATCCAAACATGAAGTAACTAGGTGTATTACTACCCCAACTTAGAAATCCCCCATGGATGGGGTGCTACGCTGTAGTCCACCACAGGGTATCCAAAAATGAAGTATCCTGCCTACCCCCAGATGGGATGCTGGTCTACCGGAAGTTACCCCTAGCATTACATTTCATTTTTTAAAAGTTTCTTGTCTAATGAAACAACACAACACTACATGTACCTCATGCAAAGACCAACACCTAAAACATCAACGTTCCAATCTCCAGATCAAAAGTGCTATAAACCACTTCACCATGGTTAGCACTTCAATATCAGTGGTTAGGCCTCAATGTCAATATCCATGTTCTTCTCAGTTTCACCAGACTTTTCATATGATACTAGTTGGGAGAATTTGATTTAACATTATGACATTTTTATCTTGTCTTATCTTTCCTTTATTCTCATGACCTATATGTTTGACCAGATAAATCATTTTTTTAATTGACATTTTTATTGCATTAAGAATGGACACTTTTACATTACTTAAATTCTATACAATATTATATTACTCATACAAGCATTTTACACTACACTACATTCTACACATTGCATTATACATTACATATTACACTACGTTACAGTCGATATATACATTACAAATTGTACGCACATGCGTTTTGTGCTTCACTCCCAGACACACAAAGATTGCAAAATTACATAACTTTCCAGCAATATGGGATAAATGATACTGTAAGGAGAAATTAGATACCTGTTACTATTAGGCCTTAAAAAGTATAAACAAGGTTTCCCTGTATCCCTTTGTTAGACAAATGTCCTCACCTTAAATATTCCCGATATGGAGAGTGTTAAGCTTGATGTGTGAGAAAGCAGAAGAAACTCTGCGACACTGATCATGAAGGCCAGAAAACAGCCAAACATCACCATGGAGACAGTGACCCAGACAGTGTAACTGTCTGGAGCATTGAAGAGTTTTGTTGAGACAGCTAAACTCTGTCCTGGAACAAACACAACACAAGCGTGACACGACTGAAACATTTTCAATTGAAAGTTACTCCCAAAACCTGAACCTAAACGTCAGCCAGATTTGCACTTTTTGCAGTCTGAAGAACTGACTGCACCACAGTAAATTCTCAAAAATCAGTAATGTAATGCACACCTCTCCAAGACAGACACTTCTTACAAATGATCTCCTAGAACAGACACAATGTGTCAATAGCTGGATGATTGAACTTCAGTCATAATTATTTCATCTATGCATAACATGGACACCTCATTCTGTAAAACCAACAACCAATCATGCTTGTTCTAATTGATTAGGTTTGTTTGCTTAGAAAAGAGTTGATTGCAGTCAAAGACAGTTGATTGCATTTCTGTAGCATATGAGTGCTGCAAGGAACTAGGGGCTGGATTCACGAAGCCCTCCTAAGTTAAGATGTATCCTAAGTATTGTTTCTTAACAATAGCCTATTGCTGGACTACAAAAAACAACACTGAGGATGCATCTTAACTTAGGAAGGCTTCGTGAATCTCACCTGGCCCAAGACCTGATAAGACGCTCAGGAAATAAGGACACAAAAGTTCGAGCATGCTTTTTGGGAAAGCTGTCTTTCAGTTGTACAGTCCCTGGGGCACTGTATTCTTGATTATGTGCCCAGATTTAGTTTTCAAGCATGCTATAGCTGGCATTCAGTTCAAAATGACAAATTACTTCCCCAAAACAAAAACCACTCACAAATCCCAGATGACAGGACAGGTCTTTTTGAGAGCCCTAGAACACTTCAAATGGCATTTGTTGAATGTCTGGGGTCAACATAAAGGAAAAAGTGGTAATATCGAGACTTCTCTAATAACACAGTTGTTTAACCCTTAACTTAAAAAAAGGTTGAAAGTAGAAGAATGATGCAACCCTTCACCTATTCTCTTCCCCAAAAATTGCATGCTTTGGAGTGAAAGTTTGTTGCTAGCTAACACAAGTACCGTAAACTGTCACTCATAAGCCCTGGGCTTATACAACTTCGTAAGGGTTTTTGGTGGGCTTATAAACGAAGGGGCTTATATCCGGGGGGGGGGGACTTATAAGTGGCATAAAAAAAAACGTTTCAAAATGAGCCACAGCAGTGTTCATCGAAATACGTTTCTAATTTACCAGTTTTTAATTAACCTATGAAATGTCATAATAAATCAAATTCATTTCAATTTTAATAACAAAATCAAAACTGTCACAACATGAGCGTAACCTGAATGTAACGAAACAGAGGCTCAGAGTTCATCTTCGCAGTGTTCTGTGAGAGTGTTTAACACAAAGAAAACAAGGAAAACTAGAGGGGGGCTTATATCCAGGGGGGCTTATAACCAGATGTATTTTTTTTTTGTTTACAGGTAGATGGGCCTATAACCGGGGGGCTTATAAGTGGCAGTTTACAGTATGTTGCTACAAGCAACTGCAAAATTGTTGAGACGTGCTCTCCAAAAAAATTGGATTTCCATCAAAAAATGCACTCTTAAAAACAAATAGAAAACTTCAATACATCTCTGATCCCCCTACCCCTTTCAATGTTGTTGCTTGTTACTTTGAATGTCATTACCAAATCCATGACAACATTGATAAGGGGGGAGAGGGTAGACGTGTATTGACTAAGAGAATGTCAGAAATGACCGTCAACATAGTGAGTGTCTCAAGTTTTTTTGCAATCATGTAGCTTTCAGTAATAACTGCTATAAAAGCTTCAAAACAGTGCTACAAGGAAAAATGTGCAAAACAAGCTAAATTTTTCACAAAAACTCACCTTCTATGTAAAATGCCAAGGGGATTAACGTTAATGTCATGAATGGTTGAAGATGATAAAGTGTATCAAGGGGGTTATGAAGACCTGCAGAATTGAAAGTATAGTCACTTATATGCAAATAAAATTTCATTAAGAATCATGAACCCAGTGCTCATCAGTGAATAAAATCATTGCTACACAAGTATTCGATACATGTGACTTGCTTCTTGAACAGGCAATGCAGTTTGTCACAGATGTCACATCACCAGCATGCAGTGAAACTCACAAGTACAGTCACCTGCAATGTGACAAGCCTGCAATTTTGCTGCAAAAGGCTCAATTTGTCAAATCTGTTGCATTTTTTATCTCTGATTTTTTTCAGCCACAAAGTCACGAGATGAGATCATATTTCGCCAGTCGACAAAACAGAGTAAAACTGGATTCAGTTGTGAGTGATTGGAGGGAGGCTGTTAGAGGCTGTCCCCCAGGGATCATCATTTGGTCCGCTATTATGGAACATCTTCCAAAATGATATGACTTACATAGTGAACAAGGCAAGGCTATTGATGTACGCGGATGATCATCAGCTATACGTAGCAGGAAATTCAGTAGGATATGTCGAACAATCACTTAATGATGAGGGACAAACAATATCTAGATGGTATGAGGATAATTTCCTGAAGGGAAACTATGACAAGTACAATGCAATGTTGATAAATAGAGGGAACAACAGCGACCAGTTCATAAAATAATGTAAACATTGATGGATATACCATCAAGTCTACCCCAGACCTCAAATTGCTCGGGGCTACATTGGATGATAAGCTTAAATTCAGTAAACATGTAAGTGATATATGTAAACAGGCAAGCAAGAAAGTTGGTGTCTTAGTACGCCTTAGAAAGATGATCCCTACAGAAGCCAAGCTCCAACTATACAAAGCGGCAATTCTACCAAATCTCACGTATTTGTCATACAGTGTGGCATTTCTGTAAAGCATCTGATACTAGAAAACTAGAAAGGGTGCAAGAGCGGGCACTACGTGCAGTATACAATAGCAAGACGGCAGCTTATGATGAACTATTAAGTAAGGCAAAGCTGCCTAGTTTAGTAAATAGACGCCTACAAGACATACTGATACTAATGTACAAGGTTAAAAATTTACTGGCACCTAAACACATTTGTGACATATTTTACAAGCAATTTAAGAATTATGATTTGCGTAGCAATGATTTCCCTATACCTAGATTTAACACTGTAAACTATGGTAAACATAGCATAAGATATTTAGGTCCCTATCTCTGGGGAAAAATGGACAAAGACCTTCGTAACAAAACAAGCCTTCATGAATTTAAAAAAGCAGTTCGGGCCATTAACCTTACAGATATTTTGGATGGAAGATGCAGCTGCTATGCTTGCTCAACATAATTATAATACAACTAATTTAGGTAATCTTGAACTTATTTTTTAATTAATTAGACCTATAAAACATATTTAAATTGTTAATTACCTATTTATATATCTATTTTATATAATATTAACATTTTATATTTTATATTTGTATTTGCTAGTGTCCCCAATTAGTTATCCATAGCTAAATACCCCTGACACTTCAATAAAGTTTATGTATGTATGTATGTATGTATGTATGTACCTGTACGTGCAAGGGTCACCAGTTGTGTGAGTCTCACAGTGCACAAGCCTCTAAGGTGCGGGATTGCAGAAAAACGCCTCACACTCATTTGCATCTCATTGGATAACAAAAGAATAACAAAACAGCACATTTGTCATAAAATTATGCCTCGTTCTTTTAAACTCTGAATTAATTTTCCGCAATCCTGCACCTCACTCGCACAAGCATTACAACAATTTTTAACAAAATCAGTTCACATGTGCAAGCAACAAAATGGGTGTTTCAAGCTTAATATAGCTCACCTAACTCTTGTTTTTGAGTCAAAATCTGTGCTAATGTCCATCGCAAACCACTCAGTACTGATGCAGTCAGAGCCTATTTAGTAACAAAGAAAAAACATTCAATGTAAAAATAAAGCACAGCTTGTTGTCAGACACTGAGATCTACTTTGACTTGTTGAAAATTAAAAAATCGATCTACCAAGACATCAGCTGATAAACCACCATTAAAGAAATAACACACACCTCACACATTGTGTACTTGACACTACAGGTACATAGGAAACTGAGACACAGCAGTTAATTGTATAGGATCTTGGTCAATTTTAAACATCTTGAATTTGTGGTATTTTGAAAGCAAGTACACCTGATTATTTTCCTCAGTGATACAAAAAAAATCCAGGTAATTTCAGGCCATATTATAGCTGTAAACAACATTTCAAAACTTCAATTAACACGCCCTTTCATCAAAATATGCACCAACATTACAAGCAACGTGAGAAAAAATATTTTTTGTCAGTTTACTAGTTTTGTAACACCTCTAATTAATAATGGTTTTAAGTGTAATTGGGTAATTAACGTACATGTACGGCTAACTTATACAAGAACTTTAAATCTGTGGAGGTTTAAACTAAGGTGATGCAAATCCCACACAGTTACTGTGGTGTTTCACTGATTCCTTGCTGCTCCATAAAATGGTAGCCACAAATGTGACACAGTGTATTTTAAAGATATTAGCCATCCTTAGTCCTTTTAATACTAGAGATGCATTTCCACCTGGGATGAACTTTCAAGAGCAAACAACATTTGGTTCTTCTCGCTAAGGGTATATGTGTCACATAGTTCGTCTGTATAAAGATGGTCACATGACAGATTATCCATCCATCAACTTAGTAATTCTGATGTAAAGCCGTTAGTTCTTCTCAACCAATAATCCATCTTGTGCCCATCCTGATACAGATGGCCTAGCAGGCACATAATAAGACAAACTTAATGTTGTTTGCCCAAGTTTGTCCCAGGCAGATATTTGCATGTCTAGTGCAAAACAGCCTTTATGTAACTACAGACAGGTACACACTGTAAACTTACTAAGATGAAGCCCTCAGCATTGAATGCTGTGGACTCAAAAGTGAAGAGAAACAAGCCACTGGCAATTAACAGAATGATGGCAAGAAGTGAAAAGTTCTGTCAAAAAATGCAGACACACAAATGAGTAAAACATGATACAGTTTGTATTAACAAGTACTGGGAAACAGCACAAGAAATTAATAAATTAGTAAATTTATTTTCAAAGGATTTTGGTACTTGGCACAGTATACAGTACATAGCAAGATCACACACTGAATTAAGCAAATTCACATTAAATGCAGTCATACATGTACAGTGGTACAGTGGTAAATATCAAAATAAAGTTCTTGCTATTATGCTAGACCCTCTTTTCACTCCTTCTCTCCCTAACAATGTCTATAGATACTGGAATGACTCTGATTGTACAGGAAGTTTTAAATCAACATTGCATATATACTGAATTACTGAACATAAAGGGGAAGTGACTGACATCATCAAGTGTTTGATGTCCCAACACTTGGGGCCAGAATTGAAGTTTAAACTAAACGTTCTTGAAAGAGAGCACAAAATGACAGAGAAACATGATCATTACACGCGCAAACACTTTTTTACACTTCGAATAAAAACATTTATAATTTTAATAAGTGAGATACAGCTGTAGCTTATGTGGGTGGGGTTTGGGATAGGGTTTATTACTTAACAATAAAAAGTTATTAAGTAACAAGACCTACAACCGTAAGTCAGTTAGAAGTAAAAAGAAAATTATTTTTATGTTTAAAAAGCAGACTTTGACTAAAATTTAGGGTAAACAGCAATGCTCTTTGAAGTCTCATTACATTTTAAAATTGCATGTTGTTTAACAAGTCGTATTTTTTGTTACTGTACTACTTACCCATTGCTCCAAGCGAAACAAAAGAGCAAACATCAGAATAAAAATAATGCTTGTAGATTTTGTCATTGTATACCTACAACAAAACATACATGTAGTATTACAAACTGTACAGTCGTTTTAAGTGATAAAATCTAAATCATTATGAATGGAAATTAATTACAATAAAAGACACTAAAATTCAAATTATGTTTGCCACAGAATTTAAAACAAAGGATTTGACATGTACTATTCTACAAAGGAAGACTTATAGCCTTCCTATACATCTTTGATGGAGAACACACAATGACTTGCATGCAATGATCAGCTGGAGAAAAGCTTTGTTAGATTTATGCTACAGTATTTCAACCTGCACGGCATACAGACTACCACCCAATCTATGGCCATGGCAGAATTCATGCTATAGAACACGGACGATTACAGTGAAGGTAATCTGATGAGCCTCTAGGCGGAGTCACATGATGACGCCAAGCTAAGCGGACGCGGATCCGAGCTCTCTCCAAGAAACTTTCAAGAAAATGTTTCTTAATAGTTTTACTATGACCGCGTGATAACCTTTTGAGTATATTAATTGTTGACAAGCGAATGTCTGCTCGATTGACAAGGTCAAAAGCAAAGCAGCGAACCGAAATGTCAGTTTCTGAAGCGAAGTTAGACGCAGTACTTGCAAAGATGGACGACTTGTTCGCCGCTAAAGACGAACAAGAGTCGAAGTTGAACGCCATCCTGCTGAAGTTAGAGAGTTTGGAGAAAAGTCAAAAGAAAACTGCTAAAGATGTCAGCGAATTGAAAGACAGTTATAAACTTTTAGACCACGATGTGACAGAGATTAAAAGTGCTATTGAAGAAAAGGTGAGCCGCAAAGAAATAAACGCCCTCAACAAAAAAATTGATGACCTGGAGAACAGGTCTAAGAGGAACAACGTAGTCATATGGGGTTTAAAGGAACGCGCCGAAAAAGACTGCAGCTCCATAGAAGAATTCTTAAAGGAAGAACTATTCAGTAAGCACATGGGCCTCGAAAATATCGAAGTTAGGCGAGCGCACCGTATGAAGATCAACCAAGCGGCTGAGAGCGCTAGCACTCCGCAACCAAGGCCTATTCACTATTCAAGGCTGCAACGAACACCCTGAAAGATAATCCTTTCTGTGACAGCCAGATATTCATATCCGACGACGTGTCAAAAGCAGTTCGAAGTGAAAGAGCCAAACTAAGAAAAGACCATTTAAAGCAACTTAAAGAAAGAGAAGGAGTTCAGTTCGCGTTCACCCCATGGTCAGTTCCCGCGCAGATATTGTATAGAGAAACCGATCCTGAAGGTCTCAAGTCCTTTAAAATCAGGCATGAGTAGTCCTTATGTTGCGGTTTTGTTGTCATTATGAACTACGTAATTATAGTTAAATAAACTGTATGATTTATAGTTCGTTTACAATTCAGCGCAGGCAAAACTGCTTGTCACTTTTAATAGCATATTAAAATACAATCATTTGCTATGGAGATCTCGGCGAAAGTGTGTAGCAACCAAGATGGTAAATGCGCTTTCGTTTGTTTGTATATTTTGTGTGTTGTTTTGTGTCTGTGTTGTACTTCTTGTTCAAAACATAGATTATTCTCTTACTACTTTTGCATTTGTTTTGCTATTTTATTCATATTCTGGGCAAATAGCACCTATTAATATGATAACGCTTAATCATTTTTGCATTAAAAATGCATCACTCGAAAGCTAAGCCTGAAAGCATCAAATTGCTTTCCTTGAATGTTAGAGGTCTTAGCAACTTTCACAAGCGCAGAGCGTTTTTTTTCCTGGTGTAGGAAGCAAAAAGCCGATTTAATATTTTTACAGGAAACCCATTCCACAGCAGAACGACAAGATCAGTGGCAAAAAGAGTGGGGCGCTTCTGTTTTATTTTCACACGGGAGCACAAATGCTAGAGGTGTTGCAATTCTCATAAGGAATGGTTTGAACATTACTATTCAACTGAGTGAAATAAGTTCGGATGGCAGATTTATTGTTATAAAAGCTGCTATTAACAATGAGATAATTATACACAATTGCAAATATATACATTGTATGGTCCAAACAAAGACGCCAAAGCTGTTAAATTTTATCGTAATTTATCAAAATTGTTAAGAAACGATGAATTTGGTAATGAAGAAAACATTATTATTGGTGGCGATTATAATTGTCCTCTCGACATCACACTTGACAAAAAAGGCGGTCTACCGATTCCTCGAAAATATGTAATCAACTCCATAGATGAATTGCAAAATGAATTCAGTTTACACGACATTTGGCGCCTAAAAAACCCAACATTGTAAAGCTTTACCTGGGGGCGTTGTTCACCTTTTGTATTTTGCCGACTAGATCGCTGGCTAATATCTGATAAATTAGTAAATACACAATTTGGTAACTAAGGTCAATATCATACCTTCGATCAAAACAGACCATTCTGCTATATTTCTAGAACTTGAAGAAATCGAATCAAGTGGAAGAGGGGCTGGTTTCTGGAAACTAAACACTTCTTTTATTATTGGCAAATGAAAATTATAAACATATGATAACAAACAATTTACCGACCTGGCTAGATGCAGGTAAAATTATACATGATCCCAGACTTTTGTGGGATTGGGTCAAGTTTAATATAAGGTCAAACTCCATCATATTCTCGAAACAAATAGCTACTATTCGACTAATAATATGTGAAGGTAGAATAACTGTGGAAGAGTGCCAGAATGTTCTCAAAACTTTTCCAACTGGAAAAACGCCAGGCAACGACGTGATACCCAGTAAATTTTATAACACCTTTTGGCCGTTACTTAGTGATACTTTGATTAACTCCTTTAATGAAACTTTTATGAAGAAGGAAATGTCCCCATCCCAGAGACAAGCAGTGATTACTCTTATTGAGAAACAGGATAAGGATAGGACTTACTTAGAAAATAATTATTGGAGGTCAATCTCCTTAACTAACATTGACGCCAAAATCGCGTCCAAAGTTATAGCGACCCGTATCGTTAAAGTTTTACCGGAAATTATTCATAGCAATCAAACTGGGTACGTTTCAGGACGCTACATAGGGGAAGCCACAAGATCAATTCTGAACATAATGGATTACACGAAAACTTATGATATTCCTGGTTTGCTACTTTTTATAGATTTTGAGAAAGCTTTTGACAGTCTGGAGTGGAATTTTATGTTCAAATGCTTAGAAGTCTTTGGATTTGGACCCAGTCTTACAAGATGGATAGAAACCTTTTACAGTAACATACACTGTAACAAGTTGTATTTTTATCAACAATGGAACACTTTCAGCTAGTTTTGAAATAAATTGAGGTGTAAGGCAGGGGGACCCCCTTTCCCCTTTAGTTACTTGTTTATCATTGCTGTGGAACTATTAGCAGTTGCTATTCGCTCATGCTCAGAAATAAAAGGAATCAAAATAGATTCAAAAGAATTCAAAATGGTGCAATATGCAGATAAATAATAATATAATAATAATAATAATAATGAATTTATAGAGTGCTATTTCTAGTGCTATCCAATAGCGCTTTACAATAATTTTAAAAGTTATACAAAAACTTAACAGCTTTTGTGTCAGATATCAGATCTGCTCAATACTTTTTTAAGTTACTTGATCAATTTGAAAAATGTTCTGGCCTAAAGGTGAATTATACAAAAACCGAAGCAATGTGGATTGGCTCCTCCTGTAATAATACCGAAACACCTCTAGCATTGAAATGGTGTAAAACTGTAAAAGCATTAGGGGTTCACTTTAGCTACAATAATGAAGAGTCAGTGCAGAAGAATTTCTATGACAAGCTCAGAGGAATCAAATCTCAAATAACTTGTGGAGTTGGAGAGGCCTCTCCCTGTTTGGTAAAGTCACAATTATTAAGAGTTTATTACTTCCTAAAGTTTTATACATTTCGTCAATTCTTCCTTCTCCTTTGGAGTTCATAAAGGCTTTTCAAACGATTACATATAATTTTTTTTGGAAGGGTCCTGATAAAATCGCCAGGACAGCAGTAACAAATGATTTCGAATTTGGTGGCTTAAAGGTAACTGATCTTACAACGTCAATTATGTCACTCCGACTTTCATGGATCGGAAGATTTTTAAGCGATAACTCTTATCCCTGGAAAGCCTATCTATTACATTTACTGAAACCTTTTGGTCGAGAATTGTTTCTTTATTGTGATTATAATATTAATGACTATAACATTTCCCCAATATTCTATAAGGAGATGCTACATTGGTGGTCAGATTTTCGTTCTAGGTTTGACCTTGTAAGTCTACGTGAAACAATTATCTGGAACAATCATAATATTAGAGTAAACGGTAATTAAAAAACCTATATTTTATAATAATTATAATAGCGCAAACATTGCTCTCTTAAGCTACGTAAAATTTGATTTGAGTAACACAGAGTCCTTTAACCTTGCAAAACAAAATGGTTTAAGAGATTCCAACTTTCTGACCTGGACTGGTGTGCGCTGCGCTGTACCAAGCCATCTTAGAATTCGAAGCCACGAAGTTAATAGAGATCATGTCAGATCACTGCAATTTAAAATCGGTGACAGAATTTTTGATCCGGCACTTAGTAAGTCTAGGGATTTCTACGGTCTGCTCATATCCAGTAAGGCAACAGAGTCCAGAGGCTTCATAAAGTTGAAATCAAAATTTTCTTTTAATGATGTGGAAGTAAAACAGGCTTTCTCATTAATAAGGTCCTGTATCTGTGAAACATATGTGCAATGTTTTCAGTTTAAAATACTGAACGACATTTCATTCACAAATTCCCGCTTAGCTAAGATAGGTGTAATACAAAGCGATCTTTGCACCTTTGGCTTTTGTAGTACTTGTCCGGAAACAATTGATCATTTATTCTTTTACTGTGTTTACTCACGTGCATTTTGGGAAAAATTTGAATCTTATTGGATCGCTATTGCCAAAGAACAAAGGAAACTCGAGTTGAAGACTCTTTTAATTGGCATCACAGATACTAAATGTCCTCTGTTTAACTATTTAATCGTTTTAGGTAAGCTACATTTATGGAACTGCCATAGGAATAATAGCCTTCCTTTTTTCTCTTCCTATAAGAAACTAGTTAGAAGAAAATATGAAACTGAACATCACATTGCTGCTAAGTATAATAATGTGAAGATGCTAGAGGCTAAGTGGAAACCCGTTTCGAATTGCAATTTGCTAGGTACATAGGTGTGTAACCGGAAAACAATCTGTATAAAAGTAGTGTTAAAATCATAGTAAAAGGAAGTATTGTATAGTAAGTAGTGTAGTATAAGTAATGAATGGTAAGTAGTATTGTAAGTAGTGTATGTCTTGTTTTGTAGGTAGTGTTCTTTGTGTTGCAATTAAAAAAAAAAAAAAAAGAGCCTCTAGGCTTCCCAATCCACAAGATTACTTCTTTCACACTATTGTCGCTTCCTGCATGCTTTGTATTAGAACAGAACACAGCTAAACAAATTACACTTACAGCGATACAGTGATGAACATTAAGCTCCAGTTAGAACATCCAATATCCAAAGCACATGCCATTGCTGAAAAAGATTTCAATTTAATGGTTAAAGGTTTGTGGACTAGCTAGCCCCACCTCAGGGGTGTGGTTTTCATTTAAGTACACTTTTGCAGGCCAGTGCTGGAAAACACACCACTACACTAAGAAGGCTGCCTTTTAACAATGTGCAAATTTGATGGAGTCCCCTTGGCTGTTCCCAGGTGGCCCGGTGAACAAAAAGAAATTGAACAAAAAGAAATTGCTTTGCTTGCTTCACCTTTCAAGAAAAAGTAATAAGCCACTTCCTCTAATGTAAACTGTCACGTCGAAACATACATGTAAATATGCAACAACATTTCTTACAGGACAACCAGGCTGCATACCCAAATAAAGGTTATTCAGAGCAGTTCAGTTTTTAAGGTCAATTACTGCACTCCCCTGTTGTACCACGCCCTTCAATAAATATCAGAATTCTCTTTTACCTGTGGGTAGAACTCTTTTCATGTACACAGGCCAAGGCAAAATTATTCTTTGCTTTTCAGTCTTTATCTCCCACAGTAATCTCAGGACTGCAGCTATTACAAACACTAATGCATAGTGCACCACGGACACACTCAAGGGAAAGTGAAATCTCTAAAATAAAAAGCACATCAGAGAAAAGATGTCAAAGATGTACAACAATGTGGGAAGCTAATCTCTGATCACAAATCAATGCCAATATAGTAAGTTTACAGTTGTAGAACTTCATTATACCCAAGAACAACACAAGGACCTACACTGTAACATGCCTGTTTGAGTGGTCAAAAAAACCTCCCTGCATACATGTGCACATCTCTCAGCTGCAAAGTTTGTTTTATGAACCTCCTTAATTCTTCTCTTATTATGAATGCAAAGAAAGATATGTGGGAGGATTCCCTAAAATGCTACATGTATGTGGGGAGGGGGGAAGGGGTCACGAAATGCTAACACAGTTTGGCCATCTTTATATTTTCATTTATAAAGTACATTATGTAATTGAAGTATATACATTAGGTAGTTAGGTTTCCCCGACAAGTTTACAACTGTGTAAGCTACATTGTAGATGACAAGACATGTGTTGTTATATTTAATATTATTATTATTATTATTATTATTATTATTATTATTATTATTATTATTATTATTATTATTATTATTATTATTACAGAGTTACCAAATTATTGCTCAATTAATAAATTGAAAGTGAGCCTCAGTCGTAACATTATCAAACTTTCTTCGGCCGTCATCCATTCAAGAAAATTCTAAGCAGCTTGATCTGCTATTGACTGAACGGATGAGCAATAAAATAATTTACCAAGTACTGTTATTGAGTAATTAATCAACTATTGTAATTAGAATCAGTTTCTCTTTATCAAAAGGATGCTTAATAAAACAGTTTGGAGAATATGGTCATGAAAATTAAGGTAATATATATAAATTGAAAAATTCGTTACCACAAACCTGCAAAAGCCATCTGTTGTAAAATGTCAAACTGATGGAGAAAACGTACATAAACAAAATGTAGCCGAGAGTCCTAAAGACTTTTTTCAATTGCTGGAAACCGAACAGTTTTCCAGCCATAAGAAGAATCAGCTGTAACAATCACGCGATCAAATGGTCACTTCAACTGTGGCGATGGTGACGTGGCCGGCAAAATGAGAAGAATTTCCGAGCTCCTCTTGATTCTGAGTGCACTAAGACACTATTAAGGCATCTATATGAGTTCATTTCTACTTTTCACAAGTTATTTTTTTAAAAAGAACACCTATAAACAAGAAAGAATTTACGTTCAATCACAATCGAAGAATGAAGGGGAAAGATCTCATGGATATACCCACCACGATTCCCCAAACTAAGGAAAGAGAAGACAATATTTATTTAACAAAGAAACCTCACCTCCACTCATTGGCCGCTATACGCCTATGATTGGCCTCATTTCTTCCTACATGACTCATCTATCTACATATACCTACATAATCGCTCGTATGCGTTCATTTCCATTCTTATGCCTACATCTGCGTTCAATGGCACCTATTTTCCTACATTGGCCTTCATGTTCCCTCATAAATCCCCCATATGCCCCTATATCCCTTCATTATCCTTAATCTACCTCCATCTTCCTTCAATTGCCCTCATTTCCCTTAATTTATCCCAATCTGCCATCCTTTCCCTTCGTATGCCTCCATATTCGTCCATATGCCTTCATTTCCATTCATTTGTCTACGCCTGCCTTCAATTTCCTTCAATTGCCTCCATTTGCCTTCCTCGCCCTTCATTTGTCCTCATCTGCCTCCATTTACTTTCATTACCCTTCATATGCCTCCATATGCGTTCATATGGCTTCATATTACTCCATATGCGTTCATATACCTTCATTTTCCTTAATTTGCCTCCATCTTCCCTCAATTGCCCTCATTTCCCTTAATTTATCCCGATCTGCCTTCATTTCCCTTCGTATGCCTCCATATTCGTCCATATGCCTTCATTTCCATTCATTTGTCTACACCTGACTTCAATTTCCTTCAATTGCCTCCATTTGCCTTCCTCGCCCTTCATTTGTCCTCATCTGCCTCCATTCACTTTCATTACCCTTCATATGCCTCCATATGCGTTCATATGGCTTCATATTACTCCATATGCGTTCATATACCTTCATTTTCCTTAATTTGCCTCCATCTTCCCTCAATTGCCCTCATTTCCCTTAATTTATCCCGATCTGCCTTCATTTCCCTTCGTATGCCTCCATATTCGTCCATATGCCTTCATTTCCATTCATTTGTCTACACCTGACTTCAATTTCCTTCAATTGCCTCCATTTGCCTTCCTCGCCCTTCATTTGCCTCATCTGCCTCCATTCACTTTCATTACCCTTCATATGCCTCCATATGCGTTCATATGGCTTCATATTCCTCCATATGCGTTCATATACCTTCATTTCCTTAATTTGCCTCCATCTTCCCTCAATTGCCCTCATTTCCCTTAATTTATCCCGATCTGCCTTCATTTCCCTTCGTATGCCTCCATATTCGTCCATATGCCTTCATTTCCATTCATTTGTCTACACCTGCCTTCAATTTCCTTCAATTGCCTCCATTTGCCTTCCTCGCCCTTCATTTGTCCTCATCTGCCTCCATTTACTTTCATTACCCTTCATATGCCTCCATATGCGTTCATATGGCTTCATATTCCTCCATATGCATTCATATACCTTCATTTTCCTTAATTTGCCTCCATCTTCCCTCAATTGCCCTCATTTCCCTTAATTTATCCCGATCTACATCCATTACCCTTCATATGCCTCCATATGCGTTCATATGGCTTCGTTTCCCTTCATAGGCCTATATCTGCCTTCAATTTCCTTTATTTGCCTCCATTTGCCTTCCTGGCCATTCATTTGTCCTCATCTTCCTCCATCTGCCTTCATATTCATCCATATGCGTTCATATAACTTCATTTTCCTTAATTTGCCTCCATCTTCTCTCAATTGCCCTCATTTCTCTTAATTTATCCCGATCTGCCTTCATTTCCCTTCGTATGCCTCCATATTCGTTCATATGCCTTCATTTCCATTCATTTTCCTACACCTGCCTCCAATTTCCTTCAATTGCCTCCATTTGCCTTCCTCGTCCTTCATTTGTCCTCATCTGCCTCCATTTGCCTTCCTGGCCATTCATTTGTCCTCATCTTCCTCCATCTGCCTTCATATTCCTCCATATGCGTTCATATACCTTCATTTTCCTTAATTTGCCTCCATCTTCCCTAATTGCCCTCATTTCTCTTAATTTATGCCGATCTGCCTTCATTTCCCTTCGTATGCCTCCATATTCGTCCATATGCCTTCATTTCCATTCATTTGTCTACACCTGCCTTCAATTTCCTTCAATTGCCTCCATTTGCATTCCTCGCCCTTCATTTGTCCTCATCTGCCTCCATTTGCCTTCCTGGCCCTTCATTTGTCCTCATCTTCCTCCATCTGCCTTCATATTCCTCCATATGCGTTCATATACCTTCATTTTCCTTAATTTGCCTCCATCTTCCGTCAATTGCCCTCATTTCCCTTAATTTATCCAGATCTGCCTTCATTTCCCTTCGTATGCATCCATATTTGTCCATATGCCTTCATTTCCATTCATTTGTCTACACCTGCCTTCAATTTCCTTCAATTGCCTCTATTTGCCTTCCTCGCCCTTCATTTGCCTCATCTGCCTCCATTTACTTTCATTACCCTTCATATGCCTTCATATGCGTTCATTTGGCTTCGTTTCCCTTCATAGGCCTTTATCTGCCTTCAATTTCCTTTATTTGCCTCCATTTGCCTTCCTGGCCCTTCATTTGTCCTCGTCTCCCTCCATCTGCCTTCATATTCCTCCATATGCATTCATATACCTTCATTTTCCTTAATTTGCCTCCATCTTCCCCCAATTGCCCTCATTTCCCTTAATTCATCTTCATATGCCTTCATTTGCCTTCGTATGCCTCCATATGCGTTCATATGGCTTCATTTCTCTTCATTTGCCTACACTTGCCTTCAAATTTCTCCATTTTCCTTCATTTAATTCCATTTGCCTTCACTTGCCTCCATATGCCTTCATTTCCATTTATTTTCTTACACCTGCCTTCAATTTCCTTCAATTGCTTCCATTTGCCTTCCTCGCCCTTCATTTGTCATCAACTGGCTCCATTTACCTTCATTTGCCTTCATATCTCTCCTCATTTGCTTTCATTTGGTTTTTGAAAATGATGCCGGTAGGCTATCTGCCTTCAATTTCCTTTAGTTGCCTCCATTTACCTTCCTCGCCCTTCATTTGTCCTCATCTGGCTACATCTACCTTCATTTGCCTTCATATCCCTCCTTATGCGTTCATATACCTTCATTTCCCTTAATTTTCCTCCATCTTCCTTCAATTGCCCTCATTTCCCTTAATTTATCTCCATCTGCCTTCATTTCCCTTTGTATTCCTCCATCTGCCTCCATTTACCTTCATTTCCCTTGATATGCCTCCATAAGCGTTCATATGGCTTCATATTCTTTCATTTGCCTTCATCTGCCTTCAATTTCCTTTATTTGCCTCCATTTGCCTTACTCGCCTTTCATTTGTCCTCATCTGGCTCCATTTACCTTCATTTGCCTTCATGTTTCTCCTCATTTGCTTTCATTTGGTTTTTGAAAATGATGCCATTAGGTTGAGGCATCTGAACGGGCGTGCAGTGAGTGGTTTTTTGTTGTTCAGTAACTAAAATTACCGTGTAGCACGTTTTTTTTATTGGGCTCTAATTTTACCGATTTTTGCGGGGTTTTTTCCCACAGAAAAATGTATCAAAATCGCCGATTTTGATGCATTTGATAAACCGTTTGATGCAAATTATAAACCGTAAAAATTCAATACTGAGCCTAAAATTTACTCCACTGTGGACATGATATAAAACTTTTATCAAATAACACTTTAAAATGTAATGTAAAATCGTGTTGATGCCCATTTACTTAGAATATTTCCTTCAAAAACAAAACCATGAACTCAGAAATACAAAGTCTAATAGAACACAACTTCCCAGTGAAAATCGCACAAAATTAATTCCCGCAAGAAAAAGCACTCTTTTCCAAGCGGAAGAATTTGTTCTGCAAAAATTGCCGCAAAAAGTTAGTGCTTTTCCTTTCTTTTTAGTGCGGATTTGAGGTTGCAAATTGGAGTCATGAAAACTTGTTTTGGGCATCGTTCCGGTGAAAAATGACCAAATCCAGCTTTACATTACATTACATTGCACTTGAAGATCACGTTACCAAATGGTGACAGGGCCTTAGCCAGTATGAGGCAAACCGAGACACTTGTCTCCGTCATTTGTTCGTTTTATCAGTCGTTTTTTTCTTTTAACACCCTAAACACCTAGGAAGAGAATTTAACCATGGACATTGCGTCAGTCATAATTTTAACCATGGATATTGCCTCCATCATAATTTTTTTTCTGGCTACGGCCCTAGGTGAAAAAAGGCTGACTTTCAGCGAAAGCACAAATGCCCAGTATACTGGCCTAAGATTCCCTACTTTCTTTAGTTATACAGTCATCGGGAAATAGTCCGTATCATCCTCAGTCAGTTGTCAGAGTTTGCTACACCTCTACGCGTGGAGGAGAATAGAACTTTGTACATACAAACATATAACTTTATGGAAACTCGGTAAAATCTTCAGTGTATTAAAGTGACAATTTTATAATTAAAACATATGTATGCACTTCATTAACTGTTTTACAAGATTTCCGAGTGGGAAACCGATGATTGGAATAGTTGGTTTATTTCCCTTTAAAATTGCCCTGTTGACTTGATGTTTCTTACATCTTGTACTTAGGAATACCACTATTAAACCCCGTTGTAGGTAAAGCAACGCTTTAGATAATTGGTGCGTGGCTTGGGTAGTGTTTGGTTAGTGCACGAATTTCGTCAATTGTGCTTCGTTTATTGAATAAATCCGGCAAGTACACTCAGGGGCTAACTTGTCGAGGGACTTAAACATCATAACTGAATTTTGCTTTTTTCGTCTTACTAAGAGTGTATCCCTTTCAGCCTTTCTAGGAGTACCGGGGTATGTTAGAGCTTGTCTCTTAATTTGCCTTTGCGATCACCCTGGCTGCATGATTCTGTAATTTTTGCAGTTTGTTGCTCAAGGGCTACTAACCCATCCCAGACGGGGCTACAGTAGTCAAGATGGGGCTAGATTAGGGCGTTTTAAATTTGTATTGCAGTAGATTGAGAGACAAAGGGGGGGTGTTCCGAAAACGTAGCGAGTGCGGGGTGCGGGGTGCGGGGTGCGGGGTGCGGGGTGCGGGGTGCGGGGTGGGGGTGGAGGGTGCGGGGTGCGGACTGCGGGGTGCGGGGTCAACAAAAACCGAAAAAAAAAACAAAAAACAAGGATAATAAAATAGCCAAAATAAAAAGAAAAAACAAAAGAAAAAAGCTTAATACAGACTAAAATTTCAAAAAAAAATACAAGAGGATATAATAATAGAGCAATTGAATATTTGACTGTCACGCCAACCAATAAATAAGTGAATAAATAAATAAACAAGTAAATAACGAGAAATGTTTGTTATTTGTAGTAATCGTGAGGTCTCTTTGGAACACTCTTTTTCCACTCTCTTTATTATTTTATTTCATTTCTGATGCATTTTCACCGCTTCTGTGACCAAAACAAAACGTAGCTGAACCGTATGTCCAGCGATCCGAGCAATTCAGAGTTAGTAGTTCGCACGATGTTGATTTCAACTACGAAAGCAAATTCGTGCACGATCGTGAACTATTTCATTGCATAAGTAAGGGAAGTACCATTGTGTATTTGATAGGATGGGATGGGGTGGGCAATTTTTTTCTGCAGGAATTTGTTTTCCCGGCTAAAATCTTATATCAATTTCATTTCACTAGCCTACGATGTGTTCCTTTGCTTTGTGCCGCTATGCACAGTTTTTACTTGTTCTGCAGACGTTGTGCAGGAATTTTTTTTTTCGTATTTGCCACCACCCCCTCCCCCAGCCCCCTTCAAAAAGAAAATGGTCCGTCACTAAACAGCTATATCTATGACTGGACATGGTCCGCCGATTTTATTGTTCATTTCAGTTTCTTTGGGAAATAAATTAGTAATACTTGTGTTTTTGGACATAGTGACATTTATTAAATTCATGCAACCAAAAATGCAACTGAACGGTATTTCGAGCGATTGGAGCCAATAGAGTTAGTAGTTTCTATTTCTGATGTTGCTTTCCACACGAGATTAAAATCGTGCAATGCTTGCGGAATTGGTCCTGTAAATTTACAAGCTTAGCATCGTCAAACTTCTCCTTGATCTTTGCATCAATATATGCAATTTTGAATCCTTGAATTTTGGCATCGGTACAATCTCTGCCACACCGCAGCTTTTTGCTGTAATGTTTGTTTTGAGAGTGACGACATCCCATTTTTTTTCACAGTCCCAACAGTCCCCATCTATAATATCCTTTGGTCAGTCTATTATGGAATGTATAGTGCACAACTTCGTGCGTGAAATTATTGGTGGGATGCAAATATTCAATGTTCTCTTTATTTGTATATTTTACATGTACATTTAAATTGTATTTTTGTATGCATTAGGGTATTTTCTTTTGATTTGGTCTCTTTTGTTTTTTTACTTATTTTTTTATTTTTTATTTTTTGTTAAGTGTTTTTGACCCCGCACCCCGAATCCACGTTTTCGGAACACCCAGACAAAGGGCCTAATGCGCGTCAGGGCACCTATTGCTGAGGATACCTTTTTACATACTTCGTTAACATAATTTGACCAACAAAGTCGATCGTCGATTGTAAGACCAAGCGACTTAGTCAAATTATCCACTCTCTCGATTCGTTGATTTTCTAAACTGATACAGATGACAAGGGTTTTAGGCACCGGGAAATAGTCCCTACAGTCCTTACTGTGTCAGAGTTTCCTTCACTTTTTCACCTCTAGAAGAGTAGGGCCGTAACTAGCATGAGGCAAGACGTGGCACTTGCCTCGTCCACGTTTTATGACGCACGAGTTTGAATTTTGAAGAAAAATCTCATGAAAAGCTGCTGAAAATAGCATTTTACTTTCCGTGGGGGCGCTTTCCCCCACTGAAGGGACTCCTGGCTATCCCCCCAGAGCTTCCTAGAGGCTCACGCCATCGGCCATGCCATCGCCCCTGCAAGTGTACAACTAATACAGTAAAGCATGACAAGAGTTTAGTTGCGGGGAAATGGTCCGTACAATCCTCACTTCGTCGGATACATTTCCACGCTTCGAGAAGTGGAGAACTAAGTAAAGAATGACAAGGGTTTAGGCTTTGGGGAATAGTCCTGTCAGAGTCTGCTACACTTCTACACGTCCAGAAGAGTAAAACTAAGAGAACGGACAAGGTTTTATTTGCAGGGAAACTCGAAAGAATGACGGGGGTGTAGGCACGGGAAGATACTCCACTTCTCTTTCAAATTTTGGGCAATTTTAAGTACTAGGAATTTACGAAAGTGTTTCTCTAGAAAAATAAACTTTATTTGATGAGGTATAACAAGAGAATGCATTTTAAATTTGCCATAGCCACTAAACACTAAATATCATTCGCCTGTCAACACAAAATGGTCGTCATCCTTTATCTTTATTCATAGACGCAGTCTTTCTTTTAACTATCGCTGCTCTGATTGTTCGTAACTGAGCCTACCTTATAGGCAACAAGTGCCATGTTCAAGTCACTTTCTGCGTTCAGTACTGTTCGGGAATTATGATATTAACTTATTGGAATAAACTAATATTTCACCCTCACTCCGCAATCACACACGATAACCTTCAAACGACTTAATATAGTTTTCGTGTACTCCGTTACTGCATTATCGCACATGCACACCTCTGGACTGCTTGTCACTAGGTCTATGTTTTCCACTAAGCGAAGAATGTAGTCTTCGTTTGAGATTGTATCTCCGTAGCCTGCATGCAAAACAATTTTCTTAATGTTTCTCCATTTCTTTCTTTCTGTAGAGAAGTGCTCATAATCATTTAGGTTTTGTTTGGTAAACGTTTTGCCTTTTTACTCCTTATGACGGTTCCGTTGCTTGTAGTTTTTTAATCATTTTACTTTGTTAAACCCCCTTGTTTTAGGAAAAGGGGCTTTATAGGATAAGAACGTTATTCTGCCGTTTGAGAAGGAACAGCTTTCCATTTAAAAGAAAGGGCCCAGGGGTGGACTCTCATGTAAAAGTGATGGATGATCGTCCGAAATTTTCAAAAGGAACCCTTGAAAGGTATCAGAAACTCATCGTGTAGTCGTGGCTGAATTTCTTTTTTACCACCGAGAGGCTGATAATTAGTTAGTTCCCTCAAAGATACCAGGGTGGCATAAAACGGAGTTCTGTTTAACAATCTAGTACGTTCCAAATCAATGATTGTGAACCCTAAAAGGTACAACGATCATCCTTGCCACTTTTTGTGGGAATCTCCTTGGAGGGAAGAGAAGCTGACAAGGCTGACATCTGGTATTTAGATGTAGCACCTAGAAAGCCAGCTACAGAAGAAAGCAGACAGCGAAAAATTAAAAAAGCCTCCTGTGGGAGTTTCCTTCATTATTTCCAAACTTTGTTCGTTGATCATAGATGTGTATTCTCTACAGCGGTTGGCCATTACTGCTGTACGCTAGCTATACTGATGACAGCCTAGTTCTCAAAACGTAGACATTGTTGCACCATTGATGTTTTGTACAACACTTGCTTGAAACATCGTTTGTTATCACAGTATTATTAGTGCAAACTCTGTTTGAGGGAGGCTTATGCCTATCAGATGAGATGCCATTATTGCAATTCCATTTATACAAGTATTTTAGTCCCATTTTATTAGTTCAGTTGTTTTAAAAATGTATTGATGTTATTCTTCTGGCTAATTCTAATAATAAAGAATTTTAAAGCATTTATTCAATTGTTCGAGTGCTTTGTAATGAAAGTGTGATCACTATTGTGCCTTTTGGAAACTCGATTGATTATCGCTAGAATAACACGCCCTTTAAAAAAGATGACTTAGCTAAGGATAATCACTTTTGGATTCTCAGTCTCGGTTATTAAGTTGCTATAAACTTTCTGATTGGTTTACTGTACACACATCCGCGAAAAAAAAAGCTGTTTTTCGTCGCTTTATGAGGAAATTAAATGCGTTCCAAAGTCTTCGCCCAAAAAGAAACATTTTGTGCAGAAATATGACCCAACGTCCAGAAATGATTGTTGAATTTGAGAACTTAAGGGAACTATTATTCGATGCATTTGCGCTTGTTGGATGTGATGTGATTTACGTCCATCGAGCGCAAGTTATTCTTATCAAAAACGTTAGTCCTTGAGGTCACACCCCACCCTAGCCTGCGTAGCAAGTTTTTTTTTGTGTGTGTGTGCTTTCTAACCGCTCGGAAATGCTTCAAAGGTGTCGAAAACCTTCGGAAACGCTTGCTGCGCTATTTTTAGTTTTGATAGGTTATTTTTTGGTCGTAGTACTAAAATTTGCAATGCATGTAAATAGGAAGAACCTAAAGTAGGTAAACGTGACTAATGAAATGTCACCCATAGCTATTTTGACTATTTCCCAGTGTTTAATCAAAGGAAATGGATAGTTTTCAAATGGACGCAACCACAAAGCGACAGCAGACATTTGAGGCAAAGGACTTCAAATTCTACCTACTGATGGAATTTAGCTGCTGCCCATATTAGCGGAGTATTCGTAATTGGAAGGTGTAAATAAGGAATAATAGGAAATGAAGGAAGATGACGGTAGATGAACGCAGATGAAGGCAGATGAGATGAGATGAAGAGGAATAAAGGCAGATTAATGCAGATGAGGCAAATAAGGGCAGATGATGGGAAATAAAGGAAGATGAAGGTAGATGAACGCAGATGAAGGCAGATGAGATGAGATGAAGAGGAATAAAGGCAGATTAATGCAGATGGTGGTAAATAAGGGCAGATGATGGGAAATGAAGGAAGATGACGGTAGATGAACGCAGATGAAGGCAGATGAGATGAGATGAAGAGGAATAAAGGCAGATTAATGCAGATGGTGGTAAATAAGGGCAGATGATGGGAAATGAAGGAAGATGAAGGTAGATGAACGCAGATGAAGGCAGATGAGATGAGATGAAGAGGAATAAAGGCAGATTAATGCAGATGGTGGTAAATAAGGGCAGATGATGGGAAATGAAGGAAGATGACGGTAGATGAACGCAGATGAAGGCAGATGAGATGAGATGAAGAGGAATAAAGGCAGATTAATGCAGATGGTGGTAAATAAGGGCAGATGATGGGAAATGAAGGAAGATGACGGCAGATGAACCCAGATGAAGGCAGATGAGATGAGATGAAGAGGAATAAAGGCAGATTAATGCAGATGGTGGTAAATAAGGGCAGATGATGGGAAATGAAGGAAGATGACGGTAGATGAACCCAGATGAAGGCAGATGAGATGAGATGAAGAGGAATAAAGGCAGATTAATGCAGATGGTGGTAAATAAGGGCAGATGATGGGAAATGAAGGAAGATGACGGTAGATGAACGCAGATGAAGGCAGATGAGATGAGATGAAGAGGAATAAAGGCAGATTAATGCAGATGGTGGTAAATAAGGGCAGATGATGGGAAATGAAGGAAGATGACGGTAGATGAACGCAGATGAAGGCAGATGAGATGAGATGAAGAGGAATAAAGGCAGATTAATGCAGATGGTGGTAAATAAGGGCAGATGATGGGAAATGAAGGAAGATGACGGTAGATGAACCCAGATGAAGGCAGATGAGATGAGATGAAGAGGAATAAAGGCAGATTAATGCAGATGGTGGTAAATAAGGGCAGATGATGGGAAATGAAGGAAGATGACGGTAGATGAACCCAGATGAAGGCAGATGAGATGAGATGAAGAGGAACAAAGGCAGATTAATGCAGATGGTGGTAAATAAGGGCAGATGATGGGAAATGAAGGAAGAGGGCGGTAGATGAACGCAGATGAAGGCAGATGAGATGAGATGAAGAGGAATAAAGGCAGATTAATGCAGATGGTGGTAAATAAGGGCAGATGATGGGAAATGAAGGAAGATGACGGTAGATGAACGCAGATGAAGGCAGATGAGATGAGATGAAGAGGAATAAAGGCAGATTAATGCAGATGGTGGTAAATAAGGGCAGATGATGGGAAATGAAGGAAGATGACGGTAGATGAACGCAGATGAAGGCAGATGAGATGAGATGAAGAGGAATAAAGGCAGATTAATGCAGATGGTGGTAAATAAGGGCAGATGATGGGAAATGAAGGAAGATGACGGTAGATGAACCCAGATGAAGGCAGATGAGATGAGATGAAGAGGAATAAAGGCAGATTAATGCAGATGGTGGTAAATAAGGGCAGATGATGGGAAATGAAGGAAGATGACGGTAGATGAACCCAGATGAAGGCAGATGAGATGAGATGAAGAGGAACAAAGGCAGATTAATGCAGATGGTGGTAAATAAGGGCAGATGATGGGAAATGAAGGAAGAGGGCGGTAGATGAACGCAGATGAAGGCAGATGAGATGAGATGAAGAGGAATAAAGGCAGATTAATGCAGATGGTGGTAAATAAGGGCAGATGATGGGAAATGAAGGAAGATGACGGTAGATGAACGCAGATGAAGGCAGATGAGATGAGATGAAGAGGAATAAAGGCAGATTAATGCAGATGGTGGTAAATAAGGGCAGATGATGGGAAATGAAGGAAGATGACGGTAGATGAACGCAGATGAAGGCAGATGAGATGAGATGAAGAGGAATAAAGGCAGATTAATGCAGATGGTGGTAAATAAGGGCAGATGATGGGAAATGAAGGAAGATGACGGTAGATGAACGCAGATGAAGGCAGATGAGATGAGATGCCCGCAGATGAGATGAGATGAAGAGGAATAAAGGCAGATTAATGCAGATGGTGGTAAATAAGGGCAGATGATGGGAAATGAAGGAAGATGACGGTAGATGAACGCAGATGAAGGCAGATGAGATGAGATGAAGAGGAATAAAGGCAGATTAATGCAGATGGTGGTAAATAAGGGCAGATGATGGGAAATGAAGGAAGATGACGGTAGATGAACGCAGATGAAGGCAGATGAGATGAGATGAAGAGGAATAAAGGCAGATTAATGCAGATGGTGGTAAATAAGGGCAGATGATGGGAAATGAAGGAAGATGACGGTAGATGAACGCAGATGAAGGCAGATGAGATGAGATGAAGAGGAATAAAGGCAGATTAATGCAGATGGTGGTAAATAAGGGCAGATGATGGGAAATGAAGGAAGATGACGGTAGATGAACGCAGATGAAGGCAGATGAGATGAGATGAAGAGGAATAAAGGCAGATTAATGCAGATGGTGGTAAATAAGGGCAGATGATGGGAAATGAAGGAAGATGACGGTAGATGAACGCAGATGAAGGCAGATGAGATGAGATGCCCGCAGATGAGATGAGATGAAGAGGAATAAAGGCAGATTAATGCAGATGGTGGTAAATAAGGGCAGATGATGGGAAATGAAGGAAGATGACGGTAGATGAACGCAGATGAAGGCAGATGAGATGAGATGAAGAGGAATAAAGGCAGATTAATGCAGATGGTGGTAAATAAGGGCAGATGATGGGAAATGAAGGAAGATGACGGTAGATGAACGCAGATGAAGGCAGATGAGATGAGATGAAGAGGAATAAAGGCAGATTAATGCAGATGAGGCAAATAAGGGCAGATGATGGGAAATGAAGGAATATGAGGTAGATGAACGCAGATGAAGGCAGATGAGATGAGATGAAGAGGAATAAAGGCAGATTAAAGAAGATGGTGGCAAATAAGGGTAGATGATGAGAAATGAAGGAAGACGAAGGCAGATGATAGCAGATAAAGGCACATGGAGCTAGATGAAAGTAGCTGATGGGAAATGAGGGGAAACAAAGGTAGATGCATAGCGATGAACGCAGATGAGAAGAGGTGGGTCAGATGGGTTCAAATGAGGCCTATCATAGGCGTATGCTGGCCTATGAATGCACTTAATATATGTTTCAATTTTAATGTTGTTTTTCATTTTGGGGAATCGTGGTGGGTATATCCATGAGATCTCTGCCGAATGAAGCACAGCCACCATCTTGCTTAGTAACCTCGTGAGTTTTCCCTGCTATCGCCTGGCTACCAAGGAAACACAAAAATAGGCCCGCAATCATGCATACATACAGCTCGGGGGCGGGGACCAAACGAAAATGTCGTTAGAGGCCAGGCCCCAGTTGTTCAAAAGTTGGATAGCGCTATCCACCGGATAAATCACTATCCAGTGGATAAGCATTAGGGAAACCAATTGCGTTATCCAGTGGATAGAGGTTTATCCGGTGGATAGCACTATCCAACTTTTGAACAACTGGGGCCAGAACACATCTATCAATTATTCACCGGGCCCATAACCTCAGAATTTTGGTCAATTTTCGTAACTATGCCCGAAGAAGCCCGTAGGGGTGTGAAGAAGCTCCGATTTATATTGTCCAATCAGAAAGAACTACGAACTCGCGCAGAAAAATGAAAGGGAATGTTTTCAAGCTTTAAACATGGCGTCCCTAGAACGGAGGAATCTGCAGGCGATAAGCTTACTTCCAGTCATGCTTTGGCAGCCTCAGCGAGAAGTTTGGCGGCATGTTGGAGATTCTGAAATTTATGTGTTACTGTTGAGTAATGGTTAGAGATAGTCTGTTGAAGCTTTATTGGTTTACATATTCAGATTGTTCTTCATTTATTTCGCCGCGTGGCGCAACACGAAATTGCAAAACCATTTCCGGTTTTTACGGCTTTCCAAGGCTGAAATGTGGCGTTGTTCAAAGCACGTTAAAAGATCCGATAGAAAAGAAGGTTACCTGATCTTAGGTAAGGCAGTTAAGCTCGGGTTAAACGCGGTTCACTCGTGGTTTTGACATGATTCAAGACAGCTCGAGAAAAGAAATAATTAAGCTTAAGTTTATATTAAAAGTGCTTCGAACTGTATTTACACCTCGCTGCGTTGCTGTGGTGAAGCCAGTATTCTTCACGAAAGAGAAGAGAGCATCCTGCACAAGTTAAACATTTTCCCCGTCCTCATTCACATTCATGCATAAACTGAAGAAAAAGTTGACTTACGGAAGCGGAAAACAGCTGATTGCATGAAATTCTTCTTGCACTTGTCGGCTGGAGAACAAAGCAATTCTCCATTTTCAAAGCTTTAAAAGCCCCATTTAGAATTCTGCGTTATTCCCAATTACCACTATTCTGATCCAGGTAATTTTACACCAGAAAACACTGCTAAAATAATGGGCTTTTTTACTTGAAAAAAAAACAAGGGCTAAACTTGTTGTGTGCTCAGCGGTCCGCATGTTGTATTAATTCTTCTCGTAAATAATTTTCAAGTTTTTATTAATATCACTGACTTCGTTTATGACCCGCAGAGAAACGCCTTCCAAGACAAACACATCTGTTAGTCTTTATTATTCAAGCTCAGAAGGAATTCATATTGAACAGCGACAAAAAATCAACAAATACAGTTCCAGCTCATAATTCTTCAGTTTCGAGACAAACTACTTCTCATTTGCTCAAGCATTTTGCTATAAATACACAAATTAAAGCAAGACAATGTTTCGATATCGCTGACATCATTATCAAGACTGAAATAGTGATAAAGTGAAAAATTGTCAAGAATAAGAATACCGCGAATTTGAATCCGTAAACCTGCGTTAGCTTATGAATCGGTTCGTTCCTAACAATGGATTACGCACGGATCTAGTCATAGCACGACGGCAAAATCGTTGTTGTTGGTAGCAATCAGTGTTCGTTGAGTGGAAGTTTTGTTTCCCCATACATTCCATGCTCAAGATAATTCAGGGACCACTCGTCCAGTCGACTTGTGGACTTCATTACTGGCTCTTACCTGTGCGGCCCGTCACAAACAAAATTATTAGATGTCACCCAACTCTAATAGCAAGCACGTAGTTTGTCCTGATAATTATTTTCAAACAGGCTGCTTTTTTTCCAAGTTGAGAGTTATCCGTTTTTCGAAGTAACAATAAACTGGCCTTCAAGTTAAACAATTAATTAAATAAAATTCTTTAAATATTCCACTCGAGGTAATCGAGACCTCGAGGATTCATATCTGAATAGCCAACTGGCCAAAGGCCGAAAATCGTGGGCTCAGTCTTTTCTCGGAGAAAAGATTTCGCCATCAAATGGCACTTGTTCCCTCGACTGCATTATAGTACAACGCTAAATTTTGGCGTGCTCCCATTGGTCGAAATCGATCACGTGACGAGATAGTATCTCTCCTCAACGGGCGCCTATCAGCGAATAGTGCCCATATGTGGCAATTTTTCGCTCAAAATTTAGCGTTATACAATAAAAACAATAGAGTCCTTCTGTCTCAGGCCCTATGTGTGATAGGTTCCCTCGGAAATTTGATGTTCAAAATTCATATAAGCCCTCGAACTACGTTCTCGGGCCAATATTTGTTGTGAACATCAAATTTCCTCGGGCAACCTATCACACGATAGCGCCTTCGACAGAAGAACTCTGTTGTTTAATTATAGTGAATATGTGAAATACTCAGATATGTGGACTGCGGATAAAACATGGAATGATGACGACCATCGCAAATAAAAGGAGCTACGTCACGGCTTGTACATCAGTGAAAAACTTAGCCTAAGCTTTTCAAGTTTGTCATTTGCAATCCGTGTTAATCTTCTCCATCATTAACCATCCTTGTTTCCTTTTGGTTTATTCTTTCCTCTTTGATGTTTGTCTACCCTGGCAATCTATTATTTTAAGGTTTCCTTCCAGTTACTGACAACAATTTTCAATGGCCCAAAAACATCTCTAAATATCGTGACGTAGCTCTTTTAACTTAAACAGCTGATAAAAGAACAAGCTGAAAAAAATTCAGGCTTAAACGAGATTCGAACTCGTGACCTCTGCGATACCGATGTAGCACTCTAACCAACTGAGCTATCAAGCCAACTGGGAACTACAAAATTTTGGATTAATCAACTGAGTTGATAAGGTAGATTGGCCACCATAAAGAGATTGAAAGCTGACGTTTCGAGCGTTAGCCCTTCGTCAGGGAACTACCCTGCTAGCAGAGGGCGTTTCTTGGTCGCCCAATGTTCCGGCGAGCAAATAAGTAACCAGAAAATAGGGCGACCAAGAAACTTCCGCTTGCAGGGTAACTGGGAGCTGGTAATTTGTGCTTCATGACATCCGCATTTCACATATATGAGTATTTCATATATTCACTCTCATTCATTTACCGCCTACGGGATTCATACGAATTCACAAATGACCAGCTCCCAGTTGGCTTCATAGATCAGTTAGTTAGAGCGCTGCACCGGTATCACAGAGCTCATGAGTTCGAATCTCGTCCAAACCAGCTGCTTTAATCAGCTGCTTGAGTTGATAGCGTTAACTGCGATGCTTTCGGTATTCACACAATGCACAAGTCTCTCCTGCATAATACTGACATAAAAATTTAGTTTAAGAAGTTGACCTCTCAGCATTTAAGGGCGTTAGTTTCTAAAGAAACTGTGTTGCTGCGTCGTTGGGGAAGTGAAACACAAAACTTTGGATTTACCGACTGAATTGACAAGGCAAATTCGCCACCATAGGGAAATTGAAAGCTGACGTTTGGAGTGTTAGCCCTTCGTCAGAGTGAATAGACAAAGGTCTTCAGTGCTCGAAACGACAGCTTTCAATTTTCCGACAATGGCCAATTTACCTTATCAACTCGGTTGATAAATATAGGACGCAACTCACCCCACCCTAGCAAAAGGGCTAAGATTGGGGTTCACATGCGCAGCGTTCACCAATAAAAAGCCGCAAGTTCCTTACGGAGTCAGCGCCACCCGGGTGGCGCTGACTCCGTAAGGCACAAAACGCTTAAAAGCGTTTTGTGCTTACCTAAAGCAACTGTTACAGCCATGTTTTTAGTCCAATTTCCTTTGAAAAAAGAAACTTGATTTATCATAGCTTTAGCGAACGAAAAAAGCCCAGAACAGTATTGTACTTTGTTATATTTTCCACTCGTGTGATAGAGTGATTTTAAAAATCCCACGGTAATGCAATTAAACAATTGAACACTATTTGGCACAAATTTCTTCCCTAATCGTTCTTTTTTAAATTAAGTAAGTTTTGAGGGAAATTGCTGAGCTTAGCAGCCGGGAATGTCTTAATAATGGAAATGGTCTAGAGAATGGACTAGACTTTCAAATGAGAAATTAGCGGAAATAATTACCCGTCAAAGGGCCAAGAAAGCATGTGCCACAGATCCTGAAATGTTTGTGTTCTTAGTTGAAAGTGGATCTGTACGTGCATCAGTCTTACCTGACACTGAAATCTTTTTGAACTCGAATTAATTAAATCAGCACTCCGAAGATTGTTTTGTGTCAGGTGCCAAAAATATTTTCGATCTTAAGGACACAGACTTGTTGTAAAAAGAGCAGTGGTTAAAATATTCATGCAGAACTGAGTAGTGTGCGTATTACTGCAATCTCTCTTATTTGATGTGAGGGTGTCTATCAGGGATTTGTCGATAGTACAACATATTAAAGGAATGTTGGTGAAAAGTATTAAGAGTGTCTTCTCACGAGCGGTTGCCTTGTGTTCACTTAATTGGCAAACCTAATAAAATTGGGTTTTTTTGGACAGGTCTGTTTCGGATTCACAAGGCTTTTTTGCGATGTGTAAACAAGATTATTACTTTCTAAAATTTAATCTGCAATTCTCCTCTGTTTGTAATTTCATCAAGGAAATTTTATTTGAGTTTCATAGATTTTAAAAGCAGCTATTCGACATTGACGTAATTTATGCCACTGGAGCTATGATCATCTTTTTGCCATGAAACAGCCCTGTTTTTAAGCCGTTTAAAGAGCTTTTTGTACAAGCTAAAAATTTGATCTGATAAAGTGGTGCTGCTGGCATTTGTGTAGCGATCCGGAGTTTAAAATGTTTCCTGTTAATTAGCCAGTTTCGTTTTTGACATGATGTCAAGTCGCATTCCCTACTAAAAGGACTGCAAACAGTTTGCGTCCGGTTAGCTTTACAAGCGGTTGAGTTCCCACTCCGTTTGTTATAGTCACAAGAATCAACGGCAATCTTTCGTCCTTAAGGTAAGTATTGTAAAGAACACTTATCGTAAACTCTGATGAAAAATACTGCCGATGTTATCTATTATTTTGCTGCAATTCGGAATATTATTGAACAAGGCGAACAACACCGAATATAGCTATTCCCTTTTCGGTGGTGCAGGATACATTTCATGCACAACGTACGTTTTTTTTGAAACTTGAATTGAGTATTGCCGAACGTTTTTGTTTCATTTTGTTAGAAAGGGCCCTAATCTTATGACAAATTAAGTCCAAGAATATTGCTATGAGAGAACTTATTATCAGCCTAGAGTTAAAGAAAAACAGTAAAGCAATATTTCGACTGGACAGAAAAAAATACCTGATCAATGGCTGATTAACTTTGAAACAAACGTAGCAAAAGGAACCGCATCTTACGAGTAAGAGATCGATTTATGAGAGCAACTGCAACGGTTGAAAATAAGGTCTGATAAAATCCCACGTTTTTTAATCATAATTTTTGCTTTATTCTGTACGGTTAATACTCAGATTAGAACTGCAAAATTAAAAAAATTCGTTAGTGGGTTGCCCTTTACTCGCGCGAATTTGAGATGTTCTATTTCTGTTCAAAATAAACACCAGTCGGGTAACATAATATACACAAATTCAAAAGTAGGCATTAAAAAAAAAAAAAAACGACGGACTTGTCTTATTAAAGAAAGTACATTCTTTGTTTTTTGAAAAATTTGCTGATGCGATGTCTTCCTTTCCTACGGAAAGATTTGGGTAAATATTGTTGCAATCACTAGTGGCCGAAATAGACTGTCTGGAGTTAGGGAAACTTGACAAATGTGAAATGCATGAGCCAACATTTACACTTCCTTTTATTAACTTTGCTGTTTGGTCTTACGCATTTCATATTTGCATACGCGTCGTCTTGTGAACAAAGTGGATCATTTTTGAGCGGACGCATGCGCATTAATAGCGTCCGCATCTTTGTCAGCGTCTTTCACATTTTTATTATTACTATTATTATTATTTGTTTGTTTGTTTGTTTGTTTTTTTGAGTTTGGTACGGGTCCCTGGGTCAAGAGTAAATCGGGGCAGCGGTTTTCTTGGGGTGGGGAGGTTAATTAATTAAGGGTGGAGGTGTATGAAAGGGTGTGGTTTTCAGAAAACTCGGGCTGTTTGGTCAGCGGTCTAGTGTCTAGGCAACCGAACCGCCGATCAAAGAATTCTTGGGAAGCTGGACGGTTCTGTTTCTCTTGATTTCTGAAAATGCTGACACGATGTTCACCTGTTCCCGCTTCATGTGTTTACAATTAACTGTTAATAATAAATAAATGAAATAATGGTTTTCTTATTTTAGTTTTGTTTGCTCAGTATTTAATATTTCTGGCATATGAAGCGGATTTGTTGCATTCTCATACAAACTCTTATATTTCGACGAAGGTGCAATAATATATGCACACACGCGGAGTAGACTCAGTAATATATGCAAAACACTTCGCATACTTGGGTTGCCTGTGACAGTACTAGAAAAGTTAATAAAGAAATGCTAAAAAAATCGAGCGCTCTGGAGCCAGATCACACCGATTGATAACTACTCGACAGAGCCAGAAAAAAAAAAGTGGCCGAAAAAACAATCTAAGCTCTGGAGCCACACAACACACTACTGAGGAGGCAGGGAGCAATAAATTTAGCGAAATACTAGTACATGCTCGACAGAGTCAGGAAACAAAAATTTCTGCGTATCAATTACTTCTGCTCTGGAGCCACACAGCATACTGACAAGACCAGGGAGCAATAAATTTAGCTAATTCGAGCCCCTCCTACTAGTACACGCTTGACAGAGTCAGAAAACAAAAATCTCAGCGTATCAATTACTTCTGCTCTGGAGCCACACAGCACACTGAGAAGGCCAGGGAGCAATAGATTTAGCAAAATTAAGCCCCTGCTACTAGCTAGTGCATGCTCGACAGTGTCAGGAAATTAAAACTGCGGTGAAACAAAAATTCTGCTCTGGAGCCACAGAACTAACAAGGCAGCATAATGAAAGAACTGTATGAGAGTCGCAGGAAATGCGGGACACAGTGTGATAAAATATTTTTATATTTAAAAGAAGGGATATTTACCTGACTAGGTGTAAAACATTGAAAAACATGCAAAACAGGAGGGAAGAAATTAAAAGCCCACGGACTTATTCGCATGAAGAACAAATTCCTGTCATACCCTGAGCCGGGTATGGGAAAAGTAGAGGCTGATTTGAAATGCACAACGGAAAACCCTGTCGAGAAGATTATAACCTGAAAGACAAAAAATACGGCATAATGCGCCGATCAATTCGAAAGTTCAACATCCCCCCCCGGGCAACCCCCCGGGCATTTGAACTTTTGAAGATTGGCTTGTTCAAATTCCCTCCCCTCGAGGCAAAAAAGCCGTTCAAATGCCCCACCAATTAGTACTGAACTACCTCTCCTCAAAGACAAATTTCGTCTTCAATCAAACACTTTACACTCCTTTCAGGGAGAGATATGCCGTAATGACACCTTCAAACGTCTTTTAAAGACCCTTTTGAAAGAGTTATTCACTAACCAAGGCGAAATTCTATCTTGTCGATCCGTCAAACTCTGCAAAAACCGAAAAAACTCACGGGCATATTACATCAGAACAAGAGAAAAATCCGGTTCAAATTCCCCACCCTTCCAACACAACGTTCAAATTCCCCCCTCCCTGGGCACGATACACAGTCAAATGCCCGGGGTATGCCCGGGGGGGGATGTTGAAGTTTCGAATTGATCGGCACATAAGAACAACGACAGGAAAACTCGGCTCAGGGGATGACAGCTTTGCGCGGCAGTAATCCAACAGGGAACAAAACTATCATTCCAGGAGCGGCAGCAGAGAACGGAAAGAGGTAAACAAAACAGAATGGGTAACGCCAGCAAATTAATGTAAAAGCCAAAAGCACAGAAAATAAAGTACAAAGCAAATACTAACCTCAAAGAAGGGAAACGTTGAACGGTCAGCATTGACCACGTGGAAACGGTTTAGGCAGCTGCGACAAACATACTTACCGACTGCATAGCTGAAAAGAAATGTCTGGAAATTTGGAGAAAAATAAAATAAATAAAAAATCGAAGGTAGGAAGAAAGTACGAAGGAGTGGAGGGGAGAAGGCAGGAAGAACCAATCGTGTCTTCTATCGAAATGATAAAGAATTCTATGCGTATGTCTCTCTTATACTCGCTTGGGTAAGACCGTTGTAGACAGTTCATTTTTTGATAACACCTGATCTTTCATTCAGTGTCAGTAATGGGTGAGGTGTTTCAGTGACAAGAGATTAAAATACAAAGGATCTGTTGTTGGGAATGACAGTATTACGGAAAGTCTACCAATCAGCAAAAAATAAGAAGTAATAAAAAAATGTAAAGGGGAAAATAATTGGTTAGTGACCCAGTTTACACAGACCTAAGAAAAAATTCTTTTCCTTTTAATTAACATTTTAATGCCTTATTTTAGGGATCGGCGGCGCAATTTCATCGACACAAGAAATGGAAACCAACACTTCTGTGAACGTCACCAGCTCGTACTGTTTTCATCTTTCTGATCCTGATTTTAGTCAAGCTTCCCAGCGTTTTACAATGAACCTGATAACAGCCATTATCAACATCATCAGTGCTCCAGTCGCTGTTGTTACAAATGTATTGGTTGTCATCGCCATATTTAGCTGCTCGCGTTTACGAACTCCTTCAAATCTGTTAATAGGTTGCTTGGCGGTGTCTGACATTCTTGTTGGTCTGACTGTGCAGCCAGGTTATATAACTTACAGGCTCATGGAAAATCAACTTCGTTCAGTTCCTTGTTTTGTGAGAGTCGTCTACGCTTCTGTCTTCTACCTATGCTTTGGTGTTTCTTTTATGACTCTTAGCGCTGTAAGCCATGAGAGATTCGTGGCGGTTCGCTTGCATACAAGGTACAACGAGTATTTCTCCTAGAGGCGTGTTGTGAATTACATGTCAGGTATCTGGCTCCTAAACATTTTGCTAGACGCTTTGCAGTGGGCCAAAATTAACCAGGCAGCAACAGGCATCCATTTGGTACTTTGGTTGATTTGTCTTATTGTGGCCGTAGCAACTCAAATTGGAGTTTTAATTATTGTCCGGCGCAGTCGGCGACAAGTACAGGTTCATCTCCAAGGCGCTAACAATGTGCAAAGACAAATAAGAGAAGCCAAGCTTGCAAGATGCATTTCGATTATCGTTGGGACTTATCTAATTCTGAACTTTCCTGTGTTATTTGTGACTTTTTACAACGTAATATTGAAACTCGATTTACAAACCTACAACCACTACAGCTGGACTGAAACATTCGCTTTCCTTAATTCGTGTTCAAATCCTTTTATTTGTTGTTGGAAAAATCGTCAGATCCGCCAAAAAGTCAGAGCTTTATTGAGCAAAGTACTCTGTTGGATATCAAAAATAGTGGAGAGGACGATCAATAACTTCCAAGACAGTAAATAGCAGCAATACATTTATTTCAATAAATAAATAAATAAATAAATAAAATAAAATATTCTTTTACAGAGGACCGAAGACATGGAAGACCGAAGACCGATAAACAATAAGGTAAAAAGATAAAAAATATGTATAGGAAAAATATCTAAGTTCATCAGAAGAGGTATCAATAACAAGTACAGAATAGAATAGAATAGCTAAAATGAAAATGCTTAAAATGTAGAGTATGTGCCCTACCGTTTTCAAACAACATTTGTTTCTGGTCAGTTACCCGTGTTTTTGACATAAAACTTCATGTATTCTGAACTACTTTTAATTAAGCATCATTAATTAAGCGTTTCTATATCGACCAATACACCCGTAGGGTCTCGCTTAGTGCAAGAACTCTCAAAGTGGCATCTTAAAGGAATAAAAAGGTGTTCTGCTGCGCGGTTGATTTTAACATTAGCTTTCATCGTTTATTTTAACATAGAATATCGAGTGGTCACTGTGGTCACATGACTGAGAGTTTTGTTAATGCTCGCGAGCAGGAAAACTTTTTCTTTTTAACACACAAATTTTGGTTTTTTAAAGCCATATTCTACAAATGAAAGGCCGTCATGTCTCCGAATAATCAAGTGGGAATAGGACAAAGAAGGCCCGATGGATCAGAAGAGTAACTTAGGATGACACTTCGAACCAGCCTTTCAAACCAAGAGACCCCTCATTGGACTGTAAATAATAATAATAATAATAATAATAATAATAATAATAATAATAATAATAATAATAATAATAACAACAATAATAATAATTTTTTTACATGACTACATGAAGAAGGTAGAGTCACGTTGTATTTAACACCGAAACCTTATATTCACCCGTCTCTTTCACGTCTTTTCGTTTCCTGTTATTTTTTCAGTTAAAAAAAATATTAAATGGCTCACTAAGATAGTAATAAAAATCTACAGTAAATATTCACACTAGAATTAATTACTTACATATATAAAATTACGAAAATAACTACTTTAAAATAAATACCTTAGGAATGACATAAAAGGCAATTGGCACCCTTGGTGTCTGTGAGTATTGAAGCAGAATCTACTTTATGCATATTTCCCCTAAAAGCGGGTGTAGTAGGCTGATTCCTGATGTATATAATTATATGTTATAACTCTATGACATCAATGATTATTATCTCTGAAAAGACTACAGATATAATTAGGGGTTAGGCTTGTACATAAGAATGCCCTTATCCTGCAATCGTCTATTTGTAAGTACGAAGAACCTTGTGTGGTCTAGTAATTTACTCTAGCTTGACGTTTTGTCACAATAAACTACCCAATGAGAGCTCTTTCGTGAATAAGTTCTATCTTTTTGGCATCACTTATCCGGCGAAGGTGCAAGACAAGGTGACAGTAAGTCGAATACGGGAGAATAGCAGCCTTGAACAGTTGTAATACAGAAACAGCTTTAAGGAACATCAGTGTTTTGTGTCTAGAGCATAGTTCCCACAGCGGGCGCTGTGCTGCTCTCACCATCCTTAGTTAAATTGCCCAGGATTCGCCAGTAAAGACGCTTACAGCGCCTCACGAGTTCTCGCTTTTCATTGTTTCGTGAAATCATGAAACAGTAAACATCTAAACTTTTGAGTAGGAAAACTTTGTTCCAAATATTTGTCACAGAAAAATAGTCTTAATAAACACGGGAAATTTTTAATGCATCTACACAACAAGATGCTCAAGAAGATGCATGGTGAATTTAAAAATATTCAAACAAGCTATTCTCTGACGCATTCCAAGCCAACCTTCCAGAGCGATGGGGACTCAACCTTAGATTCTCAAAATTAAAACACACTAGAACGAAAAGTAATCAACAGAAGCATTGCTTAAAACTTATTAGCTTAGTATAATAGATCCTTTTCTACCCTTGTAGTGACAACCATTAAAGACTTCTTTTGTTATGAAATTTTGTCCGCGAAATTTAAAGAATCAGTAAGCCTAGCCGAAAGAAAGAACGGGGAAAGGACGGGGAACCATACACGATAGTGACGACGTGGTTAAGAACAGGCTTGTCCTTGGAGATTTTGAGATCTGTCCACATGAGCGTTAGGGGCTCAAGAGTACCCTTTCGCAGTGCTAACGACTTTTTAGAAGATTTTTGCCTGAATGTTAACGCAGCTGGAGTTCTTAACTAGTTATATATTAGGGCATTTTTACTTTTAATGTAATTCGTATTCGCATAGTTTTTAGCTAGTTTGAAAACTGTTTTTTGTTTTATTTTCCATTTGTGAACGTGAAGACTCGCACGGGAAATGTTTTTTTTAATTGATGATCAAATTTAGGATTGGTACTGTTATTAGCACGTGTAAATAGGTTAACTGAATTTTTACATTTAAGTTTTTATAGTAAGCCTAGCCGATAAAAGCAATAGACTGTTGGGTCTAAATGATAGTGATTTAGGAATAGGGGTTACAAAACATCGGAGCTTCAGCGTTAGGTGGTCGAGAAGTGTTTGTGATTTCCGAAGGGGGTTGTAAAACATCCAAACTTGTATAGAGGGGTTTTTTATTCATTTCATCTTTTTACATAAAAACATGAAGAAGGTACATGTAGACCTGGCCCCGATTCAGTTCAAAGAGCGGATAAATCCTATCCAGGGGATAAAATTTATATCCACTTGTACCATCTCGGTTGTTCAAAGCTTGGATAGCGCTACCCAGCGGTAAAGTTATCCATGCCAAGGTAGGTCGTATACCTTTTATCCACTGGATAAAACTGTAGCAAAACAGACATGGCTATTCGAAGAATTGATCATTTAAGCCTAAAACATTTAGACAAAACACGTGTAAAAACTCTAGAAGTCTTTAACATCGAGGACTAAAAAATTCTCAAGCATCGGTCGATCGATTTCATTGTAGACTTCGTGACAGAAAATATAAAAGAAGCTACACTTTTGTCTGCCGTTGTCCATATAAATCATTACTATGTTATAAAGCATTGAGATTTTTTGCCATTCTAAGCATAGTCTGGGAAACTTTCTTGTACAACCGTATGAATGTTGCCGACTGAGGGTGTCAGCTTATCTGGTCCATCATCGTACAGTGGTCGCTTAACACAAGTGCTTGCGAAATGTTTTAAACAGTTTTTATAGAATTCTCAACTTAAAGCACGACTTTTTTAAGAACTGAGTCGTCACCGGAATCTAAATACATTTGCAGTCAACATGCCGACCGACGAGGAAACAAATCCTCTGCAAGTTTGAATGCCAAAACAGGAATTTATTTGTTCTTTATCCTACGATGCCTCGTTTTGAGGCCAAGTGCCTTTTTTTTTTCTGAACGTGCGCCATTTGTGAATACGGTGTATCAGCCTCCCACTCAACTTGCTGGAACACGACTGTGGACAGAAAATTGAATCAATTAACAATGGAAAGAAAATTAAGTTGTTTTGCGTCATGCCTTCTTAATTCTTAGCAGAACAAAAAATGAATTTTCGGACTTGAGCTATTTAATGACACTGATACCAGGTTAACTCATGAAACTGGAAAAGGGCACTGGACGATTTTTAAAAGACTGGGTTTTATTACAATGCAAGCACGACTGCAAACACAGGAGTCAACACAAACACTGAGAAACGCAGGTGCAAGCAAACTGATTAAAATGTTTTGATCCTTGTGCTTTGTGCTTGAAGCTAATCAACCGCCCGTGTTGATGATTAGCAAGGTGATGTTTTGTTTCTGGGAAAATTTACAAAATTATTACGACTCATTGACTCCAACCTGGCTCAATTGATAACGCTTCTTAGAACTTTGCTTTGATAAAAATTTCCATGAAACATGCCATATTTAACTATAGATATCCTTTTATGATGCTATAAAAACAATATTTCACATTGCCTTGGTAAAACTTTGAAATAGGTTTAAACATTGCAGTAGAAACGTTGTACGAAAACTGCCAGCGGTTGAAAGCTATTTCATTTAAATAATGCTCCTACAACGATTCATCTGCCCACCAAAACCGGTAAGTTATCCTGTTTTAGTTTTTTTTTCTTGTTTTTTTTTTATTGCAACCTTCATGATGGACAAAGCTATATAATATATAGAGGATTAAGAAGGTTTCTCAGATATGTCTGTAGGCTAACCTCTCTAGCAATATCCAAATTAGCAGCAAGCTTTGTAAATTAGAACTGTATGTGGACTGCAAACTTTGAGCTACTAATTGTCTGTCCTTTTAAATTTCCATTTAAAACATGAATAAAACATCACGTAAAAATGTTTTTAAAACCTTTGAACTCTGCATTTATTTTTAATCAACAACCCCTCTGAATCCAGCAACCGATGTAATGAAACACACCCTGTTTGCTTGTTATCAGCGTAAAAACTAGTTTTTTTAGGTTTGAATATGATCGCGTGTCAAATGTGTGTTTTTAATCGTTAATATTATAGTTATTGATCCGTCAATTATTTTTCACAATTCATCGTTATTCAGCAACGCAGAAACACACTTTTTTAATCCTGTTAATTGATTCAGATGGTTTGTTCCATCGTTTGATCAGGATCCACTGCAAAACTATTTTCATTAAGCTAAGTCATATAAGGGAATACAATCGGGAAAAAAAGAAGGATATCGATGGTAAAGTCCCCGAATAAGTCTTTTTTATCCTTTTGGTCCAGTTCAGTACTATTAATTCTAGCTGATATGTACGGTGAGGGCTGTATATGCCGTGTGGCAGCATAGTTAATTCTGAATTGAAAAGTGTTTTTCTTCCAAGGTCCCTCGCTAACCTATTTTGGTGGCCAACTAATGTCACGTTTCCAAAAATGTTGTTTCGAAGTTATTGCAAGTTATTTAGTTGTCAAATGTTTAGTTCAGTGAAACAGTTTTTGCCTGAAAAGAAAGAGACCTCAAATAGGCTGTTCGATGTACAGTGAAAAAATGAAATGTTACTTGAAATTTTACTTGTTGGTCGTCGTGGCTTATGTCATGTACATGTTTGTGGTTATTATTGCTTAGTTCTAACATTTCGGTGATTTAAACAATATATAGATTTAGCCAAGCCTAAAAGCGGAGCCCCACTTTTTTTTTAATTGCTGGGAGTTATTCATTTTTTAAAAGTAATTACCAAAAAAAGGGGGGGGGAATTCTTCTCCCCCTGAGGTAGAACCGACGAGCCGCTAAAACCGCCGGAATGAAAAGGGAAAATGCTAACCACTACACCACTTGTCTATCCAGGAATAATTTCAGTACTTAGACAGTTGTTGTATATTGATCGCAGCTGGATTGACATAAACACGGGTGTTTTTCTTAGGGATATGTGTTCGGTCCGCTGCAAAAACCACAGTTGTAGATAGAAAATACCGGAAGGCACTAGCTCTGCCATGTTTGATGTCCAAACCATTGCCAAATGCTGCGAATTCAAGCAACGTACTTCAACTTGAGTCAATGTTACGCGAGTTACGCAAGTTACTGTATTACGATAAACAAGAGTGTTTTTCTTGGGAAAATGTGGTCGGACCGCTGCAAAAACCATGGTTGTGGACAGAAAAAACCAGACGGCACCAGCTCTGCTATATTTGAGTTCAGGACCGCTGCGAAATACTTCGAACTCAAGCGTTGTGCCACCCCATTCGCAGCACGGAACCGACAACGAAGATGAAGTCTTTTAAAGTAACTTGAACTTTTTGCTTTCCTAAAAAGACAACTGAGTACTCTGTTGAATTCTTTCTTTCCATTTATAGTTATTTGATATTTTTTCTCAAGTTCTAAACTTCACTTCTGTTGAACTGAATCGTTTTGCTAAAAAAGCTAAGCTTTAAATACCCTGCTAGCAGTGGTTCCCGAGAGGACGAGGAACCACTGCGAGCAACTGTTTAGCGCCGTCCCCAACTCTGGATGAATAAATTAACTCACAACCAGGAAACCCGGTTTCAAACCGGTTTGACGCTTGCGCTAACGCTTAGGACTGCTGTGATTCACGTGCCATTATTCAAGGCTCTTGTTGGTTATCGTACGAGTCAAGCAAAAGATATCCAAACAGATAGAAGTGCTGGTCAGGCTTATTCGCCGATATTTTACTTCATTACGGAGCGCATTCTTCACCCGCTAATTTATAAATGCGACGACCGGACTCGCTCTGCAGTGCCGGTAGGGACACTAAAGCAAAAGCTTCAAAGCCTTCGATGCCTAAGAACAACACTTCGATTTCTTTCCATAAATTAATCCCTGGAATTGCAGAAAAGGAGGAGAAGCAGGGAGGGGGGGGGGAAGCAACTTCCTATACATTCTCTTAAATGAAATCCAAACGATGTTCTCACAACTTGCAAAGCAATCTATGAGGTTCTAGTCAGCGGATATGCCTCCTGCGCGTGCGCAGATGTTGCACATTCCAACGGAAATCGGACGCTGAAGGGAAAAATTTATATGGCGGCCAAAGGCGGCGGATTCGGTTTTTTCCTTTCATTTAGGTAATTCACGAATTGATCGTATTTTACACTTTTATCATGTTTTCGTGCTTTTTGCTTTTTATGAAAACATAAGTTTACTCGCGGAGTTTTTTAGTCGCAAAGTAGAACAGTAGCGCTTTGATCAATCGAGTCCGCGCTGATCGACTCTGTAGAATTTTTAAGTTGCGGTAGTGTAGCACCTCTCAAAAGCTTGTATTTTCATTGGACCGCTATATGTAGCAGCTCTATTGTTTTTACGCCTCGTTCTTTGTTTCTTTTGTTTGTTCTATTGTTTAGCGGACTAATGGTGGAAGACCTTACGACAGCTGCTACAGCGCCCTTAAGTAGTCCGCTAAACAATAGAACAAACAAAAGAAACAAAAACGAGGCGTAAAAACAATAGAGCTGCTACATATAGCGGTCCAATGAAAATACAAGCTTTTGAGAGGTGCTACACTACCGGATCCACTCGCCACTGTAACAAACAAGACAGTCCGAGAACAGAAGTGTCTTCATCGACGTCGCTGCCATCGAATATTCTCTTGTACGAAACTGACAATAAGTTCCATAAGAGATTAGCCGCTCACCGCTTACTTTTCCTCGACAAAATACACATAAATTTTGAAAACTATTTCACAGAAGTTGATCTCCATGTCGAACGGAAATATGTATTGTTACGAACACCGCTGTCCACGTCTTGACTGGACCGTTTTGCAAGTTGTGAGAACATCGTTTCTCGGTCCCAGGCCTCGCTTCCATCTCTCCCCCCCCCCGCCTTGGAGGAGAAGTATTACAAGGTTTACAAACAGAAAATTCGAAAATCAGATCTGCTAGTGATACAGGCCGCTCAGCTATCTTCTGTATCCAGTAAGTTTTGTTTTCATCAATTAATTCGTGTATATTTAAATTGAAATGAATATCCATTGCGATAACAACAAAGCAAATAAAAGCTATTGATAAAAAAGTTTTTTTGTATCTGAAGGGAATGTGAAATGTTCTCGCTTTATCTAGTGCTCATTTTCAAAACCTTCATGATCGATCCTAGATTCGCTTGTAAATACAAATGAGAAATAATTTTCTGTGAGCGTTCGCTGAATATTTTGTGTAACGCGCTGAATATTTTGTGGAGGCTCGCTTTAATACGAACACAAACATTCCTTGATTTCTTGGTCATTAAAAAGCCGCCAAAATGCTAAAATAGTCGAAAGCCTTTTTACTGGCACAAAAAAATCGAAAATAGCGAAGAAATTTCCGCAGCTTCAGGCTACAATTTACATTTTTACCAGTTGACAAGTTGACCTTTTGTCGCGCGTTCGTCCAGGGGGCGTGTTTACTCTGATTGGCCAAAATCTGACAGCTCAGACAATGGGTACTCCGTCACTCGGGCATGCGCGACAGAAATTCAAATGGTTGCTTGCAGTGGTTCCTCGTCCTCTCGTTCGCTGGGAACCACTGCTCGCAGGGTAAGCTTTAAAAAAACCTCTTTTTCAAAAGTGACGGTGGTCATGCGATTTCCCGCCAAGAAAAACGCCAGTTGCCCAAAAGCACCGCGCGATTCCCCCCAAGAAAAGATGGCATTCTCCACCCCCGGTCGGGTTGTCTTGCGACTCCTTTCCCCCTCCTCCAGAGTCTGTACAGACGGACGGACGTACGCTGACGTCACAACCAAAATTTCTCGGATCGATAGATTACCAAATTTCCTTAGCAATGGTGCTCCGCTATAGGTGAGAAAAGCTGCATGCATAGTGATGACAAGCCGGAAAACTTTGGCTTGCGTGGAAGCTTTCTCTGCAGAAATTGTTGTTAACAAAAAAAACACGGGTAAAATCACTGGCAATGTACAATCCGTAAGAATTACTAAAGGTAAAATGGAAAATGGAATGGCATCCAAACTTAGTTGAACTTTTCATCTTCCTGGTAGCATAAGATAGTGAAAATTTTCTAACGGTTTCTTACGCACACTTTTTCAGTCAATGGAAGTCTAAGAAAAGCCTAACGCATGCCATTCCATTTGGTAAATAAGCTAAATAAAAAGGATCCAGTTTAGCAAAAGCACGACTTGGAGCCTTTAAAGGCGAATTAGCTGTGAGGTGCAAATATTTAAGCTGGGGAGTTTTCGAGTTTCAAAACGACAATTCAAGTGATGTGTTGTTAGGACGATAGGCCTTATTTGGTCCCTGAAGCAAACAGCACAAAAACGCTTTTAAATTTTTACAAAAAACTGCAATTAATTATCTACAATTCAAGAAGTATTGCTCTACCGAAATGTCAAAACTCTTCAACACTGTCGCCTTTTGTTAATAGCAGACTGCTTTTAAATTTTATTCGCTTTCGCCTTCTCTTTAAAAAGAATATACGCCAGCTAACCCTTTCTCTCCTTTTTATAAAGACAAAAAATAAAAAACATAAATTCTCTGCTCTGTTTTAAGACAAGAAATTAAATATGTAGGAAAAAGTCTGGCAATTTATAATTCGTATTTTTAGATGGGCAACAAAATTTGAATACAAATTTTCCCCTCTGCACTACACTGCTTTCATTCCTCAATAGTTTTTTATCTAAAGTGTATTTCAGTAAACCCATTTCTAGAATGTTCCCACTAATTTTTTTAATTAAGCTGTACGTGGACTGCAACTTTTCGAGCTACTATCCGGCTGATCTTCAAAATTTTCATTTTGCACATGAATCAAATCTAATAACGTAAACAATAGAAACCCCTGAAACTGAGAATTCCCCAACCAATGCAACAAGTTATGTACCAGGGTGAAACCTTGTAGTTTCTCTTAGGCTTCAATATGTTTAAGTTATAGTTTGGTTCTCAATAAAGACCGAGTATCAATGTTGTTGTTATCACTAGTATATTACAGCCTATTAGACGTCACTTTATGTTCCACAACTCATCATTATTCAACAACGTAGAAAGGCCACTTTGCTTTAAGGTGATTCCATCGAAGAAGAAGTTGTAATGAGAATTTGTTGAAACTTTGCACAGTTATTAATTACACCTAGGACATAAAAAAAATAAAATGAAAAGAGGGGGTCACCGTGACTGATTTCATGCTACAGGGCTGTAGTATATAGGTACTTTGCTAGCTTTCGACAGCAATATTAAAAAGCCTTCCCTTGTACCAGAGACACCCACTACTTCAACAACGTTATTACTAGCAATGAAATATAGGCATTATTCTTATGATAGAAGGACAATGTTACAGTAAAACGTCTCAAAGTTGCGGTAAAAAAATGAAACTAATGAAATGATAGGCAAATCGAACGTCTGCACGGTTCCAGTGAAACTCATAAAATCTGACTGTAACAGTGAATCAACCGGAATATTTTCAGAATTGAATAACGAAAAATTCTTCAAATTTGAATATATCATGTCAAGTCGTATTTTCCTTAAACAAATGGAATAAAAAAGTGGGGTCACCGAGTTCGTTTGGGAGAAAACTACCATTTATTTCGCTGAACAGCTTAGCTTTCGTAGAAAAGCTTTCATATCAAGTTCCGAACGTGCGCGCGCTCATGCGCGCTCTAATCACGCAAAAAATAATGCGCATTGAGGATGCGCAATGCAATTGAATGGAATCACCTTAAGCGAAAGCGTCTACCGAACAGGGGCACCCAACGGTTCGTTTCGGGAAATATCTGTTCGCAAGGCCTAAATTGCCTGAGATATTCGGATTTAATTGCAGTGAAAACTAGAGATTTATTTGGCGAAACATCACCTCAGACTGTCATAACAAGGGGACGGATTAATTCCTATTGTTTTCGGAGGGACAAATATGTCGTTTAGTGTGTAAAATAAAGCCGGGTAGCATTTTCGGAGAGCTATCAGCAGCTTGCAAATGCAGCGGATAGGATTCTGTTTCCTACAATTTTCTGCGGCCTAAATTTCCAGCTGAAAATTCCGAACAGATCAACCTGTGTTAGTTTACACAACTTTGCCTTTCAAAAGCGCTAACTTAGCGCTAATAATCTAAGAAAGTAGAAATGATATTACAAGTCTTTTGATAAAATTGTCTCGTTGGGTGTCCCTGTCCGAAGAAATTTATTACAGCTTATTAATGTTTGGAAATCATTTGTGAAATCATTTTCATGTATCTTCCGTACAAATAACTAAAGGTAAAATGGAATATGGAAGTGGATCCAAAAATTGGCTGAAGTCTTCAAATGCCTGGTAGCGTCAATACCAGGTAGTTTTTACACACATATTTTCAATCAGTTACCTTTAAAACGTAATGCAAGACTAAGAAAAGACTACTGCTTGACTTGCCAGTTTCTAAATAACAATAAAATACATCCAGTTCTGCAAAAGCTCTACAACTAAGCGTTTGAAGACAAGCTAGGGGCTGCAAAGTACTACTGAAGACACAGTTTGTTTGTAGAGGAACTCAAAACAAAAATTCGTGTGACGTTTTGTTTAGACAATCTTAGTTATTTGGTATCTCCTTGATTACAAAGAAAACTGAAAGCGCAGTTTTCATGGAAGAATATTACAGTCGATCTATGAGAAGGACAGATAGCTCACATCCTCGGAGACCCAGGGGCAGATAGTCGGGTTAAGAGACACTGATAAAAACCGGCGAAATCGGTGCGAGCTGAAACCTGGTGCGAGCGAAAGTTTGAAAGACGGGCGAGAGAGCCCCTGGGCGATTACCTTTAACGGACTAGTTCAAGAGCCCATTCGCGTTCTTGCTTCTGTTTGAGCACAAATTCTGAGGCATTGTATTCTTTGTGCCCAATCAGCGATCAGCTTATTTCACCGTTCCTTTCGTGACGTTATATACAGAGTGTAACTTTGCTAAACCTTTTACCCAGATCTCAAACACTCGTGCCTACTGAAATCAACTTTCTGTCTCGCTCGTTCGCTAGGCTTACCATCGAAGAAAGTTTTAGTAAAATGGGACCCAAAAAGCCGAGAAATCGAGAAATTTGGAAAGGGTACTCAAGGAAAAAGAAAACAACAAGCACGAAAATCAGATTGAGGTATTGTGAAAAGTTCACACCTTAGGTGTGAACTTTAAGAAGCGTGCAGTTAGGATTTACGTGCGATCCACAGCTCGTCTTTGCGTTTGCTCCAAACTGGACGCTTCTAAAAGTTCACACCTAAGGTGTGAACTTTTCACAATACCTCAACCTTATTTTCGTACTTGTTGTTTTCTTTTTCCTTGAGTACCCTTTCCAAATTTCTCGATTTCTCGGCTTTTTGGGTCCAATTTTACTAAAACTTTCTTCAATGGTAGGCCTATTGAACGAGCGAGACAGAAAGTTGATTTCAGTACGCACGAGTGTTTGAGATGTGGGTAAAAGGTTTAGCAAAGTTACACTCTGTATAAGACGTCACGAAAGGAACGGTGAAATAAGCTGACGCTGATTGGGCACAAAAAATACAATGCCACAAAATTTGTGCTCAATCAGAAGCAAGAACGCAAATGGGCTCTTGAACTAGGCCATTAAAGGTAATCATCGCCCAGGGGCTCTCCCGACCGTCTTGTAAACTTTCGCTCGCACCAGGCTTTTCGCCCGTTTTATCAGTGTCTCTCACCCCGACTATCTGCCCCCGGGTCTCCGAGGAGGGATAGCTCATTGCCTCTCACTAAAATTGATAGAAATTTTCACCATGCTTAATTGCCAAATGCACCTGTGAACAAATTTCACGATGAGTAATATGCTGCATTCTGAGTCGTTGTTTACTACGGGTATACTTTTTTGGGAAGAAATAACTGAGCGGATGAAAGTTATTTTATTTATACACTGCTCCTACAATGATACATCTCCCCACCGAAGCCAGTAACTAATGAGATTTAAGTGCTTGTTTTCTGTTTTCGTTTTTTTTTTTTTTGTTCGTTTTTCAACCTTACAGATGTACAAAGCTACATAATATATAAAGAATTTTGAAGGTTTCTCAGATAGGTCTGTAGGCCAACGTCTCAAGCAATATCCAAATTAGTAGCACGTTTTGTAAATTAGAACTGTGTGTGGACTGCAACCTTTGAGCTACTAATTGGTTGTCCTTTAAAAAATTTCCATTTATCATATGAATAAAAACATCACCTAAAAATGTTTTAAAAACCTCTGAACTCGGAATTTATTTTTCATCAACAACCCCTCTCAATCCAGTAACCGATGTGTTGAAACACACCCTTTTTGCTTGTTATCAGCGTAAAAACTAGATGTTTTTAGGTTTGAATTTGATCGCGTATCAAATGTGTGTTTTTTAATCGTTAATATTATATTTATTGATCTGTCAATTATTTTGCACAATTCATCGTTATTCGACAACGCAAGAACACACTTTTTTATATCCTTTTAATTGATGCAGATGGATTGTTCCCTCGTTTGATCAGGAGCCACTACAAAGCTATTGTCAATAAGATAAGTTAAGTGAAAAAACATACAATCGCGAACAAAAGAAGGATATCGATGGCAAAGTCCCAAATATGTTTTTTTATCCTTTCGGTTCAGTTCAGTACTATTAATTCTAGCCGATGTGTACGGTGAGGGCTGTATAGGCCCTGTGGCAGCATAATTAACTCTGAAGTAAAATATGTCTTTTCTTCCCGAATCAAAGGTTTCTTACTAGCTTATTTTGGTGGCTAAATAATGTCATGTTTCCATAAATATTGCTTTTAAGTTATTGCAAGTTGTTGAGTTGTCAAATGTTTAGTTCAGTGAAACAGTTTTTGCCTGAAAAGAAAGAGACCTCAAACAGGCTGTTCGACTTCCGATGGAAAAAGGAAATGTCACTTGAAATTTTACTTGTTGGTCGTCGTGCCTTATGTCATGTTTGTGGTTATTATCGCTTAGTTTTAACATTTCGGTGGCTTAAATACAAGTGAGAAAAGCTGCATGCATAATGACGATAAGCGGGAAAGCTTTGGCTTACGAGGAAGCTTTCTCTGCAACAATTTTTAACAGCCAAGTGTTGTTAACAAAAAAAAAAAACCAACGAGTGAAATCATTTGCAATGTACCTTCCGTGAGAATTACAAAAGGTAAAATGGAAAATGGAATGGAACCCAAAACTTAGTTGAATTTTTCATCTTCCTGGTAACATAAGACAATGAAAATTTTCTGAACACCGGTTTATACCAGCTGTTCCTCTGTGTTTAGCTGATCGGTTTTTTTTATCAGGATAAATAAAGACATTATTATTCTTACGCACACCTTTTCGGTCAATTAAAATTTTAAAACGTAGTGGAAGTCTAAGAAAGGCTAACGCTTGCCATGCCATTTGGTAACTCAGCTAAATAAAAAGATCCAAGCTAAACAAAAAGAACCCAGTTTAGCACAAGCAAGACTTGGCGCTTTTAAAGGTGAATTAGCTGTGAGCTGAAAACACATAAGCTGGGGCCTTTTCGAGGAGGAACTCAAAACGAACGAATTCGAGTGATGTCTCGTTTAGACGATATTTCTTATTTGGTCAAGCAAACGGCACAAAAACGTTTCTAATTTTTTACAAAAAAGCTACAATTAATTATCCACAATTAAGGAAGTCTTTAACACTGTCGCCTTTTATTAATAGCAGACCGCTTTAAAATTTTGTTCGCTTTCGTCTTCTTTTAAATTAAAAGAATACGCCGGTTAACCTTTTCAGTCTCTCCTTTTCACAAAGCGCAGTTTTCATGGAAGGATATTACAGTCGATCTATGAGAAGGACAGATAGCTCATTGCCTCTCACTAAACTTGATAGAAATTTTCACCATGCTTAATTACCAAATGTACCTGTGAACAAATTTCACGATGAGTAACATGCTGCAATCTGAGTCGTTTTTTACTACGGGTATACTTTTTTTGGAAGAAATAACTGAGCGGATGAAAGATATTCTATTTATACACTGCTCCTACAATGATACATCTCCCACCAAAGCCAGTAACTAATGAGATTTAAGTGCTTGTTTTTTGTTTTCGTTTTTTTTTTTTGTTTTTTTTTGTTTTTCAACCTTACAGATGTACAAAGCTACATAATATATAAAGAATTTTGAAGGTTTCTCAGATAGGTCTGTAGGCCAACGTCTCAAGCAATATCCAAATTAGCAGCACGTTTTGTAAATTAGAACTGTGTGTGGACTGCAACCTTTGAGCTACTAATTGGTTGTCCTTTAAAAAATTTCCATTTATCATATGAATAAAAACATCACCTAAAAATGTTTTAAAAACCTCTGAACTCGGAATTTATTTTTCATCAACAACCCCTCTCAATCCAGTAACCGATGTGTTGAAACACACCCTTTTTGCTTGTTATCAGCGTAAAAACTAGATGTTTTTAGGTTTGAATTTGATCGCGTATCAAATGTGTGTTTTTTAATCGTTAATATTATATTTATTGATCTGTCAATTATTTTGCACAATTCATCGTTATTCGACAACGCAAGAACACACTTTTTTATATCCTTTTAATTGATGCAGATGGATTGTTCCCTCGTTTGATCAGGAGCCACTACAAAGCTATTGTCAATAAGATAAGTTAAGTGAAAAAACATACAATCGCGAACAAAAGAAGGATATCGATGGCAAAGTCCCAAATATGTTTTTTTATCCTTTCGGTTCAGTTCAGTACTATTAATTCTAGCCGATGTGTACGGTGAGGGCTGTATAGGCCCTGTGGCAGCATAATTAACTCTGAAGTAAAATATGTCTTTTCTTCCCGAATCAAAGGTTTCTTACTAGCTTATTTTGGTGGCTAAATAATGTCATGTTTCCATAAATATTGCTTTTAAGTTATTGCAAGTTGTTGAGTTGTCAAATGTTTAGTTCAGTGAAACAGTTTTTGCCTGAAAAGAAAGAGACCTCAAACAGGCTGTTCGACTTCCGATGGAAAAAGGAAATGTCACTTGAAATTTTACTTGTTGGTCGTCGTGCCTTATGTCATGTTTGTGGTTATTATCGCTTAGTTTTAACATTTCGGTGGCTTAAATACAAGTGAGAAAAGCTGCATGCATAATGACGATAAGCGGGAAAGCTTTGGCTTACGAGGAAGCTTTCTCTGCAACAATTTTTAACAGCCAAGTGTTGTTAACAAAAAAAAAAAACCAACGAGTGAAATCATTTGCAATGTACCTTCCGTGAGAATTACAAAAGGTAAAATGGAAAATGGAATGGAACCCAAAACTTAGTTGAATTTTTCATCTTCCTGGTAACATAAGACAATGAAAATTTTCTGAACACCGGTTTATACCAGCTGTTCCTCTGTGTTTAGCTGATCGGTTTTTTTTTATCAGGATAAATAAAGACATTATTATTCTTACGCACACCTTTTCGGTCAATTAAAATTTTAAAACGTAGTGGAAGTCTAAGAAAGGCTAACGCTTGCCATGCCATTTGGTAACTCAGCTAAATAAAAAGATCCAAGCTAAACAAAAAGAACCCAGTTTAGCACAAGCAAGACTTGGCGCTTTTAAAGGTGAATTAGCTGTGAGCTGAAAACACATAAGCTGGGGCCTTTTCGAGGAGGAACTCAAAACGAACGAATTCGAGTGATGTCTCGTTTAGACGATATTTCTTATTTGGTCAAGCAAACGGCACAAAAACGTTTCTAATTTTTTACAAAAAAGCTACAATTAATTATCCACAATTAAGGAAGTCTTTAACACTGTCGCCTTTTATTAATAGCAGACCGCTTTAAAATTTTGTTCGCTTTCGTCTTCTTTTAAATTAAAAGAATACGCCGGTTAACCTTTTCAGTCTCTCCTTTTCACAAAGCGCAGTTTTCATGGAAGGATATTACAGTCGATCTATGAGAAGGACAGATAGCTCATTGCCTCTCACTAAACTTGATAGAAATTTTCACCATGCTTAATTACCAAATGTACCTGTGAACAAATTTCACGATGAGTAACATGCTGCAATCTGAGTCGTTTTTTACTACGGGTATACTTTTTTTGGAAGAAATAACTGAGCGGATGAAAGATATTCTATTTATACACTGCTCCTACAATGATACATCTCCCACCAAAGCCAGTAACTAATGAGATTTAAGTGCTTGTTTTTTGTTTTCGTTTTTTTTTTTGTTTTTTTTTGTTTTTCAACCTTACAGATGTACAAAGCTACATAATATATAAAGAATTTTGAAGGTTTCTCAGATAGGTCTGTAGGCCAACGTCTCAAGCAATATCCAAATTAGCAGCACGTTTTGTAAATTAGAACTGTGTGTGGACTGCAACCTTTGAGCTACTAATTGGTTGTCCTTTAAAAAATTTCCATTTATCATATGAATAAAAACATCACCTAAAAATGTTTTAAAAACCTCTGAACTCGGAATTTATTTTTCATCAACAACCCCTCTCAATCCAGTAACCGATGTGTTGAAACACACCCTTTTTGCTTGTTATCAGCGTAAAAACTAGATGTTTTTAGGTTTGAATTTGATCGCGTATCAAATGTGTGTTTTTTAATCGTTAATATTATATTTATTGATCTGTCAATTATTTTGCACAATTCATCGTTATTCGACAACGCAAGAACACACTTTTTTATATCCTTTTAATTGATGCAGATGGATTGTTCCCTCGTTTGATCAGGAGCCACTACAAAGCTATTGTCAATAAGATAAGTTAAGTGAAAAAACATACAATCGCGAACAAAAGAAGGATATCGATGGCAATCGATGTCCTTTAAAAAATTTCCATTTATCATATGAATAAAAACATCACCTAAAAATGTTTTAAAAACCTCTGAACTCGGAATTTATTTTTCATCAACAACCCCTCTCAATCCAGTGACCGATGTGTTGAAACACACCCTTTTTGCTTGTTATCAGCATAAAAACTAGACGTTTTTAGGTTTGAATTTGATCGCGTGTCAAATGTGTGTTTTTTACTCGTTAATATTATATTTATTTATCTGTCAATTATTTTGCACAATTCATTGTTATTCAACAACGCAAATTGATGCAGATGGATTGTTCCCTCGTTTGATCAGGAGCCACTGCAAAGCTATTGTCAATAAGGTTAGTTATGTAAAAAAATACAATCGCGAACAAAAGAAAGATACCGGTGGCAATGTCTCGATTAAGCGTTTTTATCCCTTTGATCCAGTTCAGTACTATTAATTCTAGCCGATATGTATGGTGAGGGCTGTATAATAGGTCCTGTGTCAGCATAATTAATTCTGAAGTGAAAGATGTTTTTTCTTCCCGAGTCGAAGGTTCCTCGCTAACCTTATTTTTGGTGGCTAGCTAATGTCACGTTTCCAAAAATATTGCTTTGAACTTATCGCAATTTGTTTAGTTGTCAAATGTTTAGTTCAGTGAAACAGTTTTTGCCTGAAAAGAAAGAGAACTCAAGCAGGCTGTTTGACTTACAGTGAAAAAATGAAATGTTACCGTTAAAGTTTTACTTGTTGGGTGTCGAGCCTTATGTCATGTTTGTGGTTATTATTGCCTAGTTTTAACATTTCGGTGGCTTAAATATAAATGAGAAAAGCTGCATGCATAATGATGATAAGCTGGGAAAGCTTTGGCTTACGCGGGAACTTTCTCTGCAGAAATGTTTAACAGCGAATTGTTGTTAAGAAACACAGGGGTGAAATCATTTGTAATGTACCTTTATTGAGAATTAATACAGGCAAATTGGAATGGAATCCAAAACTTAGATAAATTTTTCATCTTCCTGTTAGCATAAGAAACGCTTTGTTACGCACACTTTTTCGGTCAATTAAAATGTTAAAACGTAGTGGAAGTCTAAAAAAAGGCTAACGCTTGACATGCCATTTGGTAAATCAGCTAAATAAAAAGGATCCAGTTTAGCAAAAGTACGACTTGGCGCTTTTAAAAGCGAATTATCTGTGAGCTGCAAAGATCTAAGCTGGGGCATTTTCTAGGAGGAACACAAAACGACAATTCGAGTGATGTGTTGTTCAGACGATAGTCCTTATTTGGTCAAGCAAACGGCAGAAAAACGTTTTTAAATTTTTACAAAAAAGCTGCGATCAATTATCTACAATTCAGGCAGTATTGCCTTTCCGAAATGTCAAAACTGTTTAACATTGTCGCCTTTTTTAATAGCAGACCGCCTTGAAATTTTGTTCGCTTTCGACTTCTTTAAGAAGAATACGCCAGTTAACCTTTTCTCTCCTTTTTATAAAAAAAAAAAAATATATATATATATATATATATATATATATATATATATATCTACCTGATTTTATGAAAACCGGGCCAGCCTGCAAAACTGCAGTTGTACTGACATGCTAAGGAAAATGCCTCGCTTTGCCTGAAAGTACACTCTGCAAGCTATTTCTTACCACCTGAGGTCATCTAGTAGCCATCAAACAGCTAATCTAGTCTTGAATCAGTGCTCTGCAGCTATTTTCAGCTCTTCAACATTAAACCACCTGCAAATCAGAGTGTCGAGCTCAGGGAGTGAACATGTACAAACACTAACCTACATGTATGCTGTCCCATCCCTCCCCCACTGTCTGACATTTGCCGTCTGAGGTGTCAACTCACTGGCACGGCGACGGCTAACAGCTCCGGCAAAAAGGAGCTATTCATCTGAGTGCAAAACAGCTTAGCAAGCGGCTCGGAAGTAAGTCAGTGTGCTTGACTTGCAAGAATAATAACCAAAAAATCGGTAGAGATTAAACTAAAGACCCGAGTTTTGACCAACCCTACCCCCCCTGGATTGAGATGGGGGGACCCCAAATGCAGGTGGTCTGTTAGCCCTGTCCCCGTAGAGTTGCTGGGAACTAGCCTTGACAGTCCCCCCCCTAGAAAATAAACCGCTAGCCTAAGGTGGACTCGCTGCCGATGGCAGCGAGTCCACCCGAGGCGCGGAGTAAAATTAGTGATTCCGTTTTCAAAAATCCAGGTATATATATATACACCCGTTTTCAAGAACATTGCAACTTGAAAAATATATATACATATATATATACCTTTTGTTTTCATATTTATTCTTTTGTTTTCGCGTTGTGAAAACAAAAGATGTATATATGTATATATATTTTTCAAGTTGCAATGTTTTTGAAAACGGGTGTATATATATATATATAACTAACTGCAGACAGTACTGTTTCGGCCTTCTGGGCCTCATCAGTGCAGTGCTGATGCTGGAATTGAGGTAAGCGGCTATATAGCCACCTTAGACGATCCCACACATGTGGTATCATCGTACCATGTCAGAGTGCTCAAACTAGTAAACTAGTGAGCTACGCATATATATATGTAAATGTCAAGTTCTCTGCTCTGTTTTATCACAAGAAATTAAATACGTAGAAAAATGGCCGGCAATTAATAATTCGTATTTTAAGGTGGGCAGCAAAATTTTGAATACAAATTCCCCCCTCTGCGCTGCATTGCTTTCATCCTCAATATTTTGTTGTCACAAGTGTAATTCAGTAAACCCATTTCTAGAATGTTTCCGGCAATTTTTTTATTAAGCTATACGTGGAATGCAACGGCTTTCGAGCTACTATCCGGCTGATCTTCAAAATGTTTATTTTGCACATGAATCAACTGATCTAATAACGTAAAAAAATAGAAACCCCTGAAACTGGGAGATAAAGTTTCTCAGTAACCTCGGAACCTCTTGTGAATTCCATAACCAATGCAATAAGTTATGTACCAGGGTAAAACCTACTAGTTTCTCTTAGGCTTGAACTTGTTTAAGTTATATTTTTGTTCTTAATGAAGACCGAGTGTCAATGTTGCTGTTATCGTTAATAACCAATACAACAAGTTATGTACCAGGGTAAAACCTACTAGTTTCTCTTAGGCTTGAACTTGTTTAAGTTATATTTTTGTTCTTAATGAAGACCGAGTGTCAATGTTGCTGTTATAGTTAATGTTACAGCCTATCAGCAGTCATTTATGTTCCACATAAATGAAGAAACGTAAAAAGGCCACTTTGCTTTAAGCGAAAGCGTTTTCCGAACAGGGGCACCCAACGGTTCGTTTCGGGAAATGTCTGTTCGCAAGCCTAAATTGCCTGAGATATTCGGATTTAATTGCAGTGAAAACTAGAATAACAAGTGGACGGATTAATAATAGGAAAGGAAATTTTGTTTCAGATATGTTTTTTTTTTATTCAATCTGATTAATCAACCAAAATCAGTCTCAAAGGAGTAAGACTTGCCATGATAAACGATTTTAGGTAGATTAGCTAATTCCTATTGTTTTCGGAGGGACAAATATGTCGTTTAGTGTGTAAAATAAAACCAGGTAGCATTTTCGGAGGGCTATCAGAAGCTTGCAAATTCGGCGGATAGGATTCTGTTTCCTACAATTTTGTGCGGGCTAAATTTCCAGCTGAAAACTCCGATCAGATCAACCTGTATTAGTTTACACAAATTTGCCTTTAAAAAGCGCTAAAATAATCTAAGCAAGTAGAAAATGATATTACAAGTATTTCGCTAAATTGTCTCGTTGGGTGCCCCTGTCCGAAGAAATTTGTTACAGCGTACTACTATTCCAAAATCATTTGTGAAATCATTGTCATGTATCTTCCGTAAAAATAACTAAAGGTAAAATGGAAAATGGAAATGGATCTGGCTGAAGTCTTCAAATGCCTGGTAGCGTAACACCACGTAGTTTGAACTGTTTTTTATACACGTATTTTCGATCTTTTAAATTACTTTTAAAACGTTATGCGAGACTGAGAAAAGACTAGTGCTTGACATGCCAGTTTCTAAATAACGATAAAGTACATCCAATTGTGCAAAAGCGCGACTTATAGTGTTTTAAGACACGCTATGAGCTGCAAAGTTCTAAGCCACAGTTTGTTTTGCAGAGGAACTCAAAACGAAAACTCGTGTGACGCTTTGTTCAGATAATTTTAACTATTTGGTATCATCTTGATTATAAAGAAAAAGATTGTAGTTTTCGTGGAAGGATCGGATATTACAGTCGATCTATGACAAGGACAGTTAACTAATTGCCTGTCACTAAACTTGATAGAAATTTTCACCATGCTTAATTACCAAATGCATCTTTGAACAAATTTTACGGGTTTACATTTTTGGCAGAAATAACTGAATTTTCGGTGTCGACTGGTTTTATGTTATATACTGAAACCAGGTTAACTTAGTATGAAAATGGAATATGTTGCAAAGAGTTTTGTATAAGCCTGATTCTTACAAACACTTGCACTAAAGCAAAATTTACCAGATTTGTGAGGAATCTAGAAACTACTGGTACCGGATTTGTTTTCGGGTTTACATAAACCGCAACAGTAAATCCGGAATATTTTATTGCATAACCGGGTTTTTCAGTGAATTCAATTACTTTGCACGCTAACGTCAAGTCGAAGAATTGCAGACAAATGCAGAAGTCCCTCTTTTCAAACGTCGATTTACATGGATTTTTTTCTTTCAAAATATAAGAATTTGGTGTCAAAATGTTCAGTAGATCCCAGGCTTTTTAGGTCTTCCCGTTCATCTTAACATTACGCATAATCTAAATAATGCATCCGCTAAACGGCAATGACCGCGCGGCCCATCAGCGATGAGTCCAGTCACGGCTGCTATCGAGTATGACATTTTCGAAGCCCGATTTACATAGATTTTCTTTCACTTTTTTGACATATTTCAACATTTCTATAGAGTGATAACTTAAATAAATGCTTCAATCACAAGTGGCCGAAATAGACTGTCTGGAGTTAGTGAAACTTGACAAATGTGAAATGCATTAACCAACATTTACACTTCGTTTTATTGACGTTGCTGTTTGGTCTTACGCGTTTCTGGTATTGAGGTTTCCTATTGAGTCCATTCTCTAGATTGTAGTTATTGAATCGATTCTGTAGATTGATTGATTCACTATTATTTGAATACGATAATTTCATAAGTTTACAAAACTTATTTACATGAAAGCTGTATAGATTGCAGTTTTAAAACAGTTCATTTTTTGATAACACCCAGAAATAAGGTGAGGTTATTCGGTAACAGGGGAAAATAAGGTAGGATTCATTATTGTAATGACTGTAATACGGCACTCAGTAAAAAAGAGAAGAAATACAAAAATACAAAGGGAAAAAACCGTTAATCAATGACCCCCGTTCACCAAGACCCATGTCAAAAAACAATTCTAACCACCTTAATTAATACTGTAATGCTTTTTTTTTTCAGGTACCAGCGACACAATTTCTTCGACGCAAGAAATGGACACCAACATTTCTGTAAATGTCTCGAGCTCGAGCTGTCTTCATCTTCTTTCTGATCCTGATTTTAGTCAAGCTTCGCAACGTTTTACAATGAACCTGGTGACAGCCATCATCAACATCATCACTGCTCCATTCGCTGTTGTTACAAATGTAGTGGTTGTCATCGCCATATTTAGCTGCTCGCGTTTACGAACTCCTTCAAATCTGTTAATAGGTTGCTTGGCGGTGTCTGACATTCTTGTTGGTCTGACTGTGCAGCCAGGTTATATAACTTACAGGCTCATGGAAAATCAACTTCGTTCAGTTCCTTGTTTTGTGAGAGTCGTCTACGCCTCTTCATTCTACCTTTGCTTTGGTGTTTCTTTTATGACTCTTAGCGCTGTAAGTTATGAAAGATTCGTGGCGGTTCGCTTGCATGCAAGGTACAACGAATATTTCTCCTCAAGGCGTGTTGTGAATTACATGTTAGGTATCTGGCTTCTAAATAGTTTGCTATCCGCTTTACAGTGGGCCAAAATTAGTCAGGTAGCAGTAGGCATGCATCTGGTTCTTTGGCTGATTTGTCTTATTGTTTCGGTGGCAACTCAAATTGGAGTTTTATTTGTTGTCCGGCGCAATCGACGACAAGTTCAGCCCCATCTTCAAGGTGCCAACAATGTACAAAGACAAATAAGGGAAACGAAGCTTGCAAGAAGCATCTCGATAATCATTGGAATTTATTTAATTCTGAACTTTCCTGTGTTATTTGTGTCATTTTATAATGTTATTTTGAAACTCGATTTAAAAACCAACAACCACTACAGCTGGACTGAAACATTGGCTTTCCTTAATTCGTGTTCAAATCCTTTCATTTGTTGTTGGAAGAATCGTCAGATTCGCCAAAAAGTTAGGGCTTTGTTGAAAAGAGTATTCTGTTGGATATCAGACAGTGGAGAGAACAATTAATAACTTCTGAGGCAGAAAACTGAAGAGGATAATAGCAGCAGTAAATAAACGAAGAAATAAATATTCGTTGAACTCTTAAAATCCGAAGACCGATAAACAATAAGCTAAAGAGACAAAGAATAAATATATTCTTGGTTTTCATCATTATGGGAAAATGAGTTGGCTTGCATGAGCAACATCTAGATACAAAGGAGTGAAAAAGTAGGTAAAAACAAACAACGATGCCAATTTCTGGGTCTGTAGTAGTCTTCATAACAAAGTCATCGAGAAAATAATTTTTATAAAACTACAAGATACAGAATGCGTCCGCCATGTTAGTGTTCCTCTTTGGGGCACCAATGTGGCGGCCATCAAAGACATTACAAGAAATGGGCAGCTAATGAAATCAACATTCCTAGTTTCTCTTCACACTTATGGCGGTGACATTTTTACGTTATTATGATACTTGAAAATTGAAAGTAACGCAAACGTATCGGTTTTATGTCATTTTGAGAATTCCTGTGTTTCAAGGTGCCACGAATTTCATCCAATTTCAAACTGTTTTATTTGTAAAACGAAGCAATTTATCGACATGAAACTTTCCTTGATTTATCTTACTAGACTAGTGTGTTGGACATATTAGAAGTGTAGCTTTGTGGCGGCCTTAGTTTACGTTTCAGAATTTTGATGACGACACATGAACACCAGCAATAAATATAATGTCTAAGTTCATCAGAACAGGTGTTAGTAAAAATGCTCAAAATGTAGAGTGGGTATTTTCTATACTATTTTCTATACTATTTTCTATTTTCTATACTATGGGTTTTCCTTACTTTTTATTGTCATTTTTCGTATCGCTTTCTCGCTTCATTGTATGGAACGCCCGAGACCGCTATATTAGGTAGCTCGGTTATGCCGCGGTTCCGGCACAAAACTAAATACAAAATTTTTAAAACAACAAAAATCCAATACAAAATTTCAAAACGTTTTATTTGCTGCGTTTTTTTTGTTTTTGTTTACTTTTATTGCTCGACCCAGGAGGTTTTCGAGCAAAGGTGGGAGGAGTGTGGCGAGAGGATTTACTGTTATTTCGTTTATTTGCTTTAGCTGATAAAAATATAAAAACCAACGTAGAAAACTACAAACTCTTTCAAGCAAAGTTCAAAAGCCGTAAATACAACCTGTTGTTATTTACTATTTTGACTGTTTTGTCCGATCATAATTGTAATAAGTGTTCAAGCTGTAACTCAACCTGTTAGAAGCCGTGATCTACCTGTGTACTTTTAAAGTAGTTGATGTTTTAGAATAAGCTTAGGTTTCGTCCAATAGACTTTCAGAAATGATTGGTATATTCTGTAAACTAACTCGTTAAGATATGACGGAATTCGCATCGCACCATTGGTTTAGACTTGCAAGTGCTTTGTAAAATTTTCTTTGTTTATGTTTCGACTGTGCTCTAGGTATAGTCTTGGTATTAAACCTCTACGTTGGAGCCAAGTTATGTGTGAATTACTGTCTCAAAGATATTCACTTGCCGCAATAGATTCCGGCCTTCCGCAGCCAGCGAGTGTCCCCAGGAAAAAGCCTCTCTCAAAGAGTTTTCATAGGGCTTTGCCGTCCGTCCGTTCACAAGTTTGTCATAGCAAAAACCTGTTTTAACATTAGTAATTTGGGAATGGGGGTTGAAAAGCATCGAAGCTTCAGTGTTATAAGGTCAAGAAGTGTTTGTGATTCCTTGATTCGCTCTGACGAAGGGCTAACGCTCGAAACGTCGGCTTTCAATCTACCTTTTGTCAACTCAGTTTCACGTCCCCACCTACGCAGCACCACAGTTTCTTTAGAAACTAACCCCCTTGTATTTTTCTGGAACTTAGTTCGTGAATTTTTCGAAAACGTTTAAACTTCAGGTGTCCCTTATTTGAGGTTGCGGCTTGTCTGCCGGTTTTTGTAAACAGCCTCTTTGGCTGTAAAACATCGATTGTGGAAATCGCCAAGCAACTCGCATGGATTTTGCTCATTTTGTGAATATGGTGCTCTCGAAGAAAAGAAAAAAGGAAACAAAAACGAAAGAAAGGAAAAGAAGAAAAAGCAAAAAAGAGAAGGACAATACCATCGAAATGGACCAGACTGCAAAATGTTTGTTCATTTCTGTACCATAATTAACTTACCTATAAAGAAACTGTACCGTACATAAAGACCTAAACTACTGAAGCAGTTGGAAAGGATTTTTTCAAAAAAAAAAAAACCACGAACCAGGCATTCCATAACTTTGTTAACTGATACTATCGGAGCGATTTTCTTATGATCTTGAAAAGCTGTTTCCCAAGCTAACTGTGTGCGATTTGTTTAATCCAACAGTAGCTGAAAGGACTACAACAACTTTTGCCCGTTTCCCGCTAAAAATATTCCTACTTTGCAAGAGCAATATTGGATTGAGCTATCCGGAATGCTGAAAAGCGAGTGACGTCATCCGCTCGGTTTCCTTTGCACGTTCGGTAAACCAACAGAAGGTGTGCACGTCCACCTCAGTTCCTCAAACCAGTCAATTTCTTCCTTTCGTTTGTTGTTTTGGTTGCGTTTCCGCATATAAATCATTTCAAGGACATACGAAAAACATTCAAACAATCGTTGTTCTAATAATAGAGTTAATAACACTAATAATGAAGGACCAATTTTTAAACGTTTTTCTTGATGAATACTTTACAGAGAGCTTTTCGATGGGTTAAAGAAGTAGTCAGGTCTGTCAGCGCAAGGAATGGGCGTTATCGTGCACTTCTGGACGATGGCATGAAAACTTGCACAAAGTGTAATTGTGGTTTGCTTTACAATTTTAGAAGGGTAGCCATGAACTCGAGGTCCCGGACAGGCGCTGAGAGGGCCTTTTAGATAAACCTAATTTGCATATTAATTTTTCAGCGGCAGTGTCCACGTCCCGGTTTGAGAGGGGATTTTAAATCGCAAATAGTTTAAAACCTTCCCGGGTTTAACTTATCCATCCTTGGATGAATGTATGTAAGAAGTTTCAGGAAAAGTTTCCTAAGCACTGGGTTGTTCACAAGAAAAAGCTGAGGTTTTCTGCAATTCCAATAGACCAAACTCATGAGTTGCACAACGCGCTGATGAAGGGAGGAGGCGCTGTTGCTCTTACAGAGAACCCCACGGCATCACAAAGATGGATGGTGGTAGGGTCCGAGATGGTTCGACGTCTCCACGAGTTTGAGTGTACCTTACCCTCCAGTGACAAACCAACCTGCCCGAAACATCACGAGGAAGAACTTTCTCACCAAAAGGCATTCCACAAGCATGTTTGCAGCCTTTTAAACACAATCACTTCGATGGGTAATCCTTTCTGCGAGGACTGTCTAGAGCTTGTTGTAATGGACACGCGCGACTGTGCAGACAGTCCGTTGTAGCAATGGTTCGTACCATCGAGGAGCGAGGAAGAGCACAATACGAGAAGTTTGTGTATCAAAGAGCGGACTGAGAAAGATCAAATAGCGGACTGTGTTGATTCATAACCCAATCAAGAAGAATTGGTTTCCTCTATTTCAGCGTCAGGGATTGAGGAGTACGTCCAAGGCGGCTAAGAAGCTCTCAGTGCTCAAAAGTGACTGTACATTATTCAGTCGACTATACATCGCCAACCAAAATCGCGATGGAGACCTAGGTGAATTTTTCAAGTATGAGAACCTTCCCTTCCCACCTTCACTGTCCGAGTTTTGGGAAAATGTGCTTTTGCAAGAAGTCAGACTTGCTAGTCGGCCTTGAACCCCAGGACCATCATTAGATCCCCAACTACGCATAATGTTTAAGTCTTCGATGGAGCAGCCTTTAAAGGCAAAGTGTAACCTATTAGGTCACGCCGTGCCTTTAGGCACATTTTCCACATTTTCAGAATATACTGAGAAAGTGTTTATAACGTTTTTCGTAAGCCAGCTGCAGAGCTGTGACAGAGTGGATGTTGTATGGGACAGTTATCAAGCAGTCAGTGTGACGGAAGCCATTCGAGGGAAAAGAGGGAAGGGAAAGAGGAAGAAGGTTGCCGATAACACTAAGCTGCCACGCGACTGGCAGAGCTTCATTGAAGACCCGTCAAACAAAGTAGAACTGTTTTATTTTCTATCGGAGAAGATAAATGGCGTCAGGTGTCCCGAAGACAAGTGTATCTATATCACAAGGGGAAAATGTGCTTCCAAGCAGTCCTTTGCAGGCTGTGGAGAAATGCAACCATGAAGAGGCGGACACAAGGATCCTGGTGCATATCAAAGATGCCATCAGCAAAGGAGCGTGGGAATTTCCTGGTCTGCACAGTAGACAAAGACGTCATTTTGTTTCCAGTTGGACACTTCCATGAACTACTTGTCTGGATTGCGTTCGACATTGAGAAGGGTTATCGACGTTATAGCATCAACGCTATATGTGACCATATCGGAGAACAGTAATCCAAAGGGCTTGTTTTTGCTCACGCCTTCACAGGGTGCGACACCAATTCATCCTATCCAATCCCATCCAATTCATGGGAAAGGCAAAAAGTTATGCTGGGCCGCGTTGAATTGCCTTCCTGATATGACGGAGACATTCGTGTTCTTGCAGGATCAGCAATTCGAGCCGCTAGAAAAAGGTTCCCCTCAATTTGAGATGCTAGAAAGATTCACCGTTGTGATCAAAGGCAAAACTAGCTCATTGATATGTGTGAACAACCCCAGGCGGGAGCTATTTACCAAGCAGAACCGTATGCTGGAATGCATCCCTCCAACACAGGTAGGTATCAAAAGTTTTATTTCTCAGAAAAGTTGAAGCTGAAAGATGAACTCTTAATAACTCTTCGTTCTCTCCTTGTCCAAACAGGGATCCCTGCTCCAACATTTTTGTCAGGGAAGGAGTGTGGAACGGCAGTCTAAGCAGCCAGATGGACCTGCCCTCGCCATCCCACTTCGGGTGGACTTGGAGAGATGAAAGCTGGCAGCCGCTGTGGACTAGTACTACTCTGCCAGAGGTCTCCAAAGTTTGCAGTGCCCTTTTAAAATGTGGCTGCAAGAAAGGGTGCACCAAAAGATACAAACGTGTTAAGGCAAATTTACCACGCACAGAGCTTTGCGCATGCTCCGCAGACTGCACAAATGTACCAAACAACATCAACTGATAACTAAATTTCTGTCACAAGTCATCCAATAAGCCTTGGCTCGCTTTTATGAGCGAGAAAATCGCAAAATAGTTATGAAGACTCCCCACTACTTTGCTTGCGGCATGTTGAGATAAAAATAAAGCAGTGTAAACCCATGAAAAGTGAGAATAGCATATTAATCTACTCATAATTCTCTTAGAAGCCTCGAGACTATGCCCTTTATTACTCAATATCGCCGATTCAACAAAGTTTTTAGGAGGATACCGCTGACCGTATCATATGCAAATTAGATATTTCAAATGACGTCCGTACTGCCCCCCCCCCCCACCTGAACTCCAATCAGGTGGCTGCCCTTCTGAAATCATTTGTGACACCCCGAAGACTCACAATGCCAAATTTGGCGCCATCGTCCGAATTTGCACGATCAAAACGCTAACAGACCTGACTAAAGCCATTTTAAAAGGTTTTCATTCGTTTTCACCGCAAACTCATACCGATGATGTTGGGTCATCGTTACACAACATTCATATTGCACACGGCACTCCTAAATGTAGGGGCGCCGGCGTACCAAAAATTTAGGCGGGCCGAGGTATTTTCGGCACGCCAAAAAACGGGCCCATGTACCCAAACTTAGATATCAACTTCCGGGTTGAGATCGAAAGGAAACGGAAATCATCAAAGTACCGGAAGTCGCACACCGGAAATATTGTAGCGCAAAATTGTGGATCCTCGAAGATACTGAAACACTTAGTGTTTTTTCGACACCGTCAAAACGTCTGGAGGTGAATTACGCAGAATCAAATTATAATAAGTCACGGTCGAAAGGGAGGACTGGTAACTCTTGCAAGGACCGAAAGAATTCCACTATTTCTTAGTCGCTGAGATGGTTTTTGCCTGCCATTTTTGAAAACGCTTACGATCCTCGTCTCCAATAAACAAACAACGTGTTCAACCTTACAAGACACTTCTAGCTTTTTAGCCATACACTTATGTCCGCTACAGTATTTTCGGTATGCGACTTCCGGTGCCTTGGTGATTTCCGTTTCCTTTCAATTTCAACCCGTAAAGAACGAGACCCTGGAATCGAAACGAGGTTGGATTCATTTTTGAGCCAGTTTCGATTTACTTTCGTATGCGGTTCGATTAAAGTTTGGCTGCTTCGGTCTTTTGTTGATACATTTGCCCCATCTACAATCGTTTTAATATTTTGTGTACTTCAAGGCGTGCAAAATTAATGAAATACTTTTTGAATGCCATTCGCTCTGTTTGCGGATTTTTGGAACTAATTTTGAGGCTATTCGACGTAAATGAGAAGGAATTTGACTGCTGCAATCCGGTTTCGTTATAAAAGTTTAATTTTTCGACTTTTGTGTGTAGAGAACGACCAACGTTCACGAACAAGTATTTTTGCTTGTATGCTTTGAAGATTTTCTCCGTAATGGAAGACCATACTTCACAGACAGAGAATAAGGAGAAGAAAGTTTCTCTACATTCAAGATGGTATGTTATAAAATAAATGACCATGCTTCTAAGCGATCACTAAGATTACACACGTATAAGAAAAGAAAAAGATTAGCGGAATAAAAACTATGGGCTAAATCACGGCGGTCCTGCATCCCCTAGCAGACGGCAGTAATGAAAGGATTTTTCACAAGCCTACTAAATTTTAAAAGACATTAAAAGAAAATAAGTTTTGCGCAATGATGGATGAAAAAGAAACAAACTGTCTGCCACTGCAACTGCGTTATGATTATGCAAAGGCCAAGCGTACTTACAGAATTTGTAATATAACTGTTTATATTAGTGGGAGTAGCGATACAAATTGAAATTTTGATTAAAAAAGTTTTTCTATAAGTTTTAACTTTTCTTCGATAGTCTTGAATGTAACATTGTACACTGTGCTCACAGCAATGGAAAACTTGGCTTTACTTTTCTGTTTTTCGAGCTCTATATTTGCCGCCATTTTTTTGTCATGCAATCTCTAGGGTAAATTATGAGAAACGTGACCAATTTCCACCAGAGCAAAGAACTGCATAGCGGCTAATCCGGTGAATTCAACAGTTATCCACGAATCTATCCACGCTTCGTACAGCAACGTTTTGTCCAACGGATAAGTAGTCGGTGGATAGAGTTTTATCCAGTGGATAGGTCTAACCACTGGATGAAGTTATCCGCTCTTTGAACGACTGGGGCCTGACTCTTTCATGTCTCTTTTTTTTTGCGAAATAGTCGCTTTATGCTATGGAGGAGATGGTAGAAACGTACTAACCTACAAAAATACTTAAAAGTGTTGTTAAAAAAATTTTAAGCTCCTGGCTGACAGTTAAGACCAATCAAATTCAAATGCTGGCAAAAACAACGATCAAACAGTTTTCCTGTGTAGGATATCAATTCCAGACAAATCAGCCTCATGTTGTCGCTGTTAAAAAAAAAGGACACAAAATCAGTTTCCTGGCTGGGAGTTAGATTCAGTCATAAAATAGAAGCTTCCTGGCACTGAGCGATCAATGATCCTCTGATCGCTGGCAGTGAGAAGCAGTTCTTTTTTCCCGGCCAGGCTGGTTAAAAAACCCTAGACCACTACAGGTCTCTAAACGTGGCCAGAGGCAATAAGACGGCTTTTGAGCAAAATCGGTCGTTGAACACTCCTGCTCAATATTCCAGGTGGCATGAAACGTCCTACACTGAGAACGACAGCCTTACGGGAATATTGGCCCAAGTAGCGACAGACTGAAACCGAACTAGCTGCGGATGTACGGGGGTTCAGAATTCATCAGGCGGTTCAGAATTCATCAATTTCTGAAGTGTCTTAAATGAAAACATATGCAACTGACCAAAGACCAATCTTGATCGAAAAAAGTGGAGTACATTTCCACTCTGAATTTTCGCGGAGTCCGCGGGCAAAGCCCGCCAGCGGAGCTCCATTGCTAAGAAAATTTGGTAACCTATCGATCCGAGAAATTTTGGTTGTGACGTCAGCGTACACCCGTACGTCCGCCCGTACAGACTCTGGGGGAGGGGGAGGGGAGTCCCAAGACAACCCGACGCGGGTGGAGAATGCCATCTTTTCTTGGCGGGAAATCGAGCTGTGCTTTCGGGCAACCGGCGTTTCTGTTTGGGGGGAAATCGCATGACCATCGTCGCTTTTGAAAAGGAGGTTTCTTTTAAAAAGCTTAAGTTTATTTAGCAAAACGATCGTTTAACAGTACTGAAGTCTTAAACTTGAGAAAAAACATGTAATATCTGTAAATGGAAAGAAAAAGTTCGAAAGACTACTGGTGGAAGGCGAAAAGTTCAAGTTACGAAGCTGCCTAACATAACATAACATAACATAACACTTTATTTAACGTGGAAACATACGCTTAGCTATATGGTTTAGTTTAAAACTGCACCAGCTACTTTACAGGTATGCCACGATAAAAATGAATGCATAAAATGAGAGATAAAATATTGATCATACAAAAAGAGTCAGTTCAAAAATCTATTTATAAAACTATCTTTAAAGGACTTCATCTTTCAGTTTGTTTTCTTCACAACGGAGAGCTTGCCCTGTTCTGAAGTTTTTAAAGGGTTTAATACCCGAAAAAAATAATCAAGCTGTGCTCAGCCTCTAGAATGACCTTTCGAGCTTGGTTTTTCAGAACAGATCCCCAAAATGTTGGAGGACAATTCGGAACACTTTCGGGCTTTTTGAGAAACACCTTTCGAAAGCGAACGAGCCAAAAAAAGCCTGAAATATAAATATTTCGGACCGAAAGGTTTCAGGACTATTTTCCAGAAACGAACACCAGTTTATTCCTTGGCGGCTCCGCTTTTAGGCTTGGCTAAATCTATATATTAAGGTATATTTTGTAGCATTCTTATTTTAGCCATTCTACTCTATTCCATATTTCTTACTGGTGCCTGTTCTAAACTTAGATATTTTATGTACATATAATGTCCTTTTAGCTTATTGTTTACAGGTTTTTAAAGTTTTGGTAATCTTCCAAAAATGAATATTTTATTTATTTGTTTATAATTTATTTATGTGCTCTTGTTATTTCTATCTTCGATGTTCTTAGAAGTTATGGTTTGCCCTCTTCACTATCGGATACCCAACAGCATACTTTTTTCAACAAAACTCTGACTTTCTGGCGGATCTGACGATTCTTCCAACAACAAATGAAAGGATTTGAGCACGAATTAAGGAAAGCCAATGTTTCAGACCAGCTGTAATGGTTGTAAGTTTGTAAATCCAGTTTCAGTATTTGATGATAAAAAGTCACAAATAACACAGGAAAGTTGAGAATTAGATAAAACCCAACGATAATCGAGATGCTTTTTGCAAGCTTGGCTTCTCTTATTTGTCTTTGCCCATTGTTGGCACCTTGCAGGTGAGACTGAACGTCTCGTCGACTGCTCCGGACAATGATTAGAACTCCAATTTGAGTTGCTACTGAACCAACAAGGCAAGACAGCCAAAGAACCAGATGGGCACCCCTCGCTGCCTGATTAATTCTGGCCCACTGCAAAGCGTCCAGCAAAATGTTTACGAGCCAGATACCTAACATGTAATTCACAACACGCCTCGAGGAGAAAATTGCGTTGTACCTTGTACGTAAGCGAACCGCCACGAACCTTTCATAACTTACAGCGCTGAGTCATAAAAGAAACACCAAAGCAAAGGTAGAAGGCAGAAGCGTAGACGACTCTCACAAAACAAGGAACAGAACGAAGTTGATTTTCCATGAGCCTGTAGGTGATGTAACCTGGCTGGGCAGTTAGACCAATAAGAATATCAGACACCGCCAAACAACCTATTAACAGATTTGAAGGAGTTCGTAAACGCGAGCAGCCGAATATGGCTATGACAACCACTCCATTTGTAATAACAGCCAGTGGAGCAGTGAGGATAGTCATAATAGCTGTTATCAGGTTTATAGTAAAACGTTGCGAAGCATGACGAAAATCAGGATCAGGAAGATGAAAACAGTTCGAGCTCGAGACATTCAGAGAAATGTTGGTTTCCATTCCTTGCTTCCAGGAAATTGTTTCGTCACTCCCTGAAAAATAACAAGCGTTGAATGTTAACGAAAGGGATTAGAACTGTTTATTAGTATAGGTCTCTGTAAGCTAGTTTGGGTCTCTTGAAAGCCGAGAAAAAGTTTTTTGCATTTGTAAAATATGAACTACTCATTTTACAAAGCTATTATTTACCTTTATGCTTTCAAGGTTCAGTGTGATTTATCGCGCTCGAAATCGATTTTTTGAAAGATGCATATTGCTAAATTTGTGAATATTAATGATAGCCGATTGACATTTATTTTGAACACAAATAGAACATCTCAAATTCATTCAACCAAGTGAAGGGCAACCACTCAACAATTTTTTTTTATTTTGCAGCCCTTATCAGTATTGACAAGTGCAGAATGGAGCAAAGAAAATAAACTAAAACACCTGAATTTTTACAGGCTTCTTTGCAACCATTGAAGCTGCTCGCGTAAATCGATCCCTTACTCGTGAGAAGCAGTCAATCAGCCATCGATCAGCTTTTTCTTCTGTCCAGTCGAAATATTGTTTCACTGAGCTTTTTAAACACTAGGCAATAAATTCTCGACAATAAATTCTCTCGCAGCAATATTCTTGGATTTTTCAGACGAAAAACAAACGAACAAAAGACGTTGGCACTACTCGATTTAAAAAGAACAGATGTTTTGTCATGTATCCTGAACCACCAAAACTAAAACAGCTCCATTTGATATATACGGTGGTTTCAAAGGGACATACATTTCTCCCACTTTTGGGGGGGCTTGCGACTTACTTGCGACTTACTTGCGACTTACTTGCGACTTACTTGCTACTTACTTGCGACTTACTTGCTACTTACTTGCGACTTACTTGCTACTTACTTGCGACTTAGCTGCGACTTACTTGCTACTTACTTGGTCCACCTCCCGATGCGATTCTTCGTCTGGAGAAGCCGTTTTTATGACGAGGCGACCAGGCCTTCCGTTGCCACGTGGTGTTCATTAAGTCGCAACTAAGGCGCAGCTAAGTCGCCGCTAAGTCGCAAGTAAGTAGCAAGTAAGTCGCAAGTAAGTCGCAAGTAAGTCGCAAGTAAGTCGCAAGTAAGTGGCAAGTAAGTAGCAAGTAAGTAGCAAGTAAGTCGCAAGTAAGTAGCAAGTAAGTAGCAAGTAAGTCGCAAGTAAGTCGCAAGTAAGTAGCAAGTAAGTCGCAAGCCCTCAAAAAAGTGGGAGAAATGTATGTCCCTTTGAAACCACCGTAGATATAGCTTGTCTAGTTCAAAAATGTTTCAAATTGCAGAAAAATAATAGATAACATCAGCAGTCCTTTTTGTCAGGTTTTGCCATTAGTTTTCTTTACTGACACTCACCAGAAGGACAGAAGATTGGTAACGGTTCTGGGGACCCAACCGTAAGGTTAACCGGACGCAAGCAGTTTGAAGACCTTTTAGTGGGGTACGCGCCTTGAATTCATGTTATTTGACATTATGTCAAAAACGAAACCGCTAATTAAAAGGAATAATAATGATAGCATAGGTACATTTTTAAATAGTGTGCAAACAGGCCTCCCAGGTGGGGCTCCCTGTGGAATGAACACGTTCTCGACAAAACCCACACGTCTTCATAACCACTAGATCCACCATTTTGTCCAGCATTTTAAAACCCCAGACCATTACAAAAATTGCCACGCGGCATCAATTTCTCGTATCCAATTCTTGGTTTTTACAAAAGCCCTTTTGCACGGCATACAATCAAGGCTGAAGGGTGGCAAAAAGATGACCATAGCTGCAGTTGCATGAATTACATGAATTTAAAGACGGGTCAATTACTGCCTGAGTTTGGTGGAAAGCTCCATTACCTATAAAAAAACTAATCAAATTTCCGTGATGAGATTACAGGCAAAAGAGAATTGCACATTGGATTATAGAAATAAATAATGTTGATTACAAATCTCAAAAGGCATGTCGATCCAAGAGGGACCTGTCCAAAAAATCTACTTTTTTCAGTCTCGCCAATTTAAATGAACATAAGGCAAGCGCTTTTAAGAGAATAATCCTTACAATAAAAACTAGTGCTGAAAATTCACACCCTTGGTTCCTTGCAGGTTTCGCTTGCCAAATTTAGAGAAACATAAACAGCGATCGTTCATTGATGTCATTAGATTGAAGTAAATCACCGATAAAGCACCTCCTTTCATTGCCAAAATCTTCAATGTTCCACTGTTGACGTTTTCGTGATAGGTAACACATGCCTACCATCCTCTGTTTGTGTGATGTTCTGCGCATTTATAATGGCCTCATCGGTTGATCAAACTAGCAAAACTAAAAACAAAATTAATGCCTTTTAAAACCGACAAAAATTAAATAAAAACTCATAAAATTGCTGCCATGTTGTTTTTCTTTGTGTTTCTGTGTTTATTTTGGCGATTTAAGGCTCGCGAAAATGATGTGTTCAAAATAACTGGTGGACTCTATTATTGAGTCACTTTCGCGAGCCTTAAATCCTCAAAATAAACACAGAAACACCAAACAAAACAACGTGACGGCAATTTTATGAGTTTTTATTTAATTTTCGACAGTTTTAAAAGGCCTAGATTTTGTATTTAGTTTTGCTAGTTTGATAAACCGATACGGCCATTATAACTGCGCAGAACATCACACAAACAGAGGATAACAGAGGATAGCAGACCTGTGCGGATAACAATGATTCCACGAGCGTGCGTTGGGTGTGAGGTGATAAATAACGCGCCGAGTTGGTTTCCATGGTTACTGTATTCACCTCGTATCCAACAAGCGTGAGTGGAACTGAATTTGTTTTATTAAATTCTCTTTTCGGTAACCTGAATTTCTTTGTTTCAGTGTTATATTCTGGAGAAGAGTTTGTGATTTCGGAATGGGGTTTGATTCCTTTCAAGTTTGAAAATTACTGAAAGCGAGAATTTCAGCTCTTACATGCAGCGGCTGGTAAAGAGAAAGGATTAACAAAACCAGTTTCATTGCTGGGAGTAAGATTCAGTCATAAAATAAAAGCTTACTGGCAGCGATCATTCTGTGATCCTCTGCTAGGATCCTCATCAGATGTCTCTTGAAGACTGGAAATCAGCTTTGGACAATGGAGAAATAGTGGGAATTATCTCTACTGACACTAGCAAGGCATTTGATTCGCTCCTTCCAGCGCTTATGATCCGAAAACTAAAAATTATAACTTCTCTGAAGGCTCATTAACTCTACTAAGATCTTACTTTGAAGAACGCCAAGGAAGAGTGAAACTCGGCACCATCATAAGCAAATGGCAAAATATTAGAAAGGGATGCCCCCTGAAGGGTCCTGTTTTGGACCACTTCTTTGGAACGACTTGTTCTTCCCTATCAACAATTGCCAATAATCCATGTACGCTGATGATCATCAGTTGTGTTCATCAGGAACCCAGACTAGCGAGGTGGAAACAATCTTAAACGATCAAGCACAGGTTGCAGCTAATGGTATTCTGACAATTTCCTATTAGCCAACAAGGAAAAGTTGCAAGCCATGGTCATCAGGAACAGAGGGAAAGTGTCTCAAGGTTGACAACGAAGAAATTGAACAAACAACATTACTTTAGGAGTAAATAAAGATCCCCAACTTTCTTTCAGTGAACACGTAATAATTTTTAGTGTAAAATCCAGTCCAAACAGGTGGTGTTCTCCTTAGATTGAAAAATTTAATTCCTGAAAAGGCTAAGTTACATATATTTAAGACTAGTATTCTACCACACTTAACATATTGCTCGCTAGTTTGGCATTTTATTAGGTCTTCGGACAAACGTAAACTTGAGAGATTACAGGAAAGGGGGTTAAAGGCAGTCTTTAAAGACAATTGCAGTTCTTACGATGAGCTCCTAAGCAAAGCCAAGTTACCAACTTTATATAATCGTAGGCTTCAAGACGTAGCTACTCTCATGTTCAAAGTCAAGCACTGCATTTGCCCTACATACATATCAGATCTTTTTAATCAACAAAGGAACCAGTACAGCCTGAGAAATTCTGATTTTGTTATACCCCGCTTCAATACGGCGACATATGGAAAGCACTCTATTAAGTATCTGGGACCGACACTATGGCGCCGCCTACCAAGAGATATAAGAAATGCAACAAACTTCAATCATTTTAAGAAGCTAATAAGGCAAAAGGATCTCTCAACCTTAGTAACGAATGTGGATCTGACTGTTTTCTCTGTAGATCATAGACATACTATTTTAACGGAATATTGTTAGCAATTTCAGTAGAATATTATTATCAACAATTTTCTTATATTATTATATTATTGGATACACACACTTATGTTTTGTATTTAACTACTTTAGTTACTTTAATTACTTTAATTATTTTGTGTCACCAATTAGCATGCATGCTACAGTTTCTCGACACTTAAATAAAGTTATTACATTACATCATCGCCAGAGGCATTAAGACGGCTTATGAACAAAATATCTCGCTTAGCACTCTTGCTCATAGATGCCAGTTTAAAACTTCTTGCAATGAGCAGGGGAGCCCTTCTGGAATATTGGTGCAAGCTGTGACAAATTGATAACGGACTAGCTGCGGATCAAGTTTTAGAATTCAACAAATTTTCGCGATGCGTTTTATGTCACAAAAACGTGCAACTACCCAAAGACAAATCTTGATCGAAAAAGGTTGGGGTACATTTCCAATCTAAATTTTAAGGTATATCAAACTTTTGTAGCATTTTCGTTTTAGCCATTCTACTCTATTCTGTATTTCTTACTGATACCTGTTCTAACCATATCGGTCTTCGAATTAAAAGTGAACTTAATAATAATTCTCTGTAAATAAAATATTTTATTTATTTGTTTATAATTTATTTATGTGCTCAGATTTACATATTCGATGTTCTTAGGAGTTAGTGATTGTCACCTGCATTGTCTGATATCCAACAGAGTACTTTTTTCAATAAGGCTCTGACTTTTGGCGGATCTGACGATTCTTCCAACAACAAATAAAAGGATTTGAGCACGAATTAAGGAAAGCCAATGTTTCAGACCAGCTGTAGTGGTTGTAGGTTTGTAAGTCTAAATTCATTATTTGATGATAAAATGTCACAAATAACACAGGAAAGTTGAGAATTAAATAAACCCCAACGATAATCGAGATGCTTTTTGCAAGCTTGGCTTCTCTTATTTGTCTTTGCCCATTGTTGGCACCTTGCAGGTGAGACTGAACTTCTCGTCGACTGCTCCGGACAATGATTAGAACTCCAATTTGAGATGCTACTGAACCAACAAGGCAAAACAGCCAAAGAACCAGATGGGCACCCCTCGCTGCCTGATTAATTCTGGCCCACTGCAAAGCGTCCAGCAAAATGTTTACGAGCCAGATACTTAACATGTAATTCACAACACGCCTCGAGGAGAAAATTGCGTTGTACCTTGTACGTAAGCGAACCGCCACGAACCTTTCATAACTTACAGCGCTAAGAGTCATAAAAGAAACACCAAAGCAAAGGTAGAAGGCAGAAGCGTAGACGACTCTCACAAAACAAGGAACTGAACGAAGTTGATTTTCCATGAGCCTGTAGGTGATATAACCTGGCTGGGCGGTTAGACCAATAAGAATATCAGACACCGCCAAACAACCTATTAACAGATTTGAAGGAGTTCGTAAACGCGAGCAGCCGAATATGGCTATGACAACCACTCCATTTGTAATAACAGCCAGTGGAGCAGTGAGGATAGTCATAATAACTGTTATCAGGTTTATAATAAAACGTTGCGAAGCATGACGAAAATCGGGATCAGGGAGATGAAAACAGTTCGAGCTCGAGACATTCAGAGAAATGTTGGTTTCCATTCCTTGCTTCCAGGAAATTGTTTCGTCACTCCCTGAAAAATAACAAGCGTTGAATGCTAATGAAAGGGATTAGAACTGTTTATTAGTATAGGTCTCTGTAAGCTGGTTTGGGTTTCTTGAAAGCCCAGAAAAATTTTTTTGCATTGTAACATATGAACTACTCATTTTACAAAGCTATTATTTACCTTCATGCTTTCAAGGTTCAGTGTGATTTATCGTGCTCGAAATCGATTCGAAAAGTTCCTTGGCTTTTGAGAAAAGTGCGCCTGGGTCGTTGTCCAATGTTTTTCCCCTTGTATTTCTTATCACCTCTTATTTATGCTGAGTGGTACACTTATTTCCAGTAATGATTCTTGTTGTTGATGCTGTGAAAATGTGAATTACTTGCAACCTCGAAGCCACACTGAGAAGCTACTCAATACTAGACACTTAACCTCTCTCGGTAAATAAATACCTCATTTCTTATTTTCCAAATTATCGATGCACTTCAGTTTGATTTCAACCGTACTCGTTTGTTCTTACTGGGCTTCAATATTCGTGCTCGGTTTCTCATAAACAAATAATGATCTAGTTTTTCTGTCTTGGACGATCGTCCAAAATTATGCAAATATGACTTGAAACGCCTGAGACCAAATAAAAAAGTTCATGAAAGAAAGTGTAAAAGCTGTTAAAGGCTTTTAAAATTTGTCAAGTTTCACTAACTCATGACAGTTAAATTCGGCTATCAGTTAATTTTGTGACATTATTTACGCCGAATCTTTCGACAAGAAGAAAAATATCTCGACAAAACCTGATCCTATTCATAGCTTTCAATTTCAGAGACTTGCAGGAAGAAGACATCACATCTAAAAAAATTTTTCCAAAAAAAACAAGCCCCATTTCTTGAAAGATGCATATTTCTAAATTTGTGAATATTAATGTTAGCCGATTGATCTTTATTTTGAACACAAATAGAACATCTCAAATTCATTCAAGCGAGTGAAGGGCAACCACTCAACAATTTTTTAATTTTGCAGCCCTTATCAGTATTGACAAGTGCAGAATGGAGCAAAGTAAATAAACTAAAACACCTGAATTTTTACAGGCTTCTTTGCGACCATTGAAGCTGCTCGCATGAATCGTTCCCTTACTCGTGAGAAGCGGTCAATCAGCCATTGATCAACTTTTTCTTCTGTCCAGTCGAAATATTGTTTTACTGAGTTTTTTAAACACTAGGCTGATAATAAATTCTCTCGCAGCAATATTCTTGAGTTTTTCAGAAGAAAAACAAACGAACCAAAAACGTTGGCAGTACTCGATTCAAGTTTAAAAAAACAGATGTTTTGTCATGTATCCTAAGCCACCAAAACTAAAACAGCTCTATTCGATATAGTTTGTCTAGTTCAAAACTGTTTCAAATTGTAGCAAAATAATAGATAACATCAGCAGTCCTTTATATCAGGTTTTGCCATTAGTTTTCTTTACTGACACTCACCTGAAGGACAGAAGATTGGTAACGGTTCTGGGGACCCAACCGTAAGGTTAACCGGACGCAAACTGTTTGAAGACCTTTTAGTAGGATACGCACCTCTAATTTATGTTATTTGACATTATGTCAAAAACGAAACCGCTAATTAAAAGGAATAATATATAGATTAGGCAAGCCTAAAAGCGGAGCCGCCAAGGAATAAATTGGTGTTCGTTTCTCAAAAATAGTCCTGAAACTTTTCGGTCTGAAATATTTTTCGGGGCTTTTTTTGGCTCGTTCGCTTCCGCAAAATGTTTCTCAAAAAGCCCGAAAGTGTTCCGAATTGTCCTGCAATACTTTGGGGATCTGTTCTGTAGAACCAAGCTCGAAATGTCATTCTAGAGGCTGAGCACAGCTTGATTTTTTCTTTTCGGTATCAAACTGAACACATATTTTACTCACGAGCTGGTTTTTGCAATGTTTCCATATCCTGTCATTAACTGTCAAGGCTTGTCAAATCTCCTTGGATTATTGGCTGTTCGCTTGAATCAACTTCAAACGGCGCTCATTTACAACAACAAAATTTAAATGGGTTATCTTCATCGCGTTCGGATGTTAACGAATAGCATGAACTGCCACTATTAGTCTGGTCAAAAATTTATACAGGCATTTCACCGGCATTTTACTGGGATTATCCGAAAGAAAGGGTTTTGGGAACTTCGAAGCACTTGTAATAAACTTATCGAAGAAATGTCGCGTAGGCTTTTATAGCAGCCGAGAAAAAATTCGAGCGGTTTTAAGAACACTCATTACTTACCGGATAAAATAGCTTATAGTTACTTAAGTAACCCTTATATCTCGTTCTCTAACTAACTTGAGACCATCGAGATGGAAAACAAACAAACAAACACCAAACATGCTTAACTCTATGGCATAAGTTTTGCGACTGCAAGTTGTTTGAAATTTGAGCGCATTTAGAAATGCACAGAATTGTTTTTGGAAGCTTTTCGGATATAATGGGTTTAAGCCGACAACTACTTCGCTTATAGTTTTTTAAATAACTGTTATATTTCGTTCTCTAACTCAGTAGAGACCATCAAGATTCAAACCAAACAAACACCAAACACGCTTTAAATTATGCCGGCATACGTTTTGCGGATGCGAAGTACGCCTATATAAAGTTACCCGCTTTGAGGAACGCACAAAACTGTTTTCAGAAGCTTTTGGGATAAAATAGCTTTAAACCGACAACTGCTTCGCTTAAAAGGCTATTACTATTGAAAACTGCTAGGACAAGAAAATCGACAATTGCACAGAGAGATGTATCCGAAAGTCAAAATTGAAACCAATTATTCGTCGTAATCTCACTGAAGTGATGCTTGTGCAGCTAATTGTCTTGCGACTGTGCTTAGACCTATTGTTGTGAAAAAACAAACACAAAATAATGGACAGAGAAATCATTTTTGAAAAAAGTTTATTTGAAAACCCCTAAGTTTATACTTAAATGCAATTCGCGTTACACCTGCAAAATTGTGGATCGGTCCACGCAAGTGAAATCGGCTGAGCATGGCAAAATATTTAAGTCTACATCTGTCACAAATCTGAGCGCGTTTTCTAATACTTTTTTAAAGTCAAAATTAAATGACATATTTCTAATGGCATACATCAAATCTCCATTTCAAAACGTAATTTCTTTCACCTTAATACTCGAAATCATGTACCTTAGACCCTTTAAAAACTTCACTTACTCGGTTGTGTTTCAGAACAGGGCAAACTCTCCGCCGTGAAGAAAACAAAGCGATGAAGTCCTTTGAAGGCAGCTTTCGTAACTTGAACTTTTCGCCTTCTACCAGTATTCTTTTGAACTTTTTCTTTCCATTTATAGATATTAGATGTTTTTTTTGTCAAGTATAAAACTTCAGTACTCTCGAACAATCGTTAAATGCTAAAGAAGCTTTAAGCTTTTAAAGAAACCTCCTTTTCAAAACCGACGATGGTCATGCGATTTCCCGCCAACAAAAACGCCGGTTGCCTAAAAGCACCGCGTGATTTCCCGCCAAGAAAAGATGGCATTCTCTACCCCCGTCGGGTTGTCTTGGGTCTCCCCTCCCCCTCCCACAGAGTCTGTGCGGACGGACGGACGTAGGGATGTACGTATGTAGGGACGTACGGACGGACGGTCACGTGACTATTACATCACAATCAAAATTTCTCGGATTGATAGGTTACCCCGTAGGTTACCAAATTTCCTAAGCAATGGAGCTCCGCTGGCGGGCTTTGCCCGCAGGCTCCGCTATAATGATAGCATAGGTACATTTTTAAATAGTGTGCGAACGGGCTTCTCAGGTGGGGCTCCCTGTGGATTGAACACGACCTCAGAAACCCATTCGTCTTCATAACCACTAGATCCACCATTCTGTCCAGCATTTTAATACTACTACAGACCATTATAAAATTGCCATGCGGCATCAATTTCTCGTATCCAATTCTTGGTTTTTACAAAAGCCTTTTGCCCGGCATAAAATCAAGGGTGAAGGGTGGCAAAAAGATGACCATAGCTCCAGTTCCATGAATGACATGAATTTAAAGACGGGTCAATTACTGCCTGAGTTTGGTGGAAAGCCGTATTACCTATAAAAAACTAATCAAATTTCCGTGATGAGATTACAGGCAAAAGAGAATTGCACGTAGGATTATAGAAATAAATAATGTTGTTTACAAATCTCAAAAGGCATGTCGATCAAAGATGGACCTGTCCAAAAAATCTCCTTTTATCAGTCTCGCCAATTTGAATGAACATAAGGCAAGTGCTTTTAAGAAAACATTCCTTACTTTTTAACAAAACATTCAATTAAAACTATTGTTGAAAATTCAAACTCTTGGTTCCTCGCAGGTTTCCCTTGCCAAATATATAACAGTAATCGTTCACTGATGTCATTAAATTGACTTAAATCACCGGTAGGGCACCTCCTTTCAGTGACAAAATCTTCAATGTTTCACGGTTGACGTAGGTAACACAGGCCTACCATCCTCTGTCTGTGTGATGTTCTGTGCATTTATAATGGCCTCCTCAGTTGATCAAACTAGCAAAACCAAAGACAAATTTACGCCTTTTAAAACTGACGAAAATTAAATAAAAACTCATAAAATTGCTGCCATGTTGTTTTGCTTTGTGTTTCTGTGTTTATTTTGGCGATCTAAGGCTGCGAAAGCGATGTGTTCAAAATAACTGGCGGGAGCTACTTTTGGGTCACTTTTGCGAGCCTTAAATCGTCAAACTGAATAAACACAGAAACACCAAACGAAACAACATGGCAGCAATTTTTTGGAGATTATATTTAATTTTCGTCAGTTTTAAAAGCCGCCTAAATTTTGCGTTTAGTTTCGCTAGTTTGACAAACCGATAAGGCCATTATAAATGCACAGAACATCACATAGGCAGAGGACAACAGAGGATAGCAGACCTGTGCGGATAACAATGATTCCACGAGCGTCCGTTGGATGTGAGGTGATAGATAACGCGCCGAGTTGGTTTCCAGGGTAACTGTATTCACGTCGTATCCAACAAGCGTGAGTGGAACTGAATTTGTCTTATTAAATTCTAGGTTTCGGTGTATGTAATCGTTTCTGAATTTCTTTGTTTCAGTGTTATATTCTAGAGAAGAGTTTGTGATTTCGAAATGGGAGTTGATACCTTCCAAGTTTGAAATGAAAGCGAAAATTTCAGCTGCTACATCCAGCGGCTGGTAAAGAGAAAGGATGAACAAAACCAGTTTCATTGCTGGGAGTGAGATTCAGTCATAAAATAAAGGCTTGCTGTCAGCGATAAGTCTATGATCCTCTGCTCGCTGGCAGTGAGAAGCGGTTCTTTTTTACCCAGGCCAATTAAACATCAACCACTTGGTCCTCTACAGGTGCTTTAACATCGTCAGTGGATGTAGTTTTAGAATTCAACAATTTTCCGCAATGCGGTTCAGGTCACGAAAACGTGCAACTGCCCAAAGAAAAATCTTGATCGAAAAAGGGTGGGGTACATTTCCAATCTAAATTTTAAGGTCTGTCAAACTTTTGTAGCGTTTTGTTTTAGCCATTCTACTCTATTCTGTATTTCTTACTGATACCTGTTCTAAACATAGCTATTTTATGTTTAAATATTTAATCTTTGTCTTTTTAACTTATTATTTACCGGTCTTCGAATTTAAAGTGTTAATAATCCTCAGCAAATAAATATTTTTTCATTTGGTTATAATTTATTTATGTGCTCAGATTTTCATGTTCGATGTTCTCACGACTTATTGATTGTCCTCTCTACTGTCTGATATCCAACAGAATACTTTTTTCAACAAAGCTCTGACTTTTTGGCGGATCTGCCGATTCTTCCAACAACAAATGAAAGGATTTGAGCACGAATTAAGGAAAGCCAATGTTTCAGACCAGCTGTAGTGGTTGTAGGTTTGTAAATCCAGTTTCATTATTTGATGATAAAATGTCACAAATAACACAGGAAAGTTCAGAATTAAATAAAACCCAACGATAATCGAGATGCTTCTTGCAAGCTTGGCTTCTCTTATTTGTCTTTGCAGAGTTTTTGCACCTTGAAGATGAATCTGAACTTGTCTTTGACTGCGCCGGACAATAATTAAAACTCCAATTTGAGTTGCTACCGAAACAATAAGGCAAATCAGCCAAAGAACCAAATGAGCACCTCTTGCTACCTGATTGATTTTGGCCCACTGCAAAGCGTCTAGCAAAATGTTTAGGAGCCAGATACCTAACATGTAATTCACAACACGCCTTGAGGAGAAAAATTGATTGTACGAAGTACATAAGCGAACCGCCACGAATCTTTCATAGCTTACAGCGCTAAGAGTCATAAAAGAAACACCAAAGCAAACGTAAAAGGCAGCAGCATAGACTGTTATCACAAAACAAGGAACTGAACGAAGTTGATTTTCCATGAGCCTGTAGGTGATATAACCTGGCTGCACAGTCAGACCAACAAGAACATCAGACACCGCCAAGCAACCTATTAACAGATTTAAAGGAGTTCGTAAACGCGAACAGCTAAATATGGCGATGACAACCAATACATTTGTAACAACAGCGAATGGAGCAGTGATGATGTTGATGATGGCTGTTATCAGGTTCATTGTAAAACGTTGCGAAGCTTGACTAAAATCAGGATCAGGAAAATGAAAGCAGTACGAGCTTGAGATATTCAGAGAAATGTTGTTGTCCATTCTTGGCTTCAAGGAACTTGCTTCATGCCACTCCCTGTAAAAAAGGCAATTACAAATATGTTGACCGATTAGAATTGTTTTTAGTGATCTCTGTATGGTTGACCAACACCGATTCTTATTCTTAGCCCCTTTTTATTTGGTTTATTACTTCTAACTTTTGCCAAGTAATACACTTTTGTAATATAGTCATGCAAATAACACTTATTGTTGTTATTGTTGCTGTTTAGACTTAAGTTGACGTTTGGAAATTCCGGATCCTAACTTTTTTGTCGCCTTAAACCTCACAGGCTTTCATTCCTTTGCAGGACTGAAACTTTAGAAGAGAAAAAATTGTTTATACCGACATTGAACGACCAGATATAAATGATTAACGAGCAGTTCTCAACGTTGACGACCAGGTATAAATGATTAACGAGCAGTTCTCAACGTTGAAGCCACAGAAGTTAATCAGAAAGAAAACTCACCACCACAAGATAATTAAAAACCTCTTTTTTATCTTCCACCTTGTCAATGGACTTCAACAATACGCTTGCATGCTGCCCAAAATAGTGTTCAATTCGCAGATGGGCAAAATTTGATTGCCACAACTTGCTCGTTGAATCGAATACACTGATTAGTAAAATTCGCAAGTTTTGTAGAATTTGTTTTTGTTCGATGTTACGAGAATCTTGCATGAAGAATACAACCACCACCTCTAATAAAAGTGTGCGGTAAAACCCCAAAACAAGAATAATAAAGGGTACAAGTAGATATTACCAGTTGGGTTGATTGATATCGGTGTTACTATAACAACGAAACGATGACGTCATCATTTTTGCATCTTAGCTGTTTTCTCGACATCTAGACCTAATTCTTTAAAACCACCTATTGTATCTTATAGTCTAGGTGTAGATCTTCACGACAGCAAAGTTTGAAAAAATTCTATGGAAGAGTTTTCGAAAAAATCGGCTTGAATATTTTCCAGTAAAAATTACGGATTTACGTTATTTTCTATTGTTTCATCGGTACCAATGTTATCCTGACAGATCTGAAACAATGTTTTCACCATATGTCATAGCTGTAGCATACAGCTACTTTTCCTGAAGGTTTTATCTGGTTTGCTTCACTAGATTTCAAATAATGTAATCAGAAATAATGTCTTAAATATGCTCATCTTACACAGAGAAGCAACGTCTTTGTTACGGAAGCTTTTATTCAAAAACCAGTCGATGAATTTTCTTTTAAATCTTGTGATCTCAAGTCTAACATGTATTGAACTATCCCGGTAAATTGCACGCGCATTGAATCATTTTAAGGGCGCGAAGTACAAATAAAGTATAGGAAACTTTTGTACTCGTCTCCAAAATTTTCATTTCTGCATCATTTGTTAACAGCCGGTTTATTTCAGGAGTTTCTCTTTTGTCTGTATTCTACATATTTTTGTGTTTTGGAATCAAGAAGTTTGCCACACCTGCTTTCTACGCTTCGCTGGTGCCGGAGGGATCGTGAAAATTATGTTTTTGATACAATGACAATGAAAGCCTTATGTAAATTGCCATTGATAGACCAATTTTTAACAATGTTCAAGCACATTCCTCACTTTTTAAGTGAATTTTAAATTTAGAGCAAGTCAAAGAACTATTTTTCAAGGTTGAAAAGCATCGGCATCCTTTTTTGTAGAAAGTAATAGTCAAAACAGTTTTTTTGGCACCAGATTAACTCAGAACTGTATTTGCTAGCCTGTGTACACAGGCTTCTACGCAGACAATATATATAATTCATCAACCTCCATCACATTCACATTGAAAAAAGACGTTTTATTGCTCAGTAAAATGCCAAATTATGTTATGGGTCCGAATTTTGTTTTTTCCAAAATTCGTTATTTTACGGCATCGTTATTTTGTTTTCATAGGCTCCATAATGTGAAATAACATAGGACCAAAATTTACTTTAAAGTTTTATCACATGACCCGTACGGCCCACCTACGATTGTTGCGGCGATCATGGCGTTCGCTGTCGTTGAATCAATAAGCAGACACAGGTATTTCGACTCGTGACGTCTTTGTCCGTTTGTAATTAAATGAAAACCAAACCAACTTATACAACGGTGAAAACTACAATAAAAGGCAATAAAAAAAACGACTGTAAAAAAGAAACCAAATGTAACAATAAAGGAAAGCTAAAAACGACGGCAAAACGACAAGACACTTACAATCTGTGCTCCTTGGAGCGAACGACCATGTGCTATAAATCACGTGACAAAAGGTCATGCCTGTTGTGTTAGTGTCACGAAACGTCTACAGGCGAAAAGAAACAAAGGCTACTAAACAGCGAACTAAACATTCCGCCCCCCTTGGGACGCTCCGGTCGGACGACCCAACATTTCTCGGTTTGTTCACAGTTCAAAGCTAATAGTTGAGATCATTCTCCAACAGTTCAAAGCTAATAGTTGAGATCATTCTCCAATAGGCAGAGTTTTTGAATAGGCCTAGTGTACACTGCATCTTCAGTCTTGACCTTAGCAACACGAACTAGGCCATCTGGGCCAGGGTAGGTTTCAAGAATCCGACCAAGGTTCCAGCGCCCTCTCGGGATGTTGTTGTCAACCAAAAGCACTAGAGCGTTCGGCTTCAAATTGGTAACGACCTTGCGCCATTTGCCTCTAATTTGCAAGGTAGGCAAATACTCCCTTAGCCATCTCTTCCAGAAAAGGTCTGCTAAAAGTTGGACCTGTCTCCACTTCTTCCTGTGGTACCCGTCTGCCTTCTCGAAGACCCCCGGGGGCAAACAAATGGTGTGCCGTTGCATCAGGAAATGCGCGGGTGTTAATGGTTGAAGATCGTTTGGATCGTCTGAATTGGCTGTTAGAGCTCTCCCATTCAGTATTCGTTCGACTTCTGTCAACAGCGTTTGCAAAACTGTGTCGGTGACTGTTCGAGATCTGATGATCGCCTTCAATGCCGTCTTAGCACTCCGCACCATTCGCTCCCAAATGCCAGACATGCTGGATGCTGTAGGTGGCTGGAAAATCCACTTGCATCCATCCTGTAGCAGCTCGCGTTCGATTTTCTGGCCATTCCACTCTCCAATGCCTTCTCTCAATTCCCGTTCTGCGCCAACAAAATTTGACCCGTTGTCACATCGGAGCTCTAACACTTCACCGCGACGATTTATGAACCTTCGGAGACACATTATAAAGTCGTCAGTATCCATAGAGTTGACCAGCTCCAAGTGCACGCTGCGAGTATTCAGGCAGGTGAAGAGGCAGCACCATCGCTTAGCAGTTCCCCTTCCATGCTTAACATACAAGGGGCCGAACAAGTCCATGCCCGTGTATGAGAATGGGGGTTCGTAGGCCATCACTCGGCTAGTTGGCAGAGGGGCCATTTGCTGTGTCATCGGCTTGGAATTCAACTTCTTGCAAGTGATACATCGGCTGAGGATTGAACGTACCAGCACTCTGATCTGGGGAATCCAGAACCTTTCCCGCACCTTTGCGATGACGTGTTCACGTCCTAAGTGTCCGATCATCTTATGAGTATAGCGGACTATCAGGGAAGTTGCTGGGTGATCCCTCGGAAGGATGATTTGTTGCCTGGTTGTATCGGTAGCTGGGGGCCTTTGTACACGACCCTTGACTCTCAGTACCCCGTTGCTGTCAAGAACTGGGTTCAAATTAGCGATGTGGCTTGTTGATTTGACTGTTCCTTGAGACTCTAGGTCCTTGATTTCTTGCTTGTATACAGTGTGTTGGATGATTCTCGCAATGGATGAAGTCGCGGCCTCATAGTCGTCAACAGTGAGACAGCCTGTGCGGACTTTCTTCGGGTCACGAACAAAATAAGTAAAGCGGATGAGCCAGGCCACCTTACGTCTAAGACTGTCCCAATCTGAGATGTTGCTGATCATCCATTGTAGGGTACACTCGCCGGCGGGACGTTCAGATAGTGGCTTCGCTCGAGGGGTTTTGAGAATGATATCTACCTCAGTACAATTGGCGCTGGCTTCCTTTTTCAATTCCAAATTTTCATCAGGGATTTTTCCAAGTTCAATGTTTGGCCATGAAGACTCAGGTTGCCACAAGAACTCTGGTCCTCGGAGCCAGCGGTGGTTAAGGACCAGTTCCGATGGGTTTATACCCCTCGATGCGTCATCTGCCGGATTTAATTTCCCAGGCACGTGCTTCCATTCCTCCGGGCGCGAATTTTCTCTGATCTCCTCGACTCTGTTAGCGACGAACGTTTGGAAACGACGTTTTTCATTCTTTAAATAGAGTAGCACTATTTCACTGTCAGTCCAATATGTCGTACTCTGGATGTTCAAGTCCAATTCTTCTCTCAGGGTCTTGTTGATACGGGTCGACAGGACGGCTGCTTGTAACTCGAGTCTTGGAATGCTAGTAAATTTGACAGGAGCATTTCTGACCTTTCCCATCACAAAGGAGCAATGTATGGTGCCGTCTGGGTATTTCACCCGCAGATAGGATGATGCACCATATCCAATCTCAGAAGCGTCAGAAAAGATGTGAAGCTGCATTTGGCATTTGGAGAACTCTGTTTCTGGCAAGAAGTAATTTCGTGGGATACGCAACTCTGACAAAGATGGCAGCTGAGCATTCCATGACCTCCATCTCTCTAGAAAGTGGTCATCCAGTGGTTGATCCCAATCTACCTTGGCCTTCCACAAATCTTGTATTAACGATCTCGCAGCTAGAGTAACCGGTGCGGCAAACCCCAAGGGATCATACAAAGAACAGATGGTAGATAAGATTCCCCGTTTTGTCTCTGGACGGTGCAATTTCTTGATTTCAAATCCCAGTTCATCAGATTCCACAAACCAATGAACACCTAAGGCTCTCTCCACTGGCAATTCATCAAGGTCGAGGTCAAGCTCTGGAGCGGCTCTTCTCTCTGTCGGAATTGTGGCCAGGACGTTCTTGCTGTTTTACATGAATTTTGTGAGATGAAAGCCACCACGATCTAGGATGTTGACCAGGTCTGCAGCTAAGCTAGCCGCGGAAGGCTCATCACTGAAGGAAGGCAGGGCATCATCCACATAGAAACTTCTCTTGACGGCCTCAACTACACTTGGGTTGAAATCATTGGCATTATCATCTGCGACTCGTCTCAAGGTGGAGTTGGCGACGCAAGGGGATGAAGTGGCCCCGAAGATGTGCACATTCATGGCATAGACATCGGGAGGTTCATCATAGCTGTCGGACCACCAGAGAAATCGCAGCGCATCTTGGTCTTGTTTGCGCACCCTCACCTGATGGAACATGGATTGTACATCGGCAGCGAGGCCAATGCTCCCTTGCCGGAAGCGAAGGAGTACACCGATAAGACTATTTGTGGTGTCTGGTCCTTGCACAAGGTTCTTGTTCAGCGAGGTTCCCTCATATTCAGCAGCAGCATCAAAAACAATGCGAAGCTTTCCAGGCTTGTGGGGATTAGTGACGGGATGATGGGGTAAGTACCAAGTTATGGAACTTCCTCGGGCTGCCTCTTCTGGAGTCAAGCGGTGTGCATACCCCTTGGTGATGTAGTCGTTCATGACCTCTCGATATTTGGCTGCCAGCTCTTCATTTCCTTGTTTGGTCAGGCGTCGCCTAAGCGATTCTGCTCGTTTGTCTGCCAGAGGACGATTATCGGGAAGCTGTGGATTGTCGCATTTCCATAACAAACCAACCTCGTAATGTCCATCTACAAATGTAGTAGTGTCCTTTATGGTTTGCAGAGCTCTTTTATCTTCGACGGATAGGGGTTTTCCTCCTTGTTTCGTGGTTCCATAGTCTTCTATCTTCCAGAATCTTTCTATCAAATCGTCTGCGCGCTGACCAACGGAGATGAAGTTAACTGAAGCTCCTTTGCGTCTTTGGTCGTTAAGTGGGCCTGCAATGCTCCAACCAAGTGGATACCGATATCCGTAAGGGTTGTTTTTCTCTGCTGGAGCTCTCACCTCCCTTTGCAAATGTGCGTTAGGGACATTACTTCCGACCAAAATGGATACACGCTTCACTTCTACTTCAGGGAACCTTAAATCTTGCAAGTGCGGGTACTTTGAAACGTCTACGTTTTCAGGCAGAACTTGTTCAGATTGGTTTAACTTCGGAAGTACATAAGCCTCGTTCACATCTATGTCCTCCCCATAACCATCGGCAGGGCTGAGGGTGAAGGAGACACGTCGAGAGTCTACAACCGCATCAGTCTTTGTGATTGTGTTGATCCCTATTTGCTCAGGAACTCCAGCCAAACCAAGCTGATCGGCCAGTTCACGATCAATAAGTGTATCCGTACATCCGTTGTCCAGGAAGGCATAGGTTTAGTGAAACTTGGGTTCTTGTGGTGTTGGCTCCGGCCGAGGTTATCGATGTTGGTGGTTTGTTCCCGGAGGAGGGTTCAGCGACCTGGGCTGGAAGACCCGCATTGGCAACTGGTACGTTTCCACTGGTGCTACTGTTAGTGTTCTTATCTTTGGTGTTCCTAGGATCACGCCGGCGTCCATTTGTGGTAACTTCCCTGTGCAAGAGGCTGAGGTGGTGACTGGGACAGTATGCGCAACCTGGTGGCTCAGGGCAGTTAGTCGCACTATGATCAGGCTTAACACAGCCGCAGTTAAAGCAAAATCCGTATGATGCGGCGTATTGCCTTCGTACAGCCACACGGTCGCATTGCTTGATAGTTGGGCACTGTTGGAGCCTGTGGCTAGCATTTTTACAGATTGGGCAAATGCAGGACGGCCTTTCTCCCACCATACTTTCGACTGAAGTAGCTGAGATTGTGGTGTTTTTGGGTGACAGTCCCTGATTCTGTTCCTTTGTGGTCCTGGAAGGATTCCTCCTTTCTTTGGTATCTTTCACTTGCAGCTGTGTTCCAAATATCGGGTCATTTTTTATCAGCGCTTGTTTTTTCACGAAGCTGGCAATGTCCTGAAGTTTGGCAGCTCGGCCGAGACGCACGATATCATAATTGACACTTTGCCACTTCACGATTAAGTCGTGCGGGAGCCGGTTCACGATTCGCTTCAAATTCGTGGCTACATTGGCTTCATGTTCAAACTCTCCTTTGAGAATCTTCGTAGCAGTGTTCAGTTTTTCTGCAAAATTGAGGAGGCTCACATTGTCGCCACTGTCAAGTTTGGGGCCTGCTACCAGCTCTTCTATGCAGGCTTGTGTCACCTGGACTGCTTGTCCAAAACGTTCTTCTAGAGTTTTTAAAAGTTCTTCATAGGAACAACCTCTGTTTCGATTTACAACTTCAAGTGCATCACCAGTAAGGAACTTGGGAAGGTACATAACTCGTTGAGCATCTGTTAATAACTCGCTTTCAAGGTGAATGCGGACTTGATCTCTAAAGAAAGGAAACTCTGCAGGGTGGCCGCTAAACTGGGTTGGAGTGATACCGTTCAAAAGCTGTACTTTCCACATGGCTGCGACATGGTCCTTAGGGGTGTGTGAGCCGCTGTCATCATCCCCTTCAGACTTGATATTGCGTGCATTGGTCTGAGTGCGTTTGGGCAAAGGACTTTGGTATCTTGTAATCACCCGACCAGGATTATTTGTTTCATCGGTTGTGCGGCATTCAGCATCGGAAGAGGACCCCTTTTTCTGAGGTACGTGGGTAGGAACTGTTGCCGGGATAAACGTACTTGTGATCTTCGGGGTCGGTCGAGGAGGGTCTATTTTCCTCGGTTCTGCATCTTCGACTGAGGGGTCAAGTGGTGTGCTGTGCTGCTGCCTTTCAACCCTTGTGGTCTTCGGGGTCGGTCGAGGAGGGTCTGTTTTCCTCGGTTCTGCATCTTCGACTGAGGGGTCAAGTGGTGTGCTGTGCTGCTGCTTGTCAAGCCTTGTTTTCATAGAACTTGGGAGATCGTCAAATTCAGGTATGCTATCTTCTTCATTGAACTCTGTTTCAATTTTCCAATCCAATTCTGCCAATACCGATTCGTCCTCTAGGCGTCTCAGTTCTCTTTTTGTGTTCTGTTCATGTAATAACCTGGCTGATTCTGCTTCTTCTTGAGCTCTTGCCTTCGCCAATTCAAGTTTCTTGCGGGCTATTAGCACGGCTCTTAGCTTTTCTTTTCGTGATGATGATGAAGAGGATCTTGATGATACAGACTGTCGGGAGTGCTGGGATTTGTCACTTTTAATAGAAGAGTTATCATCATTCAGAAGCCTTTCTGCTGCTTGGTCGATTTCCATTTGTTTTTGGCATTCAGTGACTGCATTTGTCATTTCCTCCTTGATTGCATCAAATCTAGCCTTGACTTCTTCAAGTCGCTTTGATTCCTTTATGCCGATTACGTACTGCAAATGGATGGATTCAAAAGATTTCCAGAGAACTTCTAGGTTGTTAACCATCTCAAGGGCAGATGTAAGATCCCATGTGGTATAGAGACAGGTTTTAAGCCGTAGTGTTTCACACTCAACCTCCTTGGAGGTTTTAGACCAAGATGCTGCAAGCTTGTGCTGTTCACTTACTCTTTGTTGACGCATTATTTCACCAAAGTCAATCTGAGTATTTGGTAAGGGTTTCTCACGCAACGAATATCCAACAGCTTGTGGGGTAGGCTGTGGCCTTGTAGCTGCAGGGAACATAGGCTGGGGCAAGGCAGTGACTACAGTGTCCGATGTTGGGGTTAACAGATATGCATGTCCAGGATTGACAAGTTCATGTTCCGGTTTTCCACCACCTGACGAGTCCGTTCCAAATTCTCCTATTCCGTGTTCCGTTTCAGCGCTTAAACCGATTCCACTCGTGCTGTCCATCGTTTCGAACGGCCGGGCTGAATGGATCTTCTGCGTGGATTCCTTGGTTATTCCTTCAGCTTGTAGGAAGATTTTTTCACTATGTTGCGGCGATCATGGCGTTCGCTGTCGTTGAATCAATAAGCAGACACAGGTATTTCGACTCGTGACGTCTTTGTCCGTTTGTAATTAAATGAAAACCAAACCAACTTATACAACGGTGAAAACTACAATAAAAGGCAATAAAAAAAACGACTGTAAAAAAGAAACCAAATGTAACAATAAAGGAAAGCTAAAAACGACGGCAAAACGACAAGACACTTACAATCTGTGCTCCTTGGAGCGGACGACCATGTGCTATAAATCACGTGACAAAAGGTCATGCCTGTTGTGTTAGTGTCACGAAACGTCTACAGGCGAAAAGAAACAAAGGCTACTAAACAGCGAACTAAACAACGATTTCCTTACAAGGACAGCATCCCATATAAGGGCCCGGCGAACGCACACGAGCAGTGCTGGAAAAAGCCGTACGACGCCGCGAGATGTCATTTTAAATGATGTGCTCAGCTGTAACATCTAAATTTTGACTTCAAAATGAACAGTGATAGAGAAGTCAGCGAACAGCGGGAAAGCGATTTTACTTCGGAAATCCATCTGGCTGGCTGTCATCATCGCACCACCTTAATCTCTCATAAACAGCTTATAAGAATTGGTCATATGACTTGTTGACTGAGTGGGTGGCCAAACATTTTGCTGTCGCACCCTCCCACTCAGAAACAGAACTTTCTGATTCTTTACGAAATTGTCTATGCCGAATTAACGTGGGTAACTATATATATAAAGGGTTGTATGTTTTGAAATAACTGATCATGAATCGGGCAGAATTTAACACAAGCCGAGACTGTACAATCGAATTAATAATTTGGTAGACAACCATATGTTGCTAAAAAGAAAAAAGAAAACTAAAACTGCAGCTATAAATACTCATAATACGAGAGAGTCCGCTTTCTAGAACTGTCAAGGTTGGTGAAGATAGCGAGAGTGGTGTCAGGTTTCGTAGTTTTTCAAACTATTATTTTTATCAAAAGTGGACTATTATCCAAATCAATGACCAATTTATGCTCGCAGAGTCTGGTCTGCAGCTCTATGTAGAATATATCGGCTACAAATTTACTTCTTCTCCATCAACGAACCAGTCAAAATCCAGAGCTGCCAACTTAATTGAATTTTCGTGGATCGAAAACTTTCAACAGCTCGAAAATAAGTCTAAAATTATGCAAATTTGAAACTTGTGCTGAACAGCAAACAGGAACAACAACAGCAATTGGAAGTGTAAATTCTAAGCACTTCACCTTTGTCACGTTTCACTATTTCCAGCTGGTACATTTTGGTACATTTTCAAATATTCCAGCAAGAACTGACCTTGCAATCCCAGAAACTTGTAGGAAGAAGATATCGTCGTCTTCATTAAAATAAGCAAGTTTTGAAAAAAATGTCCACCTGCTTTTAATAAAACAAGTCCGTCCTGGAGAATGATATAGAGAAAACAGTGTTAACTGGAAGTAGAAATTGATTTTCATTTTCTGAAAGATGCATATTTTTGAATTTGTGAATAATGTTAGCCGATTGATATATATATATTGAACAAAAATAGAATATCTCAAACTAGCGAATAAAGGGCAATAATACAACCGATCATGAATTTTTGAATTTTTTAGTTCTAATCAGTATTGCCAAGTAAAGAATGAAGCAAATAAATTAACTGAAACGTCTGAATTTTTTCAGATCTTCTTTGCGACTGCTGAAACTGCTCGCATAAATTAAACTCACACTCGTAAAATGCGATTCGTTTGTGAACTTTGTCCCAAAGTGAATCAACACTGCTCAGCTTTTTTGTCTCGAATTGAAATACTGTTATACGGAGCTAAACGTTAAGCTAATCATAAATACCATCACGGCAATATTCTACGATTTTGTTGTTCAGAAGTTTGATGTCCTTCAAACTGAATATTAAAGTTAGACACAAATCGATTCAAGTTTAAAAAACATATCTTGTGGCATGTATTCTGCAACCACTGAAACTAAAACAGCTCGCATTGATCAGTATGATTCGTGTGGCTCAAAAGTATACTAAATTGCAGTAAAATGATGGATAACATTCAGCGGCTCTTTCCATCAATTTTAACGATTAGTTTTCTTGACATCACTTACCTGAACAATGGTGAGCAATGGTTCTTGTGACTGACGAAGTGAGGCCGGACCCAACGGCTTATAAATTTATCCAGACACTAACTGTTTCAAGTCCTTTAGTAAGGTACGTGCCTTGAATTAATCTTTTTTGACATCATGTCAAAGAAGAAATGATTAAACAACAAGAACAGTGATGATAGCGTAGGTACATTTATATACAGCATGCGAACGGCTTCTCAGGTGGGGCTCCCTGTGGATTGATTAACACCTGTGAAACCTACTTGTTTGTAGAACACTAGATCCATCATTTTGTCCATGGCACTGAGTGTAATTAACATAATAAATAAATTGGCTAACAGCAGAGCCCTTACAGAAATAGCACACGGTAACTGTACAGCAAAAAAAACACAGGCCAAAAAAAAAAAAACAGGCAGATGCAGAGATGAACAGGATTCCCCTTTTCTGCGAGAACATCTCAAAGTCCAGTCCAGTCCAATTTTCAATTCTTATGACATTGCATGCCTGGCTGCTAAGCTTTTAAGCACAAAATTTCCAGCCCAGTACCCAGGCGTTCTCCTCCTGTTCTCTGGCCTTTTTTTCCCGTTTTTTTTTTCCTGTTTTTTTTTCCCGTTTTTTTTTCCTGTTTTTTTTTTCCAAGTAGGACTTTTATTTAACGAACATTTTACATAACTCCACAGCACACGTACTTACATGTTTACTATACTAACAATGCTTATAATTCTTACAGTACCTAACAATGCATAACATAGCTTGCCAGATAGCTGATAGCTTACATTACATATCCCGAATTACTTATTAAAGATCAGCACTAGTTACAACAGAAGGCTGACAGGACTTTAACGTTACCTAGGCAAGAGCAAACAGGGAAAACATGAATATCAAAATACTCAGCGCGTTCCGCTCATTATTTAGGAATGATTTTCATTACTTGGGAACGGATTGCACTATTGGAATCAAAATTCCATTTTCAAATTGAAGATTGAAATCTTCCAACGGTAGACTCATTCGAAATAACGACTGTTGATCGGGTTGTTACTTACATAAACCAAAAGTTCACACGTGAAATACGAAACCGTTGGCGGCTGTTGGTTTCAATCGGTTTGACATTACAGGGAATTTTTCTAAATTTTCAGGAACATGTCTTGTGCATTTACAGCAGACTGTTACGAGTTTCGTTAAAGGATTGGTTCGTTTGTAGACGGAACGCAGGGTTGTCGGTAACAGCAACAAGCGGATTTATTCCAATATGAAAGTAATCTTTACAGCTTACAGCACTTCTGCTGTGTCACACAGACTCTTCTAACACGGCACACAGCCACTTCACAAGGTTCAGCACACAGTACGGCACACAGCCACTTCACTAGATTCGGCACACAGCACGGCACACAGCCACTTCACTAGATTCGGCACACAGCACGGCACACAGCCACTTCTCAAAACTCTTTAAAACTCTCTCAGTAGACTGACACGCTCTTACTTATATACATATCACAACATGTTCTAGCTAGAAACTTCCACAAAATCTATTTTTGTAACATTACATTATTACATTATTACTTTTTCTTCTGTCCAGTCGAAATATTGTTTCACCGAGCTTTTTAAACACTAGGCAATAAATTCTCGACAATAAATTCTCTCGCAGCAATATTCTTGGATTTTTCAGAAGAAAAACAAACGAACAAAAGACGTTGGCACTACTCGATTCAAGTTTTAAAAAACAGATGTTTTGTGAACCGGCGAGTAGAGTTATCATCTTGTATTGCAAATTAGAATTGTTTCGTTGTTTCCTAAACCACCAGAACTAAAACAGTTCTATTTGATATAGCTTGTCTAGTTCAAAAATGTTTCAAATTGCAGAAAAATAATAGATAACATCAGCAGTCCTTTTTGTCAGGTTTTGCCATTAGTTTTCTATACTGACACTCACCTGAAGAACAGAAGATTGGTAACGGTTTTGGGGTCCCAACTGTAAGGTTAACCGGACGCAAACAGTTTGAAGACGTTTTAGTAGGGTACGCGCCTTGAATTCATGTTATTTGACATTATGTCAAAACGAAACCGCTAATTAAAATGAATAATAATGATAGCATAGGTACATTTTTAAATAGCGTGCGAACAGGCTCCCAGGTGGGTTCCCTGTGGAATGAACACGACCTCGAAAAACCCACACGTCTTCATAACCACTAGATCCACCATTTTGTCCAGCATTTTAATACTACTACAGACCATTACAAAATTGCCATGCGGCATCAATTTCTCCTATCCAATTCTTGGTTTTTACAAAAGCCCTTTTGCACGGCATAAAATCAAGGCTGAAGGGTGGCAAAAAGGTGACCATAGCTCCAGTTGCATGAATTACATGAATTTAAAGACGGGTCAATTACTGCCTGAGTTTGGTGGAAAGCTCCATTACCTATAAAAAAACTTATCACATTTCCGTGATGAAATTACAGGCAAAAGAGAATTGCACATTGGATTATAGAAATAAATAATGTTGATTACAAATCTCAAAATGCAGGTCGAGGTGACCTGTCCAAAAAATCTACTTTTATCAGTCTCGCTAATTTAAATGAACATAAGGCAAGCGCTTTTAAGAGAACATTCCTCACAATAAAGACTAGTGTTTAAAATTCAAACTCTTGGTTCCTCGCAGGTTTCGCTTGCGAAATTTAGAGAAATATAAACAGCGATCGTTCATTGATGTCATTAAATGGAAGTAAATCACCGATAAAGCACCGCCTTTCAGTGCCAAAATCTTCAATCTTCCACTGTTGACGTTTTCCTGATAGGTAACACAGGCCTACCATCCTCTGTCTGTGTGACGTTCTGCGCATTTATAATGGCCTCATCAGTTGATCAAACTAGCAAAACTAAAACCAAAATTAATGCCTTTTAAAACCGACGAAAATTAAATAAAAACATAAAATTGCTGCCATGTTGTTTTTCTTTGTGTTTCTGTGTTTATTTTGGCGATTTAAGGCTCGCGAAAGCGATGTCTTCAAAATAACTGGTGGACTCTATTATTGAGTCACTTTCGCGAGCCTTAAATCCTCAAAATAAACTTAGAAACACCAAACAAAACAACGTGACGGCAATTTTATGAGTTTTTATTTAATTTTCGACAGTTTTAAAAGGCCTAGATTTTGTATTTAGTCTTGCTAGTTTGATAAACCGATACAGCCATTATAACTGCGCAGAACATCACACAAACAGAGCATACCAGAGGATAGCAGACCCGTGCGGATAACAATGATTCCACGAGCGTGCGTTGGATGTGAGGTGATAAATATAAACGCGCCGAGTTGGTTTCCAGGGTTACTGTATTCACCTCGTATCCAACAAGCGTGAGTGGAACTGAATTTGTTTTATTAAATTCTCTTTTCGGTAACCGTTGCTGAATTTCTTTGTTTCAGTGTTATATTCTGGAGAAGAGTTTGTGATTTCGGAATGGGGATTGATTCCGCCCTTCCAAGTTTGAAAATTACTGAAAGCGAGAATTTCAGCTCTTACATGCAGCCGCTGGTAAAGAGAACGGATGAACAAAACCAGTTTCATTGCTGGGAGTAAGATTCAGTCATAAAATAAAAGCTTACTGGCAGCGATCATTCTAGGATCCTCATCAGATGTCTCTTGAAGACTGGAAATCAGCTTTGGACAATGGACAAATAATGGGAATTAACTCTACTGCGGACACCAGCAAGGCATTTGATTCGCTCCTGCCAGCGCTTATTATCCGAAAACTAAAAGCTAATAACTTCTCTGAAGGCTCATTAACTCTACTAAGATCTTACTTTGAAGAACGCCAAGGAAGAGTGAAACTCGGCACCATCATAAGCAAATGGCAAAATATTAGAAAGGGATGCCCCCAGGGGTCCTGTTTTGGACCACTTCTTTGGAACGACTTGTTCTTCTCTATCAACAATTGCCAGTAATCCATGTACGCTGATGATCATCAGTTGTGTTCATCAGGAACCCAGACTAGCGGGGTGGAAACAATCTTAAACGATCAAGCAAAGGTTGCAGCTAATTGGTATTCTGACAAATTCCTATTAGCCAACAAGGAAAAGTTGCAAGCCATGGTCATCAGGAACAGAGGGAAAGTGTCTCAAGGTTGACAACGAAGAAATTGAACAAACAACTTTACTTTAGGAGTAAATAAAGATCCTCAACTTTCTTTCAGTGAACAGGTAATAATTTTTAGTGTAAAATCCAGCCAAAACAGGTGGTGTTCTCCTTAGATTGAAAAATTTAATTCCTGAAAAGGCTAAGTTACATATATTTAAGACTAGTATTCTACCACACTTAACATATTGCTCTCTTGTTTGGCATTTTATTAGGTCTTCGGACAAACGTAAACTTGAGAGATTACAGGAAAGGGGGTTAAAGGCAGTCTTTAAAGACAATTGCAGTTCTTACGATGAGCTCCTAAGCAAAGCCAAGTTACCAACTTTATATAATCGTAGGCTTCGAGACGTAGCTACTCTCATGTTCAAAGTCAAACACTGCATTTGCCCTACATACATATCAGATCTTTTTAATCAACAAAGGAACCAGTACAGCCTGAGGAATTCTGATTTTGTTATACCCCGCTTCAATACGGCGACATATGGAAAGCACTCTATTAAGTATCTGGGACCGACACCATGGCGCCGCCTACCAAGAGATCTAAGAAATGCAACAAACTTCAATCATTTTAAGAAGCTAATAAGGCAAAAGGATCTCTCAACCTTAGTCAGTCTGACTGTTTTCTCTGTAGATCATAGACATAGTATTTTAACGGAATATTATTAGCAATTTCAATAGAATATTATTAGAATATTATTATTAACAATTTTCTTATATTATTATATTATTGGATACACACACTTATGTTTTGTATTTAACTACTTTAGTTACTTTAATTACTTTAATTATTTTGTGTCACCAATTAGCATGCATGCTACAGTTTCTCGACACTTAAATAAAGTTATTACATTACATCATCGCCAGAGGCATTAAGACGGCTTATGAACAAAATATCTCGCTTAGCACTCTTGCTCATAGATGCCAGTTTAAAACTTCTTGCAATGAGCACGGGAGCCCTTCTGGAATATTGGTGCAAGCTGTGACAAATTGATAACGGACTAGCTGGGGATGTAGTTTTAGAATTCAACAAATTTTCGCGATGCGTTTTATGTCACAAAAACGTGCAACTACCCAAAGACAAATCTTGATCGAAAAAGGTTGGGGTACATTTCCAATCTAAATTTAAGGTATATCAAACTTTTGCAGCATTTTCGTTTTAGCCATTCTACTCTATTCTGTATTTCTTACTGATACCTGTTCTAACCATATCGGTCTTCGAATTAAAAGTGAACTTAATAATAATTCTCTGTGAATAAAATATTTTATTTATTTGTTTATAATTTATTTATGTGCTCAGATTTACATATTCGATGTTCTTAGGAGTTAGTGATTGTCACCTGCATTGTCTGATATCCAACAGAGTACTTTTTTCAATAAAGCTCTGACTTTTTGGCGGATCTGACGATTCTTCCAACAACAAATAAAAGGATTTGAGCACGAATTAAGGAAAGCCAATGTTTCAGACCAGCTGTAGTGGTTGTAGGTTTGTAAATCTAAATTCATTATTTGATGATAAAATGTCACAAATAACACAGGAAAGTTCAGAATTAGATAAACTCCAACGATAATCGAGATGCTTTTCGCAAGCTTGGCTTCTCTTATTTGTCTTTGCCCATTGTTGGCACCTTGCAGGTGAGACTGAACTTCTCGTCGACTGCGCCGGACAATGATTAGAACTCCAATTTGAGTTGCTACTGAACCAACAAGGCAAAACAGCCAAAGAACCAGATGGGCACCCCTCGCTGCCTGATTAATTCTGGCCCACTGCAAAGCGTCCAGCAAAATGTTTACGAGCCAGATACCTAACATGTAATTCACAACACGCCTCGAGGAGAAAATTGCGTTGTACCTTGTACGTAAGCGAACCGCCACGAACCTTTCATAACTTACAGCGCTAAGAGTCATAAAAGAAACACCAAAGCAAAGGTAGAAGGCAGAAGCGTAGACGACTCTCACAAAACAAGGAACTGAACGAAGTTGATTTTCCATGAGCCTGTAGGTAATATAACCTGGCTGGGCGGTTAGACCAATAAGAATATCAGACACCGCCAAGCAACCTATTAACAGATTTAAAGGAGTTCGTAAACGCGAGCAGCCGAATATGGCAATGACAACCACTCCATTTGTAATAACAGCCAGTGGAGCAGTGAGGATAGTGATAATAGCTGTTATCAGGTTTATAATAAAACGTTGCGAAGCATGACGAAAATCGGGATCAGGAAGATGAAAACAGTTCGAGCTCGAGACATTCAGAGAAATGTTGGTTTCCATTCCTTGCTTCTAGGAAATTGTTTCGTCACTCCCTGAAAAATAACAAGCGTTGAATGCTAATGAAAGGGATTAGAACTGTTTATTAGTGTGGGTCTCTGTAAGCTGGTTTGGGTTTCTTGAAAGCCCAGAAAAATTTTTTTGCATTGTAACATATGAACTACTCATTTTACAAAGCTATTATTTACCTTCATGCTTTCAAGGTTCAGTGTGATTTATCGTGCTCGAAATCAATTCGAAAAGTTCCTTGGTTTTTGAGAAAAGTACGCCTGGGTCGTTGTCCAATGTTTTTCCCCTTGTATTTTTTATCACCTCTCATTTATGCTGAGTGGTACACTTATTTCCAGTAATGATTCTTGTTGTTGATGCTGTGAAAATGTGAACTACTTGCAACCTCGAAGCCACACTGAGAAGCTACTCAATACTAGAAACTTAACCTCTCGGTAAATAAATACCTCATTTCTTATTTTCCAAATTATCGATGCACTTCAGTTTGATTTCAACCGTACTCGTTTGTTCTTACTGGGTTTCAATATTCGTGCTCGGTTTCTCATAAACAAATAATGATCTAGTTTTTCTGACTGGACGATCGTCCAAAATTATGCAAATATGACTTGAAACGCCTGAGACCAAATAAAAAAGTTCATTAATTTCACTAACTCACAACAATTAATTTCGACTATCAGTTAATTTTGTGACATTATTTACGCCGAATCTTTCGACAAGAAGAAAAATATCTCGACAAAAACTGATCCTATTCATAGCTTTCAATTTCAGAGACTTGCAGGAAGAAGACATCACATCTAAAAAATATTTTCCAAAAAAAAAACAAGCCCCATTTCTTGAAAGATGCATATTTCTAAATTTGTGAATATTAATGTTAGCCGATTGATCTTTATTTTGAACACAAATAGAACATCTCAAATTCATTCAAGCGAGTGAAGGGCAACCACTCAACAGTTTTTTAATTTTGCAGCCCTTATCAGTATTGACAAGTGCAGAATGGAGCAAAGTAAATAAACTAAACACCTGAATTTTTACAGGCTTCTTTGCAACCATTGAAGCTGCTCGCATGAATCGTTCCCTTACTCGTGAGAAGCGGTCAATCAGCCATTGATCAACTTTTTCTTCTGTCCAGTCGAAATATTGTTTTACTGAGCTTTTTAAACACTAGGCTGATAATAAATTCTCTCGCAGCAATAATCTTGAGTTTTTCAGAAGAAAAACAAACGAACAAAAAACGTTGGCACTACTCGATTCAAGTTTTAAAAAAACAGATGTTTTGTCATGTATCCTAAACCACCAAAACTAAAACAGCTCTATTCGATATAGTTTGTCTAGTTCAAAAATGTTTCAAATTGCAGCAAAATAATAGATAACATCAGCAGTCCTTTATATCAGGTTTTGCCATTAGTTTTCTATACTGACACTCACCAGAAGGACAGAAGTTTGGTAACGGTTCTGGGGACCCAACCGTAAGGTTAACCGGACGCAAACTGTTTGAAGACCTTTTAGTAGGATACGCACCTCTAATTTATGTTATTTGACATTATGTCAAAAACGAAACCGCTAATTAAAAGGAATAATATATAGATTTAGCCAAGCCTAAAAGCGGAGCCGCCAAGGAATAAATTGGTGTTCGTTTCTCAAAAATAGTCCTGAAACTTTTCGGTCTGAAATATATTTCGGGGCTTTTTTTGGCTCGTTCGCTTCCGCAAAGTGTTTCTCAAAAAGCCCGAAAGTGTTCCGAATTGTCCTGCAATACTTTGGGGATCTGTTCTGTAGAACCAAGCTCGAAATGTCATTCTAGAGGCTGAGCACAGCTTGATTTTTTCTTTTCGGTATCAAACTGAACACATATTTTACTCACGAGCCGTCTTGCTTGGTTTTTGCAATGATTCCATATCCTGTCATTAACTGTCAAGACTTGTCAAATCTCCTTGGATTATTGGCTGTTCGCTTGAATCAACTTCAAACGGCGCTCATTTACAACAACAAAATTTAAATGGGTTATCTTCATCGCGTTCGGATGTTAACGAATAGCATGAACTGCCACTATTAGTCTGGTCAAAAATTTATACAGGCATTTCACCGGCATTTTACTGGGATTATCCGAAAGAAAGAGTTTTGGGAGCTTCGAAGCACTTGTAATAAACTTATCGAAGAAATGTCGCGTAGGCTTTTATAGCAGCCGAGAAAAAATTCGAGCGGTTTTAAGAACACTCATTACTTACCGGATAAAATAGCTTTAGACTCAAAACTGCTTCGCTTATAGTTACTTAAGTAACCCTTATATCTCGTTCTCTAACTAACTTGAGACCATCGAGATTGAAAACAAACAAACACCAAACATGCTTAACTCTATGGCATAAGTTTTGCGACTGCAAATTGTTTGAAATTTGAGCGCATTTAGAAATGCACAGAATTGTTTTTGGAAGCTTTTCGGATATAATGGGTTTAAGCCGACAAATGCTTCGCTTATAGTTTTTTAAATAACTGCTATATTTCGTTCTCTAACTCAGTAGAGACCATCAAGATTCAAACCAAACAAACACCAAACACGCTTTAAATTATGCCGGCATACGTTTTGCGGATGCGAAGTACGCCTATATAAAGTTACCCGCTTTGAGGAACGCACAAAACTGTTTTCAGAAGCTTTTGGGATAAAATAGCTTTAAACCGACAACTGCTTCGCTTAAAAGGCTATTACTATTGAAAACTGCTAGGACAAGAAAATCGACAATTGCACAGAGAGTTGTATCCGAAAGTCAAAATTGAAAGCAATTATTCGTCGTAATCTCACTGAAGTGATGCTTGTGCAGCTAGTTGTCTCGCGACTGTGCTTAGACCTATTGTTATGAAAAAACAAACACAAAAATGGACAGAGAAATCATTTTTGAAAAAAGTTTATTCGAAGACCCCTAAGTTTATACTTAAATGCAATTCGCGTTACACTTGCAAAATTGTGGATCGGTCCACGCAAGTGAAATTGGGTGAGCGTGGCAAAATATTTAAGACTACATCTGTCACAAATCTGAGCGCGTTTTCTAATACTTTTTTAAAGTCAAAATTAAATGACATATTTCTAATGGCATACATCAAATCTCCATTTCAAAACGTAATTTCTTTCACCTTAATACTCGAAATCATGTACCTTAGACCCTTTAAAAACTTCACTTACTCGGTTGTGTTTCAGAACAGGGCAAACTCTCCGCCGTGAAGAAAACAAAGCGATGAAGTCCTTTGAAGGCGGCTTTCGTAACTTGAACTTTTCGCCTTCTACCAGTATTCTTTTGAACTTTTTCTTTCCATTTATAGATATTAGATGTTTTTTGTTTTGTCAAGTATAAAACTTCAGTACTCTCGAACAATCGTTAAATGCTAAAGAAGCTTTGAGCTTTTAAAGAAACCTCCTTTTCAAAACCGACGATGGTCATGCGATTTCCCGCCAAGAAAAACGCCGGTTGCCTAAAAGCACCGCGTGATTTCCCGCCAAGAAAAGATGGCATTCTCTACCCCCGTCGGTTTGTCTTGGGACTCCCCTCCCCCTCCCACAGAGTTTGTGCGGAGGGACGGACGTAGGGATGTACGTATGTAGGGACGTACGGACGGACGGTCACGTGACTATTACATCACAATCAAAATTTCTCGGATTGATAGGTTACCAGGAGGGAGTGATGAACTCGCCGCTCGGCTGGTTCGAGGTGTCTGGCCATCGTGACGTCACGACGTGAAAAGCGCGCGAGTTTGCCGAGTCTTCAAAAATGGCGCTGGCAACTATGTTAGAGTTTGGGCTATAAACGTATTTTTTGTGCTATTAAGCTTTCAGCTAAGCTTGTTTTCTTGGGTAATGGAATTTTAGTCATCCCTTCTTTCGATATAGGTAAGTGGCTCTTTGTCTTAACGTTAAAATCACACTTAAATAATGTTTAAAGAGTCATGTTTACTCTCTGCTATCGAAGAATTATGCGGGAAAATTGTTACTGTCCGCGTCCCAAAAAGTGTGTTTATTTCAGTTATATACCACAGGGAAACTTGAAACTTGGCTACAGACTAGCCTATAGTTTAACAAAAGTACCCAAGTTGAAAAATGTGGTGTAGTATTTGCCAAAAAAATGATCAGTCCGTTTGTTTAGCTGAGTATAATAGAAGGCGAACGTAGAAGGGCATGTTTAGCACTTAAAAGTTACCTTTTCTTACAGTATTTGCTTCCATCTTCTGTATAAGGAACGAATAGTGATATTTAATTGCTAGGGAAAGAGTAATCGAACTTAGTAAATTCTTGCCACCTCATTTAACCCGTGTAAACTACACTTTTGCAGAACAACATAAAAATCCGAATCAGCTCGCAAATTATGCGGGCGCCCGAGGAAACAAGCCTTCGCTGATCTGGTTCTGTACTTTTTTATGAAAACTAATGGATATATTTGAGTACCATTTGGATCAGTGATTCAGTGATTTATTCTCAATACCTCCAGTTTCCTCTAGATTCAGTTGCTGTCCAGGTTGCATAGTGTTTTAGAAAGAGTTTGACCGTCTACTTGATCCACAACTGACGATGACCGTTTCGCAAATAAATTGAATTGGTCCTGTCATTTGATTTTCAAAGATTAATTAATTTTAAAACAGTCAAACTGAGGACCATTTTAGTAAAGAGAGAGCCTTGTTAACCCTTAACATCAGTAACCTGAGAAAGTTGGCGTTTTAGATAAACTGTGGTATTTTATAAAATTTGGCCGGAAAGCCGGCGCGTCAGCTGTTTTGCCTCGCCTCCAGCAAATGTTGTCATCTTCGTCGTTTTTTACAAGATAGTTTAGCAAAGTAAGGAATTACTGTGGTCCATTATCAACTTCGAACCAAGCACATGAATTCACCGTAAACGTTTCTTTGTATTGGAGTATTCTTCTCCACATTTTAGTGATGTTTAAAGCCACTGATCATTTTAATGAAATTGTGACGCAACTTTATTTTCCTAAAATTGGAAAGAGTTTATACATATAAAAGTTATGTTTTTGTCTCCAAGCGACACATCTTAGGGTTTGTGAGATACAGCTTCTAAAAGGTGATCTTGATCACGATTTCAATCGATCGACCAAAGCGTCCATGAAATCTTTTGAGTCTTATCGCCAATTGGTTATTTTGTTTTGAGGACCAATTTGTATTAAGAATACTTTTTATGTTATAGCATGCAGCATACCTTTCGTTCTTTTATTGTTTTGATCTGTTCTTTTTGAGAAACTGGACTGTAAACATTTGCGAGGAAGCCATTTGTTAACTTTCCTTTGAAATTTGCGGGGCAGACTTATATGTGACGTCACGATGGCCAGACAGCTCGGTTTTTCATTCGCCAATACCGGCCCTTGTGCCCAGGCCCAAGTTCATCACTCCCTCCTGTAGGTTACCAAATTTCCTAAGCAATGGAGCTCCGCTGGCGGGCTTTGCCCGCAGGCTCCGCTATATTGATAGCATAGGTACATTTTTAAATAGTGTGCGAACAGGCTTCTCAGGTGGGGCTCCCTGTGGATTTAACACGACCTCAGAAACCCACCCGTCTTCATAACCACTAGATCCACCATTCTGTCCAGCATTTTAAGGGCCCATTACAGTATCTTTTTAGGCCGTTGCTAGGGAAAAATGAGTTTGCTGTAACTCAGCACATGTATGCTTTCATTGGACCAAATTTGGACAACATTCATTGAGGGCAAGTTTGGTTCAGTTTATGACGTCATCGGACCACGCCCCATGTCACGTGATCAGAAACAGAAAAATGCGTTTTTACTTCAAGAATTACCTTTTTGTCCATAATTTCTTGTACCGTACCATTTCATAAGCCGTCTTGAGGAAATTTAAGCATGCGTTTTGGTTTACGAAGAAAAATAAACAAATAAGAATGAAAAATGTGCTTCTTTGACCACTCTTTTGGGTATAATTTTTTTGTTTTCTGTTTTTTCGCAAAAAGGATGCTTAAATTTCGAGAAAAAAAAGATGTTTTTTCGAATTCTTTTAAAATGCAGCAGCTACGTTTACTTCTCGGCGAGAAAAGTACATTTTTCGCGGCACCGGAAGTGACGCTACTTTTTTCAATGGCCAGGTGCCTAAGCGTTAAATGGCTAGGTCGCTAAGGCGATAATTTTCCCATTCTTGGCATCGTGGACGGTAGCTGAGCTGAGCTGAGCTGTTGTTGGAATAATGGCCGCGCGTCAGATAAAAGCCGTCGAACTGGATGTGTAATGATGATTGGTTTTTCCGTTGGATTGTTTCAGTTCTTGCCTCTTTCACGCTCCAGTCGGCGATCTGTTTTACGAACGGCGCAAGCCATTCAACAATGTGGATCCATCGAGTCGAATTGAATTGGTCCAGACTGACAAGGAATGAAAGAGCAACGATTACGTTACGCATTGCAGACCTTGGACGAGTTGTGGCTTCAGTTCACGACAGAGGTATCACTCTTCAAGTTGAATTTCTGTCCATATCGACTGCACTCGAACTCAAACTCTTCAACTGTGTTTTGTTTTACCGAACAAAATTCGTATTTCTCAGTCCTTTCTACAGTCACAGTCTTTTAGATCGCTTAAATTACTTTTTGCTAATTTCTCAAGTGATGTTGTTAGCAGACGTTGCCCATCAGGCCCCAGTTGTTCAAAAGGTGGATAGCGCTATCCACCGGATAAATCGCTATCCAGTGGATAAGTATTAGGGAAACCAATTGCGTTATCCACTGGATAGAGATTTATCCAGTGGATAGCGCTATCCACCTTTTGAACAACTGGGGCCTGATGTATCGAGCTCACCATTATTTGTCAGGTATTCTATCGTGTGCTTTTAATAATAATAGCATTGTCAATGTGGGCATGAAATTCGCGCGATAGAGCTGCTTTCAAGGACAATTTACAAGCTTCCTTTCTTGCTGTATGCTGCTCCACGCTGTCTTGCGACAGTGGCTGCAAGTCAGTGGCCTCGAGAGCTTCGTTTCTTGAATAGCTGTCTAAACACTGGAGTTGCTCAGGTTTGGAAGGACAGTTCACAGGTTCGCACATCGATTACAGTTTTCTAGCAAGCGACGTCAGGTAGTTTGGGAGCAGTCGAAGTCACGGCCGCGGACACAGGGATTTCTTTATGGGTTCGGGATGATGGCACAGTACTTATTTCGGTTTGCCTCCGCATCACTGACATTTCTATCCCCGACCTGACACTGAAAATCTTTGAATGTCGGCTTTTCGCGATCTGCATTTCCCCATCGACTTGCAGCCATCGCTGCGCTTTCTGTTTACGTGCGTACATGGATAGATTCGAGCTCATTTTCAACTGAAACACCCAGTTTAAGAAATAAAGGCACAACTCACATGTTGTAAACGTAAAGCAGAAAATTAAAATCAATTTAAAAAGTAAACAAAAAAGCTTGTTTTGTGTTTGTCGCAACGAAATAAAAAAAATTATCGGCGAGTTGAACCGGCGACGGGCCGGCGCCGGGAGGCCAGAAAGCGCGCGAAAAATTTGCGGACGACCGGAAGTAAAATTGCACGTACATGGCAACCGCGTATCATAGCAACGAGATACTTTAATGGGCCCTTTTAAAATACTACTACAGACCATTATAAAATTGCCATGCGGCATCAATTTCTCGTATCCAATTCTTGGTTTGTACAAAAGCCCTTTTGCCCGGCATAAAATCAAGGCTGAAGGGTGGCAAAAAGATGACCATAGCTCCAGTTGTATGAATGGCATGAATTTAAAGACGGGTCAATTACTGCCTGAGTTTGGTGGAAAGCCGTATTACCTATAAAAAACTAATCAAATTTCCGTGATGAGATTACAGGCAAAAGAGAATTGCACGTAGGATTATAGAAATAATGTTGTTTACAAATCTCAAAAGGCATGTCGATCAAAGATGGACCTGTCCAAAAAATCTGCTTTTATCAGTCTCGCCAATTTGAATGAACATAAGGCAAGTGCTTTTAAGAAAACATTCCTTACTTTTTAACAAAACATTCAATTAAAACTATTGTTGAAAATTCAAACTCTTGGTTCCTCGCAGGTTTCCCTTGCCAAATTTACAGAAATATAACAGTAATCGTTCACTGATGTCATTAAATTGACGTAAATCACCGGTAGGGCACCTCCTTTCAGTGACAAAATCTTCAATGTTTCACGGTTGACGTAGGTAACACAGGCCTACCATCCTCTGTTTGTGTGATGTTCTGCGCATTTATAATGGCCTCATCAGTTGATCAAACTAGCAAAACCAAAGACAAATTTACGCCTTTCAAAACTGACGAAAATTAAATAAAAACTCATAAAATTGCTGCCATGTTGTTTTGCTTTGTGTTTCTGTGTTTATTTTGGCGATCTAAGGCTGCGAAAGCGATGTGTTCAAAATAACTGGCGGGAGCTACTTTTGGGTCACTTTTGCGAGCCTTAAATCGTCAAACTGAATAAACACAGAAACACCAAACGAAACAACATGGCAGCAATTTTTTTGAGATTTTATTTAATTTTCGTCAGTTTTAAAAGCCGCCTAAATTTTGCATTTAGTTTCGCTAGTTTGACAAACCGATAAGGCCATTATAAATGCACAGAACATCACACAAGCAGAGGACAACAGAGGATAGCAGACCTGTGCGGATAACAATGATTCCACGAGCGTCCGTTGGATGTGAGGTGATAGATAACGCGCCGAGTTGGTTTCCAGGGTAACAGTATTCACGACGTATCCAACAAGCGTGAGTGGAACTGAATTTGTCTTCTTAAATTCTAGGTTTCGGTGTATGTAATCGTTTCTGAATTTCTTTGTTTCAGTGTTATATTCTGGAGAAGAGTTTGTGATTTCGGAATGGGAGTTGATACCTTCCAAGTTTGAAATGAAAGCGAAAATTTCAGCTGCTACATCCAGCGGCTGGTAAAGAGAAAGGATGAACAAAACCAGTTTCATTGTTGGGAGTGAGATTCAGTCATAAAATAAAGGCTTGCTGTCAGCGATAAGTCTATGATCCTCTGCTCGCTGGCAGTGAGAATCGGTTCTTTTTTACCCAGGCCAATTAAACATCAACCACTTGGTCCTCTACAGGTGTTTTAACATCGTCAGCGGATGTAGTTTTAGAATTCAACAATTTTTCGCGATGCGTTTCAGGTCACGGAAACGTTCAACTGCCCAAAGACAAATCTTGATCGAAAAAGGGTGGGATACATTTCCACTCAAAATTTTAAGGTCTGTCGAACTTTTCTAGCATTTTGTTTTAGCCATTCTACTCTATTCTGTATTTCTTACTGATACCTGTTCTAAACATAGGTAAATTATGTTTAAATATTTAATCTTTGTCTTTTTAACTTATTATTTACCGGTCTTCGAATTTAAAGTGTTAATAATCCTCAGTAAATAAACATTTTATTCATTTGGTTATAATTTATTTATGTGCTCAGATTTACATGTTCGATGTTCTCACGACTTATTAATTGTCCTCTCTACTGTCTGATATCCAACAGAATACTTTTTTCAACAAAGCTCTGACTTTTTGGCGGATTTGCCTATTCTTCCAACAACAAATGAAAGGATTTGAGCACGAATTAAGGAAAGCCAATGTTTCAGACCAGCTGTAGTGGTTGTAGGTTTGTAAATCCAGTTTCATTATTTGATGATAAAATGTCACAAATAACACAGGAAAGTTCAGAATTAAATAAAACCCAACGATAATCGAGATGCTTCTTGCAAGCTTGGCTTCTCTTATTTGTCTTTGCAGAGTTTTTGCACCTTGAAGATGAACCTGAACTTGTTTTTGACTGCGCCGGACAATAATTAAAACTCCAATTTGAGTTGCTGCCGAAACAATAAGGCAAATCAGCCAAAGAACCAAATGAGCACCTCTTGCTACCTGATTGATTTTGGCCCACTGCAAAGCGTCTAGCAAAATGTTTAGGAGCCAGATACCTAACATGTAATTCACAACACGCCTTGAGGAGAAAAATTGATTGTACGAAGTACATAAGCGAACCGCCACGAATCTTTCATAGCTTACAGCGCTAAGAGTCATAAAAGAAACACCAAAGCAAACGTAAAAGGCAGCAGCATAGACTGTTATCACAAAACAAGGAACTGAACGAAGTTGATTTTCCATGAGTCTGTAGGTGATATAACCTGGCTGCACAGTCAGACCAACAAGAACATCAGACACCGCCAAGCAACCTATTAACAGATTTGAAGGAGTTCGTAAACGCGAACAGCTGAATATGGCGATGACAACCAATACATTTGTAACAACAGCGAATGGAGCAGTGATGATGTTGATGATGGCTGTTATCAGGTTCATTGTAAAACGTTGCGAAGCTTGACTAAAATCAGGATCAGGAAAATGAAAGCAGTACGAGCTTGAGATATTCAGAGAAATGTTGTTGTCCATTCTTGGCTTCAAGGAACTTGCTTCATGCCACTCCCTGTAAAAAAGGCAATTACAAATATGTTGACCGATTAGAATTGTTTTTAGTGATCTCTGTATGGTTGACCAACACCGATTCTTATTCTCAGCCCCTTTTTATTAGGCTTATTACTTCTAACTTTTGCCAAGTGGTACACTTTTGTAATATAGTCATGCAAATAACACTTCTTGTTGTTATTGTTGCTGTTTACACTTAAGTTGACGTTTGGAAATTCCGGATCTTAACTTTTTTGTCGCCTTAAACCTCACAGGGTTTCATTCCTTTGCATGAGTGAAACTTTAGAAGAGAAAAAATTGTTTATACCGACATTGAACGACCAGATATAAATGATTAACGAGCAGTTCTCAATGTCGAAGCCACAGATGTTAATCAGAAAGAAAACTCACCACCTTAAGATAATTAAAAACCTCTTTCTTATCTTCCAACTTGTCAATGGACTTCAACATTGCGCTTGCATGCTGCCCAAAATAGTGTTCAAAAACCAGTCGATGAATTTTCTTTTAAATCTTGTGATCTCAAGTCTAACATGTATTGAACTATCCCTGTAAATTGCACGCGCATTGAATCATTTTAAGGGCACGAAGTACAAATAAAAGTATAGGAAACTTTTGTACTCGTCTCCAAAATTTTCATTTCTGCATCATTTGTTAACAGCCGGTTTATTTCAGGAGTTTCTCTTTTGTCTGTATTCTACATATTTTTGTGCTTTGGAATCAAGAAGTTTGCCACACCTGCTTTCTACGCTTCGCTGATGCCGGAGGGGTCGTGAAAATTATGTTTTTGATACAATGACAATGAAAGCCTTATGTAAATTCCCATTGATAGACCAATTTTTAACAATGTTCAAGCACATTCCTCACTTTTTAAGCAAATTTTAAATTTAGAGCAAGTCAAAGCACTATTGTTCAAGGTTGAAAAGCATTGGCATCCTTTTTTGGAACCAGATTAACTCAGAACTGTATTCGCTAGCCTGTGTTCACAGGCTTCTACGCAGACAATATATATAATTCATCAACTTCCATCACATTCACATTGAAAAAAGAAGTTTTATTGCTAAGTAAAATGCCAAATTATGTTATGAGACCGAATTTTGTTTTTTCCAAAATTCGTTATTTTACGGCATCGTTATTTTGTTTTCATAGGCTCCATAATGCGAAATAACATAGGACCAAAATTTACTTTAAAGTTTTATCACATGACCCGTACGGCCCGCCTACGCTTTCCTTACAAGGACAACATCCCCATATAAGGGCCCGGCGAACGCACACGAGCAGAGCTGGAAAAAGCCGCACGACGCCGCGAGAAATCATCATTTTAAATGATATGCTCAGATGTAACATCTAAATTTTGACTTCAAAAGGAACAGTGATAGCGAAGTCAGCGGAAAGCGATTTTACTTCGGAAATCCATCTGGCTGGCTGTCATCATCGCACCACCTGAATCTCTCATAAACAGCTTATAAAAATTGGTCATATGACTTGTTGACTGAGCGGGTGGCCAAATATTTTGCCGTCGTACACTCCCACTCAGAAACAGAACTTTCTGGTTCTTTACGAAATTGTCTATGTCCAATTAATGTGGGTAACTATATACATAAAGGGTTGTATGTTTTGAAATAACTGATCATGAATCGGACAGTTTCAATCACATGCGAGCGTGCATGCCAAACAAAAAGTAATAAAACATTGTATTTAACACAAGCCGAGACCGTACAACCGAATTAATAATTAATAATTTGGTAGACAACCATATGTTGCTAAAAAAAACGAAAAACTAAAACTGCAGCTATAAATACTCATAATACGAGAGAGCCCGCTTTCTAGAACTGTCAAGGTTGGTGAAGATAGCGAGAGTGGTGTCCGGTTTCGTAGTTTTTCAAACTATTATTTTTATCAAAAGTGGACTATTATCCAAATCAATGACCAATTTATGCTCGCAGAGTCTGGTCTGCAGCTCTATGTAGAATATATCGGCTACAAGTTTACTTCTTCTCCATCAACGAACCAGTCAAAATCCAGAGCTGCCAACTTAATTGAATTTTCGTGGATCGAAAACTTTCAACAGCTCGAAAATAAGTCTAAAATTATGCAAATGTGAAACTTGTGCTGAACAGCAAACAGGAACAACAACGGCAATTGGAAGTGTAAATTTCGGTAGAAGCACTTCACATTTGTCACGTTTCACTCTTTCCAGCCGGTACATTTTGGTACATTTTCAATTATTCCAGCAAGAACTGACCTTGCAATCCCAGAGACTTGTAGGAAGAAGATATCGTCGTCTTCATTAAAATAAACAAGTTTTGAAAAAAATGTCCACCTGCTTTTAATAAAACAAGTCCGTCCTGGAGAATGATATAGAGAAAACAGTATTGAGAAAACAAAATTGATTTTCATTTTCTGAAAGATGCATATTTTTGAATTTGTGAATAATGTTAGCCGACTGATATATATATATATTGAACAAAAATAGAACATATCAAACTAGCGAATAAAGGGCAATAATACAACCGATCATGAATTTTTGAATTTTTTAGTTCTAATCAGTATTGCCAAGTAAAGAATGAAGCAAATAAATTAACTGAAACGTCTGAATTTTTTCAGATCTTCTTTGCGACTGCTGAAACTGCTCGCATAAATTGAACTCACACTCGTAAAATGCGATTCGTTTGTGAACTTTGTCCCAAAGTCAATCAACACTGCTCAGCTTTTTTGTCTCGAATTGAAATACTGTTATACCGAAACTAAAACAGCTCGCATTGATCAGTATAATTCGTGTGGCTCAAAAGTATACTAAATTGCAGTAAAATGATGGATAACATTCAGCGGCTCTTTCCATCAAGTTTAGCGATTAGTTTTCCTGACATCACTTACCTGAACAATGGTGAGCAATGGTTCTTGTGACAGACGAAGTGAGGCCGGACCCAGCGGCTTATAAATTTATCCAGACACTAACTGTTTCAAGTCCTTTAGTAAGGTACGTGCCTTGAATTAATCTTTTTTGACATCATGTCAAAGAAGAAATGATTAATCAACAAGAACAGTGATGATAGCGTAGGTACATTTATATACAGCATGCGAACGGCTTCTCAGGTGGGGCTCCCTGTGGATTGATTAACACCTGTGAAACCTACTTGTTTGTAGAACACTAGATCCATCATTTTGTCCATGGCACTGAGTGTAATTAGCATAATAAATAAATAGGCTAACAGCAGAGCTCTTACAGAAATAGCACACGGTAACTGTACAGCAAAAAAAACACAGGCCAAAAAAAAAAAAACAGGCAGATGCAGAGATGAACAGGATTCCCCTTTTCCGTGAGAACATCTCAAAGTCCAGTCCAGTCTAATTTTCAATTCTTATGACATTGCATGCCTGGCTGCTAAGCTTTTAAGCACAAAATTTCCAGCCCAATACCCAGGCGCCTCCTCCTGTTCTCTCGCTTTTTTTTTCCTGTTTTTTTTTCCTGTTTTTTTTTCCTGTTTTTTTTTCCTGTTTGTTTTCCTGTTTTTTTTCCTGTTTTTTTTTCCCGTTTTTTTTTTCCTGTTTTTTTTTCCCGTTTTTTTTTTCAAGTAGGACTTTTATTTAACGAACATTTTACATAACTCCACAACACATGTACTTACATGTTTACTATACTAACAATGCTTATAATTCTTACAGTACCTAACAATGCATAACATAGCTTGCCAGATAGCTGATAGCTTACATTACATATCTCGAATTACTTATTAAAGATCAGCACTAGTTACAACAGAAGGCTGACAAGACTTTAACGTTACCTAGGCAAGAGCAAACAGGGAAAACATGAATATCAAAATACTCAGCGCGTTCCGCTCATTATTTAGGAATGATTTTCATTACTCGGGAAAGGATTGCACTATTGGAATCAAAATTCCATTTTCAAAGTGAAGATTGAAATCTTCCAACGGTATACTCATTCGAAATAACGACTGTTGATTGGGTTGTTACGTACATAAACCAAACGTTCACACGCGAAATACGAAACCGTTGGCGGCTGTTGGTTTCAATCGGTTTGACATTACAGGGAATTTTTCTAAATTTTCAGGAACATGTCTTGTGCATTTACAGCAGACTGTTACGAGTTTCGTTAAAGGAGTGGTTCGTTTGTAGACGGAACGCAGGGTTGTCGGTAACAGCAACAAGCGGATTTATTCCAAGATGAAAGTAATCTTTACAGCTTACAGCACTTCTGCTGTGTCACACAGACTCTTCTAACACGGCACACAGCCACTTCACAAGGTTCAGCACACAGCACGGCACACAGCCACTTCACTAGATTCGGCATACAGGGCACACAGCCACTTCACTAGATTCGGCACACAGCACGGCACACAGCCACTTCTCAAAACTCTTTAAAACTCTCTCAGTAGACTGACACGCTCTTACTTATATACCTATCACAACAAGTTCTAGCTAGAAACTTCCACAAAATCTATTTTTAGTAACATTACATTATTACATTATTACTTTTTCTTCTGTCCAGTCGAAATATTGTTTCACCGAGCTTTTGATGTAAGCTGGTTTGGGTTTCTTGAAAGCCCAGAAAAATTTTTTTGCATTTGTAACATAAGAACTACTCATTTTACAAAGCTATTATTTACCTTCATGCTTTCAAGGTTCAGTGTGATTTACCGTGCTCGAAATCGATTCGAAAAGTTCCTTGGCTTTTGAGAAAAGTACTCCTGGGTCATTGTCCAATGTTTTTCCCCTTGTATTTTTTATCACCTCTCATTTATGCTGAGTCGTACACTTATTTCCAGTAATGATTCTTGTTGTTGATGCTGTGAAAATGTGAACCGCTTGCAACCTCGAAGCCACACTGAGCAAGCTACTCAATACAAGAAACTTAGCCTCTCTCGGTAAATGAATACCTCATTTCTTATTTTCCACATTATCAATGCACTTCAGTTTGATTTCAACCGTGCTCCGGCGTTTGTTTTTACTGGACTTCAATATTCGTGCTCGGTTTCTCATAAACAAATAACGATCTAGTTTTTCTGACCGGAAGATCGTCCAAAATTATGCAAATATGACTTGAAACGCCTGAGACCAAATAACAAAGCTCATAAAAGAAGGTGTAAATTAAAAGCTGTTAAAGGCTTTTAAAATTTGTCAAGTTTTACTAACTCATGACAGTTAATTTCGGCTATCAGTTAATTTTGTGACATTATTTACGCCGAATCTTTCGACAAGAAGAAAAATATCTCGACAAAAACTGATCCTATTCATAGCTTTCAATTTCAGAGACTTGCAGGAAGAAGACATCACATCTAAAAAATTTTTCCAAAAGAAACAAGCCCCATTCCTTGAAAGATGCATATTTCTAAATTTGTGAATATTAATGTTAGCCGATTGATCTTTATTTTGAACACAAACAGAACATCTCAAATTCATTCAAGCAAGTGAAGGGCAACCACTCAAGAATTTTTTAATTTTGCAGCCCTTATCAGTATTGACAAGTGCAGAATGGAGCAAAGGAAATAAACTAAAACACCTGAATTTTTTACAGGCTTCTTTGCAACCATTGAAGCTACTCGCATAAATCGATCACTTACTCGTGAGAAGCGGTCAATCAGCCATTGATCAACTTATTCTCCTGTCCAGTCGAAATATTGTTTTGCTGAGCTTTTTAAGCAGTAGACTGATAATAAATTCTCTCCCAGCAATATTCTTGAGTTTTTCAGAAGAAAAACAAACGAACAAAAAACGTTGGCACTACTCGATTCAAGTTTTAAAAAAAACAGATGTTTTGTCTTGTATCCTAAACCACCAAAACTAAAACAGCTCTATTCGATATAGTTTGTCTAGTTCAAAAATGTTTCAAATTGCAGAAAAATAATAGATAACATCAGCAGTCCTTTATGTCAGGTTTTGCCATTAGTTTTCTTTACTGACACCCGCCTGAAGGACAGAAGATTGGTAACGGTTCTGGGGACCCAACCGTAAGGTTAACCGGACGCAAACTGTTTGAAGACCTTTTAGTAGGATACGCGCCTTTAATTTATGTTATTTGACATTATGTCAAAAACGAAACCGCTAATTAAAATGAATAATAATGATAGCATAGGTACATTTTTAAATAGCGTGCGAACAGGCTCCCAGGTGGGCTCCCTGTGGAATGAACACGACCTCGAAAAACGCACACGTCTTCATAACCACTAGATCCACCATTTTGTCCAGCATTTTAATACTACTACAGACCATTACAAAATTGCCATGCGGCATCAATTTCTCCTATCCAATTCTTGGTTTTTACAAAAGCCCTTTTGCACGGCATAAAATCAAGGCTGAAGGGTGGCAAAAAGGTGACCATAGCTCCAGTTGCATGAATTACATGAATTTAAAGACGGGTCAATTACTGCCTGAGTTTGGTGGAAAGCTGTATTACCTATAAAAAAATAATCAAATTTCCGCGATGAGATTACAGGCAAAAGAGAATTGCACATTGGATTATAGAAATAAATAATGTTGTTTACAAGTCTCAAAAGGCATGTCGATCAAAGATGGACCTGTCCAAAAATCTCCTTTTATCAGTCTCGCCAATTTGAATGAACATAAGGCAAGTGCTTTTAAGAAAACATTCCTTACTTTTTAACAAAACATTCAATTAAAACTAGTGTTGAAAATTCAAACTCTTGGTTCCTCGCAGGTTTCCCTTGCCAAATTTACAGAAATATAACCGCGATCGTTCACTGATGTCATTAAATTGAAGTAAATCACCGGTAGGGCACCTTCTTTCAGTGACAAAGTCTTCAATGTTTCACGGTTGACATAGGTAACACAGACCTACCATCCTCTGTTTGTGTGATGTTCTGTGCATTTATAATGGCCTCATCGGTTGATCAAACTAGCAAAACTAAGACAAATTTAGCCCTTTTAAAACTGACGAAAATTAAATAAAAACTCATAAAATTGCTGCCATACTGTTTTGCTTTGTGTATATAAGGCTCGCAAAAGCGATTTGTTCAAAATAACTGGCGGAAGCTACTTTTGGGTCACTTTCGCGAGCCTTAAATCGTCAAACTGAATAAACACAGAAACACCAAACGAAACAACATGGCAGCAATTTTTTTGAGATTTTATTTAATTTTCGTCAGTTTTAAAAGGCCTAAATTTTGTATTTAGTTTCGCTAGTTTGATAAACCGATAAGGCCATTATAAATGCACAGAACATCACACAAGCAGAGGACAACAGAGGATAGCAGACCTGTGCGGATAACAATGATTCCACGAGCGTCCGTTGGATGTGAGGTGATAAATAACGCGCCGAGTTGGTTTCCAGGGTTACTGTATTCACTTCGTATCCAACAAGCGTAAGTGGAACTGAATTTGTTTTATTAAATTCTAGGTTTCGTTGTATGTAATCGTTTCTGAATTTCTTTGTTTCAGTGTTATATTCCGGAGAAGAGTTTGTGATTTCGGAGTGGGGATTGATACCTTCCAAGTTTGAAATGAAAGCGAAATTTCAGCTGCTACATGCAGCGGCTGGTAAAGAGAAAGGATGAACAAAACCAGTTTCATTGCTGGGAGTGAGATTCAGTCATAAAATAAAGGCTTGCTGTCAGCGATAAGTCTATGATCCTCTGCTCGCTGGCAGTGAGAAGTGGTTCTTTTTTACCCAGGCCAATTAAACATCAACCACTTGGTCCTCCACAGGTGTTTTAACATCGTCAGCGGATGTAGTTTTAGAATTCAACAATTTTTTGCGATGCGGCTCAGGTCTCGAAAACGTGCAACTGCCCAAAGACAAATCTTGATCGAAAAAGGGTGGAGTACATTTCCACTCAAAATTTTAAGGTCTGTCAAACTTTTGTAGCATTTTGTTTTAGCCATTCTACTCTATTCTGTATTTCTTACTGATACCTGTTCTAAACATAGGTATTTTATGTCTAAATATTTAATCTTTGTCTTTTTAACTTATTATTTACCGGTCTTCTTAATAATCCTCAGTAAATAAATATTTTATTCATTTGGTTATAATTTATTTATGTGCTCAGATTTACATGTTCGATGTTCTCACGAGTTATTGATTGTCCTCTCTACTGTTTGATATCCAACAGAATACTTTTTTCAACAAAGCTCTGACTTTTTGGCGGATCTGTCGATTCTTCCAACAACAAATGAAAGGATTTGAGAACGAATTAAGGAAAGCCAATGTTTCAGACCAGCTGTAGTGGTTGTAGGTTTGTAAATCCAGTTTCATTATTTGATGATAAAATGTCACAAATAACACAGGAAAGTTCAGAATTAAATAAAACCCAACGATAATCGAGATGCTTCTTGCAAGCTTGGCTTCTCTTATTTGTCTTTGCAGAGTATTTGCACCGTGAAGATGAACCTGAACTTGTCGTCCACTGCGCTGGACAACAAATAAAACTCCAATTTGAGTTGCTACCGAAACAATAAGGCAAATCAGCCAAAGAACCAGATGGGCACCTCTCGCTACCTGATTGATTTTGGCCCACTGTAAAGCGTCTAGCAAAATGTTTAGGAGCCAGATACCTAACATGTAATTCACAACACGCCTTGAGGAGAAAAATTCGTTGTACCTTGTATGCAAGCGAACCGCCACGAATCTTTCATAGCTTACAGCGCTAAGAGTCATAAAAGAAACACCAAAGCAAACGTAAAAGGCAGCAGCATAGACTGTTATCACAAAACAAGGAACTGAACGAAGTTGATTTTCCATGAGCCTGTAGGTGATATAACCTGGCTGCACAGTCAGACCAACAAGAATATCAGACACCGTCAAGCAGCCTATTAACAGATTTGAAGGAGTTCGTAAACGCGAACAGCTAAATATGGCGATGACAACCAATACATTTGTAACAACAGCGAATGGAGCAGTGATGATGTTGATGATGGCTGTTATCAGGTTCATTCTAAAACGTTGCGAAACTTGACTAAAATCAGGATCAGGAAAATGAAAGCAGTACGAGCTTGAGATATTCAGAGAAATGTTGTTGTCCATTCTTGGCTTCAAGGAACTTGCTTCATGCCACTCCCTGTAAAAAAGGCAATTACAAATATGTTGACCGATTAGAATTGCTTTTTAGTGATCTCTGTATGGTTGACCAACACCGATTCTTATTCTCAGCCCCTTTTTATTAGGTTTATTACTTCTAACTTTCGCCAAGTGGTACACTTTTGTAATATAGTCATGCACATAACACTTATTGTTGTTATTGTTGCTGTTTACACTTAAGTTGACGTTTGGAAATTCTGGATCTTAACTTTTTTGTCGCCTGAAACCTCATACGGTTTCATTCCTTTGCATGACTGAAACTTTAGAAGAGAAAAAATTGCTTATACCGACATTGAACAACCAGGTATAAATGATTAACGAGCAGTTCTCAATGTTGAAGCCACAGAAGTTAATCAGAAAGAAAACTCACCACCTTAAGATAACTAAAAACCTCTTTCTTATCTTCCAACTTGTCAATGGACTTCAACATTGCGCTTGCATGCTGCCCAAAATAGAGTTCAATTCGCAGATGACCAAAATTTGATTGCCACAACTTGCTCGTTGAATACACTGCTTGGTGAAATTCGCAAGTTTTGTAGAATTTGTTTTTGTCTGACGTTACGGGAATCTTGCACGAAGAATACAACCACCAACTCTAATAAAAGTGTGCGGTAAGACCCCAAAACAAGAATAATAAAGGATAGAAGTAGATATTACCAGACGAAAGCGAGAAAGGATTCACTGAGATAATATTAATCCCGAACACTATTTTTCTGAATATCGCAAAAACCAAACAGAATTTAATTGCTGTTGTATAATACATTTTTTATATTAAAAAATAAAAATCTAAAACAGTCTCTTCTTTTCTGTATTATATGGTTTAGGAATTCCGCTGCGCCAAAGGCGTGGTTTCGCACGGCTAGTACTTTACTGTCTGAGCTCGGTGGGACAAGCTGCTTCACACATTTAGGGGCCGATTACATGAGGCGGGCTGCCCGGTTGCCAGGCTGGCTCGGTTTGCCGAGATGACCGTTCAGCCCGGTATTACATGAAGTGAGCCAGCCCGCCTGCGGCTAAATTTAGAAGCTGTCGTGTGAAAAGATGGCTACATCAAAGAGCATGAATCGAGTGTTTTTACTTTCGCTAATCCATTATTTTGGTGTACTATTTTCAGTTTTACGTAGCTTATGGACTGATAAACCTTTATGTGTTATATTGAAAGAGAAATATCGATCTTCTGGTGAGCTATTTTGCTCTGAAGCGAAATTTAGTGACGAGAAAGTGTTGGCACGGCTAGCCGGGCTGGCCCGGCAATCGCGATTACATGGTAAATTTTCAGCCCGGCTAGCCGTGATCCCGGCATTGCGTTGCCGGGATCGCAGCTAGCTAGCGAAACAGAACTTTCTGGTTCTTTACGAAATTGTCTATGCCGACTTAACGTGGGTAACTATATACATAAAGGGTTGTATGTTTTGAAATAACTGATCATGAATCGGACAGTTTCAATCACATGCGAGCGTGCATGCCAAACAAAAAGTAATAAAACATTGTATTTAACACAAGCCGAGACCGTACAACCGAATTAATAATTAATAATTTGGTAGACAACCATATGTTGCTAAAAAAAAAAACGAAAAACTAAAACTGCAGCTATAAATACTCATAATACGAGAGAGCCCGCTTTCTAGAACTGTTAAGGTTGGTGAAGATAGCGAGAGTGGTGTCAGGTTTCGTAGTTTTTAAAACTATTATTTTTATCAAAAGTGGACTATTATCCAAATCAATGACCAATTTATGCTCACAGAGTCTGGTCTGCAGCTCTATGTAGAATATGTTGGCTACAAATTTACTTCTTCTCCATCAACGAACCAGTCAAAATCCAGAGCTGCCGACTTAATTGAATTTTCGTGGATCGAAAACTTTCAACAGCTCGAAAATAAGTAAAATTATGCAAATTTTGAAACTTGTGCTGAACAGCAAACAGGAACAACAACGGCAATTGGAAGTGTAAATTTCGGAAAAAGCACTTCACATTTGTCACGTTTCACTATTTCCAGCCGGTACATTTTGGTACATTTTCAAATATTCCAGCAAGAACTGACCTTGCAATCCCAGAGACTTGTAGGAAGAAGATATCGTCGTCTTCATTAAAATAAGCAAATTTTGAAAAAAATGTCCACCTGCTTTTGACAAAACAAGCCCGTCCTGGAGAATGATCTAGAGAAAACAGTATTAACTGGAAGTAGAAACTGATTTTCATTTTCTGAAAGATGCATATTTTTGAATTTGTGAATAATGCTAGCCGATTGATATATATATATTGAACAAAAATAGAACATCTCAAACTAGCGAATAAAGGGCAATAATACAACCGTTCATGAATTTTCGAATTTTTTAGTTCTAATCAGTATTACCAAGTACAGAATGAAGCAAATAAATTAACTGAAACGCCTGAATCTTTTCAGATCTTCTTTGCGACTGCTGAAACTGCTCGCATAAATTGAACTCACACTCGTAAAATGCGATTCGATTATTAGCTTTGTCCCAAAGTCAATCAACACTGCTCAGCTTTTTTGTCTCGAATTGAAATACTGTTATACGGAGCTAAACGTTAAGCTAATCATAAATACCCTCACGGCAATATTCTACGACTTTGTTGTTCAGAAGTTTGATGTCCTTCAAACTGAACGTTAAAGTTAGACACAAATCGATTCAAGTTTAAAAAAACATATGTTGTGGCATGTATTCTGCAACCACTGAAACTAAAACAGCTCGCATTGATCAGTATAATTCGTGTGGCTCAAAAGTATACTAAATTGCAGCAAAATGATGGATAACATTCAGCGGCTCTTTCCATCAAGTTTAGCGATTAGTTTTCTTGACATCACTTACCTGAACAATGGTGAGCAATGGTTCTTGTGACTGACGAAGTGAGGCCGGACCCAACGGCTTATAAATTTATCCGGACACTAACTGTTTGACGTCCTTTAGCATGGTACGTGCCTTGAATTAATCTTTTTTGACATCATGTCAAAAAAAAAAAGATTAATCAACAAGAACAGTGATGATAGCGTAGGTACATTTATATACAGCGTGCGAACGGCTTCTCAGGTGGGGCTTCCTGTGGATTGATTAACACCTGTGAAACCTACTTGTTTGTATAACGCTAGATCCATCATTTTGTCCATGGCACTGATTGTAAGAGCAGAGCTCTTACAGAAATAGCACATGGTAACTGTACCGCAAAAAAAAAAAAACAAAACAAACAGGCCAAAAAAAAAAACAAAATAGGCTGATGCAGAGATGAACAGGATTCCCCTTTTCTGCGAGAACATCTTAAAGTCCAGTCCAGTTCAATTTTCAATTCTTATGACATTGCATGCCTGGCTGCTAAGCTTTTAAGTAAAAAATTTCCAGCCTAGTACCCAGGCGTTCTCCTCCTGTTCTCTCGCCTTTTTTTCCTGTTTTTTTTTTCCTGTTTTTTTTTTCCTGTTTTTTTTTCCCGTTTTTTTTTCCTGTTTTTTTTTTCCAAGCAGGACTTTTATTTAACGAACATTTTACATAACTCCACAGCACACGTACTTATATGTTTACTATACTAACAATGCTTATAATTCTTACAGTACCTAACAATGCATAACATAGCTTGCCAGATAGCTGATAGCTTACATTACATATCCCGAATTACTTATTAAAGATCAGCACTAGTTACAACAGAAGGCTGACAAGACTTTATAGTCAAAACACGGCTTTACCTCGGTGTAAGAACCTGTGAAAATCACGGATGACGTAAAACAAAGGAAACAAAAACATTTTAAACAATACCGTACAGCAAAACAAAAGCTAACAAACAAAGAAAATCTTGTCAGGTTCTTACACCGAGGTAAACCCCAAAACACTCAGCGCGTTCCGCTCATTATTTAGGAATGATTTTCATTACTCGGGAACGAATTATACTATTGGAATCAAAATTCCATTTTTAAAGTGAAGATTGAAATCTTTCAACGGTATACTCATTCGAAATAACGACTGTTGATTGGGTTGTTACTTACATAAACCAAAAGTTCACACGTGAAATACGAAACCGTTGGCGGCTGTTGGTGTCAATCGGTTTGACATTACGGGAATTTTTCTCAATTTTCAGGAACATGTCTTGTGCATTTACAGCAGACTTGTTTTTAAGAAATTATTCTTCATGGTTTTATAGCAACAGACTGCTTCTTCACTTTTAAAAGTATTTGCGATTAATATTTTATTGAGCGAACACAAATCAAGTCAGATAGGTCAAGCCGCCAACAGTCTGCTACTTGCACGTGAACATTCGCCTCATGTCAATAATAAACCAATCAGCATTCCTTATTTGGAACAAGGCTACCGTTGTAACATTACAATATTCAATTTGAAAGTGAAATTTTGATTCCAATAACGCAATCCGTTCCCGATTAATGAAAGTCATTCCCAAATAATAAGCGGAACGCGCTGAGTATTTTGACTTTAACGTTACCTAAACGGCGAAAACATGAATATAAAGTAGGCAACCGCTCCCTCGACTTGGCACGACATGTCGTGACGTCACCGAATGAGTGGCTCGGAGAACGTGTTCTCGCGGTATATCAACATAAGGGCTCAAACCGCTGAAATGCAAACACCTTGCCAACACTGCGCGGGCAGTCCACAACTTTGTTAACTGTTTGTTTTCGAGCGATTTTTGTATGTCCTTGAAAAGCTGCTTCCCTGAGAGTTCGAGATTTGTTTCATACACCAATAACTAAAAGGATTGAAATAAACTTTGCTCGTTTTACCGCAAAAAAATATTCTATTCGATTGACCTATCCGGAATGCTACAAAGCGAGTGACGTCATCCGCTCGGTTTGCTTTGCATGTTTCATAAGCCAACAAAAAGGTGCGTGCGTTTGCCTCCGTTCTTTAATCCAATCGAATTCTTCCTTCCAGTTCGTTTGTTGTTTTGGTTGCGTCCCCACGTAATCGTTTCAAGCTTGGAAAAACAATGCGACTGATAAAGGATCAATTTTAAAACGTTTTTCTCGATGAATACTTTACAGAGCGCTTTTTCGCCCCACTTTTGACGGCGTCTGAAAAACGACACAAATTCAATAGCCCCTCAGTTGAGTGATTTCTTTTCTGACTTCTCACTTTAGTGGACCAAATGTGTTTGGGAAACGCCCTCACAGGATCTTTGCGGGAAAAAACACAGAAATTGCAGGAATAAAACTTGAAAAAGATATGCATAGGTCTGCCCTTTTGGCTTTCCTTTTACGTTTTTCCGGGTGCTTTCCAAACGTTTGTTTGGACTCTATTCAATTTCTTTATCAATTAAAACACGAAAAATATCGTGCATACCAGTTTATTTCGCACGCCACTGATAGTCGTGTGTCGACACAAAACGTCTGAAAAAATTGCCATAAACTCATTTGTAATGTTCCATTTGCTTAGTCTGTTTTTTTTCTTTACAGTATGTTTTCACCGAAAATGATTAGTTTAGAATCATCATGCAAAATATCGTTTTGGCTTTGTTTTGTTTTGTTTTTTTTAATGATGAATTTGGACCTGCAACGGTTATATCAACCTTTTTCGTTGTCAAGGAGCAACAGGAAATACGAAATTCTTTGTTTTCCTATTTCTCAGGCACGCCATAGCCCGCACGTAAGCTCATAGAGATCGTATATGCCATTTTCCTGGTTAAATTTAGCTACCCATTTCGAAAGAAATTTTATAAGGGCAATCTTTAAGAAATTTTCGCGCGTCACCTAGGAAGAATTAACGAAATACGAAACGTCGTGTTTTGCCAAGAAAAAACTCTTCGTTGAATTTAATTTTTTGTTATGCCTGAATAAAATGGACAAACTCTTTGTAAATTTGACAGCAAAAAGAACGTACAAGCGTTTTTCTTTTTAATTGAACCCGAGATAATAGGCGACAGTCATTTTTTGATTATTTTCACTGTCGTACGCCCTTTCGCCGGATTTTCTTCGACTTACACATTCACAAGTGTTGAATTGAGTATTTAACATAACAAAATAACGAGCAAAATACGGTAAAAGGCCGGACTTAACCGGCAATGGGAACATCTGGAACGAAATTGGTATTTAAACCTCCATATTTCTGGCTTACTAAATACATTAGTGAACCAGTGGAAAAAGAAGCTTGAAGGAGAAGGTCAGAAAAAGCCCTAACCAAGCTACCACACTCACAGAGGAAAATAATTTTGCTGTAAGGTAAGGATAATGCTACTGCACTTTTTCCTTTTAATTTAACAATGATTTTGACTGAGTAGTTTATAGATTTTCTTCGGTCTTTAAAGTGTTCCTAATAATTAAAAGTTAATAATAAGAAAATAAAGGAAATATGCAGACAAATTATCGAAATTCGCGTGCGGCCTGTGTCAACCAAACTTATGAATTTATGGCAACCGTTAGCCAAAACTTAACGTAGTAAAGCACGTAGACAGTCACCAAGAGCTAGAATGAGGACTAGATGGCATATTCCGAAAGGCCAACTAGTTCTATTCACTTCGTTCTCGTTGTTAATTTCTCTTGTCTTGACTCGCATGTCAAGCAGTAATTAAAATGCAGAGTTAGGCAAAGTTAAAGCTTATTTAATTTTGTTCTGAACAATTTTTCGCTTTTTTGGCCTCTGTTTAAAATGAAAAGTGAAGGACGAATCCATAAAGTAAACGAGGAAAATTAATTAATTAATTAATTTATTTATTTATTTATTTACTTATTTTGGCTCATTTCTATTTGATTTGGCGCGCGGAAATTGAGAAAATGAGAAAACAACTTGCGCACGTAAACAAATATCTGAATATTTCAATCAACGCGGGATTTGGCCGACAAAGTGGCTGTGCTAATATCAAGGCTAGCAACTTGTTTAAAACAGAGATAAAAATTATTTATAAGAAATACGGTAAATTTTAAGCTCAGTGAATAAATGGGAAAGCTCACGAGCTTTGGACAAAGGAAAATCTCAGTCCCCAACCGTAGACTGTCATGTGTTGGCTAAAGTAGCTGGGGAGACTGAAGTGTCGGGCGACTGGCTTAGATCCGTCTTTGTCATTTGTCTTTCGTCTCGCAGGTGTTCGTGGAAACGGTTGCCTAGCCACCCTCTTGTCTCGATAATAAATGTGTTTTTGCATAAAGTCCACGTTGTGCACGGTTTGCGGATATTTTATTCAAACCCGATAAAAACATAGGGAATCGTTCTAGTTAGAAGTGTGCTTAAGGTAGCTCCAGATAGTTTTCAAAGTTTTATGTCACTGTATACTTTGAGCATTAAAAAAAAAAAACAAATCCATGAAAACTTATTACTATCGCTTGGTAACAATTATTAGTTCAAACATCAATGAACCCAAACATACTGTTATAACGCCATCAGTAGTTACCATAGCAACCATGTATGTATGTCAAACAGACCTATTTTAGAGCTTCTGGCGCCAATAGTAACAAATTTTCATTGATTTGTTTCTTTTAATCTTCAAAGTATACAGTGGCATTAAACTTGAAAAATGTAGGGAGCGACCTTAAATCTGATGGCGGCGAGTGGAGAGAATGTCGCAAAATAAATATTCCCAGAGAGGCAATTTTTTTATGGAGACGACTTGGAACGCAATTCTCCGCTGAGACAGCTACAAAAGTAGTTAGAGAGTTGGGGGTACCAGCACATCAGTCAAATTTATGATTAATTTCCGTCAAATTTCTGCCAAATTTCTCTAATTTTCCTAATTTTACAAAAAAAATCTTCCAGCACATCAGTCAAATCTTCTGTCAATTTCACCACTAAATTTGACTGAAAAAATTCCCAGTCAAATTTCCACCTTAATATATCCACAAGATTTCTCCATTTGCATAACCATACGCATAACTTGTCAAGCCATTTTCATGAATATATCTCTTGTCGTCAAAGCAGCTGAGTGATATTTTATCGACCACGTAGCTCCCAATTCGATGTTTTTCACTTTTAATAAGTCCACAGGGACTTTCCCGAGGAAATGAGTCATTAAGTTTTTCAATTGTCTGTCTAACACGTTAGACAGTTCTTTTGTCTTGAAAACCGCAGGGACTTTCCCGAGGAAATGAGTCATCAAATTGTCACGCACTTGTTTGATACTTGATATGAAGTATAATTGCGTTGTAACTTTTCCAAATAGCATCATTCATATTTAATTCAAAAGACAAAATTCCTGATGAAGGCATTTGGAAAGAATTTGGGTTTATCGTTTGATACCACCCACTTTTTACTGAGGTAAAATTTATTGAAGAGCTTATAGTTCCAGTAAAAAAACTCCGTGAAGATGTTTTGAGTTTCAAAGATATTTTTTTGTGTTTATGTATATTGATATGAGAAGATGAAGAAGTGATTGGACGCGTACAATATATATCAATATTTTTCAAAATTGCTTCACCCGGCAATGAAATTATTTCTGCACCATTTAAAACAAAATTTTTATCCCCTTTTGTTGAATTTAAAAAACCGTTTATGTAATGAACGGAGCCACTCAAATGATGACCGTTTAAATTTAAATCCGTTTCCATCACCATCTTACCATTATCAATAGCAAAAGCGGTGTCATAAACACTTGGGTCAACGTTTGAAATTGTTTCTTTTACACCATAAACAATAAGATGTCCAATTGTTAAAAGTGATGGAAAAGTAACTGTACCGTTTAGATTGAGATAAATAAATTGTGGAGGCGAGCTACCCCATCGGTGAAAATTGACAACTGTTTTGGTATAGTTTTCAAATGTTTTTGTTGCATAATTGGAAATTGAAATCGTAGTGCCTTGCACTGTCACACTCAACTCACTCATTTCCGGCGGAAACCATTCAACTACAAAAGTATAGTAACCGACTGGAAGTTTATAAAGGTTGAAACCGAGGCGTGATTGGTACTGGTTTGGTGAGCTTTTTTGAAATAGGAGTTTAAGTTGGTAAGCTTTTTTATTAATTTGATGTGGAGAATTGGAAAAATCAACAATACCCAAAACCTGAATATTTGATTCACTTGAAGATTCATCGTCGTTTTCCATCAAGTATCTGAAGGCGTCTTTTTTTTGTCCTGAATTAATAATCTGAGATTCATGAATTTTTTGAGAGACAAGATTTCTCAAATCAGTTATTTCATTTTCCAGTAACTCAACATTAACTGCGGATTTCGAATTTTTTGAATCGGTTTGTAAGTTAATGATTTTATTATTGTTCAAATTTAAGTCTCCCGACATACTTGTTGTTCCATCATGTTTGATATAATTTTTTTGTGAGTTAGTGATTCTCTGAGTGATATATTCAACAGTGGCAACGTCTTTTTGATTCACTGGAAATTTAACATTGGTGATTGCCTTATCTTTCATATCAATAGCGGCGTTTTTATCTAATTTTTTCACAAGCTGATTATCAACATATTTTTTATTTGTTGCATGATCTGCATTGACTGGGTCTTTGATATTTGTTATGAAATGGTTGTTCATGTCTAAAGATTGTAGCATAGACCCACCTTCTTTTTTACTCAAGAATATATTCCGAGCTGTATTATAAGAGATGACTTTATTTGTATTTCCATGAATTGGGTATGATTGTGGTTGTAAAATCAAATCTCCAGTCATAGTTGCTCCTGACTTTTTTACAAACTGAGTTGTATCCGCACTTGGAATCTTAGCTATTTCAGTATCTAACTGGCTTTTTGTAACCACATCATCATTATTGGTTCCTTGTTTTACATTCACCAATTTTTTATTCTGCATATCATAATTATTATTAGCATCTAATTTGAATCCAACACCAGGTAAACCTCGAGGACCTACTGAATTCGTTAAATTACCTGGATTTAATAATCCATTGTGATAACTCATTTATTAACATTTATATTATTTTAGTAAAATTTTTAGCAATGAATTTTCGGGGTTTATCAACGTATAAAAAAGTATAAGGTTCATTGGTTGACATTAAATATTTATCTTTGTCAACGTTTAATTCTTGACATATCCTATTTTGCTCATTTTTACTCGAAAGATCGAAAATGCAGTGATGGGAACAGTTTAATCTTATGGTTTTATCTGTCTTGTAAAAAGACTGAGACAAATAGATACAGCTGCAATTTTTATTCCTCGAGTTTGTAAAATAGTTTTGTATTTCTCGGTCATTTTTCGCTCCAGTGTTCAGGTAATCATCAAAAATGATTAATTTTTGGTTTCCATCATCCATTTCATCCAGAGGAATTATATCACCGTTGCTCGCTTCGATGATATTATAACCAAATTCTTTTGAAAAAGGCTCAAATTCTTCCAATAAATACTCATACTTGTCTTGCTGCAAGTTTTTTGCATATAGATGAATCTTATCATAATATAATAGAGGTTTCATGATCATATAAAGTAAAAGATTGGTTTTACCACTTCCAGCGGGGGCGCAAATTAACATTCTGAAGAATCTATCAGGCATATAAGGATATAATTGGGTGAAATTACTTTTTTTTGTTTTGAGTTTTTCATCAAAGTTTGGTATTTCCATTTTGTTAATTCACAATAAAATTTTTCTTTATAATTTTTATAGCAACACGCTATGCAACACGATATTCGAACTTTTTTCTATTCAATTGAAACAAAAAAAATTTTTTTTGTTTCAATGAAATAAAATGAGTCTCCTGAAGTGGAAAGAAATGGCTGAAAAAAGATCGAAAATAGGTCAAGTTGTTAATAATATCAGGGAAACGATAGAACAAAAGAAAATAACTGATATGATGAGTGATGTTGAAGCAGAAAAGCTTTTCAAACCTATAACATCCGGTTTGAAAGAGTTAGCGAAACCTCAACCAATTAAAAGAAGGTTTCAAAGGAAAAAAGTAGAGGTTCCCGATTATGGTATTAATATAGAAGATGAAGTAACAGATTACAATCTTGACGATTTGTTTATTGAACCAGAAAATACTAAACAACTTGTTCCAAAACCACCTCCCTATGATGATGTTTTCAAAGATTTGGAAAAGGGGGAAAAGAAAATATATGTCAATCCTGAGTATATGTCTGAACTTGAAGACCCACCAGAATATGAAGAAGATGTAGTTCCAGATTATGAGATTTTGGAAGAAGATAGAATAAACGAGACTTTAGATCAACTTGGATTGCCTAACTATGATGACATTGAAGCACAACTCAAAAGAGAAGATATGACGGAAAAAACAAGACGTTCTTTCTTGTCAAAGAAAATAGAAAATGCAGTTGGAAAAAGAAAACAACTTCCAGGGTACAAAACACAAATTACAAAGCAGTTGAATAAAGGTTTGATAAGTCCATCTGAGGCACAATTAAGAAGAAAGGTTATTGATTACGCGCGAATAGTTCTCAATGATTACATCAATTTCCATAAAAGTAAGTTGAAGGTTTTCAAAGGTTCCGGTCTGAAAGGAAAGAAAACAAAAAGAGGTGGAAATGCAGGCGCCGTTTTCATGAATCCCAAAGAAGCTGTTGAAAAATTGGGTTTGATAATCGCTTCAATTGATGCTGGAAACAATAGCATTGAACTCAGAAACACCGGTGTTGCCATTCTCGATATTTTATTGAGAAATTACATAATCAACAAAAGGAACTACAATAAAATTTATGAAAACTTTTTTTCCGTTAAAAAATAAATGGACACAACATTAATTTTATCTTCTCACAACGTAAGGAAGAAACAACAAAACAACAAACCGAGTGATTTTACAATTAGATTTAATCAACCAATAATTCTTGATGAAAACAAAGAATATGAACTCGGTTTAAGTGGGATTATATCCATGTCTTTCACATGGTCTAATATCACATCAAATTTGAATAACCAAAAAATTAAATACTCTTCAGATGGGGGAAAAACTTGGAAAGATTTAATCTTTCCACCAGGCATATGGAATTATACTGGTTTGAATAATTTCATCAAGGAACAAACAAAAATAAAAACTTCGAACTCAACTACATATCCAATTACATTAGAATTCAGCGGTATAACTTTAAGAACAACAATAATTTTAGCAACAAACTATCAACTGGACCTGAGACCATCGAATTTTGGCGATCTTATAGGCTTTAACAAACAAATTTTAACCAGTTCAAGTGTTGGTGACTACATGCCAAATCTCAGTCAAGATAGAGAGATTTTGAATATACATTGTGATATTATTTCAGGGAGTATTGTTGATGAACATGAAACGGATATTATTTACACATTTGGAACAAATGATTTAGTCCCTTCTTATGCTTTTACTAAAGAGCCTTTAAGAGTCAGATTTTATCCAGTGAATAAGTATCGCATCAAAACTATACGGATTTACATTACCGATGGAAAAAGACGAATTATTGATCTAAACGACGCTGATACTTCATTTGCTCTGATTTTGAGAGAGAAAAAATAAAAAATAAGATATAATTATAAAATGCGGTCTTACAATTACCAACGAATTTTTCATCCAAGTCTTGGAAAATTCGTTTACAAACATAAAGGATCTGGTTTGATTGTGGATAATATTTTCAAACCAATGAAAATGATTGTCGATAAGGTTTTAAAACCTGTTGCTAAAAAAGCTTTGAAATCGGGGATAGAAAGTGTTGGTGATAAACTGGGTAAAAAAGTTGCTGAAATATCAGGTAATCTTCTCGTTGAAAAACTTAGTAAAAAATGGAAAAAATCAGATGCATTGATTCCACAAAAAGAAGAAGATTATAATGTTTTGTTGAACAGAATGATTTCTGGAGAGGGTTATAAAAAACCAAAAAAACAAAAAAAATAAAAAAAGTTCTAAAACTAATAATAAAAGATGAGTTTTAGAACAAGTGATAAACTACAGAGATATGAAAAGGTTAGATTCTCCCCTGACAATTTAATTGAACAACCTGGAAACAACGCCTCTCAGAAAAAAACATCATATAAATTCACAATAAATGATAGATCTAATTTTTTTGATTATTTCAATGGATATTTCGAAGTGACTTTAGAGCTTCAAAAGAAAGCTGATGGATCCGGTTATGCAGCCGCCGATCGAATCACGATGATTAATGGTTCACATTCCCTCATTAAGCGAATGACTATCAAATCAGCTGGTAAAGTAGTATATGTTACTGACGATGTTCATAGAATTACAAATGTTAAAAATTTGTTGGAGTATAGTGATGATTTTAGCAAGTCAGTGGCAAAAAAAAGTTTTTGGTATCTTGACACTGAAAATTCAACAGCGAATACGAATTCAGGTTTTGAATCAAGGAGAATTTTGACTCAAGCAAATCAAAATAATGGAGGGGGTGGTGCTAAAACTATAAATATGTTAATTCCGTTGAATAGATATAGTTTTTTTGAGGAATTGGGAAATAAAATGCTTCCTCCCATGCAACTTGAGTTCGAAATTGATTTAAATGAAGATAATGAATTAATTCACATGGCAAATGGCACAGACCCTGGTCGTGTTGTAGTGAAAAAATTTTATCTTCGAGTTCCAAAAATGCTTCCAAAAGATAGTGAATTTGGTGAATATGTAAAAGATTTTCTGAAACCAACCAAATGGACGTACATGAAAGATTTGTACAATCAAAGTGCTGAAACAAGGATAGTTCGAAACACGTTTCAAATTAGTCCAGCTATTGATAAGGTCAAGCACGTATTCTTTTATCTACAGAGAAATGGTCCCCCCAACAATGATGAATCTGAAAGAACTCCTTATATTTTTGATACTTTCAAGCTGAATGCTGCTGATAACAACAGCTCTCTTGCGTCATGCCGTTTGGAGTATGGAATGAATACTTTTTATCCTGAAATAGAGTATGATTCCGATTCGAAAATGGTTATTTTTGAAGATCTAATGTCTTATGCTTTTCGAAACAATGATATGAACACAGGAACTCAGCTGAATCCACATAATTTTTCATCCATTTACGGTCTTGTTTATTTCAATTTGACCTACCAAAAAGAGGCTATTACTCGTGATCCTAAACAACTGGTTGTAGACTACAGATTGAATGTAGCACCAGCAGCTGATGTGAGAGCTCATGCTATTGTATTTTACGAAGATGAGGTTATTGTCAAAAAGGTCGGAAATGAACTCATGATTGCTTGATTCAAAAAATCGTGAATTTATTTTATTTCGTTTAAATAAAATAAATGGATATTGAACTGAATGAAATAAATGTTACACTTTCAAAGAATCAAAAAGAAATAATTCGTGATGCTTTTATCAATTGTGAAGAAATCAAACTGAGATTCACAAAAAAAAATATCAGGGGATGTGATACTCTTCTAGTTCCTACACGTTATTTCAAACAGATGGATAATGAAGTTGGACTCGGTGCTGCTGTTGATGAACAAACTATGAAAGAAATGAAGGATACAATGCGGGAAGAATTGATAGATTTGAGAGATAATGATTCGTTAAATGAAATGGTAAAAGATAAAAATATTGAAGAAATTCGAAAACGTTACAATCGTTTTTCAAGAAAAATGTTTGGTGAACCTGAAGATGAAATGGAAAAAATGATAAAATATATGGGTTTATCAGATGAAAATTTGGAAGATTTGATTAATGAAGGAGTTTGGATATATTATGGACTTTTTTTCACCCCAACAATTGATTCAAATACGAAAAAAAGAGGATTGACATTTTTTTTGAATTATTCATTTTTAAACGATTTAGCAAAAGATTTTGTCAAGGATAATATAAAAAAATTATTACAATAAGATAAATGGAAACAAAACTATATGAAATAAATGTAAAACTTTCACAAGATGACAAAGAAAGAATCTTTAATGCTTTTATCAGAAATACATCAATCCAACTTATTTTGAAAAGTGATGCCCTTTATGGAAATGACACCCTTCTCATTCCTCACAAAATTGTTAAAACGGGTGAAGAAGGATACGTTCTTGATGAAAAAATTTTTCATGAAATGTATACCAATGGTTATTTAATTATTCCCGCAGGGGAGGGAAAATTTCGACTGTTTTCTCCTCCATCAGTTGTCGAAAGTTTGGAAAAAGCTCGTGAAGATAATAAAGGACTCGTTATTGATTTAGATTATTCATTTTCAAATGGATCAATAATGTATTCTTTATTCAAGAATGTTGGAAATTTGATAGAAAGTATAAAACATCAGTAAAAATTTTGTGAATTTATTTTATTTCGTTAAATAAAATAAAATGACAACTCAACTATATGAAATAAATGTATCTCTTTCTGAAAATCAGAAAAAGAAACTAAGTAAAGCTTATCACGATCGTGAAACAATCAAGCTTAGGTTAAAATATAACGCCCTCATTGGGAATGATACTCTTCTCGTTCCTGCAAATATTGTGAAAAGATTGGAAAAAAATCGTAATGATAGAAAAGGAATGGAAATAAAACTAGCAAAAACCAATATTAGAAAACAAGTTGGGGGTTCACTTTTAACTTCAATATTATCACTCGCTCGAACTTTCGGACCAACATTAGCAAAAACAGTGGGATTATCAGCTCTCGCTGGAGCAGCTTCAGAAGGAGCATCTCAAGTGGTTAAAAAAATATCTGGAAAAGGTTCACAGACAGGTGGTTTTATGGTTCCATTTGCTCAAATACATCAACTCATTGAAAATAAACATCTTTTGAGCAATAAACAGAAAAAGGATATTCTCAATGCTCTGCAAACCGGTTCCGGTGTTCATATCAAACCCACTCAAAAACAAAGTGGAGGTTTTCTCGGCACACTTCTTGCATCAATTGGTGTTCCCCTCGCTCTTGAGGCTTTCAAAAAGATGGTGGGAGGGGCAGGAGGGGTTCCTCGAATTGGACCACCTCCTCCTTTAACAAAAGGTGGAGCTGCTCCAAGAATGGGTAGATACGAACAACCAGATCCTTTTTTCGGAACATGGGAACAAATGGGGAAAGGAAAAAAAAAAAAATCGGGGGAGGGGCTGCTCCTAGGAAAAAACAGTCCATTCAAAGACATTCCATTTCTGGGAGCCATTCTTTGAAATTTCGAAAAAATGTTCCAATGAGTAATTTTGATTTGATAGAATGGTGTGAATATCTTGGAATTCCAATTGATACGGGTGGAGTGCTATCAAGAGACCAAACTGTTCCACACAATCATAAAATGGCTTTTTTCATATACAATCTTGAGCCGCAGTACATGAGTGGAAGTCATTGGGTTGCAACATTTGTGAAGAATGGGGTAATAAATTATTTCGATAGTTTTGGATTGCCTCCTTTTCAAGAAATTGTGGATCATGCAGTGAAAAAAAATCTCACTTTGAGGTATCAAAGTGACCAGTTACAACATTTGGGTACCACCACTTGCGGATATTTTTGTTTATACTTTTTGAATGAAATGAATAAGGGGAATACATATTTCGACCTTTGGAAAGTTTTTGATGTTCATGATACGATGAAAAATGAGAAATTTATTGAAAAATATTTTAAAAATCCTGCCATGTTATAAATGGAAACATATTGTGTGAAACAAAGAAAAAAAACTGGGTGTGTTGAACCCTCAGGGTTTACAAAAACGTCAAACAATCGAGATATTTTCTTTTGCACATGTGCTGAATGTGGAATAACTAAATATAGATTTGTAAAGGCAAGTCAGGTGAACAAAAATCAGGTAAACTAATTGGCCCGTCTGAAGGGGCGGGCATTTTGGATACAATGGCATCAACAGGGACTGATATGTTAATCAATCATGGTATTCCATGGCTTGGGAAAAAAGCAGTTGAAATGGGGAGATATTATGGATCAGAAGCCTTGAGGAACCCAAAACTGCAGAAAAAGGCTCTAGATTATGCTTTGGATAAGTTAAATCCAGTGATTCAAAATGTTGGAAGTCAAGCTATTGATCAATTGTCCACTAAAATAAGACCAAATAAAAAGTATAAAACTGACAGAAAGGATTTGGATGGTGCTGGTGTTGATGTACATAAACTAATTGGAATGCTCCCGAAACCAAAAGGGGGGTGGACTCTTCCAGGGCATAAATATACAGGGCCATATAACGATCTTGAAAATCAGGTGAAATGGGATGAAAAAACAGGGGAGATACTCGAGATATATGACAAACCAACTGGGAGAACTGATGCTATTGCAATGCAACATGATGTTGATTATGCAGTTTGTCAAGATGATAAAAAATGTAAGCACAAAGCGGATAAAAAAATGGTAAAAGCGTTGGATTCTATTCCATATAAAGATAGACAATGGGGGCAATCGTTTGCTCGGAATGCTATAAATATTAAGCAAAAACTTGGTCTTGGTTTAAACTGAAAAGGCCGTCGAGTGAAGAAAACTGGCAAGAAAAATTAGCTGATGAGCTTCATAAACCGATAAAGCGTAACTTCACCCGGCGGCGGGTAATTGTAAACCATATTGACGGGATATGGTGTTCAGATATCGTTGAGATGCAAAAATTCAGTCGGTGGAATAAGGGTTATAGGTATCTTCTCATGGTACTCGATGTGTTTAGTAAATACGGTTGGATTGTCCCATTAAAGGATAAAAAAGGTGAAACTGTTGCTCAAGCATTCAAAACAATATTCAAAGAGGGGCGTAAACCGGAATATCTTTGGACTGATAAAGGGAAAGAGTATTACAACAAACATCTTAAGGAACTACTTGATAAGAATAAAATAACCTTGTACTCAACTGAGAATGAGGAAAAGTCGTCAGTTTGCGAAAGATGGAACCGTACAATCAAAACCAAAATGTGGAAACAGTTTACTGTTCAGGGGGATACACAGTATCTTGACATGCTACCAAAATTAGTGAAACAGTATAACAACACTAAACATTTAAGCATAAAGATGACGCCTACAGAAGCAAGTAAAAAGAAGAATGAAGGAGTTGTTTACTTTAATCTTTACGGTGATATGAAACCGATCTCAATAAAACCAAAGTTCAAAGTCGGTGATAAGGTCAGAATATCTAAGTACAAACGTCCTGTCTTTGACAAAGGATACACAGCCAATTGGACAGAAGAAGTTTTTACAGTTGACAAGATACAATACACCAATCCAATTACTTATAGACTCAAAGATCTCAGTGGTGAGGAAATATCAGGTTCTTTTTATGAACAGGAGATGCAGAAGGCTGTTCAAGACGTTTACCGTATTGAGAAAGTGATTCGACGAGATGCTCGAAAAGGTAAAGCTTTGGTGAAGTGGAGCGGTTACCCAGAAAAATTTAATTCATGGGTAGATATCAACGATCTGGTGTAAAAAATAAATTTAAAAAAATTTAAAAAAATATTGCATTAAATAAAAATAAAATGACAAAATTTTTAACTTATCAAGAAATGCGTAGAATGGCTGTGAGTAAAAAAATAAAAAATGCTGAAAAGCTCTCAAAAGCAGAACTGGGAAAAGTATTAAATCTTGATGAAGAATTGTATAACAGACCAAGTAACGCAAAGGAGGTGCTGATTACCAATGTTGATACACAGGTTGTTACAAAATGTAAAAGCATCTATCAGTGTGCAAAAGTGTTGGGAAAAAAGCATGGTTCGATTCAGTATTTCGCAAATTGTGGAAATGCATTTGTGGATAAGGATGGAAATAAAGTCAGATTGTCTTTTGCTTAAACTTTTTCATTTCGTAAAACGTGAAATGAAAAAAATAATTTAAAAAATATTGCATTCAATAAATAAGAAGAATGGATTCTCAAATAGAAATGAATGAAGCTAGTTTGAAGAAACTTAGCAAATCGGAACTTATTAAATTGCTTCTGAATCAAAAGAAAAGGAAGCCAGTTCCAACACCAAGGACTTATAAACCAAGACCACCTGTTCCAACACCAAGGACTTATAAACCAAAACAACCCCCTAGCTTATTTGGTGAAGTACCTGAAATTAACGTCCCCATCCTCAAACCAACAGTTGTCACAACAACACTCAATAAGCTACCAAATGTGATTCAAAAAACGACTGAAAACGTTATTGATTGGGAAGAGTGGTTAAAAAATGCTGATAAAGTGATTGAAGAGCAAAATGAAAAAAATATTAATAAATCAGTTGAACCGACTTTCACACAGAAAGAAAAAGCCCTTCGAGGGTATACAAGATCATATGAAGTTGGTCTCACAAACAGACAAGACCCATTAATTCAACTTCAGAAGACCCGTTCAGTGATTAGGAAAAATCTATTAAAGATTTTAAATGAAATGAAAGGCTTGAAATTCAATGAAACGTTGAAGATTATGTTTGAAAAACAGAATGGAGATGAGTTGATTAAAGAGCCAGCTTATTTGAATGCAGAAAAACAAACAGTAACAAACGACACAGAGATTGCAGAATTGCTGCAGATAACACAACAACAAATTCTCAATAAGATTCAAAAATGGATTTCAAAAGGATCAGGATGGACTATCAAATCAGTTGATGGTCATTTCATTAATGTTATAAAGTACAGACCACTCAGAGGTCATTCATATATTGCGTTACCCGAAGAGCTGCAAAACCCAGCCAAAGGGATTATAAACATGAAAAATAATGACAATGAATGTTTTCGTTGGTGTCATATTCGTCACCTCTTACCACAGAATAAAAATCCACAGAGAATAAAAGAGTGTGACAAAAAATATGTAGAAAAATTGGATTACTCAGGAATTGAGTTCCCCGTTTCTGTAAAACAATACAACAAAATAGAGAAACAAAATAATATTCGTGTTAATGTCTTCGGTTATGAAGAAAAGCAAAAGCATCCGATTTACGTTTCAAAAGAAAAGTTTAACTCTTGTTTGAATCTACTCTTAATAACCGAAGGAGAGGTGGGACATTATTGTTTATTAAAGGACTTCAATAAATTCATGTATAATCAAACGAAGCACAAGGGAAGAAAGCATTTTTGTATGTACTGTCTTCAAGGTTTTAGCTCTGAAAGGGTATTGAATAATCATACAGTCGATTGTCTTGAAATTAATGGGGAACAAGCCATTAAAATGCCAGAACCTGGATCAAAAATTGCATTCACAAATTATCGCAAACAGTTGCCGGCACCTTTCGTGATTTATGCTGATTTTGAAGCCATCACCGAAAAAGTTTCGCAAAAAAAATCTCACACCGAGCAATATCAAAAACATACAGCTTGTGGATATGGTTATAAAGTTGTTTGCTGTTATGACGATAATTTTTCAAAACCAATCAAAATTCACAGAGGAGAAATGACCATTCAGAAGTTCATGAAAGACATGTTGGCTGAAGTTGAATACTGTCAAGAGGTTGTGAAAAACCACTTTACAAAACCTCTTGAAATGACAGATGAGGATGAGGAAAGTTTCCAAAGAGCTAAAGAATGCCACATCTGCAAGAAACCTTTTGGTACGAATGAGGATGGAGTAAGAAATATTAAAAAGGTTAAAATAAAAAATGTTAAAGTAAGGGATCACTGCCATGTTACCGGTAAATACAGAGGCGCAGCACATGTAAGTTGCAATCTAAATTTTCAATTGACTAATAAGATACCTGTGGTGTTTCACAATCTCAAGGGATATGACAGTCACTTTATAATGCAAGAGATTGGTGATATTGCAAAAAAGAATGTGTATGTTGATGAAAAAGGAAGGGAACATGAGATGAGAATAAATGTCATTCCCCATAACATGGAGAAATACATGGCCTTCATGTTGGGTCCACACCTTTTGTTCATTGACAGCTTTCAATTTATGAGTAGTAGTTTGGAAAACCTTGTTAAAAATATTACTAAATGTGGGAAATGTGATGCGTGTAACCCTGGTAATTGTATAAAACGAGTTGTTAATAGTAAAGATCATGCAATGCATCATAAAACAAGCTTTTCATGTGGTGAATGTATAAATTGTAAAAATAGTGCTAAATTATGTATGAAACTAAATCACGACAATTTAATATTTACCTCCAAAGAGTTTGAAGGTGAACAATTGAGTTTGATGATAAAGAAAGGTGTCTATCCTTATGACTATATGAATAGTTTCAAAAAGTTTGAGGACAACAGGTTGCCGAAGAAAGAAGATTTTTTCAGTATTATGAATAATAAACATATTACAGATGAAGAGTATCAACATGCACAGAATGTTTGGAATAAATTTGGTCTAACATTAATGGGAGAGTATCACGATCTATATCTCAAATCGGATATTTTGTTATTAGCTGATGTTTTCGAAAATTTTCGCAAAATGTGTCAACAATACTATGAATTGGATCCTGCTCATTATTTTACAACACCTGGTTTGAGTTGGGATGCAATGCTGAAAACAACAGAAACTGAATTGGAGCTGATGAGTGATGTTGATATGTTTCAATTTATTGAAAAAGGTATGCGCGGTGGAATCAGTTATATTGCTAATCGATATGGAAAGGCAAACAACAAGTATATGAAAAACTACAATTCAGAGGAGGTATCAAAATACATTATGTATTTGGATGCAAACAATTTATATGGTTGGGCGATGAGTCAACATCTTCCAACAGGCGGGTTTAAATGGTTGATGGAAAAAGAGGTAAATTTATCCAAGTATAATGATGAGTCTGAAAAAGGATTGATATTGGAAGTTGATTTGGAATATCCAGAGGAGTTGCATGATTTCCACAATGACTATCCGCTAGCACCAGAAAAAATCAAAGTAACTGAAGGTATGTTGTCACCTTATTGTCGAGAAATCGCTGAAAAATTTGGAGTAAAGGTTGGACTGGTTGAAAAGTTGGTGCCAACGTTGTTTAATAAAGAGAGATATGTTTTGCATTACCGCAACTTGCAACTCTATATGTCTTTGGGGTTGAAATTGACGAAGATTCACAGAGCTCTCGAATTCGATCAGAGTCCATGGTTGAAACCTTACATTGATTTTAACACAAAAAAGAGAGCAAAGGCAAAGAACTCTTTTGAAAAGGATTTTTTCAAGTTGATGAACAATTCGGTGTTTGGAAAAACAATGGAGAATCTGAGAAAGCGACAGGACATCAAACTTGTAACTGATGAAGAACAACTATTAAAGTGGTCTAGCAAACCGAGTTTCATAAGCTGTAAAATATTTAATAAGGATTTAGTTGCCATTCATAAAGCCAAAACAACTTTAACATTAAACAGACCGGCGTATGTTGGAATGTGCATCCTTGACTTGTCAAAAACATTAATGTATGATTTTCATTACAATTACATTAAAAGTAAGTATGGTGGCAAAGCTCGGTTGCTGTTCACAGATACTGATAGTTTGACCTATGAAATTGAGGCAGATGATGTTTACCAAGATTTTTGGAAAGACAAAAATCTATTTGATAACAGTGATTATCCAAAGAATAGTCCATTTTATAATAATGTAAATAAGAAAGTCATTGGTAAATTCAAGGATGAAGCAGCAGGAATGCCAATTGTGGAGTTTGTTGGTTTGAGGTCAAAAATGTATTCTTACATAAAAGATAATGAACAGAGTAGTCGCACAGCAAAGGGAATAAAAAAGAACGTGATAAAACAACAGTTAGGACATGATAAGTACAAGGACGTACTTTTCAATAAAAAACAGATGTGTCATACGATGAGACTTATTAAAAGTGAAAAACATCGAATTGGGAGCTACGTGGTCGATAAAATATCACTCAGCTGCTTTGACGACAAGAGATATATTCATGAAAATGGCTTGACAAGTTATGCGTATGGTTATGCAAATGGAGAAATCTTGTGGATATATTAAGGTGGAAATTTGACTGGGAATTTTTTCAGTCAAATTTAGTGGTGAAATTGACAGAAGATTTGACTGATGTGCTGGAAGATTTTTTTTGTAAAATTAGGAAAATTAGAGAAATTTGGCAGAAATTTGACGGAAATTAATCATAAATTTGACTGATGTGCTGGTACCCCCAACTCTCTAACTACTTACAAACTCTCATAGAACAACTTGGCACTGAGTCAAATCTTGGGTTGAATGATGTCGTAACATGTTTGAAAAACCTCCCTAGTGTAACTGCTGGTACCTCTACGAATGCTGTGAGTTAGCTCTAGGCCTCTGCCCTAAGAAGGGTCAATATCTGGGAACAACTGTGTCACAGGAAAGATACAATCACAACATGATCTTCCACGTGCATAAGGGAATTACTGACAAATTGGATATGACCGATATAGGAAATGAGTTGTTTCAGTATCAAATGAGCCTTCCCACAACCATGTATTGAACACTGAAATACACTGACAGAGAACAATTCACCTAAAGTCAGATTTACTTTGAGCAAACGACTCACCCATCCCCTGCCCTTCCCCAAGTGTACTACAAAGAATTTAAAATACTTTACTTGTCATGCAAGTTAAAGTTATCTCAAAACTCACCTCGAAAACTGTTTTTTTTTTCGGTCTCAGAAACGCTGGAAAACAGCATTTTAGAGAGTTTTATGCCAGCGATTTTTCCGAAGGGGTATGCAAAGTTAAGTCGGGGAAGATAAGCCCCACCAAAAGATGCGATAAGATGCAACACTAGTCCTTTCTTTTGTAATGCGGACAAAATAACAGGTCCCAAGCGATCTATTAAAATCACTGATCGCTTCACATGATGGTAAATTTAAAACTCGGTGGTCCTAGAAGTATGCATGTCTCGTGTCATAATGAACCTGATAAATGTTACCTATAACTTTCCATAAGGAAAGTTACCTTGGAGGAGATTCATTTCTCTGTTCTTTGTTCTCTTATTAAGACACAGCCGTGAAATTTCTTTAATTCAAGAACTGTCTTGCTAAGTTTTTGATATGCCATGACATGGCTTAACACCTTCTTGTTTTTAATTGCTTATTGACTGAGTTCATTGACTTGTAAGTTTTTTAAATAACTTGTATATAAAGTTAAAACGCTTTAAAATTTGGGGTTGGAAGGCTGTAGCCGTATTTGAAGGCAATCCACTCACTAATATATATTTTTTCGCAGTAAACGTAATTTCCAACAAGCTGGACAAGTACACAGCCGTACGTGGATCATGATGAGCGTTTACGTCAAGACACTAGTTTTTCACACTGGTTAATAACATAATGTTAAGGCAAAAGAACTTGTCAATACTGCTTATTCTGTTCATCTTTTGCAATGAGTGCAAAGTTACAATTAGTCTTCAGGGAGGCTTACAAAGGTACTTCAAACCACCAAACCAATTAATGGCACCGCGAAAATGTTCCTTGCAAAAGCAATTCTTCAAGATAAAAACAGGATGGAAAGATGATTATGAATTTCCATCCATTAACCAGCAAGATCACGTGGGTGCTGCATCTTGGCTTCAAACCTTCGATGCAAAAAATCTTCGCCACGTCTCTGTTGCGAGTCCTGAAAGGTCTCCCAGGATTCAGCGTGACCTTAGTGCCACCTCAGCTGAGCCTGAGCAAACCGTGGAAACAAACCCAGAACCTGTACCCCACTGGCCAACTGCATTTCAGATATGGGGGAAAGCCTGGGACCTACACATCTATCTTTTCGCTGTGTTGTATACGATAATCGCCGCGACTTCTGGGATCGCTCTCGCCTCTGATGTCCTAACGAATCACGGTATAAAGGGACTGAAGCTAACTTTGTACCTTACACTAATGTTTCTTGGTTCTTCACGAGCCATTATATTGTTCGTTGATCCTTATAGCTCGCGGGGAATCCTGGACCTGTTGAGTACCTACATCACGTGGTCACTGGGCTTCCCATGCATCCTCACGGCCCTCAGTCTTCTGCTCCTGGTATTTGTTGAGGTAACAAGGATGAATCTCGCGCCACCGCGATTTCAGAAACTATCCACGGCGCTTGGGATGATGGTTATCAACATACTCATAGTATTGGCAACAGATCTTGTTTTCCTACTCACCCAGAAAGGTTTCGTCTTGTTAGTAATCTGCCACGTGTATTTTCTTCTCCTTGGCCTGATTCTAACAGCTGGGTTTCTACGAATTGGATTTCGGATTTCCAACAACGCAGCAGCGGATATTTATGGGGACACGGGTCTTACAAGACTCCGTGTGCTTGCATTTATCTCAGCGGCGCTTAATTTGCTGTTTCTCGGAATTCAGGTATACTCTGTCATCCGATTCGGAGTCGAGGAAAACCCTCGCGCATGGCCGTGGTACGCTGAACAGACCTTGTTGCGAGTGCTGGAAGTGAGTATGTGTGTCGTGATGTTTTCCATTGTGTTTAACAACAGAGTCAGTTCAACAGCAGCCTGGTGGAGAAATTTCTTGCCGAATCGATTCCGCAACGCTGTTTCACCGTTTGCGCCAGTGGTACAAAAACACACACACTCACCTGGAGCAACGTAACGAAAGCTTAAAAAAGAGAAAATATGTATTTTAAACACGAGGAGACAAAAAAGGGCTTTACCTCGGTGTAAGAACCTGTGAAACTCACGGATGACGTAAAGCAAAGGAAACAAAAACATTTTAAAAAATACCGTACAGCAAAACAAAAGCTAACAAACAAAGAAAATCTTGTCAGGTTCTTACACCGAGGAAAACCCAAAAAAGCATCCTGCAATTTTTGTGCGACATGTCGTGGAAGCGTGGAAGCCAACTAGTAATCTGATAAAATCAAGTCCAATCTGGGACGGACCATTTTATTTTTGAGGGGGGGGTTGGACAAATACGAAAAAAAATTCTGCACAGCTTTTGCAAAAGAAATAAAAATCGTGCATTACGGCACAAAGCAAAGAAATATATTGCAAGCTAGTGAAACAAAATTCATGCAAAGCTTTTTGTCAAGGCAAAATAAAAGCTGCAGAAAAAATTGCCCAACACCCTCCCCCCGCCCCATCCCTAAGAGCTTGAGGGGCTGGGAGTGAAGAACATAATAACTTTAAGAAGCACATTTCCAAAGATAAACGAAGGCAAAGTGAAAGTATTAGTTAGGGTAAAGGCGTCGTAAAACGGGTTCAACATCATCCAACATTGTTGAATACATTGTTGATAGCAATAGTACATTTTTCAACACCCTACCCTCATTCAACATCTTTCAGAGCCATTTAATATCATTCAACACGCTTTCCAAACACGTTTATCTTGCCAAATTATATTGTTGTGGGGCGTCTCGCTTGACTAAACGAAGAGGTACCAAGAATCTGGCTTTATTCTTCTTCTTCTGGCTTTTACAACGACTAACAACTCGTCTAACTTCTAAGAACAACTGAATTCTAATACCTCTCGAAAACCTCGCGATAAACTAGAATTGTAGACATGTTTGGTTTTGCTGACCTTGGGAACTTTTGCTTCACTTCCTGTTGCTTGACACAGTGTGTGAAACACACCTACATGTTGGCCAGTGACAAGTTTGAAGATAACCGATAAAAGCTCGATGACAAAACTACAAGGTTCGACTATAAACCCAAACAGGAACCTTCATGTTGGTAAAATCCAAGGTCAGCTCTAATTCTCAAGCATGCCTTATCTTAAGATACCACACCTAAATTCAACAAGTCCTTTCAGTAGACAGTCCTACTCGAAAACTAAGGAAATGCCCCGTGGACTAACTTAAACCATGAATGACCTTAAACAAAGAACAAAGTGTAAACAAGAAATACCTAAACCCTTAATTGAAACTAGTAAAGACGTTTTAAAAAAATGATTCCTTTTTAACTTCCTAACAATATTCCGCAATTACAGTCAAGCCCTTTGGTCCGGGCCTGAATGGCTGCCTTTCAACAACTTTCAATACAATTTAACAGAGTGGCCAAACGCGTTCAGCATGTTAAATTCAACAGTGTTGCACGGTGTTGTATGGAAATGTTGAGTCCGTTAATCGAGGGGCCTATACTTTACTTGGCTTACTGATTTTCGGATCTTTTCTCAACTTAAGATATTTTTCTGCTTTATGTGAGGCTCGAGTGTGCAGAACGTGATCTTTGTGGCTGCGACATGAACTGAGCTTAAATGCAAAAGAACATTTGCAACAATTTCTTTCAAAACTGATGAAAATGGAACACGGAGAAGAAGCCCTTATGGCTTCTAAGAGGATTCCTTGCCTCTATTTTCTTAAATAAATAAATAAATTTAATGTATTTGTTACATGACAAAATTCAATAAATGAATAAACAAGACCATAGGAGAGCAAGCCATATCACTTCACTGTTACCATACGACAATTCTAGAGAATCTGTACAGATTAAATTTCTTTCACGATTGAATTTAATTATTGACAAACAAAACTTGGACAAATACTAATAACGAGGTAAAAATAATTTTATACAGATGGAGTTGAAGCTTGATAGGAAAGAAACGTAAAGAATTGGTTCCTTACCTTTTTCTTAGCGTCTCTCCGTGATAAAGAGCGCGATTATCATAAACACGGAAATAAAAGCATTCGAAAAGTGTAATATTTTATTCTTGAATGCTGAGTTCAGACACGGGTTTTAGATCTTTGATTTTGAGTGCACATTGAAAATCGTTAGTTTTGTAGCTTATGAACCCGTAAATCAAAAAACCTTGCAAATTCGCAAGCTGGAGATATCAATAAGAGGGCGCCCTCTTCCCCAGTCTTCCCTCGTTTTTTCCCTCTCTTTCGCTCGCTGTTTTTCGCTCGCGCTCCACTATTCATAACATTCGTAAAGATATGCGAAAATAAAACACGTGAAAATAACACATCCCAAACGACTCATGCATGCAGGCATGTACACGTGGGTGTAGAAAGGCTGTAAATACCAAGTTAGAGCAGAACAACACTCCTTTCGTGCTTAGTTTCAGCCAGCGGAGCAGTGAAGGAAGGATCGGCCCACCCACCCACCCTGGGAAAAAAATTCGCGTGGGTCATGCAACGTGGGTCAAGCTGTTTCGGCTTGGTTTAGACCGTTGAGCAAAATTATTCCCATATCTTATTTTAACTGAGCATGAATGAGAGTGTTTTGAAATAGATTACTATCTGAACGCCTGGAACGCGCTAATATGATCGAATCCAGTCACGCAAGACGTGTTTCTGTTTTCAAATGTTTCCGTCCATTTCCATGTCAGACGAGGAAAATCGTTTATCAACAGAAAACCGGTGTTGAATTTAAATCAGGTATAAACAAAATCACGGTGGATTTTAGAATCTATCTTATTCAGCACGTTCTGATTGTCCCGCTGTATTTATTTCGCCGTAATATTATTTTTTGTGAGACAGTTTTACGTTCCTCCGATTCTTATTACATAGTTTTTTCGGAGTGATTTCCTCCAAGATGAGTTTCTCTCTTCTCATATCAATTGTGTCTCGACATGAACTGCCAAAACACGGTACGTTTTGGCTTATTTTCAAAGAAAACTTGGATTTCTTTCCCAAATAAAAATTGTTTTGTTCTCAAACACGTTTGTTTTAATTCCAGCTCTGAATAGCAGATAATGTTCGTTGAATGAGTCTTGATACATGATCTTCAAATAAAATAAATGTTGATATATTATTTCGTTGATATAATTTTGGTTGGCAAGAGTAGGTTCTCTGAGTTTAAGCAGATTGGATTAGCAAATGAAACACACAAAAAGACCAGGGGTTTTTCTGAAGATAACAATGCATAGTTTACGTCCAACGGGCATCGAAAAAAACTAGAACAACATGCATAAGAGAGGTCATTTTGGAGCTTGAAAGACCTTGAAACAGGTCCAGAAAATTGCAACTCTGGATAATAATATTGAATGTGATTGTTGTAATAGCACAACAAAGTTACTGGCAGAGTATTTTCTTGTTATTATAAATTTTAAATCGCATAGTGATTTTCATGTTGTTATTTTAAATCGCATCGTGATTTTCAAGAGAATGGATGACGAGCAACGGCAACTCTAAACAGGTTGACAACATTGAAAATTAAATTCTAACATCTAACTAGAATTCCTCTATCGATTTTCTACTCGTGTTTTCAGTATTTTTAATAAAGATAGTTATTTGGGTTATTTAAGGTTTGTTGTCTTATTTGACTCAAAAGCACAAGTACATAAAACGTGTGCATTCGTTCCCTTATAAAAAAGTAGCAAAGCTAACAAAATATCAAAAAATTAAGTAGTAGGTCATCAGGCTAAAAGTGATTTCTTTCAAGCAGTAATACGAATTGAGGTGAAAATGCTGCGTGATAATTAATCGTGCTGGTAACTAGGTGGGCTATCGGCAGGTATTTTGGCGGATTAAGACTTCTGTCAGTTGAATGTTAATTGTATAAATAATTAACAATTATTTCACGAGCGAGTGTTGGATATGGGGTGATGAATGACCAACAGGGCCCTCTAAGCTGATTATAATTACCTCGCCCTATCTTATATCCAATCGAGTGCAAGAACTGTTTTATTAAATTCTCAACTTTGGTAGTTGTTGCTTGATTTTTCTTCTATATATGAAGACAAAACGCCTGCTTCGCGGCGAAATATTGTAAAGGCAGCAACAGGCAGAGAAAAAAGCATGCAGGGTTGTTCGCTGATAAACAGTGTGCAAAATAACAGATCACTGAATACCCGTTTCTTATAAACCGACTCAACCCTTGTGTCTATTCAGAGAGTCAAAACAGATTTTGAAAGTACTTTAATATGATGCTGTTTCAGTTCTTTGTTATTTTTTCCTCAGATGGAATTGTACTTGGTCTCGCTTTAAAGCGACAACTGAAAAACTGTTCATCGATCGCCATTTCCAGTTGGAAATTTTTTTCACTGGACAGAACAGACGAATTTTATATGCAACGTTTTTCTGCGGTTTTCATTTAGCCCTAACCACAAACGTCCCTTATTCAAAGAACACCTGTTCTGAAGACCATGGCAAACATCCACAACAATTTTAAATCGTTGCAACAAAGAAGCAGTTTAACGAGTTCGTTTGAGGATTATTTTTCCTTGTTTTACCCTCAATTTTCGTCTCACTGAGATTTAAAGCCGAAATGGAAAGAACTTGTGATAAACAGTATGGCTTGCGGTTATTGCAGGCGTTTGTTTTTCAGGTATTTATAAAAAGCTCATCCTAGGTAAATATAACTTTCTTTAATTTTTTTTCTCTAACAGTGTTTTATCGCAGGTTTGGTTGCAACTTTTGAAACCACGAGACGTTGTCTGTCAGAGAAATGAAGGTAAATTTATCACATTGCTCTAATGTTACCTTTTTAATCGACTATTACGAAGTGGTGTGGATTACGGTTTTGCAAGTTATTTGAGCCACTCGTTAATTTTTGCTTTGTTTGTGAGTTATCTGAATGATAAAGTAAACACTAAAAACGTAAAGTGTACAACTAAGAAAAAAGCGAATGTAATCGAAAGGAGTTAAGATTCTGAGAAATGAACAATAATGGCAATAATCAGTGAAATGCAGTATGCTTCAGTACCATCGTTTTTTCACATACACACGCGTTTCTGTCTTGGCCATGTGCGATAGATCACAGTTACTGTAATTTTGTTCAAAATTATTTAGCCAAAATGCTAATATGTTTCTTTTAACAATTCGAAATTCTAAGGTCTAAGCATATTTAGCTTTGAATATATATAAATCTACGCCGCATAGAGTTGCCGAAAAACCTTCATGTCTTAAATGTCTTAGAACGCCTTAGACTTGTGTAAAGGCAATTTTAATTGCGCTATAACTGAATCAAGTTTGAAACAGAAGTATTTTCAGTTTTGTGATTTACCATGTCCTAAAAATTAAACAAATAAACAGCAACTCTATATTTTAACAAGGAACTTGTATACATAACACTTGCCACAGAAATTTTCCCTTCTGTAAGTAATTTGAATCATATGCGACTTCAGCTATTTATGTTGCCTTCGTGAAAAAAAATTATTTTCAAAAAAAGCATCTCCCCTGAGTTGGTTTCTCTTTCTCGCAGTCAGTGTCACTGAATTTCTCTCTACATCCTTTGGAATTGCTTCAAAACAGCTTCCACCCATAATTTTGTAGTTTCTCGAGAACAATCCATATGGGCTGGTGTTTTATATTTTTTTTAATTGAAACAACAAAAATTTTGATGGTTACTTATTAACGTTTTCTTTTAAAATGTTTAACCTCCACAAACTCTGGTTCTGCTGCCTCAACTCTTGTTCTCGGGATGAAAGCGAACGCGTGGTGTGACTTAAAGGCCTCATTATCCACATGCATATTCTCCTCACTGTTCTCCACGTATTTCATATGTTTCTAGTTGGGAGAATTTGATTAAACATCAACACATTTCTGGTGATCATTTCCTTTATTCTCGTGACCTGTATATTTGAACAACTAGTGCTATTGTAAGGAGAAATTAGATGCTTGTCACTCTTGCGGCTTAAAGGGTAAATGGATGCTATTAAGCAGTATTTTTCTTTTGAGATTTTTCTTCCTAAATATTTTGCAAAGTCTGAAATTTTTGCAGTTTTTAACTGAGGGCAGCGCTTGAACTGAAGGGACACACTATGAAAATAACACACAATTATAATGCGTGTCAAAAGGCCGATTTACACGGTACGATCTTGTCGCATGCGATATGCTTACACTATGCCTACAACACGAATCGTGTCGTGTAAATGAAACCTACAACATCCTTACGACAGTCGCACGCAACCGAAAAATGTCGCAGGATTTTCAAACACGTTTGAAAACCTACGACAGTCGTAGCCAGAATCAACATGTTAGAACACAGGCAGCCCAAATTGGCAGTATGTGTACTAGAAGATTTCATTGACAGTCAAAATATAATAAACGAACAAGTTGAAATGAAAACACAAATAAAGAAACGTGTAAATATAACATTGCTTACGTTTTGCGTTAATTTGACCCAGCGAAAACTGCTCCGCACGAAGCAACAATTTTTTTCCTTCAAGCCGGTAAAAATTGTTTTCGCACCGAGTTCGCGCCAACTCTGTAACCTTGACCTATTTCACGTTCTTCGTCCGTGCGCGGGATTAAATTCTAAACTCTCTAGGCCCCCACACGGGAGCAGTTTTCGCTGGGTCAAATTAACGAAGCATACCCGGGGTCGGTAGCAATTTTGTTACGATGGCGCATACCCGTGTCGGCAGCGATCGGCGAGCGGATAAGACGAAAGACAAAAGGCCGCTTTTGTGGCGAAAACGGCGAGATTTTTGCCCACTTATTGTGAACTTTTGACTCCGAAGAGAAAACTTTAGGAAGATAATGCAAGCGGGACTGTACTGGTTCGGATTTTGTGGAGGTGGGAGTATTTTGAGTGCTTTTGCCGAGCTCCGTTGAAAAGTCTCTTCGTTTCTCACCCGCCAGCCTTGCTTCGCTATATAAAGGACAGAACAAACAGTACTAATCAGCGAAATTTAAAACTTGTGTAAATAGCTCCCAGGACAGTCAAGACACATCAAGCAACCACAAATAAAACGTAAGCAATGTTATATTTACACGTTTTTTTATTTGTGTTTTCATTTCAACTTGTTCGTTTATTATATTTAGACTGTCAATGAAATTTTCTAGTACACATACTGCCAATTTGGGCTACCTGTGGTTAGAATGACGAGTTGTATATGATCTTTGCCTGACGCGAGCAGCGCGTGCTACAGACGTCGCATACGACAGTCGTAAGTAAAAATCGTACCGTGTAAATTGGCCTAAAGATCGACAAATATTACTAAATTAACCTATTGCAAAACGATAAATTGGAACCAATTACTATGAAAATGCGTTTTAAAGCGCACTATATTGAGGTCTGTATTGACGCCAAAACCCCCTTTGCCAACTTGTCTATGCACGACTCTGTGTATCCCGGGGCTGCCGAGATACACAATGGAGCACTAAGCACAATGTGTGTCCACCATGAAATTGCCATGTGCAATGTCGCAGTAGTTGTTCGCGTTTTTACTTAGTCAACACTACACCCATGTAGTGATTTTATTGAGGTAGACATGTACCTATAACTAAATTGAGTTATCTTACACTTCTGTATGAATCTCGGCAATTGTGCCAATGTTTTTCGTGTTTTCAATAAAAGTGCTACGACAATTGTCGTTTTGATATCGGGCGCTCTCGTGTGGGGCCGATTAATAGACCATTTTTTCATTATGACGTCACACACGCAAAGGTTTCTGGTGCTTGTAGTAAAGATTGCGCCCAGGGTCGCTCAATCGCGGGAAAATTCAAAACAATCCACAAAAACACATGCAACGCAATGGCGGCCGAGTAGGTCGATCATATCACGTCTATAATGTGCATAACTGAGAGGACCTCTAGTGACATAAGCGACAAACCTGCTTTTACCCCACCAGGACACATCAAGAGACAACAATGTAAATGTAGAGAAGCTTTATTTTGCAAGATTTTCGATTTTTTAATCCTTTCGCACTCGGTGCATAACAAAACTTTTTTTAGCGAATGGCTTCTTGTACGCTTCATCCTTAGGATGGAGTCTTCTGAAGGCATTTCTTTTAAAAGCTTGTTTCTACAAGGAAAAGACCTGAAGAATACTCGACCGCGGTTATAGAAGAAATTGGAGAGGTTTAATAGAGCAAAGAAATCCTTGTTCGAGAACAGATTGTAAATATTGTCAGTGTCGTTTTTACTTTCAAGGACAACGATCGATTTTTAAGTATTTCTCCCACTTCAACCGTTGGAAAATTCCATATTTGACTGTGGATTGACTTCGTAAGAATTTTTTAACTGAGCGAATCCAGATTTACAATAGCTTTCTTGAAGTGTTTAAAAAACGTGCAGAAATTTGGTACAAAACGGTGTCAAGTTAAGCGGAATTGTACTCGAGGCATTTTGCTTTCCCAGGACAGCAAGTGCTATTCTGAATATTTTTTTCATACCTGAAGGTTTGTTTTTTCCTTTTTCTCTGTTTGTCTTTTCATGGAATTTCGTATTAAACTTAAAACAAGCGATCTGATATTGCAATTGCATTTATTACAGTTAATCTTGGCGAGAAAATGTTGTGCGTATAAACTTTCAAGATTTTGTCTTTGTAGGTTTTGTTTATTAAGCTTACGTCTTATTTCGCAAAATGGTAAAATAATTAAAAAAAAAATAGTAATAGAAACTATTCTAGACTGAGTTAGTGTTGTTTCTCAAGCCAAATTTGATTTCCTTTGGTACTGCACATTGGGTTGTTTGAATGCAAAAAATCGTTCGGCCGTCTTAGTACGAATATAAACATTGCTTGCTTTTTCAGTTGACGGAATATTTCAATCATCTTTACATGTTTTGCGTTAACTTGTAGTAGTGAATGGTATTTCTCTTCCATTTCAATGACTGAACTTAGAACTGCCGATTGACTCAAAACGAAATATTGTTAAAACGTATTTGCTTTGTTTTCTTTTTATTAAATCTCAGAGCGAGTCGCTCAAAGAAACTCCCTCCTCCCCTTCGATTCTTTTTCTCATAAGGGAAATTATATTGGCACATTGTTAAGACACGTTTTCCTGCTACACACTCGGTATCCAGAATTTGGGAAAAAAGTTTTCCGTTGAAATGTTCGTTAGCAACACTTCGCAATTCCTGGTTTATCGAAAAAAAAACATAAAAAACTCCACGCTGAATTTCTTTGAATTTGTATAGCAATCGAGCACATAACTTTGTAAAACACCTGGTAGCTTTCCCTGGCCGACATGGCGCTTCTGTTGATTTTTTGACACTTTCCCGCGATCGCGCGACACTGGGTGCGATCTTTACTACAACTACCAGAAACCTTAGCGCGTGTGACGTCATAATGAAAATGGTCTATTACGAAGAGTGTCTACACCTGAGTGAATGAGTGACACATTTGCATATCGCAAGTGCCCACAAAAACTTATTCCTAAGCTACGCGTATCCACGACTTCAAAAAAAGGATTAGTAAATTTTTCACACTATAATAACTGAATTAAAGCTCTCTAATAATGACTTATATCTTTATTACTTTTAGTTTTTCAATACTGCAATTTCACAACGAAACCTGCAGCTCTCTTGCCATTCAATGAACATTACAAAGGCCAAGAAATTATCCAAGGACACTTGAAAGTTCACTTGTCGAATATTAATTTCGTCCCAGGTGTCGGCAAAGGTGAACCAGGTGGCGCCATTAAGTTCAACGGACGACAAGACTCTTACGTGGAGATTGAAGCGAACGAACAAGTCCAGTTTGACCACTCGATGAGCATATTGGTTTATATCTACCCGTACATAAGTCATACTGGACCTGTTGTTCATTATAAACCCGACGGCCATGGAGTACAGATGTGGATACAAGGCGTGATAGGCGTAAAAGGGCGGCTTATGGCACGCTTTAATAAACGAAATTTGTTTTTCACTAGTTGGTTAAAAGCTGACGTGCTGAACTTGGCACAGTGGAATTTTATTGGTGCCGCGTATGATCACGTGACGGGATGGGCCACTCTGTATCATGACGGTTTGGAAGTGGAGCGAAGAAACATTGGAAGGAATCTTTATTTGGCCACACGCTACAAGATTCGGATCGGAGCAGTTGCTATTGCGTCCCTCGGGTCGTACTACGGTGAAGTTGCATGTTTACAGTTCTATAATAAAGCGTTAGAAATAAATGAAGTTATGGAGGCAAAAGACGCTTGCAACCCAGGTTTGTGCAGATGAAATCCAATACACAATGATTTTCAACCTAAATGACACGCAAACTGTTAAGTCAGTGGCTCACAAGGTCACGTTAGCTGGATATGATTGCTCGATTTCTTTCCCGCTTGTGATCACTGGCAGGTTTCCACCTCCAGTGCCTTACCTTTCTGATAAAAAACGCTTTTGTGTCTTTACGACTTCAAAAGCTGTGCGGGAGATGGGAGGGGGGCTGACAGATTTAACCACGCCAGATTACATGGTGTGCGGGAAAGGGGTTCAGACGAAACAGAAACCGGGTTCTGGTATTAACGGTGGGGCCATCAACTCCAACCCTTAAGAAACAACATTACTACAGAAGGTTTGAGGCCACTTGTGTTACATCGCGAATTTCGACAGTCAATTAAAACCGATACAAGCAGTACTTTATTCCCATTGAAACAAAAATAACATTAGAGAGATCTAAATGCAGTAATTGCAGAGAATAAACACAACGGCGAGTAGTAGTTCTATTTTCAGTATATTCACACGTAAATAAACATCGCTCGACCGCCTAAAATAAGTTACTTTTCGTTTCTGTTATATATTTGAAACACTATTGTAGACTTAAAAGTATTCATACACTTCTGTAAACTAGAGACCATTTACTGTACGAGGTGGTTATCCCTCAACAGGCAATCAATGCAATTGATTTCAATAACGGACGGTTGTAGCCTAACTTGACTGAATCGTTTTTTTTTTATTACTTTCAGTGGTTCCTTTGCAATTTCTCTCTCTTAACCTGACGTCTCCAACGCATCTGGCGGAAGTAAACGAAACAATGTTAGCAGTGAGTGTAAATACAAATGAAAATGTCACTAAGCCTACATTCCGCTTCGACTTTGGTGATGGCACGATTACCCAAGAGAGCTTCCTCAACACGGCATCTCATATGTATCACTTCACTGGTAACTACACAATGCACGTTCAAGCTAGGAGTTTATGCAACACCAGCATGCTTATTGAAACTGCCAATATTTCAGTGCCTAAACCGGTTCGTATCCTTAAAACCATAACTCTGCATAGCGAAGCCACAGTGTTTGGAGAGGAAACACAATTTCACCTTCTCGTTGGACAAGGATCAGACTTCGCATGCTTATGGTTGCTAGGGGACCAAGTCAATCATACCACCTCAAGATCAGATCCTGGCTCAATCATTTTAAACTATGTTTACTTAGCTCCTTCTGCTTATACAGCTCGTGTCACATGCAAAAACAGAAGAAGCGAACTATCTGTCACTGACACGGTACAAGTTCAAAAAGTTATAGTGGGTCTGAAGATTTTTCCAGTTTATCCGATGTTATTTGGAACACAGTTCTTGGTGAGATGGCAGATAGACGATGGAACGGGTGTTGTTTACAAAGCAAACTTTTCCGGAATCACTTTAGAAGTTAAAAAGTCAGATGATGAGCTGCATGGACAAGCGTGGGTTACAAAACACGACTACAAAACTCCTGGAGAATTCTTTGTTCACGTTTCTGCCTCAAATGCGGTCACCAAATGGGATTCCGTTACTGTGAAATGCATCATTCTGGGGAAGGTTTCTCCTTTTACGCCTATTGTGTTCCATAGAGCCAGAGACATAGAAATTAATGAAACTGTCTCGATTTGGTTTACAGATGTCAATTCAGCGTCAGAGATAAATGCCTCGTATTTCGTTAGTTTTGGAGATAACAGCAAAGTGATGATAACCCGTGAAACGCGTGTTACACATTCATACGATGATCACGGTCTGTACACTGTAAATATCACAGCTGACAATCAGGTATCCACTTTTAATGCAAGTATTACGATAAAAGTTCATAAGCCAGTGGTGAAGTTGAAGGCATTCACCATACACTCCCTTGTGGCTAGAGTAAATGAAAATGTCGACATTATAATGTTTCTCCATAGTGGATCAGATATTGTCTGCCGATGGGAGTTTGGAGACGGGCAGGAATTAGTACAAAACCCTCAGCATGAGCTGATATACTTCAAAGGATTAGAACTTAGTGTCATGAACTTCACCAACGTAAGCATTTCTGTGAGACACATTTTCAACGAAGTGGGTGTTTATAAAGTCAGTGCGACTTGTCAAAACCGTTTGAGTGAAGTAAAAGCTACGGCATATGCTACCGTCCAGAAGGAAATTACTCTTTTCCAAGTTTTGCCGATTGATCCAGTAGTTTTTGGCAAAATCTTCTTTCTGAACTTTACTGTTGCAACAGGCACGAATGTGACTTTTACAGCATTTCTGAATCAGCAAAGGCTTCATATTGAACTTCACAGATTGTACCATTTATCCAAGGTTACGCTTGATATTTATAAACAAGCTGGGCAATACAACTTAACCATCACAGCAACGAATCTTGTCACTCCCTCGTTGCGCCACACCCAGATAGTGGTCATAGAGGTCCCAGTATCTGAGGTCCATATAAACGTGAGCTATTTAGAGGCACATAAAATGCATGCTGGACATGGTGCTAATATGAACATATTTCCAGAAGGAGTTCCTGTTCTCTTCCAAGCCACCGTTGACAATGGCTCAAGTCTGCAGTATACTTGGTCGATACACGATACTAAGGACCTTTTCAGCAATAACATACTCCAGCACACATTTCATAGAGCTGGCACGTACAAGGTATCAGTCCATGTTGAAAATCACGTGAGTCGAGCAGCTTCCAGTGTAGTTACAGCTGTTCAAAAGCGAACATCTTTCTTGCATGGAGGTCTGGTGAAATGTTCCTCACCAAAGGTGGTGAATAAAATCGTTACCATCCAAGTAACCATCGAAATTCTTGGAACAAACGCAACACTTGTTATTGGAATGGACAACACTACAAGCTATTGGTATGGAGACATTGTAAACTATCAGGAGTGGAAAAGAAACAATACTAACGCAACTGTGCAATATCAGGGAGAGCTTAAGGGAAAGAACACCATACTAAATCACGTCTATAAGACACCAGCGATTTATACCATCAAAGCAAGTCTCGGTAACGCGGTGTCTAGATCATCATCAACCTGTGAAGTTGAGATTCTCCCACGTCCTTGTAAGAAACCTAACGTGAAGGTAAAGAGCATTGGCGGCAAGCCAGATGATGCGGGAAGATTTTTCAGGGCTGATACCATCAACATACAAGCAGACGTTGATGTATTTTGTCCTGAATCCAAAATGTCCAAGTACGAATGGAAAATATTTCAAAGTAATCCAAAAACGGGATCCTTTGAGCAATTCCACGATGACTTTGCAAACGGAGAAGCTTCCATGCAAGAGTTACAGCTAAAAAGAAGGACATTGCCAGTTGGATTGTTTCGATTGCGTTTGACAGTGGGCATGGTGGAAGAAGAATTAAAGGATTTCTTGACAATAGCTGAAGGATACATCAGAGTCCTCCAGTCGCCTTTGATTGCAACAATCAGCGGAGGGAGCGAGATACGGAGGGGTTTTGGCTCGACAATATCTGTCGATGGTGGGAGATCTTATGACCCAGACATCGGTCCCGGAAATAATACAGGTAAACCGATAGGTTCCCTTATTTTTCGCAGTAAAACAATTTTTTCAAACATGCCATCTGAACTGCAGTCCTAACGATCATCAGCCTCTAGGTTAGACAAGCATTCAGGTAACAGGGAAATAGAACATCTGATAACCTGCTGGGAACCGTCTTGACTTAATACCGCTTCCTCGCAGATATTCCCAAAATACCCGAATTAGAAAAACGTTATCATGTTTCTCGCAGTGTTGCGAAGGATTGAAATTTGCCGGCCCACACTGCGGATGTCTACTTAAAATGTCAATTTTTCCCAAATGGCAAGCTTTCTTGTGTTCTTTATAGTTTATATTTGTTTTTTAGGAATGAAGTTCTTATGGCTTTGTAGAAATGCCTCCGAAAGTTTCCCAAAAATTGTAACAGATGTCATAAATGGCGCGGTAGACACATGGTCAGAGGATTTCGCCAGATTCCGCATCAATGCTGAACAAGGATGCTACCGAGATGGGCAGTACCTCCTTTCCAACGCAACGTTTTTTGAACTAAGAACAAGTCAAATGATGCAGAATGAAACTTACGTGATCATGCTGGTAGTAAGAAAGGGAGAAAGGACAAGTTCCACCACTCAGACACTCGAGTTAGGTCCTGACAACCTTCCGAGCCTCGCCATCAGGTAAGGTTGTTACACAAGTTGTTGTACCTTGCAGGAATAAACGTAAAAGAATTAAAAACGTGAAATGCTCAGACTGAAAGTTTGAAATCTTGCGTTGTAAAATCCAAAGTAGCGACGTAAGTCCGAATGTGAAAATTTTACATCTAACCTCCTGTAAAACATGAACGACAAACAGCTATCAATCGAAAGTTAAACTAATAAGAGGTTTGTAGTTTACTAAAATAAATCTTCTTGTGATTTGGAATCGTTCTCTTCAAGGTCTTTCTAATGAAAAGTCATCTATTCTTGTTGAATTCTTAAGTTACGTCCGGACGAGCTACAATTTTTTCATCCAACCAGTTGTTTCTTTAGGTAACAAGACGTGTTTCAAAGCAGTCCTAATTATAGGAAAGTTATTTTTGTTGCAAGATCACGAGATAACGAAATATTCATTTGAAGGTGTGAGGTTAACTGTGGAGTGAAAGTGAACCCCTCGGATAAGCTGTCCTTGTCAACGGTGTGCAAAGGAGACGCCTGCACCAACGACCTGATATATTCTTGGTCTTTGTTCGTCTTGGAAAACCAAGGAGACGAAACTGAGCCAATATGGCAACGCGATAATACGACACTACAAAGTCACAGCAACTCTTCATTTGGTACCTCACCAAACATCATCTTAAAGAAAAATGTCTTTCGTGGAGACAAGGATTATAAGCTGGTTGTCATGGGAACCCTGCCAGATGGTAACTATGGAAGAGCTTCCTACGCATTCCAAGTAAATGCTGCACCTTTAGGAGGATCTTGTGAAGTAGAGCCAAGTGTTGGTCACGTGCTCGCCACGCAGTATAGGTTTGGGTGTACTGGGTGGCATGATCCTGATGAACCCCTCAGATACGAGATTGCGCATGTCCGTGACACAGAGGAGTCGCTGTTGTATTATGGAGGAGAGGCCAATACTACCATCACACTTCCACTGGGGGATGGGGACAGTTACACCATGAATATTGCAGTCCGTATCTATGACCGATTGGGTGCAGCAAGCCTTGTGAGTCTTTACGTGAAGGTACAACGGAACGTTATATTTCATGTTATTCAAATACACGTAATGTTTTTTCTGTGTTGGTTTGAATCCAAGTTTAGCAGCAGCGAATTTGCTTGAAAACAATATCGTACTACAAGAACTGCTCCATTACGGCGTCCTAGAAAAATTAACAGTGTATTATCAGTGTGATGATTTCTGTAATGGGCATGCTTGCTGAAGATGATGTATCAGGCCTCTGTTACGTTGCCAAGCCCCTATCAGGAACCCTGCCAGACTTAACCAACTATCCTTGCAGTCGCTTCACCTTCGCTGTTCTATCCATCCTGGTGGACTTTGCTTAACTCCACCAATGCTCATTTAAATTTCCCACGAACATGGACTTGAAAGGCTCGATTTCCGCCGCTCTTTCGAGTCCGGTCTTCGTTCCTCCCATTAGCACAGGCTCACTTACCCGACGCATTGGCTGGTAATCGAGCCTAGGACTTGAAGGAGGCAATCCTGATCATGATGTGTGCGTCAATTTTATTGCTCACCCACCATTGTGTTTGTTTTTTCTTCATTTCAGTCACTACCCTCATTTCTTAAAGGTACCGAGCTGATCAGCCAACTGTTCAATAGTACCAGTGGAGATGGCAGCTCCTTGAAGTCTTTGATGAAATCTGGAAAGAATCAAGATGTCGGTCGTATTGTTGGAAGCCTTAGTTCTATTCTGAATGATCAAGCAAAACTCACCGATGGAGAAGATGCTGCTTTACTTGCCGAGAAACGGAAACAGGTTATGAAACCAACACTATCCAGGCCAAGCCTCTCATCTAATTTCTCTAGCTTTGACTGTTGACTTTTGAAAATATTTGTGTGCTAAGAACACTTGTTCACGGTTATTAGACTACTTTTACAGACCAAAATGCTTGCACGATTACCGCTTTTCCTTTTTACAACATTACCGGAAGCTATTAAGTGAGCACAGTCAAATTGGATAGTGGTTCAATAACTGCTTCGAGAAATTAGCTCTTGATGACTGATTTGTGTTTTTATGTTGCTTCAATATCTTCACAGGTGCGCGGCGCTCTGATCATGGCAATCTCTGATCAAAAAACCACTTCCCAACAGTCCGTCAAACTTATTTCAGGCTCTCTGTATCAGGTCACTCAAGTCATAAGTGAAGTATCGCTGGAGGCACAGGTACATAACAATCAAAATTCCGCTATTCCCACGTATGGATTTTTCGTGTATTTGTTTAAAAAAAAATATTTCGTTTCATTTTATAGAGAGAGACCATTTCCTGTAGTCAAAAGCAAATACCCTGTTTGTTACTTCACGAAACCTAAACTTGAATAAAATGTGTATTATGCAATATGCGCTAATGGAATACAGCAATGATCATGAGCGAGGGATGATCCTTTAACAAGTGTTGATGTAGAAGGAAGGGGTAGAGACATTTTCCGGATACCGTGAGATGCCAAGGAAAGTATCCAAAAACGTCAAATATTCTTCGGGATTAGGGTTACGGTCAATTTAGTGTTAGGGGCAATCTCACTCTGTGACAAAACGTGTGGCTGTCACTTTTACCAGGAAGCAAGTACCTCTGCTTTGGCCAACATGGCAACCTTCCTCGACCGTGAGTCACAAGAGCCTATGTCTGATTCGGTGGAATATGGTGCTACTGGTATGTGTGGTACAATCGGAAACTTACTCGGCGCAGCCTCCGACGCGGCAGCTGTTAAACAAGTTTTAAACAACACCAACTTGACGTCTTCACAGGCTGACGAGCAGCAAAATAATACTGGTGATAAGCGAGCAAGAGTGAGTGTCCTGTTTTTATAGAGAAAAACAGAAACGAAAGTGTCATTTTGTTTTGCAATATTACTTTATGTGGTTCATTCCTCGTTTAGGGTAAATCAATGGTGAAAAATCTTTTCACTGTTCTTAACTCCGTGTCAACGTCAATACTCAGAAGGAAAGTGTCATTTGAAGAAGCCACGGAGATCTCCACTCCTCGACTTACGGTAAACCTAAAAAGTTCCACTCCTTCCAGCGCTGGAGGTGAGCTGCGTGCGGGGTTTGCGAATTTTGAACTGCCTGATGGAAAAGATTTGTTCCGAGGAGGAATGGCAGGATTGACATCTGTCAATCAAAAGGTAGCCTTTTTTCTATCTATGGCTTTTGGTAAAAGTTCGTGCGATGTGACTAAAGTGGAAAAATTGACGTGAAGCATCGACTTTATTTTTTTTATCTTGATTCAATTCTCATCGTTCGTTGCATCCTCCATGTTAAGTTACCTTGTTTTCCCTTAAAACTACAAACAGATTTTGTGTAAAAAGACACGTATTTTTTGTCCCAACATAACACGAGCCAAATCCTTTTCATAATTAAATTTGAAGATTGAAAAAGGTCCCACTAAGGTTTATTGTTCCGTTAACTGTGGAAAATTTGCTAAGTATTGTTGTAGTACGGTACCCGAGTCATCAAGGGGAGGCGCGGTTAAAGGGATAGTCTCACGGTTCGGCGCATGTGCAAGCTGTGAGGCTAGTCCTTTTATCTCCATTGTTTATGAAACAATAAAGGCCGAATATAGAACTTTTGCGCGAAAATTTACCTTTGAAAATATCACGGTCAGTCGCGAAAACGTGACAGTAAAGCTGAGATTTTTCATTAGAATTCCATTTCTATGTTCCGACTTCATGCATCGAAATGTCTTTTTCGCTTTCTAACCAACATTTTCGGTTGAAAAAAAAAACCTTATAAATACTTCAATAATTAAAGACTATAATTTGGGCAAGCAGAAGGACGAATAATCAAATTGCACGTAAGATTTTAACTGATTCACACCAAAAATTCTGAAATTAGCAGTTACCATCGAGTTTATTTTTCGACCCGAAGAATTTATTCTCGATAAACAAACGAGTTGTCTACTCGCTTCTGATTGCTTTATAAACCATAGAATTCAATTAATCTACGCCTTACCTTGCTCATACACTTAACCGTGAAACCCTCCCATTAATTAAGGCTATAGAGAAGCAGGAGAAGTTTGAATTTGTTCGCGTTAAATGTGAAGTGTTAATTAGCGAGATTCTTGCTGTATAAATTCTTTTACAAAATACGTTAGGGTACAGCGCTTAGACCAAACGACTGAACATCTCTTGAAAAACTCAGCTAATCAAGGGTAAATAAATTATGTTTACCAAATATTACTTGTCCGTTGTACTACAGAACTTGTGCAATTTTTGTTAATTTTGCCAAATTGGATTACTAATGAACAGTTCGGACTAGCACTGTAACGAAAACGTGAATCACCCATCGCTTCTTTTCGCAGATTTTTTCTATGCCAAGTAATTACTACACCTATGACGAAACTTCAAACGATATCACCAGCCCCGTTGTAAGTTTATCATTCCAAGACAAGTCCAATGAAGAAACGATTACAGTTTCGAACCTTAACAAACACATCGAATACTTCCTGTCCGTTCCAGAGGTACTGCCAGAATCAGAAAAGTTCAGCGTAAACGTTAGAGAAAGTGCGTGGGTATATCATAAGCTTGCAATTACCTCCAACGATCAAGCAGTTAGCATAGAGGTCGCCCCGTTCAACTGCAGCCACCAACTTCAGGTTTACGTGCAAGAGAATATAAAACCTACTAAAGAGAAATATTCTTGGAAAAAAGTGATTTGGCAGCCTTCTAGTGAAAATCGCACAAACGTTAACTACACCGAATGCTTTGATGAGAATACTGATTACACCCTCTTCTTGTCAAACACGGAAGTACGAGAGTCCACTTACATCATTGGTATTTGGTATGAGGATGGAAAGGAAGAAAAACAAAGACATGCCGACGAGACTGTTCAAATGAAGTATTCTATTAGAGTGTATCAATCAAAATGTCTTTACTGGAACGAAAGCACGGAGAAATGGATGGGCGACGGCTGTGTTGTAAGTATTTATTTTATTTGTTTTTTGTTGTTGGGCTACTCTACAGAATGTGTGTCGGAGGTCGTGCAAGGTCGTGGAAATACAGAAATCGTGTTGGTAGGTAATTCATTTTAGAATGTTTGTCTTGGGCTGCGTTTTCTGGGAACGGTCTGCAATGGGAGGAATGTGTATCTTTTTGGTTTTTAAACCAAAGTCTTTTGATATTTCGGTACATGAAAAACCATCGTAAGTGATTCGCAGAGCTATATTTATGGATCAAAGTTATTATATATGTCAACCTTGTCAACTTTGAGGTGCGTCCGTCCCTGTTTTGTGCCACTCGCAGCACAAAACACGGACGATGGCACCTGGCACAATGTTTGTTTGAAACGTAATCAGATGCCTGTAAAGATTCGTATTCACTGGTCGAATACTGTTATTAATTTACCTTTGATTCCCCCTACGAACTTATCAAAAACCGGCTTTTACATGGCATCAAATGTAAAGAACACTTTAAAGCTCATATAACAGCACTTTGTTACGAATTCAAGGTACCAACTGCCTTGCAGTATAAAAGAAAGTCCATGTAGGTGAAGGAAAATGTAAGTAGATTGAAACACAGGATTTTAGATTGCATAACTAAACAATTAAGATCTTAATTAAGTTTAGAAAATTGTCTTTTACAGGTAGGACCATTAACTAACTCAAAGAAAATTCACTGCCTGGCAAATCATCTGACATCTTTTGGATCAGGAATGTTTGTGTTGCCAAATCCAATCGACTTCAGCAGAGTAGTTTCAGGGTTTGAAGAAGCCTTTGAAACTGGAAATGTAGTGGTACTGTTCACAATTCTGGTTCTGTTGTTGTTGTATGCAGTCCTGGCTGTTTGGGCTTGGAGGAATGACAAAAAAGATTTCATGCAGGTTAGAAAAGGTCCATTTTGCTTTCTGTTACCCATTGTTAGTAGTAATTTCTATTTTTGAAATGGCGACTTCCATAAGTTATTCTCCCTGGTACTAAACGAAATGTAAAAGAAACGGTTATGATTAAAGATGACCTGATTCCAGTGTATTCTAAACCCACATTCCAACATCATGGCCACTCCGTCACTCAAATTGCCGACTATATTTTGGCCCAACAAAAGCTTATGTAGTTGTTTTGTCACTGCAGTAACACAACAGGATTTTCATGCCCCTTCGCGAACGGTTGTTGGACTGCTAAAGGGACTACAGGGGAATAAACCAAAATAACCTGCCGTCAGCGTTATCCAAGCGCATCTGTATTAAAAGCACGCTGGCATCTACTTTAGCATCAGTTTGGAGAGGTTCTTGTTTTTGTCGGTCAAAACTTTACTTCATTATATCTAAATACCTTGTTCAAGCAACATGGCGTTTAAACTACTACGGGAACGATATCAAATGAAGAAACCACAATCAGTCTTTACCAATTTTTATCCAAGACGCGAGGCTGGAGGACTTGAAAAAGCTCACCCAACATTTTCAAGTTGGAATCCATTTCTTTCCTAGCCGTTCGTAACTAAAACAATTTTTAAACTTGAAAAGATTCCTAACACTAAAATAGCCATTTTAGGCTTCTGTTGATGGCAATCTGTCTTTTGAAGCTGATGCAATCAATAAATGACAGTGTCCAAGAAAGTGCGAAACCTCTGACCAATAGTCATTTTTCCAAAAGATCAATTTGTACAGAAAACCCTTTCTTTTAAATTGCCCTCCAATACTTTATTAACAGATGGGCGCCACTATCCTGCCATTCAGTGAAAGGTGTGATTACCGTTATGAGATATACTTTGTGACTGGAAGCCGTAATGGTTCTGGTACAACTGCTCATGTGGGTTGTGAGATATTTGGTGAGAGTGATAGCAGTGGCCCATGTTACCTGATAGACTCCAGGCGTCCGCTGTTCAGAAGAGGAGATCTGAACGTTTTTGTCGTGGCGTTACCGCAAAGTCTTGGGGTCATCCGGGGATTGAGGGTGTGGCACGACAACAGTGGTAAGAACCCGGCTTGGTTCCTAAACAGAGCCATGCTCAGGGATTGTCAAACGGGACAAAAATGGATGTTCCTCGCTGGTAAGAATGAAAATAGAAAATGCAATATTGACGTAAGTTATAAAGAAAACGCTATTTGATGTAAAAGAAACTCGATTCATTTTGAAGCTGTCTTGAAGGGAATCATTAAACCAGCCCGAGTTGCAGCTTCGGCTTCCTCGACATGACTATTTGTTTGCTTTCTTGCTTGCTTGCTTGCTTGCTTGCTTGATTGATTGATTGATTGATTGATTGATTGTTAAACACGATTCTGTGACTGATACCACCATATGTTCATTGGTTGAATGATTAATTAATAACGAAACACTTCGCAAAAGTCCTAATCTCGTTTAAAATCCCAGTTCTCCGTTCATCATTCTATTGTATTTAGAAGATTCTTGCTATCTCCAACACGCGAGGGAGACGGAAGTACGAGATACCAAGTGGTAACAACTGCGTAACACTATCCAAGGAAAACGGGTTTCAGTTCCAGAGAGCAAAGGATTTGAAATAACCAGGGTGCACGATAGCGTTCGAGAAAACGTAAAAGTAGATTTCAAAGCCAGGTGGAAATTATGCATTATGAGGCACACGTGCTTCTTAACCAAATGTTCCTCAGATGAACATATTCTTATGCTAATCCTCAAACCAAAACGGTGTCACGTTAGCATGACTCCGCATCTTTTAAAGGGTCGTTATGCTGCTTTGCTAATTTCTCTGCCTTGAACCGCCAAAGAAGCTGGACAACTAAACAACTGAACAACTAAAGCTGCAAAGAAAGCACAATTGCAATATATATGGGTTAAACGTAACTCCAAACCAAAGTCCCTTGCTAAAAATATCGCAAGTGCTATCCAATGGGCTATAAACCCCATGAGAAACAACCATCACTGTTAACTTTGTCTTTTATCCCCTTAAATGTAGAGCGTTGGCTCGATGTAGCAGAAGAAGACGGAAAAGTAGACGTATTGCTTCGCCCAGCAAATGAACAAGACATGGTCTCCTTCAAGAAAATCTTCAACACCAAAATTCGTAAAGGAATTTGTGACAATCACCTATGGTTCTCAGTGGCGTATCGTCCACCTAGAAGTCCTTTTACACGGCTCCAAAGACTGTCCTGTTGTCTGTCCCTTTTGTTTTCCTTCATGGTAGCCACTGCCATGTTTTACGGAACGACACCCGAACCAGGAGACACATCCGAGAATTTTCAGCTGGGACCAATTAAGATTAACTTAAAAACAGTTATCATTGGGGTCGAGAGCGCACTCGTTGCACTGCCAGTTAACATCTTGATAGTGACTTTCTTCAGGAACTCAAGGATGAAAGAAATCAGATCTTCGCAGGGTAGGACGGGTTGTTTTGGACGCGCATCGTCGAAACCGTATGAACAAGTTACGGAAACGTCCTCTACCAGTACTGACACGGAGGCCTTGACCCAAAGTGATGACCAGGAAACGGATCTTTGTAGCATCCATTGCAGCATCAACAGTGAAGATGAATTTCCCTATGATCGAGAGGAAAACAGTACAAGCTTTGAAAAAGGACCACAAATTCCTAATGAAAGCGAGCGTCTAGAGACTGAATCTCAAGAGGAAAGACAAAAACCAGGTCTTCTAGCAAGGATTCGTGCTAAGTTCCAAAGGGCCGGGGGAAGTCCGAGGCCATGTTTTCCGTACTGGTGCGTTTATGTAGGTTGGACTTTGTGCATCCTGACCACACTTACGGCTGCTGCGTTCACACTGTTTTATAGCATGATGTGGGGCAAGGAACAATCTAACCTCTGGCTCACCACAATGTTCATCTCGTTTGTTCAGGATACACTTATCAGCCAGCCACTTAAAGTGCTTATTGTTTCAGTAATCTTTGCAATAGTCTGCACCTCGCCAGACGGTGAAGATAATTTGGAAGAAACAGAAGTCGCTATGGGTTAGTATCTGGCACTATTGTTTATCCTGTTAATAGTTTTTCCCTTTGAAATAAAAAGAACAAATAAAGTCTACCTGATTGACGGGCATCCTGCTGCACAGAATGCTGTAGACATTCTTACAGTTGGTGTGATATCCAGATAATCTTACCAACTTTTACCATTTAGATGTTGATGTAGATGCAGATCTACTGAAAGATTAATAGCCAAAACAGAAAGGAGCAAGAACAGTTTCAATTGGGGAAGACTGACAAGGATATGGAGCTTGATAAATTTAGCATAAAATACAAGGAGCGGGAAGTATGGGTACGTGAGCGCCCGTACAAGCAGAATGTTATGTGAATCATTATTAATGTTGCTTTTTTGTTTATCTAATTTCCTAAAAGGTGCCAATGAAGTGCTTGTTAATCACGACTTGACGGATGAAGAGCTAGCTCAATACGATCCCCCTGATAAGAAACTGCTAAAATCCTTACGAGCTCGAGAACTGAGAAGGCGTAACACCATTAAGCTCTTCACAGACCTGTGTGTCTACGTCATTTTGCTGACAATGGTCATAATTTTGAGCTTCCAGTACAGGAATCCAGACTCTTACAAGATGATCAACACTCTAAGGCGTGTGTTTGTAAAGCCAATTCACAACAGTAGTCGTGTACGCTTTGATCAGGTATGATACAATGTTCACCTACCTCTGTTTAAAAGTCTACACCAGATTTCTCCATATTGCATTTTATCTCCTCCAAAGAAAGGGAAAAGCAACTCAGGTTTGTCATCAGTGGAAAGCGTTAGGGACCAATCGTTGGTCTAGTTGGAGATGGCCGAGGAGGAGCTCCAAATTAAAACCGACAGGGATTGCTCGTTGAACATTTTGAAACAAATCCCTAAAAACTACTAGAATCTTGTTCTGACGTGGTGCAAAATCACAAAACTTCCGGATTGTGCCGCCAGTTTACAGGGCGCCCTTCACTCTCATCGGGTGGTTAAAGGTTTTCAAACTTCGAATTAACCTCTTGCAGTGTTCTTGGTCAAAACTCTCAAGATTACCAGGTACTCGCTCGGTATATTGGTAGGAAACCTAGAAATTGGCGAAAGTTAATTTGCCTTCTACAGCGAAAAATATTTTGCATATAGGAAAAAAGAAATAGACTTTTAACGGGTTTGTACCATTATAGCAATTTAACGTTTCCATTTCTCGACACTCATTCGATACTAAGAGGAAATGTACATTGGTTTCGTATCGCATGACAGTACTTACCAATCTCATTTGAGAGATAGCACTACTGAAGTTCCCTCATGCATTGTATTCCACCTCGATTATGGATCACGCAAGAAGGGAGAAAAGACCAGTCGACTTTTCCCACCTTTAGTAACAATCGTAAAAAAACGCTTTTCACACATTGTCGGCCACCAGGACTTACCATGCGTCAATATGTCCACAGGTAAACACTATGAATACCATCTGGGACTGGACAAGACAAACTTTGCTCCCAGGCTTACATCCGCCACCACTGTACGACGGTCTCCAAAGTGAACCATACATTGCCGACAGAATGTCACTACCACTGGGTGTTGTGCGACTAAGACAAGCTCGTGTTCAGAAAGGTAATAGGGTCCTTACGTCAACCTCGTTCCTAGGGTCCTCTCTCGAGAGAGGTTGGCCTTACGCAACAAATGCGTCTTCACCTCTTTCGGCAAAAGCAGATGTCAAACTGACAGACTGCTGAAGGGCAAAATCTTGCTGCGCAAGCGAATAGAACAATTCCGATCGTTGACTGAAACATCTGGAACGTCAACGCTTTCGTACGGCATGTCTCCCATGAACGTCGCATTGTTTTTCATCTTCAGTAAATTTTTCCCCCTCTCGAACACTCAAGAGGAACCATCGTTGAGAGCGAAGAAATGTAGCGGGATTGTTTTGTAAGGTTAAGCATACAAAATTTATTGCCCAAAATATTCTCATCGTACCATTACAAACTCCTTTGTCATTTCGAACATAGTCACACCCCAAGACAATTGTTAAAGCTCGTTACTTCACGTAACAAATTACTCACATGACTATATTTTACTATCTTTTAAAACGTTATTACAAAAAGCCAACTTACTTGTTTGCTTTTTGGCTTTTAAGGTACCTGTAAAGTGCACAAGTGGTTTAAAGACAGCATCCCAGAATGTAACGACTTTTACTCCATAATCAAGGAAGACACGAAATTTTATACCACCGGGTGGGCAAATGGGCGAGAGAAAACGGAAAACAAAGAAAAAGGGAACATACTTAAATTCATAACTTCGAAGTCCAACCATACGCACACTTCGTGGGAACACATGAACGCCTTTGACGCCCATCATATACTGCCAATCATTGGGACGTTTTCAACTTACAGTGGAGGTGGCTATGTGATGAACTTGAACAGGAGTATAGAGGCTTCAAACGCCATTGTCGATCAGCATCAAGCGTCTTCATGGTTGGACATTTACACCAGAGCTGTGCACGCTGAATTTGTCGCCTATAATCCTACCATCAACATGGTTGCCGCTGTGACTGTTACCTTTGAACTGCCGCCCATGGGTGGTGTATTCAAAAGTTTTGAAGTGTTCACAGTTAGCATGTACAGCTCCTTGAGAAGACATCCAGCTGCTAGAATAGTTGGTGAAGTGATAGCTGTCATTTTGCTCATTGTCATGATATTTCGTGTTGCCCTAGTGATAATTCACGACAAGTGTCGGTACTTTGCAGACCTCGCTAAAGTTTTGGACCTCATTCTTGTGTTGACGGGTGTCGTAATAACGTTTCTGAAAGTGCTCAAAGAGGGCTTCAAGAAGCTAGCCACAGATCAATTTAACGAGGATCCGCAACAATTTCTTGATTATTATCAATGTGGATTCTATGATGAACTAACTGACTACGCCTTCGCTTTCCTAAATTTCATCGCCATTGTTAGGTTTGCGGTGTTCCTCCAGTTCCTCAGCTGTTTGGATCACATTTTAAGGACAATCGCAAGGTGTTTCCACGAGCTGATGGCATGCATGTTTGTGTTTTTCTGCCTGATGATGGGATTCACGTCCATGTTTAAAATTGCTTTCAACACAGACAGTGAAGATTTTAAAGATTTCTCTAGTTCACTCCAAAGCTCGATTTCGTACATGGCTCGTATGGTTAGATCCGATGAAGGAGCAAGTTCGCACACACTTGTAAGAGCGGTGGCTTTGTTCTCGTGCTGTTTGACCTTAATCTTCTTTTACCTAACTGTGATTAGGTCAGTATTCATAATCGGATACAGACAAACACTAATGGAAGATCGTGGAACAGCAAAAGAAAAATCCTTCGAATCTGCTATTTTCGAAATATTTAAGGATAAGGTAATGGAAATAACAGGAATGGAAAAAAATGAGGTTATTGTGCAAAAGGAAGACGACCCCAAGGAAGTAAGATTGAGATCTCAAAAGAACTACATCGATAAAAGTCAGTTTGTTCGACTTCAAAAATTTATCAACGAGGCTTACATGGAGGACTTTGCCGACGATTTACAGCTATTTGAGATAATGGATATTGACAGTAATCCTCAAACCTCTACGAGCAATTGGGAACACAATAAAATTAACTCCAAGACAACTGGCGTCCAAAAAGAAAATACTTGCTCGTCTAATAAGGAAACACTGAAAGATTCCAACGGCAATGGAGAAAGAGGAAAGACCCATGTCAGATTTAACCTTGCTCTTCGAGAAGATGGTGAAGATTCATTAACGAAATCCAGTGCAGGTATCAACCAAATGTCTAAAGCACCAGATGAAGAAGGTAAACTGAAGTTACTTGAAAAGTTGGTCCAAGAGAAAATGAAAGCGTTGCAGAAGGAACGACAAGAAAGTTTGTCGAATCGTGGCTCCGTGGAACATGAGATTCAGATGCTTGCCAGATTACAAGAAAGGATCGATGCCACGAAAAGAAATAGAACCCCAGCCTCTGGAGAACAGGTTGATAAGGAGAAAACCTAGTTAAACGTCAAACGGTTTGGCAAAACAGAACAAAACGCAGCGATACTTTTTTCTTTGCGTTTGCTTTCGTGTCGAATCTGTCATCTTCTAGGGCTAAACTGTGAACAGTTCTCTCAATGGACATCAGAGCAACCTGCAGGATACCACATACGCTCAACAAAAATGATTTCTGTCTGCAACATGATAACACTCGTCATTCAAGTAGAGCAGTGAAGGAACAGTTTTTGTAGGTAGAGTTCACACTGATAGTTCGCTTTGATTTTGTGTAAATTTTATAGTTTCATGTAACTGTTAAGGTGTTTCGATACCGTTTTTTGGGGACCATACCGAACTTTTAAAATCGGCTTTTAGACAGTCTTCATCTTGTCCGATCAACGTGAAATTTGCAACACTTGTTGCTTTTGGATTGAACTTAAGCGTGATTTACATTTTGTAAAAATCGAGATTTCCATGACAACGATAAACAAAAATCCTCGAAAACAGTAACATTGAAATTTTGCGCGATCCAGTTTTCACTTTGAAAAGCAAATACCAACATCTTAAACTGTGGTGTATGGCAAAAAAATATACAAGAACAAAAACATTCTGTATGTTTGTCTTGAAGTAAATCGCAAAAACATTTTCAACCTTAGTTTTTGCCCAATAATAGTAACTGCACCGAAAAATTATCAATGCTTTGATGAAATGGCTAGAAAATACTGTTAAAATGTGTCTTTTACTTACTATTTTACGCCTAGAACGTTTTGTTGAAACTGGTGTTCGCGGTCTCGAGAACGAATTGTTTTTCCAAGATCAATCGCGTAATAATTTTGTGGTAATTTTTGAATTTGAGCGCTTTTGCGAAAATCTTAAGAACGGCTCGATAGATTTTTTTAAAACATTAAACACGCGTGCTCGACGATGTGACCAATGTTACTGTTTTCGAGGACTTTTGTTTATCGTTGTCATGGAATTATCGATTTTTACAAAATGTAAACCACGCTAAAGTTCAATCCAAAAACAACAAGTATTGCACATTTCACGTTGATCAGACAAGATGAAGACTGTCTAAGAGCCGATTTTAAAAGTTCGGTATGGTCCCCAAAAAACTGTATCGAAACACCTTAAATTTAATGGATACTTGCAAGAACAAAATGAAAATGGCCAGCCTATTCTTCGACAGGGGAAATGTAACAGGATATGTGGCATGTGCTAAAAAAGGGTACACGGCGTGTAACAGAAACTGTGTGACTTCATTTTAGAGCCATTGCTTAAAAAATTTACAAAATCTTTTTTAGAACAGTGCAACCAGGAAACGCGGGACGTCCAACAAACTTTCCATTTCTTGAAAATATGCGGATGGAACATTTTGTGAGTGGAAGATTCTCATAAATAATTAATTATAGAAATGTTCACCATGGTGTTATACTTATTAAAGCGAAGTTTTCGCCTCGGTTTTACTGGAACACCTTTGGTTGCTGTTAATCGTGCAATCTTTAACAACTTGTCCCGCAGTGGGTTCTGAAAATTTAAAATTGTCTCTGAACGCATTGTGAGAAGTCTGAGAAATAGCCAATACCGGCAAAGGGCAAAATCCATTTACTGCAAGGTACTTAAGGACAGTAGAGCAAGCCTTAATTTTCTGTAAGAGTTGCAATTACCTACCACGTAAGAAACATTTTGGCGGTAGCACACTTCGTTTCTATTAAGTTAGGTTAAGTGGCACAAAAGCCGGAACGTACAACACGAACGATGCTTGATCCCGGTGTTTGTTGTATGAAGCAACTAGGAGTATCCCTGCCCCCTCCCCCACCCCCGATGGGACGTTAGTTCATTAGTACCCCAGCACTTTGTCGCCGGTACCCATTTATACCCTGGGTAGAGAGAGACAATGCGAAGCTAAAGCTTCTTGGCTAAGGAAACAATACAAGATGCAGACCCCACCAGTGCTTCCATCGAAAGTTTGACGCACTAAACACGTGACCACAGCTCCTTATGCGCAACTGTCGTTGTTTTTGGCGAAATGGGGACCTCAAGATCGAGTACGCGATTCAGACAATCCCCTCCCCTCTTCTTTCTTGGTCAGCAACATGGACGAACGAGGACGACAAAAACTTGCCTGCTTTGAAATTCGAACGCTGTTTTCGTGCCTAGCCTCATACTAGGCGACTCCGTCTGGTATGAGATTGAGTGCAAAAACGACGCGGCCAAACCGCGGGAGAAACGGACCGCTATTTTGCCATCATGGGACGAATTTCGACCACTCATGATGGCTACACCGCAAAAAAATTCTGTAACTCAAGTCAAAAGTAAGACTGAAACGACTCTCAAACCGTCGCTATAAAATTATATTAGACCTCTTTCAGCACAGTGAATACGAACTGGAAAATAGACAGTTCCGAGATAAAGACCTAAAACGTGTCAAAGACACCTATATCTTACAATATTTTAAAAATCAAATTCTTTTCCACATATTTACAATTCACATACCAGTTAATGTATATTGCACACTCGATCACCTCTTAACATATCTATCCAAGATATCTTACTTTTTTATCGCTGTTTGCAACTTGGTGTATTATGAAAATCATTTTATATAAGGACGCATGCAAATCGGACAATTAAATGCCTATAACACACGTAAGAACAATAAACAATACACTTTCCTTTCTCCACCAAGACACACTGTTTTAAAACAATTAAAAAGAAAAAAATCTAGCTTTTTACAGGAAGCTAAAATCTGGTACTGTGATTTTAAATCTTACGATAAAATGCATCAGCTTAACTAAGAAATCATAAATTCATTCAAATAGTATTGCGGTCCATTTAAATCTCCTCCAGCTTTCTCAACAAACATCACAAAGACCATATCTCACAGCAAACTACATTCCACGTGCATGCAACTTTACGCGAACCCCAAAAAAACTGAACTGCAATCCAAGGTCGCGTTCCCTTTCTTGTTTAAACCTAATGTAACTCGGGATTTTGCAATCCATCTACGGAGCTGAATCTTTCGGATTGGTGTCTGAATCTGGTTTCAGATTGTGCGTTCCATTAAGCGAACTTGATCTTGTCCCATGTAGCACTCGTTCATCCAGGGTGTAAACAAACATGGGTTGATTTGTTTTCAAATTTTTTGCTCCGGTTAGCACGAGAATCTAAATAATCACAATTAACTGAACCTATAAAAACGTTGTCTACAAGGAACGCACAACGCAACCGAGCGCCCTTGGCCTCTTTGTTGAGGATAACTCTTTAAACTGTTTTTAGCCCTTAAAGAGTCATCAATCAACATGCAACGAAAAAAAAATAGCTAATATTGCACAAGGCAACCTACAGTCAAGTAGATGAGGCAATTGATTATGATTTCAGGTTATTGGGTCAGGCTCTTGTGCCATATTGACTGAAAATGTCAGACATCAACTTCAGTTTCACCGTCCTCGTTCTCCCATTTAAGCTCCTTGCTCATATCAAACACGGCCCCATGTAGGGTGGGATGGCTGAAATATGGATTTGAAATGTCCACCGACAGCTCACGTGACCCAACTTCATGCGATAAGGTCAAGGATACGATTGGGCGAGACTTGTTGATCACCATGACAACCTGGTCGCCATCATCTGTCATGATGCAGCTGGAAACGGGAAGGTCTGGGGTAAAGGAAGCAAGAAGTGTACCAGATATCAAGTCCCATATGCGAACAGTACGATCTCGGACACTAAGAGGAACGTAGGTCAGAGCTCGTTTTCCATCTCTGGACAAAAAGAGACCCTGCACAGGTTCTGAATGTCCATTCAGCTGGTGGTAAAATTCACCTGTGACCAAGTCGTACACTCGTAAAGTCTCGCTGGTGCAAATTCTTCCTGCCACTACCATACGCATGCTCAGTGAGGATGACGCTACTTTCCAGACACTCATCCCTTGACCAATAATATGCTTGACCTTGCCAGTTTCCAGATCCCATGTGACTACAGACTTGTGCGTCTTGTCTAACTTCATGACATCCACAAGGTAGTGGCCATTAAAGCTCATGTCAGCAGTTGTCAAGCGTGGGTAGTGACCGCTGATTTCTAGCGTATAACGCTTGGATTTTTCCCTCAGGTCCCAGACGATGAGTGGAGCATTCTCACATGAGCAGACCGCAACTAAACCATTACCGCTGACCATTAGAGTTTCGATAACAGCATTTTGGCCACCTTTAAGCTTGGTTACGAGTTCCCCTGTTTCAAGAGAAGCAAGCCTGAGATACAGGCGGTCCTTGGAGAGGATGAGGACATGGGTAGTGCCAACCAAAGCACAGTCGCTGAATTTCAAACTTGTTGACACAGCCCTCGGACTCTCAGCCAGACGCAGGGCCAGATCTCGGCGCTTGTACAAAGAGCTTGCGTGTCGTTGAACCTTATCTGTCTTAGCTGGAAAGTCCGATCGCATGTGCTTGACGAGTTTACCTTCTTGAAGGTCTATTATAGCAAGCTTTGTCCCTGAACGAATGACAGCGCGAGTCTCATCTACAACCAGAACTTCATCTGCATTGGTGTTGTTCAAGGTTCGGATGATTTGACACGAACTCGTGTTCCACACACAGATGGGACCAGGAGTCTTGGACTTTGTGATGACCTGCTTCTGAACACTGCTCTTGGTCAGCACAAGCTGCTGAATGCTGTTGTTATCCTTATTGTCCTCAAAGTTAACTTCAGAGTCACCTTGTGGTTCCAAGTCCCATACACGCGCCATGAGGTCGTCAGATACCGTCACGACTACCTTCAAATCCACACAGGAAACTCTGACAATGGCGGTGGTGGGTGGATGCTTGAGCAGCTGCTTCTCCTTAACAGCATTTTCCAAGTTCCAGATTGCAATATCGTTAAAGCTATTGGTACACAGTAAGTGGCGTCCATTCTTAGTGACAGTTGGGTACAGGATATCTGGTCCCAAGACGTGAAGACACTTCCCCGACTTCAATTCAAACACTCTTACACCACACGACTTTTCTGTGGCCACTATCAGTTGACCTCCATGAAATGAAGTGAGAATCACATTGCTGACAACATCATCTGAGTCTTCCCCACAGACCTGGATAGCCAGACGGATGTCCTTTGTTTGGAGATCATAAATTCTCGCGTAACTGGCGCGGCAACTAGCAAGGGCAACGTTGTATCCCAGTCCGGAAATTCTGTCATGGAGGAACTTCTCGTCCACGAAATCTCTCGTGAGTGTGCCATCGTTGAGGTTTACAAACTTGATGACATTGTCTAAAACAGCAACCAGAGTGTCGCGAAGTCCTGCTACTGCAATAGGAGCGGGAGTTTCTGTGCTAGGAATTTCCCAGACCATTTCTCCTTTGTCAAGGTTCCAAAACTGAATTGCTCCACAACAAGATGCAACAGCTAACTGATCTTCGAGACAGAAGTCCACGTAACCAATGGCTCTGGAAGTGTCCAGGGTTTTCTCAATCTTTGCACTTTTGACATTCCACAGGGTAATCAGCTGGTCATGAGATCCGTTCATAGCTTTGCCGCCATCTTGGCTGAGCACCAAGGATCCGTGAGGCCCTGGGAGCGAGTGCACCAGTCTTCCTCCTGGACGAGCCAGACAGCGGATGTTGGGGATAAGTGCCGGGTTTGAAGGATGATGTGCCTGACGGAGCAAACGTGCAATGAACGGAGAAGAGGACCGAGATGATGAAAGACGTCCAATGAGTTGTGACGACAGCTGATCGGCAGACACGTTTAAAGCTTCCATCGAAAGTTGCAATGTCTCAAAAACAAGTTTGATATCTTGTTTATCTGGCTTGACAGCTAGGGCTTCAATAAAGTCATCCATCACGTCATGTACTGACGTGGCTTTCAGCTTAACTAAAAGAAAGTCATAGTTACACAGGGCACTCTGCTTCAGTCTTTCAAAATCGTCAGACTTAAGCAAATGATAAGGCAGTTCATCCATCTTTCTGTAATTATACACATCTTTGCTGAAATGCAGTGGTTGACGGGAAACATGGCGGTCCTTTGCGTTTCCTTTGTTGTCTTCTTTCTTTGTGCCTTGCGTCCAACGACCAATAAAATAATCTGCTAACTCAGAGTGAAAGCGGCGGATTTCCTTCTCGTCCGAGAAAAGGTATCTTTCCATGACAACGTCATGAAATTGCTGGTGTTTCCAGGTGAACAAACGAATACCATTTTCAGTGTGCACTGCAAGGAAGGAATCGATATCAGCTTTGATGCGGGCCAAGAGCGATGGAGGTACACGTCGAATAGATGGAGTACCGTTTGAGAACACTTCATCCAAGACCTTGTCATCGCAAGACAACACATCCTCCAGTTCGGCTTCACTGATACCTCTCCTGGAAGCTGAAATGTACGCCAACGTGTGACTAAATAATGTTCTTCCATGTTTGCGTTCTAAATTTTCAAACAAGTTGTTGATCATCTGGCGAACTGACAGACCAAGGGTTGCTTCATCCACAGCAGTATACGATTTCCACTGAAGGGCCTCTCCAAGGACAAGCTTTAAGTAAAGAGGAGAAGGACACTGTGAAACTTGTTTTAGGACGGCATTTTCCTGTGACTCTGTCAGCTTTCTCAGCTTTTCATCAAGCTTCAATTTAAGAATGTCCACTACTGCGTCATCAGTTAAATCTGGAACTTCCAGGAAGTGGTCCTCGTTCGAAACAAAGGCCTGAAATAACAGGTAAAAAGAAAAAGGATCAGGACGAGTTTAAAGTAATTTCCTTCACATCAAAATGGGACTCAAGACCACAAAACTCTTAAAACAACTTCTACAAGGAGAAGCCAGAAAAATAGTTTCTGCTTTTTTTCCCCTATGGTTAACCCTTTCACTCCCAAAAGTGCCTAGAATAAAAATTCAAGATGAATCCCAAATTTCATTTTGTAAAATACTTTAATATAAATAGTACCATGTGAAAGTACTGCTGACAAGGTTTCATTTGAATGGTCACACCATAGGATTTCACCCCAAGACTCAGAAGTTAGAATCACCTTAATTTCTCCATAACGAACTCTGCGAGTGAAAGGGTTAATGTTTCATAACGGCTAGTCTTATCTTCAACCTTTACGTAAGTTACAGTTACAAGCAAGAGGTGACTCCACAGCATTTCTCAAGAGCGGTCAGTGGTTAGACCATTCAACAAGACATGAGGAACACTAAGATGTGCTAAAAGGCAGGTTGCTAATCCTGTTACAAAGGTAAGGTATTATTGAAAGGCTTTCTGGCTCTGTTTTGAATTAATTCCATTGACGAAAACCTGCAGTGCTTTTCATGTACATATTTATTGTTATCTTGATGTCACACGTTTTCCAACATGTCTCGAGTTCCAAAAGAAGATATAAATCAAACAGCTCTCAAATGGCCTGTTCAGCAGTCAATCTCCGGTACCACAGGCGCATGGTGAAGTGTACATTATTTTTGAGTCGTCTTGTCACTAGAATAAACTGTTTACGGCTTGGTTTGTCTATTATGGATACACGAACATAAAATATAGCACGTGCTAAAAAACAAAGAACCTACCTTAAGCAAAGAAAAGGCCTGCTCTCCAGTTGAACAACTTAGAACAATCTTGACGTGAGTAGGCAGTTTACTTGGTAACCATGACAACTCTCGTGTGATGTTATAACTACGAAGGTGATCCAGTGAATCCAGAAATAATATCAACGGCTGAGATTCAGAAGCTTTCTGAAGAAGACTATGGAATTCTTTCACCAGATTTTGATAGTCCTGCGAGGGAGGTTAAATGTTATCAGTCTAAACGATATAATTACAGTTCTCAATAGACTTTACATTGCAGCATATTTTCATCAGACTTTGCCTTATTAGGCGGACGTCGTTCGCACGCGCACGTCGCGCCGACTCGTAAAATGGACGTGTTTTGTTTTTCATTTTCGTCGTCGACGTCGCTGGTAGTCGTCCGTCACTTGACTTAGTCCCAGACACAACTGCACATCCTTTTGCTAGCTTTGAATCTTCAAGACAATTTTCTCTTTTCATTATAGTGTCCATTTTCTCGATTTCAGAAAAGAAATCACTGGATTCCTGTGAATATCTGAATTTCGCTGCCCTCATTGACGAGGCTTATTAAATGCTGAAGGCTGAAACATGTGTCGTAATGCCAAGGGGCCGTACTTCACGATATCACGGTTTAAGAACGATTTATTTCTCCAGATAAAGCTACAGGGTTTTCTAACAAAGGTCACCGATTACACCAAAACAAACAAAACAAAGTTCTCAAGTTGCTATTGATTTTATCAGTTAACCAATCTGTCAAATACCGGACATTCTTCTCGTGAATAGTGATCTGTCACCGGTAATACGTTTACATACATTGAATTCCTTACATACCAGAAGTGCAAAATTGTCCATAACAGGACACCGGAAACCAAGAACTACTAAAGTTTTTTTCAGAAACCTTTTTTCCTTAGCAAAAGGGAGGGGGTGAGAGGGGGGGGGGTGAGACTATCGGCCGCCTGTAAATTCTTCAGAATGTCTTGTTTGTTAGCTAGGGAGATGTCCCTGCAATGCCGTCAGGGTTCACATAGAAACTGGGAAAGAATATTTCATGACAGCGGATGTTCGGGATTAGTGGTGGGTTTTTCCATGACCATGTGAACCCTGGCCGAGTTTTACTGGGGGCCAACCGGGAATGGAGAGACTCTCTTTTAACGGGAAATAAATGAGGAAGTAATATCTACATAAAGGCTAATTAACTGCCTAGTGATCTAATCATGGCAGATCCTAGTAAACAAGCACTGTCTCTGTTTTCATCCAATGATCAATCTGCAATATACACCGTGGATTTCATTAACAAATAATTTTTTTGTGTGTTACTACACTACAACAAAGAATTGTCTTACAGTTGTGTACTAAATGACCTGGCATTTGAGTGGTTGAGAAGAGACAGAAGTTATTATTATTTTTTAAAGAAACCTCCTTATTAGTAAATAACCTCCTTCTAACCTTCTTCAGCATAAAAGCAACATGATTTACACAGTACGATACGCAAAAAGGTTTTGTAGGCTCACATCCACCGAAAGGCCGAGTCACTAGGCACATACCTGTACCTAAGAAATAATAATAATAACTCACCTTTGGAACACTCTTGGAGTCAACTTTAAACACCACACAAAGCTGCTGGCATATACTATACAGAAGCTGGTGAACTTTAGATGAGTGATGAGTAGTCCCAAGGAATCGCACAATCACTGCCACCTCAGAGCCAACCCATGATGGACTTGAATATGCTGCCATGGCAACCAATGTTGTCTTGCCAGAACCTTGCTGACCATGAACAACGAAAGGAGAATTCCCTTGGCCAGTTACATAGCTCTTAATCATATCCAGTGATTTACTGTGGTCATGCAAAGAGGAGCATAACTGCCTACAGCACAAGGCATGTTGTGCAACCTCTTCAAACAATTTGTCATCCAGAGTTGAATTTTTCCTTTCCTTCATAGCCTTCTCAATGCAGTCTGTCATCTTTTTTAAGAAATCGTGACACAATCTTTCAATGTATTGATGATGTTCTTCACTTGCGTGAGTGTCAATCCCATTTTCTCCCCACTTAATGTTGTAGGAAATTATGTTGCTCTTGTCCAGTACTTTGGGAATTTCCTTTTCCTTTAATGATTTCAGAAGTGTCTTTGCTGTCTTGTCCCACTCCCTAGCCTCTTCTTTGCCATGCAATTTATGTGGAACCTCTTCAATGTCTACATATTTGGCAGCATTGTGGTTTTTGACATTGTCTTTCATGTCTGTGATAATGTGCTGACACCAAAATGCATGTGAATTTGGGCAATCCCCTTGGAGAATTCCCTGTCTTACCTCTTCTTCTGCATCTAGAATGAGAAAAACAACATCTTTACTTTAATTGTATTTGTTGAAGAATAGTTAAGTACAGTCAGGATAATTTAGACCTGTGCATAGACATAAACAACACTGTAAATAAAAATAGCAAGAATTAACTAAAGGTGGTTTTGACCTTAAAATATAACTTATAATAAGGGAAAATACATGCACAGCACATAATTTAAAGATGATTAGTGCCAGTAAGAAACACACTTAGTTGTATCACAATGTATTTTCTTCCCGGGGGGGGTGGGGGGGCACTCAGCAGATGCTCAGGTAGGGAGGTGCGGCCCGGGTGTTTAAACCCTGACCCTGTTTAAGACAAACAATTCTCTGATTTTGCTACCCTGTTTAAGACAGATTTCAGATTTTTAATGTACCCTAAGTCATTTGACACAACATCACACCCGTCCTTATGGCCAAAATGGACTACTCAGAGACTGTTTCCCATTTCAACATGCTGTACATTGGCAAATGGGCAAAAAATCGGCTTTTTGTGAGGGTTCTGTAAATTAATGAATACACAAGGTCGTGTAATGATACCCTGTTTAAGACAAAAATTGATAAAATCGATACCCCGTTCAAGACAAGACCCTCTGAAAACCATACCCTATCGGGCCGCACGTCCCCGTTAAGGTCATATAAGGGAGTACCCCCCCCCCCCGGGATTTTCTTCCACAGAACAACTGGCTAAATTCTTATAGAGACAGTGTAAAAACAAAGTCAGAAAAAAGCCTCATCAAGACTCAAATAAGAGAACAGGGAAAGACTTCTGCCTTGCAATGGATTGTCTCAGTTCTCCTGTCTGACTGCTCCTTACCATTTTTTATGCAAATGCCATGCATGTATTATATGCAACATTTTGTCACTTTATGTGTTTTTTCTCCCAAACATTTTTGTAACTTTAATCTTTTTGAACCATGGACTTCAAATCTCAACTAACGACTGCATTTTTACTCCTGTCAATCACAATTACCTTGAGAACCAACTAACTGTGAAAATGAGAAACCCACAAGGTATGGAAATGCACCAATCACTTTCTTTGCACTAACAGTGGTCTTTGTTGAGTGCGTTTTACTGCAATGACTGATGACAGAAAATGTAATGTTTGTTGCAGAGTTTTCATGCGAAGGATTTATTCAAATGCCCAACCCCTAGGCCAGATATGTTGGTAAAATCAGGCCTTACATGTAATGTTTAAACCTGGAAAGTCAAATGCCCAGGGGTGGAGATGGAAAAATAAATCAAATACCCCAGGTCTGCCTAGCCTCCACCACTCTGACTTAGGACTGAAAGATGCAGTAAGACAAACTAATATTCTGCTCTCACATCGATTGCTCTGCTGGAACACTCCCTCCAACCACTTGAACTGAACTGAACAACTTTATTAACATGTCACGTCTTCTAGCTGGCTACATGTAGCCTACTAATCGGGGACACCTAATAGTTAAAATCTTCATCACCCCAGCGGGGTACTCTGAAATTTCAAGTGACGGGAAGGTGTGCATGGGGTCATAAATTAAACCCCCGCAAAATCCCTTGGGCTTGAAGTGAACCCACCCCCCCAAAAAAAAAATTCCCCTAGACCAGAATGAGACCCCCAAAAAACCCCATGCTGAATTTTGCAGCCTTACAAGTAGTAAGAACAACAGTACTTTTTGAATGGCTATGTTTGTTTATTTATCATACTATCGCAAAAAAAAAAAATTCCCAGATCCAGTAGTCATTCTTACAAACTACCCAAAAAATACCTGCCAAAATTTTCTTACCCCAAAAAATCCAGAGATTGTGAATTTCAAACCCAAAAAATCCTTCTGCCTCCCAGTCATTTGAAACCTGGAGTACTCCCACCTGGGTTCATCACAGCACGTCAACTTACCGCGAGTAAACAACATACCTGACTGCTGATATCTGTGAGCTGCATCTTTGGTGAGTGCTTCAGCTGCTGCTTTCCTTAAAACACTCTGCAGCCTGAGAAACACATCCCACCAGTCTTTAAGTGCCTGCTGTTTAGCTTCTTTACTGGGGGGATTAACAAAGTCTGGAAACTGAGAGCTGATTGGTTGAAGAACATACTCTGGGGGAATTGCATTGTCATCTCGCTTGAACCAGGACTGTAAGAGGTCTTTGCCATTTTGATCTTCAACAATGGCAGACAGAGATTCAAACTCATCTGCAGGAATGTTGCGTGGGAATGGGCGGTAACCATACTTTTGACACAGAAATGTCTACAAGACAAGATTAACAATAACTTGAGTTAGCATACTGTCATGTCCATCAGCAATGTAGTAGTGGTTTTTCCAAAATTTTACATTTATTACAGGAAAAAGGTGTTGCCAAATCATTGACATGTGTGGCTCAATTAAAAATTTTTAGCTTCTCTCATGTTACCCAGCTTGTTTCCTTCCAGTAGAAAGAAATTAACTGAAAGACCCTGACACCAACTTACACCCTGAAGAGCAATGGATACATCATTCGAAAAATTTGGGTCTGTTGCTCTTGGCATAAACTTTTGCTTGTTGTTAGAAATGTATCATTGGTTTGGTTGATCAACATTTTCAATATTTACTGTAAGAAATCAGCTGTGGTGGGAGAAAGCACTCCTCATTCAGTTATTAACTGAAACTCCTGAGGCATCCCTTTCCAAGCTTTAACCTTGATGTTTTGTCAGACAATTATAGAATAGAGTGTTAATTAGTGGAAAATAGACCGCTCATAAAGTTCATACAAAACTACATCCGGGACTTGAGTGGTGTATTTTCCATAACCTCACTAGTGAGGATATCAATGAATCAGATGTCATTTCCCGCTTTTACACTGTTGTTTGTACAAAAATACTCTTGTCTATATAATAAAAATAAAATTACACACTGGCTTGAAGATGTGAATTTTATTTTTTTGTAGTAAAAGCAATTGTATTTAGAACTCACTCACAGTGCTTGTTCATGAAATATTGCTTTTGCCACTCAAAAATAAAATTCATGTCTTCACGCCACTGTGTAATACATGTATCCTCTATACGTAAATAGGGTACATACAACTGTTTCATTAAACAAAAATTAAATAATTCTCCTTACCACAAAGTTAGGGCCTGTAGAAAGTGCTTGGCAAGCTTTGAGCTCCTTAAGAGAGATTTCACCGATCATGTGATCATCTGTGAACGGATCATGTACACCCCAGCGCATGTCCACGACTTGGAATTCATAGCCTCGCTCATGGCAGAAATCTCGCAATTTGGGGTAAACTCTGTTCATCAGTGCATTCCGTTCAACTCTTGTATCTGTTTTTGGAGTAAAAGTTACATGTAGTAACACAGTGACAAAAAGTGTGTGTTAAATAGACTGTTTCATTTAGGAGGGAGGGGGACAGTGGTAAATGCACAGGAGAAGAAAGGGGAGGAAAAACAAAACAGAGAGGCTGTAACCAGGAGTAAAACAGGATTTGTAAGATGGCGAGAAGCAGGAGAACTAAACTTTAAAAATTCCACAACATTGCATTAACAGCAAAGGGGAGAATGATGAGGGACAGGTGAAGACAGAGAGCAAAAGACATATAAGGTACATGATGTTCAGATCCTCTGCCCCCACTCTCCCTACCCCCCTTCAGAGTTTACATGTCGGTTATTAGCTCATGACAAGCATTTTGTCCATACACATAAAAACACTGAAAATTACAGGCAAGGACAGCAAAAATGATCAAATCATTTTCAGTTTATCCTTCTCTGCTGTGCTAATGGGTATGATTCAAAGGTTTGTATGGACTCTTATGCTGTACAATGACAGAATTAAGCAGACATTTTATTAACAAGTTTTACCACTGTTGTTTATCTACACCTAAGTTGCTCATTACCTGTAAATGTTGAGCTTGTGAATATTCTCACAGTCTTGGTCATATTAGGAATGGTAACATCCATGTTTCCCAATAACACCTGCTGATATAATTCATCTGAGGCAGACAGTTTGTCACCTTCATTGGCCAACTGACTTGTCATTTTACTTCCTGGTTCCAAGCCCTTGTTGCCATCAACACAATCACTAACATCTTTAGATTCTAAACATGAATCTTGCTTGCTCAAACCATTGGGGAGATGATTCTCAGAGAGACCAGCTTCTGTAGGTACTGGCACTTCTTGGTCAAGAGGATAAATATTGATATCTGCTTCTTCGTTATCTGGGACATGGTCTATTGGACAAATCTCAATATCCACTTCATTCTCCTCGACTGTAGTTTCCTTCCCATTTGGAATGCTCTCTGTAGATTTAGAATTTTCACCATTCTGTTCTTGTTCCTCACTATCCTTCTTTCTGAAGAGCTTTTTGCTAAACTTTGAGAAGCGTTCTTCTTTATCGGATTTGTTCTTCTTCCTTCCACAAAGTTCATCTAAAGAAGAACTTGATCCAGGGGCTGATTTCTGTTGAATTTCACGTTCAGGTGTTTCATATTGTGGCAAAGAAAGATGGAAGTCCTCACTTGAAGCTTTTATTTCTTGAGTTGATGAGGCCTTCTGCTCAAGAGCATCTGCTGCTACACGCAGTGATGTGCTACTGGCTCCTTTGTCACTGAGGAAAGTTTGGAAAAAAGTCACTGACATTTGCAATGCATAAATGCCCCATATAGATATCTATCTCTAAAAATCAAGACTGCCGTTTAACTAGCAACCTGGTTGCTCAGGACTCAGAGGTAACCAACATTTTTAAGGCAGAGGCAGCCATGGTAAACACTGGTACATAATTGCCACCCAGTCATAAACATGAGCTGTACGGGGAAGCCATGAAATTTGATTACTGTTTTAAGTCAAATTCCCGACATTTACATGTAGCCATACCCTCAGAGCCACAGGCTTAAGTGATGCAGACACATAACCCTGGATCACATAAAAGAAAAAGAAACTGCTTCATATTTCATTCATATGACAATCTGAGGTCACCCCTAAATTTATCCAAAACAACCACTTAAATAAAGTCAAGCCAATATAAACACAAGTATGAATTGTGCAGCCATCAGTGTTGAGCTCACTGTTTTTTTTTTCTAAGTATCTCCAAAGGTTGAGGCCCAAAATGTGGGTCAAATAAGGTTAATTTGAACCCATTTTGGTTAATTTGTATCTCCCTCAAGATTTTCAAGTACTGAGCGTGTACATGTATAAACCTTGCACGTATCAATATTTTATAATTAAGATTTAATATATTGTCGGAGTATCATTCATTCTAGAAGTTTTATTTTGGATGCTTCAATATCAGCATGCCGGTGAAACACAAACGACTATGATTCCTTTTATACCTCTCGCACCACTTAAATTCGCCGAAAATACATGTTTAAAAACACACCCCTAACTTATAGCTGATCATTTTGAACATGATTACAGGAAAATCTAGCTGTCGGAATAATACAGCTTAAATCAATTTAGTAATCAGCTACAGCGAAACTATCCGGGTTTTTACATGTATCAGAACGACTCAAAAATCTCTACAATACGTAACAGAACAAAAATTCCACATCTCGCAATCCCCCTAATTTGTTTGGAATGCACGCCTAAAGCGTCCATCGTATCGAAATTTTTTAATTCCATACCATGATCAAACGAAAGACAGAAACATCGCTGATCGCTGCATTTCCTTAATTATAAGATAACAGAAAAATAAAGCCATTAAGATAAAGCAGCCTTGTTTAAGAGACCCAGCTTGACACTATAAGGCGCTTATAGTGTAAATTTATTCGATCTTACCTTAAAGTTGGATTTTGCAGTGCTGTGTCGAGATCACCTTCCGAAGATGTTGGTTTCGACTCACAACACCCCATGTTTCCCAGCTGATTGATTTTCAATCGACACCTTGATGCACGCTGGTGTTTTTCAAGACATGTCACACAACAGCAAGTATCTGAAGCCTTCTGAGAATAGATTACTGTCAAAAAACAGTTATTAGCTCTACACTGTGGACACAACAGCAGTGAATATGTCAGCTCTATTGATCAACCGTTGTTTCAGCGTTGTCATCTCGTGGCGTTCGCGGATCCCTTGGAATGTGTGCTTTAAACATGCAAATCGTCCCTAAATGAATTTTATCCGACAATCAATCAGATCCAAGGTGTAAAATTATTAGCATATTTTCGACCTGAAGTGAAAAAAAATTGCTAATCTCACCTCAGACTACTAAGATTTCCGCTGTATGATAACTGGACGCAATTTACGGAAAATGTGTTTTGCTGAAGCGTCAAAAGGAGGAGGGATCAAAACATACTTTCTCCCCAGCAGCGAGAGTCTTTCCATTGAGGTGTTTAATAAGAATTACAATATCGATCACAAACGCAAACTGATCAGCGGCTGGTCAGCCTCGTTTTCAAACACACTTGAACATAACATGGCGGTTTGGCGCGAAGATAAATTTAAGCGTATAAATGTCGTTCTTGTACAGCTAGTCACAGCTATTTTGGATCGCTTTGTTCCAAACACCAACGCTCAAAGCTTAAATCTGTAAATGGATAATCAAATTCTCATGTTTGATGTAGCACAGTGTGCAAAATAGTGGCAATGGATTTGAACTTTTCTCAGGAGTCGTTTGCTTTCAGCGACATTGCTCCGCCGTCTCATGTCAGTGGGCTTGAATCGTTTTCGGATTTTGATGCCAGTGAATGCAGCGAGGTTTCTTTTGCTGAAATAGCACCTACCAAAGACGGCGAAGTCGAAGATGAAACAGCTTTCACAGGGAAAGATACAGCTCAATCGATTATTTCTCCGGAGAAAAGCAAAGAGCTGAGCAAAGAGTTAGTCGCAAGTGGAAATGAAAGGTGAGTGCTTGTTAAACTTAACTTTCGTATTTGAATTTAAGATGAAAGTGCTTTCTTCGTGTTAACATTACGGTTGGTCTCTCCTGTCAGCGTTACGTTTAACTGTTTTGTTCTGAATTTACAATGAAATCACAAACTCATCGGGCATAGGAATATTCTATTGGACTTTCTGGCTAGAAGCAATAATTAGGGATTTTGTCACTGTCTGATATTACTTAAACTTAAGCTTTATTAGCCCTAAAGTAACTGGAGATTGATTCTTTGATTTTATCTGGATTTTGCTTTATCCGGCTTGTTTAATTAAATACTAAACTATCGTTTACATTAGGAACAAAATTTCTGCTTGAGGCACTTGAAAACAGATCATTTGTTTGGATTATTTTTGACGAAATAATTGTTTCAAGCATTGCCATTTTGGCGATCGAAAACTCTTTTCCACTTCCTTTTATTTGCTACATGTGTAATTATAATTTGTCAGGTAAACCGACTTGTATTTTCACCATTTTTGCTGCATGACGGTAGCATGACTTGTATCAAGCAAGTTCTACTTGGGCAAGTTTTAGGAAGCATTGTCATAAATGTCATAAAAGTTTCAAGCTTAAACTACTAGAATATTATTTTGAAGCCCTTCGTACAAGCTATGATCCTGAAGAGCCTAGAACCTGGAAATCTATATGTGTTAAATGTAAAAATGCTAGACTGTTGAATTGTCCTGTAACTTGTTGCTTTTAATCAGTTTTTGTTTCCTCATGTACCTTGTTAATTAATTAATTTGGGCCCACAGTAATTGGTTCTTACTGTTGTGGTGTCCCTGCCTGGTTTTGTAATTGTCTTCATTGTTTTTTATATACGTAACTCCCAGGCGAAGCAAAATAAATAAATAAATAAATAAATAAATAAATAAATGTCTACAGTGGAGCTCCTACAGCTGTACATGTACATGTATATGTTGTGGTTCAATTTTATCCTTGGCTCAATTTTTATTTTCCTTTGTTTTTGTATTTGGTAAATTATGTATGATAATGAGTATAAAACAAAGAAAATAGAAATTGAGCCAAGGATAAAATTGAACCACAACATATAATTTACATGTATAACAAACCCTGGTATAAGTAAATTATGACTTTTTGCCAAAACCCAGTTTTCTTTGCCTAGTAGGACACTTTGGGCCCTTTTTGCCAGACCCCACTCAATAAGTCAACATTCTTTTAGAAACTGAACAGAAGTCAGTGTTACTAAAACCACAAGTTTTTATCCCTAAGAGGTACCGTATAGGGTGCATAGATAATAGCCAGTCTGTGGAACCGTAGCCAGACTTTCAAAACAGACAAGGCAAGTGTTGCGAGCCTCAAAGGGGCAAGCTTATAGGGGTGTGTGCCCCTCGGATAATTTTTAATTCTACTCCCTCTGAAATACTATTTTCAGCATTTTTAATGAGATTTTTCTTCAAAACTCAAACTCATTCAAGTGTAAAACAGCAGATTTTTCAGTGCTTTCAACACTTTTTATACCCTCTACCGAAAGCCTGTAATACTGGTACCAAGTAGATGGCTATCCTGAATTTTGCATTGCTGTTATACACCCCCACTCCCACCTTCCTGCTCCCTTGTTAGCAATGGCTGGTTTCCTATTTCTAACTCGGTACTGCTGCAAGATTATCAAATCTACAGAACTACATGTACACTGTGGCCTGAGAGACAATGTCATCTCACAAGTAAACAGCATGGATGTTCTAGAGAAAGATCTCTTACAGTAACTTAGTGAAAAACTTTGAAATGGCTCCACTGAGCCAGCCAAACGGCTCTTAGTACCCATCACAAAAGTGAAAGTCTCAGCAGTAATCTGAGTCTAAATCTTGAATTGATGATTTATGCAGACCCTGTCCCTGCCATTTGTGTTTGTTCCAAGACAGAATACTGAGGTGAAATTACTATCCATTTAGTAGTTTTTTTTGGCAATGTGTGTCAACAAGTGTGGCAAAGTCATTCAAGAAAACGTAAGATGCTGATTCTCTTAACCCATTGACACCTGGCAAGCCTTGAAAAAATGGTACTTTCAAGCACCAAATGGCCTTTTTTTTTAGGCCTGTTTGATCCAATTTCATCCCAATCCTCATGAAAAGTCCTTTCTAGCATGAACCATTGGCATTTCTTTCGGTTTCAGGACGTTTTCTAGCATTTTGAGTTTGGGCATGCACACGATTCAAAATTTTTGAGATACTTTTTTTTACGTGAAAAACTCCCCCATCTATGGCTCTTTGAGATTTAGTGCACAATCCCATTGCTTTCGTTCTTATTTCGATTTTCGCTTTTTGTTGTCGAGTTAGCCATACGACCACGGTTTCTGGTAATGAGAAAAGTTTGGCCTCAAAGCTCATTTGAAAAGGAAAGAGTTGGCCAAACGTAGCAGTTGGTGGGAAGGCCATGATTTTCTTGTGTTTTTGAGGTACAAGATCCATGGTTTCCTGGCTGTTTCTCAGGTTAACTTGATCCAATCATTGTCATTCAGGCATCATTTACAAGATCTTTTTGCATTGCATCGTCTGACTATCAAAGCTTTTCAGGGTCACTTAAACTGATGACGTCACAAGTAGAACAAGACGCCTGCTCATTCAAGGGCACATACGGGTGCAACGGGCGTCAGTGGGTTAAAGTTTTGCCTTTTATACATGTAAGCCGTGATCCTTTAGATCAGCTGCCTGTAGTCTTGGCAATAGTCATGGGATTGGTGTCGTACAGCCTGTCATTGTTAAGTTACAATCCGCAATGCAAACCACTACGGCCCTGGTGTGTAGTCCATTTTCCTGGATGTGATCTTGTGTAGGATCACTGTTCCTTCACATGACATCCCTTTTCTGTAGTGTTTGTTATGTTCTCATTGTCTTTATCCTCAATGTACCTTTCCTAGGTTGTCTTTAGGACTGCAAGAGCTGAATGCCAATAACATCAATGAATTCTTTGAAGCCATCCAAAATGCAGAGTCACTGGGTATGGTAAAATTAACTTTAACAAAATATGTTGCTTACAAGTACACCTTTTGGGCATTTCACCTTCATTATCACTAGAAAATTTTTTAAGTCAATTTTTTATGGTTTTGCAACATGAAAAAGAAAATCACTTTTTTGTTGGTCTTAAAGGTTTGTCCCTAGAGTTTTAGTCTAAAGATATTTTAATCAATGCTGGTGTCAGACAAAAGAAGTTATCTTTGGGTTTTTTACCAAACAAAGGCAATTCCTTTTCAGTAATTTTTCAACAGAAAAATTGCACAAGCTGACTTAGTCCCAGTACCGTATGTTTGTAATTTAGAAAGGCATCACCAACAGACTGATGCCAACCTCAAAACGAGTTTCATACATACAGTAGAAGTACAATATTTTATATTGATCCCAATACTGAAAAGGTCAAATACAATGTGGATTCCTAAATGTTTTTGACAGGAATCATATCATCCAGCAGTGGGAAAAGCTTGGCTGGAGATGAAAGCTCGCTTGGCATTTTACAGTTGGATAACCTACCAGGTAAACTGCTTACTGCAACAAATAATGTTAGGGAGAAAAAGCTTGCAAATTTTTCTTGGATTGAAAGACCCAAAACAAATTTAACTACTACAACTATGAATCTGTGTTCAATCAGATTGAGCAACATTAAGGAATTAATCCAAATAGATGCATAATTTGTAACCAAAATACAGACAAAATGCATTATACTAAAATACTACTCAATTTGCTTTTTTTGCAAATGTGTTTTCTGTATATTGTAGACACATAATTATTATACATGATTGAATGTTTCTGGATTAATCTTTTTCCATGATTATGGCATAGCTTGTTTACTACCCAGGAGAAACATTTCATTCAAGAACAGCCTATAGGATATCAACTGAACCAATCAAAGCACAGCATGGATTGTGTATATCCAGGGACTGTCTAGAATTTTTACCTTATATTTGTGTACTTTTTGGATCTGTTGTATGTTTCCATAAACCAGATTTTGGTGACAATCTGAGTGCAACTGCATTAGAGCAAGCTTCTCTACCACTGGAGAGAACATTAGTTGGTAATGAGGATGAGGAAGAAGAGGATGAAGTGGTTATTAATCACCATGATCCTGATGGTAATCTTCAAGCAGAGGACATTCCATTTACTAGTGAATTCAGTGATACTACAAATCTGACTCCTCTTGCAAACAGAAATGCAGTGGTGCAATTTGAAGAAGAGAGACCAGATACAGGTTAGTGTTAGGGCATGTTTAATAAACACTTTTGCAAATGAATTTAAAATGATCAGACTTTGATTAGTTCCTTCTCAAAATGGTGATGCGGTAATCCCATATCCCAGTCTTTCACAGTCGTCTCAGTACATGCAAGTGAGAAATGGGTTTAGTGATCGATAGTCCAGCATGTTGGGTGTGAGAAGCCCTACTGCTTAAAACTATTTGTGCCTTTGGCCACAGTAAAACTTTGTCTTTGCTAATGCTGGTTTCCACTAATTCACCACAGTGGGACAAAAAACACAACCTCTACAGTGCCAAAAGCAATAATGTGTTCCTCAGGAGCAAGGCATTAGTGACTAGTTACTACTTGTTTAATGTTATCTATTTAACCTACATGGATATCCGGCGATCAGGTGTCATCTCACAAAACACTAAACATTGTTTATTTCACTGGAAGCTGACCAACTGATAAAATATCCTATAGTTTATTTCATGCTTGAAACTAAGGTACAACAGAAGTACTAAAACTTGGTAATTTTTTAGCAGTTATGTAGGGAGAAATGCCATTTTGACAAGCATGGGATTAACATGGATAAGAGAAGTGAAATTGTTTATTTGCTTGCAGGCCAAGATCCTGACACATTTTTCAGTTCTCAAAACAGAGATGCAAATGATGATGCTAATGAACCCATTAGTGAGGAGCCCTTACGATACAGTTATGGCCAAGGTACTAATTAGCACGTTCTGCAAAGTTTGTCCCATACTGTGTACTTTGTTTGTAGGAAACACGAGTAATTAAGCATTTGCACTGCCAATACACAGAACAACTTACTTGTGTCCTCAGTTAGGCTGTAACCCACTGTATCTGAATGGGGTGTTAAGAGTGTTATGGCTGTGCTTAAAGTGACATACAACAGGAGAAACCATGCATTGGTTGTGAAAAAGGTTTCGAGAACCCCTGTAGAAATATACTGGGTACATGCAGACACCTGAACTTACTAAAGGAGAGGTAAGAGGTCAAAATGCCGGGTGTGATTTGCCACTTTATAACGTGGCAAAAAGAAGCTGAAAACCTAACGTCATTTGTATATGCATGAGCATGCAGTCATGTACACGTCAGGTGAGTGTAATTTTTGGAGTCTTCAAGTTCAGTATCTGATAGGGACTCATAAATGTAAATTTCTTTGCTTCCTATGTCACCTTAATATTTAGTGCTCCACCCTAAGGCTAGTCCACTAGTCTCAGTCTAGTACTGGGCTAGTAAACATGCATGTAGGCTCATGGTATCCCAGGGGACAATGAAATTGTCTTTTATCACTCTGGATTTTTTTTGTTACCAATCCTAAATCTAATGTTGTTTAGCTTAATTAATTTTATCTGGAGAGTATGGAATCCATATTTAGGACTTATAACATCAACACAGGCTTTGTTTCCTCATTGACAACAAGCACACTCAGAAGAACAAGGTGGATCTTCATATGACACTAAATAACAAACACAACTTGTCACCAATAGCTTTTTCTAGGGGGTACTCACTTGGCCATGGGGGGCTTTCCTTTGGGGGCAATTGACTGACGGGTCCACTGCCTAGCATCTAAAACAGCTCGAGAAGAGCACTGACATACCAGATCTTTCTTTTTGTTATTGTTTTATTGCAGAAGAGCTGGATATGATGTTACAAGGCAGATCAGGCAGTGGTGATGGTGGAGAATTGATTGATAGAGTGTCTTTGACTTCTAGTATCAGCTTTATACAATCACAGACATTTCCTGAAAGTATTTTGAGTCAGAGTTTTAGCAGGTACTACACTGTGAACTGTGGTTGGTTATTTCATAGTTCTAATTCAACAGCATCTCACCAGTTCACATTCTGGATAACTGCTGAGATCAACCCATTGCTAAACTTAAGAGACTGGGAACAATTATATATCATAATATTAGTTTACATGTGTATTGATTAGATTACAAAGCTAAAACCATTTGATGAAATGTTACCTGAAGATGAGCAACCCAACCAAGTTTAAGAGTTTACAGCTGTAACCAGGCAAAATGGCAGGCCTGTTAAAACTGCAAGTGTATCAAATTCCTACAGATCATAGCCTCGATTACCAGCCACTTAGCCACACCCGAGTGAGCTGCGGAAATCGAACCTATACAGATCAGCCCATTCCCAAGGATTTCAGGTTATGTTGTGTGATTAAAAAATAGGGTCCTGGGATTTTTGGGGGGTAGAGAGGAGGGGGGGCAGGAATGGCAGGAAAAGATTGATCCCTCCCCTTCCTTCTTTATGCTGGAGGCAAGTTTGTAAATTTCCCCATTTTGTAAAACTATAGCTTTGCGATTTTACAAGATACATCTCTCCAACTTGTCCAATATACTTATTTTGAGGCACTCTTTCTAGCAGTAATGATAGATTTAAGCTTCATGGCCAACACCTGAAGTTTAAAAAAAAATAACATGGAAGGGTCTATTAACTTTGCCCTGTTCAGATGCATTAGTTAACAAATACATTTTAAGTTTACTAACACAAAGTATATTATTTTGATAACATAGTCGAGGTCTTGGTAGTGGGATGGATTCTCGGTCTGAGAGTGATGGTCATGAGGACAATGACAGCAACACCCCACCAGTGCTGCATGCTGCTGGGGATGGCAGTAATGGTAACGCTAGTCGACCCGGTCTTGAGGGGGCTAACTCTGATGCAGAGGACTTGCCTGGCATGGGTGGACTTCCTTTGGATACAAGCATCAGACTAGAAGCTCAGGGGCTTGGTGAGTTTGTTTGTATATTAACTTTTTTTTTACAGTGGTGCCTATCATGTGTTTATGTAAGGTAAAGCCTACATGTACCTGTGACAGTGGAATGTTACCGTAATGTTTTGCATCACATGGAGAGATTAATTTCTATTGTTTTTGGAGGGACAAATGTGACAGTTATTTTGAGTCCAAAGCATGGTAGGCTAACATTTTCAGAAAGCCAACAGCAGCTTGGGAATTCAGAAGATACAGTATCTTCTCTTATGTTTTTGTGGCTTAAATTTGTCTTTTAATATATCTTTAAAAAAGCCTGAAGCGGTCTAAGAAAGGAGAAAATGAAACTTCAAACTTGTATTTGGCTTAATTTTCTCATTGGGTGACCCTTTTGTACTCAGACTGTTTGTTTCTTCACACAATGTGAACAACCTTAAATGTTTCTTAGAACTGCGCCAGTCTGCTGAAGGTGTTGATGTTCTCCCTGATGTCCCAGGAGATGGAGGGGGAGGGGGTGACGGCAGCAGTGGTAACAACAGTGATGCTGATGATGGGGGACCTGCAGGTGGGTAATAATAATAATAATAATAATAGTAATAATAATAATAATAATAATAATAATAATAATAATAGTTTAGCTTTTAGCATACAGAAGTGAATTCTGCTATAATAATAATACTAACAAAGATCTTTTGATACAAGTAGCGGAATAGTTAATTATGTAGGGACATACAGTTTCGGTTGACTTTATAAATTTTTGACTCTATACCGTATTGAAAGTAAAATTCTAAGCTTTCGACTCTGCTAGAGTCTTGTTCACAGTGACTTGGTCAGGTCACGTGACGTGATGTGCGACCTAACCAGCCTCCCTCTTACAGGGAGCACACATCACAAACATGATTTTCAGTAGGACCCCACATAAAATGAATATGAGAAAATAAAAGTAAATAATGAAATGCTTGTTTGTTTGGGGGGATGGAATGTATTACTGTTGGGACACCTGTCAATGGGCACAGTCGCAGTCAGAGTATTTAAATCATAAGAAAATTTAAATAAGAAAGGAGACGATATTTTAAGGTGGCTTCATTTTACATTCAGTGTTTGTTGCTTGTGTTAATTCATTAAAGATATTTAACGTGGTTTGCATATATAACTAGTTTGCAGACAATTAACATGTTTCCTTTCTTAGTTAAATTTTATTTGATGATGTTAAATCCCAATGGGGATTGAATTATTATTATTATTATTATTATTTTTATTGTTGTTGTTATCATTATTATAATATAACACTGAACTAACATTGAGTGCGACACAGCTGAATGGCAATTTGACGACCACTGAACGATTTACTTTTAGTTCTAGTACAAAAGAAACATAAGATGTTTTTGGTTATTTTCAAGGAATTGAATGTATTATTGAAACCATCTTATGCTCTTTTAAAGGAGCAGCGTATGCCTCTTCAGGTGCCAGTTCATTGCCAACCACAACCTTCGCTCCATCTATTGCATCATTTGGATTCATCAACCAGCCCACTGCAGGTGATGCTGGCTCAGCTTTATCTGTCAGTGACAGCCTGACAGCAGGGCGGGGCTGTCCGGTGGGTGATGCTGCTGCAGGTAGGTCACCTGTACTCCTGGCAAGTCCTCCTGAGCAGCTGAATCAGCTCCAAGACCAGTTGAATTCACCATACCCCTTACACTTCCAAGCTTCATCCACGCCCATGGTAACACAGGTATTTTCTGTTTGTAAGTTTCAGATGATCTCATCATTCGTTGGTTATTATCATTCATCATCAATAATGCCCTTTTTGAATCTAAACCCTTCATTTTGCTAGATTGAGTGTATTTGGTTGGCTGTCTACCTCATTGTGAATGAAGGTAGCTAATGAAAAAGGAAACTGTAAAGTGTGAAAATCAAATAAACAGAGTTTAACAGCTAGTGAAGCAAGCTCTTCTGTTTTTGTTAATTTGAATAAAAACAAGCTAGTTAGAAGTGATGTATGATGATCAGCTTTGTTCTGTTTTGAATGTACTGCAGGAGGATATCGGTAGAAGGAATGCTCCTGATGAAACATCAGCGCTAGAGTCGTATTATCTGATGGCACACAACCCTCCAAGGGCTACTGACACTCTTGTTAACACACCCCACCCTGCATGGAATGATGATAGCACCTTTCATATGTCACAGGTTTGTTTGAGCTCTTTTTCATAGTAGTAGTAGTAGTAGTAGTAGTGGTGGTGGTGGTGGTGGTGGTAGTAGTAGTAGTAGCAGTAGTAGTAGATCCTTTTATTTAATCACGATCACTAATTAAAGCGACTAACATGGTCAAGGGGTCGTGTACTAGTCTATACTAAAACGAGGAAAAAATACAATGCAGTCCTAATATTAACTAAGATTAAAAATATAAGATGAGTGAAAGGGATAATAAGTTCAATACAAGTTCAACTCCAAAAAAAAACAATTATGTTTACTTCCTTGAAACATACCTGTTATGATACATTGTACTGGGCAGCTGACCTAGGAGAAGTGTTACTTTGTCAGAGGACTTACATTTTATGAGGGGAGGCATTGCATGGTGTTTGTTTTAAGTTTATTTTGTGCTTTTTGAATTCAATTCTTAGGTGCAAATGTATCTGGTGATAGTAATGCTGTACAAATCTATTGTCAAGTGCCCACTCTTTATTGACATGTTATTCTATTCTTCAGCCGCAAAGAAGCAGACCGAGTAACACTCTCATGGAAGCTGAGTCACTGAACTTTGATGCCCCTGCTGGAAGTACCTCAGCTAGTCATGTAGCCATACAGGACAGAGATGTGGTATGTCTAAAACCAGGTTTTAATTGCACAGTTTACAGTTAGACACTTTTAACATTAAACTAAGTGAAAAACCTAACTAAACATGAGTACAAACTTCTGGAATTCCGCAAGCTTGTAGTAGAAGGAGCCCTAAGACAAAGTGCAAGCTCTTCCACCCCGAGCTATCATGCCCATGGAAGCTAGGCCAGTTTACTACAAGTTTATGTGTATCATTCTTTCTGTAGACACTGGTGCCCTGTGACACAGCTTTTGAAGCCCAAAACACCCAACATTCAAATCAGGGATTAAACAGGTGGCATGGTGAGAGATCAGTTTTCTCAGATGGCAGTTTTGACCTCTCAGGCAAGCTCAGCAACAGTGCACTTATGAATGGGAGTTCAGCTATCAATGATTCACAGCTGTGGAAGGTAAAGCATAATGTGTGTGTTGAGTTTGTTTGTTGTTTCTTATTCCACTTATTCTTTCTTTTTGTCCTCCTCCTCGGCATCATCAGTGCTACTGCTATCATCATGAATCACCTAAACAACCACCCTTTATTCTTACATTATCTTTACTATCTTAATTTTCTGCGCCATGTTCTCCAGTATGGTAGTCGTTTTCTTCTTCTTCTTCTTCTTCTTCTTCTTCTTCTTCTTCTTCTTCTTCTTCTTCTTCTTTATCAGTAGCAGCATTATAATCACCATCATTGTCATCATCATCATTCCGTCTTCTCCTTGACATTATCGTGATCAAAATCATCTACATTCTTTCTAGACTCGTGATGCACAGAAAAGCTCGTCTGTCCTGTTTATCCACTCAGCTTAAAATTTACCATCTTTGTTTACTTATCATCACACGGAATGCTCTCAACATTGATGATTTGATGATACAAGCAGAATGTAGGACATGTGTCATAATGAACTTACTGCAGTAAAATACATGTAAGGCCTTGCTTGCTATGAGTGTCCCAGTAGCTCATTGGTTAGATTATCCGACTGCTGTGTGGAAGGTCATGGGTGTGATTCCTGTTAGGGACTCATATGTTTTTTTTGTACCATACTTGTGACACAGAATATAATATAACATCTTTTATCATCGTCAACATCATTATCATCACAATGATGACGATCATCATGTTCAGCGCTGTCACCATGTTTTGTAGTAGCAGGTGACAAAATAGGAGAAGTAGGCAGCAAAGACTGGGTTTCCCTGCCTGCTAGGATATTCCGGAAAAGTCTAGTGTGAAGGAAGGGGCCAATAATTGACTGTAGGCGGCAAAATTGCCGGCTGGCAGCATATTTTGACAAGGCTGCATGATCAACATGATCATCAACACCACCACTACCCGTCACCATCATTCCATCCACCATAATCTTCAGTCATAATTTCCATAGTCGTCTTCACCTTCACCATCATTGTCACCACTTCTTTCAACTCATTGTCACCACATAGTGTTGTGAGTACCTGTAACTTTCATCTCTATATTCCATGCAAGCCTTATGTTATTCCACTGATCTGGCAAACATCAGAGCTCACTAGAACGTTTTTAACTGGATGACGCCACTAATGTGATGTCATCCGGTTGATGGTGTAAACCTAAAATAATGGTGCTGGTATCTGGTGGATGTCTTCAAGTGTGTGAGGTAAGGGGGGGGGGTACTCTGTGAGGTGCTGGGTTGGGGTGTGCCACCGGGACACTGAAACTCTTACCTTTTAATGTCAATGGGAATATGACCCCCGGGCTTTGAAGTGTTGGCATTCGCGAGTGTCGATCAACATAGTTTTACTCCGAATACGCCATTTTGTACACTTGACATCTGGCAGGGTTTAATTCGTGTTGTAGTCCTGTATTTACTTAGCCGTGGTACAAATTTTCACTGCAACAAACACAGCAGAAATTGTACACAATATGGACTCGTCAGTTTGAGAAAAGTCGGAAAATCTTGGCTGCAACGAACCAGTTCGGCTTACTTCGCGAAGTCATTTACATGTAATTTGTTTCTGTCTGGTTTCCTTTTTTAATTTCCAAGCGGAATTATTAGCTAGCAAAATAATAAGCACTACAAGCTGAGAATGTACCGTGAGAACATTAACTCCTGCATAAACGTAGCCTGCGAGAGCAGACGGCTTTTTCGGCTCGAGTTTCACCCGCCAAGAAAAGAGCGCGGTCTTTTCTCGGCGGGTGAAACTCGCGCAGAAAAAGCCGTCTGCTCTCGCAGGCTAGCATAAATGTGTTTGTAAACTAAATTTGTATATCAGATTTCAACCCACTTATGCAAATTAGACCGTGTTTACAAAGCGTTGCTTATCACAAAAAACACAGAATAAATGACAGAAAGCTTGTCCAGCCAAAAACATTATTCAAATAAATGATATACCATATTTTCTCGATTAAACGCCGGACCCCGAATAAATGCCGGGTTCAAATAAACGCCGGGTCTACAGGGCCCAGTTTGAAATAAACACCCCCGGGGGTACCCACTGGTACCCGGTGGGGTACCAGCGTTTATTTGAGGTCCCGGCGTTTTTTCGAGATGGGTATATTGAATCAGGATTTTTTGTCAAAGCTTCGTATTAGTTCTCTTTTTACCATTTTATATGAATTTATACACTGATGTTCAAACCAAACTATCTTATACAATTGTACTTTTAACTAAATCAGATAAAACAAGCGACGCATCAATTGTCCTGTCTATCTCTTTTCAGTCATGGTATATATTCTGCAGGTTTGATCATCATGTAAGGATCACCTCGAGGGTCTCTCCAGCATTTCTCCAGCAGTTTCTTGAATCATTCCATAATATAATTTACCTTTCTGAGAACTGATGGAGAAGGAACCTCGCCATTTTACTTGTTCTAAATTGCTTGCACAGTACTTTTGCTTTCGAGCAGTTGCCGATACACTTCCTTAGTATTTCACGGAGAAATGTAACGAAGAGAAGAGTTCCATCATTGTTCCTGTCAGTGATGTTTTCTGATAAATGACTTAACCAGCCTCACTGAGATGAGATGAAGTTAAGTTGGTCACACTGTTTCACATTTTTTAACGATTTTGTTGAAATTTGGTTCTTTATTCACTATACCTCCAGTACTGATGATAAATGGCAAAAAAAAGTATTTAATAAATAAACGCCGGGCCCCGAATAAACGCCGGGTTCGTATAAACGGCGGGTATACGAGGCCGAGTTTTAAATAAACGCCCCTGGCGATTAATCGAGAAAATACAGTATTTACTTTTGGCAGCAAAAAACTTTCGATTTTCTTGCGTGCATGCACACTAGCATATAATTTTGTAGACACTTCAGGTCTGTTCAGTGGTGACCAGTTCATCAATGTCTTGAATTTTATCTCTCTCCTTTTATGTTCCATCAAAAATACAGATATCTGGCAAGCGAACGGATTTCAAAACCGAAACCCAAAAACATATTCCGTACAAAGAAAGTGAAAAAATAAATCAAGTTCATGTGATCACGTGTTTCAACTACGTGATCTGTCCACGTGTTAAGATCAGGTTTTAAAATTCACAGCACCAACAAAATAATCCCACATGACACATGCGTCACACAACAAGCAAAAATAATCCGTGACAATCTAAAGAGGAGTGGCTTTGCGAACAAAATTACAAAAATTATAGAAATCTGGGGCAAACGTTCAGTTAAACAATTTTTGAAAAGCAAATCAACATTTACCGTACTGTAGCGTTTACCCAGGTCTTGTAAAATCTATTTGAAGTCCGTAGTTCGGTTTACATTTTAGAGAAAACTTTACAGACTTTAGTTAAGGGTCTCTTGCAAATCGAAAGAATCTCAAGGCGAAACGGCTTTTCGTTGCTTTAAAGAGCTTCGTGTCTTCTTTTGAGAGGTTGATTTGAGGTTGATTATTCCTCGGCTTGATTTCTTTCCATTTTGAGCTCCTAAATAGAAGTATCTTAATTTAAAGGAAGAAAAATACAAAAATCTAATCTAGGACAGATCCCATTAATCAGCCTTTCCCCAACCTCGTTCCTGGGGTCTTCTCGGCTTTGAAAGAGCCTGGGGACGAGGTTGGGCATTTCCCCTACTCCTTAAAACTTACAAATATATGTGCAAAAGAGAGTTTCTGATTGGTTTATATGTTTCCTAAACAATTGACAGCACTAGAGGGCAGAAAAATGCGTAGTAGGGGAGGTAGGAGATAATGTGTCCTCCGTGCAGAACATGCGTGGAGCACAGCTGGTTTTGGCCGTGCGGCCTAGCTCGAAAGCAAGACATAAATAATTCATCAATTCAATCCAATTCCAATGGCCATTACAGACCATCGACACCATCCACCACCCGTTCACTGTGTAAGCCAAATTCACAAGTTAGAAACGTCATTGGTTCTGCACGCACTGCGTGCCTATGTTTTATAGAGGCCTGACAGCAATTTACAGTCTGTCCTTAACATCCATGACGTATTTTGTTTTTAGTCAACTCCTCGAGATGATGAAGAAGCAGCTATGAGGACAACTCCAGGGATTGTGTTCCAGGGACATCAGCGGCCCTCCACGGTTACTGGACAAGTGGCTGATTATAAACAGGTGTGTACAATTTAACACTTCCTCTAGAGGTGACTGCAGTGTAAGGTTTCAAGCAGAAATGTGTCTGAGTACTTAACTGGTTTCCAGTTTTAGAAGAGTTTTCAAGGAAAATTCACCTATGAAGTTATTTCTCGTTGTCATCATTTATTTGTGCCAGTGGAGTTGTACTTTGTTATGGTAGGGTGGGCAACTTCCCTCCTTGACTTAATTGGCTAAGGGTAATCAACTAGTTATTAGAAGACTGATCTAGTATTGCTAACATGAAATGCCTGGCTAGTGGTGTAGTACTTTGTTTTACATTTGCGCCATGATTATCACTTTTCTTACAAGTCAACTTTTCGAATCGTTGGGTATTTCAGGGTAGTTCTTTAACAATGGAGAGTTCTAATAATGGGGATCAGTCTACATTGTCTGCTTCCAAAGTGCCTACTTGGAAAGAAGGTAATAAAACGTGTTTTCCTGTTATCTTCCATGCTTTAATTATGTTTCCTTCTCATGTGAAAACTTCTTTTCTATCTCATACTTTTCTGTGTTGCATGGGAAATGAGGCATATGCTTTAGTGCCAGTTCCTTATGTACTGTTATGAGGTTAGCTTCAAGGAGCTCCTTTTAACACAATCTTCGATTACGTCAGTGTTCTTTGATCCCAATAGCATAAGTTTGTCAAAAAACTGATTAAATCTGGGTAAATTTATGGCAAATATGTCATTTATTAACTTAAGCAAACAATGGAACGATCTCCATAATTCTTAAACACAGAGATTTCCATTATTTTTTAACGTTACAGGCAGTCCTCAGACCTTAGTCAATTTTTCGGCCGGTCATAATATCAGCAAGATGTCACAAGACAAAACCTTAACTCCTGAAGGAGCTGTCACTGAAGTCACTTCACAAGTGCCAATACCTTGGGGAGAAAATAGATTTTCTGCATTTCCTTGGCCTGCTGATGAAGGTGTGCAAAATTCATTTAGCACAGAAGGTTTGTCTTTATGTCCTTTTGATTGAAAAGCTCTTGGGCGTTTGCCTAACTAAAGGCTATTTCCTAAAAACAAATTTAGAGAGAGCAGTACCATCTTTTGGACTGCCATGCTTCTGAAGTCTTGTTGATCAGTTCACAAAAGACCCTTGAACGATTCATTTAAGGTGGAAGAGAAGATGCTGCTTCAGTATCATTTCCAGCTGGCGCTATGGATCAGCCATCTTGGCCTTTTGGTGGTAATGCTGTACCTGGTGAGAGTCAGGGTTTCGCAAAGCAAGCACAAGTGTCTTGGATGGGAGCTGACTTGCAATTTGAGCCACAAGGTATGCAATAGTAACCGTCAAAGTTTCAGCCTGTTGTTGGTGAAAATTGAGACACAAATAGACCCTTGTGAACGTGCCTACCTACCAGGCTAGCCCAGCCCTGTCAAAATGATTTATAGTAGCAGGCAATGTAATAGAAGTAGTAGGCAGTAAAAACTGGATCTCCTGCCTGGCAGGGAGTTATGGGGTTTTCCAGTGTCAAGTAAGCAGCAAATAGTTGACTGTGGGTGGCAAAATTTAGGGTTACCAGCACAATTTAACGGGGTGGCTAGCCATTATTTTAATAATTCTAGCAAAAAGGTTGGTAACTTTCACAAACAATGATCTCGGAAGGTTCAACTCTAAGAGGTAGAGGTATGCACTTAATGGGTTTGTGAGGCAAGGTAGTGTAGTGGTTAGTGAATTAGACTTTCGAGGGCTGGTTGATTCAAGACAAGGCTGATCTCTATTGTCATGTTGTCAACATATAATAGGAGCCTTGCTTCATGTTGTCTTACTCTATCAAGGTGTATAAATCTCATGGTACAGTTTCAAGTGAGACATACGTGGCTGGAGCTTAACCCGGTTTTGTAGCATGAAGCAACTGAGAGTACTGGTACCCCCCCACCCCCCACCCCCTTGGATGTTATGCTAGTCCATTGCAGGGTTGCCGTCAGTAGTATGTCATCAGTACCCGTTTATGCACCTGGGTGGAGAGAGTCAATGTGGAGGAAAGTTTCTTCTCTAAGGAAACAGCACATTGGCAGAGACAAGGCTTCAAACCACCAATCAAGTGTCAGATCTAAAGTGTGGCTTTACTAAATTTGGTTGAGCCGGTCTTAAGTAAAAGTACAGGGAGTTGTGTGATAGTTGACTGTGTTCTAACAATTCTGTTGGTCTTAGATCTGTGTACTGTACTCTAACAATGAGCTACTTTGTTTGTTCAGGTGATGCGTTGGCTATTATTGACGCAGATGAAGAGATTTTCAATAAGGAACATGAACTGGAAATACCTGTAAGCTCACCAAATACGTTCACCAAATATTTGGAACTAATTTATTTTGTTTTCCACAGGAATAGCGTAAAAATGTTCTTTTGAAATAAGTTAACATGCCAGCAACATAGGCATAATTGAGACTTGTTATTCTTTTTGCGTGTCATAGGAGTAGGAAAAGTGTAACTGTTCTCAATTGTTTTGTTTCAGTCTCAAGCTCAGATAAATGACACCACTAAGCTGCACGACTGGACCATTCCAGACAGCTCGTTTATCTCGAGACCTTCCCTGCTCAAAGTTGTTGGTGTCAATGATCCTAATGATGCTGGTGAGGTGCGGATATCATTTGGCGCATTCCTGGCAGCAGGGTCAGCAGAGCTTGGTTCTTTGTCTCGGACAACGCCAAACAGACCTAGGGTATGTGAACAAGACCTTGTCACTGGTCATTTGTGCATTGGCTCTAAACCATAAAACAGAATAGCAATTTATATTTACTTAGCTGAGGCATGGTTCTCAAGTGATCAACAGATCAAACATGATGGGTGGTGCAAATGGTTACCTGCAAGCAAAATGCTAGTGGTGTACCAGTATGTATGGCAAAATCCACCTCTTTAAGTTCCCTACATTAGGGAAACGTAGTTATTCACTTAAATAATTTTTGTTGCTTTTTCCTTTTTTGTAGCCTCATTTTGGAGATGACAAACCCATACTGACTCCTTCACCTCAAGGTGCAGCAAAGCTGATTAGTGAACCCACAACTCCATTAGATACACCCCTTCAAGACAACAGGTCTTCTGATGGGGCTTTTAACCGAACCTCTGCTGATGGAGGTATTGGTTTTATGAAAGACATAGTACCAAAGCCATCTATAGGCCCAGATGAAGTTGATCAAAAACCTCTGATGCAAGAACTATTGGAGCGAAAGGAAATTCCAGGAGAAGAATCAGGGCATTTTTCAAATGCGACATCCCAGTTACCTGTTATCACTCACACAGACATGCTTCCATTTGAAATGCAAAAGTTAAGACTGGATGAACAGTTTAAACCTGATATTCCAGTAAAGAACAGAAGTAGAAGTGTAAGCCAGACTAGCTCACAGAGCAGTAGCAGTTCAGGTAGCATTAAAAGTGTCATAAAGAAAACTGACAAACAAATCAAACAGTCTGGTATGAGTGCTGAAGCTAGTAATCAATCTAAAACCAAAGAGAAGAAACGTTCTTATAGAAAGGAGAAAGAAGAGAGTAAAAAGGCTACAATTCAGCCCCTTGATGTGTCCTTGAGATCACAAATTGACACTCATCAGGAATTTGAAGAGTATTACAAGCATTCCAGTGGAATGAGCTCTCTCAGGCGGTCATCTGTGGGAGATTCTAGTGCAACATCGTCATTAGAGAAGATGACACAGTTTATTGCACAGGCAATTAATGAAGATCCAGAAGAAATAAGAAAGAAACTTGTAGCAGTTGAAAAGAAAAAGGCAAAAGTCAAGTCAAAAAGAAAGCAAGTTCCATCTCCTGAAGCGAAGACAGCATCCTCTGGTTCTAGAACCTCTGACTTTAACCCTTTGGCTTCTAGCAGTCCACAGGCCAACACCTCGCCAGAAAGGATCACATATAGCCAAGGGAGTCAAGAAGATAACCTTTCTTACTCTCCAAACAGACTCTCTAGTTATACAATGGAGAATAGTGTATTTACATCAGAGGATGCTACATCAATGGTCCCTCTTAGTCTAAAAGAACTTGATTCCAAAGACATGTCTCCCAATCGGGAATCAATTTCTTCCCCTGCAGGGGGTGGTTTTGTACACATAATTCCTGAATTTGGTGACACCTATACTGTGCAGAAACCTAAGAAGTTAGGTGACCAACAACAACATGTACCAGTGATTGATCCCAGGAAGCATAGAACACATGAAATTGAACAGAGACTTAATCGTTCACTTCCTCAGGACACAGATTCTTCTGTTCATTATGATACAAATTTTTCACATCTTGTACCACCAGGGCAGCTTCATCCCTTAACTCAAGAAATGACTACTTCACAGTCTCATTCTTCTCCACAAAGACAAAGACTAGAATCGTCAGATAGTGCTGTTGAAAGCATGACCACAGCACAGACACAAGATATTTCAAACAGTAGACATTCCTGGCCAGAAGCAACTCCAAGTCGCCAGAATAAGCAAAAGGATTTTCTACAGCTAGATCATGTTAAGGGAAACACTAGCCAGCCGAGCAGTAGTAGTAGTACAGTTGATTTACCCATGTCTCATGCGGTTTCATCAAAGAATTACAGAGTAGCAGCCCAGTTGGGTAATGTAGGTGATGGACTGCCAACCACTGCATTGATACATGGACAACACACAGGAAATTTAGTGAACCAAGATTTTTCACATGTGGGAGCCCCTCTGAGTGTTGCTCAAGGTGTTGCACCATTTGGCAATGCTGGTACAGTACCGCATTTGTATCCATCAAATAACATTAATGGTCCCATTGGAGTACCAGGTATGATAGGGCCACTTCTCACTGGGAATGGCTTAAATGTACGGACAGGTGGTGCCTTATCACATACTGCACCCACAGTATATGATTCAGGGATGGTCCCTCTGGGTTCAGCTATGTATCCTGCCCAAGGACTTGGCACATTGAGCTCTTTTCACGGTCATGTTCCATTTGTGCAAACTGTATCAGCAACACTGGGACCAAAACCTTCAAGTTTAACACCAACGTATGTTCAGTCACTCAACGTTGATATTCCTCATAACATCGCCAGTCAGCAATTTCCTCTGCATCTTCAAACCAACACCTCAAACATTTCAGTCCTACCAACTTCATTTACCCAGCAAAGAGTTTCTACCTCCATTCCACACCAGCATACTCCACCACAACAGGTACCAAATGGTCTACTGCAAGTCCAACCTGACTTTTCTCAAGGAACAGTGGTGCCGCCATCAACACAAATGATCATTCCTGGCGAGATAAAACTCCCTCCATTCTGCTGTGTAGGCGTATTGACTGAGACGGTTATTCTGCTACATAACAGCAGCAGTCGGTGGATGCATTGTGAAATACGTTCCATTTTGTCCACTGTTAATGGTGTTCAGGTAAGAGTTGTGAAGTAAAGATTAATTATGTTAGTCACTGAGGTTGGTGCTGTGCAGGAATTATAGAACTCTACAGGGTTTGACCTCTTGGACTGGAGTATCGTTGACAGGGTATGGTACACTACAGAGCAATGCAGTACAGTAAAGTTGCATCCAATGATATGTTCCAAGAGTACAAGAAATGTTTTGAATAAGATGCAATTCTTCTTCTGATTGTTTTTAGGTTCCCAGTAGTGTAAGTGCATTCTCTCATCAGCCAAAAGCAATCATAGCTCCTCACACCACAGAAAATGTCAAGGTTAGTCACTGAATTGACCTTTGCAGCCTTCATCTCATGTTGGGAAAGTGCTGTAAATCAGAAGTTAACATAAACAATACTTGGAAACAATGTATCTGTGTATTAGTGTGAGGGACTGAACGCAGCAATCATATTGCAGGGCTGCAAATAATTTTTCTTTCTTGAAAGGACATATGTCCAACCAAGTCGCCATTTTGGTTGGACAAAACAGAAATGTGGCCGGACGTTTTTTTTAATTATTATTTTAAGTGGAAATGTTTTTGAAATAATTATTCCTTATCATTATTTACTTATTGTTTGGTAAAAAAAATTTGTCTGAACATAACGTCTGGCCAAAGTAAAAATTTCGTCAGAAATTGTCCGATAACTGACAGTTATTTGCAACTCTGTATTGTCATGATTATCGCCATCAAAGGAGTCATTTGTGAGCTCAGTGGAAAAAAAGTGCTACTGTGTTTGCTTCTGGCACTTCCAAAAATCAATTAAATGTGTTTATTGTGACAAGAACATTACATGCAAAACATGTTATCCTTGTATAAGCGACTGGTTTTCTTGTTTTGTTCTTTCAGATAAGTATTGAGCCAAATGAAGCTGGTACATACACTGCACAACTGCAAGTGTATTCCTTTCCAGTGGTGTACGAAGTGCAGCCAGTAGCACATAGTTTGGGACCAGTTTTGTCTTTAGAGATTGTAGCAGAAGAACCTAGTGTAGAGGTTTGTGCAAATTTCTCTACTTACATAAGCATGGTAACTTAAATTGTGATGATGGCACTAATAATTTCATTATGTGGAGGATAAAAGCCAATCCTAGCAATTAATTTATATGCACAAATGAAAAACAACAATGTTCAATAGTTTACCAGTTAGATTTCAACACTGCTCTCTATCATCCTTCCACAGAAACAACGTGCACCTTAAAAGGGGGGTACATTTACTTGCATTTGAGTAAAACAGGGGCAACTGTTTGTAGTTCGAAATAGCAAGAATTTTCCATTTATCGTGCTTGAGTTTTGGATTTTGAGCTTCATGCAATATGGAAATACCTCTTACAGCACTCTAGCCATCACCATAAAGCATTTTAAGGCTCATGTTAACATCAGATTCATATATTACAGTTAATTTATTTTATGCACATAACCGGTGTTTCTAAGATTTGATTGGAGACTCAAATATAACATGTCAGTTTGAATGAAGAATTACATATAACATTTCACCAAATCTTTCAATCTTTGATGAATACGCAAGGAATTTTCGTTGAAATTCGGATTCTTTCAACACATTTTCAAGAGGTTAATTTGGAGATTTCGTTCAAACTAGAGATGCTGGTCAAGTGCGAGGTAGATTGACTATAAGTGTTCATCAAATATATCACATTAGCACAATTAAGGTAAGGTATTTTAATGACTGAAAGTGTTTTGGTGGGTTTTGCAATTGCTAGCTAAGACTGAGATTGGGTTAGAAGCCCTCTTTACCTACTAATTTTTATTTGCTAAGTCAATGTTGAGTATTTAATGTACACTTAGTTCCTGATGGTTGCTGTAACGAGTCTGTTATGGAAATAGGTCCTTCTGGAAGATGAAAATACCATCCACTTTGGCGAAGTCTCGTGTGGTGCCAAGCAGTGTCGACCAATCCATTTGGTCAACAGAGGACGGGCCCAAGTTCCCATCAGAATCATTATATCTGCAGTAAGTTAGTTAACATTTTTCACAATTTTTACCACTTGCTCAGTAGGTTTTGCTCCATATTATGTGGATGAAGGGTTTTTCAAAATCGTAGGGTTTGCGTCCCCTCCCCCTTCTTGCACTTTTGCTCTTGCCCCATTTTTTGCGCATCGAAAAAACGAAAAATGCTTCAAACCTGTGGAAAGCCCTATGGAAACGCTTGCTATGGAAGCTAATGTGGAGATGGAGCAGCTTACCACTCCATTGTATTAAAATATATTGAAGCCATTAAAAGTATTTTAAGTATGATATTTGTTAGACGTAAGTGAAGTCTGAAAATTGTTAATCAATACTGCTTGATTGGGCTTGCAGTGTTCTCCCTAGTTTTCAGGGTAACAGGTAAGTTGGCTTTTTGGACCGGTAAAGCAGCTCTGTTGAAAATCTTTTTCTACCCTGGTATGGAGTTGTCGTCATGAGACCCGAAATGTTGCCGGCATGACACTAGGCTAACACACGTCTCGAAAACCCTTCAAAACAGTTGACGTTTGTAATTCCTGACATGGAACGTATTAACGTACAGATAAACATCGAGAACAAAAAGCTTACAACAACCTAAAAAACGTACCGAGAAACGCCTAAAAGATGAGACATACTCCTTACAAAGGCACAAATGAAGAACTTCGAGGAGAAGACAATACTAAGAGTAAATTACGAACAAACCTGAACAAACCAATGTACGGATATAAACGACAAGAAGAGAACACTAGTATCTCACGACAATGCTAACGTACGGAGAAATGTTAAGGAGATACAACTAACAACATCTAAATTACGAATATACTAGCACACGGACAAGCGTTGAGAAGATAACCATAATATTTTTCGAATTTTTTAACATACAGAGAAATGTCGACAGTCGAGAAGATAAGACCGCGCCTTACACCACTGATGAACACACTATCGCATGGAAAATGTCCAGAAGACTAATACCTTAAGAATGTATTGGCATACGGAGAAACGTTAAAAAGATACGACCAACATCTTACTAAGGTAGAAACGTGCGGAGAAACGTAGAGAAGATGAGACTATTATCTAACGAACTTAGAAATGTCGAGATGATAAGACTACGTCTAATATTGTACAAACGCATGGACAATGAGAAAAGTTACTAAAACTACACTTACGTGGTAGGCAGTGGCCTGCGCCACAGATGTAATCTAACGGTCATATTCCGTCAGTGGCGCAGACTAGGTACGCAGTACGACGGACATAAACCTTGTCATAATACAATCCGATAACAAATCTTTCACCATCCCAGACTGTTGGATGTTTCTAATCCAGGCCTTTATCTGGTTCCGGCTAACCGGTAACAAGCGGTGCTACAAGCGGTAAATTTTACCGGTTACCGCCTGATAAGGAGAACATTGGACTTGATGGCAAAGATAAAGCTATATTACAGAACTGTTATTTGTAGACAGGCACTGAACATATCTGGCACACACCAGTCTCAAAGCCATTACTGCTAACACATGTAACATTTCTAATCATTAAATGAAATGAAGCTAATACACAGTAAGATTTATTAGCAGACACTGAAATTTAGCTGGCACACTGTTCAGTCCTAAATTTCATTTGTGCATGTACAACATTTGTTGTTGTGCACTGGAATGTAGCTGGGAAACTACACAGTCCAAAAGGCATTATTGCACACAAGTAACATTTCTTGCATTGCCAGACATTGAAATTTTGCTGGCACACTACAGAGGCCAAAGGGTATTTCTGTATTCACAGCAACACCTGTTTTATCATAATACACTAATATATAGAAAAAGGAATTACAGCATACACAACTAATACTTATTAGACACTGGTCATGGTTTGAACCCAGGAGTCGTATCGTAAGTCATTGAGGTATGTCACCACTGTTTGTGGTGACTTTGTCTAATGACAACCTGAGTGGAAGTCATCATCAGAACCAAGGCCAATCTTCAGACACTGAATGTAGCTGGCACAATACCGATGCCACAAGGCATTACTTTTTGCTTTTTACACAATTGAAAGTTCCTGGCAGACTGTGAAATGTAGCTGGCACAGTACAGTCCTGGCATTAAGGCATAAGCGACTAATGCATAAAATGATGACTGAAATGTGTCTGGCACACTACAAAGTGCAATAGGCATTACTCTATACACAACTGCTATACTAATTATCAGACACTTGGATGTAGTTGGCACACTGTAAGTCCAAAAGGTATAAGTACTTTTTACCTGACTAAAATTTATTATCACACACTGAAATGTAGCTGGCACAAGGCAGTACAAAATGCTTATTCTCATACACTGAAATACAGGTAACTAGAGGTAACTAAAGGTAACTAACGCATCACATTACTGCCTACTCCCTGCTTTTTTTCTTTTGGCTTTTTTTGTCCACCTTCAATGCTCTTGATAGTGTCATCTTTCCCTGGAATGGCTTGCATTGGCTATTTTATGATAGCCAATGCAAAGTACCAGACAATAAGTCGTAGTTCTTATTCATTTGTTTTTTCTTTTACCAGAATAGTACTGCCCTACATTGTTTTGGTTTTGCGGATGCTGACTATTCACCTAAGACTGATGTTGTGAGAAGTCCTGCTCCTCCCGGTGCAAAGGGAGCAGCATTGACAATCCACACCCTGACTCTCAAGGGTCGAAAGGATCTGGTGAGTAAAATGTTTCTTAGCATGACTTAACAGGTCCTTTGTCAAAGTGAAAAGTTCAAATACAGATTGTGATCCTCCATAAAACTGATAATAATACTGTCTTCTGCAGAGTTCCCAAGTAGAGCCTATGGTTGTACTGCTTCTTTTTCAGTCTCCAAAGATTGGACTGAACAGTAAGTTACAACTAAATCTCAATGTTGTGCGGCTTCAATCCTTGCAGACATTCTCAATGAAATGTGTCATTTTGTTTTAGGTAACTTATCAACTGGACCACCTGAGGAGTATGTTGCACGTCTTGATGTTGAAATTGACAGTGCTCAACAAGGTTGGTTGAAAATACAGTTTCTCTTTTTTTGTGACTGACAGACATCTTAATGCAGTGAATGTAAATTGTGTGTCCTTGCCTTTAATAGTAGTGCCTGTTCAGGTAGCACAGTGAACTCACCTTGAGTGGACATATCTCTTACGCAACTGCTTGTCCCTTTCTTTTTTTTCAGTCGAATCACTATATTTGTGTCTTATTGTTGTAAGAGACTACCTCTCCGTTGCAACCATCTTTATTGGCATTTTGGTTGGCTGCTTACAAGAAGTTCAGCTGTCTCAGTAATCAAATGTGTGCGAGTTTTCTCTATTAGGGATATGGGGCATCAGCATGTTCCAATGTTAATTTGTGTAAATAGCTTTAGTGGAGGTGCACTAACCCTTCACAGAATGAGTATGGGCAGTGGTACAACCCTTTTGTCAGCAGCATTGAAGTCTTAGAGTTTTAAAACGTTTTTGATTTTGCTTTGTTTTCACATATTAGGTCCTACCATCAGCAGTGTTTCTCTGAAAGCCATTGAAGGTAGTGTGAGACTGCACACTCCACATAAGCTACAGGTCAGTCAAGACATTTAACTAAATGTTAACAGTTTTTCATGGTGTTTAACCTGCTCCTCTTTTTTCTCTCAATAGTTTTTTTGTGGTTCCTTATTTTGTGGTTACTCTTTCACTATCCCAGAGTTGATTGGTCATTGTATAATGGCAAACAAAATTTGCACATGTCCAAGGTTGCCATGGTTATGCCCAAGTTTTTTATCTTTCTTGGTAGATGCTGCCTTCCACATCTCCAATCTTGTGTTTAGTACAGATGTATTTCAATTGTGAAGGAAATGCTCTGTTGATTTGTAAGCCATCTTTGCTGCTCATCCAGGGCACTTGCCTGTTCTTGAATTCTCATACACTTTCATTTTTTGAAGGTTTTGACTTTGAAAAGTTCAGTTGGCAAGAGCACAAGCTGTACAGTTCCAGTGAAGAATGCTGGAAACATCACAGCCAGAGTAAAGTTAAAGATTGAGGGACATTCTCAGCAATTCTCTGTGAAACCTGCCCAGCTACATCTTAAACCTGACCAGGTAGGAGACAACAACTGGATTTAATTGCTTTTGCTCACACCCTGGCATCAAAGCAACCTTACTCTTTCTCTTTGAAAAAGTAATGCTGTCAAAACCTTTAACCTTTTCTTTTATGTACAAGGAGTGTCATACAAAAGTACTTCTGAAGAGCATTCATTTGAATGGAACGATTTTATCCACGCTGTCACTCTCCAAACGTAGAACCATCTTCTTCAGTATAACAAACAGCACCACAGGGAATTTCTGTAGAAATCCTGTGAAGTATAGTTGCAAGGACAACCAACACACCTAATTAATTTAAAATATCAGCAAAAAATTAACCAAGCTCCGTTTAATTGCAAGTAGTTATAGAGTTGGCGGTTCGAGATCAGTTTTTTCAAAACTGATCTTGAACAACGCCAACTCTATAACTACTATCCATCTGATGGGAATCATCTAATGGGAAGGAGTCGAGCAGGCTCGGGAAGTCGTCAGGACGAAGTCCTGGCGAGCGAGACTCCTTTGCGGCCTATTGTGGGTAGATATCTAATCTCGAAGAGATTTGATATCGTAGGGCACAATAGGCATATTGGTTCCCACCACATAGTTCCCACCACAAGGCTCTCATCACATGACTCCATCACGGCAATAGACCCCCCGGCATGCTAAGTATTTGAATGATTGCGTAGCAATCCATTCAAAGACGACGCACGGGGATGGGGGGGTCGTTATTGCAAAGGCGCCTTAGGTGGGAAGAGCTCGAATAGCTCGAAGAGCTATGAAGAGCGATGGGCGCCTTATTATGTGATGGAGTCATGTGATGGATAACTATATACAAGATCCATTTTTTTTGGTTCCACATTATTTTTTAACTATATTGGTTCCACATTATTTTTTAACTATATTGGTTCCACATTATTTTTTAACTATATTGGTTCCACATTATTTTTTAACTATATTGGTTCCATATTAAGCATTGGGGAACAAAAGCGGAGCTTTTGTGAGGCAGTGAATTGATCGCTTTAGCGATCAAGAGGGGAAGTTTCTTTTTGCGATGCTGGTTCCATTTTATGGATAACTATATGTATTTTATTACATGGATACTATATGTTTTTATTTCATGCAGTATCGAACGCTTTCTCCATCACGTGACGTCGCACTGCAGGAAGTCTTAAAACCACAGGGACTTTCCCGAGGAAATGAGTCATTAAGTTTTTTCAATTGTTTTTCTAACGCGTTAGACAGTTTTTTTTGTCTTGAAAACTACAGGGACTTCCCCGATGAGTCATCAGATTGTCATGTAATATCAGATGAACTTGTATTTGAAGTAAAGTTTGTCAGTAAAGTTTGTCAGTAAAGTTTGTCAGTAAAGTTTGTAGTGAACAGAAAAGCAGACTGTGTTTGCGGAACTTGTATTTACATAAAAAAATATCTCATATAATAGTATAGAATGAATTGTAATAAAGATATACACGATGAACTGAAAGAATTAGGAGAAATTTCATGTCCTTTTTGTGACCAAAAATTGGAAGATTCTAATGAAAAACCACAAGATCGTTTAGTGAAATATTATTCATGCTGTGATAATCAGTATATTATTAACGACGATGGGATGTTAGCATGTCTAAGTTGTGGTGTAGTACAAGGATATAATTATGTGAAAGAATATGTTAATTTTTATGAGAACAGACATCGATTTGTGAGAAAATCTGTTTACCATCGAGAGTACCACATCAACAACATATTACTTGATATCAAAGAAAAATATAACATTGAAATATCAAACTGTCAGAAACATAAGATTGATATAATCTATGCAGAGATTGGTAAGATTATAAATGAAGTTAATGGTACAAGGAAAAGAATGATTAGCGTTAATTTTATTATGAGAAAGATATTCAAGATGATGGGAATACCTTACAAAAATATTCCAATTAGCAAATCTAAAAAAACATTGGCCTTTTACGATCGGTATTGGGTAAGTATTATGTCTCTTATTGGTTGTAAAATAAAATCTATTATTAGATGAATACCTTATTATATTTCTTTTCAAATTTGTCAGTTAAAGGACACATTTCAATGATTATTTCATCAAGAACTTTGACATGATCAAGAAATTCTTTTTCATTATACTCCAGTCCTCTCATAAAGGATCGTAAATGAGTTAAAACCTTTTCATACGTAGTGTACGCGAATTTACACATCTCGATCTTTCTTTTGTAATTTTTGACCTCTGAATATGTTTTTAGTATAAGCCCTGCGCCTGATATTGATCCAAGTACAGCGGGGTTTAACGTCACACCACCAGCCACAGTCCCAGTTACTATCAATACAACAGATCCAATGTTACATGCTATATTCTTTTTCTTGAAGCTTTTAAATGACTCTTTGTGGAGCCAGTATTGCTTATGGTAGAATTTGTACAATGCTTTCAACTCAGATATTTGATCTTCTGTTAAATTTTCTGAAACATGGTTCCAATTGAATATTCTTTCACGTCTAACCATATATATTATATGGTTACATTTTTTTCTTCTTGAATGATAATTTAATACTATGGTATAATTTTTTGATGTTTTGAACCAATTTCTCGATACTATCGATGATTTCGTTGATTAAAGTTGATGTTTTCATATTATATTGTTTAGATTATTCATTACTCTCAGGCTTTGAGGGAATTTCACTATCAACTGAGATTGGTTGAATTCGAAAATGTTCCGCATTGTGCTATATTATAAATGAAAATTTTTGTGGAAAGTTATCACGCACTTGTTTGATACTCGATACGAAGTATAATTGAGTTGTAACTTTTCCAAATATCATCATTCATATTTAGTTCAAAAGCCAAAATCCCGGACGAAGACATTTGGAAAGAATTTAGGTTTATTGTCTGATACCACCCACTTTTTTTTTAGGTAAAATTTCTTGAATAGCTTAGAGTTCCAGTAAAAAAATTCCGTAAAGATGTTTTGAGTTTCAAAGATATTTTTTTGTGTCTATGTACAGTGACATGAGAAGAAGAAGAAGTGATTGGACGCGTACAATATATATCCATATTTTTCAAAATCGCTTCACCCGGCAATGACATTATTTCGGCACCATTTAAAACAAAATTTTTGTCTCCTTTTGTTGAATTTAAAAAACCGTTTATGTGGTGAATGGAAGAGCGTAGTTGGTGTCCGTTTAAAGACAAATCTGTTTGCATTACCATTTTACCATTTTCTACAACGTACGCCGTATCATACACATCCGAGTCTACATTACTCTGTGATCCTTTGACTCCATATACAATCAAATAACCAACTCCTTGAGTGGAGCTACTTGCAGTGCCCTGACAATGCATGTCAATGTAAATGTATTCGGGAGGAGTTATGCTCCACTTATGTAAGTGAACAATCGATCTACTGTAATTAACAAACAGCTTAGTTGATTGTTGACCAATATTTAGTGAAGTGGAAACGACACTCACTGACAAATTTGTTGTGCTTGGAGGGAAAAATTCAATAGCCAAAGTGTACTCGCCTTCTGGAAGTTTGAACATGTTAAAGCCAATGCGAGAAGAATACTCATTTTGAGCGTCTTTCCCCATTTTAAATTTATAAGCTTTTTTGTTGACATTGTGGAGGGAACCAGAAAAGTCAACAATACCATCAACTATTATGTTGTTTTCACTTGAAGATTCATCGGCATTTTCCATGAGATACCTGAAAACGTCTTTCTTGTTAGTTGAGCTGGTGATGTGAGACTCCTTGATTTTTGTGTCAAAGTAAGTTTTCAGCCCTACAGTCACATCACCTTTGGCGGCGTGTACCTTACTGCTGACATAGCCGACATTAGCTGCTGATTTTATGTCTTTGTCATCGGTGTTCAAGTTGATTATTGTTTTTTCATTTAAATTCAAGTTTCCAGTCATATTGTTGGTGCCATCAACTTTGAGAAACTTTTTTTGTGTCATGTCATCAATTCTGTTGTTAACAAACTCGACACATGCGGCGTCTCTTTGGTTTGATGGAAGATCAAGATTGATAATTGAATTATTTTTCATATCAATATCAGATCCTTTATCCAGTTTTTTTTCAAGCTGATTTTCGACATACTTTTTATTAACACAATGGTCTGAATTAACTGGATCTTTCACATTTGTGATGAAATTATTGTTCATGTCAATATGTTGCTCCATTCGACCTCCTTCCTTCTTTGACAAGAATATCTCTCTTTGCGATTCATAACTGATAACCTTGTTGAGATTACCTTGAACTGGGTAATTGTCTTTTGGGACAACAAGCGACCCTGTCATCGTATCACCTGTTTTTAGCATGAATTTAGATGTATCCACACTTGGAATCTTAGCTATTTCACTATCTAACTGACTTTTTGTAACCACATCATTATTATTGGTTCCTTGTTTTACATTCACTAATTTTTTATTCTGCATATCATAATTATTATTAGCATCTAATTTAAATCCAATACCAGGTAAACCTCTTGAACCTATCTTACCTAGTCCTTGAGAATCATCATGATTAAGGATACCGTTAGTATAACTCATATAATATTAGTTTAGATTTTTTCATCGAAATTTCGGGCTACCTTTTTTTTGACCTTATCAACATACAAAAAACTATATGGATCCTTAGTAGCTTTCTGATAATCTGATTTATTTATGTTCAGTTCTCGGCAAATCATCGATTGCTCGTTTATAGAAGGAAAATCAAAAACACCAAAATGTGTACTATTCAGTCTTATTGTTTTATCGGTTCCGTAATAGCTTTGACTCAAATATATACAACAACAATTTTTATTTCTAGAATTGGTGAAGTAGTCTCGTATCCGTTCGTCATTTTTCTTACCTGTATTCAAATAGTCATCAAATATGATTAATTTTTGGTTTTCATCAGACAAATCTGTGAGAGGGATGATGTCATCATTACTTGCTTCTATCACGTCATAACCGACCTCTTTTGATATTGGTTCAAGAGATTTTAACAGATGCTTATATTTGCTTTGTTGGAGATTGCGAGCGTAAAGATATATTTTATCAAAATAGAGAAGCCTATATATCATATCAAGCAAAAGGTTAGTCTTGCCACCACCAGAGGGAGCACAAATAAGCATCCTGAAACATCGGTTTGGCATGAAACTCTTTAATTGAACAAAATCGTTGTTTTCATCATCTTGAATGTCGTAATTTTGTATCTTCATATGATATTATGTTATACAATTTTATCGTATTGCGACACGCTATGCGACACGCTATGCGAGCGTTTTTATATATGATAACCCTAATTTTTCCGAACAAAATACGAAATTTTATGTAAACAAATGATATAATGAGTTTACTCAAATGGAAAGAAATGGCTGAGAAACGATCCGAGCTTGGTAAAAAGATTAACACAGTAAGAGATACAATAAAACAAAAAAAGATATCTGATCAAATGGGTGAAGTCGAGGCAGAGAAACTTTTCAAACCTATAACATCTGAGTTAAAGGAACTTACAGCCCCAAAAGCATCGTTGAGAAGATTGGTAAAGAAAAAGCGACCTGTTCCAGATTATGGAATAGCTATTGATGATGAAGTGCCTGATTATGGATTGGACGATTTGTTTGATCAACCTGTTTTACCTGAAAAAGAGAAACAGATAGTTCCAAAACCTCCATCTTATGAAGATGTCCTTGAGGATTTAGCATCAGGTAAAAAACAAATGTATATAGATCCAGAATACATGTATGAACCTGAAGATCTTCCTCCAGAATACGAAGAAGAAGAAGTACCAGATTATGAAATTCTTGAAGAGGATAGAATAAATCAAGCTTTAGATGACCTTCAAATACCGAATTATGACGACGTCGAATTATGACTCAAACAAGAAGATATGAATGACAAAAAGAGGAAATCTTATCTTACCAAAACCCTTAAAAAGGCTAAAGAGAAACGGCAACAACTAAATGGTTATTGGAGTGATATCACTAAAAAATTAAATAGTGGTTTGATTACTGAAGCTGAGGCTCAATATCGAAGAAAAATTATTCAAGATACAAGAAAGGTTCTGACTGATTATATGAATTACAATCAACAAAAACTCAAATCTATTAAAGGATCTGGTTTGAAGAAAAAAACAAAAAGAGGTGGACAGGTAATGTTTTTCAACAATCCGACAGAAATGATTAAAAAACTTGAACTGATTATCGGATCGATAATTGCTGGGAATAATAGCATCGAATTACGGAATACTGGCGTCACTCTTATCGACATCTTGTTGAGAAATTCAATACTCAATAGGTCACAATACAACAAAATATACAAAAACTATTTTAGTCTAAACTAATCATATATATGAATAGACAACTTGTATTATCATCCCATACCGTAAAAAACCAAAATGGTAATAAACCATCGGATTTCACAATCAAATACCGTAATCCGATAATACTAGATTCAAACAGACAATATGAAATCGGCCTAGACCGAATCATTTCGATGTCATTCACTTGGTTTAATGTGACAAACGAACTCAATAATCAGAAAATAAGATATTCAACAGATAGTGGTGCTAATTGGACGGAAATTATATTCAACCCTGGAGTGTGGAATTACATTGATTTTGACAATTTAATCAAAGAAAAAACAAAAACAGGGACTTCATCAAACCCTCAATATCCAATCACTCTGGAGTTTAACGATACAATATTTCGAACAATAATAACACTTGCATCAAATTACAGATTAGATCTTACTAAAAGTAATTTTAATGATCTTATTGGTTTCAATAAAAAGATTCTAACAAGTAGTGTAAATGTCGGAGATTACATTCCTAATCTCTCACAAGACAGAGAAATATTGAATGTTCATTGTGATTTGATAAGTGACAGTCTTGTGGATGGTGAAGAGTCAGATATTATATATAGTTTCAGTACTTCAACTCTCACTCCGAGTTATAGTTTCACACAAGAGCCTCGACGAGTACAGTTCAATCCAGTCAATAAAAATACGATTCATAAAATTCGGATTTATATCACCGACGGCAAATGAAGAATCATTGATCTTAATCATAGTGACACTTCATTCAGTTTGATTTTAAGAGAGAAGAGAGATTAATCTAACTAATAGTTATAGATGGCATCATATGAATATAAACGTGTATATCACCCGAAACTAGGTCGTTTTGTGTATAAGCATAAAGGATCTGGGATTATTGTTGATAACATATTCAAACCAGTTGGAAGGGTGTTAAGTAAAGTTCCAGAAATGGTTTTAAAACCTTTAGCGAAAAAAGCGCTTCAATCTGGTATTTCACATGCTGGAGACAAACTGGGAAAAAAAGCAGCTGAAAAAAGCGGAGAGCTTATTATGAGAAAATTACACGGTTTAACTAAACAATCAATGAATAAAACCATGAAACCAACCAAACCTACTAAACCAAAACAAGAAGAAGATTACAACACAATTCTGAATAGACTTATATCTGGTACTGGATTAAGACGATAAAATGTTATTAAAAAGTGAATTTTATCCAATTATAAATAGACTAGCAAGTGGGAAATGGTTTATATAAAAAGTGAATTTTATCTAAACTACTCATATAAATGAGTTTCAGAACAAGTGAAAATCTGCAACGATATGAATACGTTCGTTTCCATTTGGATAATGTCATTGAACAGCCTGGTAACAATCAATCACAGAAAAAGACAGGTTACAGATTCACAATCAACGATAGGTCGACTATGTTCGATTTTTTTAATGGGTATTTTGAAGTAACCAAAGAGCTTCAAAAAAGGGCAGATGGTGCTGGATATGCTGCAGCAGATCGCATCACAATGATAAACGGATCTCACAGTCTAATCAGACATATGGTTATTAAATCGTCTGGTAAAATAGTATACGAGAGTGATAATTTACATAGAATAACGAATGTCAAAAATCTCCTTGAATACAGTGATGACTTCAGTCGATCCGTTGGAAAGAATTCGTTCTGGTATCTTGATACTGATGGAACTACAGCAAATACAAACACAGGTTTCGAGGCACGTCGTATTTTAACCCAAGCAGCACAAAACGACGGTAATGGGGGAGCTAAAACGATTAACGAGATGATACCGTTGAATCGATACAGTTTTTTCCAAGAATTAGAAAGAAAAATGTTACCCCCGATGCAGCTCACAATTGAACTTACACTTAACGAAGACAGTGAATTAATTCACAAAGCAGGAGCGGCTGACGATGGAAGGGTTGTAGTAAAAAGATTGTATCTTTGGCTACCAAGATTGATTCCAAAAGACATTATGTATAGTAATTTTGTTTCAGAGTTTCTCAAGCCAACAACCTGGACATATATGCGAGATCTCTACAATCAGTCAGCAAATACCAGAGCTATTCAGAATATGTTTCAAATCAGTCCAGCTATCGACCACGTTAAACATGTTTTTGTTTATCTCCAACGGACAGATGCACCAAATAATAATGAAGAAGAGAGGAGTCCATATTTGTTTGACACTTTCAAACTGAATGCAGCTAATGCTAACAGCTCTTTATCAAGCTGTAGGCTTGAATATGGGAATAACGTTTTTTACCCAGAGCTCGAATATGATGCAGATTCAAAAATTAGGATATTCAATGATCTTATGAGTTATGCATTTCGTAAAAACGATTATAACAGTGGGACACAATTGAATATAGCAAATTACACCAGTTTATATGGTCTTATCTATTTCGATTTGTCATATCAGAAAGAGGTAGTGACAAGAGATCCTAAACAGTTGATTCTCCATTATCGTTTGAATGTAGCCCCAGCAGCAAACGTCCGAGCTCATAGCATCGTATTTTACGAGAGTGAGGTTGTTGTTAAGACAGTTGGAAACGAATTGATGATAGTTTAAATAAATAAGTTTTACATTGATGAAAATTTAAATGAATATGTTTTTTAAAATAGAATTTATCTAACATATAATATATGACACAACTATACGAAATTAAAGTTAGTTTATCACCAAACCAGAAAAAGAATCTTAGTAACGCGTATCATAAAAGAGAAACTATCATTTTGAGACTGACAAAGGACTCTCTATCTGGGAATGACACTCTATACGTACCTCAGAATATAGTTAAGCGATTGAATAAAAATAGAAAATTGATAAAAGGAATGGACATCAAACTAGCCAAAACAAACATTCGAAAGCAAGTTGGTGGATCACTCCTCTCTACAGTTCTGTCGCTTGGAAGAACTTTCGCTCCAACGATTGCCAAGACTATTGGATTGTCAGCTTTGGCAGGTTTAGCATCTGAAGGAGCATCTCAGATTGTTAAGAAGATATCTGGAAAAGGTTTACAAACCGGTGGGTTCCTAATACCACAAAATAAAATCAACCAGTTGATAGCATATAAACATCTTTTGACCACAAAACAAAAACAAGATATATTAAATGCTCTACAAACAGGCTCTGGTGTTCATATAAAACCGACAAAAGTACAAACAGGTGGGTTCTTAGGGACTCTCCTTGCATCAATTGGAGTCCCTTTAGCTATTGAGGCAATAAAGAAGATGACTGGTAAAGGAGCTCCTCAGATGGGACGACCTAAACAAAGACCACCCAGATCTATACCAGAACAGGATGGTGGTTTGATGACCAACACTTATAGAACACCGCCTTTTTACGGAAATTGGCCAGACGATACAATCGGCATGGGGACTAAAAAAAAAAAAAATCTCAAAAAAAGGGCGAAGGTCTACTATTAGGCAAGAACTCGCCGTTCAAAAACGTCCCTCTTCTAAATATTCTATTGTAAAACCAAAATTCCATAAAAACATTCCTATGTCAAATTATGATTTAATAAAATGGTGTAAGTATCTGAATATTCCAATTAATGATGTATTGTCAAGAGATGAAAATGTTCCTCACGATCATCAACAAGCATTATTCATTTACAATCTTGAACCGAGTTATATGCCAGGGAGTCATTGGGTGGCTACTTATGTTAAGGATAAAGTCATCAATTACTTTGATAGCTTTGGTTTGCCTCCCTTCCAAGAAATTGTCAATCATGCGAGAAAAAAGAATTTAACATTGCTTCATCAGAACAATCAAATACAAAATTTACTAACGACAACATGCGGTTACTTCTGTTTATACTTTTTAAATGAGATTAATAATGGTAAATCATATTTTGATCTGTTGAAAGTTTTCGACATATATGATACGACGAATAATGAGAAATTTATAGAACAGTATTTCAAAAATATCTAATTAATATATATGAGATCATATTGCGTGAAACAAAAAAAGGTTACAGAATGTATACCTAATAGTGAAAAATATGTGAGAACCAAAAATAACAGACTTATGCTTAAATGCGTTTGCCAAGAATGTAAAATAACTAAAACGAAATTCGTCAAAAGCCAAAAAGGAGGTGAAAATCCATTAGGTAAAGCTTTCGAGGCAGCCAAAATAGCCGAACAAATAACTCGCAAAGTAATTCCATCAACCAACCATGTATTTGACAGATATTGGTCTGGTGATATATTGAAAGGTGCTTTCACAGGACAAACTGGTATAACAAGCAAGAAATTCTGGACGAAACCAAAGAAGGGTACTGTGATGATGATGAGAAAAAATCCGAAAACTGGCAAATATGAGAATGTGTACGTTGAACCGTAATCTTATCTAATCATATTATATATGAGATCATATTGCGTGAAACAGAAGAAACAGACTCTATGTGTGCCAGGAAGCGAACAATATGTGAGAGCCAAAAATAACAGACTTTTGCTTAAATGCGTTTGCCAAGAATGTGGTATTACTAAAACTAGATTTGTCAAACAATCGGGAAACGGGTTAGCCCGTCGAAGGGGGCGGGCGTACTAGATACAGTAGCATCAACAGGTTTAGATATGTTTGTGCATCATGGTATTCCTTGGTTAGGTAAAAAGGCTGTTCAAATGGGACGATATTATGGATCAGAAGCCTTGAGAAACCCAAAACTGCAGAAAAAGGCTATCGATTATACTCTGGATAAGTTAAATCCAATCATTCAGAATGTTGGAAGTCAAGCTCTTAATCAATTATCTACTAAAATTAGGCCAAACAAAAAGTATAAAACTGACAGAAAGGATTTGGATGGCGCAGGTTTTGATATACATAAACTAATTGGTAAATTACCAAGACCAAAAGCTGGATGGACTCCTGGAAAGTATAAATACATGGGGGCATATAACCCTCTAGATAAACAGTTAGAGTACGATAAAAACACTGGAGAGGTCACCAAGTGGCACGTACAACCTTACAATGAAGTTGATAGAATATCAGCTCATCATGATATTTGTTATGACATGGGGAAGGACAAAGGTGAATGTGACAAAGTAATGGTCAAGTCATTGGATAAAATACCTTATGGACAGATGCCAAAATGGGGACAAACAGCACGATTTCTAATCAACACAAAACAAAAACTAGGTCTTGGTGTAAAACAAAGGAAGACAAAAAACGGAAAAGGCCGTCGAGTGAAGAAAACTGGCAAGAAAAATTAGCTGATGAGCTTCATAAACCGATAAAGCGTAACTTCACCCGGCGGCGGGTAATTGTAAACCATATTGACGAGACATGGTGTTCAGATATCGTTGAGATGCAAAAATTCAGTCGATGGAATAAGGGTTATAGATATCTTCTCATGGTACTCGATGTGTTTAGTAAATACGGTTGGATCGTCCCATTAAAAGATAAAAAGGGTGAAACCGTTATGAATGCTTTTAAAACGATCCTTAAAGAAGGCAGAAAACCACAATATCTTTGGACAGACAAAGGCAAGGAGTATTACAACAAACATGTTAAGGAACTACTTGATAAGAATAAAATAACCTTGTACTCAACTGAGAATGAGGAAAAGTCGTCAGTTTGTGAAAGATGGAACCGTACAATCAAAACCAAAATGTGGAAACAGTTTACTGTTCAAGGTAATACACAGTATCTTGAAATGTTACCTAAATTAGTGAAACAGTATAACAACACAAGACATTCAAGCATAAAGATGACGCCTACAGAAGCAAGTAAAAGGAAGAATCAAGGAACTGTTTACTTTAATCTGTATGGTGATATGGAAACATCAAAACAGAAACCGAAATTTCAAGTTGGTGATAAGGTTAGAATAAGTAAGTATAAACGAAATGTGTTTGATAAGGGCTATACCCCAAATTGGTCTGAGGAAATTTTCACAGTTGATGAAATACAACATACGAATCCAATCACATACAAACTGAAGGATCTCAGAGATGAAGACATTGAAGGGAGTTTTTATGAACCTGAATTACTGAAAGCTGAACAAAAGGTATTCAGAATTGATAAAGTTATTCGGAGGGATTATAAGAAGAAACAGGCTCTTGTTAAATGGAAGGGATACAGTGATGAATTTAACAGTTGGGTTCAAATGAAGGATTTAAAAACAATATAATATATACATATATATAGATGGATACAGGAAATCAGCAGTGGTTATGTGAATTTTGTAATAAGAATTATAGTTTGAATAGAAAAGACAAACATCTTCTGACTAAAGTTCATAAAAAGAATAAAGAACGTTCAGATCGTGAGGAGGAACTTGAAGAATATATGATACGTCGAGATATACTATTGTCGGAAAATATTGCAGATATGGATTTTGAGGAGTTCTTGAAAAAACGTGTACTTGTTGATAAACAACTTAAAAAAGAATTTGGTCGAAATTACAAAGTTCCTGAATGAATTTAAACGCACAAGCCAAAGTGATTTAAAAATAAACATATAGTATTATATATGGATAAAAACAAAAGAGGAAGACCAAAAGTATATTTTACTGAAGAAGACAGAAAGGAAGCAATAAAAAAAAGTAAAACAAAGTACATGCTGAATAAAGAATGGTATTGTGACGTTTGCAAAAATGGAATAAATTATACTCTTGCAGGTAAATGGTGTCATTTAAATAAACAAATCCATAAGAAAAATGCTAAAAAATGATACAGTTCAAAGGATTCGTGTTCGGATCATTTGAATTATTGACCAAATTTAAACGCATCAAAAATGGCTTAAGGAAATAACAATACTATAGTATAACAATGAAATCAGAAATAAAATCTAACGATAAATATATGGATAAAGCTAGTTTGAAGAAACTCAGCAAATCGCAACTCATCAAATTGCTTATGAAGCAAGATAATAACACGCCCATTTTACAAAAAAGACCAGTACCTGCGCCTCGTAAGAGTGTCAAAGAGATGGTCAAACGGTACGAAGAAAACATTATTCTTCCACCAATGCAGTTCAGGGATAATTACAAACCAATCGCAAAACAAAGAACTGTTAAAAGAAAACCGGTTCCTACACCTAGAACCGTAATTAAACAAATCGACAAAGCTTTAAACGGTTTTGTAAAATCTTATGAAATCGATCTAAGAAATGATAAAGATCCTCTTATTCAAATGCAAAATACACGAAAAGGTGTAGAACGTCAATTATCTATTTTATTGAATGAAATGAAAGGCTTGAAATACGTTGAAACATTGAAAGTCACTTTCGAAAAAATATCATCTGATGTAATAATTGAAAAGTCAGCATATTTCAATAGCGCAAGTCAAACAATAATCAACCAAGTGGGAATCAGTGAATCATTAAAAATTTCTTCAGAAAACATCATAAACAAAATAGCTCAATGGATATCAGAAGGATCGGGATGGACTGTAAAAGAAATTAATGACCATTACCTAAACATTGCTAAATATGAGCCTATGAAGGGATCCTCATATATCCAACTTCCTGAAGAACTGCGAAACAGTGCTAAAGGTTTAATAAACATGAAAAATAAGGATAATGAATGCTTCCGATGGTGTCATATTAGACATATAAATCCACAAGAAAAATATCCTCAAAGAATAAAAAAGGTTGACAAACAATACATTGAAAAATTAAATTACTCCGGTATTGAATTCCCAGTTTGTATCAAACATTACAACAAAATTGAGAAGCAAAACAGCATAAATATAAATGTATTCGGCTATGAAAACAAACAACCTTACCCCATCTATATTTCAAAAGAAAAGAATGAAGATCATATGGAACTACTTTTAATAACTGAAAATGAGAACAATCATTATGTTCTTATAAAAGATTTCAACAAATTCATGTATAACCAAACAAAACATGAACATAGAAAACACTTTTGTATGCACTGTCTGCAATGTTTTAGTTCTGACAGGGTATTGATCAATCATAAAGATATTTGCATACAAGTTAATGGCACTCAAGCAATTAAAATGCCAACTAAAGATAACAATATATTAAAATTCAACAACTTTCATAAACAGCAACCTGTACCATTTGTTATTTATGCTGATTTCGAGGCTATCACAGAGAAAATTCATGGATGTCAACAAGAAGGTAAGAAATCATATACTGAGGCTTACCAAAAACATACCGACTGTGGATATGGATATAAGGTTGTCTGCTGTTATGACGACAAATATACCAAACCAATACAACTATATAGAGGTGAAAATGCTGTTTACAAATTCATGGAGAACATGTTAGAAGAAGTAAAATGGTGTAAAAAAGTAATGAAAAAAACATTTTAATAAACCATTGAAAATGACAAAAGAGAATGAAGATGAATTCAAAAAAGCAACAACATGCCACATCTGTGATAAAAAATATACTGAAAAAGACATTAGAGTGAGAGATCATTGCCATATTACAGGCAAATACAGAGGCTCAGCACACCAAGACTGTAATTTGAAACTAAAAATAAAGCCTGAAGAAATAAAAATTCCTGTTATATTCCATAATTTGAGGGGTTATGACAGCCATTTCATAATGCAAAAATTAGGTCAAATAGTCAAAAAGCACACATACAAAAATAATAAAGGAGAGGATAAACAAATGAATATCAATGCTATTCCAAATAATATGGAAAAGTATATGGCTTTTATGCTTGGTAATCATCTTACCTTTATTGACAGTTTCCAATTCATGAGCTCAAGTTTGGATAAATTAGTTAGCAACTTACCAGCAGAAGCTCTAAAGTATACTAGCGAACGGTTTAAAAAAGAAAAATTAAGTCTTATGACCCGTAAGGGAGTTTATCCTTATGATTATATGGATAGTTTCGATAAATTCAACAAAACAGAATTACCAACTAAAGAAGAATTTTACAGCATATTGATTGATGAACATATTTCAGATGAAGATTATACCCATGCTCAAAATGTTTGGAATACATTTAAATTGCAGACAATGGGTGAATACCATAATTTATATCTCAAGTCTGATATCCTTTTATTAGCTGATGTGTTTGAAAATTTCCGTAGAACATGTATTCAGTATTATAAATTAGACCCATGTCACTATTTTACATCACCTGGTTTGTCTTGGGATGCTATGTTGAAGATGACTAATATTCAATTAGAACTAATGACAGACATAGATATGTTCCAATTCGTTGAAAAAGCTTTGAGAGGTGGTGTATCTTATATTAGCCATCGATATTCAAAAGCGAACAATAAGTACATGAGTAAATATGATGAGAATATGCCGTCAAAATACATTATGTACCTTGATGCTAATAATTTATACGGTTGGGCTATGTCACAGTATCTTCCAACAGGTAATTTCAGATGGATGACAGAAAAGCAAATTAGCAAACTAAATGTAGCCAGATATAATGAAAATAGTGAAAAGGGGTTAATACTAGAAGTTGATCTAGAATATCCCAAAGAGTTGCATGACCTTCATAATGACTATCCATTAGCTCCTGAGAAGGTTTGTGTTAAAAAAGATATGCTGTCTGATTATTGTAAAAAGATAGCTACAAAGTATAATATATCAACAGGACTAGTACATAAACTAATCCCAACATTATCAAATAAAGAAAAATATGTTCTGCATTACAGAAACTTGCAGATGTATATTGATCTTGGATTAAAATTGAAAAAGATCCATAGAGTATTAGAATTTGATCAGTCACCATGGTTGAAGCGATATATTGATTTCAACACACAAAAACGATCGCAAGCAAAAAATGCATTCGAAAAAGATTTCTTCAAACTTATGAATAACTCAGTATTTGGTAAAACAATGGAAAACATCAGAAAACGTGTTGATGTACGTCTTATCACAGATGGTAAAAAACTATTGAAAATGTCTTCTAAACCTACTTTTGTATGTAGTAAAATATTCAATGAAAATCTGGTAGCAGTTCACAAGATCAAAGAAGTACTAACTCTTAATCGGCCGGCTTATGTGGGTATGTGTATTCTTGATCTGAGCAAAACATTGATGTATGATTTTCATTACAATTACATAAAAAAGAAGTATGGAGACAAAGCTAAGTTATTATTTACTGATACAGACTCATTAACTTATGAAATTGAGACTGAAGATGTTTACCAAGACTTTTGGAATAATAAAGATAAATTCGACAATAGTGACTATCCAGAAAGTTCCCAGTATTTCAGCAAAGCAAACAAAAAAGTAATTGGAAAATTTAAAGATGAAGCAGCAGGAATGCCAATAAAAGAATTTATCGGATTACGATCAAAAATGTATAGTTATAAAAAAGAAGACAATAAAGTAGAAAAAACAGCAAAAGGAATCAAAAAGAATATAATAAAAGGAAATATCAAACATGAAGATTATAAAAAAGTATTATTCAAAAATGAGCAAATGCAACATAGAATGAAAACAATAAGAAGCGAAAGACATCAACTCGGAAGTTATGAAATCAACAAAATATCACTCAGCTGTTTCGACGATAAACGATATATAGCAAACGATGGAATCAACAGTTTCTCTTACGGACATTATGCAATCTGAAGATGTGACGTCACGCCACAGCTGTGGCGTTTTATGGTTGACCGAGATCATACGATAGTCTCATGTCATTGACACAATAGCTATTAGTAATGACGTCACGCCACAGCTGTGGCGTTTTGTGGCTTGATATTATTTAAACCCATTGACACAATAGCTATCAGTAATGACGTCACGCCACAGCTGTGGCGGTCTCCATACAAGTTCCGCAAACACAGTCTGCTTTTTTGTTCACTACAAACTTTACTGACAAACTTTACTGACAAACTTTACCGACAAACTTTACCGACAAACTTTACTGACAAACTTTACTGACAAACTTTACTGACAAACTTTACTGACAAACTTTACTGACAAACTTTACTGACAAACTTTACTGACAAACTTTACTTCAAATACAAGTTCATCTGATATTACATGACAATCTGATGACTCATCGGGGAAGTCCCTGTAGTTTTCAAGACAAAAAAAAACTGTCTAACGCGTTAGAAAAACAATTGAAAAAACTTAATGACTCATTTCCTCGGGAAAGTCCCTGTGGTTTTAAGACTTCCTGCAGTGCGACGTCACGTGATGGAGAAAGCGTTCGATACTGCATGAAATAAAAACATATAGTATCCATGTAATAAAATACATATAGTTATCCATAAAATGGAACCAGCATCGCAAAAAGAAACTTCCCCTCTTGATCGCTAAAGCGATCAATTCACTGCCTCACAAAAGCTCCGCTTTTGTTCCCCAATGCTTAATATGGAACCAATATAGTTAAAAAATAATGTGGAACCAATATAGTTAAAAAATAATGTGGAACCAATATAGTTAAAAAATAATGTGGAACCAATATAGTTAAAAAATAATGTGGAACCAAAAAAAATGGATCTTGTATATAGTTATCCATCACATGACTCCATCACATAATAAGGCGCCCATCGCTCTTCATAGCTCTTCGAGCTATTCGAGCTCTTCCCACCTAAGGCGCCTTTGCAATAACGACCCCCCCATCCCCGTGCGTCGTCTTTGAATGGATTGCTACGCAATCATTCAAATACTTAGCATGCCGGGGGGTCTATTGCCGTGATGGAGTCATGTGATGAGAGCCTTGTGGTGGGAACTATGTGGTGGGAACCAATATGCCTATTGTGCCCTACGATATCAAATCTCTTCGAGATTAGATATCTACCCACAATAGGCCGCAAAGGAGTCTCGCTCGCCAGGACTTCGTCCTGACGACTTCCCGAGCCTGCTCGACTCCTTCCCATTAGATGATTCCCATCAGATGGATAGTAGTTATAGAGTTGGCGTTGTTCAAGATCAGTTTTGAAAAAACTGATCTCGAACCGCCAACTCTATAACTACTATTGCACTTAACTTAGTAAAATGCAACCATTGGCTAAACAAAATAATTTGCATGGTATTTTCTCTTGTCATTCTTTAACAAATACATCAATGTTGTTTCCCTTTTAGGAATCAGAGGTACAAGTGATGTTTCAGCCCACAGAAGCAAATATACAAGTGGAAAGGTGAATTCGTTATTATGAAAAATAGTCTGTTATAGTCATTTGTTGATATGTGGACAGATTGCTGGCAGCTTGAATACATTTTTATCACAACAAACAGAGTTAAAAATTAAAGAGTAAGGAAAGAGGTGGCAAGCATGAAGTACAGTCTTGTAGAAATTACCTGTCTTTTGTTTGTCACCAGCATGTGATTACATGCAGAAGTCAAATCCATGATCTTCTTTACACCAGTTGGATGATCTAACCACTGAGCTACAGAGAAACCTGTGATAAGCTAAGCCATTTGCATTAGATTTAGATGCGAAAAAATTCTTGCATAATGCTATGATGAATATATTCTAGCTTGACATGAGTCACCCTTAAACTCAGTGATTGTCTATCATGTCGTGATGAAAAAGTCAGAATTGGATTCAACTCTGAATCGACTGGGACGGTCTCAAACAACGTTTCTAATCATCGTCTCATCTCTTTATCTAGACACACCTGTGCACTCACATCAGTCAAATCAAGATCTTTTCCTATGTAAAGAACTGAAATCTTTCTTTACTAGGGGGGCTAGTAGTTATGCTTCCTCAGAACTTTTCTCCTCCAGTGGAAGAGGGTGAGGGGGGGGGGGGAGAAAAGCATGTGTTAAAAATTTTTCTACACCCCTCACTTGTTCTTTTTCAGCTTGGTAGTTCTTGCAGTTCCTAATGGTCCAACATATGAACTGGTAGTGAAGGGATCAGCTATACCCAAAGAAGATGACAAGTAAGACACTAATATTTCTCATGTACTGGTCGGCAGCCCGTACAAATCGAGAATAATTCATGGAAAGTGTGTGTTTGTGTGCAAATTTCTGTCACATGTTGAGTGGTATCAAAAAGCCAGTGGGGACTTAGATCTTCATTCATCTGCACAAACAAGTGCAAACCACAAGCAGGAGTTAAGAATGAGCTCAAACCGCAAGCAGGAAATAGCAGTGAGTGTAAAGCTTGGGTAGTCAGGATGAGCCAATGAAAACAAAGGCAGATTGAGATGGATTTGTTTATCTTTCATGGAATAAAAGTTCTGTTTTGACCAAAGCCAATCATGTAACAGAAACAGTCAAATTCCCTAGGTTATAAGATCAGATTTTACATTTAGTTTGGATTGACAATGCAGGTAGGTTTCATTGAACAAATTAAGATACTAGTGCTGTCTTTTTTAGGTTTACATTGTTGAGCAGCAAGCCTGTTCTCTGCTGGAGTGGAGTGGCCCTTGGCTGGTCTCAGTGAGTACTTACAGTTCACGTAGAACTGTCATTGTATTTGTGGTTTTTACAACGAATAACGAATTTAATGGACTTTGTTAAATAAAGGTAAGATGGCAGATTGATTGGGGAGCGATAATCACAATGATTACTGATTGAATGCAGCTCCTTCCATACTGCATTGAGTTGAGCTTCAAAATACCGAACGAGAGGAGGTCATTGACAATGGCCAACCAAAATCTGCCCTTGTCCAACAAAATCCGAGCTGCGTCATTCACCAATGATGCCATTTAGGGGATAAATAAACATGTACCTTGAGCATGAAATGGACACTAAGCCAGACATGTTCTTTCAGGAAAAATTGAATTGTTTTAGCCTAAAAAAATGAACTTCAGGTTACGTTGTTTTAGAAAGACATGGGGTGCCTTACATTCAACTGAAAAACAGAAATTTTAGTTGAAGATCAAAATTAATGACTTAGTAAGTAATTTTTTTAGAAATGGCATGCAGAATTTTCCAGAAACCTGTACGTCAAGCTAGTCCTCTTTTCCTGTTTGGAGCAAGACATTTCTCCCCTTTCCAATCTCTTGTTAAGGTCAGTTGCATTGAATTGTGACTAGTAATCACCACCTGTTTCAGTTAGTATGCTAATTTTGGAAAGCTCTGACCATTTCTCAGTTGTTATTCCAACTGGCTTTGGATGCAAATGGTAGGCACCAAGGTAAACGCATTTACTTAAATTACTTTTTTCTTGTACTTATTTTTCATGCATGAATCACCTTTTGACAGGCAACAGAAGGTTGTTTTGAAAACAAGCTCAACTTCACCTGTAAAACTTCAGCTTCTGATTGAGGGAAATCACTCCGACTTTCAGGTTTGTGTGACTGGATTAAATTTTGTTAGGAGCAAGTCTTTACAAATGAAACTTTCATTCAGCTACTTGGGGGTTTGCAAAGTACTCTAAATGTTCTGTTTACTAATGGTAAAATAGCAGACAAGCCAAGGAGGGTCACACGGCCAGAGCTTAACCTGGTTTCTGTAGCATGAAGCAACTGCGAGTATTGCTACTCCCCCCTGAATGGGATGCTAGTCCAACGCAGGGTTACCCCCAGCGGTATGCTGCCGGTACCCATTTTATACACCTGGGTGGAGAGAGACAATGTGAGGCAAAGTTTCTTGTCTAAGGAAACAACACGATAGCAGGGCTGGGCCTTGAACCACCGACCTTTGGATCTGAAGTCCAACGCGCTAACCACTACACCACCGCGCCCCATGTGTTTACTAATAAGTATCACAATATGACAGTGCTTCTAGACTTAAGTAGCATGGCCAAACAGGAAAGGTTTTGGCTTGAGGTAGGGATCCACGATCTCTACTACATATTTGTTTATATTTGAGCCAACAATATAGCAAGCCTAGAATCTCTCCACTCTGGAACATGATTTTAGCACTGTACTTCCTCTCCTCAAACTGAATTGTGGTTGTTTTGCATATGAATGTGTTCACTGTTTCTAATATGCCAGATTCAACCAACATTCAGTTCACATGGTGGTAGTCCAGAACATCATCAAGCAACACTTGAACCTAAGGTGTGTTGATCTCCATAATTTAATTTGTCAGGAAAAGGTGTGAAATTTAAGTTTATTATATGCCATAGACTTTGCAGGGCAGAGGTTCTCCACCCACTGCGAATCCTTTTGTCTGTTGATTTGTGAACTGCTGCTTTTTGAGAGATTTCATTGTGGATGTTTGGTAGGAGTTGGAGAGTACCCTAGTTCTCTTACAAATGCCATTAGTTATCTCTGATAAAAACAGGTCATAAGGAATACATTTTACTGTTCACATCCAAACACTACTCAGCATGTGCACTAGTTCTGTAAAATACTAGCAAAGCCTGACAATCTTATTTCAAATGAAAACTTGCAGCCATTTGGCTTTTTTAAGTAACCGCATCTGTTTTAAAGTCTGTAAAATGACACATGTCAACAAGGGCCGTAATCTGTATCACCTTTTATGGCTAAGTATGCTAACATGCCTCAAGAGGGTGAACTTTCCTCTTGCTGGGATAAAATACTAACAAAGCAACAGGTTTTTGACAGTAAGTTATGAAGACCAAGGCAACAGGTGTCTTAAAACTTAAAACTTTACGCTGTATGTAATGCTGTTAAAGGTGATCCAGATCATTTGTTGAATAAAATAAAGACTCAAGAGGACAAAAAATAAAAAGGCTTGTACCAAGCTGCTCAGCTGGTAATAAACAGAAAATAACATTGTAACATTGAATTCACAGAAAGAGCTTCCAGTTCATGTTAGTTTCACTCCTTCGTCCATGGGCCTTATCTCCAGTTCACTCGTAATCAAGTCCCTGGCAGGAAAAACAAACTCAAAGGTGATATATTGACCTTATTTTTGTAGTAACATAGGGATGGCAAGATACTACGTTCAAGACTTCTTCAGGAGAGTTTTACCTAATGGTGCAATGACAGATATGCTAACACTTAAAAATCCAAGAGAATTCTATTTTTAGATTTCTGACACTAGAGACTTATTTCAAGCAATCTTTTTGAAAACTGTTTGACTAGAACACATCAAGTTCTGCGAATATCTCAGCACCAGATCTTATGTGGCTTCCACCTCATCTCTTATTAGATACCACTTTATGGCTGTGGAGGGACAAGTCAGCTGGTATTGGTGGATATAAGGCAGCTCAGTGAGGGATATGTCATCAATATTGGAGAGGTATTGTAATCATTGGCTAATAACTAATAACTCATAGTAACTATAGAACTTCTTGCATGACAACTCTATTATGAACTGTAAACAAAATGCTGTTTGACTCTGTTAATATTAATAGTAGTGTAACTGCTGATAATGTTTTAATTACACTTTATCAGGTCTCTGTATATGCTGTTATGTTTAGGCTGTTACAGTGTTCCAGATAAATTTTAAGGCAGGGAGGAATTTTAAGGGTTGGTGGAAGAAGGTTTTGCCAAAACATCTGATAATTCATTCTGCTGAGTCAGGTAATCAGCTTTTTTGAGTTTGCAATTGACCTTAAACACTTTTGAAGCTATGTTGGAACACTGCGGGTGTTATTATTGGAACTATGAATACCTTTATCTCCTAACTTTTTTAAAAAAAGTTGTGCTGTGTTGGTTGTCATCTAAGGTTGTCTTCAGTGATCCATTTCTTGTCATACCTGTGATGAATTGATGCACATATCACTCTTTCTTCATGTCAGGTTTCTCTTGGGAAAAAGAATGCAGCCAAAGTTGTTGTGAGAAATTCTGGCACAAGGGCAGCTTTTGTCAAGGCCGTGTGTTACTCAGGTACATTTTATCTTGTTATTCATACACCAGGTAATAAAGCAATATGAATTCATAGTATTTAGAGAATATTATACCCACTCTGATGCAGTTCATTGTTTTCTTATGAAAATCAGGCTATTATTATTTCAGCCTTACTGCAATGGCAGCATTTAAATAAGAGAGGAAAGTGAGGTCAACTCTGATACTTGAAGTAAACTGATGCCATTGTAAAGGTGGTTTAACATTTGTGGAGGTTTGATTATTGACACAAATTTGTCTTAACTAAAGAGAACTTTTTCATTCTTGACTGTGTAGTATAGTTACTCTTTATTGTTTTGTATGGTGGTAGCCCTGGCAGCACAACACGTCCGATTTCTTAAATGAGGTTTAAATATTTTTTCTAGATATTCATTCGCTTCAACAATATCCTTCTACTCACATGAATGTCCATCCAAACAGTTTCATCCTCACTGAAAGAACATCAAAGGTTGGTGTCTCAATTAATTTAGTAATTTTGCACATGAAGAATTAAATGGTTTTGCTTGTGACTTTGCACATAGCTCAGGAGTTTCTTACTTCTTACTTCCGTTAGCTGAATTAATAAGTACAAAGTCAGTTTTACACCCATCTGTCACACACATGGTATTGTTTTCCTTTTCAGACCCTGTTGATTGAGTTTCAGCCTCTGGAGAAAGATGCCATCAAATGTCGCACTTCTGTTAATTCTGTAGCTGCTGTTGCTTTTTACACTGGAGATGAGTTCTTGAGGAGGCAATACAAAAGGTGAGGCCTCAGTAACAGCTTTATTAATAACATTATTCAGTGATAATTGAGAATTACTCTTAACCTTAGCTGCGGTACTAGGCTCACAAAGAAAACAATCATGACAGATATTGTGATGAAATAGTTTGCACTCATTGAGCATTTATTTGCCAGGAATCTTCAAAGACATCCTCAGCAGCTTTCATCAGAAGTGAGGGAGAATAGCCCTCTTGCAGGAGTTGACTTCACCATTCCTTTCCAAGATGAGGACAAACTCATAGAAGGTATTAATTTTACAATAGATGTGGTTGGGAATGGGTGAGAGGGCTGAAGAGGAGGGAGGGGGTGAGACGGCTTTAGAGGAGGGAGGGGGTGTGCAGTGAACACGAAACTACCTGCATGAAGATGTATCCATGGCACCTACTCCAACACCTGTTGCTCTAAGAAAGCATGCATGCTTACCTTCAAGGGGGTTTGGAGAGGGAGCAACTATCCTTAAAGATCTGCAATCACTCGACACAGTAGTGATCTGAAGAAGTGGTCTCTTTTTCTTCACATTTAAATCTTCTATCAATTACTATTTACTAATATTTACTAATTTGTGCAACCATGTGTCATAACTGACAGTGTTACGTATTCTACAATGTATTTTGTTCTGTGTTTCTGTGTCGAATATTCTGATAATTATCAATTGTAAATCTATAAAATAATTGTAATTCGTAAATCGTAGCCAACTACAGTTGTTTGTACCTTAGTTCTGTATTGTAGCAAAGTTGTTAATATTCTAATAATTATGAATTGTAAATACATAAATCATAACCAGCAACTGTCATGTGTACATAACTTCTATCCTGTAATCATGTTGTTAATGTAAGACAGTGTGACTTGCAAGCATAAAAAAGTAGTGATCTGAACACAAAAAAATCACTAGCAATGGCTAGAGTGACCAGAGCAAAGGCCATGAGGACACCTTGTGCACAACAGGGGTAGATAACTGCTGGCCATGGTCAGCAAGTGTATTGAGTTAAGCTTTGCATAAATTGCAGTTCTGAACAATAAAGTAACTACAGACTGTTAAGTTAAAATGTTAACCAGGTTTTTTTTTAAGTTGAGATCAGGCTTTTAGGAGCTCTAATTGTAAATGATTACTGTGGAGCCATAGGCAATATTGTTTCCTGCAGTCTGTGTTGCAGTCACTGGGATGCTTTGCAGTCAAATTATGTTGTTAATGGTGACTTGAAATAACAATGTATTCTGGCCTAGAGCTGTAGGTTACTGGAACTAGTATCAGCCAGCAGTGAGAATAATAGCTTTGGGAAATGCACAGGTGCTCGTGAAAACCAAAGAATTTGACAAATGAACCATCTACAGGATAAATTATATATGTGTTCTTAACAGAGGATATCATTAGAATGATGCAATCATCCTGTTTTGGGGTGAGTGTGATTGTTCACTAAAGACTGCTATTCTTTTTCATTTTCTAGATGTGAAGTACCCCAAGGTAGCCAACTGGGCTTCATTTTTCCAAGGCTGTGTATCGAGGGTGCTGTTGACGTTAGTGGGTTCCCCACCCAGTAAACATGACCCTAACAGTTCAGTGGACACTGTACCTGTCTCTGACAAACCAATGGCAAAACCTCTGCTGCATAGTTCAGTTACTAATGGTGAGTATATCTGATGTGTGTTGAACAAGTTAGTGCAGTGTTAATTAGGTTTTTAAGCAAGATATGAAGAGAAGTCAACCCTGTATGTGTGTTGTGGTACTGAGTACTGTCTTTACTCAGATATCACAAATTGATAACGGAACATTTTTGTTAAAACCACCATGTTGTAAGTGTGGGTTTGCCTTGTTACCTTTGTCAAGGCACTTGTCACAGTCTTACAAAGGCACTTGTCACAGATTTTGCTTCAATCACTGCAGTTAACTGTGGTTATTCAACAGGTGCTCCTGAGGAGAAAAACTGGGAAGTCATTCCTGACTATCTCACTTTGACACCTTGTAATTCAAGTAAGTTCACTTGAGGATTTTCTCTCCTCAAAAACATACATTTCTTGGTGACACTGTTTTTTCAACTTAAAGCTTGGTTGTCTTAAATTTACAGACATTTTTCTTTTACCAAACTAAAAGTAGTGATTTCATAAAATGACACTTCTTTTTCCCTTTCAATTAAATAAATGAACATAGCAGAGCACAAACATCAGGCTAAACATTTTATTAGTTTGTCGCAGCCCGGTCTATTAAAAACTTAGAATTTCTACTTGTTGTACTCAATAATTTGTATTGCTACAATCTTTATTACAGAGGATGACAAAAGTGGCAAAGGTTCTGATCATCTTAGAATAGTGAACTTTTCACAGCATTCTATGGGGTGAGTTTTGATGAAATATTTCAATGTATTATCTTTGAGTCTTGCAATTTTTGGCTGATGTACTGGAACATCATCTAAAAACAAATCCCTTTTGTGACATTACAGGATTGGTACGGGCCATGGAAAACCAGGAAAATCATAGAATTATTACATTTTCCAGGCCTGGAAAGTCGTGAAAATTAAGTGTTTGTCATGGAAAGCCATGGAAAATGAAGTTCATTTTACAGTTTAAAATAATCAGCAGTAGCATTTTTTAATTAATGAAAAAGCAAGAAGAGAATTCAAAATAATGGGTCACAAAATGGATCTAGTTCACAGTTTTTGAAAACGAAAGGCCAAATTTAGGTCATGGAAAATGTTAAAAGGTTGTTGAAAAGGTCCTGGAAAATCCTGCAAAATTTTTAAAATTGTAAAAGGTACAACCCTGCAGTAGACCAGGACTAAACAGGCTTCTGTCTCCTTATAAATCATAATTTGTGTAATATTGGCTTCTCAAAGTAATGTAGACATTAGAATAACGTTAAAGTTAAGATTGATTCAGAAGTGGTATTGTCGTTCAAATGGTGATTCCTTCTCTGATCAGAGTGATTTGTCATTCTTAACTAACAGCGAACATGATTTGGGGTATCTTGGTTGTCATTTGAAGGGTGATTTTTAGTTTACAGGTTTTCAGGATTGACATGCAGAGTAATGCTATTTAATTTTATCGATGAAGCAAACCAATAATAACTATAATATGATTACATCAAACTCTGAGTTTTCTGTGTGACAAATTTTGTAGATTTGAGTTTACATGGCCAGCACATTCTATTGTTATCACTCCTGAAAGAGGAGAAATTCCACCAAGGTAATTTTTGAACAATTTATGTGCTACATGATGAAGTGCAACTTTTGTAGATATTATGTAACAATGCTGTGAGCAGATTTCTTTCAACAAATACTGAGGATGACTGCAATTCTTTTTTTCACATATGTATGTCATCGGCCCCTGATTCTCCACTCAGAAATATGTTAATTTGTACGGTTTATGGTGATCATTAGTAATTTATCTTCTATTGTGACAATCATGTTATGGTTGTTATACACTGTTAGCTGCGTAAGACCATTTTTTGCTTAACATAGAAGAAACATCATTTTTCGATTGTTTTTCTTTTTGCAGTATAGTAGTAAAGGTGAAGAGTGCTTGAAGGTGGCCGTTGAAAAACCCCGGAATGGACCAGATCGGATCGGACCGGACTCAAAAAACCTGAATCAGCTCGCATTCTATTTAGGAAACTCATATCCACTCATTGAAAGTAAGCACATTTCAAATTCCCATTAAAAATGGTCAAGTGGAATCCTGGATCAAGATGACGAAGACAGATCAAGAAAGTGATTGCCATTGCACTGTTTTTGCTTTTTCGTCTCCATTCTGTTGTGAAGCCTTTTTGCTTATTGTTATGGTTTACACTCTGTAAACTACTTCATGAAAAGAATATTTTTTTTTAGAGGGAGAGATCTAAGCAGCATTATGTAGGGGTAAGGTACTGATAGCGTGTGCCAAAGCATGTACAGTTAAGTTAGTACCGAATTGAGCATAAAGTGACAGTCAGTCTGATCCGATCCGATCCGATCCTGCCCGGTCTGATCCTGGTTTTGTCAATGGCCCTAAAAGGTCTATTCACATTGATTTTAACAAATGATCGCTGGAAATTGAATCAACCTAATCTGATATCATGGTCTGCTACATACATGTACCTGTGACAGAAATAAGTGAATGATCAAGTGAACTAGATGAAATAGGTGGCTGTTTGAGTTCAAACAGATGTCTGTACCCTGTGGGCAGCCACCTTCTAATGAAACCACTGCTTTTGACCTCTGCTATGTCTTTTCAGGAGTCAGGCCAAGATTCTGGTTAGTGCGAAGCCTCTTCCCTCTAACTCATATACACACCTTCCCTGGGCTGGTACCATCTACTTAAAATGTGATGGCATACAACAGGTATATGATTTTGTTGGTTAGGAAACTGTTGATTAGGAAGTTATGTATGAATTTATAAATAAAATTTTTAATTTAAGAACCACTACAGATAGTAGTGGTTCTTAATGGCCGTGCTGGGTTTGACAAACACAGATTTTTCTTTTAAATGGAAGACAGGTGCATGGGACATCCTGGGAGTTGCATTGTGGCCGGCCAGCCCCTAGATAGAATACTGTCCCCTTGGCTGGCAACTTCCTGCAACCCAGCCATGAGCCCCATTCCAGGTACCCATAACACTGATTGATTCAGTGGAAGGAAGGAAAAAAAAGGAGGAGGGGGGGGGGGGGGTGGGAGCAGAAAAGCTCTGTTACCAAACTGCTAACACACCAAAACACTCAAAAACAAAAACACCACACCACAATGTAGTGGTGGATGGATGGATGTATATGGAAAACTTTTTATCCACTTTTTAAATGAGACCTTTTTTACAAGCAATTTTTTCTTCTTAAAGGTCATGCACAATATTACTGTTAATCTTTAAGTACAGTGTTTCTGAGACTGCGCTTGCAAGTGGGACTGCAAACCACTTGACGAGAGACCGTCAAGCTCTTGGTTAACTGCATATGAAACTGAGACCTTTTATAAAATTGACAGTAAATGTGTAAAGGTGTATCAGGTGTTACCATATTATTATGCATAGGTTTGTCTCCTCCCCCACCCTTACTCATACTGAGTAAGATTGCTAACAATTTGTATGTCACTGTTTTTAGTCCATCAGAGTACAAATCAGAGAGGAGCAGGTCCTGGAGAGTTCTCCGTTACAGTCTGGAGTATTAAATTTCCAATCCTTACCCACTGCACCATCAGGAGGAACACCGCTTCCTTCAAATCACTTACCTTCTTTGAGGATCAAAAACAAGGATGTTATGTTTGAAAGCACAGTGATTGGAACAGTGACAAGTGAGTTAGATGTTTTTAGCCACTAAATTAGCCTCTTAACAGAAAGAAATATGTGTTTATTACCTTTTAGTTGACAGGTATGTTGTTTTTATGATCAGTAACTTAAAAATTTGGTCAGGCAAATAAAATTTATCTATGACTGATTTAATTTGTAGGTGAATAAAAACTACTTTGAGTACAATACTTTGTGTGACCAAAATGGTAACTTGGTTGGAAATATGTTCTTTAAACAAATTAACAAATGGTAAATGCTCAGCATACATGGATGCAACAACAACAACAATTTTTATTACAACAACACCTGGTTACATTACAAATTTCTGGTTTCACCCACAAATTAGCTTGGGCTATTTGAGGCAGGTGGAAACTATAATAACAAAAATAACTATAACTAAAACTATAAATTTGGATGCTTCACTAGAGGTTGTTAAATATGAAAGAAGCATAAGAGTTGCTAAAGGCAATAATATTTGCATGTGTCGTACAGTGAACAACGTTTATCATATGTCTTGTGCAAGTACCAGTCTTTTTAAAATTTTCTGATTTGTTCACTCATGCCCCATTGTGTCACACAAGTGCTTAGTAAAACATAACTGAGTTTGATGAGTGTTCTTAGTTACTTTTGCATTCATTACTTTTCAGCGTCAGAGATTTCTCTCACCAATACAGCACCTTCTGATATGAGCTGGACACTGTCCTCTGTAGCACCAGCTTATGTTAAGGTTTGCATTGTGACATTTTATGGCCTTAATAGCGACCTTTAGATCAGTCTACGAGTGACTGGAATAACAGATACATGTTGTTTCAGGTTGATGACACGGGAAACATTTGCAGGACAACGTATAATGCATTTAGTGTTCTCAAACATTCAGGATCAGTACAAGCTCGAGGAACAGCGCAGGTAGGTTATCCATTTCCTGTTGATGAAAAACGCCACTCATGCAAGAAATAAATCCAAACAAGTGTGGAGAACCTTTGTTTCATTGTTTATTAGAGGACCATTTTAAAAAAAGTATGGCATGGAAACTTTGCCTATTTTGTTTTTCTGGGTCAACACTTAAAATGATTTATTGCATAATATAATATACCCATAAGACTGTTTCAACATTGTGAGCATTCATCTATAACTCAGTAGTCAGAACATTTGTGTTCTTCATTCTGGCTCAGATTTTGGAGGGGTGACATTTTGCAAAACCAGTAACTTTTCATGAATTTGTCAAAAAATTCTTTGTAAATAAGTCTTCTAATAAATACATGGTTGTACTTAGCGAGCTAGCTTCTTTTTTCAATACATCAAATTTTCAAGATTTAAGAAAATCCTGAAAAATGAAAAACATTTGTTGTTGCAAAAATTTCCTGTACTCTAAGAACTCTTACATTGGAGTCATTTGGGTTTTATTGACCTTCCCATAATGGGAATGCTATTTTATCAGAACGCTATGTAATAATAAGATTTTCGATTCAAATACCTGTTAACAAAAACCATTGTTTATTTCTATTTTAGATAACAGTCAAGTTTCAGCCTCGGGATGTCGGTGAATATGAACAATCTTGGGATCTTATGGTAATAAGTCATTCATGCAAACTTTCCTTTTCTGTTGGAAACTTTAGATGAGGAAAACATTTTTTTCTTTACTTTTTTTCAGACCTCATCCAGTGCCAGTAAATCAAAACAGAAAATTTTCCTTCATGGCCGGGTAAGAGATAACTTACTTGTAAAATGTATGAATTAGAGAATCAATAAAGTTGTTAAGAATAATTAAGGGGATATGAAAAAATAAATAGCAAAACAGAGAGCAGTTTTGGAGCATTTGCAGTAAAATCTTACGAGAGGCAGTGTTTCAAGCCTTAGTGAAAGTGATGTTTTTCGTTTTCCTAAACTAAGATAGTCTTACTGTATTTACTCGAAAGGGTGGCCCTCGAATAAGCGCCACCTGCGAATAAGCTTTGCATCCTTCCAGCAACAATGTGGCGCTCATTGGCCTTTGACGTGGCTAATGCTGAATGCTATTATGGCTGACATTTTTATTTGTGTTATTGTTATTTGCATTTGGAAACGGGAATATAGACCTTTAAAACTAACTTATTGTTGGTCCTTCTTATGCTATTGTAATGAACAAAACATAATTACATCTGACTGTGTTATTCGCCAGTAGGCAGCTGTAAACGAGTGCCGCCCTCAAACAAGCGCCGCACTGACAAGTCGAAAAATATAATAAGCGCCGCAGCACTCTTCCGAGTGAAACACTGTAAATGCTCCACACTTCATCCCATTGATAAAACTGTTAGGCAATACTAGCAGAATGCTGGAAGAAACCCTGCCATGGACTAGCATTCCCTCTAGGGGTGCAGTGTTGCTACTTGTGCTAGGGGATTCTTGCTACATAGGTTTTGGCATGAAGATATAGCTTCAGAAGTAATCAGGGCTCGAGACTAACGGTAGCCAACTAGTCACAGACTATTAGAAATCCCGTTTTGGCTAGTAAGTTCTGCGCTTTCACTAGCCATTTTGGCTAGTAGAAATTTCAAAGCACTAAAGCACAGGATGGAAACCAAACTAAATATTGCTTCTGAAGATCGGATCCCAAAAGCAAATTGAGTGAGCAGAAACTTAATCTTATTCCGTAGAAGGATATAATGTTTGTATGATACTTGTTTTCTCCTCTCAACGTTTTTCCCTACTAATTCTTGTCTCAGATGGCAACGTTTTCTCTATCATTTCTACGTTCGAACGAAATTAACCGTCTTCAGAACGTTTCACCATACGTTTCCTTGAAAGGTCCATTAGTGCGTCTATATGATATTTGCCTACACGTTAGTAGGTTCACACAATTCTTTAGTCTTCTGTTATCGCCTTTTTGCCATTAATTGCTGCGTTCGTAAAATAGTTTCTCTTTCCAGGGTTTCTCACTACGTAACGTCTTCACAACGTTTCTCCCTACGTAGTAGGTTCGTCGATTTATTAGTCTAGCCTTCTCAACGTTTCTTTGTACGTTAGCACGTTCGCACGACATTGTTCTGCTCTTCCTAAGGTTTTAGTGTGTCAGTACATTCGTAAGATAAGTCTACACTGCTTAGCGTTTCTCTGTACCACCTGTACGTTAGTATCTTCATACGGTATTAGTCTTGTCTTCTCAACGTTTATCCGTAGTTTAGTGCGATTTTAGTTGTCTCATTTACGTTTCTCCGTAATTTATTGTCCCACTGTAATAGTTCAGTTTGTCCATTCAGCGTTCTTTCGTACGTCACACACGTTCTTACCGAATTAGTTTTGTTCAATAACGTTTCTCCGTAAGTTAGTAGTTGCGTATTTATTAGTCTCTGTATCTTGGTACGTTGGCAGCTTTTCTCCCTACTGTAGTGCATTCGCAACCAACGTGTTTGATTTGACTTCTCGACGTTTCTCCGTACCTTAGTAAGTTCGAACCGTATTAGTTTTTTCTGCTCATTTACTAGTCTTCTCTTGTAGACGTTTTTCCGTACGTGAGTTGAGGGCTCTATCAGTCTTGTCTTTTTGACGTTTCTCCGTACCTTACAACGTTTGTACAATGTCAGTCTTGTCTTCCCAACGTTTCTCCGTACGATGTACATGCTCATATAAGGTTAACTGTTCGAGTTATTTGTCATGATTTGATCGAAATGGAAAAGAGAGGCGTGAACTACATCGCGCCAGGGAATTTGCCCTGAAGGCACATAGTACTTTATATTCCTCTGGTGAGGATCTTTAACCGTTGGAAAGAACAGTCAACATTCAAGTTCTTCACTCTTGAGATTACAGAGAGGCATGTTTACAGTGTTTAATATGGCTAAAAATTACACATATTGAACACAATACAAGATTATGCAAAAAAAAGTCTGGCTAGTGAAAATTTATTTTGGCTAGTGAAATCAAACCTCTCACTAGCCACTAGGCTACTAAGCTGAAAAGTTAGTCTCGAGCCCTGGAAGTTCTTGCCAGATGATTAGTTACTAGCCTTGCTGGTCCATAAAAAAGTGAGTGTAGTTATCGCCCGCAGATTAGTAACAATGTGACAGCCATTTTGTTTCTCTTTCTCAGAGGGTTGCAATCATAGTCACCACTCTGTACACAATTGATGGGTAGTCTTGTTTTACTGGTCGGGTTGTTTTCTCCTTAGACATTGTTCCATACACTTTTCTTTCCCAAAAGATTTACATATAATCTATTGTCATTGAAAAGGTCACCCGCCCGTAATTCCATGTATCCGGTGAATGAGACACATGCCTCAGTGTTTGCTTTTCTGTCAATTTTTTACTGAACCAGAGAAAAACAGCGGCCACTCGTAGTCTATTAATTTTCAGGCCCCGTTAGGGTAAATTCCGACAAGTGACATGGCCTTGAAACAGTGACATAAGACAGATGAAATGGCAACAAACAACAAAGATGGATTGAAACTCTGACAGCGAAGAAGACAAACCCAGATAGAATAGTAAAATACCGACAGGGACATGGCTTCCTCCTCAATACATGAGAGGAAGGGTTTTGAAATTCAGACAAGGGACATACATACCCCCTCCTTAAAAGGGCCTCCATACAGTAAAGTTTAAGTGGCCAGCCAAAGTGCCCAGCAAAAGCTGGTCACCTGGGAGGGATGTTTGCTTGCAAAAGGTCTCAAATGTAGTGATTTGACTGAAGAAAGAAGAGTGGTTAGGAGCTCGCTTACAAGTGGTGATCACTCAGGGAGGTTAGACTGTAATATTACAGTTACTATTAATGAACTGTCCTTCTTTAGGCTGTAGAGAGAACTCATAATTTTGAAGGACAACCTGAAGATGTTAACATTGATCCACCAACAAAATCAAAGAAAGTAACCATCAAAGAGCCATTAAGGTGAGTGAATGATTCTTAATTTTTATAACACTGGTTGAAGTGTTTCAACTTTTTTTCTATTTTATGACAAACAGAAACTGGTACCTGCAGATAGGCCACACGTTGACCCTTTACCCACTTTTATATGGCTTATCTGTGAGAATGTCTTGAAACTCTGTTCCATAAATTCACATAAATAAAATGCAGTCCAGCTTAGTTTTCTACTTCGAGTACAATTGCCTGGTTACTAAGCTTTTGCTTGCATTCATAAATTAAAACATTTCTTGTTGCACTGTAAAACTCCTTAACAACTTACCTTATTGCAGTTTTGCCAGTAAAAAGGACCATACAAAAATTGTTTATGTGCTCTTGTAGTCAAGGTAGATATGTCACTCATACTTTTTCAAGATACCATTTCATACTATTTTGAGATTTTTGCTTGTTTTTTGTATGAGCAACGGCTCACTCAATGTCAGCACATACGTTGTCCCTGGCTTTATTTATCTATTTATTTTACTGGTATTTTTTGACACATTGCTCCATGACGTAATGCAGAATGACGTTTTCTGGAAAACCATACTCACATGCACGAACTAGTCACGGATGAAATACAGAAATGTACTTGTCACACAAAATGTGATTTGTGATTTTCATTGAAACTCTTTCTTGCTGATACCATTTTTAATATAACATGATAAATGTTTATAACAAGTCATACTTACTGGATTTCAAACAATTTTGTAAGTTCCATTTGATATGTACAGTAGACATGTACTTGAACTGTCAGGAAAAACACATGTAAAGGTTGAGAAACACTGAACGATCGGTGTTACGTTTGAGTTAAGCAGGACCACATGTTAATCAACACGAAATGTTTTGGCAGAAATGAACTGTGAAAGCCATGTGGACAATTATTGTATTTTCTATCTTTTAAATAGCAATTTCACAATTTTATATCTTATTATATTATCAAAAGTTTACCCTCATCTGAAGGCAAAATGCGGACCGATTTTTAATAATTGCTGTATTGGATGAGCAACAAAACATTACCTTACACCATGTCTGAGAAAAATGTTATTGAAATTGGCCTTTCTCAAGACTCAAAAATGATAATTAAAAAAGAAAAAACTTTTCCTTCCTAAAAATTGAGAGTACAAATTTGGGATGAGGCTTATCCACTGATGTTTACAGTACTAAGTAATTATTTCATTTGCCAAACAATTAAACCATGCTAAATGCATAGTTCCAGAAAATATTCATTCCTCCCCTACGGATGATTTTTTACTTTGATCACCACTACCCCTCCAGAAATTTCATTTTGGCTTCATCTTTTCCTTTAAAAATTTTGGCCTTTGAAGACTCCTTACCCTTCGGAATTTCAAGTGACCATCCATCAGGTGGATATGGGTAATTTTTTTTTAACTACACAGTGAAAATCAGACTGTCGTTAGTGAAAATGCAGGGTTTTTTTTTCCAATGAGCCATAAATCCAATACATGTCACAAATATTATCAGCTGCTTGTTTTTTGCAGATCCCCTAAGGATGGCAAGAAAGGACTGTATGTTGCTGAAAATGTCCTTCAGTTTCCTGTTACTGCAGTGGGAAAAAGAAGTGAAGCCAAAGTTAAGATCTGTAATGGGTCAGGAGACACCCAGTATTTGGTAATTAATTAAGCATCTTTTACCACAATGATTACCATTTTTAAAATCATTTATGGGTTGGGTCACTTAATGCACTTATTGCCTAAGTGGAAAAGCCAGACAGACTGAGCGCAGTGAGGTCCATGCGCTATGACTGAGAGCCAAATATTTTCCTGTCTGGTCCGACCTAACTCAGTCAATGAGTATTTTATTATACCACCATTTTTATGCTTAGCATTAGTGGAGAATGTCAAAGAGATGCTGGTGAATGCTCAATGAATTTTAAAGTGCACGCGCTTGCTAAATCAACAGATGGCATATGCAGTTCTGGACAGCTTTTTCCCAGACCAGCTCTCAACAACTCATCTGGCCTTACACACTTCAACACACCAAGTATTTTGTATAGAATTGCGTCAGCGGGGCCGTTCACTGATGCTAACATCCTATTGGAACTGGACGAGCCGTGTACATGTGTTGATCAATCCAGGGGCTTTATTTACTAGCAGGCAACTTAGGGAATCAGTCTCCTACTACCTCCTGCTTTGCTGCCCATTACAGATCAACAAAGATGTGGTTGTCAGGCTTCCCATTAGGTGTATCATTGATCTTCCAGCTACAATAAAATAACTTTATGGAATTTGCCATTTGGTGTTTTGCAGTGGGGAGGATATGGAGTGTGAATATTGCACTTCCAGGACAGTGTACCCCTTCAGGCTCCTCTCTTGGTAGCATCCTCCTCTTCAGTAGCTTCTGCCTCTTGGTAGCTTCTGGTAGCTTCTTCCTCTTTCTTGCCACTGTAAAATGTTTTTCAATTTTGTACAATTTCTCCCTTTTTCCACCTTCCATCATTTCATTTGAAGGGGTGGCATCAGCTTTGGTGATGCTCTTCTAAATTACAAACTCATGCAACTAGAACCCAGACAGCCTTGTATTACATAAAACATATCTCATATTCAAAGTACTTGCTTGTACAATTTACTGATCTGTAATATTTATTGTAAAATTACTCCACAGCCTGTATCCACGTGACAAGTTAATGCCAACTCAGTGTGTTACTGTTTGCCAGGAAAAGGACATTTACTCAAATGTATAAACACACTGTGCACTGCCTTTCCAATTATGTTGCTTATAGCCATAGAATTAGAAGCATTTGCCTATCTGTAGATTTTTTAACGAATTAATATTTTTCCTTTTCTCAATATAGGCTCGCATTGCTTCTCCAAAAAGGCCCTTTTCAGTAAATAACACAAAATTTACTGTCAGGTAAGTGTTATGGTTCAGTTTATGAAATAGGCAACCTTGTAGGAGCTAGCTCAAAAACTTTCAGTGGTTAAATACAAATCCTGTATCTGCCTGCACTCAAACATCTATTTGGCAGTCACCCTTGGGTCATCTCAGTTGGTGATTCAGTCTTGTTTTATATATCCCTTTATTAAATGGCCAGGAAAAATTAAGTTGACTCTTCATTACCCAGCCAATGCAATACCAATTGAAGTAAAAAGTATGAAGCATTTTAAAGCTAACTAAAAGTGGCAAGTGTAAATAATTACATTGATATCGTTTACAACGGGACAGAACAAATGATACAAATGACATCACTTTCAAATTGTCGCTTTAATGAGGATAGCTTTAATTATAAAAACACACTTGAGAAACTACCGGTAAGTATTATTTTAGAAAAAAGGATCCGCTATAACGTACTCCTGTGTGAAACATGTGAATCCACCCCTTTGATAGTTTTCCAACTTTTTCCTTTCACACTTTAAACCCTTTAAGCTTGTAGGACAAACACCTTTTTCCAGATCAGGAACTACAAACTCAATATCCATGTACGAGATACCATTTTAAAGTGATTGATAAGAATATTTCATACACCATATAATCATAAATAAGGGAAGTTATTGCTTTGAGATAAATGGGTTTGAAATGTAAAAATTGAAAAGTTCAAGTGAACTAATCCAGGTTGACCAAGTTATGAAATTATGTGCTAATTGGTACTCTTATGGCTTAAAGGGTCAAGGTCGGATCAATGTATGAGAAAACAGCACCAACTGAGAAAGCAGTCAGTGACAACTCTATGTTTGTTGGTGTGATTAGTGAAATTTCTTAGAGTCACTGGATCACTGGTTCATCATTCTTGCAGTAGACTGCGAGTGAGTAGTCTCTAATTTTGGTGATGGCAGTTGTGGTGTGGGCGAAATACACACATGAGCATGCGAATAGCAATTGTGGGGTGGGCGAAATACACACGCGCATGCGTATTTCGCCCGCCCCACCATTGCCAAAATTAGAGAAAATTACTTGCAGTCTATTCTTGCAGTTCAAAAATATGGTCATTCGATTGTCCCTGTTAGTTACTAATTCAATTTATAACACAGGGCTGGTCGATTTGTTAGATTGCCAGTGGTGTTCTCTCCCACTGAACCTGGCAAGTCATTTGACGCAACATTAGTGATCACTGCTGATCCGGATGCCATTCTCTCAGTAAAGCTTCAAGGAACAAGTGCAGACTGAACTACCCTTCACTGGGTTTACAAAATTAATATTATTTGAAAAAATATATATATATATATATATATATATTAATTTTTTTGTAATAATAACACAAGTTTTCAATGTAAAGCCACAAAGTTACTGTAAATATTATAAATAATTGTCAAGCTATACTGCCTGGAGCAGATCATTGTCTCTCTGAGTCAGTCAGTCAATAACAGATCTAGCATAGTAGGTGAATGTAACATATTGTTGCAAGTAAAACTCTGTCAAAGGCTGCAAATGTATAATTTTGAAAAGTCAAGTTTTGGACCAAATCGTGTTTGTCTGATGACAGCTGGGATTTTGTCTGATGACGGTTTGTCGAGTAACAGTGCATTTATTTACAAATCTGAATGGGTCTACAAGTCGAATCCCTGAAAAGGAATACATTACTTGCAAAAAAATTTGGATGATTTTAATTTCGGACAAAAATAATGTCCGAAAATAAAACCGTCCAAAATTTTTACAGTACAGTACAAAACTTTAAAGTACTTTTTTGGGCGGCGACATCATCACACATTGAAGGCCAATGACAATATACATGATATAGCTAGAATTCGGATTAGGCTTTGCTCAGATTTCATTCTTTTTATCACTGGAAAGAAAAACATAGACAAATTCCATTTTGCAGGTGCTAATTTCACTCTTCAATCCAAGCCCAGTTTTATGATAAATGCATTGCCAGTGCCAGTGGTGCTAGTCCTCTTCTGCTTCACCATCAGTCAACACAATTGAAAGGTCCTCTAGCATGTGTGTGGTTCTTCTTCATCTGTAGCTGTCCGCAGTCTGAGGTGATTGATCAAGAAGCTCATAGTTCGTTTGAGTAAGCTTTTAGAGACGGCTTGCTGTCATCAGTTCTAAATGTAGCTCGAAGGACTATCTCAAGCTCTCCCTTTGCAATTGGAGAAGGTCTATACTTGTCATTCTCAACTGTTGCATTGATACTGCCCCCGGATTAGTGCCAGTTTTGTAACTCAATTTTACAAGTTACAATAAATGTCTACTGTATAATTCATTGGTCACTTTTGAAAGAAACATTTGACTATAAAAATTACTGATGTCTAACAGTGAACTTAATAAGATCAACAGTGAAAATAGGGATGTGACAATTTCAAACAATGCAAACACCTTGGTCCACTTTAATCCGGCATGTTTCGCTTACAAAATACCAATGAAAGCCATGGACCACAAGGGAGATAAAAGGGAAAAGTATGGCTACTGCTTGTATAAACTAAGCTGGCATTGAACTTTAAAAACGTATAGTTGTATGAAAGTAATATATTAATTTTTATTATTTATTTGTTTTTCTCATCTACAGTATATTAACTTCATAGCCTTGTTTGTATTATGCAAAAAATGCAGATTAACAAAGAGAGACAGTTTAGTCAGAGTTAGTGTTTACACAACATTACAAATAAATACACCACCATAGATCCTGTGTGAAAGATCTGTGGAATCAGCTCCCAAAAGGTTTCACAGTACATACAACACATGAATATAATGCCACAAAGCAAATAAAACTGAACTTTATTTAGAAAATTATTTAAGTTACATTGTGACGACACTGTCTCTTATTACGGTTTAAATAGATAATGCATGATGTTTGTCCTAATGAAACCAGGAACAATGATTAATCACTCTTTTCCCTCAAAGACCATTGCTAATCTCAGAAAACATACTCCTGTTAATGAACACATAACACTACACAACTTATGGCACAAAAAGAGGAACTGCATACTGTTATCTCTTCGTGGTGACTAATAATTAGATTTGGATGTTGCATTCGTAATTCACTGTGAAAACATATCACTTGAATGCAAGCACTACTCAGTTCTATTAACGGAACTTCATGAATGTGTTGTAGGTTTAAATGAATTTCAGGTCAAAATGATTTCAAACTGGTTTTATTTGTATTTCCTTTGTTTTATAGTCATCATCATCATCATACTGAAACAAAGGAAAATACAAATCAAACTAGTTTGAAATCATTTTGACCTGAAATTTATTTTAAACTACAACAATGTTTATCTAACATGTTAAGCACCATTTAGGACTTTGTTTCTAAAAAAAAAACAATGGAGGGTGAAGTGCTTGCATTATAGAATTAAACACAGATCTGTTTGACTAATTAGAGCTAGAGGCTATTGTCACCCATCATAAAACGTTCCCCCCAAACACTCTTACATATTTTAGCAAACAAGAAAGAAGCACAGCATTAAATAAATAAAATCATACCTATAAAAATATACAAACCTTTGTAAAAAAAAAAACCCTTGAAGAGTCCTATGATGTTCTAAACAAAATTAAAGTGCTTCACATTCACTCTTTCTTTAACTATTAAATGTTATGGAAAAATTCAGTTTCAAATTCCCAGTAGTGTAATAAAAATTGGATTTAAAAAATACTTGAGAAGGGGACTGAACAGATAATCAAATTTTTCAAAATTATAAACATTTCTTGGCAGAGACTGCTAAAATTTACCAAGTGAATCCCCTTAGCCTTCACATCTGTGCAATTTAGTCCACAAGAAATCTGCTGCTTTTTTGCATTGATAAACTTAACCTTCATTTGTTGAGGTGAATTGAGCTTCCTTGACAGAACAGCAAACTGGAGGTTTGCCAGTGCTGTTCTTTATAACTTGGATGTTTGTACTGAAGATGCAGGAAGACACTTATTCTATTTAACATTATTCCCCTTTTTGACTGTAAGCTACAATCATGGTCATTACACCTTGGGATACTTGTAAACATTTCTTTCTTTCAGAACTTTTGTGGCCTGTTTATGCCTCCTTCCCACCTCCCCAAACAATGATAAGGATCAGTCTTCTAAAAACCTAAACTTAACATTGTAAGGGGGGGGGGAGACAAGAATATTTCTACTGATGCTTAAGGGGCATGAACTTGAGACAGTTTCCCCAAGACTAATTAATGACCAAGATAGTTTGTAGCTTAAGTTAGCCAGAGAGGTATCTGAGTTTCCTGTGGACACCCACTTTGAAGGAATCTCTAATCTCTTACTGAATTATATGTACAATGAGATGTATTGTCTCCTGTGTGTCCACTATTTGATTTCTGGCTAAAATGCTAGTTGTGAGATGTCCGAAATTAGCCAACTAATCTACTGCCTCAGGAGGCCACTTCATCTGTCCCAGGAATGATGTCTTGAGGTTGGTGTACCTGCCATATCTTTCCAAGTTGCAATTCCTTTGACTGGATCGCCAACCAACCTCTTCCGAGGTCTTAGTAGGAAATTTAGCATTTGATTTGCCGACTGACAGCTGTGATGCTACACTGGAATCAATTGGAGGAAGTTTGAGAGCTTCACGTCTTTGCTTGACTCTTACTGCTGCAGCACCATTTGCAACACTTTCATCTTCATTGGCCAGCTAAAAAGAAAAAAATACAAAGACGTTATCCAGTGGAAAGTTGTACTATAAGGCTAAGAATTTTATACCTACCAACTTTTTCTGAGTTGAATTTGTGAGATAATTTTTATTCTTCTTATTGCTCTATTATTTTCTTTCGATTTAGCGAACTGAATTTTATGTTATTGGGTTTGAAGAAGTAGTGGTCCAAATTTGGAAGCAGGCATGAGAAATTCGCCTCGTACGCATGAGTTCAGTGCTTTTGATCTGCAGGAGTGAGACTGGCACATAATTCATGAAAGTTAGCAGGTAAAGAATTTTTACAAGTTAGTTTTGTTTTCTGAGTCTAGAGATTATGGATGCTTTCTAGAACCACCCAATATTAGAAAACAAAGATTACAACATGCAAAGAAAAGCTGACTGTCATTTTATGAATGAACATTTGTTTTCTTAACTACCGTAAACGATTGTCATTTCAAAATCAAATCAAATTGGTTGCACCTAAGAGTGCTGATTTGCATAAGTGAACACCATGAAAATTTACAATATGTCTCAGACCATGGAACAATGTTTTGCTCTCAGTCTGCATTTTGCAACCAGTACACCTGCAGTCTGCATTATGCTCCCTGTCGCAGTTTGCGTTTTGTGCCGAACGTTTCCTAGATACAAAGTGAATGTTCCCATGCTCCTTTTATGGTTCGCTCCTTGTTTAGGTCATTTCACCAAACTTTATAATTGACTTAATTGAATATTCCATTTATGCCATGGTGAAATGATTCAGCTTAAAACCATGTTATGCTTTAAGATTTTTCAGTTTTTTACACTGTTACTGGAACTAACAAAAATATTTTACAGATACAAGTGTCTTGACTGAGACTCTTCCAAAATTTCTGCATGTCGCGTTGTCACGTAAACACTCGGTCCTTGCATGACATTCATTTCGTATCAATCCGAAGAGTCTTATTAAGCAACACAACGATCGACGATTAAAATGAATTGTTTAATACACAGCCTTCTAAAACGCCTGTGCAATGATGTGTCTAAATCTAGTAATATTCTACTTCGAAACAGGGAATGTAACCTTAAATTCTTTGTTTAAGCTTAGTTATTACTCACAATCTTGTATTGTCCAACAAGAAAACCCCAGTTTTCAGGCCATCGTTTCGCGGCACTGTGCTCATGCCCGACATGGTCTTTCCTGTAGAAGAAAACGTAATTATTTTACTGAGCTGTTAAGCCTCAATCTCTAACGCACGTTTATCAGTTACTGTGTGAATAAACGTAACAACTCTATACGAAGAAACACTTCATGACCATCTGACAGATCGAGCAAGTCGGACGCGACTTCGAACTAATTAGCAAATTGACTCGAATAAGTGAAGTATCTCTTACCAGATTTGGTCTTGATGGACAAAATTGAATCCCGTTTTACTTTTCCCGAACACCATGAAGAAATCGTTCACTTAAAGTTGACGCAAATATCAGCAGGCTTTGGTTATTCAACAAAGAAAGGTAAAGTTTGCGGTAATTTGTGTCCATAGCAACCAATGTGGGATCCCTTTTACGCATGACCTGCGGTAATTCCATCCGAAACAATAGACGATGCAAAAAATGCCATGTAAGAAAGGGCGGACGACGTCTGAAATGGGAGGGCACAGACAGACACAAATAGACATACTTTCGGTTTATTTGTTAACGCAGGTTAGAGAGGGCAGCCAGAGGCTTATGTCGACCTGCGATATCTATTAGTACAAATTTTTAAAAGATAAAAGCATATAAGATATCCAAAAATCTTACAATGATAAAATTTAATACGGACGATGAAAGCTAGAATTGTTACAATTAAAATATATGTCTAACAATATAAATTGTAACAAAGTTGCGAGGTTCTGTGGATGACAACACCGTGCTCAACAGATTGATGGACAGTCAGCACTGCAAACGTCACGAAAGGAAAAGAACGAGAGAATTCCATTTACACTTCCCGTATTTTCTCGATTAAACCCCGACCCCGAAAAACGCCGGGTTCAAATAAACGCCGGGTCTACAGGGCTGAGTTTAAAATAAACGCCCCCGGCGTTTATTCGGGGTCCCGGCGTTTATTTGAGATGGGTATATTAAATCAGGATTATGAGTCGTGACTGCATACTAGTTCTCTTTCTACCATTATATTCGAATTTACACACTAATATTCAAGCCGAACTACCTCTTACAAAAGTACTTCTCACTAAAACAGATGAAACAAACGACGCATCAGGTATCGTGTCAATCTCTTTTAAATCATGGAAACTTTTTTGCAGGCTTGTACATCAAGCAACGATCATCTGGAGGGTCCCTCCAGCGTTTCTCCAGGAGTTCCTTGCAATTGAATCGTTCCATAATTTTGCTTTTCTCGGAACTGATGGAGAACCTCGCCACCACCTTGCTCAAAATTGCTTGCACAGTACGTTTGCTGTTGAGCAGTTACCGATACACTTCCTCCGTGTTTCATGCACGGAGAAACGTAACGTTGAGAAGAGTTCAATCACTGTTTCTGTCAATGATTTTTTTTTTAAATAACTTACCAGATTCAATTAGATGAGACAAAGTTGATGACATTGTTTCACATTTTTTAAACGTTTTTGTTGAATTTTGGTTCTTGGTTCAATAAACTTCCAACACTGAAAAAATGCATTTAATAAATAAAGGCCGGGCCCCGAATAAACGCTGGGTTCGAATAAACGCCTGGTCTACGAGGCCGAGTTTTAAATAAACGCCCCCGGCGTTTAATTGAGAAAATATGGTACTTATCATCCACACAACCTCGCAGCCAAAAACATCATTTTAAAGAACTTTAAATTACTCCAAAGTGATAACAAAACAGGTAGAATCTCTTCACAACCCCCATTGATTTCGTTTAAACGTGACAAAAACATAGCGAATTTCCTAGTTAAGAAGTGTACTTAAGGTGATTCCATCGAAAAAAAGTTGTAATGAGAATTTGTTGAAACTTTGCACAGTTATTAATTACACCTAGTACATCGAAAAAATACTATAAAAAGAGGGGGTCACCGTGTCTGATTTCATGCTACAGGGCTGTAGTATATAGGTACTTTGCTAGCTATTGACAGCAATATTAAAAAGCCTTTCTTTGTAACAGAGACACCCACTACTTTAAGAAAGTTATCCCTAGCAATAAAATATAAGCATTATTCTTGTGATAGCCAAACAAGGTTACAGTAAAAGGCCTTAAAGTTGCCTCAAAAATAAAAGTAATGAAATAATAAGCAAATCGAGCACATGCACGCTTCCAGTGAAATGCCTAAAATCAGATTGTAATAATGAATTAATCACAATATTTGAAAATTGAATAATGAAAAATTCTTAAAATTTGGATATATCATGCAGAGTCGTGTTTTCTTCAAGTAAATGGAATAAAAAAGAGGGTCACCGAGTTCGTTTTGGAGAAAACGACAACTCATTTCTCTCAACAGCTCAGTTCTCATAGAAAACCTACCAAGTTTCGAACGCTCGCGCGCTCGTGCGCGCGCTAATCACGCAAAAATTGATGCGCAGAAAGGATGCGCAATGCAATTGAATGGCATCACCTTAAATCTGATGATCAACCTGGTACTTTTAAATGTGCGCGTAAACGATGCAACACTTGTCCTTTCGTACACAATACTGACAAAATAACAGACCCAAGCGATCGATTAAAATCTCTGATCGCTTTCTCTGATGTACTAAAGCGAATGTTATCTATTGCATAACATGCACTTAATGCTAAAAGATATACATTGGTGAAACAGGGAGGACACTAGGCGGCCGTTTCCGTGAGCACCTGCGAGACGCTGAAAGAAATAACAAGGACGCATCCAAACCAGTCGCCCGACATTTCAATCTCCATGACCATTCTAGTCAACACTTGACTATTTGTGGCCATTCCCTGCACCAGGGTAACACGGAAAGCCATAAAAACCTAGAACAAAAATTCATTTTTTCAAATCGGCACACTTAATCCCCACGGTATCAACGAACACTTTTCATTCACCTAATTTATTCCCGTTTCCACGCCGTAATAGTGTAGCTCCACCGCTCTCCATATGAACAGATATGAACCACGCTCAACAGACAATTCCTTGATTCGCTCTCACGAAGGGCTAACGCCTCTTCACGGTGGCCAATTTACCTTATCAACTCATATGATAAATCCAAAGTTTTTTGTTTAACCCCACCGACGCAGCACCACAGTTTCTTTAGAAACTAATCCCCTGTTTGTCGACACTTTAATCAACCTCGAATGAGCAAGTTTGTGTAAGTTTTTTAGCGTTTGAGCAGCTAACTCAAATTGGCCTTCCATCTGGCGCAGGGCAGCACTGAGTTGGATTTTTTTGTTGGCAAATTGGATCGAACTCGCGTTTTTTCAACGATTTCTTTCGCCCACACATCACAATCTTGTCTATACATGTTCCCGTTTTCACACTTTTGTTGAGTTGTGTCCTTATTTGACCAGAACAATTTAAACGCTAATACACAGTACGCGCACGGAAAGCGCGCTAACAACACACGCACATAACGATGTTTTCATTCTTTATTTACTTACATTTGCTCAAGACTGGTTTAGTGACAAGTCTGCATGTGAGAATATAGTCTAGCCTGGCTTATAGATGTCGGGAAAACCCAGATGATCGGGGTTTTCTTTTTTCCCGACCCTCGTATGGACTGTTATAGATGTTTCCGATCATCCGGGATTGACAGGGATAAACGAATCGGAAAAATGTGAAACCGATGTGTCCCAGAATTTTGCGAAGATTGGTATTCTAACCTTGATCGAGTCAAGGAAATGTCCACAAGTAAAAATAACTGCCTCAATCAGCGCTGCTATTTGCGGGTCAGTGTGACATATATTTTACTTTTGGAAAATAAATGTTGTTGTTGTTTTGACTTTTCCCGCTACCATATTTGTAATGACTGCCAATATTCGCCGAAACGTCTATCTAAAAATACCCTGCTAGCAGAGTTTTCTTTTTTTTCACCTTGCCGCTTCTTTTTCGTAGTCTTTTTAAGGCTGTCTTTACTGTTGTTGGAAAAAAATAACAACGGTAAAGACAGCCGTGAAAAAACTACGAAAAAGAAGCGGCAAGATAAAAAAACCTCTGCTAGCAGGATAATCCAAAAACTGCTATGAAGAACTTCCATTCTATCTCCTCTTTTCTCTAAAACTTCTACCCTTCAATCGGGAAAATACGGGAAGGTCGGAACGAAAAAGGAAAGCAACACAAAGTCCGTTCAGGCTATTTCACGACAAGTAAAAACCATCGTCGAGGAGGTACCTAATTACTAACCTTCTTTCACTAGCATTATCCTTTGATAGTCTCGCGGGTGCCTAATCATGCCAGCGTGTTCTCCCCTTCATCCCTTCCCCTCGCTCAAGTCTCCTATTGATATTTTTGTTACATTTCCCTACGTTTTCCTGTTTTAATTCGTATTTCCCAAGTCTGATCCCTGATTCCACTGTTATTTACCACGAAGGCAATTTGACTATAAATATATAATTCTTCATTTCTAATTCACATACAACTTACAGTTGTCTCAAACGTGTCTAAAGCTATAATTCTAGTCTAATACCGCATTATTATAACCTCAATAACACAAATGATACTGAAACCCTCGCCGGTATCGCCTATGGATGCCGTTTCCGTTCATCCATTACAAGTAAAGTAAACTCAAACTTAACTTACAGCTAGCCCAATTAATCCCCTGAAACACAAAAGCTGGTTTACTCTCTGAACTACTTACATTTTTTTAACCAACACTAATCTAGACCAATTAAACAGAACTATTGACCACGTCAAATCTCACTGGCTATTTTTTTTTAGGTTTCCAGTGCTACCAAGATCCCCCTCCCCCTCCCCTACTTCGTATTTGGGACCCTGACTAGGCATAACTACAGCATACAGGGGCAATTTTCTAGAAAACGACGGACGAGCCACCGAACCACTCCAGTAATTTACCTCACTCGTTCTTTAAACACTTAACGCTAATATATTTATCATTCTCGTTCTTTAAACAATCATTACAACTAGCGAGCCACCAAGCCACCTCAACTAATATACCTGGAAAATTGGCGCTGTATTCTGTGTTTGCTCCCTTGACTATAAATAAAGTATGCAAGAAGTTATGTACCTGATGAGGGAAGCTTAAAAGTCTTCTGCCGCAGATGTAACTATGATTTTTTAAATCCCTCCCAACTCTCCCATCACACAACCTTATCATTAGCTGAACAAAATTAATGATATGATCGATCGGACCTGGACTAGACTGGAGCTGTCTCTAATTTTGGCGATGGCGGTGGTGGCGTGGGCGAAATACAGACATGCGCGCACGCGAAATTGCGCGTGTGTATTTCGCCCGCCCCACAATCGCCATCGCCAAAATTAGAGGCCACTCGCAGTCTAGACCTGGACTGGGAATTAACACAGCTATAAGTCCGGCTGTTCAGATGCAAAAAGTATGAGCACATGTGAATAAATGCATTCAAAATTACATGAACTTCTTGCATTTATCTCGGTCTACAAAGAGGATCACCCCAACAAAGCAATCTAGCACCTTTCAAGCAAACTAGTTCTTAATTATTTTAAAAATTCTCAACCTCTGTAATTGAATTCTAAATACCTTCATCATTGGTTCAAAGCACTCCAATTATCAGCATACAACCCCAGCTTTTGCCTTTAAAGAACATTAGATGTCATATAAAGAATGGTAGAACAATTACTAGGGTCGGTTTCTTTTACTAGTTTTGGAGCAATTGTGGGACTTCTTGCATCTCGACCTCGTAAGCTGAGGAAAAGGCCATTTAGAAAGAAAATTCACCAACTTTTCCTTGCAGTGCCTGAGGATTAAGATGATTAAATTTATGCCCGGCCTTTACAACTCTCAAAATTAGATGTTTATAAATAGTGCCGCTTGTATTTTATGTCCTATTTTAATACTCGAGAACTATCAACCTTTCTTAACCATTACTTTAGACTAGTTTACTAACTATTTTCGATTTCCTATAAATTGCATGTATACATGTGTGTGTTCATTAATTTTTGGTCTTTGAAAATTTGCTACACTACACCTGGAATAGCTTTTGCTAAATGCTGGTAGTATATACTTGTGCAAAATGATTTGGTTTTAATTTTGAACAAGTGTTCATGCAAATTTTAACGTAAAAATCATGCTTTGGATCCTGAACTTTTGACGTTACTGTCACTGTTTTGTTCTCTACCTTTGCATTTCTAAAATCATTTCAAGTAATTTTTCAAAAAATTATGTAATTTATCTTTAAACTATGCGTGTGAAGTGCCTCAACAATCAAATGTTTTCCCCTTGAAACAAACGTTTTCTTCAAAATGTGACAAGAAAAGTTTAGCAACAATTCCACTGATCCTGGTTGGACATGAGGTGATCATAACCTAATATCCAACCAGCTCATGGAATAATTGTTAATTTTCTAGACAGGGTGGTAAAGAATGGAATGTTCAGCTTAAAGACCCCCTAGAAACAGCTAAACAAGGCAGGAGTTGTGTGTTATCACTATTGAACCGACATGTTAATCCTTTAAGCCCCAACATCATTATACAAATTCTCCTTACTGGTCTTCATAGATTTTGTTGGTTACTTATTGGGAAAACCTGTTTAAACATCAAGACAATTCATGTTTGGTGGTCATTTGCCAAATTCTCATGATCTGTATTCTCCTTACTGGTCTTCATAGATTTTGTTGATCTCTTATTGGGAGAACCTGTTTAAACATCAAGACAATTCATGTTTGGTGGTCATTTGCCAAATTCTCATGATCTGTATGTGTTATAATACATCGATATGATGAGGAGAAATTTGGTGCTGGTCACTATTGGGCTTAAAGGGTTAACAGTGAATGAGCCTGCATTCATACCTGAGAGAGCAATTAAAAAAACATCAAGATTGCTTGATGACATTAGAATCACGTAAGGATGTTCAATGAAAAAGTATGGAAAGTTTTACATCTGTGAGGAGGTTGGAGAGCCAGTGTTAAGAACAGGGTTCATAGGAAATCTTTTACGCCAAATTCAATACTTTTTTCACACATTTTCTAAACCATTTTCCTTTTAGGCAGACTCAAAATTGTCAAGAAGGAGATTAAAAATATACTGTGATCTGCACCTAGAAGACTGCAAAACTGAAAAATGGCTTATGATTGGCACAGATTTTAGCGGCTAAGCAGCTTGGACAATATTCCATACTTTCTCCAGACTAAAACTTCATTTTTCCATACTTTTCCTGGCCTGGAAATAGTTTCCAGCTTTCCATAATTTTCAGAATTCCTTGACTCTGTACAAACCCGCAAGATGTTTCTCTCCTCTCTTAAATCCCCTTAATGACCCTGCTCAATAATTTGACCACATTTCTAAGTTACTGGCTTCAGTTTTTCTAGTTCACTAATTACTTCCGCCATACTTGGCCTCTCCCCAGGCTCCTGTCTAACACAGCTCATCACCAGATCCCTGAGGACTCGTTCTGTTATCATGGAGATCTGGGCTTCAGTCTGGTGGGGTACTGGAAGTTCCCGGATGCACATTTCACACAGCAGCAGTCCAAAGCTATAGACATCAATCTAGAAGGAATTTTCAAAACACAGTTCCACGTCAAGTAGAGCAGTTTTCAACTGAGTGTCAAAAGTAAATTATGTTGTGTTTGCTTTCATTGGTTTTGCTTTCGTTACTACACTCTCTGATTGGCTGAAAAAGCTCATGCCACTTTCTTATCCAATCAGATGTAAAACCAAAACCAATCATAGGTAATTCTATTGTTTTGGCTCATTCTTTCGGTATAAGGAAGAAGTGCCATTTTGCTCTGGGTATATAAAAGGGGTGCCATTTTGGTAAAAATTAGCATATTTAAGGGTAAGGGTTTGTGGCTCTGGGCGAAGCCTCCCCTTAAAAAAGTTGGTTGGGTACCCCCCTGGTGCTTAATATTGAGGAAACAAGGAAAACTAGAGGGGGGTTTATAACCGGATGTGTACAGGTAGATGTTTCAGGAAGATGGGCCTGGGGGGGGGGGGGGGGCTTATAAGCGGCCGTTTATGGTATGGTTTAACTTGTGACTGGTTGAGAAAGTGGATGAGTGTTTTTAATAAATCACAGGGTGTAGTAAGGCAAAACAAAAGCACAACATTATGCAAATAACAAACAATTGAACACTGCTTGTCTTGACAGGCAATTGAACACCTGCACTAAGGTTTAGATTGAGCCATGAGGAGGCTAGACATACTTCCTTGAAAAGCAATGCAGCAAAATTGAGGGCTGTGATTTTTAAAAACTCATATAAGACAATGTTTTGAATAAAACATCACAAAATAATTAAGTTCTAAAACAATCACCACAACAATTTCAGTTTAAAATGCCAAAACCATTATCTCCTTCCTGATCTCATAACAGAGCAGGAGAGTGCTGCATTTAATTGCTGTTGAGGGGTGCAGCACTAACTTGAGGGCAGTGCTGTATTGGGAGGGAGTGGTGGGAGGATCTCATTCAAGTTAATAGGATAGAGGCAAATAATCTTAAAAGATATCGAAGAAGAGGAAAGACTATCAAACCTTAGGAGACTGTGTGGGTGACAGAGCCTCTGGTGCAGAATATATCACTGCCCCTGGATTTATAGTCCTACACTGTCTCATAAAATTAGCTGTTCCATAGTCTGACACTTTAGCTCGCCACTGGCTGTCACGTCGCCATAACAACACATTTGCACTGCTTATATCACGGTGGATTATTGGAGGTTTGTTCAGATGCAAATAGTTCAAAGCTCTGGCGATATCAAGTCCAAGTGTAACAATATCCGCTTTTCTGAGAGGCTGTTTCTCTAGAAGATCTCTTAAACTGGTATCCATTAGTTCTGTAACAAACAGGGGTATTCCATCATCATTTGTAGCACCAATGAATTGCAGTAAACTTGGGTGACGACACCTGGAGGCAAAGCTCATCTCTCTCATAAACAAGCGCCTGTTGTGGGGTGAGAGAATAAGTTCATGAATCTGCTTCACTGCTACTTTAGATCCCCGAAATCTCCCTTCCTTGACCACACCCCAACCACCAGTGCCAAGACTTTTTCCTTCTAAAATTTCAACTTCACTGCGGCAGATGATCCAGTCTTGTGATTCCAAATCTGGATGAGTCTCACTCACATGCATTTCAGTGAGGCTTGACAAGACTTCCTGTTGTTGTTGCTGCTGTTCAAATTCTTCCTGTTGTTGCCTAAGTCTTTGCTGCAAAGTCTCCACCTCCTTTTGCAAAGTTATCTTTGAGTTTCTTTCCTCCTCTAGTAGTTGCAAGGAGTCATTTAACTGTTGCTCAATATCTGATTTTGTGGCTCGCTCTTCTATTAAACGTTTCTCAAATTCCTCCCACTCACGCTCAAAACATTTCTGCATTTTCCGAATCTTATTTTGCTCTTCCTCTACTTTAATTTCAGCCTCAGTTCTGTGAAGTGCTTGTTCACTTAAATCCTTCTGAAAAGCATTGCATTTCTCAGTGAGCTTCCCTCTTACCACAAGTTCTTCATCCAGTTGCTTTTCCAGACTAGAAATCCTTAACTTGCTCTCTCTCAAATGGTACTGTACCTCTTGCAAACGTTTCTTCTCCTTAAGATACAACTGTTTAAAGTCTAGTTTGTCTGCTTGACTGTACTTCTCTTCCTGTGGGCAACTGTCATTACAATGGTTCTCATCTTTATCATCCACTTCTGAGCTTTCAGTCACAATTTCATTCAAGATTAAGGTATGACTCTTTTCCTCAAGTAGTTCTGCTTCCATTAGGGAGTGCTCTGAGCTCTCCATTCCAGAATCTTCTTCAACTGGCTTTGCTTCATCCAGTATATGTGTATAATCATCTTCAATACTCTCTTCTAAGATGGACAGATAGAATAAATGGTTATTTATTTTTCACAAATCAAATTCTATATACATATTTATAAGGTCAAATATTAGGGGACCACATATTACTGGTGTTTTATTTAGTTATTAATCTCTCTGCTATCGTAACCCTTTCACTCCCAGAGTCAGTTATGGAGTCATTAAGGTGGTTCTAACCCTTGAGTCTGTGGATCAAATCCCATGGTGTGACCATTCAAACGAAACCTCGTCAGCAGTACTTTCAAATAGTACTATTTATATTTAAATATTTTACAAAATGAAATTTCGGATTTGTCTTGAATTTTGACTTTAAGCACTCTTGGGAGTGAAAGGGTTAATTTCACTTTGTGGACTTGTGATGAGTACAAAGTGCAGAAAAAAATAGGGGTGTTCAAAGTACAAATTGATGCAGATTGATGCGTTGATTTGGTGGAACAATGATGTCCGGAAGACACAGAACCTCTTCTTCATTATTTATTTTTCAGAGGATAATGCGTAATCAAAATGTGATACTGCAAATGGTTTGAACCCAGGAGTCGTATCATTAGTTAATTGATAAAGTATCATATCATCCAGGTGAGATTAGTCCTGAGAAGAACTCTTTGTGGTGACATTAACTGATGGTTAAGCAGAAGTCATTGTCAGACAACATTAAGACTTTCCACTCAGGTTGTCGAAATGTCAGTCAATGTCATCACAAACAGTCCTTCTCAGGACTACACTCACCCAGATGATTATACTTAACCAGCTTACAAACTATAATAGATACAACATCTTTGCTTTTCTAAAAATTCTTTTGTAAATTTATTTTCCCATTCCCATGTATTTAGTAATCAGTATGCAATTTCAGTTTCCCTTACGCAGTAGCAAGCTTGCAGTGTTTTTATTATTTATTTATTTATTTTTGTCAAAATGGTAATATGTGCCCCTTTCACATAAACCTTTGGGCTGGAAACCTATACAACAAATTATTTTGTTCAAAAAAATTGACCACAACAAAAATCTTTGTCAGGTCATAATAATGCAGTGCAAATATGTGGATAACAATGAATTACAATAATAATTCTAACAAAGAACATCATGAATATTTAATTAAAAGTAATTTTTTTAGTACACCCAAATCATCCATCACAGTAAAATAGTTTATGTTACCAGTTTTAATGTTTGATTCTGCATCATCCAGTGGGATGGTGATTTTGTCTATTGACACAAAAAGTCCTGCTCCTGGGGCACACCTGAAGTACCTCTGACATCTGAAAACTCCATCTGTGGAGCCTCGAGTACGAAAGAGAGGTTCCTTAAAGTGGGGAGAAAATAGTGAATGGCGACAATTAGTGTTACTGAGTGACCTAGAATATTTTTAAAATAAATTCATTCAACAGCAAGTTGCTATGTATATCAAGAGACCTTTACTTGGAATTAAACTGCTTCGTAATCAGTTTCAAAAATTAAAGCAGTAAAAGAACTGTTGCTAATGTGTGTTTCCAGAAAATATCCATATCCCCCCCACGGATGGTCGTTCAGTTTTAACCCCCCCCACCCCCCTGGAATTTCCATTCCAGAGGGTCTGTGGTGGACCCCCCCACCCCCCAGGATTTTCCAGTTTTTTTTTCACTTTTTTTTTACAAGCCTAACAATTTTTTAGCATTGTTCGCTTATTACAGGGCCTCTGATATTATGCTATGTTGCGATTTCGCATAATTGACCTCAAATCGCAACTTGTCATATAATTCATCACAAATCGCAAAATTCGTACAAAATCGCACAAATGAGAAAAGATAAAGGAAATACTCGCTTTAACTAAGTCCTAAGACAATTTCAAAGTTGTTTCAAGGTGGTTTACCTGTCAAAAACCCTTGGAAAACCTCTGATGTGGTTTCCAATCGAACAACATTACTTCGGGCAGGCAACTTCCTTTTTCAGTTTCAACTTAGCCATAACAACATTCCCACAAATAAATTTGCTTTCTTTCTTTGCTTTCTTGTATTGTACTGCAGTTTACAAGGCAAAATGGCTGACTGCAGAATGTTTAAATCTTTCCATGAAGTCAAAAACATCGTAGAGTGTTCGATCGTTCGACACCGCACGTTAACACATGCGCCTTCATTATTCAGTCAGCGGTATCTTGTGACACTTCATATAAACTCAGAGACACAAGAAAAGTAGTAATTTCTAAGAAAAAGGCTTCTCGATGAAAATGTTCATGAGTTTTTAAATCTTTTTAGTGCTCGCTTTGTGTATAATTTTGCGCGTTTAAATTTTACAGATCTGCTGAGGATTGACAGTTAAAGTTAATAAAGAAAATATAAACTTCCGGTGTAGAATTATGTTTTCTTCCGGTAGAGATGAGACCTAGGGATCTGGGTACCAATTTGCTACGGGCGGCCATCTTGATTTATCTCGCGTGCAGAGCGTGCGAAATAAGTGAATTATGCTTCCTCCGAAGGATGACCGCGATCTCTCAGCAAAGAAAAAGACGTTTGAGACCAACATCTTGAATTTCTTTTTGGAAAGGGCATCTGTTTCAAATTTTATGGCGCTACAAATAAAAAATTCAGGTACGTTTGTCTAGCACACTTCGCGTCGTTTGTGGAGAACCCTGGAAAATTATTCGCGTTAGCACCCCCATACCCCTCGGAAATTTCTACCTTTTAGCCCCCCCACCCCCTAGGAATTTCCATTGACCATCCGTGGGGGGGGTATGGATATTTTCTGGAACCACACAATGTGCAGAAATGATGACAACAGTCTCAGAATAGAAAACACATTATTATACTCAGCTAAATTATCAGTTAAGGTGATTCCATCGAAATAGAAGGAATATTTAAAATTTTCTAAAACTTGGTCCACTTGGTAATTATGTTTAGAACATTTCAAAAATGTAATAAAAAATAGGGGTCACCGTGCTTGTTTTTTCACAAAATGGATAGCCATTAATAGCAACTATACGACCCGCAAGGTTTTCCTGACAAACCCTAGTAATCAGAAATGAAAACTATAATTGCTTTAAAAAGTCATTGCTTGTATTGAAATATTGGAGCAGTTCACCAAAACAGACATTTATCTTGTGTTGTGTACTATTTTAGCTGAACAGGAATCAAGATTTATGAAATAAATTAAAGAATTTGCCGCGTATGTACATACCCTGCTGCACCTAAATATGTGTTCTTTTCGACACTTAAATAAAAATATCTCAAAGCAGAATTTTTAACTTTCTTTGAAATCGCGATATATTGTACTAGACCGTGTGCCATTTAAATTCATGTCTTAAACAATGGGGGTCACCGAGCTCGTTTAGGAGAAAACGACCATTTATTTCTCTGAACAGCTCAGCTTTCATAGAAAACCTATAAAGTTCCGAAGGTGCGCGCGCTCATGCACGCGCTAATCACGCAAGGAGTGATGCGCAGAAAGGATGCGTAATGCAATTGAATGGAATCACCTTAATGCATATAGTTCCAGAAAATATTCATACTCACACAAAGGAAGGTAATTGGACATTCTGAAGGGCAGGGTGCCCCAAAAGGCAAAATTTTTTAAAGGAAAGTATGCAGCAAATCTGGAATTTCCAGGGGCATAGGGATAATAGAAATGAAAAACCTTCCATGGAGAGGGAGCTATGGATATTTTCTGGAACAACACACTAGTTTGAAGTGATCTGCAGAGCCAAGTATTTCCTCTGGAGTGGCGATGTGGTCGTTCCCTGCATATTTCCGATCTTTAGTTGACGGCCAGGCTTCTAGGAAAAGTCGCTCTTGAAAACTGGCTTCGTGTCCAACAACTTTTACATTGCAAAAGTCCATGTGATGACTGTTTTCATGGAAATGGCATCACAGCCACCTTTGAGTTGTGGTCAAACTAAAAGACAGCCCTTTTGTGTTCCGCAATCCGCATCTTCCAATTTTCAAGCGCAACTTTTCCTAGAAGCCTGGTTGTCAACTAAAGATCAGAATGCAGGGAACGACCACATCGCCATTCCAGAGGTCTACAAACCCCCTGGCTCGCCTTTAAGTCCTGTGATTCGTTTGAAACATTACGTGCAATTTGTTAACAACTTTCTACATGTAGCACACGCATGCCATAATTTTAAATCACGCGTAATAACAATCTCTTTTCAAACTGATGAAGGCTTAAGCATTAGCCGAAACGTCTTTTACCAAGTATTAAAAATAAGTCAGTGTCAAACCCTTTCACCACTTTGTCAACTCCTGACTACAACTACTCAATTGATATCTGAATGTTTTAGGGTACACTTGCTGCCGCTGGTGTAAGACAAGCTTTGTATAATGAGGGCCCTGAGAGTAAAGTGCATCTTTTCACTTACCAAAATCTCAACACCAAACATGATCCCATCGTAAGGTGGCAGAGCTCCTTTATAACGAACAACAGCATCCACATCCTTCTTCATGTCCTCCATCCACACAGATACTTGACAGCCTTCATTCTCAGTCACACCCCATCTGAGAAGATTTTGTTTTTCCTTCACGATCTTACACCTCTCTTGATACGACTGAACAGCCAACAACATACAGGCGTCTCTGTCGCTGACAATTTGTAAATCTCCTTTAGGACACTCTACTTGCAGACACGTTTGCTTTAGCCCACGTACAGCAATCTTGCCTTCGACTCTAGTAGGTTGTTCATCTGCAGGAAGAGCTACAAAAAGTTCACCCTTAAGGGCTATAGGTGGCTGTGTCCCATACACGTAATTGGACAACACTCCCCACAACATACCAGACCCCTGAGACGATGGGTCTTCTAAATCGCGAAGAAGAATGAAATACGTTTTCTTTTCCATGATTAGGTCGGAACTCTAGGCGCCTGGACAGTGAAAATGAACTACCACGCCCTGGATATAAATATCACGTTGAATATTCATCCCGTCACCATCGTCCATAAACAATAAAGTAAACGTACTGAGTCTTAATACGCCCGAAGACGACTGATGACAAAGCGAAATCTCAGCTGGTTGCTCTTCAAACTGTCCAGTGAAAATATTGGAAATGTTTGGGGCACAGAGATCGAATATTAAACTTTCGATCTCCTTTGGTTAATTAAAACTTAAAGCACCGCGATGAAACTCCAGTATTTGTCGTTTTACGTGGACAAGAAAGGCACACCCCAGTATAAACGACCCACCTTCGACACTCCTTCCGCCATTATGAATAAGCTAACCGTCGGAGAACTGGAGGAGAATTTAGTCCCAGGGTCTTCTCCCTGATCAGCCACCCCGAACAGGGAAGCCCTGGGGATGACAATCTTCTCATTCAAGATGGCGCTGGTTAAATGTGAACATGATAAACATGTAAGGGGCACTTTACAGAGACCAATCTAGGCTTGGTTCGTGCGTCTTTTACGGTGTGTAGATTTTTTTTCTTTTCTCTTATTTGTGACTATGCTCTTCATCTGTTAAAAAAAAGTGATTTGAAACTGGAGTTTACTGCTTTTGCCTTCCTCAAACGTGGTTGGAAGTTATTATGTACCAGTCAAATTGAAGCTTTAACCACATCCACCGCCCCTCTGGGCAACCCCCCTCCCCCCGCGCATTTTAACTTTTGAAGATTGGCTTGTTCAAATTCCCTCCTTTTGGGGCGAAAAAGCCGTTCAAATGCCCCACCAATTAGTACTAAAATACCGCTACTCAAAGACAAATTTCGTCTTCAGTCAATCACTGAAAGGGACTATGTCACGCTACTTTAGTATCTTTTCAAAAAGCTAAAAGTGTCTTCGCATCAATTGAATTCCGAAAATAATGGTCTAGCTTTGTTATTGGAGGCTATCTTACGGCACTGAAACTGTTTCCTGTCGTCTGTTGCTACCTATGGCAAGGATGGAAATGGATTGAAACTTGAAAAAATTGTTATGTTCTTAAAAATCACTACAAAAATTATTATGGTTAGCTGTCGCTGATAAAATTCATTTGATATCTTCTTCATAGTATTACAGGAGCACTTTGTGTATGAGTAAAGGCACTAGGTAATGATTTTAGCACAGAAATGACCTAGACTAACAGAATCCTCATGACGTAGCCCCTTTAACACGCTTTTCAGAGAGAGATATGCCGTAATGACACCTTCAAACTTCTTTTAAAGACCGTTTTGAAAGAGTTATTCACTAGAGTTATTCACTAGAATTATTCTATCTTGTAAATCTGTCAAACCCTGCAAACACCGAACAAACTCACAGGCATATTACATCAGAACAAGAGATGAATCTGGTTCAAATTCCACACCCTTCCAAGGCAATGTTCAAATTCCCCCCTCCCGGTCACGATGCACAGTCAAATGCCCGGGGTATGCACGGGGGGGGGGGGGGGGGAATGCTGAAGGTTCAATTTGACTGGTACATTAATTAAGGTGTAACCCTGGGTGGGGGAGCAGGAAATTTGAGCAGGCAATCCATCAGGATTTTTTTAGGTAATTGGATAAGAAACCGTTTGGTGGGATGGTTTAAAATTCTGAAATGAGAAAAACAGATCTAGTTCAAGAGCAGCTGAGTTGAACAGTGGGTGAGCTTTTTATGGGCAAAATGTCTGAGAGTGCTCTTGAACTATTACCATCCTCTACAAGCGAGTTCTCCCAGCTAAGTTTTCACCTCTGTAGTAACTTGACTAAGTCCTTTATATATAATCTTGTCAGGTAGGCTGAGCTCAGCGTTTAGCATCACACAAGCATGCCAAGAGGGTGGCGAGAGGCACATAAGCCTGAAACAGCAGATTCTTACAGAGGGCGACGAAAGATACCCCCGTGGAGAAAGAAGGAATTTGACAAAGAATCCAATCTTCCATCTGTTTCTCCCAGTGAGAGTGCTGTTGAGCAGAAAGGTATTAATGAAACAATGAATAGTGGAGTCTTAGCTGCAAGTTTTGCACCACCGATATTGAATGAGGGTTTGGAAACATCAAACAAGTCATCAAACATGACAGAAGCTTTAGAACATGGTGGAAGTTTTGATGTACGATATATGCTGACTGGAAATCTACAACCAGAAACAAAAACGACGAGTATACATGGTGTGGATGGACTGTCAAATAACACCTCACTTATACCAGATGACTCATCAAATGTATGCAGTAAAGTACCAAACTCTAATATCAGCAAACCGTTGTCCCTCCTGCCATTTCTTGGAATGTCTAGTGCGGTCAGTATGAAGGGTTCCATTACATCACCTACCCATACATCTGTGCCACAATGGATGCAGTTGTTATGTAAACAGGACACTGAAAAAATGACACATGCCATGACCTTAGGTTTGTATTAGGCTACTGTATTTTCTCAAATTCTAGGTAGGTTCAATTCACTGTTCTTGTTACGTTCTTAGCTATTTTACTCCCAAGAGTGTGTAAAATCAAAATTCGAGGCAAATCCCAAATTTCATTTTGTAGAATACCTAAACATAAATAGTATCAAGTGAAAGAACTGCTGAAGAGGTTTCATTTGAATGGTCACACCAAAAAGTTAGAACCACCTTAAATGTCTCTATGACTGACTCTGGGAGTGAAAGGGTTAAAAAGGACCAATCGTTAAAAAGAGTTAAGTATTTGATGTAAAGTTGCCTCAAAGGAGGTGTGATATTTAAGCACAGTTTTTTAAGTGATGGCTAATCTTCCAGAAAACAAGTACTGTATTTTAGATTATTAGATATTGATACTGTCACTTCCTACCTTGCAGACAACAAATTGTGGAAGTTGAATGTGAAGAAACAAAGTAATAACTGGTGAAAACTGGAGTTTGTTTTTAGAAATTCTGACAGTACAATTTATTGTTTTCAAAATATTTTGACAAGTATTTATGGTGATTCATTTATTCTTCTGTTCAGTTTTGGGCTTTACAGTTAAAGTAGGTGCATTTTATGAGGTGAAGCCAGTGATTGATTTGTTACCATTAGCACCCCAGAAATGGTTTTAAATGAATGGTTTGATGTCACCCTTTACCACAACGGTAAATTTTTGAGTAAGAGTGAAATCCTTACATGTTATCATTTAAAGGGAAGGTGTTGAGCTGTATATATACTTTCTAATAGTGCTGGGTTGTTGTTAGTTCTATTAAGGGGAAATTTACCACATAATTTTTTTTAATACAGTGTGTAATTGGCTGTCTAACAAAGTAACTGTCTGAATTAATGAAGGTAAACATTGTGGTGACATGCCATCAGGCTTTTCCCCTCCCTTCTCCCTCTTCTCACCCTCCCCCCCTCCCCTCCCCTCCACCCTCTGGAGAAGAAGGTTCATTCATAACAGCTACAAATGGCAACAACAGCTACAACTTACAGTTAATTCTGCTGACAGCCTGATTATCAGATAGTTAGTTGTAATAGGCTTCTTTCGATATATTAAAATTCAGCTTGGTAGCGAGGCCTAGAGGACACAAATAAAAGAAATTTTACAAGCATGTTTATTCATTTCTTTTGTTTGTGTCCTCTGGGCCTCGCTACCAAGCTGAATTTTAATATATTGGAAGAAGCCTATTACTAAGGGCATTTGGTGGCTTGTTGATTAAGCAAATGTATCGGGCATTTTTCCCCTTCTCTTTTGCATAAAGAAATGCTCATCACCTGATGGTAGATTAACACTCTGGAAGATGTGGTGGTAAATAATAATAATAATAATAATAAATAATAATAATAAATAATGATTATTTTTTTTAACAGATGCATCTACAAGTATGATGGAACTGAAAGAGGAAATTAAAAGATTAAGACTTGAACAGTATGACTGGGAGAAAGAGAGAAGTGATTTATTAACTCAGCAAAGATATTTTGAGGAAGACGTTAAACAGCTTCAACAAGCTAAGGAAGAGAAAGAACAGCAAGTGGTCAACTTACAAAGAGAATTGAGAGCTAAAGAAGAGCATGCAAATGAACTGGAAATGACTCTGTCCACTGCTCAGCAAGCATTAGAAGAGTATCGACAGAAGGAATCATGTGATTGGGTCATTTGCCGAGACGAGATTCAGTTGACTGATAAATGTCTAGGGATTGGAGGGTGGGGAACAGTTATCATGGGTAGATTTAGAGGCTGCAAGGTAGCTGTCAAACAAATCCATGAGCTGATACTCTCTCCTCATAACAGACGTTTGTTTGAAAGAGAGATGAACATTGCTTCTAGATGCCGGCATCCTTGCTTATTGCAGTTTATTGGAGCAACAAATGATGAGGGAAGTCCTTTGTTTGTTACTGAGCTCATGGAAACAAGTTTACGGGCTTTGTTAGAAGAACGGCATCTCTCTGAAACTGAAGTCGCTGTTATCTCTTTAGATGTAGCTCAAGCGCTTAATTACTTGCACAAGAGTAAACCTCCCATCATTCACCGAGACATCAGCAGTGCCAATGTATTGCTATGGCAACAGGGTAACCAGTGGAGAGGCAAAGTATCAGATTATGGCACCGCTAATTTCATGCAACAGACCATGACAGTTGCACCTGGAGCCATGATTTACAGTGCGCCTGAAGCACTAACAGCAAACCAAACAATAAAGGTTAGTCAAAATCCTATCTGAAGGAACCTGCAAGACCATGACATCCTTGGTGCTTTTTACATACCAGAAAATTCATAATGTTGCCAAAAATACCCCCACCTTTCCCCCATAACTGCCTCTTCTGAATAAACAAGAGTCACCCCCAAAACATACTACTGCAAACATACTACTGATAACCAGCCCCCCACTCCATCCCAAAACTCCCTCCAGTTATAAATCCCCCTGTAAATCACCCTTTTAAAAAATAAGCTCCCACCCCCTGTAGCCTGCGTAGCAGGCGTAAACGGGAAAGGGGAAGGGGAGCGAGAATGCGGGAGAAAAATGGGGTTCTGGGAGCTAGGGACGAGGGAACGCCTGCTACAAAGACCCCCATTTTTTCATCTCCGCCCATCGATTTTTAGGTAATCCAATTAAGTTAACTGTCAATGCAACCACCAATCAGAAACAGGCGCGCGCTTTTCTGCATGACTGACTGCACGCAGGAATTTAATCAAGCGTCTAAAAATAAAGTTAGGATGGGAATTTTTTTCCAATCAAAGAACAGCTTATAATTGCCCTTATTTTCGAAATAAGAGACACGAAGCTTTTCTAAATAAAAAGATTTATTAAGATAAAACCCTCTTTGCTTCTGAAAATCAAATGCGTTCAATTTTCGCTTCTAGGAAAGGTAAGCTTACTTTAAAACACGCAAGCGATACACTTTGAACGGCATTTATATTGACCAAAGTGCCCGTTTTAAATTTCAAAAGTTACGCGAAAGCCATAATATGAAGAATCGGACAATACAAAAAAAAACATTTCAATACAAATTTACAATCAAAAATGTAAGTTACTTTACCATGGATTCCCTACAAAGTCAACAGCTTGAGTGATGTCTCATGCAACTGCAGATTTCTCTTTAAAACAACCGTCTGTTCTTAAAGAATAATTTCTTCGCTTTTAGTTCTCTGAGTTCCACTGTTTAAGGTGTCGAACGTTTCTTAGTCTTAGGGCTTCTTCTTCCGATTTATAGTTCTCAAAGGGCGAGTCTTCGCTCCGATAACGGGATATTTACACTGCCTTGAAATTCACGCGTGAAACGGTGCAATGCTTTTTTGAAATCTTCTTGGACAATGACAAAATCTCTTCTCTCTAGGACTGTATCCCGTTGGCAAAACCGCTAAAACATCTCTTCCCTTTAGAAGAGCTCTAACTGCCGTTTCTCGCTCTGGTTTCAAGACTGCAATTTCGCTACCTGGCCCGCCCTGCTGCAACCAAGTTCAAATCTTCTAACTGCACGTCCTCGTCAAATTACGTCATTCCCGTGGGACGTACTATCAAAAATTAACCAATCAGAATTTTGTGGCCACTGGCGGCCGCAGAAATGAAAAAATGGGGGTCTTTGTAGCAGGCGTTCCTTCGTCCCTAGCCCCCAGTCCCCCTTCTCCCGCGTTCTTGCTCCCCTTCCCCCTCCCCGTTTACGCCTGCTACGCAGGCTAACCCCCTGAAAAAAAAATGAAAATGCAGTTGAATCTCTTGTCAGTGATGACCCTCAGAAAGGCAATCACCCACTAGAGATAATAGCTTACAGTTGTATGAGATACTAGAAAAATCGAAAATTCATAGTGTTGCCAAAAATACCCAACCCTTCCCCCATCAAATACCTGCCTCTTCCCAAGAAAACAAGAGTCACCCCCCTGATTCTCAGGTGCAAACATACTACTGATAACAAGCCCCACACTCCATCCCAAACATTAAAGTCGAAAATTCCCTCCAGGGATAAATCCCCCTGAAAATCAGCCTTTTAAAAAAAGCTCCCACCCCCTGAAATAATCCCCAACAAAAATGTGAAAATTCAGAACTTTACTGTATCATCAGTGAGCTTCGATTAAACTTTTAAAAAAATGCAGTTGAATCTCTTGTCGGTGATGACCCTCAGAAAGGCAATCACCCACCAGTGATGGTAGCTTACAGTTGTACGAGATACTAGAAAAATTGAAAATTCAATTTAAAAATTTAAATGGAACACATAGCTGTGGTTAGTTGCCATGGAAACATCAAATACCCCAAATACCAGATTGTTGCCAGATTCATTTTAGGAAAATTCACTTTTGTTCCTGTATGTTAAAAAGTATGAAGTCAGTGCAATCAATTTCTGTCCCCAACCCTGGCAACCCTCCTTCCTCCCCTCCCCCCCCCCCCCCCACCATCACCACCATGCTGAATATTTTTTTTTAACAAAAAAAGTTTTTTTTCTGGCTCTAACCTTTTTTTTTTTCAGGAGACTTGTATTTAAACTAGACAATTTAGTTTTGTAAACTGCAAGAGGAATTCAATTAATTTCACTCCGATGGGCCTCTTAATAATAAAAATAAATTGATAATGGATAATTTATTTATTGTTGATAGATTGATGTTTACAGTTTTGGTGTCCTGCTCTGTGAGATGTGCCTCCGGGAGCTGCCAGATCCCAAACAGCGTGAGGAACAAGTTACCTTGGTGTCAAGTCACATGTTTCGAAGCCTCATATGGCGATGTCTCCAGTCTGATCCTTTGGAAAGACCAGATATGGAAGATATTATTGGTCATTTTGATTCACATATTAAATAGTTATCTCAAAACCACTGCTACACTGCGAGGTCAACTCCGGTTATAATGAAGTGTGAATTAGTGTGTATAATAGCAGGGTTCTGTAGCAGTGGGTAAATGACAACTTTTAGCAGTTTGACTGATAGTTGCTGTATGGAGCAAAGCAAAATTGATGTGTCTTTCCCATCTTATTTCCAGGGCTCTCTACTTTCCTCTCCTTAGAGATTCCCCAGTAATAATAAGTCTTTATTCATCAGATAAAAATACTCATCAGATGTTACAATAAAAATTATAATTTTATATATGCATAAAAGTACAATATATAAGTGAACTAAATTATAAAATTCTAAAATCTAATATTTAAATAGGTAGGTTATACTTAAAAATTAATCTATTAAAAAAGCTATCTTTAAAACATTCTGTATTTATATTAGGTCTTTTGCTGGATCTATTTCTAAGGCATAAAAAAAATAAATAAATAAAATTACAAATAATTAGACTTCCTCTCAAACGGTGTACCCTGTTTGACTGACCAGACCCGTCCATTTATGAAATTCAATGAGAATGAAACCCAGATAGCCAGGAACATATTACGGCCTGGGAGAGGCATTGATATTACAGCATTCAAAAAGTGCAAAAGTGTGAGTACTTTTGGTTGGCCTACTTTCATGCTGTATCTTCATCAAATCTAGAACTGTCTGAATTGAAATTGTTCTTTGAGAAAGCTCTGAACTTGTTATTGCCAAAAGAAGAATGTATGAACTCATTGATGAAAGCCGAGAAGTCAGGGCATGGGACTAGAAATGCGGAGTCCTGGTGTAAGCACTAGCTGGAGATGTTCTTGGTAGACCCAAATTCAACTTCTCAGCAACACTTGTAAACAGCAAACTGGTCTGCCTCCCGGCCAGTTGGGTTCTTAAAGCTATTATGTTCCTGCCTATTATTTTTTTCATTGTCCCTGAAAAGCCCCTCACAGGGAGTGGTTAATTAAGTTATTATTTATTTATTTATTTATTATTATTATTATCATTATTATTATTATTATTGAGCTTTGCAATGTTTGATATGTTTACGTTGTGAAAGTTAAGAAAGTGCTGTTAACACTTGACTGTTTGGTGACTAAATGAAGTGTGCAAAATGGGCTTACTGTAATTTGCGAAACGAAACGAAACGAAATGAAAATCTGTAATTCGCGAAATGAAAAATCTGTATTTTGCGAAATGAAAATCTGTAATTTGCGAAATGAAAAATCTGTATTTTGCGTATTCTGCAAACAATATTGTATTTAAAATATTCTTATTATAGCTGCTCTTTGTCTTTATTTGTATATGTGTGTGTGAGGGGGAGGGGGTACTCTGCTCCTATAATTTGTAACTAGTAACACTTATCATAACAAATTGTTATTGTTGTATTTATTGTAATCGTGCGTGTAATTGTTTGTGCCTTGAAGCAAAATAAAGAAAAAGTAATATTAAAAAAAAAAAAAAAAAAAAATTTTTGCGAAATGAGCCACCAGCAGTTCGGTGAGTTGGTTTTCTGACAATTTAAACTCCAATGTGCGTTACATTTTTATGTAAAACCTTGCAAAATTATTATCACCTTCAGTGAACACTTTCGATTTCGTCCATCATCAAAGCCTGCTTTATAAATCTTTAAACACCGCAGTGGCATGTGCTTTGTTCTATTTCGATTACCTGACCGGTGTTAGGAACGGAAGTTTTTTTCTTGGGGTGTCCGGAAACCTAAGACCTAAGACCCGGAAAACTAACACCCGGAAAGACCCGGACAACTAAGAGCAACCAATGTGACTTCCCGCCATTTAGTACGAGATGGATCGGGAGAAAAGGAAAACAGCGATCCGTTTTTAAGAAACACCTGTTTTCAAAATAAAAAATATATATATATATAAGAAAAAAGCAGAAAAGGGTAATTAAAACATTTCGCGGCAACATTTTTGTAGACACTCGGACTTGACCCATTAACCAGGAAATTATAACGGAAAGAAAAACTCGCGTCACGAAATCTTGGCAGAACTGACGTTTCTGGTTACAGGAAAAATTTCACATGTCTCAAGTGCGAACAAGGTTTGGTTTGTTTTCTTTGTTGTACGCTCGCTGCTTATAGTCCGGCAGATTGGTGCAAAAATAGGACGGAATTGTGGGATTTTTGGTAAAAGCACCAAATTTGGCACATAGATAGAGACATACCTACTAAACAATATTAGCTATGGACCCACCTGGGAACTATCCCATAATTGCAGTTTCAACGGGCCTAAGGGGTCTCACTGAAATTCTTGCATGGAAACGAGGCTGGGATTCTGTTTCTCGTCTAGCAACCACAGTCCTGCATCAAAAGAGCGACAGTCCTCCAAAAGTGGAGAATTGCTTAATATATTTGCTTTTCTTTGATCGTGGAGTCGTTTCAGTTGATCACGTGACAGGTCACGTGATTGCACGTACAGTATCGTGACATAACTAATAAGAATTTGAGACGGCGATACTACGCTGATATTGATGGATGGTCACGTGATTGCACGTACAGTATCGTGACATAACTAATAAGAATTTGAGACGGCGATACTACGCTGATATTGATGGATGGTTTGGGGTGAAAATATATTTTAGAATAGACAAGGAAACAATGACCAATACGATGATAATATTTTCATTCAGCGTCGTCAATATAGGGCTGTAACCCTGCCCTAAAAATTGCGATTGAAACAATTAAAATAACGAAAAATAGGCTGTTGATAAAAATAGAAATCGTACCGGCTATTCACGGGTTGTTAAACGTGAACATCTTTAGACAAAACGATATTTCCTTTTGCTGCCTGTTTTTTCTTTTTTATTCGTACTTCATTTTAAATTCTTTTTTTCTCGAGTTAGAAGGCTAGCAAAACAAATTGAGACAGCTATCGAATGGATTTTTTCCGAAAGCAGAGTGAGATGAAAGAAAAAAAGATCCATATTTCACCTTTTCCACCGAATTGGTTCAAAGCTACAATTTATCCCAAAGTGTGTAACCGAAAATGCTATAAAGTTCATCTACTACAAATTTTAAACTTTTTGCTCTGCCTGAGGAAACCAACAAAGTGTCGTAATTGGCCAGGTTACTATTCCCACACACGTGTAGAAGCAGTTCGCAAAGATTTGGTTAGTCAATTGAATACATCGCTCAGTTAGTTTTCCAAAATATTATCACTAATTGCTCTCATTACTTGGTTGGAATACCATACGAAGGTAAGAACTTTTTTTAAGATTTGAATACATGAAGTTTGTTTGAATTATTGCCATGTTTAGTGAAAACAAAGACTAAGGTTATAAATGTATAAAATTCACGCCAGCGCGGGAAACTCTTCGGCTATCCTTGACAACAATTTTACATCTCGCTAAGTTTTAAACGAAGTACTCTGTTTCCTTTCTGGACATGAAAACTGCTATTTGGGGGAAAAGTTAGAAGTGAAATATCCTTTACTCATTCTTCGAAGCAAGCGATTTCTTGGTGATTGGCTGTGCACCTTTGTAATTTCATTCATCAAATTTACATTTCATCGTTTACTTTGCTGATTTGGCAAACAATGTGTCTTTTTCACTAGCCAATTTTATCCTTCGCTTTTCTGATCGCCTTAAGCTTAAATCAGCTCTACACTTCCCTTATATTCAAAACAGTTTTCATGATAAGTTATCACTTAAAACCCATGAAATAGATATTTGAGGGTAGTTGTTATGAAATTATTTAATCAGCGCAGTCTATTCCACCGCTATTAAAAGGCCAACCGTTTGACATGACCCTCACCTATCCGTATTTCGTTTGACCATACAGCTTCCCGTTATGTGATGTATCTGAAGTTCCTTCTGATAATCCTTGTTTTCAATGTATCGCACATAACCGCGATGACTGAACAAGATGATGGTAGTAGCGTGGACTGGACAAAATGTATTTTGTGCCAGGAAACAACCTCACAACCGCTCCAATGCCCAGGAAACTCCCGAAGATCGGATATCGAGTGTCGAACAGGCTACCACACCTTGGCTAGTAACATTATTCAATTTAGTGAAATTCGAAGCTTGCCAATACCCATAAATGTTGAGAAGCTGGATGAGGGTGGAGGGATTGCAGAAACGCTTATGCAGCGAAAAGAAAAATTGCACAAATCCTACAGAAATAAATTTAGTAACATGAAGCTGAAAAGAGCAGACAAACGGAAAGGACAAGAAGAGCCTGAATCCCCCCAACGTTCTAAATTTACAAGGGCGTGTTCTGGCGCAACCACTTCGAAAGCCGAAAAAAGCTGCTTTTTCTGTGGAGGTTCCTCGGAAAGGCTTCATGAAGCCTCGACTTTTAATATAGATACAAGGGTTCGCGAGTGCGCGCATCAGTTGCAAGACAAGGTGTTAATTGCGAAATTGAGTGCAGGCGATATGATTTCTCAAGAAGCAGTTTATCATGCGAAATGCCTGGTAGCACTTTATAACAAAGCGGAGAGGTCGAAACAGAGTACAATTGATGGAAATGAAAAGAGAATCCAAGGTATCGCCTTAGCACAACTAGTTGCATATATAGAAGAAACGCGCGCCGAGACAAGGGGTAGCGCTCCGACAGTGTTTCGGCTAGCGGAACTTACGGACATGTATTCTAACCGTCTCGCCCAACTTGGAGTGGAGGTGTCTGGCCGAGTTCACTCTACTGATCTTAAAGAAAGGCTCTTAGCAAATGTTCCAGGTCTTCAGGCTCACAAGAGAGGGCGAGACATTTTTCTAGCATTCAATGAAGAAGTTGCTACTGCGCTTCAACAGGCTTGCGAACGCGATTTTGACAAACAAGCGATGACCCTCCTTAAGGCAACGAGGATAATTCGTAGGGATATGCTGGACACAAAATCAAAGTTCAACGGCACATTTAACAACCGTTGTCAGCAGGAATCCGTCCCAGAGTCTCTGAAAACATTAATTGGAATGATTTTAGGGGGACCAGATATCAAGACCCAGTCAAGCGATATGACAGAAGCGCAGACAAGTCTAAGTATTTCTCAACTGATGCTTTTCAATGCAACCAAAAGGCGCCGTGACAGCGGTACAACAGGTGCTTCATATTACCATTCCAGAAATCGCGAGCCGCCACTGCCCATTTATCTAGGCCTCATGACTCACGCAGAAACGCGAAAGCGTACACTTATTGATAAGTTCTACAATCTGGGATTGTCGATCTCGTATGATAGAGTGTTGGAATTATCGACTGACATGGGAAACAGTGTTTGCGCGCGCTTTGAATCAGAGGGAGTCGTTTGTCCGCCTAAGCTTCTTAAAGGGGTTTTCACAACTGCTGCCGTGGACAATATTGACCACAACCCGAGTTCTGTAACTGCGCAAGGTGCTTTCCATGGAACTGGCATATCGTTATTTCAACATCCCACTTCCGATGCCCCAGGAGAAGAGCGAGAGGTGGTGAGCATTGACAATCAGCCTTCGAAGACAAAGCGTCTTGCTCGACTTCCGGATTCTTACACAGCCGTAAGACCAGTTATCCTTCCCAAGAACGAGCCAGATGTTCCTCCTCTTCAAGGTCCCTTTGTGCGAATCTGCCCTGGAATGAAAGAAGCATTCAGTTTAGAGTATAAGTGGCTAGAGCATGTAAGAGATGAGCTGAACAGAGCAATATCACAAAATATCTTGCAAATCTCTTGGGCAGCGTTCCACGCAAACAGGCTACTTCCTAATCGAGAAAATCAGTTGAGTAGAAGCTCGTTGCTACCTTTATTTCAAGAAGAAGCGGCTTCAGCGGCTATGATTTGCCATGCTATCGACGTCATTACAAAAGCAGTGAACTTCCTACATCAAGGGCAGGTTCCAGTTCTCGCCTGCGATCAGCCACTTTATGCCATTGCCAAGAAGATTCAATGGAACTTTCCGACAGTGTATGGTGAGAAAAAGCTGGTGGTAATGTTCGGTGGATTTCATACTGAGCTTGGCAGCTCTCAAGGCACTAGGAAGCTGGATAGAGGATAGTGGTTGGACCAGCGTTTTACTACAGGCTGGCGTGACAACTCCAGGTACTGCTGATTCTTTTCTCAAAGCTTCGCACGTTTCACGCACCCGCCACGCACATCAAGTTACTGCTGCTGCTCTGTATATCCTTATGGATAAGGCATACAAGACCTATCGGGAGGGTGTTGGTGAAGGAGAAGAGCCCAAGTCATTCAGCGACTGGCGCAAGCAAGCAGAGCTAGAAAGTCCACAATTTCATTACTGGTCGCTTACGCTTCACTTCCAGCTCACCATTCTGATATTCGTCCGGTCTTTGAGGGAAGGGAACTTTCAACTTTACAAGGATGCCTGCAAATCGCTAGCGCCGTGGTTTTTTGCTTTAGACCGTACCCACTACGCGAGGTGGCTGCCAGTTCATATTTGCGATATGGAATGTCTTGAAACAGAAATTCCAGCAATAGCCGCAGAGTTCAAGAACGGTAATTTTGTAGTGAATAAAACCAACCGTGCATTTTCCTCGCTTCCCATTGATCAAGCGCATGAGCAAAATAACAAGATCGTCAAAGGTGACGGAGGAGCTATTGGCTTAACAGAGAGTTCAACTCAATTATTGCGCTGGATGGTATCTGGACCGGAAATGTCAAGAATAATCAACGATTTCGAGTTGTCCCAGGAATTGGTCAGGAATATAGCGATTTAAGAAGAGCAAGAAGATTTACACCACCACGAGCAAATGAAAGGGGTCCAAAACACTTTCCAGAATCAAGTGAACGCAGTTTGTAGCACCATTGACGAAATGGGCAACCCCTTCGCAGACCAAACTGGAGATTTGTTTGTGCTAGACACCCGTGACATTGCGGATTCCAAGGTTGTTGAAACGGTCAGAACTGTAGAGCAACTAGGCAAGGATCAGTATCAGCAGTTTGTTACCAAAAGGCTGCAGGAGAGAACAACACCACTGTTTGATACAATCCAGAAAAACAAGCTGCCACTATTCAGCAGTCCTCCCGCTACAAAAGAGAAGTGTAGCGATAAACTCAAGATAGCATCACTAAAAAGCAACTGCTCTCTGTTTTCCCGTCTTTACGTTTCATGTCAGGTCAGGGATGGTGATTTGGAAGTATTCTTTGGTCACGAGAACCAGAGTTTTCCCCCTTCGTTATCTCAGTATGGGAAGCTCAGATCTGGTACCAAATCGGATTTATTATCGTGTCTCGAGAAGAATGGACCAGCGCAAGCACAAAGGCCATCTGTTGAAGCTCTGCTACTAGATGGTGCAGCCATCGTTAACATGCTTAAACCTGGAGCCTCCAAGACATTTCAAGAGTACAGCGAGACCGTCTTCCTTCCATACATCACAAACCAGTTAAGGAATGTCGTGAAGGTGGATGTGGTATGGGACAGATACCTCCCGGGCAGTCTTAAAGATTCTGCACGAAGCAAGAGAGGAAAGGGTATCCGTAGACGCGTCAGACCGGACACCAGGATCCCAGGAAATTGGACAGCCTTCTTGAGGGTTGATGAGAACAAAGAGAAACTTTTCCTTTACCTGGCTGAGCAGCTTACCACAATTGGAACTGACCACAGAGAAGTAGTATCTACTAAACAAGAGTCAGTAGTCTTTAACAATGACAGAACGGAAGCCGTAGATCTATCACCTTGCACATACGAAGAAGCCGATATGAGGCTCCTACTACATGCCGCTGACGTTGCAAGACGTGGGTACACTAAAGTAATGGTACGCACTGTCGATACGGATGTTGTAGTCATCGCAGTTGCAAAATTCCAATACCTTTCCTTGTCCGAGCTTTGTATTGAGTTTGGTGTTGGCAAACACCTGAAATATTTGCCAGCACACGACATATCCCGTAGTATTGGCGAAGAAAAGTCACAAGCTCTCCTCGCATTTCACGCCTTCACAGGCTGTGATCAAACGTCATCTTTTGCGCACTGTGGCAAAAAGACAGCATGGGAAGCGTGGGGCGCGTTCAATGAGGTGACGGCAGCTTTCCAAGCTCTTAGCAATGCTCCAACGGTGGATGTTGTGGATGAGGTGATGCCTATTCTTGAGCGATACGTCACCATCATGTATGATCGTACCAGCACTTGCATGAAAGTAAATGATACACGGAGGGACCTATTTACACGTAAAGGGAGAGATATTGAAGCCATTCCTCCCACCTCAGATGCCTTACGTCAACATGCAAAGAGGTCCACGTACCAGGCTGGCCACTGCTGGGGCAATTCTTTGGTGCCGTCTCCTCCGTTTCCGTGTCCAAGTGAATGGGGCTGGGTGAACGTCGCTAATGATATGTGGGTGCCCTTGTGGATGACAATTCCCCAGGCATCACAGAGCTGTCAGGAGCTATTGAAATGTGGTTGCAAGAGTGAAAGAGGTTGTGCAGGGCGATGCAAATGCGTTAAAGCCGAACTGCCGTGCACAGCACTGTGCAATTGCGCTGGGCTGTGCGACCGAGAATGAACAACAGAATGCCGGATGCAAATGAACAAATTGCGAATCGGTTGCATTATTAACAACGTTCCTATGAATTTGTGTTTAGCTTTTTAAAGTTGGTTTGACATTTTTAGGGCTTAATTTTTAAAGATTTCACTGCTTCGTAGTTTCTACGTATGAACGTGGTCAAATAATTGAGATAAAAATTAAGAGAGCCGGGATAAGATTATTATGTCCAAAGCTAGGCATAAAAAGCGTATTTAATCACGTGGTTGGTCACGTGATCACACTAGACGACCAATAATGTCTAAGAGTGCATTTTGTAAATATTTTTTGGTTAAACTTGTTAATTTCTTACGACACATTGTCTCACTCTGCTGGAAATAGATAAATTCACCCAGCCTCGTTTTCATGTTAGAAGTCCAGTGAGCCACCTTAATTGGATGGATCCCATATGAGTTCATAGCATTTTCGTAGTTTCTATGTATGAACTTGACCAAATAACTAAGTTGTAAATTGAGAGAGTCAGGGTAAGATTACAATGTCCAATGTTTGGTATTAAAAAGCGTATTTGGTCACGTGGTTAGTCACGTGATCATACAAGATGGCCAATTATGTCTCAGAATGCATTTTGTAATTCATTTTTTGGTTTAACTTGTTAATTTCTTCCGATACATTGTCTCACTTTGCTGACATATTTCACCCGGCCTCGTTTCCATGTTAGAAGTGTAGTGTGCCACCCTAAACCCGTTATAGTTACAATTATGGGATAGATCCCAGGTGGGTCCATAGCTAATATTGTTCAGTAGGTAGTTCTCTATCTTTGTACAAAATTTGGTGCTTTTACCATAAATGCTTGCACCAATCTGCCGGACTATTAGCCCGTTTTGAAGCAATTTCAGCGCGTTTCTCGGATTTCCCTGCACCGGATATAAATAGCAAAGGCCAAAGGTCATATTGCGCAACTAGATCATATTTCCTTCTTGCTGCTTTACTCCACGTGCAAAAATTGCGGCCGGCAAAACGTGTCGTCATGACCCCTCTACTCCTACTTCCTTCGCAAATTACAGATTTTCATTTCGTTTCGTTTCGTTTCGTTTCGCAAATTACAGTACGCCTGCAAAATGTGGGGAAGAAGCATTTAAAAAACTTTGCTAGTATTTTTTTGCAAAGAACTTAACCGGTGAAATTTAAATTAACTGCAATATACTTTTTAACCTAATAAACAAATTTGGTAGAAAAATAGAAATCGCTTTTTTTGCATCAGGGCCATTTTATTAGTATGTAGCAAAAATATGCTTTTAATAGTAAATGGGTTTGGTTGCAAAATAGAAATCGACTTTTTGGCAATGGGACCAGCATCACGATTCATACCATTGGTACAAATGGTTACAGTTGTAAAAGCAACCTTACGTTCCGTACCGTTGGTACAAATGGTAAGGGTAGTCGATCCGCCGATGACCATTGATAAACTGCATCTCAGTACGTAGAAAGATTTGACTCTGCAAGACATCAACACGACGCTAATAGAACTTCAACAGAGCAGGGTTGCAGCCGTAGACAGCTGTTTCGCTCTTCTTAGAGCTCATCAGTACGGCATAGCAAGATGGCGAAAATGCCGTAAAATACCCGTGCACTCTGTTAAAAGCCCTAAACGAGGACGCACGCCCACCAAATCACGCAATCACGTGTCTTGGAAAGGTCGAGAGTCCAAGTGTCGTGTTGATGTCTCGCAGAGCCAAAGATAGGATGGACAAAACCAACCTTATAAAGAAACATGGACAAAACCATGCTATAAAGAACAGCATATCGGATCTATAAAAAAAGACCTACGGTCCAAAAAAACATACATACAGTAGAACAATATCAGCAAAGGACCGCAAACGAAAATGCTGCACGTGTACGTAGGATCTAGTAAACCAGACCTAATCAGCCAAAGAAATACTCAAATAACAAACATAGCAGATGATGTCTTGCAGAGTCAAATCTTTCTACGTAGTCAGATCAGCCTTGCTGCTATGTTTGTCATTGCGATCATTCCTGTAAATACGTCCCCCTCCACTATAGCACACTGAGTGCATAAGGCCCAGTTCAGATGGCGTACCTCTCATGTGCCGTACCAAGTAGTACGTATCCTAGACCAAGACTCCCTGATTTCTATACCCTATCCCAGACTAAACTGCTTGAAAACCATACCCTTCACAGCGGCACATACCTATATAGGTTATATATGGGAGTACCCCCCCCGGGTTGTACGGTGTCCAAATGAGTTTTTTTGACAGATTTCAATTAGGCAAGCCAAAATCTCAGGGTACGGCAAAGCTTGCCGCTTAAATACGACCTAGGAGCGGAAATGTATTTGGTACCATACGACACGTGAGAGGTACAGCGTCTGAACTGGGCCTAAAACAGCTTTTTCGTTTACTCAGCAATACCCTTGGAATACAAAACAAAATCCCACTAAAATCCCAGTTGGACCAAAATTGGAGACAGAGCAAACATCGGGCTAGTAGGCTATAGGCTAAAAAGTCAAACTGACACTAGAACAAAACAACTGCATAAAAAATTTCAAATTAAATCTAAAAGTGAAACCTCAGTTAAGGTCAACTAATAATTGTCTGCATATTTCTGAATGATATAAATCGAGGTCACAACAAAAAGTGAAAGAAACAAGTGTATTAGATAATAATTTGAGGAGAGGACAACCATTGGCGCTCCCAGTTGCACAAACTTGTTTATGAAAATTGAAGACCGAAAGAAGGCAAGGGTCGTTTTTCAAACAAATTTTCTTGCCATATGTTCCTGTATATGACAAAACCAAGAAAGAAATCGTTTCTATGTCGGCTGGAAAATCTGTGGATATGACTGATATAAACCAAGGACACAACATCGTAAACTAAAACTTAACCGTATTATGGGAAGAGAAAACAGGTCAAAAACCTACCGACACGCTTGAATGACCAAACTAATTTATGCAGATTGCAATCTTATTTCAAAAACCATATGTTCCCGTATGGATAAAACCAAGAAAGAAATCATTTCTATGTCGGCTGGAAAATCTGTGGATATGACTGATATAAATCATGGACACAACATCGTAAACTAAAACTTAACCGCATTATGGGAAGAGAAAACAGGTTTAAAAACCTACAGAAACGCTTGAATAAACAAACTAATTTATGCAAATTGCAATCTTAGGGCCCGTTTACATGGAAGGAGGGTAACCCTCCTATAAGAGCTACCCTCCTTGGAGGGTCAAAAGATAGCCCTTCTTTACATGTGTAGAGTTATCCCTGGGGCTGTCTTACCAGCTAAAGGCGCGGAAACCTGAAACCATCATGCGGATCAGTTTCGCACTTCGAAATTCGTTTACGTAGTTGAGAAGCACCTCAGCGGCTTCGGGCGTCCATGCTCATTTCTTTACCTTTTTGGCTGAAGACTCTCCTCTTGATTTATTATTACTTGTGTTTATATTTTCCAGTGGCTGACTCCGTGTGGTGAATCTTTTAGGTCAAGGCCTTCGCCTTTACCAGAACGATTTCACCAGAATGATCTATTCCGGCCTCCAAACTAATATTACTTTCTTCTTCCTCTTTTTGATTCAATCTTGCCAGCATAGGTCGACGAAATAATTCTCCAGGTTTATAAGCGCGCAAAGCCGGCATTTGTTATTATTATATTTTAAACAGTCTGGCGGCAATGTGACAGTAATCCGATCCCGCTAGACTTGTCCCTTCTAGAAGGGTTACCCTAGCAAGCAGATAGGGTAACCCTCCTCCTAGGGTGACCCTACCTCTCATTTAAACGAAACCGGGAAAAACAATAGAAAAGGGTAACCCTTCTAGGAGGGTAACCCTTGTAGGAGGGTTACCCTCCTTCCATGTAAACGGGCCCTTAAACACGTCGCTACAAATTTCAAATTACCAAACAAAGCTGTTTCAAAAACCTTGCAAAGTTCAGCCAAAATTATCCATATCAAGCACAGATACGATCTTTTCAACCAACATATTGCTTGAAGATACATGAACAAAACAGCTGTTTCATAACACAAATCATAAAAGAACAAATTAAATTACAGTTTCTCGTCAACAAGTCTATTTTTGGAACGACGAGGTTGTTTTTGTCACGTTCCACCGTTGGCCACGACAAAGTTCAATTTTACCTGCCCTTACAATAGCTTTAGGAAATTACCATCAATTCCACCACACCAAGCCTTTACTGAAAATATAATATTCGAGAGGAAAAAGTAGAAAAGCACATTTGCGCTGATCGTTTCCGTCCCCGTGTATACATTCAACATGGAGGGTAAGCTAAACCTTGTCTGACCTTCAGCTTCAGTAAGCGGGTTCTAACCAGCTCTTTTATTGGTAGAATGTACTCTTAGCTTAGTAGCCTCAATCTGATTGGTGCCACATAGTGCCACATATATTCCCCGGGGGGTGCACTCCCATGTGAAAGGTGCATGGACGCTCGTCGACTCGCGTTTTCCATCTGTTTTTTTTAGAATGGCTTTTATTCAAATTTTCCGACGAGCATTCCCGCCCGTCTTACATGGGACTCCCCCCTCCCCGGATCATACATACATACATACATACATACATACATACATACATACATACATACATACATACATACATACATACATACACACAGACAGACAGACAGACAGACATACATACATACATACATACATACATACATACATACATACATACATACATACATACATGCATGCATACATACATGCATGCATACATACATGCATGCATGCATGCATGCATGCATGTATGTCTGTATGCATGCATGCATGCATGCCTGTATGTCTGTATGCATGCATGCATGCATGCAGACAGACAGACAGTCAGACAAACAGACAGACAGACAGACAGACAAACTTCACGCTGGCTAAGTCCTATGTTTTCAACATAGGACAAAAACAGTAGTCGATTTGTTAACCGTTGGTCCAAATGGTAAAAAGGGTAGTAGATCCGATAACCATTGGTAAACTGCATCTTGTTAATCGTGAAGAGAGCTGAATCTGTTTGCCCATTGGTACTATTGGTACAATGGTAAAACAAATCGACCTCTATTTTACCATTTGTACCAATGGTACCCTGAGTGAACAAACTGATTCGGCTCTCTCTCAGTTGGTTTCACTATTAATGAGATGTAGTTTACCAGTGGTTATCGAATACAGAAACCGAACCAGGGAACGCGAATAAACATGAGATAGGAAACAAGCAAATTATACATGCATGTATGTATATATATATATATATATATATATATATATATATATATACACCCGTTTTCAAAAACATTGCAACTTGAAAAATATATTTAACAATTATTCTACGAGGGCGCGCTGGATATCGAATGATAGATAACCAACGAGGCGCGTAGCGCCGAGTTGGTTATAATCATTCGATATCCAGCAAGCCCGAGTAGAATAATTGTTTTATTAAAAACTCAACCACCATAATTGTTATGAAACCAAGAAAGAAAGAAAACAAAATGAGAAAAGTGATAAAAAGGGAAAAAGAATGGGTCACATGACTGAGCGAAAAAGGCGCCAAACTTTGCGAAGTGTTGCAGCGTTTCTTTCAAAAGCTGAATGAATCGATGAAACTGCTCCGATGTGGACGACGTGGCACAAGTTTTGGGGAAAAAATCTTCTAATTATTGGCTCTGAAATTTGTGACGTGTTTGATTTTTCTTGCAAACTCGTTGTAATCATCGTTGAAAGCGGATTGAAGCTGTACGATTTTACCATATTAGCTGCGGGAGTTAAACCGAACAAGTTTGTTATCCGTTCGCACAACGGCGCCATCATGTGTCGACAAGTGCCTGTTTGATTGAACTGAAGGCAGAATTTGAACTTGAACAGGTAATTTCTATGCAGCTGCGAAACAAGATTACTGTTGTGAGGAACGTCAGAATTCACCACCTTAGTTTGTTAAGCGCCAAGCACAAAACGCAAGTTGTTCTCAATTTAGAGGTTGCGGACGGAATGGCGAAAACGACTGGGAATACCGATTCAACTCATTTTTCATGGCATCCGATTTGTATCTAAACATTTGGAGCTTTTGGAACACAGAGCTACAACGAGTGCAGGTAAACCAGTGTCAATTTTGCGTGGTATAGCCGAAAAAATGTCACCCTTCCTTCTTTTTGGTAGTTTGTTCAGTACTTGTTTAGGTTGCTTATTGATTTTCATACTTACTCGCCATGAGTGCTTGACAGTTTTTATTAAATGCTTCTCTTCCGTTTTACTGTTTTTTAAATTCATGTCTTGTATTGATATTTCGGAGTGGAAAGCCTTCCTGACTAAGCCTACCGTTTATAAAATGTTAATGATCGACGTAATAATTGTAAACACAACGCTAAATGCGAAGCTAAATGCTTAACAACAGTTTCTTGTCGTCCTAAGGCAAGTTCTAAGTCAGGCACTCTGGAAGAATTTTAATTTGTGTCTCAGTGACGCTGTTGGAATTTCTGCTTAATTTAAATTCGCTTCAAGGTGATTTTTCTCGTCCATTTTTCTCACCGGGTTGCTCACGGGGAAAAAACGTTCAGCTCACTTTGTTGTTGAGTGTTCATTGACCATATTAGGTCACAGCAGGTATATGAGCTGATAGCCTAGCTCCGTTGAGCCAATCAAAATGCTAGAAATCCAATATACCTAGTCCAGTTTTTAATAAATACATATATACATCTTTTGTCTTCACAACGCGAAAACAAAAGAATAAATTTGAAAACAAAAGGTATATATATATGTATATATATTTTTCAAGTTGCAATGTCTCTGAAAACAGGTGTATATATATATAATATATATATATATATATATATATATATATATATATATATATATATATATATATATATATATACCTTGTTCCTTTAAACGTGACGTGGGAATGAAAATCGCAATATGCCGACTAGACCGATTAATATAATTACACACCTTTGTAACTGTTAAAGAAAACACGGGAACCGACGCTTTAAGACTAAAATGTAAGCGCAAACATTTTGAATTAGGAGGTGAAGTAGCAAACGCGAATAAACATGCGATAGGAAACAAGCAAGTGATACATGAATGCAGATTGCAATACGCTAGCCTGCGTAGCTGGCGGTAGTGTTGGGTTTAGCGCGCACAAGCAAGCGGCGAAGCCGTGACAGCGAGCGGCGAAGCCGCGATAAACGAGCGGCGCAGCCGCGAGTGGCTTGGGGCGGAGGAGCTGAAATCAGCTTCTCGTCCCCAAGCCACTCGCGGCTTCGCCGCTTTTGCTTGTGCGCGCGAAACCCAGCTTGTGCGCGCGAAACCCAACAATACCGCCAGCTACGCAGGCTAGCAATACGCCAAATATAATTTCACTCCCTTATTAGGCGAAGCCGTGCGTATACGCACGTCGCGCCGACTTATAAAATGGACGTTTTTTTTGTTTTTCATTTTCGTCGCTTGCAGTTCACTCAGTCTTCTTCGGTTCGCGCGGCCTATGAACAATGGCCTTGCTGTTATAATGACGTCGATTTCATCAGATTGAAAACCAATCTCTCACTGAAGTACCGGACATTTTCCTCGTGCCATGACCTTTGCTGAAGAGTTTTCTCAAGTTTCATTTTCCATCTATAGCTATGATCGCAGAAAACTTCAGGGAAGGTATTGACCAACTACATTAGAATTGCTACAGACGTATTAAATCTTGTTTTTAAAGGGAATACGCCATATCGGACGTTCACAAGCAGGCAGCTCACAGTTCATCGCAAGCCAAGGTGTGCCAGCCGGTTACAACATAGCCAAAATATTGCATCACACTTTCACGGTTTTACATGCCGTCTCCCGGGGCTGTCTCCTTAGTGGGGGAAGGGGGGATGCCGTTGAATCACCATGGGCCGCCCTTAAATTCTTCAGAATACCCAAAACACCTTTCTTGATAGTGTCACAACATTAGTCAAAATATTGCTTCAAATAGTCACTGTTTTGGTCACACAGATTCACGTGCTGGGTCTCTTGGGAATTTTAAGAGAGTGTATATGAGGGTCCACCGGAGAAAGAGCGGGCAGAGTTACCATCGGCCGCCTGTAAATTCTTCAGAATTTCTTTCTATTATAGTGTCCATTTTCTCGATTTCGGAAAAGAAGTCACTGGATTCCCGTTAATATCTGAATTTCGCTGAATTGAATTGACCTTTCATCGGTCACCGGTAACGGAAGTGCAAATTGTCCATAACAGGTCACCGGAAACCACGAACTACTGAAGAAACCTTTTTCCCTTAGGAAACGGCGGCGGTCGTGCGTATGTGCGCGTCGCGCCGACTCGTAAAATGGACGTTTTTTGTTTTTCAGTTTCGTCTCGTCGTCCCTCAGTTACTTAGTCTTCTTGGGCCTTTGAACAGTTTATAACGCAAACAGATAGATTTTATCAGGTTTCAAATCTAATCTCTCAAATACCGGACATACCAGTGAATAAACAATAAAATAACATGACCTTTACTGAAGATCTTTTAATTTGAATTTAATTTTCCAGGGTAGTATGACAAAATACATTAGAATCGCTACAGACGTGTTTATAAAACGTGTTTTCAAAGGGAATACGGTGACAGATCGTGACATTGCACGCAGATTGTAGGAGAATGCAAATAACAATTGTTATCGTTTTCGTGACCGTTTAACAAAACCCCTATTATATCAAGTTGCCTGTCAACAACTGGCGATTGATAGCCTTGCTTGGTCTTAGCTGATATGCGATTTCAACAATAGGAGATTGTCGCTGTTGCTTTTTAAAAAAGAAGCCTTTTTTCCTTAGAACACTTAAAGTGTTGACACATATAACAAAATACTTTTTTTTCTCTAGAAGTAAGTTTGATTAAAAAAGGGATAACACTGTTTACTGATATTTTTTACACTGCAATGCTAAGTTAGAAAAAGTTTGGACTAAAAATTAAAAGGAGAAGATTCGCGCCCACCAGTACAGCTGGAATTATTAATTTTGGACCACGTGAAGCTTAAGCAGTGAATCTGATGTGGGCTGCTGTTTATGGCACAGGGCAAGGATTTTGTGTCAGCAGACCTAGAAGGGAACCTGGCTGATTCGCCTCCCGTTAACAAGGACTTAAAATTGGCTGGAGTGCTTTACAAGCATCTTATCAACGATTTCGCCATGTCATAATTCGGTAAATTGTGATCGTCCGGGTGAGTGTAGTCCTGAGAAGGACTGTTTGAGGTGACATTGACTGACGTTTCGACAACCTGAGCGGAAGTCATCAGCAGAGTCAAGTGATTTGTGAATCGTCAGTAGACGTTATAAGTCTCTGGTCGTTGTCCTGATTGGTCGACGATCTTGTGACGTTATTGGCCGTCTGTCAGTTAAGCGGTGATGTTATTGGCTGTGAAGACTGTTAAACGTGATTGGTGCTTTTCGATCCGTCTTTTGTTAGTCAAATGTCGGTTGGTCTGTTGTTAGTCAAATAAGTCGGTTTGTCTATTGTTTGTCTGTCTTGTTATTGTCGGCAATCAGTCGGTTGTAAGGTGCAGGTAGCTGTTGGCAACGGTTCAGTGGTGGTTGTTTTAAGTTAGTAAACCAGCTTTCCAGAGTGATTCATTGATAGTAGTCCGTACTGTAGGTAACGCATTCAGCAGAGTCCCAGTCGATTCTGTGGTTTGTTTTTAAATGGTGCTCAGCAATGTGATTGTTGATATCACCATTTCTAGTCGCTCGTTTGTGTTCAATCAGTCGGACATTCAAATTCCTGCCGGTCTCACCAATTTAAGTGGCCTGGCAGTCGCAGCATTTGATCTTATAAACTGCTCCCTGTCTGTCGCTGCTCTTCTGAAGTTCTCCACAGAATTGCAGTGAAATTAGAAAACAAGAAGAATTGTATGCAAAATCAACGCACCGCCGTTTTGTGAATGCAGAACATGGGCATGGTGGACGTCTTACGCAAGTTTATAAAAGCTGAGCGCACAGCTAATTGGGATCTTCATCTTCAGGCTATTTACGACATGCTGCCATTTTTTGCTGCTGCAGATCACAACCTGTATGCGAAATCAGCCTACATATATCTGCAGATGATGCTTGACCTTCAAACAAAGCACCCAGAAGTATGCAAGAGCTTTCAAGATGGCCTGCACTTTATGCGCAGAAGTGACCGCTACTGGGCTGGGCTTTCTACCGACCTAGCGATTGAGGCTACCCGAGGTCAAAGGATGACGAAAATGCAGCGTCCGGTTTGGCTAATGTCCATGCCTTTTTGTGCAAAGGTTAACGATGCAAGGCCACTTCATCACGAGTTTAATGTATCATATCAGTGAGCAGCACAAGGAAACAACAAAGGGAAGACAAGAGCGTGATTATAAAGACACCGACGAACGTATTATCTTCCTTTCCCAGAGAAATCCGTTCAATCTGGATCCATCTTTGCGCAGCATTACAAGTGGAGTTGTAGCGTCGAGGACTGCTGTAAGATTTGTCGGAGGTACCATCCAAGTGGACCCACAGCTGTTGTTTCAGAGATTCACTATCGTTGCAGAAGGAGTTTGGTACGAGGACCCTAAGACATTTTTAAGTACGAGATGTGCAGGTACCCTCCAGCTCTATTCGACTCCTCCCTTCTCCCTAGGCAAGTTAACAAGCCAGCATTGGCAGACGCCATTTGGGCCAATACAAAGACCATTTAAACAGCTGAGCCTACAGGAAACGTCCAGTTTATCCTTTTGTCATGGCCACGTCGCCTTACTTACGATGCTCTTTGTTCCCTGTATTGCCATTACGTAGACCGCAAGTACGGCAAGGCCACAGTTGTGTTTGATGGATATCAGGATGGGCCATCAACAAAGGACAGCACCCACGACAGCCGGGCAGGTGTGTACGGACCGACAGTTACCTTTGAGAGTGATGTGGTTGCCAATGTGAAAACAGATGAATTCCTTGCAAACAAAGCGAACAAACAGAGGTTTATGAATCACCTAAGGGACAGATGGCAACGATCTGGTTGCACAGTTATCCATGCCACCTGGGAGGCAGATCCACTAATCGCCTAGACCGACATACAGTCTACTAGATCAGTGCAAACAGTGCTTGTGGATGACGATACTGACCTGCTAGTTTTGCTTTGCTACCATCCCCAGTGGATGATGCGTACGACCTGTTTTTTAAGCCCGAGCCCAAGCAAATGTCCAAGAAAAATAGAGTCTGGGACACAAAAAGGACCACGTCTTCGCTGGGTTCCGTCTGTGTATACAAATATTTTGTTGGTGCACGCGTTTCTTGTATGTGACACGACCTCGAGGCTCCATGGCATTGGAAAGGGTAATAGCACTGAAGAAACTCATCACCGATGCATCGTTCTACCAGCAAGCCGAAGCTTTTAACCTTCCAGCTGCTATAAAAGAAGAGATTGCTTTGGCGGGTGAGACAGCGTTGGTCTGTCTGTACGATTGCAACTCGCCTGATGAAAGCCTTGATTTACTGCATTATACAAAAATTTGTAAGAAAGTTGCGAAAGGAACAACCCTTGTACAGCCCGAGAGCCTTCCACCAACGTCGGCAGCTGCCACGTATCACAGCCAGAGAGTGTACTTCCAAATACAGCAGTGGAAAGGAATACCGCTCAAGCCTGAAGACTGGGGATGGAAATTGACTGCCGGAAAGCTGCCACCCGACAGAACAGACCTGCCACCAGCTCATGCGTCCCTTCTGGAAGATGAAAGATGTAACTGTAGGACAAACTGCAGTCCACAGAGATGCGCGTGAAGGAAGCATGGGTTGGACTGTTCCCCTGCTTGTGGTGAATGCAGGGGTCATAGGTACGCTAATTCATCCGCACCTGACATGGATGCAGATCCGGATGCTAACTGATGGATGACATTTTAGTTTGAGTTTTGTAAAAATATTTATTTTTATTTGCAAAATGAATTTTGATCAGACATGGCTGGAAAATTTCATATATTTCTTGTATTTACATTTGGCGAACGGTGATAACGTCATGGAATGTACACTAAGCAAGCAGATTCAAGTAACTTTGAACACATAAACAACCTAATAACTTCCATGTTTGATTGTCTTCACGGGAGGTATTTTAAGCTCAGCGAAAACATTAAAAAAGAATCAATTGCGGTGTTTTCAGAAAATGTATTTGTCTATTCTTGGGTATCCTGTGCAAAACTCAGAACTAGACAGACGCAGATGTGTTTGTAACGATTAATTAGCTCTTTTTAAAAGTAAAACTATACTACATCGAGTGTTGTTACATTATCTAAGCTTTTTAAGAAGAATTCAGAAAGAAAAATCACAATTACAAGAATTGTTGTGTGAGAGTGTGAGTTCTGTTGACTTGGGTATCCTGTGGCAAAAGCTCAACATGTTTAACGCTTAATTTTCACATGTTCCACCGAGGGTTGTCCAATACACCGGCACCCTAACAGACCGTGAGACTATGGTTTCGGTCCGTAGAGTTTTGTACGGACCGTGAAATCCACTTACGGAATGTAGAGAAGGGTTGACGGACCGTAGAGTTCGTACGGAACTTCAGATACGGTCCGTAAAGAAGAGTTCACGGTCCGTAAATTGTATCTCCGTAGTGGGACTTAGAGTATTTCACTCTTGTCATAAGGGAGGGATATCTTTCTTACGGACCGTAAACTTCAGATACGGTCCGTAAAGAAGAGTTCACGGTCCGTAAATTTTATCTCATTAGTGGAATTTAGAATATTTCATTCCGGTGATGAGAGGAGATATCTTTGTTACGGACCGTACAGTCCGTACGGACCGTGAACTTCAGATACGGTGCGTATAGAAGAGTTCCACGTTCCGTAAATTGCATCTCATTAGTGGGACTTAGAATATTTCATTCTTGTTGTGAGAGGGAGGTATCTTTGTTACGGACCGTACAGTTTGTTCGGACCGTGAACTTCAGATACGGTCCGTAAAGAAGAGTTCACGGTCCGTAAATTTTATCTCATTAGTGGAATTTAGAATATTTCATTCCGGTGATGAGAGGAGATATCTTTGTTACGGACCGTACAGTCCGTACGGACCGTGAACTTCAGATACGGTGCGTATAGAAGAGTTCCACGTTCCGTAAATTGCATCTCATTAGTGGGACTTAGAATATTTCATTCTTGTTGTGAGAGGGAGGTATCTTTGTTACGGACCGTACAGTTTGTTCGGACCGTGAACTTCAGATACGGTCCGTCTAGAAGAGTTCACGATCCGTAAACTGCATGTCATTAGTGGGACTTAGAATATTTCATTCTCGTTGTGCGTGGGAGATATCTTTCTTATGGACTGTGAACTTTAGATACGGTTCATATAGAGGAGTTCACTGTTTGTAAATATCGGTTCGCACATGTAGAAGTGGTCGTTTTATGGATCATGTATACGTTGCTAAGCCTGAAAATAACTTGCGTCGCTCGATGGTGCGCGCTTTAATGTTTTGTCACAAGGTATGAATATGAATACGCGTGAAAGCAATATTCTTTATGAATTGTCGCGTGCAACAGTGTTACTCTACATTTATAAATAGCGGGATCGATAGTTTCCTATGCAGCTCGTTTATTGTCGCCACGCAAGGCTCCCGTTGACATAAAAATAGGGACTTTAAGATACGGTGACTACGGACTACGGACGGGAGGCACTTTAGGACTGGAACGAGACATATGTGTTCTGTTGTCCCCACCGTCGCAAGCTCACGACGGTGCGTAGTGGAAGGATTTCACGTAGTACAGCGTGGTGTAGTACGAGGAACTGAAGATGGTATGAAAAAGTAGTCTAAAGTTAGAAAATTGAGGTGCTCTTGTACTGTAACGCTTGAACTACAAACTAATACCCAATTGGAACAATTTCAAGTGCTTATGAACTCAGAACAGCGAAAAATGTACGCTTACTTTGTTTACTGATTTTGATCGCCGCGTTGTTTTCCAGAATGAAATTAAATTTGATGTTTTGAATATAGCTTGTAATTTCAACTCTTCTCTTTGCTCTTTCTAAATACAAATGGCTTCCCTTCAAGTTGAGAAGTAATTAATTTAGTAAAATATGTCAAATTTGCTTTTGAAGTCGTTTTGCAATAGAAGTAATTTGAAAACGAGCCCTGAAAATTTGATTAAGCTTGCACGCAAGCCTCACGTGCAATTACATTTTGAATTGCAGTGCGACGATTACAACTCAAAACCAAAGCATCTCGAATCTTTTTAAAAGACATTTTGTGTCTGTTTAGTGTAGAGTTGACCTTCGCTCTTCGTTCGTAGGACTTCGTAGTCTCTTGTCTGTAGTCTGCAGTCTTAACTTCGCATTTTCGCGCCACTCGTTGTGTACTCGGCCCAGTGTTTCAGCCAGAGAAAAACACACGTCCAACCGTAGTCCGCAGTCCGTAGTCACCGTATCTTAAAGTCCCTAATGGCTACGAAGGGGAGTAGTGAGACTACGCGATTGATGGCAGTCCAACAACGACCTTTTTGGCGAAATGTACCTCACGATATTTATCGGGTAAAAGTGTCCAATCCACATCGTACTCAAAACACTTCTTAAGATCCAACTCTAACCACTGATATCGGTTGCTCATCGTAGCAGATTGCTGACGCCAGTAGGAACTTGTGCTAACTTAGCCAGCTCCAGGCGTTCAGATGAGTTCAGATAGTGGAGCGAGCGAGGGGAGACTGGGGAAAAGGACGAGGGAACGCCTGTGAAATTAATTTTAAAAAGCCCATGCCGCCCACTTTAGACCGCCGACAGCGGCAGAGAAACATGAACCCAGGGTCAGGTCAAAGTAAACAAGAAAGTTATGTAATTATGCTCACCGAAATAGGTTTCACCCGAGTTTGAAGCGTTGGAAAAAGTAGATGATGCTTTAAAAAATCTGACATGCCGAATGAACATTGCAAAATTTTCTGCGATACGGAAACGCAAATGTCATCTCCACTACTGCACCAATGAAGGTAACGAGAATCACAGACGACTTTAAATACACATCGGTTTATCAAATTGATGAATAGAAAGCTTTTCACTCTGTGACGGAATGAACTTCGTCGTCTTCATCGGTTGCGATGGCTACGGTATGTTTGTTGTTGTTCTTTTCTTCCTTCCTGAGACAGCAGGTTTTCAGGACGTTCATAAACAATCTAGCCGATCCATTTTTCCTGCTCCTTCTTCGTCTTCTTCTTCGTCTACACCGATAGCCAGCGCTCTAATTCCGATGCTTTGAAGCTGTTCTACTTGGTCTTTCATGATTGCGACAAGCGGAGTGACCACGATTATCTTAGAAACAGCGTTTCTTTGCAATGCGTTGATTAACCTTGGAAAAAATTGAAAGATCAAATCCTGTTGGAAGAATGGCGATGAGATCTCTTCCCAGAAACACGTTTGAAGACAATCTTGTTATCCCATTTGTGCAGTTATTCAACCGTGCGTGACTCGATTGAGGATGACCTTCGCACGGGCACGCCATATCGCGTTTCTTGTCTGCGTCAACAACCCTCTGGTGTTGACAGGAGGTGTCAAATTTGGCCAATCAGAGGTATACCAGATTCTGGTATACCGTCATGAGCTTTTTAAAATTAATTTCACAGGCGTTCCCTCGTCCTCTTCCCCAGTCTCCCCTCGTTTTTTTCCCGCTCTTTCGCTCGCTTTCTTTTTCGCTCGCCTCCACTATCTGAACGCCTGGAACAGGCTAGTGCTAACTTATGTGCAACTATTTTTGCTGAATGAGTTCTCAAAGTGAAGTACTCAAAGTGGTCCAAACACAGGACACCCAAGCATAATATTTGAATATTATTAAAAATGGCGTTTCAAAATATAAGACTTTGTATGGGATTTCGAAGCGAACATTTTGAGCAATACAAAACAGCAAACTAACTGAATAAAGTTCATGAAACATTACATGGTGTTGTTTGCTATCCTTACAACGCATTTTGAGCAATTTTAGGTCCATTTACTTTACTGTGTTAGTACGTGTATAATACATTGACAGGGAAGGAGTCATTTGGCCCGATTTAGCCACTATTACCGCTCGACACGTTTTGGAATTCGCTCGAATTTACCCACAAATATAGTTCAGGCTCCCATTCTGACTTAGCGACTTGACAAAAGGAAGACATACAAGTGATTTTCTCAAAACCAATTGCACATACCTCGTGTCCCAAAAGAATTATCCACTGCACAAAATCATAATAGCATCTCAAAATAGGCCGCCATGGATGCGTGAGGATCCCGATGGTCCCATTTGACAGCGGTCGGCACTGGACACCAGTCAACTTATGCCCTTATGGGGAGGGCCACGCTCGTTTTGGTCGTGTTACAATTCTGTAGTAACTATGGCCCGGTGCGGACACAAATTGTCGCTCCAACGTAGTCTGGAATCGCTGCGCGGGACTCCGTGACCTTGTGGAGAGAATTAAGTTATCGAAAGAAATTAAAACGGTCTTGGCCGTTAGAAAATGAAAATGAGTCAAGCAAAAAAGAAAGTGAACCGTGTTTCTCCTTCCTCCAATGTTTCTATTCATGCGTGGTCGGTCTACTGCGTAAATTTTAAATACGTACCCTGTGTGAATTAAATGTGTTCAATTTCAATCGTCGATAGGTTTTATATATCAGATATTTTTTTTTGAACCTAAGTCGGCAAATTCATTTAAATTCATATCCTCACGCGCGTGAAAATGTTTTGTTTTAAAATTGTTATTGTATATACTATATCTATTTCTATATTTGCATGAAGCCGGTCAGGTAACCTACTTATTAAAAAAACAAGAAAATATACACCCTAAAAAGGGATATAAATTCAGAAATGGGAATGATTTATTTTTACTATCCGCTTGTAACACGCAGCGATTTTCTCACGTGAACCAGACTGCTTCGGAGCGACAATCTTATGTCCGCACCGGGTCATAGTTACTACAAAATTGTAACACCACCAAAACGAGCGTGGCCCTCCCCATAAGGGCATAAGTTGACTGGTGTCCAGTGCCGACCGCTGTCAAATGGGACCATCGGGATCCTCACGCATCCATGGCGGCCTATTCTGAGATACAATTATGATTTTGTGCAGTGGATAATTCTTTTGGGACACCACAGGCAGCCCAAGCTAAGGTTGAGAGCTGCGCATAAATTAGACTGTTTTTTCCACGCTATGCATAATAACGACATCGGCAACATTTAAGAGTTTGTATGGAAATGATACAAAACGTCTCAAATTGCCACAAATCAGAAAGAAGTCGAAATAAAAAAGATTTGTCTCATTTCATTGTTTTATTGGTCATTATTGGAGGGCTTCCTGGGCTGGTTTGAAGCTTTTTGGGCGAGAAATTGAGGTTTATATTTTTCATCAGTTACTGAACGTTTAGAATTAATTAAAGGCAGGAAACAATTTCACACTGCACCTCACTTGAGGTTCGATAAATTCCATCACAATAAAGGAATCGCCCTACAACTTCAAAGGTGTATTCTTGGGTCTTGCGCATACCTCTGTTCTTTCTCATGGGTTCCAGATCCTATTTTAAGCCGTCGAAAATCCCTCTTAAATACGAAACTCGCCTTTCCTGGTATGCGTTTTCATTTGAAGTGCACACATGAATCATTGCGAGCCGTGTTTCGACGACAAAATGTCCCTCAGCCGGGGACAGGCTGAGTGAGATTGTCGACATTAGCAAACACGACACTGCGGAGTCCAGAGAGGTCGGTTTACAGAAATAGAGAAATATTAGAACGGCCGTGAAATTCACTCGCCTCACTTGACTTCGAAAACCATAATTTTGTTTTAGGGACGAACGAAGAACTATCTTTTGCTGCACTCTAATCAATCCATTCGATGATTTTATGCCGAGTATTTGGCGCAAGTGATCCTGCTCACTGCCCGAAAAACAACCTCATTATTTAATTCCCATATATAGGGTTGTCTGCCCTAAAAAAAAAATATTGCTGTGACCGTGGAAAATACCCACCACAATTTCCATTCCTTTGAAAACCGGTGCTTCTAAATTTCGACAACATTTTTTTTTGCGGTAAACAGGTAAATGTGACGGAACAAATCACTATGCTAATATATTGTCGCACGAAGGCATTAAAGCGTGCTCGTGGCGTCAAGTGAGGCGACTAAATTTCACGGGCGTACCGATAGTTTTCTATCAGGCCCTCAAACCGACCTCTCTGGACTCCGCAGTGTCGCCTTCTGCTTGTGGACAATCTCACTCAGCCTCTCCCCGGCTGAGGGACATTTTGTCGTCGAAACGCGGCTCGCAATGATTCATGTGTGCACTTCAAATGAAAACGCATACCAGGAAAGGCGAGTTTCGTATTTAAGAGGGATTTTCGACGGCTTAAAATAGGATCTGGAACCCATGAGAAAGAACAGAGGTATGCGCAAGACCCAAGAATACACCTTTGAAGTTGTAGGGCGATTCCTTTATTGTGATGGAATTTATCGAACCTCAAGTGAGGTGCAGTGTGAAATTGTTTCTTGCCTTTAATTAATTCTAAACGTTCAATAACTGATGAAAAATATAAACCTCAATTTCTCGCCCAAAAAGCTTCAAACCAGCCCAGGAAGCCCTCCAATAATGACCAATAAAACAATGAAATGAGACAAATCTTTTTTATTTCGACTTCTTTCTGATTTGTGGCAATTTGAGACGTTTTGTATCATTTCCATACAAACTCTTAAATGTTGCCGATGTCGTTATTATGCATAGCGTGGAAAAAACAGTCTAATTTATGCGCAGCTCTCAACCTTAGCTTGGGCTGCCTGTGGGGACACGAGGTATGTGCAATTGGTTTTGAGAAAATCACTTGTATGTCTTCCTTTTGTCAAGTCGCTAAGTCAGAATGGGAGCCTGAACTATATTTGTGGGTAAATTCGAGCGAATTCCGAAACGTGTCGAGCGGTGATAGTGGCTAAATCGGGCCAAATGACTCCTTCCTTGTCAATGTATTATACACGTACTAACACAGTTAAGTAAATGGACCTAAAATTGCTCAAAATGCTTTGTAAGGATAACAAACAACACCATGTAATGTTTCATAAACTTGATTCAGATAGTTCGTTGTTATGTATTGCTCAAAATGTTCGCTTCGAAATCCCATACAAAGTCTTATATTTTGAAACGCCATTTTTAATGATATTCAAATATTATGCTTGGGTTTCCTATGGTCCAAACCGTAATGACGACACCGCGTGGGCACAAGTGTGTGAGTTATATACAGAAATCACTGCATTAGAGGTGCGAGTTTTTGCCGTACAACGGTAACGACGCAGTGGGAAATACAAATTAATTTGCAGGAGGTGTGAGTTTTTTTCAAGGACAAGGAAGGAGGTGTTTAGTTTTGGAGCCTATAATGGCAATATAGAAAACAGTGCCTATTGTTGACACGCTTTGAGTAGTTTTGCTTAACCCGTGAAACAATGTCTATTAATTAGCGTGTAGTAGGAAAAGGTAGTTAAAAGAAAACAATGCAGTGTTATCTTTTAAATTAGATAAACTGATGAAACGAGTTACCGTGTTCAGTTGCACGCGATCGATTGTTGCGATGCTCATAGAACGAGTAATAGACTAATTATCTTCTTCTGTTACGTGTACCTCGCTCGCGTCGTACGTATGTCTTCCGTGTATCACGCTCGCTTCGTATGGCGTTTAAATAACGAGGCATAATCATGGTTGCCTTCCCTTGAACAGTTTCACAAGGCTTCAATAGAAGGAGTAATGGACATAACAGTTCGCTTTTGGAACTCTGTTATCAGTTTACGCAATGCTTATAGAACGAGTAATAGACATATTATCTTCTTCTATTTCGTGTTCCTCGCTCGCTTCGTACGTATGTCTTTCGTGTATCTCGCTCGCTTCATAAGTACGCTTAGATAACGAGGCCAAATTAAGTTGTCTTCCCTTGGACAGTTTTACAATGCTTCAATAGAAGGAGTAACCCGCCTTTAGGACTCTGTTACATGTATTAGTTTGTGCAACGCTTATAGAACGAGTAATAGACATCGTCTGCCTTCCCTTGAACAGTTTCACAAAGCTTCAATAGAAGGAGTAATCGACATAACAGTTCGCTTTTAGAACTCTGTTATTAGTTTGCGCAACGCTTATAGAACGAGTAATAGACATGTTATCGTCTACTTTTTCGTGTACCTCTCTCTCCCTTCGTACGTACGCTTAAATAACGGGGCATAATCAAAGTAGGCGTGATAGACATATTACTTACTGTCTTCCCTTCGATGTATATAGATCGCTTTGTTTGTCTCTTGGAGAGCCCGCTTTTAGAACCTGTCATCAGTTTGCGCAACGCTTATAGAACGAGTAATAGACATATTACCGTCTTCTCTTTCGACCTCTTTAGTATATCTCGCTCGCTTCGTACGTACGCTTAAATAACCAGGCTCAATCATTCTTGTAGAGGCTATTTATACCTCTACATACGGACCATGAATCGTAAATGACGGTCTGTAAGCAAGGATGACTGTCCGTGCGAAACGTACGGACCGTCAACCGCGAATGACGGTCCGTGCGAAATGTACGGACCGTCAACCGTTGGTCCTGGCGCGATAATGAGATGCACGCCCTGTATTCGGACGGTGAGTAAGAATGACGGTCTGTACGAAACGTACGGATTGACAACCGCAAATCACGGTCCGTAAGCAAGAGTGATGGTCCCTGCGAAACTTACGGACCGTCAACTGCAAATAACGGTCCGTATCAGTGGGGCAGTCTTGGACATGAGTTGTCTGTTGGCCGCGCGGCACCAAGAGGACTAAGTTAAGTGACTTGCGACAACGACGACGAAAACGACCGCCTAAAAAACAAAAACAAAAAAAACGTCCATTTTATGAGCTTGCGCGCACGACGGCCACCCGAAGAGATCCCTCGCCAAGCGCCAACTCGCTCCCCCCCCCACCTCATTTGTGATTCAAAAGCACACCAACCATGACGTTCTGGTGCAAACTTTCACTTCTTACCGCTTTCAGAAAAGCATTGTTCTTTAACAGTTATAGAATACTTTTTTTAGGTTCACTCATTCATAAATTGTGAATGTTAAATAATGATGCTGCCAACAAAACCAACACCACAATTCACAATTCTATTATTTTCACTACCTCCACAATTCTAAGGCCATCCTCATAAAATGTTTCGTTTCCCATCGCCCGACCGAAGCATTTTTTTTGAAAAAGTACAAAAAAAGAAAAAATTCCAGATACACTGTCTGACAAGCAAAATTTTAATTCTTAACTAAACTCACATTCTCTGTTTTACATGGAAGAAAAAAAACGTGATCAAGATTTTATTTTGAATAGATCTCGTTACCTAACTTATAAGCCTGTATATTAAATCGGAAATGTTTGTAGACGGCATTTCACTAGATATCTCTCAGCATTGCCTACTTGGAAACGACGGTTTTATTAAACTGCATTGTGCAACTTTAACAAAAACAGGCACATATCCTGTACCCATGAATAAAGAACCTGTTTTCGACTTCTTTTTTAATATATTTAACAATTAACAGGAACAAATATTTCTTCAAACAACATCATTTAACAATTGATTTGAACCTTTCAGTAGCCTTGTGTGTTTAGTTGAAGAGATATGACAAGAAAAGCTAGCATACGATCCTGTCCAACCTTGTTTAAAACTAATCTTTGTTAAGATTTCTTCTTCTTTCCGCCTGCTGCTACAAGCACAGTTTTTGGTCCCGAATAGATTGGCGTTTTGCCGTTCTCAGCACACACGCGGCAGACAGGGTTGACTTCTTTGTATTGCCTCTTCATCCTGCTCATTGACTGGTGCATCGGGTTCTGTGTTACCGCTTCTACAACAGATTAGGTCGAACTTTTTGCACGAATAGTACTGTTTCTTGTCTAACTGCCTAGAACTGCTATAAGGATAAACAAAAATTCAAAATCAAAGCGAAAATCTCCATTTAGAAGCAAAAATCCTTATGGCAGTTCTAGGCCACCATACCTTGTCTTACCACAAAAACGGTTGCCGTGGGGTGTGCCTTCTGGAAGAACTGAGTAGCCGCAGGTGTACATGAGTGTCTCAATAGCCAGATGGCTATTCTTATGACAACTTCTCGTCGACAAATTTCATCCACCGTAAAACAAGAACTCTTTGTGATTTTCTTAATCGTACGACTAATCCACAAGAAACAGTTGGAGAACATTCCTCCATTGTAGATAAGGAAGGGATTAGGAATTAGGAATTAGGAATTAGGAAAACATTAGAGAGCAAGCAAAAAGGAAAATTCTAGATAACAACTACCGTAGCCAAACGTTCGTACGTTATATAACACTACACAAGGTATAACCAAAAATTATACTTACAATTAATTACAATATAAAGCCCTATAATTCACTATACAATCCTATTACAACCCAGTTAACCCCTATACAAACCTGTACACCCCTATACAACCATGTAGACCACTATAGAACAATGTAGGCCCCTATATAGCCCTGTAAATCCCTTTACAACCCTGTAAACCCCTATACAACGCTGTAAACCCTATACAACCATCCATGTAGACCCCTATACAACCCTGGCAACCCCTATAGAACCGTGTAGACCCCTATATAGCCCTGTAAATTCCTATACAACCCTGTAAACCCCTATACAGCGCTGTAAACCCTATACAGCCATGTAGACCCCTATACATCCTGTACACCCTATACAACCATGTAGACCCTATACACCCTGTAAACCCCTATTGAGCGGTTTTCAATTGAGTGTCGAAAGTAATTCGTGTTTTGCTTTGGTTTTGCTTTACTTCGCTCTGTGATTGGTTAAAACCTTTCGCGCCACTTTCTCGACCAATCAGGAGTAAAACTCAAACCAATCAGTCGTGACTTGCTCGCGCTCGCACGCGTTTTCCCGCGCTTGACGCCGGTTACATGTACTTGCTTCGAGTTCTGATTGGTTCATTGGGTAATTTGTGTTTGTTGTGATTGGCTGGGGTAATTACTTTGGTTTTGGTTTTACGACACTCATTTGAAAAGCGCTCTATAGCCCTGTAAACCCCTCTACAACCATGTAGACCCCTATACAACCCTGTTAAAAAGCAAAAAGCGCACGTGTAACCAGGCCTTCTTACTTAGCATCCAAGCTTTTCTTGGACGCAGGCTCCCTCGGTCAATTCTTTCTTTTGTATTTCTGTTTTTTTTGGCCTTTATGGGGATGGCCTAAAAGGCACCTTTGCAAAGAATAATGGCTGGTCTGCTCGATTTGTAAAGCCCAACGTACCGAAAAAGATGAAGGCATTGGTTTTCATTAGTTACCGTACCTCGAAAGTTTCTTTGGTAGCCGCCATGTTTGCTTACAGTTTTTCATTTACCTACAATGCATTGCGTGACGCCATTTTTCCCGGAACGTCTCCTCGTTTTGTCTGGCTTCAAGAAAGTATCGCTCGTTTTGGGTACAGGCTGCTCGATTTGTAACTTTGACAGTATAAACGCGCTATACCTCACCTGCAAAAAATGTCAATAATAACATAGCTTGTAAACAAACAAACCAAACGTCCACAGTCTTCTACTGCAGTGCTGAATGTACAAACATTTTCAGCCACAGGATATGGCACAACTTCAACAAGTAAGAGAGCAAGCCCTTAAATTAAAAAATTTCTTCAACAACTTAATCAGGCTTGCGTCGGATCAAAAATCGCCTGCTGTTAGCAAGACTGTTAAAGAACTGGTGCAAGGTGTTATGGTGAGTTTGTTACATTGTTTTAAAGCCAGAAAGAAAGAAATGTCATGTTGAAGAGGAGCTGGGAGGGAGAAGTACAGAGGCGGCAGAGCAGGGGGGCCGTAGCCCCCAAAACGAAAATTTGGGGGGGGGGGCTCAGCCCTGTACATGACAGATATCTGTACATGACAGATATCCAGCGATAGAACAAAACTGAATGAAGGCTGGCACTACGGTATAGGGCTGATTCATTTAATGGCCAATATTTCAGCTAACAAAATTAGCCTTCCTCAGGGCCAGAGCTATACTGAAGGAAAAAGGTAGTGCCAGCCTTGCATTCAGTTTTGTTCTATTACACTTCGAGTGACGTCTGGTTCCAGCATTTCTACACCAGAGATCCGGCAATAACGAACCAGTGCGGTTTATTTATGCGTCGTGTGGACCTCTGCATCCAAATGTTATACATCCAGCAATATACATAGATGACCATATTTGGAAGTGCACTGCAGATCTTCTTTCATGGCTTGTTAGGATGGCCATTTTGAGAAGCGAGGGAGTTTTAGCAGTGTTTTCCAGAAAATTAAAAACACCCTGAAAGAAATTTTCCAAGATTTGATGCTCAGAGAAAGTCGACGAGTATTTGCTTCAGCTTACGAGGATATTCTGCGGTTGATTTGGAATTTTTAAAGTGAGAGCTCAACTAAGAAAATGCTATTGCTTGGGAAGCAGAAACGTCAAACTCAATTGCTTACGGACAGTTGTAAAGTTAAAAAGATTTTAATTCACAAGGAGAGGACTTATTCTATTTTTTCTACTTTTAACTTGTCATTACCAAGCATGAGTTTGGAAATAAGTCTACTTGAAGTGAACATTAGTAAACTTTGATTTCTCAAAATTTTGCTTTTGTGTTTATTATCTGTTGCAGCTTTAGGCATTTTTATCACATAACTGAAGTTTTTCTTGTTGTGAAAATGGTAAACGATGAGAATTTGTTGAATAATAAAACAATTATCCTGCTCAATCTTGCAGAATATCCTCTTATTTAGCCAACTTGACGTACGGCCTCATCAGCTAAGTATCGGGTGACATTCCGCGCAATTTCGCAGGATGATATATTATTGTTAAATATCATTCCTTTGTGAAAAAAATAAATGCCGTCACAGTGAACACTTCAGCGTGACGGTACATTTACGTCCGTCTCTGACAAATTAAACTACTGGACAAGAAGGTGAAAGCACACACAAAAAAGTGACAAGGTGCTAAGAGGAACAGGATCACACACACAAAAATTTGCTCAGTTCCTCAAAGAGCACTGAATTGCTGTGGCACTGCAATCCTGTGCCTGGCCCATTTCCTAAATTGGGTTGAATTACTGAATATGTATGATGCCAGGTTGAAAATGCCAGCAAAAGAAATAGTTACTGGAATGAAGACATATACAAGAATCGAGACAATCATTGATAAGGTTGTGTAATTTGTTTTTCAATTTAGAAAGCTTTAAAAACCTCACCCATTTCGCTTTTGGTGTATGTGTAAGTGTTTCTCTAATGGGTGCATTACTTGTTCCAGTTATGTTGACTTTTTAATTTGCTGATCAAGGCATCTCATTTTTTTCTATCTCTATGGTGAAAAATTGCCTGCAAGTGTGGCTAAAGTGCCGGCTGCCACCAGCAGCTGGCTGCTATTTTGAACTCTGTCCTTAGGTCACAATAAAAAACAAATAGATATTGGTGGATTTGTCTAAGAATTTGTTGTTTTTTAGTGCAACTGATATTTTGAATGATCTCAAGTCCACTGAAACAATTTAAGGTGGTCAAATACGTTGAGTTCAAGTCAGGAAGGTATCACTGCTAGAAAATCCAATTAAGTCACCTTAGTTAATGCCTTGCAGAACTGCAACAGTCAAGCGAGGAGAGGAATTTGAACCTTTTGAAGTACATCACTGCAAGGATCATTTCATTTCACCAGTTTGCAGTTATGATTTATCGTATATTCATTGTCATCTCATTTATTCACTTTACGGAATATTTGAACTCACAATTGACAACTTCCAACAGATGAGGCCTTGGTAGCTCAGTTGGTTAGAGTATTACACTAGCAGCATGAGTTCGAATGCCGTCCAAAGCCTTGAATTTTTTAAATTTGCTTTCATATCCACAGTTCACGTTATATGATTTACCCACAGTCAGCCCAAGTTCGTAATACTAGAGCACGAGGAATTTATAATTTAATGACTAATGGAAGCAATGCATTCCTGACGTGACCCCACAATGGAGGCAGTGTAATGTTACAATGGCGACGGTTGAGAATTTCAAATTATAAGACGTTGTGTGGAGTTTAAAATAGCGTGGATTTTGAACGTTTCAAGAGCAAAATTTGTACTCTTATTTGATTAAATAAGCAAAATAAACTCACCTGGTGCAGGGTTTTATTCTAGAGCGAGGCTTTGCGGGAGTTCCGCAATTCGAAAAAAAATGCGGCACAAAATTTACGTTGGCGTGCCAAATGGGGATAAGTACTAATTTTCTGAAATTAAGTATTCAAAAACGTCGCTGACAGTAAGACTGATATGACTACAGCTCTATACTTCGAAATTTATCGCCCCTTACTGTCTCAATTGTCTTCCTCTTCTTTGTTTGTTTCTGTGTTTGTATTCTGCACTTTCTTGAGTCCTTCTGGGTTATTCTTTTTCTTCCATGCTTATTCAACGATAATAATAGTCATGATAAACAGGGAAAGTCACCATTTGCAAGTGACGAGAGCCATTATTTTACGAGACAAACATTCGGGATTCTGCAGTTACTGGAGTCCAGGCCTTCTCAGTCACTCCTTTCTTGGGCCCCCTTGCTTGAAAAAGGGCCCCCTAAAATTACAGAAGGGGGCCCACTCTGCCCTCATTGGCCAATTTCTAGAATAAACCTTGCCTGTGTGTATCCTGTTGTGTCTTTGATCCATTTCCATCGTTTTCCGGGCATTTTGAATTTCTGTTCTTTCCTTTGTTGGATAAGACGAAGTCAAGGCTATCCTCATTCTCTGTGCCACTGATAGACTCCTCCGCACTCAAAGGGTAAGGAGAGGGAAAGCTGGATGTTTGTGTGTGTAGGTTGATCATGGGCCTTTATTGAAGTACGCGAAGGATGGTAATTGGACAATTTTCGAGCTACATGTAAAAATCATGCTAGAGTGCGGAGTTTATGGTAGCTGCCCCAGTCTTGTGGAACATCCTTCCTTTGTAAGTAAGGCAAGCTAAGGGCATTGACAGTTTTAAGAGTTTAGTCTGAAGACTTACTTATTTTCCAGGGCTTTTTGTTATTAATAAGATTTTAAGTACAATTTTTAATCTTATAAAGAATATTAATGAATAAGGGCATAAATTAGATTATAGATTTATTAAATAGTCGGTAGTTTTATTATCTATTTGAGATTTGCAAGAATTTATTATATTAAGGGTAATGCACTTTTGATTATTTTCATAGGAAAAGTGCAATTATATGAGTATTATAATAATAATTATTATTATTATTATTATTATTATTGTTACAATAATTCTAAATGTGCACTTAACCCATAAAACCAACTACTGGAAAAAATAGGGACCATGTACCCCCAACCTTAGCTATGGCACTACCTTTGGGGTTTTAAAGACTCTCTGTCGACTACAATGCAATACGTGCGTTTGTTTATGTTTTGATTCCTTTGGAGAGAGAACATTGTGATAAAATGGCTAGATTTGAGCCCTTTAGCAGCCAAGAAAGGAAATGAAGGTGTTCACAAACTTTGTTTTGTCAATAGAAAGAGCTAAATTTTATGGTTTCTAAGTCTTGCAGATGACTGTAACAAAATACGATTCATCGTTGACTGTCATTACACGTCACGCAGTCAGAGAAATATTTTCAAATTGACATAACGCATTTGGTTTTTAGTGTATCGGGTCATGAGTTCTCTCATTCATTTATGTTCAACAGCACTTATACCTTAATATAACCCTCTTTAAAATTTCGAAAGGCGTGTAGAGTAAAAGCAATTGACATTACTTTATTTTATCACTAATGGTTGCGAAACCGCGATTTATCACCCGCGGGGTTTGTTGAATACTCAGTCACGTCCGATCTACAGAAACATTTATTACTGTAGTCAGTTTCATATTCACTCACATTCAGTTCCACATAACCATAAGAATTCTGTTATCTTTCCCTCTGAACTCTCTGGATCGTCCATAGTCACATTATTCTGATATGAGGTATAAATAAAAACTTTCCGTGTGGTCTTGCTTGTCGGTTGAGAACTGTGCGAAACATCGAGTGTCCGAATGTCGCTTTTGTGACCCGAAGAATAAAACATTTTTTAAATTAACACTGCTCCAATAGTTCCCTGATAAATTTCATAGCTCCATAAGAAAATCTCCATCCATTCTACGGAAGGATGACTTGGATGAAGGCAGATTTCCACAGCCTTCAAATGCAGACGCAAAACTTTGGGGTTTCGTGGTCCACGAAACCTCCGCTTAGGCGCGTGTTGCATTGTGGTTGACAGAGAGTCTAATAGGTATTCTAATAGAATAAAGTGGCTATAACATGAATGTCTGAATAAGAAATTGCCCATGAGTAAAGCTGGTAACAAAAATCACACTAATAGAGCAACTGAAACTAAATTTCATAGCACCAAGTTGACACGGCAAGGCTATTTACAGTTGCTATTTCAAACCCGCGAACTGCGATCCTTCGTGCACAACACTTAAACCCAGTTCTCTGGTCTGTGCCAGCAAAATATTAATTGATGTCAATTCTGATTATAAGAAATGTTTACATTTATTTAGTCAACATGAGTATGCATCCCTTGGTACTTAACTTTTTATGCAATGGGCAATCATTAAAATCATGAAGGGTGTGAAAGAAGTGAAAGAAGTGGGGATGAAAAGGGCAGCAAGGTACATGGTTAAGAGGTCACTGTGCACTGTACATAGTGAGAGGTCATTCTAGCAGAATCTGCTTTATTACAGGAAGGAACACTCACTGAAGAACAGTTTGCAGCAAATCTACAAAGAACTCTCAATTCACCACCTCAACCAAACCTTGTTGGCTTTTTAAAGGTAGGTGACCTGTAGATTGTATGCCAGTAATAATGCGGTGAATACCTCCATTATAAAATTATTAATTAATTAATGTTCTTCCCAGTTGTAATACTATGACAGATAGTAATTAAGACTGACATTACTATTATGGTGTGTCTTCCCCCACATGATCTTTGTGTCTTCCCCCACATGATCTTGAGTCCAGAGTCCAAAAGTCCAGGTCAAAGATTAAGGATCAAATTTTTTTACTTATCATTCACTGAGTACCAAAACAAACAAAAATGAGTCAGTTGTTTGAAAAAAGAGACAAAATTCTTGCTGTAGCCTGCTGCAGCTTGAAATCCCATAGTGGTTTAGTCACTGTGGTGCAATTCTTGGCATCAGAGAAGTAAGGCAGTGATTGTTTTGGATTATTGGTTTGTTAAAGCCAAGTTGTAGATCTGTCCTTATTTGAGTTTACCAATCTGTCCTTCATTCTTCAAGATACTCTGGAAAATAAATAGCAACAATACACCGTGTATTAATAGCTGTAAACTGTATGATGTTTTGTGAAAATTAGTTGATATAAGTGCAAAATTGATTTTCTCTCGAAACGTAGTATGGATGGGTGTACCTGTACATAAACAGTCAGGATCAACAGACAGCTTGATTTGAATTGACCTGTAAAAAGCTGTATATGCTAGCCTTTACGCTGCAGCAGCATGTTCATTTACATGTAGCATTCCTAATACTGACTATTTCTTTAGTATTCACCCAGACCATTTTATAACTTTCCAAGCAAATTGAGTTCGAATTCAAAAATGGCATTGTATTCAAATGCAGCAGACTCAACCTGTGAGGCAAACAAATTAAGTGTTGTTCAAGAATGTAGGGGTTGAAGAAAGTGGATAGTAAATAACTTGTCATCCAAAGGAATGAGTTTCAGTTCAAGATGAGGTTTCAAGGCAAGCAGGGTCCAAGATACCAGGTTGTTACTGTACTTATCATCTGATGTAAGCTGGCTACCATTCATTGCATTCAGGTTAAGAGTGGGGAGGACCTTGATATATTCCCATCTGTTTCATCTTTGTCTCAGTTAATAAGTTCATGGAATGGCACAGTAGTCAGTAGATCATCATGTGACCTTCTAATTCCTTTGTTCATTGACAATCAGAAAACACTTCCGTTGTTGCGAGCACAGTCAAGATTGCCACAGTCAAACACAAGACAAAAGAACCTTCCACAGCAACAAGTACAACAAAAGGCCAGTACCCCAACACAGTACCCACAGCACACTCAACGGGTACATTTGACGACATCGACGGAGGCAGTGAGCAGTTCTCAAGTTATTACCAATCCACAAAATGTCATTGTGCATGTTCCACCAGGAGCTATGGGCACTAAAGTGGTTGTATCTTCTGCAAGATCACAAGTAGGAACAACGTCTGCATCTGCAGCAGCTCATAAACTAAAGCCCAAGGAGTTTACTGGAATAAGCAGGTATTAGCTGGTATCGAAGAGTATCCTCAATCTCCAACGTGATACACCTGGGGCAATAGACGAACCCTCAGTTCCTACACTGTTGCTTACATATTTCTGGAGCCCAAGCTTTTAATAATTTGCGACCATTTTTGAAAGAAGTTGAATCGTTAGTGGTCTTCAAAACGAAGCTAAAGGATTTATTCTTATAGAGGTTTTTTTTTGCTACATTGTACATAGTTTTTATTTCACCATTTATTTGCAACCTATTTTTAGGGTTATTAATATTATTGTTATTGTAATTTTTTTTATACTTATTATTTGTTATTTTTAGTTGCCCAGGGGACCCATTTATAACAGCTTTTGCTGATGGGTTTACCCGTTTAACCATCGTTTTGCCCTGTTTTAAAATAGTTGTTCAAAAATAGGCACTCTGTAATGAAAACCTTTTTATCATTATTATTATTATTATTATTATTATTATTATTATTATTATTTTATGAAATTTCCTTTCATCAGATCAGCTTCTTCTGCTTGATATCATTCGTATGACTAAAAGACCTAATTTGAAGCAAATTTGCAACTGATACAAGTGAGCGAAGTTACAACCAGTGGAAACAAGTTTGCACTGGTTTTAAATATTCTTACTTGCCCTGGGAATACTGCTTAAAATGAAAATACCCATCATGGCAGAAGTTTGTGGATTCGTACTTAAGGAAACTTCAGTCAAACTGTACATGTAGAGCTAATTGACTTACTATAAAACAAAGACATTGACATTTTTCTCAGTGCACCTTCTATTTTGAAAAAACTTGATTAATCTGGGCTTTATACTTTTGTAGCAGTGAGGATGATTTAAATGATGTCACATCCATGGCTGGAGTAACCATAGTGGTAAGTTCCCTATCATTAATGTATTGTTGCAGAAAATATCCATACTCCCCCCACTGAGGGTTTTTTGGTTTGAACCCCCAACCCCTCTGGAAATTCCGGTTAATCTAATAATAATAATAATAATAATAATAATAATAATAATAATAATAATAATAATAATAATAATTTATTACTTCTAGAGCCCTATTTACAAAAATAGATCAATTGCGCTTTACAATCATTATCTCTGGTATCTACAAATATTAAAATAGTAAATAGTAATGCTGATAATAAAAAATTGAACTCTTAGTACTAATATTAAAATCTCAACTAATTCAAATATAGTGATTTATTACAAATGTAAATAACTATATAGAGTTCATGCATATAACCACTACTCAAAAAATTGCCTAAAAAGAAATGTCTAATTGACTTCTTGAAAATTTCTACAGATTCAATAGTGCGCAATTGTTATGGAAGCTCGTTCCACAAATGCTGTGCTGCTGCCTGAAATGCCCCCCTCCCCCCAAGGGTTGCCAGCACCTTACCCCTGGGTGGCTCTAATAAAATACCCGAGTTTGACCTAAGATTATACGAGGACTTGCATTTAATCGCTGAAAGATTGCTGATATGTGCAGATGCAAGGCCGTGAATGGCTTTGAAAGCTAGCAATAGGATCTTAAAATGTAAGCGCCATTACACTGGTAACCAGTGTAACTCGTAAAGTACTGGAGTGATGTGAGAATACTGCCCGATGTCCATTATTAATCTGAGGTCAGCATTTTACACGTGGTGCAACTTAGCTCTTTGTTCTTTGGGAAGGCCGTACAGCAAAGTATTACAATAACCATGATGAATGCATGTACCAGAGTAAGTAAGCTGTCTCTCAATAAATACTTCTTAATGCATCTGTCATGCAAGCAGATAAAAAGCTGCCTTGCATACGTTTGTGATATGGTCGCGCATATAGAGGTTTGGGTCGAACCAGCAACCTAGATTTCTAACTTGCGAGCTGGGTTTTATCTCTAAACTACCTACTTTAATGTTCATAGCCTGCAACTTGCAAAGTTGCTGCCGAGTTCCAGTAATCATAAACTCAGTCTTATTGTCATTAATAAGGAGTCTGTCCTGGATCAGCCAACGCGTGATCTTCTCAATACAACGTTCCATCACATGAACTGCAACCTCTTGGGACGTGCCACTGTTAGGCTTGAAACTCAGATAAATCTGTGTGTCGTCCACGTAGCAGTGCGCATGTGAAAGTTGATCCCCAACAACCTTGAATAGCTTGGATGCATAGATGACGAAAAACAGGGGGCCCAGACGTGACCCTTGTGGGACACCACAGTCCAAACTAAAGCGTTCTGAGAGAGATCTGTCAACGGAGACTCGCTGGCCTCTGTTGGCCAGGTACGACTTGAACCATTCCAAGGCCACTCCGCATATCCCGAACTCCTCATTCAGATGTGTTATAAGAATGTTGTGATTGACCGTGTCAGAAGCAGCACTGAAATGGAGCACAACCAGCAAGGTGACCTCTTGAGTGTTCATTTGCATGAGAATATCGTTCGTGGCTTTCACAAGAGACTCGCTGGCCTCTGTTGCGAATATCGTTCGTGACTTTAACAAGAGCCATTTCCATGCTATGATTTTGACGATGAGATGACTGAAACTTGGGATATAGTGAATGAGTCATCACATGGGTGTGTATCTGTTCAAACACCGCCTTTTCAGTCAGCTCTGAGATATACTACAGGTTGCTGACAGGTCTGTAGTTCTTGTATAGGAGGTCCAGCCCAGGCTTCTTCAGCTTTGGAGGGATGAGTGCACACTTTCAGTCATCAGCAAACAACCCAGACTCGAGTAATAAATTGATCATTTTCGTTATGATCCGTAATAGCAGGTCCATACAATCCATCACTAGGGATGTCGGCATGGGGTCCAAAGTGCAACTTTTCTTTGCACTGCTGCTAATGAGCTTGCGAACCTCCTCCTCCTTAAGGGAGATGAATTTGCAAAGCAGGGGAGGTGATACTGGGGCGTGATCATCGGGAAGGGATGGTAGCCCTTACACAAAGTTTTCGAGCTTGGAGCCAGTGGTCTCAATTTTCTGAACAAAGAAAGTTCCCAGTTGATTCGCCAGTTTAACATTATCGTCGACAGGGCGGTACACCGCCCTGTTATCCCCCTGGTTGAGGAGCTTCTTCGCTGCCGAAAATAGACTGCGTTCATGTCATGATAGAAGTTGCATCGAGCTTCATTCACAAAGCGTTCGCATTGTTCTTTTTGGCTTTGTACACTAACATGTCTTCCCTAGAGCTACCTTGCTACCTTGATTTCCTCGTTGAACCAAGGGACCAGTGGCCTAGAGCATATCGCTTTTGCACGCCTTGGCGCGTCCTGGTCAAAAGCTTGAGCCAAGATCGTGTTATAGCAGTTAATGAGAGTTTAGGCTCATACATTCCTTTAAAAACTTTGGCCTTTAAGACACCCCCCCCCCCCCTCGGAATTCCCAATAACCCTTTGGGTGGGCACCAAAAAATCCCTTGGGGTTTTTCTTTGGATTTCGAAACTTTATTTACTTAACACTCCCCTAGCGAGTGTTATCCCCCCTATGCCCCTGGTTGAGGAGCTTCTTCGCTGCCGAAAATAGACTGCGTTCATGTCATGATAGAAGTTGCATCGAGCTTCATTCACAAAGCGTTCGCATTGTTCTTTTTGGCTTTGTACACTAACATATCTTCCCTAGAGCTGGTGCGTTGCCACTTCCTCTCTGCCTTTCACTTCTCCCGCCTTGCTACCTTGATTTCCTCGTTGAACCAAGGGACCAGTGGCCTAGAGCATATCGCTTTTGCACGCCTTGGCGCGTCCTGGTCAAAAGCTTGAGCCAAGATCGTGTTATAGCAGTTAACGAGAGTTTAGGCTCATACATTCCTTTAAAAACTTTGGCCTTTAAGACACCCCCCCCCCCCCCCCTCGGAATTCCCAATAACCCTTTGGGTGGGCACCAAAAAATCCCTTGGGGTTTTTCTTTGGATTTCAAAACTTTATTTACTTAACACTCCCCTAGCGAAATTTTAAGCCTTAATTTTGAGAAGAACACTTTATTTGAACTGCAATTTTCCAATTTAATGGTCTGCCATTATTACACCAGAATAATACTACTACTACTAATAATAATAATAATAATAATAATAATAATAATATATTTAGGGCATTTTACATGGTCTCATTGCCCTTACAATACTTAAAGGGAAGTTAAAAAATCTCGAAAAAAAGAGAGGAAAAATTTACAATACATAGAATAAATCTTTGAGAAACAAACTAAGAAGGATACAATGACGTCATTCACTCAAGAGCTTTAGAATGCAGTGTGTGAACACAGCGTATTAATTATGCAAAACACGAGTTTGAGAGTCTGAAAGCTCAAGACTCCTGTGCTGCATACCAAATAAGCCACTTTCACACACTGCATTCTAAAGCTCCTGAGTGAATGATGTCATTGTATCCTTTCTGGTGTAAGTATGGCAGACCATTAAATCGGAAAATCGCAGTTTAAATAAACAGCCTTCTTCTCAAAATTAAGGCTTAAAATTTTGCTTGGGGGGTGTTTATTAAGCATTGTTTTGAAATACGATGAAAAAAATTTGATTTTTTGGTCATAGTACCACTTTGAATAAATTAATTTGTTCAGTGTGTTTGCAAAAAAGACTAATCATGACCTTGGTGTTTTGAGAGTCGAGTGAAGTATTTTGTGTGTGCAATTATTGACGTAATTTAAATTTGAACTGACTGGTCAATCGTTATCCAAGGCACTACTGGGGCACTTTGCCTGGGACTCTTTTTGGAATGAGCGTCTTCATTTCTTTGCCAGCACATGCGTTGTTAGTAGCAAGATATGCAGTATTGTGCAAGTCATGCAAAGACCTTTAAGTTTCGTGGTATTTTCCACGATCAGGTTTCTCACACGGGGTGACACTGTGAACTAAAAAACACAAGATGTTCAACGCTGTAATGGACTTTGTTTGTTTTGTTTGTTTGTTTGTTTTCTCTTAGCTTTGAAAAGGGGAAAGGTTTTACACAATGCAGTTATCATATTCAATCGCACTTTATCATGTAATAACAATTATATGCAATCGCACCTTGTCATGTAATAATTACACGCACTTACATCTTAATTGCATTGCCACGCACTTATGCAGATAACATGTATAATTATGAACTTGTAGCTACTTAATAAATTCAGTTCTGGAGACGTTAACAAATGGTCAACATATGTAGCTTGTTGTGGCTGTAGCGTGTGTCGACTCGCATCTGCTGTTTGTTGCGGCAGTAAGACCCAGTAGTGCAGATCACACTTAAAATGTGTCCTTTGTCTACACACTTTTATAGAACGAGTTATGTATAAATACACGTATTGGCTGCTTGTTGCGGCCGTGGCATTTGTCGACTCACATCATTCTGCTGTTTGTTGTAGACCTTGTAAATAGATTGAAACGCAACAACCTTGTGTTCTTTAACATCCCGAAAACAGAGAAAATAGTGATTGCGTCGCCTTCATCCAGAATTTCATTGCTGAGCACGTGGGTCTTACAAGCAAAGAGGACCAGAGGCCAGAAATCGAACGGGCTCACCGTACACCTCCTGGAAAACCTAGAGAAGGAAAACCATCTAGACCCATTCACATCGCCTTCTTGCGCTACACGGACAAAATATCGGTGCTGAAAAATGCAGCTTCTTCACTCAAGAATAATCCCTTCAAAGAAAAGGCTATTGGAATAAGCAAAGATTTCGGTAAGACTGAAAACGAGAGAGAAAAGGAAGGAACTAGAGTAGCTCAGGAAACAATTGCAGACGAAGCTAGCCTCCGGCAAAAAAGAAAAAAATCTGCTCTTTGTTGCGGCAGTAAAGCCCAGCAGCGCAGATCACACAAAAAACATGAATGTGTGTGATTTGTCTACACACTTTTATAGAACAAGTTATGTATATATACATGAACTGGCTGCTTGTTGCGGCTGTGGCGCGTGTTGACTCGCGTCTGCTGTTTGTTGCAGCAGTAAAACCCAGTAGCGTTAATCACAATAAAAATGTGTGATTTGTCTGCACACTTTTATAGAACGAGTTATGTGTATATACGTATATTGGCTGCCTGTGTTGCTGTGGCGTGTGTCCGCTTGCACCTTTTTACGATCCGTACATACCCACTCCAGCATACAATTAACTGATTGTATACGGACCGATTGCCGCTCTTATGGTCTGTACAGACAGTACAGATCGACAAACCGGTTCACTCATCTGAATCACTAACAAGACGCACACAATTAACGGACCATACACGGACCGATTACCCCTGTTACGGTCTGTACAGACCGTACAGATTAACAGGCTGATTTGACAGTCTGTATTTATTTATTTATTTATTTACCACACATTATAAATTACACGATTACGATTACAAAAAGATACAAAAATGTAGGAAGCAATGGCGAGGAGGCCTAAAGGAAACTATAAAGCTTATGTTAATTAGGCCTCCTCAATTACAAATTTTTCAAAGATGGCATAAAAATTACGGTGACGGATACAAATTATTACCAGAAGGAAATTAAAGTAACAATCATTATTAAGGAATTTTCTGTATCAGTATTAAGGAAGATCTGTATGAGTTTGCACATGCAATTAGTGGACCGTATACGGACCGATTACCGCTCTAACGGTCTGTACAGACTGTGCAGATCGACAGACTGATTTGACAGTCCGTATCAGCTTGTGTATGTTGGACATGAGTGGAAATTTTCTTTGGAAGCCATTATCAGCTCATATTAATATATTTCACTAAGGGTGGATGCAGGTTCCTTAGATTGAGCCACCATTTCATGGTGGTCATTTTATCCACGTGAGGGTCTTATGATTTGCAGTTGACCTATCAAAGCTAGTACCTTGTTCCTCAGTTATTTTGAAATACTCGACCATGAGCATTGGTCTCACTCAGAGATTACTTGTGATCTTCCCTTCACCAAGCTATAGTTATAACTGTAATAGACATCAGACATCTTGAAAAAAAATGGAATTACATTAATTTTAAGGCTATTCTCTTTCACGATTTTCTCCCCTCTGACAAGTGCTGAATTTTTTTTACTTTAGCTACAACAGGAGCAAGAGGAAATAATTCTTAAGCAAACAGCTAACTCATCAGTGCTGGCCGCTAGTGGACCAAGGAAAAAGAGAAAATTAGATGAGGTGCTTGAGGGAGGATCATCTGCTTCAAATCTAGTAAGTATTTTACAGTGTAAATTATCTTTATTATTGCAGTAAATAAGATAACAGGATCAGGAATAAAAATCCTCAAGTTCCATTCATGGCGTGACATGTGAAATGTTTTACCATAACTTTCGATCAAATGGAAACATCAGCATTCAATTAGAAACCATTTTATGAAGATCCTGGGGGTAGAAAATGAAAATTTGAAAGACTTGTCATGAAAATGACTTGTTGCAATTCTGTCATTTGATCCTCTGTTGTTACCTGCGTGGTTTTTGTTTTGGTTGCAGTGACAACAAGCAACTACATTGTATGAAAATAAATTAAACTAAGGGCAAAAAAACCTGTTTTACTGATGAGCTTTAAATATGCTTTTATTTTTGATATGCTTTAAGTGCTTACAGAAATATACAATATTGGTAGTAATCAATGTAGTAATCTTGTTTTGCTAGGTGTAACTCTCCAGAGTGATTGCAAGTTTAGTGTACATGTAAATCTTAAATTAATTGAAGCAAACATGTGTTTACATGTCTTAAGGACCCTTAGAAAGGAACAATATTCCCAAGCAGAAATAGTTCACTTGTTTACATCCCTAGTCTTGTCCAATTTTGTTTATGGCCTACCCGTCTATGGGGCATCTGAACCTGATCATAATATTATCCAGAACTTTTTGGACAGATTTCATAAGCGTCCTTTTATTTCTTATCCTATTTCCATGAAGGACCTCTTAAATAAGCAAGATGTAAAATTGTTAAGAAAGTAATCTCGGTAGATAATCACCTGCTCGGTCCATGCACCCCTTCAAAAAAGGACTGTTTATACAATCTAAAAAGACTAATATTCAAAGATAATTTAGTGTACTAGGATAGTTAGGTTTAATATAGTACTTTCAAGATTAGTTTATTAATATTTTTTTATGTATAATTTATAAGAAAGTGTAACATAGGATATGTGGATTTATCTTATGAGATATTAAGACAATTATTATTATTATTGTTTTTATAATTATCATAGTTTACAATTCGCAGCGCCTCGTCGTTTTAAACTAGGTATTATATATGTACACAGTCATACAATACATTACTGCATGGACTTCAATTTAAACCAAAAATAAGTGTATACCCATTAAGGCTAATAATGGTACTGGTTACATCGCAGACAAAAGCTTTGATGGGCCTGTTTTTTTAATTATCTGCTTCACACAAGCTGCTGACAACAATCATATCACAATAATACAAGAGCTAGAGCTGTAATATATATAGATTTAGCCAGGCCTAAAAGCGGAGCTCCACCTCTCTTTTTCATGCTTGTTGGCCCGTAAAATACATTAAATTTTAGTTGTACAGTTATTCGCCAAGAGGTGCCAAACAACAAGGGAAAACATGCGGACCACTAAGCAAACTGTGACTTGGCTTATTTTTCTTCAAAGAGAAGACTTCAGCACGACTTTCACCTACAGCTCTTCTTGTAGCATTCTTTCGAAAGCTAGCTAATTAAGTTCAAGAAGAGTACTTGTAAAACTACAATTGCTTAAAAAAACCCACCTAAGGTGGCTCGCAACAGTTTTTGGGCCTTGGCGTATATCTTTTGAAGTCAAACTTTCGCATAGAAGATAAACGTCGATTTCCTTGATACTACACCACCTTTTCAACAAATGATCAAAGTTTATTTTCTCATTGGTTTCCTAGCAACAGCTGTCACCATAGCAATGGTAAGGGACAACCCCTCATTTTAAATAATGTCGAATATCTCGAAAACTAGTCAGACACTTAATGACGAAACTTGAACTATTTGAACTACTCAACCGACACAACTTGTATGCGAAATTAGGGAAAAATCTGTAAGAGCGTTTTCACGTAAATCATGATTCATTTTTTACGGGCTGATTTTGGTCATTCCTGCAATTTTCTCCAATATTTCAAGAAAGATAAAACTTAACACTTTCTCTTTTCAGTTGAAGGACCTTTTATGATATCAAACCATTCTTAATGTACATTGAGATTCCTAGGTGGCTGCGATTTTAAGATAACTGCTAAAATGCAGCACAAATCAGCCGAAAAGTCCGTAATTTGCATAAATAGAAATACTTCTAAACTGCCCTTACAGATTTTTCCCTTAAATTGATTGACGTTAGAATAATAACTCTTTTTGATGTTCCAGCAAGTTTTAGGCTGAATAAACATTTCTGTTATTAGATAAGAAGGCTGAATCTTGGTCAAGTTTCAGTCGTTTTTACCTTTTAATGAGCAACAGTTTTATTTTGTTTTTTCTGGTCTATTTCTCGGTTATTCACGTGCAATGAATATCAACACACGCTGCGCTTGTGTCCTCTCGTGCATTCAGCATAATTCCTTCTCATAATGAAAAAAATATTTGTCTTCTGAGCTTGTTTCTTGTCATTTTTCGGCCCCAGTGTAATGCCATCGTGGGCGTTTTTGTTAAAACATGTATGCAATCCGTAATTAAAAAAGCTAAAACGTCAGTCAGTATTTAAAGAATAATGGCAAAGAGTCTTCAGGAAGAAGCTCAGAAGACGAAAATTTTTTATTATTATGAGAAGGAATTATAAATGCACGAGAGGACACAAACGCAGCGTGTATCAATATTCATTGCATGTAAATAACCGAGAAATAGACTAGGAAAAACAAAACAATACTGTTGCTCGTTGAAAGTTAATAACGACTGAAACCTGACCGAGTTTCAGCCTTCTTATCTAATAAATGGAATGCTTATTCAGCCTAAAACTTGCTGGAACATCAAAAAGAGTTATTATTCTAACGTCAATCAATTTAAGAGAAAAATCTGTAAGAGCAGTTTAGAAATATTTCCATTTATGCAAATTACGGACTTTTTGGCTGATTTGTGCTGCATTTTAGCAGTTTTTAAATATATCTTAAAATCGTGGCCACCTAGGAAGCTCAATGTACATTAAGAATTTTTGATATCATAAAAGGTTCTTCAGCTGAAAAGAGAAAGTGTTAAGTTTTATCTTTCTTGAAATATTGGAGAAAATTGCAGGAATGACCAAAATCAGCCCGTAAAAAATGAATCATGATTTACGTGAAAACGCTCTTACAGATTTTTCCCTGATTTCGCATACCAGTTGAGTAGTTCAAATAGTTCAAGTTTCGTCATAAAGTGTCTGACTAGTTTTCGAGATATTCGACATTATTTAAAATGAGGGGTTGTCCATTACCGTTGCTATGGTGACAGCTGTTGCTAGGAAACCAGCGAGAAAATAAACTTTGATCATTTGTTGGAAAGGTGGTGTAGTATCAAGGAAATCGAAGTTTATCTTCTATGCGAAATTTTGACTTCAAAAGATACACTCCAAGGCCAAAAAAACTGTTGCGAGCCTCCTTAAGTTGCTCACGGTAGCGACTCGACAGACTTTCTCCTGCAAATACACATTTCTCACTGATTCCAATGTATCCCTCTGGCTGTTTAATTCTGTTAACCATGAAACATTTCTCGAAATCTAATTTGCTTAAATAAATAATATTTTCCCGGCATCAAACCATTTACTGACAAAAAATTACCCCAAAAATGTTTTCGGAAACTTTCAAGCACGCGTATAATTATCAAGAGGAAAATGACACAAGTTTTTCACCTGCGAAGTATTAATTCAAGAACTCACCCTGAACTAATTTTAGGGAGCTTTTATAGTCTCATTTTAGACAAAATAGACTTGAACCGAGAAATGCTTTGCTTATAGTTACTTAAATAAAGATTTCGTTTCGATCTCTAACTTAAGACACTGAAATGGCTTACCGGTTAAAAACAAAACAAACACGAAAAGATGCCACACTGAACTCACTCACTGAAACGGCGATTCTAAGTTTAGTCGCTAAATTGGGACAGAAATGTCATTCACTTCAAATGAAGAAACCAAAACTATATAAAAATATAAGGAAGATAAAATATTCCACAACTGAACAAAAACATATGGAGCTTTGCACTAAGACTATAAACTTAATAAAAAAAATATTGACGACAGAGCGACTCTTCAGTTGTTGAATACTAAATTACGAATTAGTCAAAAGAACCCAATATGCGGTGCTGAAGAAAAACAACCTAGATTGAAAAAACAACACAGACTCAATCTAGAATAGTCATGATTTCTACTTTTCGACTAAAATACACTACTGACTAGAATTGCTCAAAGAAAAATATTGAAAATTACACACTAAAGTTCAAAAGAAAATTGCGCATATATAAGCTTAGCTATATAGGATATCAGATTGCTCACTAATGACAATTCCTTCGATGAATAAACACAGAAAAAGGGACAAGAAACCTTCAAAAACATGAAATGTCATTCACATACGAAGCACTTGTTTGCCTAGGAAAGCAAACTACATTCAATTTTCCCCTCGAGTGAAGTTACTCGTAAGCCGACAAACGGGAACTACAACGTAATTTCACAGGTATTTTAAACAAGTTTTTAAAACATTTCAAGAAAATTACTGTAATTTACTAAACATGTAAAGTCGCTCAATTAAAAAATTCTTACAATGTAAATCCACAATCAAATCTGTAATTTACTTTACTATTGAACTGAAAAAAGGACTTGAAAATCTTAACGAAAGTCGCCGGGTTCTTTCCAGATCTCCTTAGCTTTGAAAAAAAAACAAGTATGTCCTCGAACAAGGATTTCTTGCCTTCAAGCTCTCCAAGATCTTCTATATGCACCGTCGAGATTGAAGCAATCCTTTTCCTTTTCATGATGAACTGTTACAAGTCTTCATTCCAAGAATGTATTACAATTATCGTATTGAAAATCGAGCGTCAAGGAACCAGCCGCCATATTGTTTACTTCAGCTACAGGAAAAAAGGACATTCCGCCTCCCCCGGTTGGGTCGTCTTGGGACTCCCCTCACCCTCCCCCAGAGTCTGTACGGGCGTACGCTGACGTCAGAGCCAAAATTTTTCGGCTTAACGGGCTTATACCAATTTTGCTTACCCATGGTGCTCCACGAGCTCCGCTATAAAACCAAAACTATCCTGCCCACTTTCCACTACATTAAGTTACAGTAGCACCTTATGTGCAAATTGTCAATAATAACATAGCTGGTAAACAAACAAACCAAACGTCCAGTCTTCTACTGCAGTGCTGAATGTCACACATTTTCAGCCACAGGTCAATATGGCACAACTTCAGCAAGGAAGAGAGCAAGCCCTTAAGTTAAAAAATTTCTTCAAACACTTGATCAGGCTTGCATCGGATCAAATATCTTCCGCTGTTGGGAAGATTGTTAAAGAACTGGTGCAAAGTGTCATGGTGAGTTTGTCATAGTGTTTTAAAGCCAGAAAGAAAGAAATGTCATGTTGAAGAGGAGCTGGGAGGGAGAAGTAAATGCACAAGTCACACATAAAACAAGAGTGGGAAAGTGTTTGTTTAGTGGGAAGAATGCACTACCATTCCAGTGCACTTTACAGACACTCAGAGACCACAGTATTAAGAACAGATTTTGGTCTGAACAGCATCGGTAATAACAGATTTCAGCTGTATTAGTTTCTGGCTTGTTATTGTGAACTTTCTGATGGCCAATCTAAATACCAAACCAGTTAGAGGGAGAACGGTCTAGTTTAATTTTTACACTTAATTATGACATTGCTTTCTTTTGTTCTGACATTGAAAAAAGATGTCAAAAACCTTGTCAACTGTTAAGGTTGCTCGATTGGATATTCTAGTGGCGATACCTTCCATAAGAAATAGCACCGAGCGAGCAACTGCCATACCTTTGTTATAAATTCATGGTGTCACTGCGAAAGTGAAGTCAAACGAAGAATGATTCTCGCAGTGATGTATTTCACTTCCGCAGTTTACATGTGATTTATCATATATTCATTGTCATCTCATTTATTCACTTTACGGAATATTTGAACTCACAATTGACTGCTTCCAACAGATGACGCCTTGGTAGCTCAGTTGGTTACAGCATCACACTAGCAGTACCAGTTCAAATGCCGTCCAAAGCCTCGAAATTTTTCCAGGCTTAATCGCAATTTCTTTAATTGCGTACATCACTGCGAGGATCATTTTTCATTTGATGTTAATGACTGGAATGTTAAAATCGTGAAGGGGGACTAAAAGAAGTATCTCTAATACAGTAGTTAAGTGAAAGTCCATAATAAGCTTAATTTGAGCGTTTCCATTCTGTATGATTTTACTTTTGCTTTTTTTTTATTAACTCTTACATGTACTTGTAATAGCCTCGGGTAATAGCCCCTTCACTTCCAGTGTTGTTGAAAATGAAATTTCTGCAGTTTTGATTTCGTTTTTTTTTTAGGGGGGGGGGGAGAGAATAGCAAGGCATGTATGTGTACACTGTACATGGTGAGAGGCCATTCTAGCAGAATCTGCTTTATTACAGGAAGGAACACTCACTGAGGAACAGTTTGCAGCAATTCTTCAAGCAACTGTGAATTCACCACCTCAACCAAATCTTGTTCGCTTTTTAAAGGTAGGTGACTTGTAGATTGGATACTGGTAAGTCACAAATATGCACTGTATAAACGTATTATAAATGGTTCTTCCCAGTTGTAATACTATGATAGATCGTATTTTAATGACTGAAATTCCTGTATGGTTTGTCTTCCCCACGTGTTCTTGATTCCAGAGTCCAAAAGTCCAGGTCAAAAAGTCAGAGTCTCGATTTTATTTACCATTCTTAGGTTGCCAAAACAAAAAGCGATAAAATTCTTGCTGTAGCTTGAAATCTCAAAGAGATATAGTCACTGCGGTGAAATGCTAGGAATCAGAGAAGTGATTGTTTTGTGAGGCAGAGGTTGTTTTGGATTATTGGTTTGTGAAGTTGTAGATTTGTCCTTATTTGAGTTACCATTTTCGTTCTTTATACTTAAAGATAATCTGCACTATATATAGCAAACAATGCAATAGCTGTAAAATGTACAACCTTTTGAGAAAATTAAATGCAAGATTGATTTTCTCGTGAAACGTACTGGTATGGATGAATGTACCATGTATGTGTAACAGTCACTAAGGAAAAGGATCGACAGACAGCTTGATTTGAGGTGACTATTTATTCAGTATTCACCCAGACTGTTTTAAAATTTCTGTTCGAAGTTGGGGATTCAAGGCAACTAGGGTCCGATGTAGTTGTTTCATCGCATTCTTGCTAAGAAAAGTGAGGACCTTGATATTTTCCTGTCTGTTTCGTCTTTGTTTCAGTTAGTGAAGTTCATGAAATTGCGCAGCAGTCAATAGATCATTAGCCGTGGTTACATGAAGCAACTTTACCTAGGTAAATATGTGGTTTCCCTGGGGAAAGTTGCATTTTACCGTGTAACCAATTTTACCCCAGGAAAATTTACCAACGTAACATTTCCATTATGAATTGATTGAGAAGTTCAAGTTTATTACCATATAAACTGAGTTTAATGAGCCTTGAGATCTACTATGCCCAATCTGTACACAGAAGTGCTACAGTACTCATTACAAAGTACCTTTATTCTATGTCAAACAATGTCAATCGTTTCAATGAGCCCCTGTATTGTTAAGTAACTGTAGGCATCCAGTCCAAAGTGCAAGAATAGCAGCATCAATTGCTACCTGTTTGTAGTACAAGGCAGCCTTATTCCTAAGCAAAGTCCACCGTAATTTACCTTGCATTTACTAGGTTCTACAAAGGTTCCATTCATGCTATCACATGTTCACCATGCACATGTGCTCTCCTAAAAATGATATCCACCGCCTTTCTCAGCCTATTCCTTCAGGGCTTTGGTTCTGTCACAACTGTTTTTTCAAACAAACCACAGTCCTGGATCCACCTTGCTCTAGCTAGCTTACTCAGAACAGGATGCCTAGGCCACCAAGAACTCCAAACCGTCGCACCGCCGCTGTTCGTGGCTCGGCAAACACCGCTGCTCGACGTACAGAGCGAACCAATTTCAACGCCATGTCCACCGAAGCCTTGCGCCTCTTGCTAGGAGAACATCACCTCCAGCAGACAGGCAACTGACGAGAGCTTATCTCGCAGCTCGAAGCCCACACTTTGGGCCAACAACAATGACAAGCCAATATTCCAGCGACCTCTAATGTCGCCGATACCGTTCCACGCGATGAACTGGCCAAACTGATCACTTCCGTCGTGGAGGAAAAGATGAATCCGCCATTGAACCAAGATCGCCAAGATGGACAAGATGGCGGAGCAGAAAATAGTCGACCCAACCTCCCACACAATCCTCGACCCAGTACCTCGCTTCCTCAGCCACTCCAAGATGGCGGCCAGCCCGGCGAACAACAACTCGCTGAGCGCGATCGTCAACCTGGATCCCTACCTGCAAGCTTCCTTTCTCCTCCCAGTCTGTATTCAGCTTCCAACTCCGTGCTTGTCTCGGATCCTACCCACGTTGCGTCTCTCCACCCCGACTTTCAACAACCATCTCTCGCCAGCCATCTGACGAAGGCCACATCTACTGCCATCACGAACGGTGAATACGTGGACTTTGCTTTTCTCTTACCCCTGTCCTATTCCCTGCAGTACATCAAAGTTGACCATGCAATTTCCATTCTCCAGGAGCTCGGACAAGGATGCTTTATGTCCAAACTAGACATTAAATCTGCCTTTCGCAATATCGCGGTCCACCCCTCTGACTGGGAGCTTCTCGGTATGAAATGGGAAGGGCTCTACTTCTTTGATGTGACTCTCCCATTCGGTCTCCGGAGTGCACCCTTTCTTTTTGATGAATTATCTTCCGCCCTTGAATGGATCATTCAAAATAAGCGTAACATCTCCAAGGTGATCCACATACTAGACGATTTCTTCTTTGCTACCCCCCCTCCCCGTGCACAGTGCATGACTGCACTATGCCACATTCTACACCTTTTCACTGACCTGAATATCCCTATCGCTCCTGGGAAAACCTTCCCAGCATCCACATCCCTCGAATTTATGGGTGTTCTATTAGATTCCAATGCCATGGAGGCTCGCCTACCTCTAGATAAACTCACCCACCTTCAGGCAGCCCTCCATCAGTGGAAACGTAGAAAATCTGCCACCTTACAGGAACTTCAGTCCCTTATTGGAAGCCTACAACTTGCCTGTAAAGTCGTTGCCCTGGGCCGCCCCTTCCTACAACGTATCATCTTCCTAACCAAGGGTGTCAAATTCCCTCACTGGCATATCCGACTAAACTCAGGGTTTTGCAAGGACATTAAAATGTGGCAGGACTTTCTCCAGAACTGGAACTGGGTGTCTCTCTTCCTAGACTCTGAAGCCACCTCCCCACCAGCCCTCCAATTATACACTGATGCTTCTGGCTCCCCAGGGTATGGGGGCTTGTTAGCAGGTCAGTTGTTCCAGGGCCACTGGCTCCTCCACCACACCCTAAGCAAAAAAAGAGGCATTAGTATTGAGTGGCAGGAGCTCTTCCCTATATACTTAGCTTGCATCCTGTGGGGACCCTGCTGGTCTGGCAAAAGGATCCGCATGTGGTGTTATAACAAGTCAGTGGTTTCCATCATTAATTCTAAACACTCCAAATCTCCCCGGGTAATGGACCTCGTCCGAGCAATCACCCCTCAAACCCTCAAGTATAATTTCACATTTACTGCAACCCACATCCCCGGCCTAGACAACTCCATTGCTGACTCCCTTTCCCGTTGTCAGATGGACCGCTTCCGCACCCTAGCTCCTACAGCCTCTCCCTCAGCCTGCACCATCCCTCCATCGGCGATGAACATCTGAGAGGTTCTGTACAGCAGTAGTGTAGTACTTGGCGGCACCAGCTCATGGCATATATACGCTGCTCTCTCATATTGCTGATCCAACACCAGCTTGTCTGCGCTGCTCTCTCATATTGCTGATCCCACCAAGTACTTCTTCTTGTCTCTTATATATTTTTATTTCCGTAGGCAAATGAGGTTTTGTTCCGATCATTGCACATTTCTCACGTGCGCTATCACGTTTTCTCTCACGTGTTTTTTTTAGTTTAACCTTGGCACCGGATGATGTAATATCACGTGAACACGGGACTTTCCCTAATTAGCTAATCAAAAAGTTCAAAATTTACTTCAAAATTTTGATGTTGAAATTTGAAAAGTTATTTGAAAAGTTTTAAGATTTTGAAAAAACTGTATATCATTTGCTGTAATTATGTACATATATTATTTCGTTATATTGATTGTAAGCCCTTTGCTGTAATTATGTACATATATTATTTTGTTATATTGATTGTAAGTCTTTCATAGGTATCCAACTATTTAAGTTGTTATTATAACCTTTCCATTTAACTAAAGCCTGTTTCTTTTTGTTGTCTTTCGTTATTACTTTTTCAATTCTGAATATATTTTGTTCAGCTTTTAATAATTCAGGTTCATAGAAAGGCCCTTTTATCTCTTCATTATTTAAGTCTTTTATCTTGTAAGTGATTGGGTTTGTGTATTGAATTTTATCTATTGTGAATATTTTCTTCAGTCCAGTTAGGGGTATAACCCTTGTCAAATGTTTTTCTTTTGTATTTAGATATTCTGACTTCATCACCTATTTTATATTTTGGTTTTGTTGCTAAGGGTTTCAAATTACCATATAGATTAAAATATACAGTTCCTCGATTGTTTTCATTTGATGCTTGTCTAGGTGTCATTTTTCTGCTTGGATGCTTTTTGTTATTGTATTCATTAACTAAGTCGTCTAGTTTGTTATAGTAGACTGTACTGTTGTTAAGTGTGAACATTTTCCACATTGTATTCTTCATCGTTCTGTTCCATCTTTCAACCACACTGGATTTTTCCTCGTTTTCAGTTGAGTATAATGTTATCTTATGTTTATCTCATAATTTTGTTAGATCTTTGTTGTAAATTCTTTACCTTTATCAGTCCATAAATATTTAGGCTTTCTACCTTCTTTCAATATTGTCTCGAATGCTTCAGCTCCTGAATTTCCGCACTTATTTTTAAAGGGTTTAATCCAACCATATTTACTGAATACGTCTATAACCATAAGTAAATATTGAAAGCCTTTATTAAATTTTTTAAAAGGTTTCATGTCGATGAGATCTGAAGTCCATATTTCGTCAATATTATTTGCAATAACACGCCATTGAGTAAAGTTCCGCTTTATCGGTTTGTGAAGTTCGTCTGCTAATTTCTGTTGCCAACTTATATTTTTACTCAACGGCTTTTCACGTTTTTTGGAACCTTAGAGTCTAATCCAAGTCCTAGTTTCTTTTTAACTTGGATAGTATTTTTAATAGCTCTTTCAGTTAATGATTGGTTTGGAAACGCATTTATAGAATCAATCATTTTTTGATCTGCTATATGCTTATCAGCTAGTGACAGCATTACTGTAATCAATATCATGCTGTTTACAAACTTGGTCCAATCTGTTTATTCCCTCGTCACCTCGTGCTAATCTTTCCTCTAATCTGGTGTTTGGTCTGCAATAATTGTACTTTTTCTGGAAGCCATTTTTGATTTAATAAATTTTGTACATCAATAGCACCACCATCAAGATCCTTTCTATCTGTTTTATAGTTATTGTTTGGTCTAATTTTGGTTGATAATTTATCTAGCCTATCAGATCCAGTTTTTTGAATGAAAGGAGTTGCTTTTGATAATGTGTAATCGATTGCTTTCTTTTGTAATTTAGGGTTTCTAATATCTAGCCATTTCAACTGATTTGTCAGCAAGCCAAGGAATTCCCTTATGTATTAATAGATCAAGACCAGTATCAGCTATGGAACTTGTTATGCCCGCCCCTTGAGACGGGCTGATTAGTTTCCCTGAGTTTTGACAAATTTAGTTTTTGTTATACCACATTCAGCGTAAGTGCATTTCAACATAGGTCGACCATTTTTAGCTTTTACATATCTTTCACTGCCTGGTACACATTCAGTTTATTTTTTTTGTTGTTTTACACAATAAGCTTTAACCATTTTTATATTATATAATATACACTATCATTTATGAAACTAGAATCATACGATTCATTATCACTACTCTCCTCTTCACTATCGCTCAACAATGGTTCACAATTACGACATTCCCAATTGTTATTCTCATTTAAATAATGGGGTTTTTTCTTGACAATACACACAGAATTTTAGTGCCATATAATATACATTAGATAATTTTGAATTATTTTTATAAATGAGGAAATATATGGTTTGCATATTATATATATTACATATTTTTAAAATAATTTATTATAAACGCGTGGTTTAAAACTTTGATTAGTGAAACTAAATTTGGCATTATGAATCGTTTCTAGTATAGATTTTCCTTTCTGTCTTTCCAAAAGATAGTATAAACACCAGTAACCACAAAGAACTGAATTTCTTTCTTGTATCTCATCTCCATTATATCGGATTTTTTTACCACTTGTTGATAAATGTCTCTTTACTTCAGAAGGCATCTTTAATCCGAATGAATCGAAGTACTCACAGAAATTATCAATGTTTCTGTAAGCTGCCCAGTGAGTTCCTGATCCTATTTGTGAGTCTAAATTTATTATTCCACATTCTTTTGATATTTGATCTGGTAAATTATCACGGCTGTAAATACCTCTGAAATTCTTTATTCCAAGTTGTTTTACCCAGTGTAACAAATCAACATTTGATAACGGTTTATTAAAGAATTTTACAGTATTGCTCCGAGAAGTGGAATTCCGTTGAAAGGACTGTCTTTGCCTAATAGAAGCCCTTCCCCCTTTTTTGATTTTCTTCTTTTGGGAGCTTTTTTTTTACACCCAAACCTATCGGATTTTTCCATGTTCCAATAAATGGTGGAGGCATTGCATATGGATTAATCAAACCACCTTCTGATGTTGAAGGAGAGATATAAACAGGAAGTGATCTCCTTGATCGCTGTCTGTCAACCTGCAATCCTTTGCAGGTTGACAAACCAGTCAAACCAGTCAAAGCGTTCAATAACAATGGTACACCAATTGAAGCAAGCAAAGTACCAAGGAATCCACCCCTTTGTTTTTCAGTTGGTTTAATAACAACACCTGAACCTGTTTGTAATGCAGTTAGTATTTGCTTTTTCTGTGAAGCATATAGCCAATCTTTGTATTTAATTAACTGATCGACTTTATTCTGAGGAACCATGAATCCACCAGATTGTAGTCCTTTACCAAAAATTTTATCAATTCCCAGACTACCTAATGTGGATAATGCTCCTGTAGCAAGCGCTGGAGCAACTTTTGACACTCCTTTCATTGCATAAGGTAATGCTTTAGTTCCAAGTGAAAATAGAGATGACCATAGACTTCCACCATGTTGATTACCGCTTTTCGAATCTGAGTTTTGCTGATTTTTATATCAACGCCGGTATTATTATTCATTGCTTTTTGAATTTTATTCAGTTGGGTTTTAGTTAACATTAATTCATCTGAACCATTTAACTCATTTTTAGCCAATCGTATTGTTATTGCTGAATTATTTTGATAAGCTTTTGCAAGTCTTAATCTCTGTCCTTCTGATAGACTAACTCCATGAGAATGATAAGTTGTCATTTCTTCTATATAATATATTTTATATAATTTTTGGGTTTCTAAAACATATTTAATTAATTAAAATAATTCAAGATCTTAGTAACATAATATGAAAAATAATTTAAGATCTAAGTAACAGTTTACCATCCTTCTGCTGTAGCTCAACATCCTGTTCATACAATGTAACTGCATAAATATAGGATAAGCTGTGGTTGTTGTTCCTGACAGTTCGTATTTGAATGTCAATTTTGTTGTGCCATCTTTAATATCCATTTTTTGTTTAGTAAGGTCAAAATACAAGACTGGAAATATAGTGCTGAAATTGGTTCTATTCAATAATGTACCACCTTAATTGGTAATCATTGTTACTATGAGTATATTTCAAAACATCTCTGTATACACGTGTTGGATCTGTTGAAGGTGTGTAATGATTCTCTGGATATTCGTTTCCATTTCCTACCTCCAGATGACAATTCAAAAGAGTTCGAGGATCTGTACTCACTGAAAATGTATTATACAGGAATGGATTGGTTGTTTGGGAATCTATGTTAGCATCATTGATAATGAAAACAAAAACATGTCTTGGACGTGTTTTCCCAGAAGTGATTTTAAAATTACCAGATCGCTGTTGTGAGCTATTGCTTCTCTCCACATTTTCACGTAGATGAGTCCATTTTCGTGGTTTCAGATATTCACTCATATATAAGCTTTGACCATCAGAATTAAAAGTTATCCGAGGAATAAACAGCTGCATTCTTGTGATAATAACTCTACAATCATCAGCTGCTTGCCAAATCAGGTTTCCATCAGATTCAATTTCCAAATTAAACTCAACTCTCGTGTTTGGTAATAGTTCATCCTCAAGACTTTCGAAAAATGAATATCGATTCAATGAAATTTCAGTATTTACCGTTGCAGAAGTGCCTAATAGTGCTTTTCTAGCACCAAAACCTTTATTATAAGCAGCTTTATCAGGTCTTTCTTCAGCATTCCTATTGGTATCGAGGTAATAAAATTCATTTGTAGCTGTAGATTGGGCATAAGATGGATTGTATTCAAGCAAATTTTTGATATTTACAACATGATTACTCTCATTGCAGTCATACCTTTCTACCATTTAATTTAATATCAAATTTCTGATGAAGCTGTGACTACCTTTTACAATTCCATTATGATCATCACCTGCTATATTACCACTATCAGCTGTCTTATTTACTTTGAAATCTAGGGTGCGTTCGATTGGGAAATCCGGATTTCGATTTTGGATTTCGGATTTCGGAATTCCTAATAAAACGCGAAATCCAAAAACGGATTTCGAAGAACCGAAATCCTTTTCCAAGACGGATTTCAATTAAGGGGCCTTAATTGAAATCCGTCTTGGAAAAGGATTTCGGCTGGTCGAAATCCATTTTTGGATTTCGCATTTTATTGGGAAATCCAAAATCCAAAATCCAAAATCGAAATCCGGATTTCCTAATCGAACGCACCCCTAGTGATATTCTAGCATTATACCAGTAAAATGGGGTCACTTCACCTGAATTATCAACAACAAATCGATATCCGTCCTTTTTTTGACGAGCATTATTGACTACGGTTGTATTCAATGCTGTTTCTAAGTCAAAAACAACATCTTCATACCTTTCGACATATTTTGGATTGCAAAAACTTTTCATATACAGTCGAAGCTATCGTAAGCGACCACTTCAGGAATTCAGAAAAGTGGTCGCAACTAGAGCTGGTCGCTTACAAGAATGGGCTCTCTTAAGCGACCATGTGATAAAACAATAGAGGGTGGTCTGTATTAATAGTATAGATAATTTTCCTACGAAGTCTTCCACCACTCAGTAGTTGATTAACTCTCATTAATTTCATAATCAGTTAATGGTTCAACTTTAGTTGTTGGTGTTAATTGTTGTGCTATTAATGGTGTTTCCATATTGTTTATTTTCTTATTTTTACTCAAAAGCTCAATTATTTTATTTCCAGCTTTCTTTGCTGCAAAATCACCTGTTTTAGTAGCTGCGTTTTCAATTGCTTTTTCGGCACCTTTTTTAATTCCAGCTTTCAATGTTTTTTTTCATTGTTTGACCAAATAATTTACTACCAATCGATTTCATTACATCTGATATTCCTTCACCATATATATGTTTTTTTACATATCGGCCCATTTCTGGATCATAACGTTTTTTATATTCACATTGTCTCATGATTTTATATTATTATATTAGATTAAATAGGTGTTGATCTTAGAATCAGTGTTATATACAAATCAATTCCACTGAGATTTATTGGTCTTTCCAAAGCATCAGTAACATAAAACCTCATTTGAAAAAAACTTTTCATATACAGTCAAAGCTATCGTAAGCGACCACTTCAGGAATTCAGAAAAGTGGTCGCAACTAGAGCTGGTCGCTTACAAGAATGGGCTCTCTTAAGCGACCATGTGATAAAACAATAGAGGGTGGTCTGTATTAATAGTATAGATAATTTTCCTACGAAGTCTTCCACCACTCAGTAGTTGATTAACTCTCATTAATTTCATAATCAGTTAATGGTTCAACTTTAGTTGTTGGTGTTAATTGTTGTGCTATTAATGGTGTTTCCCTATTGTTTATTTTCTTATTTTTACTCAAAAGGTCAATTATTTTATTTCCAGCTTTCTTTGCTGCAAAATCACCTGTTTTAGTAGCTGCGTTTTCAATTGCTTTTTCGGCACCTTTTTTAATTCCAGCTTTCAATGTTTTTTTTCATTGTTTGACTAAATAATTTACTACCAATCGATTTCATTACATCTGATATTCCTTCACCATATATATGTTTTTTTACATATCGCCCCATTTCTGGATCATAACGTTTTTTATATTCACATTGTCTCATGATTTTATATTATTATATTAGATTAAATAGGTGTTGATCTTAGAATCAGTGTTATATACAAATCAATTCCACTGAGATTTATTGGTCTTTCCAAAGCATCAGTAACATAAAACCTCATTTGACTAATAGATGATGAAGAAACAGGAGAATATAATAATCTTTTTGGTTCATATGAAAACGGAAATGAACGAGTTAAATTGTCTGCAGGGATGACAGCAAGTGTATTTGAATTGTTTCCGTTTACAATGCTGTCTGATATAGCATCCGTGTTTATATGGATAATGTCTATTGAATTGGTAATATTTGGCACAATTGTTTAACTCTCCCAAGTTAGTGTTTCGAAGATCTAACTGATAATTATTATTAATTTCTATAACCACTTTATAGGATGATAATCCAAATGATAAATTGATATTGTAATCACCTTCTGCTGTTTTATGTTTTTTCTGATCCATATATTGGTGGAGATAATCATTTATATTGCTGTATGAGTACATTCCATCAACAAAAACTACTGTTTCCCACGTCTTACCTGAGTCAGGGTGGGTGGGTAGGTAGGTACTTTATTAAAATACTTTGCAGCTCATAGAGATAATAGATATGAATTGCTCTTTCAGTCATATATATTATTAGATTATATATTCTTTGATTAGATCATTGAGTTTATTATCATTTATAAATCCGAGTTTGTTTAATGTATGTGCTATTTGTGTGAATTCATCTTTTACTCCATCATTTCCTGCCATAATGCTACCTCCAAGCAGCTCCAGACGACTCATGAGGTCATCTGGGTTGTTATAATAAACAACTCCACTGCCTATCTTTTTGTATTTATTGGAAGTTCTATGTATTGGAATTTCACTAATTTTATTCAAGTCATCGGATACCATTTTTGATAAAGGACTATATTTCTTCCTACTGTTGAACCGCTTTGTAAGCGGATCAAGTGTATCAAAATCTACTTGTTTATCATACACTTTTTTCTTATTTTGGTAGGCAACTAATCAAAGCTGACCATATAGTTTAGGAACATCAATGGTTAAATTTCCATAGGTACCAGATTCTGGGTTAATTTTGTATGCGTTTCTTTCTGTTTGGATGTAACTACCCTTACCAATTTTCAGAGTCTTTTTCCCTTCTTCAATTACACCAATTCGCTTTCTGTATTTTTGTAAACGTCAATTTCCCCAGTATATGCAGCTATTTTATCTTTATTTTTTTTTCTGTGCCATTTGAGTTGTAGACAAATACCCCTTAGCACTTCCGAGTTCTTTGTTGATTTCGCCTGATTTATCTAATACTTTACGTACTGTACCTCCATCTTTTAAAGTTTCCATCAATACATTTGATGGTAGTGGTAATTTACACTTTTGTAAAATTGCTAATAGAGTACTAAAGTGTGACGTCGCGTTGCCATGGCGCTAAATTTTTCTGTTCTAAACAATCCCTTTCGACAGAACAAAACAATGGCGCATCGGTCACGCAGCTTATGTTTCTTCAATCAAACCACGCGAAAAAAAGAAAAGACTCCATAGAAGTCTTTGTCACGTTTTGTCTTAGGGTTCTCCTAGAGTTACGCAATGTAAATTTTACTCTAAGAAGGTCAAAAAGGTCGAAATGGTTCAGTGCTTCGCACCCGACTGTAACCACCAGTCCGAGAGCCATACGTGTAAGCGTAAGTTCTTTGGCTTCCCGAGCAAGGAAAAGAAGAACGTAGAATACAGACGATGGATTCGATTGCTAAGGTTTGTATATTTTTCTGCTCATAAATACTGTAATAGCATAAAACTGAATTCTAGTGTTTGTACACGTAAAGCTTCTGCGAAACAATTCACAACAAATCAAGTTCAGGTGTCTTCGATGTCGATCGGCGCATTGTTTTGGTTTGGCAATATCCGTGGATTAAGCCTTCTCCTACATTATATAAGTTTAACTTTTCCGAACCAAACAATCATCAAATGTCTTCAGTCAAAGAAAGTAAGAAAGTGGATCATTCGCGGCCTGATTTTTTGTGATGATGTGGTTTCGCAGTATGTGCAATCTCGCAGGGAGCGTGTTTATAGTAAAATCACATGGCTTTCTTTAGCGTTTCAAGATCGAGTTCCAGCATACGTTTTGCCCTTTATTTTAACCTTTTTAATTGCACTACTTAAGGGCAGTCGAGAAATAAGCTTGAGTGATTTTTCTTCCTTCATATATCTCTCGGAAAATAGGAAGAAAGACAGAGCCGAGTCAATACTCAAGAGTGTCAGCTGCCATTTCAGGGATGGTAGTAAATCTTTCGGACCAGAGATTTGTGGAGAAATGAAGACAAAATTTTCCCAGCTGAAGGAGGACCACCAAAGAAAAAGAAGAAAATAGTAGCAAAGAAGGAGACATTGCAAGAGATGGTGGAGGCAATGATTAAAGGAAAGGAGCAACAGCAAAATGAAAGCCCCAAGGATACAAAGAAAGCCAGCACAAAGGAAATTGTTCTGGAGGCAGAGTTAGATCAAGTAAAGAAAGAATTTGTAGACATACAGGCCAGAGAAAATTACTGGAAGAAAAGCTACACTATTTCACGATTGACTGCAGAGGTTATAAGAATGGAAACAGGGCTTCCAACTAGAGAGGTTTTTGATATTGCAGTAAATCATGCATTAAGATTCAAGGACTCCATCACTTACTTTTCTGGTTGGAAAGTGGAATCAATCACTTTTGAAGGTCAAATTTTTATAACTCTAATGAAGATAAGGCAAAGCTACACCAACCTTCACCTTGCACAGTTATTCAGTTGCAGTGTTGGAACAATAGCAAATATTGTAACTACTTTTATTCATGTTTTGCATTCTTTTTTATTTCAAGATACATGTACCATGACATCTGTCCCCCCTATAGATAAAAATAAGCTATTTGCACCATCTTCATTTTCTCAGTTTACTTCTTGTAGATTGGTTATTGACTGCACTGATATTGAGGTTGCAGCCCCTAGCTTAGTGAGTCAACAAAATGCTACATATTCAGGCTGCAGGAGTGTGAATTCCTCCAAAGGCCATTGTAGGAGTGGCACCAAATGCAGTTATCACTTGTGTAAGCAAGTTGTACCCTGGTGCAATTTCTGATGAGGATTGTACAGCAGTCGGGATTATTGAATCATTTTGTGCCTGGGGATATCATTATGGCAGACAAGGGTTTTCTAATTCAAGATATTCTGCCAAATGGTGTTTCTCTTCACATACCACCCTTTCTGAATAATGTGTATATTTTACAGAAAGTGAGGCCAAAGCCACAAAATCGATTGCCAGAGCAAGGATCCATGTAGAGAGGGCAAACGCTAGGTTGAAAGATTTTAAAATATTAAGTTTCGTTCCCTACTACCTACGCTGTTAGGCAGACATTCTTTTTCAACTGTGTGCCGCTCTTGTAAATTTACAGTTTCCACTCATCAAGAAAGGGTGTGAAGCAACAGACTTTAAGTGATTTAAATAATTTATTTAAATATCTGTATTGATTGTTCCTTAATAAAAGTTAACTGTTACCAAGAAGAAATTTGATTTGCTGGTTACATTTACTAAATGTTATTGATTCCTGTGATTACATTTTAAAAACAAGAATTAAGAATTAAACTTTTCTAAAATTATGAGCATCATGTCACCCGTCACCGGTGTCGAAGTATCCCTGATGGTGTCAATTAGGGAGTCCTCCCTGGTTTCTTTATCAGAAACTAGTTATTCCATTTTGCTTTCCTTAGTGTCTATTGGTCCATAACGAGAGGTTGTGAATCGGCAGTCCACTGGATAATATTTCTGATTGATCTCAGCCCACTCTACAACTACTGGTTACTATCTCGCTCATGGGGTAAACTCCTGGTAGGGGCACTTAAGGGAAGCTTGGGTGGGGTAATGCCACTGAGGCCTTCTATCCCTGACCCTTTTCAAGACAAAAATAGATTCATTTTACATAAAAGTACAACTCCAAGTAATGGTAACACCAGGTCCAACAATACCAGTCTCAGATTACCATAGCCCCCACCCCCCCCCCCCAAAAAAAATAAAGCCCACTATTATGTCCATTACTCAGATAGAAAATCTTGAAAAGATCAATTGCACTACAATTTTCCTTCCACTATTTTTGGGAAAATGTGTTCAAGGTAAAATTGTGTTAAGCGTGGGTTGTTGGCCGCCCAATTTTCTTCCCTTTCTATTCTTAGAATAGCTACATCCTTTGTAGTCCATACAACAAAATAAGAAAACTTCCTGTGTGTGAAGTACATTTCTCCTTGGACCTGATGCCAATAAACATAGTCTTTTCTCATTGCTTACTGTCCACTTTCAGTTTTTTCAAGGGAAAATGTTTCTGATTTGGCTGCCTCTTCGATGGTCAGGTTTCGTTCAGTGTATGGACACTTGACCTCAAGGACAGTTTCATGGTCAACAAAAAATTCCATCCGAAGAAGCACCAAGAATTCCAGAGGGATGAAACCAGATCCCAGTATCTTTCACTGTTTTTCCTGTTCGCAGCATGTTAACTCCCCATTGTACGGCTTTTACCCTGGATAAATCATATTCTCCAAGCAGACGTTTTAGGAATGAAGGGGTTTCTCTTTTTTTGCCTTGAGGACAGAACCAAAGTCACCCAAACAAACACATTAAGCACGGTGAAGTTAGCTTTCAAGTTTCGGCACGTAACGACTCGAGCGCTACTAAATATGAATGTATCTACAACGCTATCACGCTGAAAAGAAAATCTTCATATTTAATTAAAAAGTTCTTTATTATCTGTAGTTCTTATACAGAATCAAATAATTTAAACTAGGCGAAAACACGCCGTGACAAATTAGTGACTTGAACCGACTTTAAAGCTTTCGTTCAGCTTAACTCACCGTGACTTTATAAACCTTCTTTTTCATGCTTGTGTGTACTTCTCCACGTAAAACGCCCTGTTGGTAAGTAAATGCCTCTACATGTTCTGATTTGTAATGATTTTCTCCTTTTTTGATGGATTTCGTTTCTTCTGAGAAGAAAGAAAGCAGCGAAGCGATAGAAAGCGCGGCCATTTTGAATGGAATGCACTTTTGTTTAGAACAGAAAATTTTGCTGTCATGACAACGTGACGTAATGGCTTTAGTACTCTATTCTCCAGATGTGAATCCTTTGTTCATATTAGATACAATTTCTGGTGGTTGTTCACCACTAGGACCTGGTAATGCTAATTGTTGAACTTGCTCATAATATGGTACTATTTTTTTATTGGATTCTTCTCTCAATTTACTAATCTCACCGATTTCTTTTTCCAATTGCTCAGTAAGCGGTTCAAGTTCCTCCTTCTTTCTTTCATAGACATCTTGTTTAGAAGTTTTTTCACTTTGAATAACATCACGAACTATTTTAGTTATTTTCCCTGCTTCAACTCTCAATAAAGAAACAACAGTTTTCAATTTACAAAACATGTTTCGACATTCTCATGTCGTCTTCAGTTGCAAATGAGCCTTAACGGTTGTACATTTGAATTTTCGTATTAAAGTACGGTACAAAATTACGCTTTAGAACTTACGTTCAATTTTAGGAATAGTTAGTTGTTTATATCGTGTTATATCCATATTATATTAATACATTATCTAAACTTATCTGAAATTATTTTTTATATAACATAATTGTATATAATGGAAATCCCTAATTACGATTCTGGTAAAAGTCAAAATGAAAATTTTAAGCAAATATATCCATACATGCCAAAGGACGCATTTCGTTTGCTTCTGTGCGGTGGAAGTGGATCAGGTAAAACGAACCTTTTGTGCCACATGCTACTGAGTCCACTAATATATTTTGATCAACTCCATTTATATGCTAAAAACCTTGAGCAAGATAAATATAAAAACATGATGGAAAAAATGAATGAAAGCAGTAAACAGGTCGGTTACGATGTTCTTGTTTGTAATAACAATGACATTATACCTGTTAGTGATATACAAAATACAGACTTACAAAGAGTAATTATTTTCGATGACTTTGTTTGTGAGAAAAACCAGAAGCCTTTGATTGATTACTTTATACAAGGACGCCATAAAAACTGTTCAGTTATTTACCTGTCGCAGAGTTATTATGCAACACCAAAACCTATAAGATTGAATTGTTCACATTTTGCATTATACGATTTTCCAAGTAATAGAGAAAGAAACTTGATATCACAAGAACTTGGAATTGATAAAGAAAAATACATTAAAGCCACTAAAAACCATACTCATTCTGTTATGTTGATAAACCTATGAAGATTGTGAAAAAATTCTTTATGGAACTACCTAATGTAATAATATATAAATGGGAATATTTAATGAACATAGTACAACTAGTAAAAGTGGTCAAGGAGGTAAACAAATAAGAGGACCCAAGGAGTTGGTTTTAAATTAACAGATAATGGTGATTATGATATACAGTATAAAAAATTGTTAATCTCGCTAACCTTTCTGGTCCAAATGATAGTGTGAATTATATGACAATGAAAGCTCAAAGTTTGTTACTTGATGGAACTAAGTACATGACATCCAACTTAAATATGTATGGTCATTCTATCGAAAACCTTAAATCTCCAACAACAAATAGACACGCAGTAAATAAAGAATATGTTGATAGCAATTATACTACCAAAAAATACTGAAATAAATATGACCGGTAATAATATTATTAATTTAGCTAATGGTACTAATAGTCAAGATGCTATAAATAAAGGTCAATTAGACCATGCTATAGCAACAATTCATACAAAAGGAAAAGACGTAGATTTACAAGATAAATATAGCGTGATTAATATGAAGAATTACAGTTATCCAATTCATGGAAACCTGGATAAAGCTATTAGTTATGCAAATATGAGAGAAATCTTTTTGTCAAAAAAAGAAGGTGGCACACTGGAACAGTCGATAAACATGAACAATCATGAAATTTTTAGTGTTAAAGACCCAACAGCTGCAGATCAGGCAGCAAACAAAAAATATGTTGACACTCAACTAGCTACTAAGTTGGACAAAGCTGATGCTAAAAAGTATGTCAATGTTGATGGAAGCAATGGCATGACTGGTAACTGGGACTTAAATGATAAAAAAATAATCAACTTGAACAGTGATGACAAAGACATAAAATCGGCAGCCAATGTCGGCTATGTCAGCAGTAAGGTAAACACCGCCAAAGGTGGTGTGGCTGTAGGGCTGAAAACTTACTTTGACACATCACTAGCTCAACTAATAAAAAAGATGTTTTCAGGTGTCTTATGGAAAATGCCGATGAATCTTCAAGTAAAAACAACATAATAGTTGATGGCATTGTTGACTTTTCTGGTTCCCCCCACAATGCTTACAGCTTTAAAATGGGGAAAGACGCTCAAAATGAGTATTCTTCTCGCATTGGCTTTAACATGTTCAAACTTCCAGAAGGCGAGTACACTTTAGCCATTGAATTTTTCCCTCCAAGCAAAAAAAATTTGTCAGTGAGTGTCGTTTCCACTTCACTAAATATTGGTCAACAATCAACCAAGCTGTTTGTTAATTACAGCAGATCGATTGTTCACTTACATAAGTGGGACATAACTCCTCCCGAATACATCTACATTGACATGCATTGTCAGGGCACTGCAAGTAGCTCCGCTCAAGGAGTTGGTTATTTGATTGTATATGGAGTCAAAGGATCACAGAGTAACGTAGACTCGGATGTGTATGATACGGCGTACGTTGTAGAAAATGGTAAAGTGGTGATACAAACAGATTTGGATATGAATGGGTACAGATTGCTTGGTTCAATTTACTACATACATGGCATTTTAAATACAAAGAATGGTAAAACATTCTAATTAAACGGTTGTGACAAAATAATAATTCCAAACTATAGCCACATATTAAACTATAGCCACGTTCAATCTCAAAAGTTCCTACCAACCAATATCTTTAAAAATTTACCATAGTTTGCTTTTAAATCAATCATTGACTTATACTTCACTCCAATCAACTCAATAACAAACGATAACCATAAATTTAAAGCTGGCATTTGGCCATATGGGTGTGAAATTAGTCAACGATATCAAAAATGAAGAAATTTTACTTTTTATTGAATATTTAGCACCATAATTTTAATGTAAATATATAATATAATGACTAAAACTGACATCTTCAATTTTAATCATATTGACAGGAATATCAGTAAGGAAAAATTACCAGAAATCAAAGCGTTGTACAAATTTTATCATAAACGCTTTTGGTGTTATAGGAAAGCTTTCAAACATTTTAAACGGTTGAATTTGGCTATAAGTGTTGGATCAGCCGGTTTAGTTGTTACTGGTACAATAGCAGGTGGAATTACATTAAATCCTATTATATTAGGGACTATTTCTGGAGCTGGACTAGTGCTGAAAACAGTAAGTGAAGTTAAAAATTATAAGAAGAAAATAGAAATGTCCAAATTTGCTTACACAACATATGAAAAAGTATTAGTTGATTTACGCTCTTCGTTAAGAGGAAATCAATTTAACCATACCACATTTATATATGAAAAGAGGCTGATTGATGAAATAATTATTGATCTTTGTCCTCTTGTAGATAAGTTTGAAAAGCAATACCACAAAAAATATACAGTTACAGAGTGATAGCAGCTGGTTGTTGACTATGAATTATTACACTCATTTTATAACCAATTAGCTTGACAATATTTAACCAATATAAATCACAAGTCTTTAATGTTTTCTTACTTTTAGAAATAGGAATTTTATAATAAGATTTAACTTCCATTAATTTTAATATCTTTCTGATCATAAATTTAATATCAACCATTCTTTTACGACCATTGTTAAGTTTAGGAGTGATATCATTTATTAAATTAAAAATTCTAAATATCTTTTGTCTAACTTCACCATCCATATTTATTTTATAGTTGCGTATTATTCTATTAATAGTATTTTCTATATGATATTTACGAATATAATAACTCTTTTTGTGGTATAAATGTCTATTCTCATAAAAATCAATAAAAGGCTTAACATAATCATAAGGAAACATTTGGCCACATTTAATACAAACCTCATCATCTATAGTTTTAATGACTTTCATATTTTCACAACATTTTTCATATTTTCTTATTGGTTGAATATCACCTATAATTTCATTACAAAATGGACAATTTAATAATCCATCATCTTCACATAAACCTTCATGAATATCTTCATCACACATACTATATAGTGAGATTTTATTTTTTAAGTGGATTTAAAGAATTTATCCAAACTATATATATAAAATGATAATTGAAAATTTAATTCCAGAATCAGATGGTAAAAAATGCTATATAAGACAAGGTGATAAAACTTGGCCTATATCTACTTTCAAAGCAAAAGGTAAATATTGGTTTTTTGCTGATGAAATAATAAGAATATTAGGAATAAGTGATGTAATGCTTTTAAAAAAATATGCAGGAGAGGATAATGCCAATTTACAGAGAGTAAAATTACCAGGAGAGCAACGAACAGATTATCCTTTAATAAATGAAGATGGAATGGTAGATTTAATTACTTATGTAAATCGACAAAATAGATTTATATTTGATTTTCTTGATAGTGATAGTTTAATAGAATACCAAAAATTATTTGAAGAATATATAGAAAAAGTAGGAAAAAAGTATGAAAAAAATATTAGATCCTAGTGGTGATGAAGAATCAGATTCCGATTCAGAATCATTTGATGAATTTTGTGGATGTGAAGAAAAATTTGTTGCAGTAAATGAAAGGCTAAATGAAATAATAAAAATGTTAAAACCAAATAAAAACAATAATTTAGATACTATAGATGAAGATGAAGGACGAAATAAGGGTATAAAAACCTACCATTTAAAGAAATATTTAAATTATATATACAGATGCTTTGTGAAAAGGCATTTGAAAATTCTAGATTAAATCTTAAAGTAACAGGCTATATTGATAACAAACAAAATGTTTGGTTTAGAGGAAAAGAAGTATCTAAAATGTTAGACTACACAGATACAGATAAAGCTATAAGAAAATATGTAGATAAAAATGACAGAAAAGCTGCACCGCTAAATTTTGCGGGTCAGGTCAGACATGTAAATTTTATAAATGAATCAGGATTATACCAACTTATTTCATCAGCTAAAAATTTTAGAAGATGGGTTGCAAGTGAAGTACCACCATCTATTAGAAAATATGGGCAATATAAATCATTTAATAATCCTAATTCAAAACAATTTAAAATAAAAAATGAAACTGATTTACATATAAAAGTAACAGAATTTATCAGAAAAATGTATCCTCATTGTGTCACTGTATCACCAATGGGAGAATTACAAGACACATCTAACAAAAGAATACAATGTTATAGAAAAGGATATATGAAAGGATCACCAGATCTTCTAATTTTAAATTTACATAATAAATATACTGGATTTTGTATTGAATTTAAAAATCCAAGTTAATTATTACAAAGTATCTCCAGAGCAGAATGAAATGCTGGAATTATTAAAATGCAAAATTATAAAATATTACTAAGTAACGATTATGATACAATTATTAAAGAAATAGTTGAATATTTTCAAGGTGTTAGACTAAAATGTCGACATTGTTCAAATAAATTAAAATTTTCTGAACCATTGGAAATACATTTTAAAAAATTCCATAAAATACAACAAGACCAATAAATTACTCTGGTTGTAGAACAAAAATGACACTATAGCAGTGAAAAGACAACTTCTATATATTAAAAGGCTCAATAGGCCCTATTTCAAAAAACACTTAAAGAGATACCAATAGTATCAAAATATAGATGAGTAATGAAACGAACGCACTTAGTAACGATATTATCTACACTTATAGTATAGATAAGATGTCTGACAAAAATGTGAGAAATGAATTAGTGAGACGACTATTAAAAAATCTAACGAATGAAGAATTAATTCAACTTGTCCAAACTAGAGAGCAAATCCGCCAGGCAATGCCTACACCAAGGCGACCAACTAATGGAACTACTCTTAATAATAGTTTAGATAAAACAAAACCTCGAAGACGACCAGTACCAACTCCAAGAAGATCTGTCAAAGAATTGGTTAAAGAATATGAAAAAAACATAATCCAACCACCAATTCAATTCCAAGATAGACCAATACCTGCTCCACGTACTAAAAAACAAAAACCAGTTGCTGCTAAAAGAACATTTATTTCACAGACTGAAAAAGAATTGAAGGGTTACACAAAATCTTATGAAATTGAAGTGAGAGATGAAATGGATCCATTAAAACAACTCAACATAACTAAAAGAGGAGTAGAACATGAATTGAAAAAACAATTGGAACAACTCAGAGGTTATAAATTTGTATTAACTCTAAAAGTTACCTTTGAAAAAATAGAACAAAAAGATAAAACAATACCAAAAACAGCTTACTTCAACAGTCAGGCTCAGATAATTTTAAATGAGAAAGATATAGACTTAAGTGAAGCAAACCAGGAAATATTAAACAAGATAGCTGTTTGGATTTCTGAAGGTAGTGGTTGGGTTATCAGATAAATTGATGCTGAATATGTTAATATAGTAAAACATGAACCCCTAAAAGGTTCTTCATATATAGAACTACCTACTTTTCTAAAAAATTCAAGCAAAGGACTTATCAACTTAAAAAATAAAGACAACAAATGTTTTATGTGGTGTCATATCAGACATTTAAATCCACAAGCAAAAGATCCACAAAGAATTAAAATTGTAGATAAAAATTTTGTTTCCAATGTAGATTACACAGGTATTGAATTTCCAGTTACTTCAAAACAGTACAACAAAATTAAAAAACAAAACAATATTAACGTAAACGTTTTTAGTCTTGAAAAACAAGATATATTTCCAATCTATGTTACTAAAGAAAATTACGATTATACTATGAACTTGTTACTAATTACAGAAGAAGAGAAACAACATTATGTACTTATTAAAGATTCCAATAAATTAATGTATAAAAAAAAACAAAACATCAACATCGAAAATATTTTTGCATGCATTGTTTACAGTGTTTTTCTTCAGAAAATGTGTTAAATGATCATAAGACAAATTGTGGAGGATCCTCGAACTGCGAGGATCTTCTTTACAATTATTTCTTCATTCCGCAGTTCAAATATATGAATTTCATATATTCATAATTTCAAGACAAATTGTGTTGCAATTAATGGAACCCAAGCTATTAAGATACCGGAAAAAGGTGAAAATATATTAAAATTCAACAATCACCACAAACAGCTACCACAACCTTTTGTTATTTATGCAGATTTTGAAGCTATCACAGAAAAAATACAAACATGTCAACCTGACAATAGTACATCATTTACAGAAGCTTACCAGAAACATACAAACTGTGGATATTCTTATAAAGTAGTCTGCTGCTATGATAATAAATGTAGTAAGCCACTTCAATTATATAGAGGTGAAAACGCTGTTTATAAATTTATAGAAAGTATGTTGGATGAAGTAAGTTGGTGTAAAAAACAATTCAAAAAAATTGCAATAAGCCTTTAAAAATGCGAATGAAGATGAGCAAAATTTTCAAAAATCTACTAAATGTCATATTTGTGGTAAAAAATTTACTAATGAAGATGTAAAAGTCAGGGATCATTGTCATATTACCGGTTCATATAGAGGTTCAGCACATGATGACTGCAATTTAAAACTTCGAATTAAACCGGAAAATATTAAAATACCTGTTATTTTTCACAACTTAAGAGGGAAATATATGGCATTCATGTTAGGAAGACATCTGACTTTTTTAGACAGTTTCCAATTTATGAGCTCAAGTCTAGATAAACTTGTATCAAATCTACCAGATGATGGATTTCAGTTTACAACTCAAGTTTTCAAAAAAGAACAAAAAATTAAACTTATGAAAAAGAAAGGTGTATACCCATATGATTACATGGATAGTTTTGAAAAATTCAATGATACAGAATTAGCAAGTAAAAATGACTTCTACAGCATACTAAATAAAGAGCATATTACAGATGAGCAATATCAATTAACATGCTCAAAATGTCTGGAAAACTTTCAAATTAAAATCGATGGGTGATTATCACGATTTGTACTAAGGATCTGATGTACCACTATTAGCTGATGTTTTCGAAAATTTTAGAAAAACATGCTTTCAGTGCTACAAATTAGATCCATGTAACTATTTCACATCTCCAGTCCTATCTTGGGATGCAACGTTGAAAATGACTAATATAAAACTAGAACTGATTGCTAACAGATATGCAAAAGCAAACAATAAATACATGAAAACTTACGTTGAAAATGAGCCAACAAAATATATCATCTGTTTGGATGCTAATAATCTGTATGGCTGGGCTATGAGTCAGTATCAACCGACAGGAGGTTTTCAATTTGTTAACTGAAGAAAAAATCAACGAATTGAACCTGTCTGAATACAAAAATGATAGCTCAAAAGGAATTATCCTTGAAGTAGACTTAAAATATCCAGAAAAATTACATAATCATCACAATGACTATCCACTTGCAGCAGAAAAAATTAAAAAAAATTAAAGTAACAAAAAGTTGTCACCATATTGTGAAAACATTAGAGAAAAATATAATATCAGTATCGGTCAAGTTCATAAACTAATACCAACATTATCTAACAAAGAAAAATATGTAGTACACTATAGAAATTTACAACTATACCAAGATCTCAGATTGAAAATCAAAAAAATTCACAGAGATTTAGAATTCAATCAGTCATCTTGGTTAAAGGAGTATTTTAGACTTCAATACACAGAAAAGAACTAATGCAAAAAATGGTTTTGAAAAAGATTTCTTCAAGCTAATGAATAACTCAGTTTTCGGAAAGACTGTGGAAAATACCCGAAAGCTTGCAGATGTTAGACTTGTAACAGATAAAAAAAAACTAAACAAATTAGTTTCAGAGCCAACATATGTAAGTAGTAAAATTTTCAATGAAGATTTGGTGGCTGTTCATAAAATAAAAGAAAAGCTAACACTAAATCGACCTGCTTACATTGGTATGTGTATTCTAGATCTATCAAAAACTTTAATGTATAATTTCCACTGCAATTATATTAATTATGGAAAAAATGCTACGCTACTTTTCACAGATACAGATAGTCTATGTTATGAAATCGAAACCGCTGATGTGTATAAAGATTTTTATGCTGATAAAAATAAATTCGATTTTAGTGATTATCCAGAAGAGAGCGCATTCTTTAATAAGGAGAACAAAAAAGTAATCGGTAAATTTAAAGATGAAGCTTGTGGAACTCCAATCAAAGAATTCGTTGGATTAAGAAGTAAGATGTACTCTTATGTAAAAGATAATGATAAAGAAGCTAGAAAAGCAAAAGGAATAAAAAAAGTTGTAATAAATAAGGAGATGAAACATGAGGATTATAAAAATACTTTATTCAATAATGAGCAGATATATCATCAAATGAAAACTATCAGATCTGTCAATCATCAACTTGGGAGCTACGATCTTAATAAAATATCTCTGAGTTGTTTTGATGATAAAAGGTATATCCATCAAAATGGAAAAACCTCATTTGCCTACGGAAATAAAAATATTTACTAAAATATAAGAGACAAGAAGAAGTACTTGGCGGGATCAGCAATATGAGAGAGCAGCTATGTGAGAGAGCAGCGTATATATGCCATGAGCTGGTGCCGCGAAGTACTACACTACTTACAGCGATACCTAAGTGCCTCCCTTGCCCCCTCAACCCGACGCACTTATCAAGCCGGCGTCAAGCACTTCCTCACCTTTAACCTCCTGCATGGTTTAGTAGGCCCCTCGAACCCTCTCTTACCAGCCTCCAAACTCACCCTTATGTACTTTGCATCCAACTCAGCCCAAACCGTATGCTACGAAACGGTAAAGCTGTACTTAGTAGCAGTTCAGGACCTCCATCAGGAACTTAACTTTCCTCTTCAGCTCAACAAAATGCATAGGTTACAAAAGGTCCTGACAGGCATCAAGCGTCTCACCCCTGCTAGGCAGCTAGACCGTTTCCCCCTCACCCTACAAATTCTTCATGCCATTCACACCTACTTCCAGCCCGAATATTCTCAGAATTTAGATCATGTTATGCTTTGGGCTGCCTTCACCGTAGCTTTCTTTGGTTTCCCATGATCCAGTGAATTCACCTGTAATGCCCCTTTTGACCCCTCAGTTCACCTCACTGCCAGGGATATCACACTGGCCCCCAACTCTCACTCCCCCAGCCATATGCTAGTCTGCATCAAACAATCCACAACTGACTCAGGCAAGGCCACACCCTCACCATAGCAAAGTCCATGTCACCCATCTGTTCAATGATGGCCATGAAAGACTACCTCCTTCTGCTGCCCTCTGTTCTCCTTTGTCCAACTGGGCAAATGGCTTACACGAAACAACCTCACTACTGAGCTCAGGACAGTCCTAAAACACTGCGGTCTCCCCTACGACAAGTTTTACTCTCACAGTTTCCGCATAGGAGCTTATTAAAGTATTGGGCCGTTGGAGCTCAGACTGCTATGAACGCTATATCAGGACTCCTCAGTCTACTATTTTAGAAGTACCTAAACTCTTACCTAACACTAGAATTTAACACTAAGATAGATGGAAAATTTACACAGCTGTTCAATACTCTTATGCCTTATTTCATAAAAGCTGGGGGTAAGGCTCTTCCCTTCCACAAGAGCCCCGTCCCCCCCTCTTGCGCTTACTGTGGGGGGATTGTGTCCCCTGTATCTGCATGTTCCACAATCCGTGGCAGGGAAGTGCGACCATTGGCTGCACTTTACCCCACAGTAAGGCTTAGCCCTTGGAGACAGGTCCGGAAAAATATCCATTCCAGGGTGTGGACCCCCGGTCCCACCTGATCTGTACTCCGCCCAGGAGGGCCCCTCCTGGTTCCCCTTAGTTCCCAGTGACTAGGGGATATGGGCCTCACCCTACTGGAGACTGATCAGGACCTCTGACCAGGGTGGCTACCCCCGGTATCACCCAATCTTGTTTCCCCCCAGGAGAGCTCCTCTCCTGGTCCGCCAACCCCTAGAGTAGTGCGCTTCCCTGCCACCCAAAATTTTGCCCATTACTCTCTTGTTGTGTCTTTTATTTATATTATTGCTACCAAACCAACTCTCTATCGAAAAAGGGTCCATGAACAATAGATAATGCCCCAAGCAAAATCCTGCGTGGATTGAAGGGTCGTTTGGTTTCCCCAGGTAAACCTAACAATGAGAAGCTGAGTTTTCGGCACTGCAGTTGCAGTGCATGATCAGCTAGTTGACCTAATTTTGCATGCGGCATCCTGGTGTAAAAGGTTGAAGATGGATTCCCCTCGAAAATGCTGCGAGTACTAAATTTTAACGAAACCTGAGGTTTACAGCACGTTTTATTTTTTTGTGGATTGACAGATTTTTACTTCTCAGGAAACGCAACTTACCAAGGATTTATTTGGTAGCGTATCCGTTGGAAATGATAACTTTGTCTTCATATTTGGTTCGTAAAATAGAACATCACGTGTGAAAGAACTAAACGTCGCCGTAACAGTAAAAAATGACAGAGCAAAGCCACTACACAAAAATCTGTCAGTTGTCCTTGTTTTCTCCCACGATCGCCAGAAAAATTCCCTGGGTACGTGTAACCTTATTTACCTAGGTAAATAAAAACCCCAGCTTTCTTACTGAGGGTAATCATACTGGGGAAATCGTGTTTACTTAGGGTGGTGTAGCCACGGCTATTATGTGTCCTTCTAATTCCTTTGTTCATTAACAATCAGAAAACACTTCCATGGTTGCGAGCACAGTCAAGATTGCCACAGTCAAACACAGGTCAAAAGAACCTTCCACAGCAACATGTGCAACAAAAGACCAGTACCCCAACACACACTGGTTGTCAACAAGCACACAAGACAAATGCTGAAGTACAAAAAAAGCATAAGCAAGTTATTTTCACACCCGCACAGGAGCAACTTCTTGAGTGTCAAAATAATACTCAGCGGGTACCTTTGACATCATCAGTGGGGGCAGTGAGTTGTTCTCAAGTTGTTACCAATCCACGAAATGTCATGATACATCTTCCACAAGGACGTACAGACACTAAAGTGGTTGTATCTTCTGCAAGATCGCAAACAGGAAATACTGCTGCATCTGCAGAAGCTGCTGATAAACTAAAAGCCATTGGTTTCACTGGAATAAACAGGTAAGGTATCAAAGAGTATCCCCAACATGATAAACCTTTAAAGGCCATAGATCAGTTCCAACACCGTTGCTTACATAGTTTATGAAATTTCCTTTCATCAGATCAAACTGTGCTGCTTGATATCATTTGCATGACTAAAGAAACGAAATCAATTTGAAGAGGAGGTTGCCATGGATATTGGCAAGCAAATTTGCAACACATACAAGTGAGCAAATCTACAACCAGTGGAAACAAGTTTGCACTGGTTTTAAATATCCTTGCTTGCCCTGGGAAATATAATATGCTGAGAATCAAAATACCCATCATGGCGGACGTTTGTGGAGTCATACTCAAGTAAACTTCGGTTACACTGTACAGTCAACTCTCGTTTATAATGGACACTATCACGACCAAGATTTGGGCCCCGTCCACACTACTGCGTTTTCGTTTCACCGAAGACGCATCAAAAGCTCCGCGTCCACACTATCGTTTATTGTAGTGTTTTCCCACACTAAAACGCTAGAATACGCTGATTCTTCAGGGACAACTGTTTCGGTAACAAAATTGTCCCACGATGCGCTCATTCGACCGGTTGAATTCAAAACCTTCTAGGTCTTTGATACGGTGTGACAGAACGATGCCAGAGAAATCTAGAGTTGGAAAGCACTATATTTCTCAAAGAAGACATACTCCTTCTTTGGGTGATCAATAAAAGATTAAATGAGCGATGTTACACTCTAGGCAAGCAATTAAGTTGGAAAGCAAAGAAAGCACTAGTACGAGCATGTTGTCCTCCATATTGGATCTCTCTCTTCCAAGAAGACTGGATCTTTGTTCTTGTGATGTGAATGAAGTCAGTGTTTTCATAAGCCTCCGTTTTCGTCGTCTACACTGAAAGCGATGCGTATTCGAAACGATGCCTTTTCAAATGTTTCCACCTTGGAGAGCGTTTTCAATTGTATGTGCTTTCGGATCGTTTTTGTGTGGACGCAAGGAAAAACGTATCGAGATGTATGCATTTTCAAACAAAAACGCATTAGTGTGGACGGGGCCTTGATGTCCGTATAATAGAGAAAGTCCCTAAGAGTGGGAGTTATTTCAGTTATTCTTGTTTTCCGGGACTTCAGCGCCTGTCCGGAGTAAAAGGGTGTCCGTAATAGCGAGGTGGCCACAAGCCCGAGTTGACTGTACATGTAGAGTTTATTGACTTACTATAAATCAAAGACAAGTTTCTCTGAGTGCACCTTCTATGCAAGTGTTACCTTATATTAAAACAAGTAATTGACTTTTGTAGCAGTGGGGATGATGATATGAATGATGCCACATCTATGGCTGGAGTAAACATAGTGGTAAGCTCCCTATCATTAATGGATAGAATAATTAAAATGGTTTATAGATACTGTTAAACAAATGAATTAGTTTGTTCGGTGTGTTTATAGCGGACCCCTAAGCAAATTTGGTAACCTATCGATCCGAGAAAATTTGGTTGTGATAATTTCATTCTTTTTCTTTTCTTTTCTTTTCTTTTCTTTCTTTTTTTTTGGGGGGGGGGGGGAATTACTTCAGCAATAAAAAGAAAAAAAGTGGGGCTCCACTTTTAGGCTTGGCTTAATCTATATATCAAAAAGGACTGCTTGTGACCTTGATGTTGTGAGCGAGTTTTTGAGAGTCAAGTGTAGTTTAAAGCTCAAGCAAAGATTCGCCCTTCCGAAAGTAACGCTGTGCGTAAATACTTTTCAGGTCTCAAGGCTGCGACCGTTAACAAAAATGATCAAAAGTCACGTACCGTCAATACGTGCACAGCTGTTGTTTCCAAATAGATCGACTTGACAAGAAATTGTAGATTCTCATTTACATTTTAGAAAACATGATGAAGGTTACCCTTCCTCGAATCCCCTTCTCAAAGGAATAAGTTAGCGATCCAAAGATAATGAGGCTGATTCGCGCCTATGCTTGAAGGCATTACTTCTGTAGAAGATTAGCCAGGGATTTGAAGGTTTTGAAGATTTTATTTGCACTACATGTAGATTTAACGGCTTTGTTCCTTCATTGATCAGTTCGGGAAGCGTCCGTAGTTACAGTCGTAGTCAACTGAAATCAGTTAGAAAACAAGTAACTATTTACATCATTTGCTATTGAAACGGCAAACAGTTTTCAACTTACAATTTGTTTTCCATAAATCCTTGAAATCCCACATCGGCGACTGAACAACGTCAAATGTGTCCGTTAAGTGAAACTTTTTCTTTTAAATTCTTGTCACCTAATGTCACCTGACCTTATTTTTCCCACCTCGCTAAGTGGAGGCGATAACTGACAATATGGAAATTTTTCGCACGAAATGCAAATCACTCTGCCCCAGTGCGGAAATTAGGTTTAATTAATTAGACCTAATTGAGCAACGACTATAAATGTAATAGCGTTCAATGATAAGAAACGTCAGAAAATAGCATGTCTATTGCTTCTGTGAACTAGCTTAATTAGGAAAATACCGCATTTAGTTCCTCTTTGGTTGCTAGGAGACACAGCTTGTGGATTGGCCTGTCGTATTCACCATCCTGGGTCTTGATTCTGGCCTTTCTGACCAAGTCATCCTTTCCTGGATACGTGGCAATGATACGCACCAACTTCCACTGAGACCTTTTGTGGTTCTGATCCAACTCCAACTTGTGTAAATGACTACACCGCCTCCCTTAGATCCACGATCTTTCCTGTGGATATTATATCCAGGAATGCTAATTTCAGCATCTGTTATTGAGCTACTAAGCCAAGACTCTGTTAGAGTGAGAACATGAATTCCCGATTTAAGCTTGGAAATAATGTAGCGGATTTCGTCGACTTTTTTCACTAGGCTCCTTATATTCTGATGTACGCACTTCAGCCCACGTAGTTTAACTACATCTTCAAGACTTGCGATGAGATCAGAATTCCCGATTTCTTCACGGTTTTCACCTAATGGAATAAGTTGCGGTGATGAGCAGAGTCGACAAGTCTTAGAGAATTCGAACTCTGAGCCAACACAATTTAAATGACAGTCACAGTCACACTCACAGCAACGTAATTGGGCTTGATTCTTCTTAAAACTCTTAAAGCAAAAGGCACATGTTATCTCCACCGGTCCAGGGTTTAAACTAACGTCTCCAGCTAATCAAACAAGATACCCAGTGGATACAGACAACCTCACAAAGTGAATTGCCGTTCTTGCTTTCAAGGATGATGGCACGCAAGTAATTGCTCGATATCGTCGGTTTAAGCTTGAATGTCAGGTAGGATGCCAAGGAATAGCCCCTTTCAAGGCAATAAATACTGACGATGTGTCGTTATTTAATCTTCCTTCGCGGATAGGCACAAGAAAGAACGTTATGAGAAGCAGCCGGGATACTAATGTGGAGAGCGTGAATAATGCGGCCACCGCCATCTGTCCACGTGTGGTTCTCTTCTCGAAAACTAGATCATCAATGTGAACATTTTCTCTCGTTCGGAACCACTTGTTTCGTGGTAATAGATTTGGCACGAAGTAGCGCATCCAGCATTTCCAGAATTCATTGACTCGATCTTGTGTGCTTCTCAGATGTCTGGGGTTGATCCTTTCTTCGGGTTCTGGTTGAGGTAGTGGAAGATGATGACCTATAAGAATATCAAAAATATTGTTCTCCTGCTCTGGAAACATGATTTAAAAAATAATAATAAAATATTTCCTGACTCAGAGTGCAATAAAGAGTTTTTAAAACTGATTAAAATGGAATATTTCGTCTTTCAAGGGGTTCATCAGCCGTTCATGAACATTGCCAGCTCACGGGACATTCTGTGGATTCCAGCAAAACAAAAGTTCTCGCCACGGAAAGCAACATGTTCAAACGCCGCATAAGGGAAGGAATTGAGATCTGGTTACGAAAGCCCTCTTTGAATAGAGACAATGGCTTCAAATTAGCCAACATCTACAACACTATTTTAGGCCCCTTGAGACCCTTATGAACTGAGTAACCCTTCTTAATATTCACATTTGTATCGTGGCTGATGAAGTCCGGTTGGTCTGGACGAAATATTCCATTTTAATCAGTTTTAAAAACTTTTTATTGCACTCTGAGTCAGGAAATATTTTATAATTTTTTTTATAAGAATATCGTTTGGTGTGATGGGGGGACTTTCCCAGATGTCACTGGAACTTGGATACAGAGGACGTCCATTGATGACGACACACATTTCTATGCTGGCTGATGAAGTCCGGTTGGTCCGGACGAAATATTCCATTTTAATCAGTTTTAAAAACTTTTTATTAGGCTCTGAGTCAGGAAATATTTTATTATTATTTTTTTATAAGAATATCGTTCGGTGTGATGGGGGGACTTTCCCAGATGTCACTGGAACTTGGATACAGAGGACGTCCATTGATGACGTAGGTTGTCTCTGACAGAAATGTTCTCTATTGCTCTTCTGTAAAGGCTTGATTCTTGCACTTAGCATTGAGACTTTGTCTGACAGACTTGATAAGAGTTTCCACGACGCCATTTTGATGACTTGCGTGAGGTATATTTCATTGCCATTTGAAATCGCAACAGAAATCCTCGGGTAGAACACTTTGACTCTTGGGAATGTTCCAGCTCTGCATAATTTCCTTTAAGTAACCTTGTGCACCGACAAAGTTTGTTCCCCGGTCAGACCAACAAACACTCGGGTGGCCACGCAAGCTCGCGAAACGATGGAATGCTATCAGAAAGGCATCAGATGTCTTGTTGTTTACAAGTTCTAAGTGAACAGCCCTTGTTGTCATGCAAGTAAATATTACTACTTGAGCTTCTTTCAGAGTCTTCCGATTGAGTTTAATATGCAAGGGACCAAACATGTCAATGGCAGTGTTGGAAGAGGGAGGGAAACCTGCTGCCACTCCTAATGATGGGATCTGCCCCATTAGCTGGTCCTGCGGTTTTTTGCGAAGTTTCCTGCAGGTGATGCACTTTGAAGGGGGCTTTGGACATGCTGCGGACTCCTATAATCCAGTATTTCCTCCTGGCTTCATGGATTAAACTCTTGTATCCACAATGTCCACGCTTGTCGTGCAGGTGGCGCAGTAGCAGCTTGACAAGTAGATGGTCACGTGGTAGGATAATGGGGTTTCTCATTTCTTGTGGCAAAGACCTGGCATCTTCGAGTCATCCATGAGCGCGAAGTAGTCCGTTTTCGTTCAGGTTTGGAATTAATTTCTTGTCAATGACAGAGGGATCTAAGTGTAGTTGACTCCACTTGAAGAGTTGATTCTCAGATTCTTTTATTTCTTGTACGGTGATGGGGCCTGTCTTCGCATTCTTTTTTCTGGCATTTTGAACGAAATGACGAACGTAAGCCAGTGTTCTCCGTATCTTTGGAAATGTTGAGCAGGTCTTCAGTAATTGGTGAAGAATGGGGTTATCTTCTAACTTGACTTGCTCTAGGTTGGTGTTGATTTCTGCTGTGGCTGCTTCATGTTTAACGGGCATTGTCTTGAATTTTATCACTCTCCTTTAATTTTCAAATCTAAAAACACAGATTCCAGCAACTAATGGGTTTCAAAACCGTTCTCTAACACATGTTTGTACAAAAAAAAAACAGCGAAGCGAAAAGTCATCAAGTTCAAAATTCACCAATGTTCACGTGATCACGTGATCCGTTCACATGTTAAAAATGTCACGTTCCAAAAATGTCACACTACAAACAAAATAATCCGTGACACACTCCCCCCTTGACCAGTTAAGTCACTGGTTAACTAGTCTCCGAATATAGTCTGCATTGATAGCAGCCGCCCGTCTGGGCCTCCTGGCTTCATCCTGTAATTGCTCATCATGGGTCACGATCTCCAAAGGAAACAGCTTTTGCACTGGTCTCTTGACAGTCATAGGTCTTCCGCTCTTGGTAATAACCTTGATTACTGCCGCTCTCACGCAATTGTCTGCTCCAGGAATCAACTGCTCCACTCTTCCAAGTCTCCACTGACTTCGGGGAAGGTTGTCTTCAAACACAGTAACTACATCTCCAACTGATATGGACATCCTGCTTTCAGGTCTGGAGCGCTGGCGATGAAGGTTCCTTAATTCTGTCACATACTCTCGACTCCACTGTTTCCAGAAGTGCTGTAGTAGCAACCCCAAGTACCTCCTTCTTCTTGGGAGATCTTCAGATGATACTGCTTGGTTAATGGAATCCTGACTGCTTGCTCCTACATCAGGTAAGGACAGGATTCTTCTTCCATACATCAAGTGGCTTGGCGTCAAAGGCTCTTCAGGGTCATCCGAGGACACATATGTCAAAGGCCTGGAGTTCAGTGTTCCTTCCACTTCAACCAGAATAGTATGCAGCTCGTCATAGTTAAGCCTTGCATTCATTAAGGTCTTTCGCAAACACCTCTTCACATTCTGGATCATTCTTTCGAAAAAGCCACCCCACCAGGGTGCTCTGTCCACATTAAATCGCCACGCAATCCTTCTACCAGCAATGAATCTCTTAACACTGGGATACGAAAACACCTTGCGCAAAACCTTTGCTGCAGACTTGAATGTTTTCGCATTGTCAGAAACAATGATTTCTGGTGTGCCCCTTCTAGCTGTGAGTCTTCGCAGACAACGGATGAACGTGTCAGCTGACATATCTGTAGCAAGTTCCAAATGAATGGCTCTGGTTGAGCAGCACGTAAACAGGAGGAGGTACACTTTCTGCAACTCCGAATGATTCGATTCCTTAGTGTACAGCGGTCCTGCATAATCCACTCCAACATAAGTAAATGCAGGTTTCTGACTCAATCTAAATTCTGGAAGATCACCTTGAGGGGGTACTCTATAGCCACGCCCTTCATATCTGCGACACACCGTGCAGCTAGCGAGTATCTTCTTCACAAATTGCCTCCCTCTTATGATCCAATAACGTGTTCTCAGCTGGGCTAGGGTAGCTTCCACCTTGTTGTGGTGCACTCTCTCATGGGCTTGCCTCACCAGCAAGGTTGAAATATGGTGGTCTCTTGGTAGTAATGCTGGAAATTTAGTCTCGAGTGGTAAATCAGCATTGGCGATTCGTCCCTTACACCTCAACACCCCACTGTCATCTTCGTAGACACCAAACTCGCGTTCCAATTGACTGTAATTCGCTTGTGACTTCATATTCTTCTGGACACTCCTCAACCATTGTGTTGAGGAGGCATTCGCAACTTCTTCTACTGTTAAGTCACCTGTTAAGTCACCTTCACAGACAGTTTCCTCCTTTGACATCTTTGTCTTAATCTTCAGATTTCTCACAAAACGCAACACCAAGGCTGTAATGCGGAACAACTTGTCGCAGCAGCTGAAATCTGTAATAGGGATAGAAGCTTCGAGGTTGGGTCTACCAGTCGACGCAAGGAGTACTGTTTCTTCAGTGGCCTCCAATGCTTGTGCCTTCTTCAACTCTGTGCGACACTCTTCAGTAATAGATTCAAGGCATTCCTCAAACTTCGGCCAATTCGTCTTTGGTTCTGACAGCCACCATGGTCCTCTCCACAACAACTGGTTACTCTTCAACTTGGAGGCGACTTCTCCACGGGATCCGATGACTGCTGGGTTCTCAAGTCCTGGGCAATGGTTCCACATTGATTCTTCAGTTAAGGACCGAATTTCATTTACACGATTCTGGACAAACTGCTTCCATTCCTTGGACCCCTTTATCCAGAAGATTGCCATCTTGCTGTCCAGCCACAAGTGCGTCTCGTTAATTTGAATCTTTGGCTCCAATGTTTCTTTCACTGAAGACACCAGTCTTGCCAGGATCACTCCGGACAGCAACTCAAGTCTAGGGATAGACTGCTTTGATAGAGGTGCCACTCTGGTTTTGGATGAGAGCAAAACCGGGTGATATCCACTGCTTGCTTCAAGAACCAAGTACACCACCGCACAATAGGCCTTCTCTGAAGCGTCCCCGAAACCATGAATAGTACAGGAGACAATCTCTTCCTCCAAGCCAGCATAAACACACCGCGGCACTAATACTCGCTGCACCTCTTGTAGGTCCTGAAGCCACCTCATCCACTCTCTCCGGGCTGGCTCTGGGAGTAGTGCATCCCAGTCAAACTTCTCCTGGCAAAGCATTTGAAACAAAACCTTCATCTGTACAAGAACTGGACTAAGTACTCCAAGGGGATCAAAGAAGCTTGAAGTGATCTTCAACAAATTTCTCCTCGTTCGCTCCAAACCCTCTGCAAGCTTCAGCAGTGCTTCAAATTTAAAAATGAACTCATCAGAAACACAGTCCCAATTAAGTCCCAGAACCTTATGTTCATTCTTCATGTCGAGTTTCTCCAAGTGTCCCATGGTGGTTTTTGCATAAGACTCTGTGTCTTCCATTACAGGGGAATTCTCGTCAATTCTGGTCTGATCTTCACAATTCAATTCAAGCAGCTGAGGTGAATTAGAGATCCACTTTCTCAAGTTAAATCCACCTTCTGATAGACACTTCTTTGATTTCTGGTAAAGTGACAGACATTTCTCAAGATTTTTCTCTCCCGATACTAGGTCATCCACATAGAATGAGTTCAACAAGTTCTCAACAAACTCTGGATCTGCCTGGTACTGACTGATGTGGTGCTTCAGCGTGGCATTTAGAAGGAAAGGGCTTGCATTGACACCGAACACAACACGGCAAAACCTGTACAACACCAATCCTGGATCATCTCATTCTAAACTGTCAACCCAAAGAAATCGAAGGACGTCACGATCTTGATCGCTAACTCTGATGTTGAGAAAGGCTTTCTCAATGTCCGCTACTAGTGCAATCCTTTTCTCCCTGAACCGCAGGAGTATCTTGAAAATCGTAGGGGTTAAGGCTGGCCCTGAATAAAGACAGTCATTTAGACTTGGGCTATCAATGGTGGCCTTTGACGAGGCATCAAACACAACACGCAACTTGGTTGTCAGGGCGTCCCTACGCACCACCCCATGGTGAGGTAAATAATGAACCTTTCCAACATCTGGACATTTTGTATGGTCCACTCTTTCAATTATCCCACTCTGCAACTGATCCTGAATAATGGCATCGTATTCTCTTAAGATGTCTGGTTCTCTCCTAAGGCGTTTCAATTGTGAACTCAATCGCGCTACACTGTTCTCAAAGTTATCGGGAAGCAACTTGTGGTGCTCCTTCCACGGTAAGTGCACTGAATACTTGCTGTCTTCAAAACTTAAATTCTTCTCGAAAGCTTCATGGACTGTATCTCGATCTCGGATGCTAACAGAATCCAAGTCCCATAGTTGCTGCAGATCCGTCCGCAGGGTATCTTCGGTTTCTCTCGAATCTATTCTCAATACATGAGTCGACGAAAACTGTATGCTTGACAGCCTCTCTTGGGGAAGGTTTTCAACCGGGCCGGACAACACCCATCCCACTTTCGTTGAGACAGCGACGGGACCACCTTGACCTGACTCCTCCCCCCCGTATTGTCTTGCCATCGAAGAAATTCCAGATGTAGTCTGAACCAATTAACAAATCAATCTGCATTGGACCACCATCAGATTAAGTGTCAGCGAAATCAATGTCCCGCAAGCGTGGATAGGTCTCCTTTACCCAGTGAAGGTCTTGGCCTTGTAAGTCACTACAAATACGAGGAACTGAAAAGCATTCAAAGTCATTTCAAAGCCTGTCTCTGGCTTAGTTAAGGCTAGTTCAATGAGATTAACTGCTTGTAACTGCTGGTCCTGGTTACCAAATGTTGCAATCCCTAGGGTCTCTGTCTTGATAGTCTCCAGTTTCAATGAATCCACAACTCCCTGGGAAACGTACGACCTCTGAGCCCCAGTGTCAAAAATAGCACGAACCTTTAAACTGTGGGCGGATCCCATTCCTGGCCTTGATACAACAACTTGCGCAGTTTGAAGAAACACATGCATTCCTGAGCTGACATGCATTGCAGGTGTGGACATTTCAGGCAAATTACATGCACCCTCCATTGCAGAATTGCCACTGACATGTGATTTCCCACCATCACAAACAGCCAAGTGATGACGGCCCTGGCATCCAAAACACTGAATTTTTGAGTCACAATTGCGGGCCATGTGTCCTCCGCGGCGCAAACAAATGAAACATCTCCCTTGTTTCTTCAGAATATCCTTCCTTTGGTCAACATTTGTCACAACACGGCAATCAGACGCTCGGTAAGCTCCCTTGCAAAACAAACAGTTAAACTCCCCTCGGTTTCCGCTCAATAATGCACTCCCAGTTGGGTAGGGTTTCTTAACAGGTGGCCTTTCAGTAGATGGGCGAATGTTACACCGCTCACGGGCTTCCACTTCGGATTTTAAGGCCTGAAGTACAGAGTCGAGCTTCCAGTCATCCTTGTGTTCCCGACTTACTATCAATCGTAACTCATCTGGTAATTTTTCCATGAAAATCGGTATCAGCAAGGCACCATATTGATCCGATTTGATTCCAAGGGCCTGCAGTCCCCTCACTTGGATTTCCACCTTATCAAGCGCAACTCGCATACCCTTGATGTCTGACAGTGCCGTCACCGGTTTCAACTTCAAAAGAGCTTCCATGTGAGAACTGATGATGAGCTGTTTGTTTCCAAATCTCTCCTTCAGGATATCAACAGCATTCGCGTAATTAGGCTCTGTCAATGCCAGTCCTGTTATAGCCGATAAGGCTGCACCCTCAAGCAAGCTCTTCAAGTAGTTCAATTTGTCAACATTCTTGAGCGCTTTGTTTGTGTGCACGGCTGAACTGAACGAGTCCCAAAAGGACTGCCATTCTTTCGGATCGCCAGTAAACTTCTTGATTCGCAATTTCGGTAACTTCGCGTTAACAGGTTGAGTTGAAACACCTGGATTACTCTGGAGCGGAACAGTAGATTCGTTTTCGCTGGTTTGGCATCGTTGTAATTTTACCAGAGCGGTGTGGATTTGGGCGCGAAATTCCTCCGATTCTTCTACTTCAGTTATGATGTTCGGCTCCTCTACTGCGGCCAGAATTGACTCATCCAGTGATTTTAAGGTCGCTAATTTATCGTTGAGCGTAATGATGATCCGTGTAACCTTGTCCTTTGCGACAACTGAACCATCAAATTCGCTTAAAGCTTCGTCCACGGCTGCAAGCACTTTCTTGGCATGTTCTCTGTGTGCTTCGCGAATCGTCTTATTTTTAGTCAATTTTCCCGGCATGTCGATCGCATCCGGCTCAAAAGGACCACCTGTCTTGAATTTTATCACTCTCCTTTAATTTTCAAATCTAAAAACACAGATTCCAGCAACAAACGGGTTTCAAAACCGTTCTCTAACACGTTTGTGCAAAAAAAAAACAGCGAAGCGAAAAGTCATCAAGTTCAAAATTCACCAATGTTCACGTGATCACGTGATCCGTTCATGTGTTAAAACTGTCACGTTCCAAAAATGTCACACTACAAACAAAATAATCCGTGACAGGCATGTTAGTCTTCTCGGAGGTTTTTGTTTCCATTACAACTTCAGCCTCTTCTCCACGAATACTTTGGTCTTCAATTTGAAACTTGGGCCATTTGGTTTCGGACAAGTGCAAGAAAGAGGATCCCTCTAACCAATCTGTAAGTCATGATGGTTCGGTTCCTCTGGTAAGGATGTCAGCGGGATTACTCTTCGATCTTATGTAACGGAAGTCATCCACTCCGACAGTTTCTTGGATCTCTGCTACTCTCGCTGATACGAAAGGTTTAAATTGCCGTGATGGGGTCCTTATCCAAGACAAGACGGTAGAGGAGTCCACCCAGAAGATTCTTTTGTAATCTTGGATGTTCGCGATCTGCAGTGACATTCTGCAAGTATCATACATCCTTGCAAGTGTTAAATAACCCATGAGCTCCAGTCTCGGGACTTGATCAGAACAGGGACGCACTTGTAACTTCCATTCTTTAACTCCCATTGGAGGAAAATGACTGCACCATACGCTTTCTCGCCACCACCACAGAATCCATGGACTTGCGGTACTCCAACTGCATGACTTGGTTTCAACTTTCGATCGAATTCGAACGCTAGGAGATGATTCATGGTTTGCACATTTTCCATCCACTTGCTTTGAATGCTCGCTGGCAGGATCTCGTCCCAGCTATAGCCTGAACTCCACAGTTCTTGTAAGTCGATTCTAAACTTTACTCCTATGGGTAACACGAGACCAACGGGGTCCCATAATTTGCCAACAAGACCTAAGCATCGTCTCTTTGTCAGGACATCTGTCAGGCCAAGGTCGTTCTTTACAGGGTAAACTTGTCTGTCTGTTTATCCCATCGTAGACCAAGTAGATCTGTTGACCATTCACCGTTAGATTGGTCGAGTTCTGTCTGGTTAGAATGCCAAGTTTTAATCTGGAGGTGGCCTTTCTCGAGGATGGCGTCAATGTCGTTGATAATCTGCTTAGCTTTTGCTGTAGCTGCTCTGGACCCACCGATATCATCACGTACACATGGTCTTGAAGTTCCTTTGCAGCTTCCGGGAACTCAGCTTGCGATAACTTTGCCAGAGTATTGATGGCGTTAGTTGCTATGTCGGGAGCTGGTTTATCGCCAGAGTTCAATCTGAGCCATTGATGCACAGTTGGTGAATCACTTGTCTTACTTCTCCACAGGAACCTATGATAAACTTGATCGTCGGGATGCACCAAGATTTGATTAAACATTTTGCGCACATCACCAGTGAATGCCACTTCGTTCCATTGCCATGCTGCCAGTACATCGAAGAGACTGTTGATGAAGTTAGGAACTTTCTTGAGATAATCGTTTAGAGAAAGACCGTCGTGACCTTGTGAAGATGAGGTGAAGACAAGTCGAACTTTTGTGGTCCTTGCTGGTGTGAACATGGCTTGCAGTGGCAGGCACCATTCAGGTTTACCATGATCGACTAGTTCAGGTGGAACCTTAGTCACAAAGTCCTTATCCAATAACTTTTGAACTTCTTCGTCAACAAGTTTAAAGCAACCCTTTCTCTGGAATGACTTTTCGGCAGAAAACATCCTTTTCAGAGCGATGTCGCAGTTACTCTGTTTGGGGGGTCCTGCTTCCTTCCAGGGCATCCTCACTTGTATTCTCCCGTCAACTAAGGTAATTGAAGCTGCGAGGGACTTTACGAACTTGCTTTCACGTAACACGTTTTCACTGCATGTACACTTGCCACATTGCCAATGTTGCTTAACAATCTCCCACCTTTGATTGACTGTTAAAAGCTGGAACGTAGGACAGGCAGCCAGATGATTTTTGATTCTACAGCCAAGTGGACATGCTTCATCATCAGTTTCTTCGCCATTGGCAGCATTATTTTCTGTCTTCTTAGGACCCTTGTCCCGGCGACTTTCATTCCTTTCCTCAGAGACGGAGCTCCTTTCGCCTCGGGAGCGAATGCTTGCTTCCTGATGTAACCAAACGATGAGGTTGCTAACGATTTCTTCTTTCCCTTCTCTTTTCATCTCTCTACCAAAATGAGAATTGTCGTTTGGATCGAGTTTGGACAAAAGTTGGGACATAAGGAATGGTGCTTCCGAAGACTCTAGCACAGAGCACCCATTATCTTCCGTATCATTTACGTAGCAAGACACTGTTGTGGTGAAGTGTGTAAAGGACTTGGAATCTCGTCTGACTGGTTTAAGATTGTTTATTTCAGACAGCAATTCATCCATTAATTTTCGTCTGTCTGCGAAGTCGGTATCTAAGATGTTCCAAGTGCTGTCAATGGTTTTACAGGTTTTAACCTGGTCAGTCCGCCACGAACTTTTTGGCAATGCGTTTCGGAAACGTTGCAATTGTTCATCTTTATCCTGACCATATTTCGTCATCCAATGATTGAATTTCTTTTTCCACGTGGCATAGGATCTGCGACCTCCATCCCATGTTGGTACTGGTAATCGTTGTAGACCACTTAAGTTTGGTTTTGATCCTAAGGTGTCCGCCATTTTTGCTACTGCTGATGTCATTGATGACATTGATGATGTCAGAGCCTCCAGGGTTTCAGAGTCCTTACGAGATGTTTCAGAAGAATTTTGTTCCTTTTGATAAGCAGCAAATTTCAAAGCAGTTTGAAGAAAATCCGCCTTGGCCTTTTCTCCAAGTTTTCTGGTTGTTAAAAAGGGTCCCTCGTCTGTGGCAGCACCTTCATCAACCAGTTTGTCTAAAATCGTTTCTTGCTGCTTTTTGATTTGCCTATATCTCGTCTCTGCTTGAGTGAATGCTGCTTCAAGTGTTTTGAGTTCTGGTTTTACTGAGAAAATTGTTTCAAATTCTTCCATTAACTCGTAGAGGATGTTTACAGCTTTTCCATTTTTCCTGCGAGGGTTTTGACGTGTACTTTAGGTGGCATTTTGAACGGAATTCGCTTTACGAAACTCTGGTTTAACTCCAGCCTCGATTTCATGCGATGTTACTACCAGCGGGCTTCGAAGTCTTTGATTTTGACAATCCAGCAACAAAGATGAAAATGAAAATGTCAAACAAATCAAATGTCCTTACTTTTCCTTCGCAAATACAATTCGGTGTAATCTTGATGAAGATTCGGCGTAAGTTGAGGGCGCGATGATTCAGCGTAATCTGTGGCAGCTCAACTTGTGATACGAAGTTCGGCGGTTGTCAATAACTCGATTCGGCGTAATCTTCGAGGACAAATTTTGACTGATTCGCGCCTATGCTTGAAGGCGTTACTTCTGTAGAAGATTAGCCAGGTATTTGAAGGTTTTGAAGATTTTATTTCCACTAGACTTGACGGCTTTGTTACTTCGTCGATCAGTTCGGGAAGCGTCCGTAGTTACAATCGTAGTCAACTGAAATCAGTGAGAAAACAAGTTACTATTTACATCATTTGCTATTGAAACGGCAAACAGTTTTCAACTTACAATTTGTTTGCCATAAATCCTTGAAATCCCACATCGGCGACTAAACAACGAAATGTGTCCGTTAAGTGAAACTTGTTCTTTTAAATTCTTGTCACCTAATGTCACCTGACCTTATTTTTCCCGCGGCAATAACTGACAATATAGAAATTTTTCGCACAAAATGCAAATCAGAGGCAGTTAGTTGTTCAATATTTCCCTGTCCAACTTCACGTACGTGTTGGACGTACTTGACGAAGACTCTTCCCTGACGAAGACTCCTAAAACTAGCCGAAAGAAAGGTTTCTCGCAAAATTTGCCCCTTTTCGCCCCATGCCCTCACGCGTATCCCGCTTTGCTCACGCTTTTCCCGCTTGACTAAAAGGAAACGGAAACGACCACCACGCAGGCTGCCGTGAAAATGACGATGCGTCATTCAATCAGATTAATGAATTAATAGGGCATCAAAATTTGGCGGATTTCTGTGAAATTTGGCCTAACATTCCTTAGATGTTGTCAAACCAAACTATGTTGGGGATTTTTTTAATTTACAATATTTCACCATTGGCGATCTTCAATGCAATGCGCGTCGCGTATTCTTTGCTGCTCGAACTTGACAGATTAATTAAAAAAATAATCAGAATATCGAAAAATGTTCACACACATATGATGATTGATCCTTTGTGATTAACACTGTACTGGGCAGTTATTTTACCAATGCACTTGGAATTGATACCCTATTAATTTTAGCGGTCGTTTGCGATTATCTTTTGCGGAATTAAAGAAACTGGCAATTCTCATTTTTTTCCCGAAATCTAAATTCATTAACCTTTCCAATGATATATAGTCTGCCGTGTTTTCCTTTAAAATGGCGCGCATACGAATTTTTTTCCCGGAGGACACCCGCAAAGGTCTGGAGTAACCTTAACTATAGGGATTTTAAGCTTATACCTGCTTTGTCTTTGGAGAGTTAAACTGAGACTGCTTACCTTGTTTATGTGTGTTTGAGCGTGAGCTGTAGGAAACATGTAGTTCAAGTTCCCACCGAGCCGTGACCGAAGGTTGTTTCAAGCAAACAGCGCTGAAATGTGTGGACATTTCAATTGTCCTGTGTCTTTGATTTTCAAATCTTCTTTGGCAAACATCCCTGTTTCCCTCCGTTAAGTAGTTGAATCGCCCACCATTTTGAAAAATCACTCAGTCACAGTTCTGCGCAGATCACTTGAAAGCCCCCTGAAACCCCAAAAATCACTGGGTGGGAAACGCTTGGGCCGTTGCTAGGAGATCTCCGCTTCTGGCCAATCCTAGGGCCGAAAAGATAATTGCTATTGTTTCTAAAATTCGTCCTCATCTGGTAAGAGCAAAAGGCACTTTCCAGTCTTCCGACACAACCTAATTTGAATTGCAGAATTTAATCCGTTGCACGACGACCTTTCATATGTGGAAGGGCAAGAGTACTGACGGTAAGATGACAATTTTATTGAAGTGTCCACATATTTCAGCGCTGTTTGCTTGAAAAAACGTTTGGTCACTGTTGAGAACTCGAACTACACTTTTGTACAGCTCATGGTTTGAGTTCAAACAGTAAGTAGAACGTGTGCGTAAAAATGTCTTCCAGTTGAAATACTCCAAATAACACGTATCGACAATGCGCGTAAAACGACTTGACAAACTTGAAGTTTCTTTCATCTGCCATTAAGAATCCGGCAGAGGATGTTCCAGAGACTGGTAAGCTATAAGCTGTACTTAAATTTCTCCTGACTCCATCCAGGTCAGAGCGACGAGGACGGCAAACGGGACGAGATCAAGACCTGTGGAAAAGAGCAGTCAAGGTAAGGCTGTCCATGCACAGTCTGTGGCTACAGAGCGACGCGACTGACAAGCTCAGTAGTGTTTTCTCTTTTTGCTAATGTTCGACTGGTAGAGTACGGTTGAGCCTTTTTAAGATATTGATGTGTAACAGAATTCCACTTTTTTGTGATAGATATAACGTTATTATTTCCCGTAAAACTAGAAATGTACGTGATAAATAAAGAAAGCTCTGATAGGAAATAAACATGTTGATAGGTTTTTATTGTAGTTCTTGAATTAGGATTTTTAAAACGATTTGGTACTTCATAACGTTAATCCCGAAGACTTAGTTTCTCAAATATGGCAATTTATTTCAATTTTCCACTATATGAAATGTTTACAGCAATCTATAGCCCAATTCAAGTTGTTGTAGGATCTCTTAGAATAACTGAAAAAGACAGGTCGGAACACTGCGCCCTTTGCGTGCAAAAGTGGGAGAATTAATCTACCTGTTCTTTTTGAAAAAGTGACTGAAGAGACGCTACCTTCGTCGAAAAGGCTTAACTTCAAACCAGCGCAAAAAATGTTTGGAGACAATTTAGCTATTAGCTAATATATATAGATAGGCTAGCCTAACAGCGGAGCTCCTCAAAACCTCCGTTGAAAAACAAAAGAAGACTAAGAAATATTACATCAAACGATAGCTTGTACCAAGAATAGAAAAACACGTATAACCCAAAGTAAGCCAGATCTTTATCCGTTAATTATGAGAACGGAGTACCTCTGAAATTTGTCACGACAAGCAAGGAGGTAAAAATTGCACCTCTGTATACCCTTGCTCTGATTTTCGCCGTCTCATAAATTGCGTTTCGGTTAGTATTTTAAAGGAGAAGGTCACTCCAGAAAAGGTGTATTTTTTGAAATCGCCAATAAAAAGATAACACTAAGTTGAGGTACTGACCATGGTTTTAGCTTCTAAAGTGCATCCGATCCCACTGAAATTCCTCTCCAAAGAGGGCCAAAATTCAACAGCAACTTAGCAGCCTGGCCGCTTGTCCGTGACATCAATTCGTAGAACGAGACCAGCGGTCGGGTATCGTGGGCTCTAACAAACGAGCCCACGTTAACCGATCGCTGGTCTCGTACATTAGAAAACAATAGAAAACGAAAGAAAGAAAGAAAGAAATTGGAGAGACAAAATAATGAAGTTATGAGGTTTGAACTCCCGCCACCTGAAAAAGATACAAAAGTTAATTAGGTTATACGCGCTTCTATCCACTGCGTCACCACAACCGAGCTTATAGGTTGAGTGTTATTTTATGTACTTAAACTTGGTTATAACAGTTCCCGTTAGCATGGTACGCATGGACATGGTTATGTTGCGCCACGGAGTATATGTTTCTTGAGTACATCATTCTCCGCTTCTTTTAGGGTAATTGTCGCTTTCAATCCCCTTCTCAATATTTTGTTCAGCGTGCTGTGACATTTTGTAACGGGGACGGAGGAATGACGGGTTTTCCATTCAAATGGTGACAAAAATAACTTTCGTTGAGTCTTGTAACCGGGCATTTTTAGCGGAGCCCGCGCGCTAGCTCGCCAGCAGAGCACCATTGCTAAGGAAATTTGGTAATCTATCGATCCGAGAAATTTTGGTTGTGACGTCAGCGTACGTCCGTCTGTCCCCCCGTACAGACTCTGGGGGAGGGGGACAGGAGGAAATTTCATGGTGTGTGTTAATTGTAATGTGTATAGAGCTTAACTCTAAGTCTAGTATTGGCGACCAAGCGCTTTCTCGGTTGTTCAATACATTAATATTTTTAAATACAGAAATGTGCAGCAAGCCTTCATAAAGGAACCAAAAAAACATTTACCGGTATTTTGATCAGCACTCGAGGCGGGAATTAATTTCACGGTTATTTTGAACAAATGTTTATAAGTTTTTCAAACAGATCAAGAAAATGATCTTAAACATGTAAACTCGCTCAATTAAACAATTCTTAGGGACCGTCATTATTTAGCGGGGGGGGGGAGGGGCGGAGGGCTACTAAACTGAGAAAAAGTTCGCCCAAGAAGTTGTGATCCTCCCCCATAAGGGTTTTAAAAATATCTGACCCTCCCCTAACTCGAACAAAAAAATATTGTGTCCCTCCACAACGGCAAAATAGAACAACAGCAGTTTACAAAAAAGGCCCAGCGTTTCCTTTAGTCAAAGGTCAAACCTTAATGGAATCAGAAATAGAGATATCGTCCTTTCCACGTCCTGCATGTTCTCCCAGATTTGGTAGTACACAAGATGTCAATGATTTGTACTTCTTCGCTGTCACCATTATCATTGTCGTTGTCGTCAACGTCATCATCCTTACCATAATCGTCGTTATCATCATAATCATTGTCGTTTTTGTCGCTGTTGTCGTCACCCTCGCTGGCATCATCTATTTCACTTTGTTCTTCAGCATCTATTGCTTCATCCTCATCACTGTCGTCGCCAATTTCCTCCAGAAGTCAAGAAGGTGAAGAGCAAAACACAGCAACTGAACAACACAAAAAACCCTTCCACGGCCGGTTACCTACTGAGGGAGAACCACACATTAAAGCCCCATGATTCCAGCATTGTAACAATGAACTTTAATCGAATCGATCAGGTGGAAAAATCTGTGCAGGAAATTGAAGACAACGTGAAGAGGGATCTGCAATCAGCAGTTTTTGGAAACGGAAAAATTAAAGCTGACCAAAAAACGTCACTTCACTTCACTTTAAAACCAAGCTGGCTACCACGAGATCAAAGTTAAGTGAGCTTGGAAGGAAAGCCTCGAATCTCTTTCAGGTTGATTTTGGAACCTTCAAGAAAAAATCGCGGTCCCAAAAACAGAACAAACACTGTACGGCAAAACATAAGGCTATGCGTACCCCTCAGAGGAGGTCAAAGGTTCTGAAAAAATCGCCCCTGGTTTAGACGAAGAATCGCTCTGAAAAAAGTCGCATAGAAAAAGGGCTTGTGTTAAAACTGAACAAAAGAGAAAAGAAATGGGTGGAATTATTGCTATGCCAAGATGATACACCTCAGCTAGGTAGTGACGCGAAGAACTACCTCTGAGGCATACTAGGCAAGAACAAGTAGTTATCACGGCGACGACGACGGCGACGACGACGGCGACGACGACGACGACCACGATGATGATGATCTGCATTATGATGACGATGATTAGAGATATGGTGAAGATGACTGCAGTGTTGTTGAAGCAGCCACAGTCCGAATAAGGCCAGTGCAGGAGTATTCGTCAGATGACGATTACGGTCCATACTGGGACAATTCCCCAACTTCCATGGGATACCTGGACCATGTATCAGACTAACCATCCAAATCAGAAGTTTTATTGTATTTATATGGCAAATTTCATCCTGGTAGAAAGTATTGTTTATGCTCAAAAAGTGGAGCTTGTTATTAGGTGTTATTAGGTATAATCATCATTGAAAAGGCCCGTGCAAATGCTCGCAACTGCCAAATTTGTTGGGCCCAACATCCTTGCAGGTGTGTGCTCAAACGGTTCAAACAAGTTGAAACAATGTTGGATGAGACACTTGCAATGCTGAAATCTCCATGGATACGAGGTGTGGCGAGTGTGCACAAGTCCAGCATTAAAATTTCGCGGCCAGTTTTTACCTTCTTCTGAAATCTCCTCGTGCATCTTGTATTTTTAAATTTGTACGAACTTTGTACAATAAATGAATGGTGTATAAATTTGATATAGTGTTTTATGAAGCAGATACGCCTTTAAGACCTTGTGTATTCACGATACATGTACTTTTATTCAGTAGGCTCCGCATTTCACTTTTAATGTTGCAACCAATGACAATTTTTTTGACAAAAACCTTTATTGATAATGACAATGGCAAATTGAAAACCTACAAGAGGTAGCGGTGACCAAAATCAAGAGATACCTGAGTTCATACATATCTAAAAAAAATCGTAGTCCTCTCCTTAATAGCATTTTTTTATAATGGCCCTCCCCAAAGTGGAGCTCAAAAAATAGTGGCCCTTCCCCCCCGCTAAATAATGACCGGTCCCTTACTACGTAAATCCACAATCAAATGTGTCATTTACTTTACCGTTGAAGTGAACTGCGAAGTACTGCTGAAGTGGTCTTTTGCAGATGGTCGCTTTCCAGATCTTCTTTGAAAAAACAAGTATGTCCTCGGACAAGGATTTCTTGCCTTCAAGCTCTCCTGTTTCTTCTATAGGCGCCGTCTCATTTAAAGCAATCCTTCAGGTCTTTTCCTTTTCATCATAAGCTATTAAAAGGAAAGTGTTCATTCCAAGAATGTAAAATTACCATATTGAAAATCGAGCGTACGAAGAACCGGCCATATTTTTGACTTCAGATCAAATTTCTCTTGTGATAACAGGCCATCCGAATGCTTTCTTGTCACTGTTCAGTGAAGGGTTATTGCTTCGTCCTAAATGTGGTTAACTGTCCATGAAAGTACATCCTTTTTGGTCGGGCAACCGAGCTTAGTTCTGCATTTCGGGCAGAAAATTTCATTGCTCATAATGCGCAGGCCCAAACGAAATGTTTCCGATTTTCCTTGTTCTAACGAATACAAGCGAACTCTCGTGAAGGTACACGTAGCTGTGCCGAGGTCATGTCGTTGGCAATCGAGGATTGCAAAAGCCCATACGATTTGATACGTTATATGTTCGGACAATTTTCGGGCTTCTCACCAAGCAGTCGGCCAACGCACGTGGGAATTGACAAGCGACTTTTTCATCAACGCTCCAGCTTGGGTCATTCCTCGTCGCATCGGCGGGCGAGATGACTTAGAATAGCGGGGAAGAATAGGTGAATTTTTTTACTTTTTTGACCTGCTATCTGTTTTCTTCTTGTGAGTTCCTTTTTCTTTGCCACATTAGTGCAAGGCATTTGACTTATAAGCTACTGAAATTAAATAAAGTGTGTGTAATTTAGCAATATACGTGTTAGATGAAGCAAATACAGGCGAATCTTGTCGCTTAAGCAGCCTCAAAAGCAACTAGATCTGAATAACGCTAAAGGTACCTCCAGTTTCAAAATATACAATGAATTTGGAGAATTTTGACACCAAATTTGTCAGGATTTGCGAAGGTTTTCTCGGCAAATTGGTACTAAAGTGTTTCTTCGTGGCGAAAGTATTCTGTCATTAACTATTCAGTTTGAGGTCGATTGCGTAAAGAAACTTTATCTAGAACGTCATCACTGTCTCAAACCAGTCCAAGGGAGCAAACATGTAAGTCAATACTTGGCAATAAAACCAGCATGTTAGAGTAATTTTGTGTTTGTGCTGACTGTAAATTTATGAAAACAGTTCATCCGGCCTATATACGGTTACCCGGTCCTTGACCTTGCGTGACGTCTTGTTTGTAATATTTTTCTGTAGCGTAATCTTCAAAAATATAATTTTCGTCGTCTTTCGTCTCTCGATTTAGTCTGGAAATTTATTTATTCCTATATTTTCCGTGTTTTGTTTAGTTAAAGCATTATTACGACCCTCGTTTAGGTTTTGTGGTTGAATCGGAGTAAATGTTAGCCTCCATTCCGGCAAAGGGAAAAGAGTTTGATACGGTATGTTCTCCTTTATGGCGTGGTTAGTTTTCAACTGACGGGAAATTTTTCTTTACCGTCTGGACTCTTAGACAACCATTTGCTTAGCCCTTAAAGTGCCACTGGGACCAGAATTTTGGTATTCCATGTTTTTACATTTTCGAACATAGTTTGTGGTTCTTAGTCACCATGCCAAATTTCAACTTATTACGACGACTAGAAGTCGCTTTTTTCGGACGGTTTTTGTGGAGATTTTGCGGCCGCCATTACTGGCCCTTGTTCCGGAAGCTGGCTTGCAAATGAGCGGAAGTGACGGCAGAGGCTCACCTCAAACCAAGTGCCATCACATGGTCACTTGCCACGGGAAATTAAACTGTCCTCGAGGAAAAATTTCTTGCCAAGTGTTTGTTGCACGACTTTGAAATCTTCCTTGCTGCAGCAGTTATGACAGGTTTTACTTGCGTTTTACAATGCTGCAACAATAAATCCAACCACTGAGCTGGTATTTCCCTTTATCGAAGCCCTGCGAGCGGACCCGCAAAGGAGAGAAGGACAATGTTCGTACTCACACACAGTGCGAATTTCAACCCGAGAGGCATTTTGATCACTTTACGGACGAGTTTTTCCAGAGGGCTGTTCATGTCGCAAGATCCCAGAGGTCAATCATTCCATTGCCCATTCAACTATATGGAAAAAGAACCGGAAAAAACATAATCTGCACGAACAAGACGAAAGGTACCTAATCTTATAACGCAGTTGAAGTGATAGTTTGTTTCTTTTTCAACGCATCCAGCATTGTGCAAAACTGATTTTCTCTCAACGCATTTTAAAATTTATTATCGTCGTGGAAAATCCTTTCAGTTCTGCCGTCTGCTTGCGCGAAGATCTCGGCGAAACCAGTCCTGACCGCCGTGATTAAGCCGATAAAGTTTGTACTGCTTATCTTTTCCTTTTTTTTTTAATTCCGCGTGTGTTAATTTCAGAGCAGTAATCGCTTAACATACAATCCTGAATGTGGAGAAACTTTTCTCTCTTTATTCCCTGTCGGTGAACAGTCGACGAAGCACACTTCCTCTTATCTTGCAATAGATATGATGCAATCAGAAAATCTTTAATGGAAGATATTATTAGTAAATATTCCGATTTCGATTCTTAAACGCTCATGACAAAATTGTATTGAAAAAAAAATTAGGTTACTTCATTTACGAAGCTTTTGCATTAAGAAATGGATCAATAGATACAGGAATTGTAAATTAATCGATTTCGCAACTTTTTCTTCTTTCTCTTTTCTATGGTGCAATGGAATTTGTAATTGGGAATGCAAATAAAATGTTGTTGTTGTTGTTGTTGCTCGAGATAAAGGCTTTAATAGATCGGATCGTCGGTGCGTGGTTGGGAAAAAATATCACACGCCACTATTTGCCTAAGGGTTTAACAATGTTATTTCTTTTAACTGTCATAGCAATCTTAGTAAATGACCTACTAAGAAAAATGATTAAATATCAAGTTATGCAGCGAATAAGGCAAGCGAAAGCTTCGTTTCCCCGGCGGTCCGCATGTTGTTGTTGAGCAGCGGAAAATTTTTCTTGTGGCTTTTAATTTTGACTACAGATATTTAGATTCCGGTCACACAAGGCCTCCAGTTCTTGAAAAAAAAGGTTTTGATTTATTTCACTTCTTTCGGCTCAGTAAAAGAATTCTATAAAAACTGTTTAAAATATTTAGCAGCGCCAAGCACTTGCGTTTTAACGTGTTAAGTGACCACTGTACTATGATAGACACGATAAGCTGTTTGCCAGCTGACTACAATAATTACGGTTTTTCAAGAAAGTTTCCCAGACTATGCCAAGAATGGCCAAAAATCTCAATGCTTTTTTATAATATCATGAATGAACATAAACAACGGCAGCCAAAGTATAGCTTCTTTTACCTTCTCCCACACCAACAATATTAACATCGATATCGATCAACCCATGGTTGAGAATTCGCGAGCATCAGTCTAAAGTTTTTATAGGTGTTTTATCTAAATTTCCGCAGCTTAAAAGATCAATTCTTCTAATAGCCATGTCTATTTTGCTACAGGTTTATTCAGTGGATAAAAGTTACACAACCTACCTTGGAATGGACAACTTAATCCGCTGGATAGCGGCTGAACAGCTGGCTGGATAGCGCTATCCAAGCTTTGAACAACGGAGATGAAGCAAGCGATAAATTTTATCCGCCGGACAGCGACTTATCCGTTGAAAAAGAATTATCCACTTTTTGAGCAACTGGGGCCTGAACTACAATCATTGTATAAGCATATTTCGCTTATGTTTTGAACTCCCGCCAGATAACTCAAATAATATGGGGAGAAAAAAAAACTTTAAACAGTTTGTTGACAAGATTATTAGTTGAAACCTCACATCAGTTCTTACATCGTACGGTAAGAAAAATTCATTTGCCGAATGAAACGAATACTCAGATGCTTCGGAAGCTAAAGACTGTTCCGAATTGTAGAAATACTCTTCGGAGGTTTCGCAGTCGACGGTAGACATCTTCAGTCAAAACACAAGGAAACGCGACTGAGGTGAGCCTCTGACGTCACGAGCTATTAAATTGCGCAATCACCAAGGAACACGTTTTCAGTAATGGCGGACACATTTTACGCGACTTTGGAGCTAAAAAGTATTACAATGGAAGGTTTGTTGTTCAGTTTTCCGGGGAAATGTGAACAAAACACGATATTCTGCGACAGAATTTGGCCTAAATAAACCTATGAATTTTCGTCCCAGTGGCACTTTAAGAAGCATGTTTTGAAATAAAAGTCATGGGAAAAGATTTGAAGTCTAGTCCATCTATTTTCTGTCAACTTTAATTGGTAGCCGTATAAAGACATCACATACATTTTTTGCCCGAGCTAAAAGCCACCGTGGCTCTTGTTACTTGAAGCCTCGAAAAAGGTGGTAAGCGTTTTGTTCGAGGGAAGTCCGCAAATTTCACCAGACGTAAACGCGCTTGATTATTGAGACACTTCGAACATTTACATAAAGCATGGTGCTAGGGACGTCGTACGGTCACGTGACACCATGACCATCAAAATTGACTCGCATGGATATATATTTATTTCATGAGTATGGTGCTCTGCTCTGCGGGCCTTCGCCCCGCAATGGAGCTCCGCTATTAGCCGTACTTAAATCTGTCTTGACTCCATCCAGGTCAAGGTGACGGGGAGAGCGACGACGACAGCGAAACGAGATCATGGAGACCAAGAAACGCGAAGAAGAGCAGGCGAGGTGAGGCTCTGCACAATGTGTGTCTTTTGCGACACATAAGACAGGCTCAGTAGTGTAGACTTGGATACGCTTTCTCTCATTTTTCGACTGGTAGAGTGTGTTCGGGCCTTTTTTCAAACTATTGATGTGCAGTAGAAATAACTTTCTTATTTCTCGTTAAACTGAAAACAAATTTGTCGTTAGGTTTCTTCGTTATTTTTTGAATTGGAATCTAACGATTTGCCACTTCATCCTGTAAATCCCGAAGTCCTAGTTTCTCAAGTACGGGAATTTATCTCAATTTTTCCACTATGTGAGGCTCCACTTTATGAAACTTTTACAGTAACATTTTGTGCCCAAATGTAAGTTAGATGCGGTCATTTATTATGCAGGTCAGCCATTAGCCTCTCTTGAAGTGGGAAAAAAGTTTTGAAATTTCTCAGTACAAATTTGACATTTTTGCAGCAATTTATAACCCAATTCAAGTTCTAATAGGAACAGTAAGAACAATTAAAATATAGAGGGCGGAACACTGCGTATTTTTCGCCGAAATGTACGATAGGGTATAATCTCTTATCTCGTTTGCCTAAAATCACAGTCGTTGTGTCTTCGTCGGCTTTTTGTTCGGGAACGCGCGTAGCACTAAACTAGTATTGTAGTTGTGGGGTAGCCATGTCACTCCATTCATCCATCCCTTCGTCCGTCCGTCCGTCTGTCCAACTATTCATCGCTAATAATAATAATAATAATAATAATAATAATAATAATAATAATAATAACAATAATAATAATAATAATAACAATAGATGGACAAACTCTAGCCAAAAAGTGGACATGAAGGTGTTACAGTAACGACGAACAGTGCAGTCATTTGGCGTTTACGGATTCCTCCCAAGACGCAACCTAAATTCATTCAAAACCGAATCGCAGATTAGAAAGCCAATAACCTCGGAGAACGATACAGTGATAATTGGTTAACCGATTGCTTGTGAGAATTCTCTAACCTCTGTAATTTGACTTGCATATCCGTTTTTGATCGAGCTTTAAACAGGAGCCAAAGACGAAAGCAATAGGAAATACGTTCGCGAGAAGTTTCAGCTATTTTGTCAATCAACTTTTATGTAGGCTGTAAAATGTCTTCCTTTCTTGCAGGTAAGGAATCTAAAAGAATAGTAAGGAGAACATGTTCAGATGACGTAGCTGATGTTATCGTGGCCGCAGGAGAAAGCAGCAAAACTGAACCCATGGCCTTCATAGAACAACAACGTCAAATGTTACTTGAACTGGAAAGTTTAAAAACCTCTTCTAATAAGACACTGGCTGCGGGAGAAAGCAGCGAGACTGATTCTACTTCTACATCATTCATGCAACAGCAGCGGCGTCAATTGAGGGAGTCAAAACAACAATTGAGAGAAAAAAGCGAACAGGAAAATTTACAAAGACAGTTTAAAAGGCAGGCGGAACACCAGTTGAAAGAGAAAAACAAACAAGAAGAAAGTTTACAAAGGCAGCTTAGGGAGTTGGAACAACTGTTGAGAGAGTCAAACGAACAAAAAGAAAATTTACAAGAACAGTTGAGGGAAATGGAAGAGCAGTTGAAAGCGTCAAATAAACGAGAAGAAAATTTACAACAACAGTTGAGGGAGACGGAAGAGCAGTTGAAAGCGTCAAATAAACGAGAAGAAAATTTAAAGGACAGTTGAGGGAGACGGAAGAGCAGTTGAGAAAACAAAACAAAACAAAACAAACAGGACAAAACGGAAAAAAAAAAAAAAGAGCAGAAATTTAAGGCCAAGGCCAAACGACGAACTGTACATGCGTCGAACCCAATGCAAATAAGCAAAAACAATAGCTTTTGCTTATTTGCATTAGTTTCGGCTCATGTGAAGTTCGACGTTTGGCCGCCCACAGGCAGCCCAAGCTAAGGTTGAGAGCTGCGCATAAATTAGACTGTTTTTTCCACGCTATGCATAATAATGACATCGGCAACATTTAAGAGTTTGTATGGAAATGATACAAAACGTCTCAAATTGCCACAAATCAGAATGAAGTCGAAATAAAAAAGATTTGTCTTATTTCATTGTTTTATTGGTCATTATTGGAGGGCTTCCTGGGCTGGTTTGAAGCTTTTTGGGCGAGAAATTGAGGTTTATATTTTTCATCAGTTACTGAACGTTTAGAATTAATTAAAGGCAGGAAACAATTTCACACTGCACCTCACTTGAGGTTCCATAAATTCCATCACAGTAAACGAATCGCCCTACAACTTCAAAGGTGTATTCTTGGGTCTTGCGCATACCTCTGTTCTTTCTCATGGGTTCCAGATCCTATTTTAAGCCGTCGAAAATCCCTCTTAAATACGAAACTCGCCTTTCCTGGTATGCGTTTTCATTTGAAGTGCACACATGAATCATTGCGAGCCGCGTTTCGACGACAAAATGTCCCTCAGCCGGGGAGAGGCTGAGTGAGATTGTCCACAAGCAGAAGGCGACACTGCGGAGTCCAGAGAGGTCGGTTTGAGGGCCTGATAGAAAACTATCGGTACGCCCGTGAAATTTAGTCGCCTCACTTGACGCCACGAGCAAGCTTTAATGTCTTCGTGCGACAATTATTAGCATAGTGATTTGTTCCGTCACATTTACCTGTTTACCGCAAAAAAAATGTTGTCGAAATTTAGAAGCAGAGACGAGGAGCAGTTTCCACCTAGAAAAAAAACTGCACCGGTTTTCAAAGGAATGGAAATTGTGGTGGGTATTTTCCTCGGTCACAGCAATATATTTTTTTTAGGGCAGACAACCCTATATATGGGAATTAAATAATGAGGTTGTTTTGCGGGCAGTGAGCAGGATCACTTGCGCCAAATACTCGGCATAAAATCATCGAAAGGATTGATTAGAGTGCAGCAAAAGATAGTTCTTCGTTCGTCCCTAAAACAAAATTATGGTTTTCGAAGTCAAGTGAGGCGAGTGAATTTCACGGCCGTTCTAATATTTCTCTGTTTCTGTAAACCGACCTCTCTGGACTCTGCAGTGTCGTGTTTGCTAATGTCGACAATCTCACTCAGCCTCTCCCCGGCTGAGGGACATTTTGTCGTCGAAACACGGCTCGCAATGATTCATGTGTGCACTTCAAATGAAAACGCATACCAGGAAAGGCGAGTTTCGTATTTAAGAGGGATTTTCGACGGCTTAAAATAGGATCTGGAACCCATGAGAAAGAACAGAGGTATGCGCAAGACCCAAGAATACACCTTTGAAGTTGTAGGGCGATTCGTTTATTGTGATGGAATTTATGGAACCTCAAGTGAGGTGCAGTGTGAAATTGTTTCCTGCCTTTAATTAATTCTAAACGTTCAGTAACTGATGAAAAATATAAACCTCAATTTCTCGCCCAAAAAGCTTCAAACCAGCCCAGGAAGCCCTCCGATAATGACCAATAAAACAATGAAATAAGACAAATCTTTTTTATTTCGACTTCATTCTGATTTGTGGCAATTTGAGACGTTTTGTATCATTTCCATACAAACTCTTAAATGTTGCCGATGTCATTATTATGCATAACGTGGAAAAAACAGTCTAATTTATGCGCAGCTCTCAACCTTAGCTTGGGCTGCCTGTGGGCCGCCTTGGCTTTAGGTTCGACGCATGTAAAGTTCGATGTTTAGCCTTGGCCTAAGAGTGTTTGTAATGTTTGCAAGTTTTTGAGAGTGTTCGTAATATTCCTTTATTTAGATAAAACTTCTATTTCTCCCTCACTAAACTTGAGAATACATATAATTCTATCTACAAATTGCTTCTTGCAACCTGACTTTAATAATCTCGTTTTAACAATTGAATTAATGAAAATAATAAAGGAGTTCATTTCCCGCGTGAATACAATTTCTCTTGCCGTATTTTTCGCGCTTTTATTCTGTGATGTCTTGCATCTGCTGTTTGGATTTTCAGTCTTGCGTACAAACGAATGGTGCAAGCCGTTAAATTAAGACGGCAGGACGACTCTGACTCTGATATCTCCCGATGTACAACTGTCTTTCTACCACAATTTTGAAGCACTCTATTACAGTTTTTCGTTGCAACCTTGTTAAACCTGTAAACCTCTATGTTAAACGTATCTCCAGCTGCAATTGACCGGTGACGACGCTGCACTTTGAATTGCGCAGAAACACAGGAGGAGTGGCCTGCTTGCAGGCGGTTTATGGGTGTTTTTATAGCGGAAATCGCCGGCGTCATCTTAGACGCGTGCGAAAATCTGTCTGGGGCGAGTGACAAAGCGACGGGGAGGGGTGGGAGGACCGAGAGAAAAAACCGCCTGCCCGAAAACCCGTCTTCTGCGAGTCGCAGATTTTGACTTCGTCCGCCGGCGGAAGAGGCATTTTGATTGGTCGATTTACTGTCAATCATCTTCAGTTTGGAGTCACGCAGAGAGGAAGCAGATAAGTGAGACAAAATAATTTACAAAAAATTCCAACACAATCTCGATCAACTTGTTTGTGGCGATCGAACCAACGGGTAAATGTGTTGCACGTGAATTGTAAAACTCGGCCAGTTGATTTTCATGTTTGACTGACAATAAAGCCAAAGAAATTTGGTAAAACGCGTCACGACTGCAAAGGAATTGAAAACTACGGTCGATTGCGTTGTAAGTAGACTTGTCCACAAGTCAAGCTCAGAGTGTTTTCAGCTTTGCAGTTGAATACAGGCGTTGTATAATAGTCCGTGAACACAGAGCAATCAAAAGGATACAAGTGGAATGTAGAATACACTGGGAATAATAGACTCAAAGCGGTATTTTAATAAAAAATATCCAGCCTATTCACTATTTCGCCGATATGAAAAATCTGACAAGCGCGCTACACGTGAGTTTGTTTTGAATTGCACGCTTACAGAACATGATTGATGGCCTGTCACAGGCCAATGATTTTATTGGCTGATATGGAATGCATGACAAGTGACACCGGAAGCGATATGGCGGTAGGGCGGCGACTCACAGAAGACGGATTGTCGGGCAGGCGGTTTTTCTCTCGCTCCCCCGCCCCCTCCCCGTCGCTTTGTCACTCGCCCCAGACCGATTTTCGCACGCGTCCAAGATGGCGCCGGCGATCGCGAACTCCGCGTTTTCCGGGGTATTTCCGAGATAAAAGCACCCACAAACCGTCTGCAAGCAGGCTATAGGAGGGGCAAACTCAACTTTCAACATGGTACAACAAACATCATAATTTGTAATTAACTGTGTAGAATGATAACTGTCAGCTGAGGCATGTAGGGCCAACTGTGGTATCACAGTTTGAAACGTGTGCTCAGAGAGTCTTACCCCTAGAGCGAAAATTTATATTTCTCCCCGTTGTTTACGTTAACTTTTCCTTCTGCGCGTTTCACTACTTCGCGGTTTTTGAACTCTCTACCAGGTCTGTTCATTGTACCCCTGACGAGAATGACAGACCTTCTGAGCAGACTAATCGTTTTTCTCGTTTTCATTCTATGTGGTATATAATTTAAGTTTTGGTGAGCTCACTAAAATAGCTTTAAAAAGCTAATACACAATAAGCTTAAAATACTAATACATTAATCTACCAAATCAACTTCTACTAATTTTATTTAAAGCTACTCAGACATACTTTCCTATACTCCAAACCAAACTGCCACTGTTTTTTGTTTGTTTGTTTGATTTTTGTTTCGAAAAGGAATAGGACTGGTGTATGTCAGCCATTCGTTGAGTTGCCGGGTTTAATTTGCGGGCGTTTGTTTGTGCCATTGGTCCATTTTCCGTGTGTTTGGCTAGCATTTCGCTCGTTCGATTGTCGGCTTTGTTCGTCCGTTATTTCACTCGCTGCTTTCGTTCGTTTTGTGGCCATTCATTTGATCATATGGTCTGTGAGTTCATTCATTGCCTTCATCCTTGAGCCATCACCCGACTGTTTACGCGTCAATTCATAAATAACAAACCCGATCATAAAGTCCGAAATATTTTAAAACCCAGAAGGGATTAGCATCTATTATGTATTTAATATTAGAGATAGCATACCGCAGGGAGGGACCAATGTCCTCTCCATATTTCAAAAAACATAAAAGAGACCAGCTTACGCGAGCAATTGAGAGAGAAGGCACAAGAAGAAGAAAACTCACAAGGACAGTTGAGGGAAACGGAACAGCGGTTGACAAACTGTAAAGAACAAATAAGGGGAAAAGAAGAAAAAAGGGCTGATTTAGAATTACAGCTGAGGGCAAAAGACGAGTAAGCAAATGAAAGTTAGAATTGAGTCTTTCAACAGCTCAGCAAGCAATAAATGAACAGCTTCGCCAGGAAACGTGCCTGGGTGATACCCCGTGATGGGATTCAAATGACAGACAAATGCCTTGGCTGGGGCGGCTTGGCAAGTGTCAAGGAAGGAAAGTTTTGCGGGTGTACTATAGCTTTGAAACAAATTCACGACTTCATTCTCTCTCCTTGTAACAGACGTTTATTTGAAAGAGAAATGAACATTGCCTCAAGATGCCGGCATCCCTGTTTGCTGCAGTTTTTTTGAGCAACAAATGACGAGGAAAGTCCTTTGTTTGTTACTGAGCTCATGGAAACAAGTTTACGAGCTTAGCGTAGCAGGAACTCTCCGAAACTGAAATATCTGTCACCTCTTTAGATATATCTCGACCAATGAACTATCTTCACCAAAAAAAAAAACCATTTTTTGCCACATCTTATCAGTTCCTCGTTCTCTGTCCATACCACGGCTCGCGTCATGAATGCTTGTCGCTAATGGTTGTGATTGATTTATTCTAGACTCGCACCGCGTAAAACAACTTTTTTCTGTAGTAAAATGTTTAATTTTAATGAAAACTCAACCACTATAATTGCTATTAAATTAAGAAAGAAAGAAAAAAATGAGAAATGAGATAACAGGGGAACAAGAATCGGTCACACGAGTGAACGAAAAAGGCGCCAAAACCTTGCAAAGTGTTGCAGCGTTTATTTCCAAAGCTGAATAAATCAATGAAACTGCTCCGAAGTGAACTAAGTGGCACGAGTTTTGGGGAAAACATCTTCTAGTTATTGGCTCTGAAACGTAGTACGTGTTTGACCTTTCTTGAAACATTGCTGTAATCATCGTTCAAAGCGGATTGAGGTTGTACAATTTTAACCATACTAGCTGCGGGGGTTGAACCGAACAAGTTTGTAATCCGTTCGCACAACGGCGCCATCATGTGCCTGCTTGATCGAACTGACGACAGAATTTGAACTTGAACAGGTAATTCAGTTCTATGCAGCTCAGAAACAAGATTACCGTTGTGAGGAACGTCAGAATTCACCATCTTAGTTTGTTAAACGCAAAGCACAAAACGCAGTTGTTCTCAGTTTAGAGGTCGCGGACGAAATGGTAAAAACAACACTCAACCAACTGAGAAAGCAATTGTACTCCTTTTATCTGGCATCCGATTTGTATCTGAACATTTGGAGCTTTTGGAACACAGAAATACAACGAGTGCAGGTAGACCAGTGTCATTTTTGCGTGGTTTAGCCGAAAAAATGTCGCCCTTCCTTCCCTCTTGGTAGTTTGTTCAGTACTTGTTTAGATTTATATTGCTTCTTGATTTTCGTACTGACTCGTGATGAATGTGTGACAGTTTTCAATCAATGCTTCTGTCCTGTTTTACTGTGTTTCGTTTTATGTATTGTCTTGATATTTCGGAGTGGAAGGATCGGAAACCTACCATTCAGTAAAATTTTAATGATCGACGCGGCGATGAAAGGAATTATAAATAATTGTAAACATAACGCTAAATGCTTAATTTTCTATTTTTTCTGTGGTAAAAAACATCTAGCCGTCAAAATAGTGCATGAGTCAGGACCCGAAATTTGACCGGTTGGTACCACTCAGGGGGACAAAGGCTAATGTCCATGGTGATGTAGGTCAACATCCCTAGTTTACATTTTTGGGTGATAGCATTGCCAATTGTGTCACCTTCAGGGGGAAAATGACACCTTTTCTTACCCCTCCCCCCTTGGGCCATTTTCCAACGTGAGAATTATACATAACATTCCCAACATAATTTACTTACTTTATTGTACGGAACTGGGGAAACGACTTAATAAACTAGTCAAAAATGAAGCCCAGCCAACCAGTACGCCATTTTAATCAACACGTTTGGGCAGGGTTTAAGCACATCACTGGTCACGTGAGCTTTAATAGTCGAAAACGCATTCTTTTCTTTCTAGTGCTTTCTTATTCGATAATATTACACTGTTTTATGTCTTAATCTTTTCCTACTTGCTAGAGATCATTATCACAATACTTTAAAGCCGAATAAATGTCTACTGTGACAACAAAATTTCACTTTTTGGCATCCTTGATAATTAGTACCCAGTCCCCTAGATTTCATTCCAACTAAACAAAGTGGCCTATCGCTGCCAATAGGTCAAATTTTGCTATTTAGTTGGATTGCGTAAATCACGTCTGCTCCTGCTAATTTGAATTGCTCTGAAAAATGGAAATAGAACTAAGTTCCATCATGAAATCTGAAGTTTCTTTTTAATACTTTCCTTTGAGTGAGTCAATAAGTTACTGTCATGTGTTAGAGCGGTTTTCTTGAGTGTTGTGATAGCAAAACAAAAGTAATTACTCTGACCAATTACAACAGACACCAAAAACACAATGAACCAATCAGAAGGACAAGCAAATACATGTAACCGACGCCAAGCAGGAAACGACTGCGAGCATGTCGGGATTGGTTTAGTTTCACTTTTGTTTGGTTGAGAAAGTGGCGCTGTTTTTTTTTCTTTTTTATACCAACTGCAGAGCAAAGTAAGGCAAAACCAAAGAAAATGCAAATTACTTTCGACAGTCAATTGAAAACTATTCTATTCTGGACTTGATTTTAGCACAGGAAAACATGCTTTCACACCGTATTTGTGTTCTTGAGTATCCATTAATCTTCATGTCCCAGAGTTCTTTAGTCTCACTCCAAGTTCAGAGGTATTCAAATGGAAAAACTGCTAGTCAACTGTGTTTCACTTCTTCAATAACAATGGAGTATCAGGTATATAAGCGGACTTCTCAGTAACCACCTTCATTCTCCTCTTCGCTATCTCCATCAACAATGACTTCCACATTCTACTGTGCAGCTTGGGTCCTGCAGTCAACACAAGACTGTGTACATGTTAGGACGTTCGCCATGCAAACGCAGTATGAAAGTCTGCACGATCTGGGAGATCTGCATACAAGAAGCTCCAGCACTGCCTCGGGAGCAGGCTTTCCATTAATCCAGTCAATTGGCAGACTTGATTGTCTTCCGCTGAGCTTCCCATCTTCCATCTGAATCCAACTGGGTCTAGGATTGATGGGCTACACTGCAGACTGCGCCTCCAAATACACGCTTGAGAGTTTGCCCGCATGGTGTCCTTTGAAGGCTGTCTTTGCAAGGTGGTAACTGGTGCGACTCAGTCTCTCCATTCTTCTCAAAGAAAAGAATGTATTATTCTGTGATCATTCACGTCACTTGCATTTGTCCCAGATGAGTAGAAAGAGCAGGTTACCTTCTCGATGCCTCGGAAAAGGTCGTCTGAAAGGTCCCAGGATTGACTCAGTTCAGTAACTTCTTCTTTTGCATCATTGTCTGATTTGACAATCTTTAGGGCGATGAGTTTGCCTTTACCAGCAAAAGCACCAACTGTGTCACATCAGGTAAAGGAATGAAGACCAACGAGAGCCTGAGAAACATCTTCCCCGATAGTAGCAACCAATTTACTAATGTCAATCAACCTTGTGCGTGTCTGAGTACCGCATTTCTGGAATAAACTGGCATCAGTGGAACTGGAAAAGGCCAGAAGCAGCACAAACACGTCGGTATCTTCTGAGCTGACCACCACTTCGTCATAACCACCTTGCACGTAGCAGTAGACGAGTGACAGTCTCCTCTTGGCAGGTGCATAACTCCGGCACCATCACTGTTCTGTCTCCAGAAATCCTTCAGCATTTCTCCTCACACGTGACATACAGCTCTTTTCTATTTCGCTGAATTCTCTGGACGTACTGCTCAGTTTGCCATTCCTCGACCAGAAACCTTATCAAGCTTGTTTTGTTCTTTACCTGGCTCAGGAACTTTTTCTGTTGCTTAATCAGCTGTGGGGCGGTTATGTTCACTACTTCCACTCCAGGCACTTCCCCTCGCATGCTTCTTTCTGTATTCTTAATGGCATTTTCCTTAAAGGAAACGAAGTTGATCCTGCTGCTATCTAAGCCTTCAAGTAAGACCATGCCCATCAAGGAGGATGCCAGGCTTCCAAAGGCGATCTGGGTGCTTTCGAAGCTCACTTTCTGTACGAGAGCCATCCCATCAAAAACCGTAACTGAGTTATTCGGTGACCCGTCAGCTAGCTGGACATTCTTTCGCAGTTAAGAAGCCAATGCCACCTTGTTGGTCTTCCGAGGAAAATCCTCTGCTGTCGACAATGCCCAAGGCATAGGACCAAGGCTATGTTGCAGCTTGTCCTTAATTTCAATCTTCCGACTTTGTCCCGTAATTATCATTCTCCCGAAAAGGGATCTGTCGGCCTCGAGTATCATGGTTCTTCGCTGAGTCGAGACTGTTTTCTTCTTACTGAGTGACGTAAACATCTTCAGGTTTTTTAACTTCACAGGATTGTAAAACTTCTTCTTAAGAGGGGAACTTTGAAGCTTCTCCTTGAATTGTTGGAATTTTTGTTCTCAAATCCCACAGGCGTGAAGTAAGTCATATGGCATATCTACAGGAGCATCTTTCGCTATCGAGATGCTGTTGAGGTCTTGGTCTCCTACGAATGGATTATTCCAGCTCTCGACGAGGACTTCAACTGCCAATACTTGCTCTTCATCTTTAGGCATTCTCGGTGATTTCATCTCATCGTGGTGAAATTGAGGTCACTTTGCTTGTACTTAACTCCTCAGCTGATCGAGAAAAGCACACCTGTACTCTGCCGTAAGGTAAAATCTATGTGCAGCGCCGGTCTTCAAGCTGAATCTTGTCACGATCCCTGTCGTCTTTGTGTCTTTGTTGAAAGTTACGTCCATGGTCTGATCCACGAGAATCCTCCTAAACGGACTCCCACCGGCTAGCTGCACAGAAAAATGACCTTCCATAAAATTCCAATGTATGTACATCAGGATGATCCACTGGAAGGTTCGCCATTTGTACGTAGTACACGAGATATCTTGCATAATTAAACTTGTCGTATGCAAAGAACCATGGGATCATATGATGAACTGCATAGAGATGTAGCAACCAGTTACCTTCTTGCAGTAAGGCCTGGTATATGCACTTGTGAACTCGATCTGCATGATTGTACATCTCCTTCGAGGACGTCTGAGACTGAACCTTCTGCGATTGTCCCTGATTCAGTGCAGATATCGCGCAAACCAGCGTCTTGGAACCGTTTGCCAATTATGGATAGAAGGTTGAAAATTGTATGAAAAGTTCCCAGCTTGAGAAGAACTTCAGCGTAGAGATCTTTGTGCTTCCAGGCGACCTCACAAGCTTTGGCGTAAAGTGCTTGGTCCATGACAACCACAATCTCAGGTAGATTTAAAATCTTTCTGACACCCTCTGACTGACGCAAGATCTAATTGGCTGTGGATAGCTGAGTCACAGGAGCATTTATTGTAGGAAGACATCCAACAACATCTTGCATAAGCGGTTCATGGCTATGAAACTTGATGTTAAAGCCTGTCCAGCTTGGGATCCGCTGATTGTCTCCTTTAACCAGTCTTGCAATAAGCCAAAGTAGGTCCTTTCTTCTAGAAAACTGTTCCTGGCCATCATAATCAATCGTAGCTATTCTGAGGGGCTGTGGTCCTACCCTGGAATGTATGCGGCTAGAGGCTGAACTTCCTGCGTGATGGTCTTCTGCTTTCGTTTGCTGACAACTGGAGGGTGTATACTAGGAAGTTGTGGTCCGTTTTCCTTGGGTTAGACAGCAGATTCCATTAACATTGTGAGTGGTTCCCTCTCCTGTGAGTGTCTCCTCTAACCTGTCGATGTTATCCCACGCCAGGTTGGGGAACACGTTAGGTTGAATAGTCCCCGGGAGAACCAGCTTCTGATTTAAGTTTGCTGCCATCTTCTGTAGGCACAAAGCTGTATCATTTTGTTCGAGCTGAGAATAGGACACACCATGTCCGAGTCTATTCAGCATTTGTATTAATTCTACATTTTCAGTCAGAGTTTTTACCCCATACGACAACAGAATGTGTTTAGGAGGTTTGCTTTGGCCACAGATGTTGCATAAATGAGACCTTGGCTGAAAGAGTTGATCAACATCTTTATTCTTGTAGACGGATTAACTGCGGTGCAGTCGCCAAGGAGGACTCCAGTAAAGAATCTGACCAGGCATTCTGGAACTGGGAAATTGTCTGGAACAACATGTCCTCGATGAATTGGTCATGAGGTGGTATGCTTTGGTATACTTCATATCCATAATGGAACGTCGCATGTGAGCAGAACACTTGTCAATGACATTTGTATTATCTCTGGTTGCAAGCCTGTGGCTTTCAAGTTCCTTTTCCAAAAGAAGCTTTTCTTTAACCCTCTACCTAACTTAATAATTGCCTGATATTTCAATTAAAAAAGTCTAACTTGAACCTCTTCATTACACACTTTAATCGCCTGAAGGGTTAGTTATGCATTTTTTACGGTTTCTTCATGAGAAAACCCAGCTTAAGTGAAACAACTCCACTTGTGACTGTGACACGAGTCAAAGTGATCAGCGGCTCGGACTGAAGGCTCATTAAAACCTTTTCAGTGCATAAAAATTATCATCACAAGATCGCAAAGAAAAAAGAGTCGTTTTTATTCTTATTTTGCAAAAGATAAATCCCCACACCCTAGATGGGTAGGCCAGTAGAAGTTCATGATTAACTGAAAGTGCAGGATAGGATAAAAAATTTTACTCACCCCACCCCCTTGAAAAATCATGGAAGATGACCCTTTGGTAAATGCTATCACATATGTTCTCTTACTAAGGGTAAAGAGCTTTCCAAAAATGTATGTCACTCTTCGTCCCCCCAAGTGGTACCATTCACCCCCTCTGGCTCATGCACTAAAACACGTTGCGGACTCCCCGGCTACGCCTCGGCTATATGACGGAAATCGTGGGAAATAAGAGGAAAACAAGGAAAACTGGAGGAAATTTGTTAAGTTCATCGTAACGTCAGTAGCGCTAATATGTTGCTCTGGCGACAAGGTGACCAGTAGAGGGGCAAAGTGTCACATTATGGCACTGCCAAGTTCATGCAACAGACCACGGCAGTCGCTTCTGGAAAATGCGATGTGTAGTGCGCCTCAAGCACTAACATCAAACCAAACGGACAAGGTTAGTTGATTCATTTTGACGATGATCGTTCAGTGTATAGCACATGTCACGTTTTCAGATGTTCTTCACATGTATGCACATGACAGCTTATTCTAGGACACACACTTGGCCTAGATTTATTAAAACGAGTCTTGCTTACCTTATTTTGGATTTATTGCATTAAATAATTTTAAAAAAATTATCTAGAGTATACCAAGGATCGGATCGACTCTGACTTAAGCAAACTACAACATAGTTAAACATAGGCACGCAATGCGCTCAGAACCGATGACCTCTCATGCTTTTATCAAGAAAGTCGTGGGCTTTTCAACCACCGTTCAACTTCACCCTAAAACCCACAACCCTGCCTTCGCCTCCCCTCCACTTGAATAAAACAAATGTTAGCATGACTTTAATATGAACCCATGTAACGAACAGTGTGACTATGTTATTCTACAGCTTATTATAGCGTGACATGATGATGCAACGTTGAAATTTGCGCCATCAAATATGTGATTACTGGCGATAGAAAAGTATGACTCGAGTTTGACATTACTCGTCTATTCTACTGATTCTGTCTTGGTTAACCAACAGCAAATTTGGAGCAACTTTAGAATACCCGTTCCCTTATTTACATATCCTTCGAGGAACAATTGTTATTCAGTGATTTGTAAATAAGGGGACAGGTATTCTAAAGTTAAGACGCAACTGAATTTTTGGAGCTTATTTATTTTGTTGCTCCCGCTCTCGATCAAAAGCAGGTCGAAACCAATAATAATTAAGTTGAAAGCGGTAGCAAAAGCAGAGACCGTAATATTAAGATTATGCCAGGGAGTACGGGATTAGAAAAGCGATGGTTCGACGCAGCAGACAGTGTCAGCTGTCAGGCAAGTGAAAGATGGTGGGTCTCTGTGAATCGAAATATTTTGAACTGGATCAGTATCTGCTTAAATTGAATTGATTACGGGGCAAAGGAGTAAAGGTGTTTTGCCATGAGAACTCAAGTGACCTTGTCGCGCAAAAGTTCAATCGTGAGGCTGAATTGCTAGTTTTTTTCCACCGGTGGGAAACGGCGCTTCTGATTGGTCAGATATTTACAGTGTCTAGGCTGACGTTAAAACAAATTTTATTCCTTGGGCCAAGTGTGATCTACCAGCGTGGGTTACAATAACTTGTAGCCCAAACTTTGCATACTTAAAATAGGTGGCGATCAGAGCAACGGTACACCAGTATTACTTCCGAAAGTGAAAAAATCTAACATTTTGAACTAACTTGTTGGTCATTTATGGCAAAATACCCAACGCGCGCTTTTGGAACAATATCTTAATATTTCAAACTGTTTCCACACTGACTGTTAAAGCCATAAGAGCAGTTTTTAGATGACTTTCTTAAACGGTTTTGTTTGTTTGGGGGTTACAATCTAGCGAGTACACCTTGACATGCGTGTTATATTTTCAGCCAAACACAAGCACAAATAACCAGCACGTCAGCTCCTTTTGTTGGTTTTCTTGGCTGATTAGTTGAATATAGTCAGGTCCTTAATGACAAATTTCTTGTTATTCGTTTGCTCTCAACTAGCATAAAGCAAGTTGTTTGCTCGTTCCCTAGTTTCTGCTTTGGGTTTGTTAGGAAAGTCATTCAAACGGCTCTTGCAACGGCTTGTTTTTCGTTTTATCGAGTAGCTTTTAGGGTAGCTCTTGAGATATACTTTTATAATAAGCTCATGTATTTTAGTGGTGTGTTGGTGACAAAAGAAGGGAGAAATTCCTCTGATTTACTGAGATTTTATTAAGAAAAGAAACTGTAAGCTCCTTTCACAATACCGTGTCACAAGTTGTTTGCCTTTTAAGCTTTAAAGTTCGTTCTAATCTGTTTGTTGCATATGAACTAATGTAAACGTGGCCATGGGTTGAGCCGTCAAGTCAAACATGCATGTAGAGTAGTCAGGCAACCTGTGCTACTACTACTAGCCACCATCATGTCCACTGTATTTCGAGTGTATTTAATCATCAAACAAATAAATACGATTTCTGACATTCTACTCAGTGCGTGGTTATTTCGCTGTGGATTGATCCCTCCTAAAATGTTTTTTTATTTTATTTTAGCCATTGGTTAGGAAAGCATTTGCCATATAAGACCCCCGCCCCCCACCCCCCTTCCTTCCAGAAACAAGAAAGTCAATATGCGGGCGAGCTGAGTCAATTTCAAGAATGTCTTTGAGGTACACTGGCCGATCGAATTGGAAGTTTCTTGATCGGTATTAACAAGACAGAAATCTAACCTGCAAACAGGCTCTGCTTTTTCGTTACCTGGGCCTGATCGCACGTAAGCAAAGTGTCTTGCAGTGTGTTTTAATACCAACCAAAAAGCCGTGGTTTGTCAAAGACGGGCGCTTACAAGCTACGTTATTGAACTACAATCACATTCTTTTAAAATTGAAAGTGCACCTTAATTAAAAAAAAAAAATAATCGGGAATATATTTCCAGTAGGCTGGTTTACAAGTCCATTTCAGAGAGGTGTCAGTTTTACATAAGTGTTGGTCTTAGAGAGGTCATGTGTCCGTCTTAGAAACGTGTCCCTTTAGAGAGCTGTCCGTCTTAGAGTTTACAGAAGGATGACAGAGGCCGACTCCATGTCAGTCTTTTTCCTTGTAAGGGGCACATGAAGAGTATGTTATGCTTTCCTGGACGAAGAAAGGCTTAAAGAAGTTGCAAAGTTCTGCTCTGGGTTTCAGACCGGAAGCGTGAAGTGACTTGCGTAGGGTGGCCAAACTGTGAAAAGCGTGCAAATTTGAGCTCGATCAAACTGGACAAGTGCACGCAAGTCGTGGCCATACGGAATCGACTTTTGCGATAATTTCTGACTTTGTTTGGCCGGGGCTTTAGAGTTTGTGACTCAAGGGCTTTCTCGCAAGGATTCCATTATTAGATTTATCCCCACTAGACTACTTGTCGTGGGGTTTGTCAACTGAGTCCATAAAAATTAATTTGCGGGCCCGTATTTCGCTTTTATAAACTATCGACGCAGTTTTGATGGAGTATATTGGAAAATCCCCTTGGGAGCGGGTTAATGACAGTAAATCAAGGGTCTGGTCTTTGTTTTCATGTCTCGAGGACCCTTCGTAGTATTCTTGCCGTGCCAAGTAACGTGGTCTTCTGGATAGGTTCTGGTCTTGGAGCCCATCACCATGGGCTCCTGTTGTGGTCTCGTCCTCATTTTCTCAAGCCACTTAGCGAAAACTACAAAAGCTGGTGACGTACAGGCCGTTAATGAGGCGATTAATGCTGATCTGTGGAGCTCTCATTCGCTAAGTAATCGAGCTTTTAATTTGATCTTATCCATTTGCCCTTTTATCCATTTATTCTATTTTTCACTTTTACAAGGCCTGAAATATAAAGATGAAGTAGACAATGCATGCCCCAGTAAACAATCGAAAAGGAAATGGACTCAAAGAAGAAGAGGAGTCAAACCAGAGCTCCCTCATAAATTGGCAAAACAAGTCGAGAAGTCGGTTTCCTTACGAGATCAATTGAACGAGTAAGATAAACTGATAGATGATGTACAACGGCAGTTGAAGGAGAAAGAACTTGAGTTTGATAAACTAGAAACTAATTGTGAAGACCTGAAAGCAAGAGTGCATGACTTAAAAGGAAAATTACAAGAAAATGTGTACAGTTTAAAGCAGCAAGTTTGTGAACTACAAAGCCGGTTGGAAACAAGAAAGCAAGAATTACACACAAAAGAACGGCAATTTTCTCACTTTAAAAAAGAAAGAAGACAAAGAAATAACAGCCTTACAGGAGCGGCAACAACAACGAATGGCTGAAATGCAAAGTCATTTAAGATCAAACGAAGAACAGTTAAGAAAGGAACAACAACGAGTTATTGAACTACAAAGTCAGTTGAGAAGAAATGAACAAGAAATTAACACATTGAGACAACGACTAATAGAAACACAACGGCAAGAGACTGGGCGATATTTTTCTGATCATCAACCTGAAATTCCACGTGACTGGGTCATTAAAGAAACTGAAATTCAAATGACAACTGAGCAGCTCGGACGAGGATCGTGGGGGGTGGCTGTTTTCAAGGGAAAATTTCGTGGCTGTGATGTCGCTGTGAAAAACATTTTGTTGAAATTTGTTCTTCTTATAACAGGCATTTGTTTGAGAGAGAAGTGGACATTGCCTCAAAATGCCGACACCCTTGTCTGCTGCAGTTTATGGGAGAAACTGTTAGTGAAAGGCCATTGTTAGTAACAGAGATCATGGATTTCAGTTTTAATAACGCAAGGCTGTATAACAGTAGAGGACCACCTCTCTCTGAACGAGAAATATGTGTTTTTTACCTGGATGTAGCTCGAGCGCCAAACTACCTTTATCAAAAGGAACCTCGCATAATTCACCGCGACATCAGTTGCATGTGCTAATGTGTTGCTATGGCGACAGGGTAACCAATGGAGAGGTCGGACCGCTAATTTTGTCCGGCAAAGCACAAAAACTACGTAGGGGCTGCCATCTATAGCGCGCCAGAGGGGCTCAATGAAGCCCCCAATCAGCCAATCAGCTGCAAGGTTATGATACTAAATTCGAAAAAACAGACAACAGTCTTACGACCTTCAACGACAGCCAACAACCTCACAACTATGCTGACCATAAGGTCAATAAGTTGAGACAGTGAAAGAAGAAATTAAGGTTGAGCATCAGTTTTTGAACCGTCAAATTTAGGACAAAGGGTATTGACACTAATCACTAGCATCCAATGGAATTTAACTACAATCGATCTTACCGATTCCTTGATCAGTGTGCGAAAAAAAGACGCTTTACATCCACATCTTATGGCGCTTGCCTCTTACAGTTTCATACCGAATGTGAAACCTTCATTCAGTCCTGGACACACGGGAAGGTTTGGGGTAGGGGGGTGGGTAGAGGAATGATGAGCGGGGGCTTGGGTTTGTACCTTCTTAAACCGAGGACAACATTGCTTATGTTTCGTAACCAATTTCAGAATCCAATTGACCCTTAAATTTTTTCCGCGATTTCAGGATGGGGGGGCAGACACCCCTAGATGCAAGTCATTTTTGGTCTGTTGTAGCTTTTGAGTTTGTGGATACAATTTGAGCAGTACTTTTCTGCCGTGCACTTCACTGTACTGTACAAGACGGTTTCACATTTCTGCGTCTATGTAAGTTGAGTGTAACCATTCAAATCGTAACGGTAAGCGTCATCATCATCATCATCATCATCATCACATCCTTTACTTAATTAAACACGATAAAACATTTTAAAGCAAAATGCTTGTGGGGTCATGTAATCAAAAATTAAAAGAGCTTACCTGTAAGTGAAGTTTGATTGTGATTCTCCTGAGCCGTTGCGTAGGAACGAAGGGATCACGTGAGATTGCGCGAGCAAGCTTGCCTTCAAATGTTAACTTTGTCGAGTAAACACCAACCCAAAGGGGTAGGGAGATGAGCCAATTCCTCAGTCAACACCACAGTGGGTGGGCACGTGATCCCTTCGTTCCTACGCAACGCCTCAGGAGAATCACAATCAAACTTCACTTACAGGTAAGCTCGTTTAATTTTTGATTCTCCCTCACCGTTGCTGACGTCACTACGGGACCACGTGAGATTTTAAAGCAAGGTGATTACGAGACAACAATATAAACAAAACAAGTTTAATCCAAGAACTGTATGCGTGTCAAGGTACAATATGACAGCTCAATAGTTGTATACAAAGATTCTATTGTAAAACGTTAGACAAGACTGCCTGACCAAAATTAGCATCAGAACTCTGTTTGATGGGTTTATCATAACACAATGCAAAAGTAGAAGCATTTGACCATACAGCAACTTTCCTGACGGTTGTCATATCTAAACCAGACTTCTTTGCAGCTGAAGTCGAAGCTGAACGAGTGCTATGGGCTCCAAACTGGTTTGTATCAATACCAGCATTTGCCAAAACAGACTTAACCCACCTTCCGATGGTATCTTTAGCAACTGCCTTGTGTGGCTTTACAAAGCTAATGAGGAGTTGAGTTTCTTCTCCTCTAAGAGGTTTCGTACGAGTAACATACTCCTGTAGACACTCTACAATACAAAGTCTAGGATCCTTTAAATATGCCTGGAAAACAAGGTCATGTACATGTGTCCCAGGTCTTGTTTGTTTCACTGGTTTAGAAATAGAAAATGAACAACTTGACTCTGTCAAGGTCATGTACCTGATATCTAGCAGGTGTATAGTCTGAATCCGCTGACCTGACAATAACATTAACAGTATGGTGAGCTTCCAAGAGAGCTCCTTCAATGACAATTTTCGAACATGCTCAAAATTACGCAAACATTCTAACACAACATTAACGTCCCAAGTACTTGTGTACTTTGGTAAAGAGGGCCTCCTCTCAAATACTCCTTTCATCAATCTTACAACTAAGGGATGGCTACCAGCAGGTGTATTGTCAGGAAAAACAATGACAGTCGACAGTGCACTCCGGGCTGTGTTCAAGCAACTATATCCAATGCCAGAGTGAAAAAGTTCAGTCAAAAATTCAATAACATCTGTTACAGTTGGTTGCAAGGGATCACAAGACCATTTAGTTGAAAACTTATGCCATCTGGCAAGGTAGGTCCTGTACTGTTTCTTTGTTGATTCTCGCCATGATGACATGACGATTTCAATAGCTTGCTCTTAAAGTCTTTGACTTTGTAATGACATCCTGACAATTTGCAAGCCATCAGAGTCAACTTGTGGTGGAGTGGGTGAATGACATTGGGGTTGTATGGCAGCTGGAGCACTTTCTTTCCTCGAGGAAGAATGAGAGGATCCTGAACAAGGAGACGCATCAAAACTGGAAACCATGGCTGTGTTGTCCATTGTGGCACAATTAGTATCCCGGAGGCTTGGTCGGCTTCCACCTTCTGCAGAACCCTATCAATGAGATTAAATGGAGGAAAAGCATAAAAATAGTGCTTGCCCCAATCAACAGAAAAAGCATCTATAGCAAATGCACCAGGGTCAGGATGCCAAGCTATGTAAGGCTTAGTCTGAAAATTAAGCCTGGATGCAAAAAAAAAAAGTTGGAGTCAAGCTTCCATTCTGTTTGATCATGAAAAATTCTGGAGGCTTTATCAGCAGCAGTATTACACTTTCCAGGCAAATGTGCGGCAGATAGCCAAATACCCCTTGCAGTGCACCACATCCAAATAGTTCTGGCAATGTGATTGCAGTCAAGTGAATGGGTGTCACCCATATTATTGATGTAAGAAACTGCTGTGGTGTTATCAACAAAAATGCTCACATGGGTATGAGACAAGTTTTTACAGAAGGACTGTAATCCCAGGTAAGCTGCTTTTAACTCAAGGCAATTGATATGCTGGTGAGCTTCATCAGGTGCCCAGCGGCCTCCTGATGATTGGCCCTGAAAAACAGCTCCCCATCCTTGTAGGGATGCATCTGTATTAAGAGTGTAAGATGGATTACCCTGTGAAATGGGTTTAGAAACATTTTCAATGTTGTCAACCCACCACTGCAGATCTGACTTTGCAGAAGGTGACAGCACCATGTTTCCATCAAAATTACCATGACGAAACTTAAGGGCGGCAGTCTTTTCATTCTCTAACTGCCTATAGAACAGGGGTCCCATTGCAACCCCAGGGCAACTAGCCACAAGTTTGCCTATGACAACTGCCACTTCCCTGATGGTAGGTTGTGTTGTGGTCAAATGATCTTTGCAAACATGCTTGATATTTTCTGCTTTGGCATGAGACAAAGTGACAGTCATGCTCACAGAATTTAAGATAAAACCCAGAAACTTTAGAACCTGTGATGGCTCTAAAATTGATTTGTCTGGGTGAACATAAAGGCCCAGACTATCAAACAATTTAGTGGTGGCTTGAACATCATTCTCACATTCAGGCTTGGTGATACCCTGTAAATAGGAATCGTCAATATAGCCAACTGGCTGGAAACCCTGTTTTCTGAGCGTGCTATAAGCAGGTTTGAGTAACTTCGTAAATAATCGGGGGCGCAAGCTAAACCATTAGGTAAGCAAGTAAACTGGTAAAGCTGCCCTTGCCACTCAAATTTCAGATATTTTTGGTGATCTCGGTGGATTGGTACTGAATAATACGCATCTTTAAGATCCACGGACGCCATGAAACAGTTTGGCCTGATCATGCTAATAACATGTTTCAATGACTCCATCTTAAAATGATGGTATTCCACAAACTTATTCAACTTTTCTAAGTTGAGAATCATCCGGTGAGTTCCATCTTTTTTGGGTCTCAAAAAGATAGTGGATAGGAATTCACCTTTCTCGTGAGAGGATTTTAAGAGAACACCTTTATGAACCAATTTTTCAATCTCAGCACTAATTGTCTCAGCTTCTTTGTTGCTAATTGGTGTTGGCAAGGTGGCTGCCTCTGATGAGGGAGCTGGTCAAAATCAATTTTGCATCCTTTGACCATGTTTAAAATATGTGGGTCTGTTGTAAGTTTGCCCCAGTTTAACAAGTAACATTGAATCCTTCCAGCTTTAAATATTCCAGTTTGGGTTTTTGAATCCACTAATTTACAATCTTTACTCACCGACACGCTGTGGATTGCTACTGTTTTTGCTCCGCCTTCTCCTGCCGTTTGCGGAATGGAGTGAATGGCTTTTGCCAGCGTTGTCCTCGGTTGTTGGGGTGCGGTCGGTGAGTTTGGCCGTTTTTTGAAAACTGAGATTTGCGGTGGTGGTTTTCGTTGGCCTTGGTACTGCTCTGTAGCTTTTGCCCAACCCTGTTGGTGGCACTGATGTCTTGGATTTGTTTTGGGAGGTCATTCCCAAACAATAAATCAGTAAAGCCAACATGTTCAGCACAAATTTGCTGATACTGATTGTTCAGATCAGGTCTGATCATGTCGCGTCGTCTCTGGATGAGCTCACAATTTGCATGGCCCAACAAGGCAATGACATCCAGTAAGGTTCTTGCAACATTTTCATCTGACAGTTTCATGGAAGAAATTTCACGTTTCATGCACTGATCTGTAAGTTTGATCAGTTGGATCGTTGCTTTCTGAATAACGTTTTGGAGTCTTTGGAGCTTCAGGTCTCGACTCCTAGTGCCTGATCTAATTTTAGACCAGACTTCAGGGTTGACTTTAGTCCCTGGGACATTTTCGCAGTTCCCAGGTCTGCTGTAGTTTGAAAGCTTTTCTTTCAATTTCTCATCGGATAACTTTGTCCGGATCATTTTGTTTATTATCTTTGCAAGTTTTGGGCCCACATCACCTGAACATGCCTCATCAAGATCGTATTCAGCGGCAATGGATCCCAAAAAATCGCTTTCGACAGTTTCCTCAGATTTCTCACTTTCCTTTCTCGTTTCGCTATCCTCAGTGGCGCTCGCGACTCGTGGTATTTTTCGAGCAGGAACTTCGTCGTTCTCTGAGTCGCTTTCAGATAGGCGATCGTCATGTGAATGCTTAGATGAATTACCAGCGTTCGAGAGAACCTCTGCAATGTCCGAAGACAATGACTTTGATATGTGGCGAAAGCCTTCAATCATGCTCTCGGAAATTGAGGCTTTAAGGCCTTCAATGAAGTCGTTCTTCGCCATGGCCGTTCTCTTTGAAGTGCTGGGCTGAGAAGCTGTTTTCCTCTTCTCTCGAGAAACCTCAGCCTTCTTTGTTAATTGCTTGTCCTTTTCCCTCGGTTCAGGGTTACTGGTGAGTTCAGGAGATTCCTCCACATCTTCGGAGGACTCGTCAACGGCCGATATGTCCTCAGAATCTTTTCCCGCCATTACGCAACTTCGATTGCGAAGTACTTTGGCAAAAATCCTAAAAATTGGCGGCTAACTTCCAATTAGCCTCACAACCAGCGTTACTTCAGGTAATTGTACCCGGAAAGTAAACAAATATAACAAAGCCGAGAGATTTCTCTCGCCTAAAACGCTGTAATGGAAGATAAAAACTCTTAACTCGACAAACGTCTTCTCTTGGCAAAAAAAGTCGCACATTGAAGGCAAGCTTGCTCGCGCAATCTCACGTGGTCCCGTAGTGACGTCAGCAACGGTGAGGAAGAATATACAGGATATATATTACCTTGTATATTATACTGTACCATTGTACTATACTGTTATTGTACTGCTATTATACTATACCATTGTACTATACTGTTATTTTATTGTTATTATACTGTACCATTGTACTATACTGTTATTGTACTGTTATTATACTGTACCATTGTACTATACTGTTATTGTACTGTTATTGTACTGTACCATTGTACTATACTGTTATTGTACTGTTATTATACTGTACCATTGTACTATACTGTTATTGTACTGTTATTATACTGTACCATTGTACTATACTGTTATTATACTGTTATTATACTGTACCATTGTACTATACTGTTATTGTACTGTTATTATACTGTACCATTGTACTATACTGTTATTATACTGTTATTATACTGTACCATTGTACTATACTGTTATTGTACTGTTATTATACTGTACCATTGTACTATACTGTTATTATACTGTTATTATACTGTACCATTGTACTATACTGTTATTGTACTGTTATTATACTGTACCATTGTACTATACTGTTATTGTACTGTTATTATACTGTACCATTGTACTATACTGTTATTATACTGTTATTATACTGTACCATTGTACTATACTGTTATTGTACTGTTATTATACTGTACCATTGTACTATACTGTTATTATACTGTACCACTGTACTATACTTTTATTGTTCTGCTATTATACTGTACCATTGTACTATACTGTTATTGTACTGCTATTATACTAGAAGAGGAGTCAAACCAGAGCTCTCGTGTAAATTGCCAAAACAGCAAAAGGAGAAAGTCGAAAAGCCGGTTTCCTTACGAGATCAATTGAAAGAGAAAGATAAACTGATAGATGATGTACAATGGCAGCTGGAGGAGAAAGAACGAGAGTTTGATAAACTAGAAACTAATTGTGAAGACCTGAAAGCAAGAGTGCATGACTTAAAAGGAGAATTACGAGAAAAATGCGCACAGTTGAAGGTGGAAAAACAGCAAGTTTCTGAACTACAAAGCAGGTTGGAAACAAGAAAGCAAGAATTACACAAGACAAAGAAATAACAGCCTTACAGGAGCGGCAACAACAACAAATCGCTGAAATGCAAAGTCATTTAAAATCAAACGAGGAACAGTTAAGAAGAGAACAACAACGAGTCACTGAACTACAAGGTCAGAGAAGAGGTGAACAAGAAATTATCGCATTGAGACAACGACTAATAGAAAAACAACAGCAAGAGACTGGGCGATATTTTTCTGATCATCAACCTTACATTCCACGTGACTGGGTCATTAAAGAAACTGAAATTCAAATGACAACCGAGGAGCTCGGACGAGGAGCGTGGGGTGCTGTTTTTAAAGGAAAATTTCGTGGCTGCGATGTCGCTGTGAAAGAAATGTTTGAACAAATTTATTCTTCTTATAACAGGCATTTGTTTGAGAGAGAAGTGGACATTGCTTCAAAATGCCGACATCCTTGTCTGCTGCAGTTTATCGGAGCAACTGTTAGTGAAAGGCCATTGTCAGTAACAGAGATCATGGATTTCAGTTTAAGGGCAAGGCTGTCTAACAGTAGAGAACCACCTCTCTCTGAAAGACAAATATGTGTTTTTTGACTGGATGTAACTCGAGCGCTAAACTACTTTCGCCAAAAGGAACCTCACATAATTCACCGCGATATAAGTTGTGCTAATGTGTTGTTAAGGCGAAAGGGTAACCATTGGCAATTGAGAGGTCGGACTATGGCACCGCTAATTTTGTCCGGGAAAGCACAATAACCTACGCAGGAGCTGCCATCTACTATGCGCCAGGGGCGCTCAGTGAAGCCCCCAATCAGCCAATTAGCTGCAAGGTTAGGATACTAAAAAAAATAACAGACAGCAGTTTGACGAACTTAAACGACAGCCAACAACCTCTCAACTATGCTGACCATAAGGTCAATAAGTAGAGACAGTGGAAAAAGAAATTAAGATTGAGCATCGGTTTTTGAACCGTCAGATTTAGGACAAAGGGTATTGACACTGATCACTAGCATCCACTGGAACTTAACTACAATCGATCTTACCAATTCCTTGATCACTGTGCGAAAACTGACGCTTAACTTCCATATCTTGCCTTTTACAATTTCATCCCAGTGTGAAACTTTCATTCAGTCCTGGACACACTTGAAAGTTTGGGGTAGGGGGGAAGGGGGTAGGTAGAGGGAATGATGAGCGGGGGCTTGAGTTTGTCTTGGGTTTGTACCTTCTTAAGCCAAGGACAACATTGCTTATGTTTCGTAACCAATTTCAGAATTCACTTGACCCCTAAGTTTTTCCCCGATTTCAGGACAAAACAGCCTAAATCGTAATACCAATATACCCCAATACCCACACCAATACCCAATCCCACGCATTGACGTTGGATTGTTGTTGTTGTTGATTGTTGATATAAAACAATAACCTCTAATGGGGCAGACACCCATAGATGCAGGCATATGTGGGTGTTCTAGCTCTTGAGTTTGTGGATAGATTTGAGCATTACTTTACTGCCGTGCGTTTCACTGTACTGTAGAAAATGGCTTCACATTTTTGCGTCTATGAAAGTTGAGTGTAACCATTCAAATCGTTAGGGTAACCATACAAACTGAAGGTAATTTATTGTGCTGTAAAAAGATAATTCTATTTTGAAGTCAGTGGATGCAATCCTAACGTGTTACCATTTAAATGAAAGCTAATGAAAGCTACCGGCGAGTTCTGGTACTGCTAAAGATAGCTTTATTGCGAAAGATAGCTCTAACATTAACTTTCATCTCATTGGTCACAAGTTTGACCAATCAAATGAAAGCTACTGAACAGTGCGTTCCTGTGGTATTATTTGTTATTATAGTGTACAAGTGGTTCAAACCTTTATTGTGCGAATCAAAAAACTGTGAACACTTTGAATTGGTTTCCTATCAATTTGTGTAGCTAACCAACGAATGAGAGTTCAAAGTGAGTGAAACGGGACAGTAACGCACGGAGCCATTTGACTATTTTTTTTTTGCCGCAAATAATTGGTCTTCTATTTTCTATGTCACCATTTCAAATTTAAATAAAAGTGTCTACAGTTTTCGGACTCACGCAGCTAATAGGCGTGAGAATTCAAATGAAAGCAACCAGACAGTATTATCAAGTGGTACTGTTTGTGGTGTGCCGTGCCTTACTCTAAAAGAGAAACTTCATAGTATACGCTTCCAAATTAAAGCTGTTTTAAAAGCGGTACTTACATGTCCTGTTGTTTGCCTTGTTGTTCGTAGGTTGATGTTTACAGTTTTAGCGTTCTTCTCTGTGCGATGTGCATCCGACAACAACCAGACCAAGAACAGCGTCCAAGTCAAATAGCCGGGATGACAAACGTGCGTTTTCAAATCCTCGTGTCTCGCTGTGTACGGGAGCAGCCTGGGGAGAAGCCAAATAGTATTCTATTCCACAACACTCCTATTTCATACTCAGCTAGTATAAGCCGGGAAAAATATTGATCCAGCGGGCCAGCCGAAAAGCATTCTATTCCACAACACTCCTATTTCCTACTCAGCTAATATAAGACGTGGGAAAAATATTGATCCACGCCACCTATGTTCAACCTTACACTCAACTGATAAGTATATACCCCCCCCCAAATGCAACACTCTCTAATCCCATACCTCATCTCCCCAAGCCCTAATCTCCCACCACTATAACTAAATCCCAAACTAAACCAAAAGAGTTAAGGTTGTTTATTGTCCTTCAAGTTGACAGATTACTCCTGTTAGAATGATTGACAGGAAAAGCACAAATAAAACGTTTTAACTCATTAACATCCTGCCATGGATTTATTGCTTCCATTAAGTCACTTGCCGCTAGCCTTCCTGAGGCACCAGAAAGGTTCAGGACCTTGGCCAACTGGAGATAATAAAGTGCAGTATGTCGACGTGCCCATCCTACATGATCCATTATCTCTGATAAATCTGCACCAGTTAAAGCCAATGTAATAGCGCACCCCGATCGGAAACCATGAAGCGTCTCCCCATCAGCGGCTCCCATATCCTTTAAATAAGATTTAAGACGGGCTTCGGCGGTTGACGAAGAAAAGGGGGAATCCACAACGCCTCCCTGTGGGTTGGTAGGGCGGAAAAGATAGCCACTTGTGAGATCTATTCTAAGGTCTCGGGCCACCGCCATGTACTGCACAATCCCCTTAATCGGGCAGATCACCAGTTGAGGGTTTCTTCTAATGCCAAAAACATTTTCATCGCCATCTCTCAAAGTCTTTCCCCAAACATGATTAAAAAGGAATCCATCGTCATTAGGAAAGCGTAAAATCTCCGGGACTTTAACACGACCTAAATCTCCTGGACGGTCACCACTAAAGAAAACACATTTGAAGTAAGCTTGGTCTCGAGCCACAATGAAACGCTGTGTTGGAGATAAATTATCTGAGGCTAGTTTCTGGTCCAGATGAAAAGAAAGCTGAGTTAATTTATCCACAAAAAACGGAGTCGCCTCTTCAGGTGTAATCCTAGCCCGCAACTGTTCTGCCGTTATCAAGCGAAGATAATCCTTAACCGGTTTATCCGCCGCCGGATTCCCTAATCCTAAACGCTTATCCCATTCGCCATCCCGACCAGTTGCGTGGAAGATAGAACGGAGTTTACCAATGTAAGAATCAACAGTCTTGTATGAAAGTCTCACGGGACATCCGCATGAATGAGTACCACGTTGCCCTAAAAAGGCACAACCATTACGATGTACCTGAGTTTTGCCACCTCTATCCTTAAACGCAAGGAAACGGCACAGATCGCGGGGTGAAACGATAGCTAGAGACGGTTTACCCGGCAGACCCGAGAGGAAGTTCTCTAATTCCTTCTGTAGAGAGTCTTTTTGTTTTGAATAACCAGTAGCTTGATCAAAATTCCACAGTTGATTCAACCGGGTATCAATTTCGTCTAAATTGATACCAACCGATCTTGACTGTCTAAAGTGCACTATTTTCCTAGAGTAACCGCAACGCTGACAGAATCGAAAATCACAATCATTGGCGTAACCACAAGACGAACACCGAACAGAAGGAGCAAACAGTTTCGCCGCCACCGGGAGCTCCTAGGAAAAGCAACAACAAGATATCACAAAATTTGTCAAAGGCAGTGACACTTTATTCCTCAATTCTAAACTACCATTACATAGACTGCAAGAAAAGCTGAAATGAACATCGAGCATCATACTAATTACATCTCTCAAAAACAACAACAGGATATCACCAAATCGTTCTAAATCAGTAATACCTCATAAACTATCAAGCATTACATAAATTACAGAGAAAAATATTGAGATAAATATCGAACATCTTTCTAAATACGTCTTATCCACACTAACACGCCATTTCGGCTCGTTATCAATGTCAAGCAAGTAATTTAAAATTCAACCAAGAAGTCTCCGGGAATATTGGTATGATTTATCCATCCTTCCTTAGGCGGGATGAGGAGGGCTTGTGAATCGCCTTTACAAGCAAGTTTAAGTGACCTTGATGACCAACACTGGATCAGCGGCCACCAGTATTTCCTCGGATACACATCTAAAACGACTATTGTACATGACCTTCTGAAACTCTTCAAAAGCAAAAGACAGGGCCCACTAAAATCGACGGAGGAAAAACATAGGGGTGTTCCAGAAATGGCTCATGTCGGGAAAGATCCTGAGCAAAGAGATTTACCCCTGATGACGCAGGAGTCGGGCAGGGCGTAAAATGTGGGAGCCATTTGCCAAATTTATCTTTCATTGCGTTTGAATCTAGCGCCATCAAGTCGCAGGTATGACCTGTATGGCCTCCAAATTGTTGCTCAACAATCTCCCATAGAGCAGGACACAGTTGGCTATCCATCGCAGACAGGCGGCGAGAATGTAGGTCTGCTGGGTTATCATGGGTGGAAATATAAGACAAATGCAAAGACACATTCAGCTCCACTGTAGTATAGAACAACCGCTTTAACGCTTTATTAAGAGATCCACCCTTTCCAGTTTGGTTGTTCCAGGCCTGAACCACCGCCTGATTGTCAACCAAAGCATCCACCCGGGAATTCCTTAACTGATTCTGAAAAGCCAACAGCACCCTCTCAAGGGCAGTAGCCTTCTTCGTGGCAATATCCCAAGATTGCTTTTCCTTCTTCCAATAATCAGAGGTATCTGCAGATACTGGTGAAATCAAAGATCCTCCCCACGCAAAATCAGAAGCATCCGTAGCGCCTGATACTCGAACATGTCGCTCATCCCTCCAAGGAAGGGGATCATCCCATGTCTCCAGAAACAACCAATCGGAAATCTCCTCTCTAAGAGCCCCACATACCTGTATTAATTTAGAAGAAAGATGGCCCTTCGAAATAGCCGCATTCATTTCTTTGGTGAAAAGACGCGCTCCAGGAACAACTAAGGAGAAGGAGACACGTTTATCAACGAAACGCTGAAGCGTTTTAATCGTTATTGTTTTAGCGTTTAGGACCTCCCGGATCAAATTCAAAAATTTATCCTTCTTCTCTAGAATAAGGTGAAACACCTGCCGAGACGAATCTGACAAAAATCCTAGGTAAGGGACAACCATCCTAGGACTCAGAACAGATTTTGCCAACCCCAAAAAGTATCCAAGTTGAATCAAATAATACGCCACAAGGAAAAGGGCTGATTTTGCAGCTGCAAATCTACGCTCATCAAGAGTTGGGATATCAGCGTATACCCCCTTATCAAGGGGAATTTGTAGCTGTCCGTTATGAAGATCATCAATGTACAAAAGACATGAGACATTCAAAGACAGAAAGAAATTTGTTGCCACACGGCCAGTGTTATGATAAACGAACGGTGTAATCTTCCAGCCAAACGGTAGCGTATTGTAGGTGAAATACCACCCACCCCACTGGATGCCAAAAAATGTTCGACTGTCATCAGCCAAAAGAATACGATCATAACCAGATTTGTCATCAAGAACACTTTGGTACGAATCCCCTGAAACATAACGTGGCAGGTCACTTACACGATCCAACTTAAACGGCTTATCTTGCATCCAAAGGTTCAAGAAACGAGCATCATGACACAAACGTGGCTTCGTTGGTTCCACGGTCAAGGGGAGAACGAGATGACGGGGTTGGACCTCACCCACCTTCCTTAACAAAGACACTGCACCAGGTTTTAAGCGATCAAGAAGTGTTTGTTGAATAAACTTCACAAACGGCTTACAAGAGACATTATTAAAAGATGCCTTTCCTGGGGGAAGATCAGAGTCATACGACTCTCCCTTAAAAACCCCTGAAAAATGTTGAAAATAGGGAAAGACAGAAACTTTGCCCTCAATCCATGCTAAGACTTCAGATTGATGTAACGAAGGACTCCCCATAACAATTTCTTTCCAGCTATCAACATGCTCGTGTAACTCGCCCGCCCTAAAATGTTCGGGGTCCCGAAAAAGTAAATCTCCTACATCTCCAAGAGCTTCCCCACATGACACTTTCAGAACTGTCGATCTGAAGTGAGAATTTGCTGTCACCTCGCTGCTGACAGGAATAGGGTTCCCTCGCCAATCTACCTATCGAAGACACCGTCGATTCTTCCCAACTTGAACAACTTTAGAATCAAATTCTATGTCCCTTTCCCATGCCCAGCCAAAGGCTTTAATACATCCCTAAAAGGGGAACAAAAGGAAAGAGAGAAATGAAAACTCGTGGCGACGAAACCCGAAGTCAGCAGAGAGATGACAGCTTTGACCCAGTGTAACTGGGGGGCTTGACTGAGATACCCTTTTTCAAAACTGCCAAACTCCACGACTTAAAAAATAAAGGGGGCCACAAAATAGTCTTAAACGAATAAAAGACAAAAAGTATAGTTTTCCTGGGATTACATTTATTGGACTCTAAGACCAGTAACAACTCAACATTCTGTGAAAACTTCATTGAGATGCTACTGACATTCAGGAAATTACTTATTGACACTGGTAAAGGGCTTTTTATCATCCTTCACACTTAATTCGCCTGAATCTTTCCTTCTCTGAAGACAATGCGCCTTAATATGACCCGGCCTATTACAGTAGAAACATCGCCGAGGCGGCCTAGAAGACGGGTAACTCCTATTCCTCAATACACCACCCGAACCAGACGATTTCTGCATCTGCCGCATTTTATTCTTCTCTACTTTAGCTACCACATCCAAGACCTTCTCGTGGTCTTTGTCTCCAAGCAGAGGGAAGATGAAATTGCGGAACTGATCATTGGGCTGATCAAGCTTCCCTCGCAGCGTCTCAAAGACGAGGCGATAATATGCTTCGTTTTCATGCTTGGAATCATGAGCTGCGTTCTTTAAGGCATCGACCAACTCCAACGCCTCATACTTATTGAATTCTACAAGAGGACGAGAGGCCAAACTCATAAGTCGCTTCAGCAGGTTTTCCACGGAGGACTTTGTCAGCATGTCCATCGCCTCCTTTACCTCGTTATACTTCCCTTTCAAAATCTGTCAGAATTTGAACAACAAACAAAGTGTGTTGGAATGTAAACTCCAAAAACGATGTGTTAAATTATGCATCATAACACACCCACAGTACTACAAGTGTTGCACTTTGGAAAAACACCTTCACTAGTTTCAAAAGCTGTCAGAAAATGTTTTCACTTATACACAGACTAATCAATAAAGCCGAAAATAACAACTACAGAATATATCTATTCAACCAATTGTGCCAAGCAAATAATCACACAATAATAGCCAACAAAAACAATCACCGATACCGCATAAGCAATGGTATTGCAAAACAGAAAATTCCTTGTAGAGAATTATTTCCATAATCGCACGACCATCGTCAAACGACGATATCTCGCCCCCAGCAAGAATCTTTTATAACACTAAAACCAGAAGGTTCGTGGGAACCTCGCAAACACTTGTCAAGCTCACTCAAACTTCACACAGTTAATACTCCAAAACAATTTGGCGAGACTTTGACCAATTTACGGACTTCAATCAAATAAATACGAGACTGCAACCCTCATTACGGTTCCTACCAGTTTTATTAACTCCCAACTATAAGCAAAGTCAAGAGATTTCGAGCCCACTCTCGGATGATTTTAAATTATTTAATAATCGAACTCATAAAAGTCTCCAGAGAACAAAACTGCAGATATTATAGGCTCAAAAGCAGGTTGGCGATGTAAAACCTCCTCGGAGACTTGGCGCCCTCATCTCATTATCAAAATTTAGTTTAACATTAATTTGTAATTCTGAAAAAAAACTACAAATGCACGAAGCAACCACAGATGACCTCCCGGGAGTGCACAAAGCAATCATCTCAATGTTATGGGCACAAATGAATATTAGCCCTCGCAGCTTCTTTAAAAAATAACACAACGGAAAAAACTCACAAAGGGTGCGATCTCCCGTTCAAAAAGAACTTTTGTCTTCATTCAAACAAAATATTCCAGGCAAACAAGCTGGGAGGTGTCGCCCTCATTAGCCAAATGCACCCAAATCATTGAATCGGCTATTCCACAAGACAAACTAGCGAAGCCTCGCCCAAACTTGTCAAATAACCGCCTCGAATCATTGAATGGAGCATTCAAGCCACAAAAACAAAACAAAACAAAACAAAAGACTGGCAAAGTCTCGCCCACATTTGTTTAACTTCCTCAAATCAATGAATGGAACATTCCATAAAACAAAACTGGCGAAGTCTCGCCCTCCTTTACGGTCTCCATTTAATAAAAACTCTCCAACCAATTTTTTTTGTTTTGTTTTTTTTTTGGCGAAGCCTCGCCCACATTTGTGAAGCTCATTCCATAACAAGATGGCGAAACCTCGCCCACATTTGTCTGCTTCACTCACTAACAGTGGCAAAACCTTGCCCACATTTGTAAAGCTCATTTCATAAACAAGTTGGCAAAACCTCGCCCACATTTGTGAAGCTCATTTCATAAACAAGATGGCGAAACCTTGCCCACATTTGTCAGCTTCACTCATTAACACTGGCAAAACCTTGCCCACATTTGTAAAGCTCATTTTAATAAACAAGCTGGCGAAACCTCGCCCACATGATATAAACTAAAACTTTGACCGAGTCCGAGCGAAATAGAAAACCCACCTACATCTCAAAACATACTGAAACACGTGGTAACTGGGATCCTAACCAACTTATCTAGGCAAACCACGGACATAAGACATAAAATATTCACCTCAAGCTCTCCACCATGCGTTGCATCCTGCGGAACTTGCAGAGCCTGTGGGCCTTGAGCAGCTTTAGGAGCGTTTCCTGCTTGAGGAGCTACAGGTGCCTGAGGTGCTTGTGGCGCTTGCGGCGCTTGTGGAGCCGGCTGAAACTAGCGGAACCTGGGGTACTTGTGCAACCTGCGGAACTTGCGGTGCTTGCTGAACTTGCGGAGCCTGAGCCGCTCCCGGACGAGGACCTTCGCGACGAGCCAGGGCTTGTGGCATTTGCACTTGTCTATCAGTCATTATACGACGGAGAAGTCGTGCGGTTCGGGCGAGAAACAGAAAAAAGAGTCCTTTACTCTGGTTGTCCGCTGGAAGGAAACTGAGCAAGAATCGAGTGTTTTCATCCTATTTATGCCATCCTGGTTACGTAATCAGCGTGCATATGCGGGCCTGGTGCTAACGAGGCATTATAATAAGTTATCTTATCATCGCATTTCATTAGGAGCATTGTGAATATGGAAGAGATTATTAAAGAACTGGAACAGTTCATGTTATTTTAGTAAACACGTTATACGTATTATAAAGCGATTTTCAATTGGGTGCTAAAAGGAACTCGTATTTTCTCTGGTTTCGCTTCGCGACGCTGTGTGGCTGGTTTAAAATTTAACAGAAGTGAAATCATTACCAATCTTGACTTGCTCCCACGCATTTGTTTTCCCGCGCTTTTATTTGCTTCGAATTCTCATTTGTTCAATGTGTTCTTGACGTCTGTTGTGATTGGTCGACAGAATGGTTACTTTGGCTTTGGTTTCACTCAATTGAAAACCGCTGTAAGTTTGTTAAACTGATTTCAAACAATTCAAGCACAGGACAGTTCCAACGTTAACGTATCTCAGGATCAGAACACATGCGAAACGAAAGCCGTCTTAACAGCAAATAATGCGTACTCTCTATTAGCGCATGATTAGCCTTCTATTGTACAGTAGTCCATAGTTTATATTACATGAAAATATTCGTAAAAAATTTTTGGATTTCTAATTTTGTATTTTTACTACCTTAACGTGACTTTTGTATTTTTGTAAATAGCTTTTAAGGTGACTTTCGTATTTTTGTAAACAGCGTTTTAGGTGAATTCTTTACTTTTGTAAATAGATTCTTATAGGTGACATTTGTACTTTGGTAAATAGCTTCTTGTGTGACATTTGTATTTTTGTAAACAGCTTTTTAGGTGACTTTTGTAATTTGTTTTATACAGGGCACCTCTGGATACCCTCCTCGTTGCTGAATAGGCCTCCCTGGGGAAGGGGCACAGTTATCCCTCATCCCTCACTACAATTGACTTGAGAGTGATCCCTAAAACTTATTTAATGAATTATTTCTTATCCCTGAGCAATATCCTCAAACATCCAAAACTGTGTACTACTTCCTATGGCATTCACCCTCACCCCGTTAAATGTATCAGTCCATTGAACATATAATACGACATGGACCGTTCTTGATTGAGAAAATGGGCGATTTGCTTTAACCAATCACATGGCGAAGTGATGCAAAATCATAGCAAAGGCAAATTGCTTTCGACGCTCAATCGAAAACCGCTCTTTTGCAAAGGCAATATCACTACTCAGGCATTCAATATTGCGCTATATACCCTAACTTTGTTAACCGATCAGGATGCCAGATTCTTTAACTTATTCAATTCTACATGTATTAGCACCTCCATGCGTAACAACCTCTCATGTTGCAAAAAGTAGAAGCCGCGTCTGCCCTTTATGCAACCGAAAATTTGTTGCGTGCGAAGGTGGCAATACGTGTAAGAACAGGCGGCAACTTGCAACGCAACCATTTGTTGTATGTGAAGTTGCAGGTAATAGTCCAGGAGCATATGTCAGAAAATAAAGTCCCGTTGGCATTTTTTGAAGCAAGCAAGCCACTAGTCTAGATGTCTTAAGGGGACCCTAAATAACACAAAAAGGTTTGGTGGCAACTTGGCAACTCGCACCGAGTGCCTTAAAAGGGTATTTAAAAATGACGCACATTCCCTATATCATGGAAACGAGGCTACAGTAATTTATTGGTTATATCTTTTAACCATGTGAGTGAAACCACACCAAAATCACTAAGATGATGTTTTTCGATGTCTTCGTCACCTCTCGGGGATCACAGGTGGTAAGGGTTTTTTTTCGGGGGGGGGGGGGTCACATGACTGAGTTGACATGAAAACGAGACTAAGATCTAGGCTTGTTTTTTAATTTAATGTCACATGATTAAACTCTGCATAAACCTTCCTACACAACCTAATGGCTGCATTGCTTTTTTCACTATAATTCACACCGGTCAGGCGTCAAAGTTGGCATAGAAGCAAGGCTTTACGAAGGTTATATGATGGTTTCGGATCGCACCACTGGCACTAAATTGTATCAAATATGGTCACTTTCGCTCATTACTTATAATGAATAATACAGAGCAACAGGATCAAGTCAATTATCTTTCTTGTACTAGTTCAGTCTGTAAATCTCCTTTTATGATAATGTAATTGTTTCCAGTAAAAATGATAAAATGATTTCCAAATACTGATGTATTAATTACTGTGATTTCTATTACTAGTTTCTCAGCTATGTAGTTTGTATTGAGTATTTCTTCACCCATGACCATCTGAATTATGCCCGTATGATCTCTCTCTACTTGTCCGAAATTACAGCACTGGCATCCACAGACCCTAAGATCAATAGAGAGTTCAGGGTAGGTACTGGGTAGTGAATAAGATCGTTGTGAACCGTTCCACTCACTAAGTGCTGACAATGCCTTGAAAACACATCAACTGCTCAATGAAAGTAACTGGAGGCTCGGTTGGCATAACACTTAACCCAAGGGCACGTGCAAAGTTTTTCTTATTGTTCCAGAAGTGGCAAGTGTATCACTCAAGGTTCAAGGACAGCCCCATAATTTTACAGCTGCTGTAGCATCCTGAGATGAGAAGAGTTTTGAGAAGCTATCATGGTCAGACACATTTAGAACCTTCAGCAATCCGTTGAGTTAGGAGGGCGGAGACTTGTTGAACCTGGTGACGAAAGTAATAATGCCAGAGGAAGCGAAAAGGCTCTCTGTGACCAAAGTGCTATAGGGTCCAAGCTCTTGACAGCATTTGTAACAGAATGAATCCAGACAGGCAAGGAAAATCTGTGGTCACCAGTGAAGAAACAACTGCTGCTTACCTGGAAAACCACAGGAAAGAAGACAAAGGTGACATTTGAGAAGAGAGTGGTGGAGCTACAAGAGGACAGATTTCTCTTTGCTCACATGATGATGGTCTGCATGTCTTGTCACGAGATTCAATATCGGAGGCAGTTGGAGTTTTCTCTTGTGCCTAGATCACTTTTTGCAGCGGACGGTTAAATGTTGTATTGTTCTTTGACGAGTACATTTATGAGCGCTATCGAGAAACATTCGCTTGACAAACCGACGCAGATTACAACCTGTTTTCAACTAGCAGAACATTTCGTCAATCAGCTATTCCAGGCGTGCAGTGACAGTGATGAAATCCATCTTAGTGTTCGACAGATATGATTTTCAATTCTCTCTGAAATCAGCCACGAGAGTATGAAGGCAGGGTGACCAGGATTCAGCGAACTACAGAATAATTAACTCAACCCACCTAATGGTAAGGTTCCCATGAAAAAACCTGAAAAAACGTTTGACTTACAACAGTACTTAGATGGATACCTAGCAAGGCAGGCAGATGATCATGCACACATCAATTGCAGACGTCTTGTTGTAGCCTGGGGAACTGAGTGTGTGGCAAGGCACAAGAATGTGACGCATTTTCAAAACAGCCAAGAAGAAACCTACATAAAGATGTTGCTACATGCTCTTTGATGATGCTGCTCATGGAGCCACAGAAATTAGTATCCATTCACCAGATACTCGGATGTGTTCATTCTGTCGTTTTGTCGGTTTCCACTTCTCTGCAGTGAGATGAATTTTGTCATCGGAACAGGTCAAAGGCATCGAGCAGTCAAGTTATGGCCCGTCGTGTGGCTTCTCGGTGGGGATAAAACTGCAGCCCTACCAGCACTCCATGCATTGAGCGATGCTGATAACACTGGTAGGTTTGCTGGGAAACGAAAAGACAGATGGTGGAAAGTATTCCAAGAGGCAGACCAAGACATCATCACTGCTCTAGCAAATCTAGGAACAAGTGAACCACCACCAGCAGATACCATGGCCGCAATCGAGAAGTTAATTTGTCGGCTCTATGTGCGGATCACATCGATCACTACTGTCAAAGGTCTGGGATGGTGGCTTTTTTGAAAGAAGCAGGCCCAGTTGGAAAGACTTCCACCAACACAAGCTGCCTTACACTAAGAATAATACGAGCTAACTATCGAGCAGTGGTCTGGAATAATGACATTGTGCATAATACCCAGCTACCATCGCCACAGAAGTTTGGCTGGAAGTTGAAGGACAACCAATAATTTCCTGTGATGACGACTTTACCACCAGCCCCGAATTGTGGCTGTGCGAAAGACAAACTACTAACTGATGCCAATGTCGTAGAGCAAATCTCATCTGCACTGACTTGTATAACTGCTCCAATAGCCGGAGGACCTTTGCGCGGAAAACAGCCGTAATGAAAATGATGAGTTTGAAGAAAGACAAGAATGCTGCGTATGACAGCGATGAGAGCGATTGTTAGCTCAGTAGTATTTGCCCTCGATTAATATCTAGTGACTGATAATCTGATTTAGTTAGGGTGATATTGAGATTACTTCTGTTTGAGTAGTGTCACTTGAGGTTTAAGGGAGACTCTTAAATTTTTCGAATCAGTCAGTTGAGAGTAGCAGTATTGCAGCTAAAGTCAAAGATAGCTTTTCCTTTGATAGGAAATATTAATCAGCAGAAAGGATCAAACTGAGCAATTAGGAAACAGTTTTTTGACTCTAAATAAGAAGAACACTTTAATGAGGAGATGCTTTTCAGACATTACAACAGCAGTCTAATTTCCGTAAAGGCATTGAAATAATAAGCGGAGTAAGCTAGTAAAGCGATAAGGTCATGTCAGTAATATTTTGGCTGAGTTTAGTCATGCAGTAAAATAAGAAAACCTAGCCTAACTCGTAGCCTCGTTTCCATGTCAACTCAGTCACGTGACCGCTCCTTACCACGTGTGATCCCCGAGAAGTGTCTAAGACGTCGAAAAACATCATCTTAGTGATTTTGGTCTGGTTTCATTCACATGGTAACAAGATATAACCAATAAACTACTGTAGCCTCGTTTCCATGCTATAGGGAATGTGCGTCATTTTTAAATACCCCTTTTAAGGCCCTCGGTGCGAGTTGCAAAAGTGCCACCAAACCTTTTTGTGTTATTTAGGATCCCCATTAAGATATCTAGACTAGTAGCTTGCTTGCTTCACAAAATTCCTACGGGAATACACATGCTCCAAGACTAATAAAATGCAGCCAGTGTTACTTGACCTTTTTTAAAGTTGAAAACCCAACCTGTGCCAGACTCGTACTCAGTCGCTATCGGGGACCCGCCCGCCTCAATAGAATCAATCCAGCATTCTCTCCCTTTTCCCCAGACTCATAAATAGCGACTGCACGAGTCTGAACCTGCCTTTCCAGTTAGTGAATTTATAAATAATAGTCGTTATTTCTTGTATGTAATCTTCCTTCATAAAGCGAAAAGAACGAGGATTTCTTAAGGTGTTTCGATACAGTTTTTTTGGGACCATACCTAACTTTTTGAAACGGCTCTTAGACAGTCTTCTCCTTGTCAGATCAACGTGAAATTTGCAATACTTGTTGGTTTTGGATTGAACTTTAGCGTGGTTCACATTTTGTAAAAATCGATATTTCCATGACAACGATAAACAAAAATCGTCGAAAACAGTAAAATTGAAATTTTGCACGATCCAGCTTTCGCTTCGAAAAGAGAATACCAGCGTCTTAAACTGTGGTGTATGGCAAACAAAATATACAAGAACAAAAAAATTCTGTATGTTTGTTTTTAAGTAAATCACAAAAACATTTTCAACCTTAGTTTTTGCCTAGTAATAGTAAATGCACTGAAAAATAATCAACGCTTTGATGAAATGGCTAGTAAATACTGTTAAAATGTGTCTTTTACTTACTATTTTACGCCTAGAAAGTTTTGTTGAAACTGGTGTTCGCGATCTCGAGAACGACTTGTTTTTCTAAGATCATTCGCGTAATAATTTCGTGGTAATTTTTTATTTTGAGCGCTTTTGCGAAAATCTTAAGAGCAGCTCGATAGATTTTTTTTAAACATTGAACATGCGTGCTTGACGATGTGACCAATTTTAGTTTTGAGTCTTATTAACATTGATTCACTGGAACACTTTTAGATTTAAAGTCAAAGAGGATGTATGAACCGACGGACGGACGTGGTAATTTTTTATTTTGAGCGCTTTTGCGAAAATCTTAAGAGCAGCTCGATAGATTTTTTTTAAACATTGAACATGCGTGCTTGACGATGTGACCAATTTTAGTTTTGAGTCTTATTAACATTGATTCACTGGAACACTTTTAGATTTAAAGTCAAAGAGGATGTATGAACCGACGGAGAAGGTTGCGTTACAAATTCATAGTTGGCAAGTAGATGCTAATATATTCAAAGTAATGCGTTATTCATTGCTTCGTGATTTTTATCTGGTTTCTTTGTTCTTTATTGCACTGTAGATTACAACGAAAAGTAAAAATCACGGAGGAATGCATTGTGCATTACTTTGAATATATTAGCATTTACTTGCCAACTGTTTACATGTAACACAAGCCTTTCCGTCGGTTCATACATCCTCTTTAACGTTAAATCTAAAAGTGTTCCAGTGAATCAATGTTAATAAGACTCAAAACTAAAATTGGTCACATCGTCAAGCATGCATGTTTAATGTTTTAAAAAAATCTATCGAGCCGTTCTTAAGATTTTCGCAAAAGCGCTCAAATTAAAAAATTACCACAAAATTTTTATGAGAATGATCTTAGAAAAACAAGTCGTTCTCGAGATCGCGAACACCAGTTTCAACAAAACTTTCTAGGCGTAAAATAGTAAGTAAAAGACACATTTTAACAGTATTTACTAGCCATTTCATCAAAGCGTTGATTATTTTTCAGTGCATTTACTATTACTAGGCGAAAACTAAGGTTGAAAATGTTTTTATGATTTACTTCAAAACAAACATACAGAATTTTTGTTCTTGTATATTTTGTTTGCCATACACCACAGTTTAAGACGCTGCTATTCTCTTTTCGAAGCGAAAGCTGGATCGTGCAAAATTTCAATTTTACTGTTTTCGAGGATTTTTGTTTATCGTTGTCATGGAAATATCGATTTTTACAAAATGTAAACCACGCTAAAGTTCAATCCAAAACCAAGAAGTATTGCAAATTTCACGTTGATCTGACAAGGAGAAGACTGTCTAAGAGCCGATTCAAAAAGTTAGGTATGGTCCTAAAAAACTGTATCGAAACACCTTAAAGTAACCTCTTTAAAGAAAAAGTTCGACACCCCGACCCTGACCCGGTATTGCACTGACACCCTGTTTTAAATTGTCTGAGGCTGTTCGAAATCTTTGCAGCTAAATCCTGGAACTCCCTATCAAACAACTGCAGAACTCACACCATTTACACTGATGCAAGTGGCAAATTTAGAGAAAAGGGCACGATATTGCAAGCGTGAACGGTACGTGTACATGGTAACTTAAAGTACTTGGATTGAGCAAAATAGACGAACTTTGATAAAACAACACAACGAACCCGTTTGGTCAAAGCAGGATATTACAGTTATGTCCTAACTTGCTGAATTTATAAGAAAAAAGGCTAGTATACTTGACAGCAACACCTAAAATGCAATTTCAGGCCAACTTTTACTGCCTAAATCTATTAACAAAGTTAAGTTGATTGGTGCATTTTCTTGACAATGGTGCTAGCAGTTAAAGTGCCACTGGGACCAGAATTTTGGTATTCCATATTTTTGCATTTTCGAAAATAGTCTATGGTTGTTAGTCACCATGCCAAATTTCAACTCATTACGACGACTGGAAGTCGCTTTTTTCGGACGGTTTTTGTCGAGATTTTACGGCCGCCATTACAGGCCCTTGTTCCGGAAGCGGCTGGCGAATTAGCGGAAGTGACGTTAGAGGCTCACCTCAAACCTGGTCAGCCTTCATTCTGCGGGAAGTTTAACTGTTGTCGAGGGAAGATTTCGTGCCAACTGTTTGCTGTACGGCCTTGAAATTTTCGTTGCTGCAGCAGTTATGAAGGGTATTACTTGTGTTGTACAATGCTACAACAATAAATCCAACCACCGAGCTGGTATTTCGCTTCATCAAAGCCTTGCGAGCGGACCCGCAATGGAAAAATGGATAATGTTCGTACTCACACACAGTGCAAATTTCAACCCGAGAGGTATTTTTGTCGGCTGTTCTGATCACTTCACGGACGAGTGTTTCCAGAGGGCTGCTCATGTCGAAGGATCCCAGAGGTCGATTATTCCATTGTCCATTCCAACTATATGGAAAGAAAGATCCCGAAAAACGAGACGAAAGGTACCTAATCTTAACGCAGTTGAAGTGATAGTTTGTTTCTTTTTCAACGCATCCACCATTGTTCAAAACTTATTTTCTTTTAACGTATTTTAATATTTATTTTGCTTGTGGAAAACCCTTTCAGTTCTACCGTCTGCTAGCGCGAAGATCTTCGACGTAGTCCTCATAAAATGCATCCTGGGCGACTGCAGGACCGCCGCGATAAAGCCAATAGTTTGTATTGCTTAGCTTTTTTTCTTTTTAATTCCGCGTGTGTTAATTTCAAAGCAGTAATCGCTTAGAAGCATGGACAGTCTTTTTTTATAGCATACCGCCCTGAATGTCGAGAAACTTTACTCCTTATTCCCTGTCGCTGAAGAGTCGATTGACATTACTGTTCGAAATATATAAGGCTTCGATAGGTCGGCTCGTCTTGCGTGGAAATTTAAGTCGGGAAAAAATATCACACGCCACTATTTGTCTAAGGGTTTTACAATGTTATTTCTTTTAACTGTCATAGCAATCTTAGTAAATGAACTACCAAGAAAAATGATTAGATATCAAGTTATTATTTTTTACGCAATGAATAAAGCAAGTGAAAGCTTCGTTTCCTTGGCGGTCCGCATGTTGTTGTTGAGCAGCAGAAAATTTTCCTTGTGGCTTTGATTTGCACTACAAATATTTAGATTCCGGTCACACAAGGCCTCCAGTTCTTAAAAAAAGGTCTTGGTTTATTTCACTTTTTTCGGCTCAAGTTAGGAATTCTACAAAAACTGTTCAAATTATTTAGAAACGCCAAGCACTTGTGTATCAATGTATTAAGCGACCACTGTACTATGATGGACACGATAAGCTTCATCAGCTGACTGCCAGATGACTACAGCATTACGGCTCTTCAAGAAAGTTGCCCATACTATGCTAAGAATGGCCAAAAATCTTAATGCTTTACAATATATAATGAATATAAACAAAGGCAAACAAAATGTAGCTTCTTTTATTTCTTCAACGAAGCGAACAATAAAATCGATCGACCGATGCTAGAGAATTCGCGAGCATCAAATTCTAGAGTTTTTATAGGTGTTTTGTCTAAATTTCCAACGCTTGAAACATCAATTTTTCGAATAGCTGGACAGCCATTTATCCGTTGGATAAGAGTTATCCGCTCTTTGAGCAACTTGTGCCTGAACTGTAATCACTGTATAAGCATTATTTCGCGCATATTTTGAACTCCCGCCAATAAGGCGAGAAAAACAACTTTGGACATTTTGTTTACAAGCTTACAAGCTGAAATCTCCTGACATCAGTTCTTACATCGTACGGTAAGAAAAATTCTTCATTTGCCGAATTAAATGAATCCTCTGATGCTTCGGAAGCTAAAGACTGTTCCGAATCGTAGAAATACTCTTCAGAGGTTTCGAAGTCGACGGTAGGCATCTTGAGTCAAAACACAAGGAAACGCGACTGAGGTGAGCCTCTTACGTCGCAAGCTATTAAATTGCGCAATCACCCAGGAACACGTTTTCAGTAATGGCGGACACATTTTACGCAACTTTGGAGCTAAAAAATATTAGGATGGACGATTTCTTGTTCAGTTTTCTGGGTAAATATAGACACAACGCGATATTCTGCGACAGATTTTGGTCGAAATAAACCTACGAATTTTCGTCTCAGTGGCACTTTAACCATATCAATTTTTTTCTCACTGACACCGAGGACCTTCATAACTACTTGCTTGCTTGCTTCCAACGTGGAAAAATGCATTTTACTCACAGTTAACGTAAAACGTGGTGAATATAGAATATTAGCCATTTCTTGTGTAGACTGTTTGCCTCACCATGGTAAGTGGTGCTACCGAAATCGAAAAAATAACATGCCAATAACATGCTATGGTGTGTGGTAAACCGAGGGTGAATTGTGACAGCTGAGCACTGTAATTTGATTTGAAATTGGAGTCATGATCTTTGCGTCGTTAGCATGCAGTACGCTTTGAGATCTTTATTATCAGTGGAATGTTTGTTATCAGAAACCGTTTTTTGAGAACGCTTTTTGACTGTGTTTAGTGTTCAGGAGGAACAGTGGCTTTCCTTGCCAATACAGTGTTTATCTGAAACTGATTACGTTTTTGTGACCATGGAAACGCCCACTGTTACGTCCCTGAACAAATACAGTTTCGGTCACATTGTGTCGGGACATCTCTCTCAATGTCACAATACACCTATCTGAATCTGCAGCTCTCCCTTCCCTTCTACCTTCGCTCTTGTTGTCAACATTGGGGAGTGGGGTGGGGGGCAAGGAAAGTGTTTCAACAAATGTGTCTGAAATTGTAGCTCCACTAGTGGAATAATTGGCAATCTTCTTCCAGCCCAGCTTCTTCCCCAGACCTTTATGTGCTATCGCGTGACTGAGGGAGGCTTGAAACCGAGCGCGAATTTCCCGCCGAGCTCGTCGGGTGACGTCACATTTTATTCCGTGCCGAGGACAACTGGGAACGAGGTTGCTTCAGCCTTGTCCCCAGGCCTTTGTGCGCTATCGAGTAACTGAGGAAGGCCTGGAATCCAAGGCAATTCCCGCTGAGCTTGTCGGGTGACGTCACATTTGATCACGCGCCTAAGACGACCGGGAACGAGGCTGAGAAATTAAAATTTGTTGAAAGACGAAAATAGTTAAATACATTATGGAGGAACCTAGTCGTAGATATATTCTTGTACACGATCGTGCGGGACAGGTATTCGAGAGAAACATTTTAGCACTTGGCCTTTCCACGAAGTCTACACCGACACAAGTATTAAAAGGCGAGTTATTGGAGGCTCTTCCAGAAGGCGAACAACCTGAAGACTTTACTAGAATAGCTCTTTCTGGAATTGATCGAAAATCATTGCGTCTTGAATGTCGCACGGAGGACGTAGCGCGACTTTCGAGCGAAGACGCGGACTTGCTTTTAGCTATTTCTTCTGTAGGGTTGAGATATGAAACATTTATCGACGGAAAACAACTGGATTTTGGACGACGACTCTTACCTGGAAGTCAGGTTTTTGTTAATTCTGTGCCTGGTGTGGTGTGGTACAAGGGTGATTTACCCTGCACTCTTGGGACCATGTTTGGAGTAGAATTAGTGGTAAGTATAAGACTTTATTTATGTTATTTTCAAGAGCAATGAACATCAGTACTCTTGTTTCACTTGATAGATAAAGCCTGGTTCCCACCTGAGTAATTTAATAGGAAAGAACAGCTAACTATAACTACGAGGTCATCCCCCACTTTGCAAATTAAGAACAAATGCAAAATAACATAGGCATTTGCAGTGGGAATCAAGGCTGGGATGATACCAGTTGATAGCCATGCTTTTAAGTATAGGATGCCAAAAGTATCTAAGGACGTTTTTAAGTTTTCTTTTTTTCCTAGATCAATAACAGAGTGGAACTTACTGCCCGCTGACTTAGTGAACTGCAAGTCATTATCGAATTTTAAATTAAATTTAGGGAAGCTTGTAAACAAGTAAATAGTAACTAAGTATTTTTATATCTTATTTACATTTTTATTTTGTATCTATTTTTTATATAGTTGATGTGATGTCTTAAACGATGTTATCAACTTAATAAATGTAGATGTAGATGTAGATGTAGAAATTAATCAGAAAGGAGCGTGATATATGCAAGTTATGTTTGTCACTCTACTGTAGTCGGTAGAGTACAAATGGTGCCCTACACACGAGTACAAAAACTGAGACTTTATTTGTACCTCAGAAGACCTGTTTGACAGGTTTTCTGTAATTAACTTTTCTTAAGGTCAATATTAATCCCATTAAGGGGGGAGAACCTTAACTACAAAAAGGCTGCAAAAAGGTTGCTGGCCATGGGTTTGGTTGTTCTGTTCACGGCTGCTTTAACTTTCTAGAGTCACGACCATATTTGGAAAGTCACATGACCAGAATACTACAACCCTTAAAGTTCAAACAGCTTACATGTTACTCTAATAAAAACAATGCCAACGGTTAAAGAGCCTTCTGTTGCAAAATCTCTAACTAGTATGGATTTCTTGAGATTCGTCTTATTGAAAAAGCTATGACGTCATAAAGGTTTGCAGTTTATCTTTACAATTAAAACTTTCATATTATCTTACACTTTGCACATGGTTTTATTGATCTTAAATTAAAGAATAAAGTGAACTAAACTCAATAGCCCAAGTTTTACATAACAAATACACATTTTCTCTAACAAATTCCTTAAACCCATTAAAATTTACTCATTTTATTTCAACACTTACATATAACAAGGTCAAAATCGCTACATTCTAAATATAAAGACCCACTTTTTTCACTGTCACGCCATAAAATATTAAAATCAAAACCATTTGATGAAAGAAGGCAAGAATTTGTAGTGTTATAAAGGATATACAACTAAACAACTTCACCAAGTCTCAGATCTGTATGGTATTCCGCTGCTGAGTTATTTGCTGAAATGTTCGACTGAAATTTGTAGAGCTCAATATGGAAATGAAATGTTGGTGTCCCTCGGAGGGGCACAAACATGGCCGCCGGAAATCAATGAAAACATCTGGAATTCACTTCTGCTCTTCCAGGGATTACTTTTCTCTCCTGAACTACTATACAACCACATTAATTTCTCTCCTAACGCTTCAACTGTCCAAACTGCTAAAAAGAGTCCTTTTTTGGCATAAGAGAAAGGAGAGTCCTTTTTTGGCATAAGAGAAAGTTTTGTCAAGGACGCTGTGTTGGTGTCACGTAGGGAGAAAACCCAGAAATTTAATATTCTGTATTTTCAAAACGAAAGACGCTACCGAACTGAAAACTTGTTAAAAGATATATTTTTAAGTCATCTTCAACCTGGTGGGGATATAAAATCTGAAGACCTCGCGATTTATGATTTTAGAATTTTATGACGTCACGTGAAAACCAGCAATTTTATGTATTTGTCATTTTTATTTCATTTCATTTTATTTCAACTTTCTTTATTACATTTTTATTTTGTAAAGGTTGAGTTCACCACGCTGCTGGTTTTACTCCATCTTTTTTTATTTTCTTTCATTTAATTTTATTTCCTTTTGTTCAAATTTTCTTTCAGTTTAATTTAATTTAATGAGGTTGAGGTTGCTGCAGTTTTGGCTCCCCGTTTTTTATACTTAAACATCCTCCCCTACACACACTGATCTCAGTGGTCATTTGGGAACCCATTAATTTGAGGATCCCATACTTTAACACCTTTAAAACCACAAAGGTTGCCTAGTGAATCTACTGGTTTTTAATTATTTTTTTTTTTATTACACACACACTTTTGATGATTGATCTTTGTGATTAACACAGTGCAGTTATTTTGCCAATGCGCTTGGACTTGATACCCTATTAATTCAATTCAATGACGTCATTTTCGTGGTTGTTTGCGATTTTCTTTTGCGGAATTGAAGAAACCGGCACTGCATATTTTTTTCCCGAAATCTACGTTTATCAACCTTTCCAACGATATATGGTTTGCCATGTTTTCCTTTAAAATGGCGCAAACACAAATTTTTTCCTGGAGGACACCCGGGAAGGTCCGGAGTAACCTTAATATGAATCTATAACTTTCAGCAGACTATTCATGTGGGTACAGGCAAACCAGATTGCAACTTTCCTTGTGGTAGGAAGGGCATAGTTACTGCAAGGGACAGCTGCCTAGGAATAAAAAGGCACATTTATATACTCACAGCCATATAGCATTATTTGTCAGAGCATTACAGAGCGCTCTACTAGCATATAGCTGTTTTGTTAGTTCTCGCTTCCCTACCCACCCACTTCCATAGGCAGTTTCAATTTGATTTCCGTGTTGTAATTCCGTGATTCGTATTGTGGGCCTTAATGATTATCGATTGTAATGTTAAAGAAAAATATTGTGTAGCTGTAAGTGTAGGAATATTATGAATAAACTGCCTGAACTCAACATTGTTGCGGTGTCTGTTTTGGGGTTTAGGTTTGCACAATGACCAAAAATATAAAATAAAAAATGCAATGAAATTGCAAAACTACAGTTGGATTTGAACTTTTGAAACCAAAAATGTTTTCTTAGAAGAAAAGTTTTGATATTTATTAAAGAGAACAAAAACATAAATAAGCTTAAATTCAGGGAGGAGTGTGCAGTCAGTCCCTAGAACAAGGTCCTTGGATGTTAAGTATTCCTCCCTAATAACTCAACAGTCTGGAGAAGTTTCTTTAATTAAGACGGGCCTGTAGGGCTCTGTCTTATAGAAATACGAAATTTTCATAGGATGTTGAAGGTGACTGGATGACTGAAGAGAAAGAAATGACAACGGTTTCAGTTGCAAAATATGCATTTAAAGAACTTGAAGTGGAACTTTGCCATTACAGCATGTGTACTCGCACGTACTATCGAGATACTTGCTCTAATCATGGCTGGTGATAGCCAATCTGAGATTTGAGATTTTTGTTTCACTATATTAATGATAACTGATCAGTTATCATTAATATAGTGAAATATAATCTACCTTGTCAAATGCCTTTGATTAATGAATACTATATGTCTATTGCATTTGATATTTTAGTAACAAAAATCGTCAGAAAGCGCAGAAGAACAGAAATAGGTCTATAGTTCGAAAATAGTTCTTATATCATTTGCCTGCTCATGATATATAAGAGTTACAAAAGTGCTGTTTAAGTTCAGCAAGGAAAATGCCACGGTGGAAGGATTGGTTGTTATTACCAACATGTATATATGTGCATGAGTGGTTTAACTACATATGTTTTGATGTTGCTCTTACGACCTTTAGAGACACTTCATCGTAACCACTAGGTTTGCCCATTTTTAATTTATGTAATTCTGTTGCTACTTCATGTTCCGTGACTGAGTTTAAAAAATGGAGTTGATGTTACTGTTATCTAAGTACGGGTGAACCTCTGCTTGCAGTCACCTCCATAAGTGCACTTCCCGTAAGTGGACACCAAACTGCGGCACTGGCAATTTCTCTACTAAAGTTCTACGTTACTTTTGTAACGTCCTGTAAGCAGACACCTCTTGTAAGTGGAAGCAGCCACAGGAGCTAATGTAACTTTCTGAAACTGGCACCCACATGGCAGTTCTATTTTATTTATAGCAGAAGTCCTGTGCGGCCGAAGTCCACATAGTGGAGCACCATGGGTGAGGGAATTTGGTAACCTATCGATCCAAGAAATTGTGGTTGTGACGTCAGCATATATGTTCGTCTGTCCGTACGTACGTATGTCCAGACTCTGGGGTAGGGGGAGGGATATCGATGTCCCAATTAAAGCAACCGGACGGGGGAGGAGAATGTCATCTTTTCTTGGCAAGAGGATTGTGCAGTGCTTTTATGGGCAACCAGCATTTTTCTTGGTGGGAAATCACATGATCATTGTCTCTTGTGAAAAATAGGTTTTTTTAAAAAGCTTAAGCTTATTTAGCAAAACGATTGTTCAACACTGTCGAAGTTTTAAACTTGAGAAAAAATTTGAAATATGTATAAATGGAAAGACAAACTTCAAAAGAATACTCAGTTGTCTTTTTGGTGGAAGGTGAAAAGTTCAAGTTATGAAATTAGCCTTTGAGGACTTCATCTTTGTTGTGTTCTGCAGTGAACTCGGTCGGCGCATCGCTAATAAGTTCATAGCATTTGGCAGCAGTCCCGACGCCAAATATAGCAGAGCTAGTGCCTTCTGGTTTTTACTGTCAACAACCATGGTTTTTGTGGCAGTCCAAACACACATTTTCCCAGGAAAAACACCAGCATGTTCATGTCGATTGGCATCTTGTCACAGGAAAAGAAAAGAGTGGTAAAATTAACTCTAGTTTGTAGCGTCAGTTAGCGTGGAGTAGCGGTCTTCGTGCCCACCTGCGTCACAGGTGAGCCCAGTTCGATTCTCAGAGGGGACATAATTTTTTCTTTGTTTGTTTTTTTTTTTTTAATTTAGCAACTTGAATGAGAGTATTTTCAGAAATTAATAACCACTTCTGTTAATTGCTTATATTTGCTTACATTTGCTTATATGTAAACCACTTTTTAGTGATGGAGCTTCCTAATAAAAGATTGTTATTATTATTATTATATGTGGATACATTGTAGCCTGTGTGCAGAGGTCTCCAATCTTCTTAGTTTCATGTGGTTAAGGGAGGTGAAGCAAAGGAAATAAGAGACGTCTGCGCACAGGCTATACATTTTTGCTTTACTAGTATTTCACTTACAAAAGCTATACAATAAAATATTTGTTAATTTCTGTTTCAGCTAGTTGCATCAAAATGAGAAAACATACTTGTTGGGTAGCTCCATAGTGTATCTGGCACCTCAGTTGATTAGTTTTCTAGTGATTATTACCCTTGTCAGGAGCCCATAAATATAGGCTCCTACTTTTGTTGAGTCTGTTGGCTGCTTTAGAGACTTCAACAGCCAGAGCCACGATTTTTGGATCAGAATGTGCCCAGGAAATTTAGAAGACATAACTGACATACCTTACCCCCTATGATGCTTGAAGTCTTCCTACTTCCTGTAAGTTTACACCTCCGTCCAGAGGGCGTACGTTTACAGGAGGTTCCACTGTATGATGTAAATTTTATTTTATTCTCTGGTAATTTTTCTGCTAACCGAGGTTCTACGTTAATGACGTAATCATTGAATTTTTTGGCTATTTCTATGTGATCAGCTGTAACTATTTGATTATTGTCTTTACACACATTTCAATCAGTAAACATTCTGATTTGATTTATTTTTATTTTTTACCTCATTTCGCCTAAGAGTTTGCAAAAAATTAAACATGAAAAATTGAAAAGGTTAATCAACATGCATAATTTTGCATTACAACTAAAGAAGCCTGTCATACTATTTTTTACAGCACCACTGCAGTTTTGTTAGAAACTAAATACCTTTAATTTATTTTGTGCTTTTATGGTTGAAAAAAAAAATATATTCAATGATGACAGTAACATTGTAAGGGGAATGAAATGGCTCCAGAAAAATGTAACGGTCCTACTTAAATCTGAGAATGATTGAGCAAAATATATTCCGGTATGGAAATACTGTAAGTTTTTAAGCTAATTTTTACCTTTTGTTTTAGGATCACCCAGGCCTAGGGACATCAGATGGGACATTTGGAAACAAAAAATATTTTGATTGTGCTCCAAACAGTGGTGTTTTTGTTGGACTGGATAAATTAACACCACAAGATGACTCAGAATCTAAATCTCCAAAAAAGGGAGAAGGATCTCAAACTACTATTGCGTCAAGGATATTGGAGACTGTTATGCCATCCTTCTTCAAAGGGAAAAACAAACCAAGTTTATCTCTTGGAAGCATGGAAAATCGTCTTAAGATTGATCAAAGAGTTGTGACATTTTTAGCTGGTGAACAACCTGTCAGAGGGGTAGTACGTTATATTGGTAAAGATAAAGATCGGAATGGAAAAATGCAGACAGTTGTTGGCCTGGAACTGGTAAGTTAATTTAGATAATTAAATAATATCATTTTTTACCGTAACTTGCACATGGCATATTGCATTGTATATTGTATAATTTGTAGTCTTGTGTTTTGAGGGCTTTAAAATGTTTAGTGTTGGTAAGCAATAACATTTGGCAGTGTTTTACCCAGCATGCCTTGCATTCACTTCCATATTTGGTAATGTCAATCAAGCATACCTTGCCAGGTGAGTGCTCAATCCCTGGGCTCCAACTCTCCAAGTTTTCCTCTCTTCTCAGTATTATTTTTTTAATTTGCGTCAAGTATCTTTCTCTTTTTAGTTCTACTGGCAAATTAACGTAAATTAAGGGTGGGAATTGCTGCCTTAGGCACTCACTCACTGTCCCCATCAGCCCGTTACTGAATCCCTGTTACAGTGCGGACACTCGAACAGTGACTGGAAGTGGCTTTCTTGGAACTTTTGGAAAGGCATGCTCGTGATTGGCTGCAGAGTCGTTACTTGAAGTAATCCTTAGATCTTTTTTTTTTGTATTTCACGATCAAACATAAATATGAAATAGAGAGGCCGACTAACAACCAAAATTGCAGCAATTTCAAAGACAGTTAATAACACGAAATGATACAAAACCGTCATTTTTTTAACTGCAAAGATAATAGATTTTTCGTCCACTAGTGTGCAGCCAGAAATTCAGAAATACTTTGTTGTCACGGCATTTCAAGTTTCTTGGCATTTGAATGATGCCTACATCTGTTCGTGAAATTCTGGCTCAATGGTATGCGAAACAATCATTTAGTTGCAAAGGGTTTTTCCTACTGCAATGTTATGAATAACTGCACATATGCAAAAAAGCAACTTGGAAACAAAGTAATCAGTTACATTCTAAGTTGGGGGGGGGGGGGAGAGGCACACTTGACCCATGTTTGGATGTAGGGGTGCTGCTGAGGGTCTGAACCCTGACCCTGTTTAGGAAAAAAAGAGGCCTAAAATGCCAACCCTGTTTAGGACAACATCCTCCACTTTAGTTCCCTATTTACGACAAATTACAAAATACAAACTCTCTTGTTTGAAGACCAGTAAACACCTCCAATCTAGGATTGCTGAACACTGTATAAGCTATTATTTTATTACAACAATCATGCAACCATACCCTGTTTAGTACAAGTTCAGACCCGGTTTGGGACAGTCTCGCTTGAAATTGCATGCCCTGTTTAGGACAGAGAGGCCCAAAGCCATACCCTGTCCAGTGGCATGTCCCCGTACAGGTAATAGAAGGGAGTAGTTTTTGTCGTTGACTGAAGAAACAACTTCGCTTGTGTAACCAATACTGGCCTGTACAGTCAGAATTGTCTACAGGAGAAATGTCTTGGCTATAAACAAGAAATTCTGAAGAATTTACAGGCGGCCGATGGTAACTGTGCCCTCCTTTTCTCTGGTGGACCCTGGTGTATCGATGGTGTACACTCTCTTAAAATTCCAAGGAGACCCTGCACGTGAATCTGTGTGACCAAAACAGTGGCTATTTGAAGCAATACTTTGACTAATGCTGTGACACTATCGAAGAAAGATATTTTGGGTATTCTGAAGAATTTGCAGGCGGCCTATGGTGACTTAACGGCATCCCCCCATCCCCCCCTCCCCCACTAAGGAGACAGCACGTGAACCTGCGTGACGAAAAACCATGAAAGTGTGATGCAATAGTCTGGCTATGTTGCAACCCAGGCACACTTAGCCAAATAAATAGAGAACTGAAATGTTTATCTCTTTACGTCATTATAACAGCAAGGCCATTGTTCAGAGCCGGCCGCGTGACCCCAAGGGGACTAAGTAACTGACGGACGACGACGACAACGAAAAGGGAAAAAAAAACGTCCATTTTACGAGACGGCACGATGTCCGTGTATGCACATCGGCCGCCTAATAATAATCTCCCTTGAAACAAGCCCGTGGGGATGGTAAGATAACCTGTGATATTTATGTCAGGCATTCCAGGACACCCATACGCTCACCTAAAATCTCTGAAGTCATTGCCTGACATCTCAAAAATTTCTCATACACATGAAAAAAAAAATTATATTGCTATTTGTGGGCTGGCTCCATCTTTTATATATATAATTAGTTGCATTTGTGAGCTTATTCCAGTTAGCAGTAGTTATGACCTTCGAATTAATAGTGGTGTATTTCTTAATTTAGCAGTATTAATTATTAATTTTATTTATTTAATCAATTTACTATTTTATTATTAATTTAATTTATTAGTTTTTATTAATTAATAATAATATTATTATTAATTTGATAGTTGAAAAATATATTTCATTTAATAATATTCAACATGTGGCTGCCCCTAAGCTGTGGAACGATCTTCCTCTTTCTACAAGAAATCTTGCTTTTATAGGTTGTAAGAAAACTCTTTAGGCCCCCATTTATTTATGAGGGCCACCCTTTTCAAAGTTAAGTTTTATTCAATTTTTTGGTGTGTGTATGTACATGTTTTATATTTTAACTCGTTTTCATCAGTGTAATATGTTACTTTGAAAATTTCTATTGATAATTGCCAATAAAAACTTTTATTATTATTATTATTATTATTATTATTATTATTATTATCATCACCATCAAAAACCCTGGGCTAAGCCTCTGTGGCCAACTGCAGTTAGTATTTGCAAGGGAAAAAACTAAATTACTTGCCATTTTGTGATTGGCTGTTGTTAAAAATGCAGTAACTAAAAAAAATGAAGCAACCAAAAATATCAGCAAGGTCGAGGCTCAACACACAAATTGGATGAGAGCTTAGTTCCTGTAAACTGTGTAAAATCAGGCGAAACATGAGTTTGGGTGTGTTCCTTTGGAATGATCCGGATCTGGATCAGTGATCCAAGATCACTCGGATCATGGTGCATCAAAAGTAACGATGAATCCACTCTGGACAAGGATCTTTCGGTTCTTTTGATGCACCATGATCCGAGTGACCTTGGATCCCTGATCCAGATCCGGATCATCCCAAAGGAACACACCCTTTAACACTCTCCTTGTGTCAGAAATCTGCAACGGGCCAAAAATGTCTCATTTTAAAAGTGAAAAAGTTTCACAGGGCTTACCGTTGGTGAATAAATTAAAACGTACATAGTTTGTTGTTTCGTTATACAGGACACAATGATTGGAAATGGCACTGGCAAACTACATGGTAAAAAGGTTTTTGTCTGTAAAAAAAATTATGCAGTCTTTCTACCAATAGAAGCTGTGATACTAGAAGAAGACTTCGATGGGAATGCTAGAAAGGTTACAATGGAGGGGACATCTCAGGAAGGTAATAACATCCTTATGGAACAAATGTGCAAGGAATTCCTGAATTTCTTGTCGGTGTTCTTTGTGTGTGTGTCTTGTTATATGAAAACTAATAATTTTTAATACTCATTCGTTTTGTGTAATGTTATTTATAATATTTTAACTTTGTAATATAAAATAAATTTATGTCGTGTATACGGAACAAGCGAACGGAGCCATTGAAAGAAGAATCGTTCGAAGTGTAATAGGGGAGTTTTGAGGGGCTCTTCACCAAGTTTTGCGCAGTCTCTATCGATGAAGAATTTATGAGTGGTTGGGATCCTTGAAAGTACGGTAGATTTTGATTTGCAAAGACCACGCAGGAATCGGGTCGGAAGGAAAAGTTTACTCAGGTGCGTGTTAGGAGTCTGACGAAGCTCGCTGGTCTCCAGCTGGATGAGAAAACAAATTGTGTATTAAATTTGGTTGCAGGCGAAAAGATTGCAAAGAAGTCTTTCTGTGTTAATATTTCTGATCTACAAGTGTAAACATTTCTTTATTTATGAGTTGAAATAAATTAATTAAGTCCACCAAACGAGATTATCTGACAGAGTTACAGCTTTCAGTTTGAGTTTTACTCAGTTTATTTCGAGCGGATATTCTATTATTATGCGAAAAAACGATTTTCCAGACTTATGATAGAATATCTTTTCAAATGCTGGATTACATTTCCTAGAGTAAAGACCCCATCACCTGGTTTCCTTGTTACTCTTTGAGGTGCCTGATATCTGGCCCCATCAGTGACTCTCTACCATGCAACCAAATCCTGCTCCTGATAACCTACTGAAGGGTAATGTAACTTGTACTCAAACAACTTGTGTGAGCACACGAGAAAGAAGATTAACTAGTAGGATCGGCTCGTCATTTTTCTTCTTTGTTTTTCAATTGTTTACTAGAAAGCTTACCAAGACATTTACAGGGAACAGAACAAGGGCTTCATCCTTTACAAGAACAATTAAGAGAAAAGGAAGAACGCGAAGGCAACTTAATCCGCCAGTTAAGAGAGACAGAAGAACAAAAAGAGAACATACAAAGAGAATTGGTCAGGACAGAACAAGGGCTGAGGGATTACCAAGAACAGTTGCAAGAAAAAGAGTCAAGAGAAGCTATGCTACATAAACAGCTCAAAGTAAGAGAGGAACAGAAACAGAACTTAGAAAGACATTTCAGAGAGGCAGAACAACAGTTGACACTTTGTCAAGGACAATTGCAAAAGAAAGATTTAACAGAGGCCAGCTTACGTGGGCAGCTGAGAGAAAAGGAGGAAGAAGAAGAAAACTCACAAAGACAGTTGAGGGAAATGGAACAGCGGTTGACAAACTGTGAAGAGCAAATAAGAGAAAAAGAGGAAGAAATGGCTCATTTAGAACAACAAGTTAGTGCGTTGGAACGACAGCTGAGGGCAAAAGATGAGGAACTAAATGAGCTAGAGTTCAGTCTTTCAACAGCTCAGCAAACAATAAATGAACAGCGTCGGCAAGAAACATGTGACTGGGTTATACCCCGCAGGGAAATTCAAATGACAGACAAATGCCTTGGCAGGGGTGGCTGGGGAAGTGTTAATGAAGGAAGGTACTGTGGATGTACTATAGCTGTAAAACAAATTCACGAGTTGATTCTTTCTCCTCATAACAGACGTTTATTTGAAAGAGAAATGAACATCGCTTCAAGATGCCGTCATCCCTGTTTGCTGCAGTTTATTGGAGCAACAAATGATGAGGGAAACCCTTTGTTTGTTACCGAGCTCATGGAAACAAGTTTACGAGCTTTGTTAGAGCAGCGCCAACTCTCCGAAATTGAAATGTGTGTCATCTCTTTAGATGTATCTCGAGCCCTGAACTACCTTCACCAAAAAAACATTGTTCATCGTGACGTCAGTAGCGCTAATGTGTTGCTTTGGCGACAGGGAGACCGGTGGAGAGGCAAAGTGTCAGATTATGGCACTGCGAAGTTCATGCAACAGACCATGACAGTCGCTCCTGGAGCTCTGATTTATAGCGCGCCTGAAGCACTAACGTCAAACCAAACGGACATGGTTAGTTGATTGATTTTGATGACGATCGTTGTTACATAGCGTGCGTCAGTTTTTAACATGTTTTTTACATACATGTACCACACAACCTATCAGGCTAGGAATAGAACCATTTTGCCTGGAATTAAACACTGAATCTTGCTCACCTGATTTGGCATATTTGGTATGAAAAAGTTAATTTTATCTGGAGGATATGATCGACTCAGACTTAAAGCAAGCAAACTACAAAGAAGATCATGATTGCAGGCTAGAACATGGTTAAAGAGAAAAGCATTGCAGTCAAAACAGTGAAAACTTTGCTCACTTGATGATATGACTCTAACGTAGTGTGTCCTGCTTACACAAGATGTTTTAAAACATTTTAAGATAAAAACTAGCGATAGGAACACGACGTTTCGACGATTGCATGTCGTCATTATCAAGCGTAAATATGCAAAGTTTGACAGTGGTATATTTAACAATTATTCTACGAGGGCGCGCTGGATATGAAATGATAGATAACCAACGAGGCGCGTAGCGCCGAGTTGGTTATAATCATTTGATATCCAGCAAGCCCGAGTAGAATAATTGTTTTATTAAAAACTTAACTACTATTTTTGTTAAAAAAAATCAAGAAAGAAAGAGAAAAATGAGAAAAGGGATAAAAAGGGAGCAAGAATCGATCACATGACTGGACGAAAAAGGCGCCAAAACCTTGCGAAGTGTTGCAGCGTTTCATTGCAAAGCTGAATGAATCAATGAAAACTGCTCGAAAGTGAACGAAGTGGCACAAGTTTGGGAAAAAAATCTTCTAATTATTGGCTCTGAAATATGGTACATGTTTGATTTTTCCCGAAACATTGTTGTAATCATCGTTCAAAGCGGATTGAGGCTGTACAATTTCACCATATTAGCTGCTGGAGTTGAAACAGAACAAGTTTTTAATCTGTTCGCACAACGGAGCCATCATGTGCGTGTTTGATCGAAATGAAGACACAACCAATTTGAACTTGAAGAAGTAATTTCTATGCAGCTCAGAAGCAAGATTACTGTAGCGAGGAACATTAGAATTCACCATCATAGTTTGTTTAATGCAAAGCATAAAATGCAGTTGTTCTCGGTTTAGAGGTTGCGGACGGAATGGTAAAAAAAACATTCAAACAACTGGAAAAGCGATTCAACTCCGTTTACATGGCATCCGATTTCTGTCTGAGCATTTGCACCTGTTGGAACACAGAGCTACAACGAGTGCAGGTAAACCAGTGTCAATTTTTTGTGTTAAAGCCGAAAAAAATTTTCGCCCTTCCTTCGGCCTTCTTGGTAGTTTGCAGCTGTAGTTTGTTTAGTACTTGTTTAGACTGCTTCATGATTTTCGCACCGAATCGTCATGAATGTGTGACAGTTGCTATTAAATGCTTCTGTCCCATTTCGCTGTGTTTTATTTTGTCTTGTCTTGATATTTTGAAGTGGAAAGGCTTCCTGATAAAACCTACCGTTTGTTCAATTTTAATGATCGACGTGACGATCGATGAAAGAAATTAAGTTAATTGTAAACACAACGCTCCATGCTTAAATTTCTAATTTCTTTTTCTGCACCGTTTCTTCAAACAATTTTGACTTGTGTTAGACGACGCTGTTAGTGACGCTGTTGGAATTTCTGCTTAATCCAAATTCGCTGCCAAGTGATTTTTCTTGTCTATTTTTCTCGCCCGGTTGCTGGCCAGGAAAAAACTTCTAGCTCACTTTGTTCATTTTGTTGTTGAGTGTTCATTGTCCATATTTGGTCACAGCAGGTATATGAGCTGATAGCCTGGCTCCGTTCAGCCAATCAGAATGGTAGAAATCTAATATACCTAGTCCAGTTTTTAATAAATACAATTATTAAAAACTGGACTAGGTATATTGGATTTCTAGCACTTTGATTGGCTCAACGGAGCTAGGCTATCAGCTCATATACCTGCTGCGACCAAATATGGTCAACGAACACTCAACAACAAAGTGAGCTGAAAGTTTTTTTCCTCGCGAGCAACCCGGCGAGAAAAATGGACGAGAAAAATCACTTGCCAGCAAATTTAAATTAAGCAGAAATTCCAACAACGTCACCAACAAGCATCACCAACAGCGTTGTCTAACACAAGTCAAGATTGTTTGAAGAAACTGTGCAGAAATAGAAATTTAAGCATTAAGCGTTGTGTTTACAATTAATTTCTTTCATCGATTGTGGCGTCGATCATTGAAATTGAACAAACGGTAGGTATTATCAAAAAGGATTTCCACTTCAAAATATCAAGACAAGACATAAAATAAAACACAATGAAATGGGGCTGGAGCATTTAATAAAAACTATCACACATTCATGGCGAGTCGGTGCGAAAATCATGAAGCAGTCTAAACAAGTGCTAAAAAAATACAGCTGCAAACTACCAAGAAGGAAGGAAGGGCGAGATTGTTTTTCGGCTTTAACATGTAAAATCAGGACACTGGTTTACCTGCACTTGTTGTAGCTCTATGTTCCAACAGGTCCAAATGCTCAGATAGAAATTGGATGCCATGTAAACGGAGTTGAATCGCTTTTCCAGTTGTTTGAATGTTGTTTTTACCATTCCGTCCGCAACCTCTAAACCGAGAACAACTGCATTTTGCGCTTTGCGTTTAACAAACTATGATGGTGAATTCTAATGTTCCTCGCTACAGTAATCTTGCTTCTGATCTGCATAGAAAATACCTCTTCACGTTCAACTGTTCAAATTTGTTCTGTCTTCAGTTCGATCAAACACGCACATGATGGCTCCGTTGTGCGAACAGATTACAAACTTGTTCAGTTTTAACTCCAGCAGCTATATGGTGAAATTGTACAGCTTCAATCCGCTTTGAACGATGATTACAACAATGTTCAGGAAAAATCAAACATGTACCATATTTCAGAGCCAATAATTAGAAGATTTTTTCCCAAAACGTGTGCAACTTTGTTCACTTTCGAGCAGTTTTCATTGATTCATTCAGCTTTGCAATGAAACGCTGCAACACTTCGCGAGGTTTTGGCGCCTTTTTCGTTCAGTCATGTGATCGATTCTTGTTCCGCTTAAATTTCTTTTCTCATTTTTCCCGTTCTTTCTGATTTTCTTTTTAAATAGTGGTTAAGTTTTTAATAAAACAATTATTCTACTCGGGCTTGCTGAATATCAAATGATTATAACCAACTCGGCGCTACGCGCCTCGTTGGTTATCTATCATTCGATATCCAGCGCGCCCTCGTAGAATAATTGTTAAATATGTAAGTGTAGAAATGTGGGTAATACAATACAATTGGGAATAAAATAAAGATGAAAAAACGCAAAATATAAACAGAAGAATGTTCATAAATGTTCATTGAAGAAAAAAATGTATGTTAATTAACAGAAATGTTTGGCGCGAATGGAGTCCGCTTTAGTGTTGAACGTAGGTCTCTAATTTCTTGTGAGGAGCATCTCATAAATTAGACACTCAAGTTTCCCTCGGCATTTCGTTAGAATGAAAAATTGCTTATGGAGATCATTTGGTTTTGAATTGTACTCGTCTCTGAGATGTTTCCCGATGGCTTAATGTTTGTGTCCATCAATGCGTTGGTGTAGATGACGTGTAGATGACGGCACGTGTAGGTGGCTACACGTGCTGTCATCTATACCAACGCATTGATGGACACACGTTGCATACGGTATGTACACTTGATAATGACGACATGCAGTCGTCGAAACGTCGTGTTCCTATCGCTAATTTTTATCTGAAATGTTTTAATCTTTTTATTCTTTTCAGGTTGATGTTTACAGCTTTGGAGTTCTTATTTGTGAAATGTGCATCCGGGAACTGCCAGAGCCTGAGAGGCGCGAAGAACAAATCGCACTTATGACGAACCGCACGTTCCGAAATCTGTTACGGCGGTGTCTTCAAACAGATCCTGCGCAGAGACCGACCATGGGGGAGATTATTCAGAATCTCGAGCAGTTGCTCCCAACATCACAATAGGTCATTATCACTACGACAGTGGGACATCATTTACCTACAGCTTCCAGAATCGTTCAGATTCACCGGGGTAACAAAATTAAAATAAGAAAGGAAAAACGATTTGTTCCCTGGTAGTTTTAGTAAATTATGTTATCGTGATAATGTCCTGTTGTACATTGTGGTCAAACAGCATGTAAGTTTGCTTGAGCTTTGTTTTTGATTTTATATTCTTTTTTCCTAGTTTCTACTTAAGAGCGCCTGTCTGTAAAAATCAGACAAAATCAAAATTTCGCGGCAAGGGTGGAAAATTCGATTTCTTTCATATTTTAATGTTAGATAGGTTAGGGTATAACTAAAATCACTGGATACTTTTTTGGGCAAAATATCCTTTTATTTCAAAGAAAAATGCAAATAACGAACTTCCGTTAAAATCGCCATTTGAAGCAGTAAATTATGACATCAATTTGAGGTGTTCGCGTGCAAAAACAAATCCTTCTGTCGTCTTTTAAACACTCAATTTTACTTTTGCAATCTCTCAAGAGCTTCAAAACTGATTTTGGTAGAAACTGCGTTGTTCTTTGTGTTTGAAATAATTTAATTTTGAAAGTATACATTTCTCATCAGGAAAAGTACTTCGTGAATTAAATTATTTTTCACCATGTGCTAAACCTTCAAATCGATTCAGCTTCTGGCTGTTGAATTAAGAAAAGATGTTCTCAGGATTGCTGCAAAAATTTCTTTGGGCAAATGATTGAGAGCGACGCGAGAGCTTTTCAAAGTTCGTTAAAATGCAGGTTGTTTGACCCTTCTTGGCATCATTCCATTCGCGAGTCACGCGCATATTTTAATGTGTTTCGACCCATATGAGATCGAAACCGTCAAACAGAAAAACAGTTCGAAATGCTCTTACCTCATTTGCTGTAGAGGACAGGTCCAGAGGCCATTTCCGAGTGATTCTCTTGCCGTTCGACGTATTTTGGTCCTGTTGATGACATCCAATGAACACCGCCAACTGGGTCAGTGTATTGTAAACGGTCGAACAGCTCAACAACAACCTTTCTTCCAAAACGTTCGACATCTTTCTACACTGTGACATCTTACTCAACGGTTCAGTTGCTGGTCAGTGTTGCTTAGTTGGCAATACACAAAAAGGTTTTTATCACCACATGTCGCCGCTAGCGTGGCCAGAGTTCTATCTTGAGCCGCGTCACGCAATGCAAATCATCGGAATGGACATTTTACTAGGGGGTAGGGGAAGGGCAAAATCTGCTCTGATTCTTTTTAAACGGCTCAGGGTTCGAGAAATGGGAGGAACTTGTAATGGACCAAAAATACGAAACAAAATTAGTGCTACATTTAGGCACCTCAACCTCCCGTGCCAGAATGCAGAAAAAGTAGTCACCCCTCGGCGTGAGTTGCAGGCATGCAAATAACAATGTTCGAACACGAAAATTAGCTAAAAAGGGTACGTGTACTAGCTTAAGTTAAAAACCTCTTCAAAACGTCGAGTCCAGAACATTAAAATCGTTTTTTATCAGGGAAATTGCGATGTGACTAACTAGTTTGTGCTTATTGTTATGGCTTAGAGGGGGGACCTCGGGCTTTTTTTTTTCACAAATTGCTTCGTTGCACAGAAGACGGTTGTTGTTGGTTCCATTTTCTTGTTGTCGGAGTTTGTGGTTACAACACCAGACGAATCAAAAGCTTGAAAACAATTGTTCCCTTACTTTCATGCACCAAGAATACCCAGGCCCGTAGAAGGGGGAGGGGGGGGGGGGGGGGCTCGAATCCCCAGAAGTTTTGGAAGTTGAAAAAACATTACAATAAATGAGCCAAAAAATATATAATTAAAACGAATTAATGTGATTAATGTGCAACGAATAGTCTTAAATGCTGATGCTAAAAGTTCCTTTTATTATTTTACAACCTTTAACAGGGTTTGACATCTGTTGAGTCACTAGCCACCGGGCAAGTGGGCTTTAAAAATCTACTAGCCCACCGCACATTTCAGTCGCCCAGGTTCCTTACCAATGTCTTTCTTCACCCATATCACCTTGACCCTGGCAGTATAGCTTTACTGTGAACTGAGGACCTTAATGCCTTTAATAGCTAAGCGACTGCTGTGTATTTGCTGCAAGCGTCAAGCTCATCATGTTGTTTTAAAACAAGTCTAAGGAACAAAACTATTTTTATCTCACCAATCGAGTGATAAAAGTTACGTCAACGTTTACGAGAGTTAGGTAAAACAGGTCCGAAATTCGTAGCTTGGCTGTCGAAATGTTTCAATTTTAACAAACCTTGTAACTTTAAGGGTACTTTTTTAAAACTGATGCTATAAATCTGGTGGATGTTGCCAACAACTTTGTCGGCGAAAAAGCAAGCAGGAAGCAGCTTTTTGGCAAATTGTCAACGAAGGATGTCCCCAAAAAGGTGCCGTTTTTGACGAAATCGACACAAACTGTGGCATTGTGAACAGAGTTAGTAAATATGTGCACGAGTGTGTATGTTGAAGGGGGGGGGGGAGGGGGAAGGCTTTGACTAGGCCAATTTGCTCGCAGCATTTATTTCAGCCTTGGTGCGGCCCTGATACCACCAAAAGAGGTGCTACACTACTGGATACCACAAGTTACAAGTCAGTTTTTACAACGAACGCTTGAATACAAAGACGATATGTCCCGGCCATCGTGCAAAACTTGGAATAGTGTCTAGCAGAAGCTGCAGCATAAGGGGCCGGGTCACGGTAAGGAAAAGGCGAGTGGCCAAAAAGCGAAAGAGGACTGGGGAAAAAGGGATCTGAAATTATCTTACGCGGGACTGTGTCGCTTGTAAAAGTTGGATCAGGTGAGTTTTATATTCGCTTGTGGACTATCCGAATATTAGCCAGGTTATCGATGGAAGCCTCACTCTTCTCTTCGTCCTCATTAAGGTCTATGTAGAACGTGAAAGAGGTAACAGACGTTTAAGGGCAAGATGCTTGACGTATTTCTGTTATGATATCCTCATATCCATTATGATAAGTATGCTGGCTGCTGTGAGAGATCTCGCTCACTGGGAACCTGTCTCAGTAAGATTCGTAAACAGAAATTCAAGAACAGAACCTCATTTTTTGTTACCATGGTTACGTGCCACATTTCACAGTCTTAAAACAGCACTGGCGTGCTGTTAGAAGCCCCACTCATTAGTCAGGACACACTAATGTAGACTAAATCAAACAGCTGACAAGAGAGCACAGTTAAAAACTTCGATTGCACCCATTCGTTATGAAGCGAGAACCCTTCCTGTCCAAAACTCCATCCAACCCTTTAACAGCGAGCTGACTCTCACTCCTGATATAACTGTGCCTTGTACCGGTCCTGTGCCAGCTGAGAACCAGCAGACTGACACCAATGATCATAGGTAGAATACCCGCTCGTCAATTAACAAAAGGGAGGCCCTTGTAGTTATAGGTTTTCCCCGTATTAAAGTTGGGTCTAGTTAATAATAGCGCCACTTCTGTTGCACCACTCACCTGTAAGCATGTCTGTAAGCTTGTACAACGGTTGGAATTGCGTTTCAGACTACTAGGCTAGGGTAGCAAATACAATTTTTAATGGTGGTAACAACACTGGTAATAAGTAAGAAAGACACACAACGCCATTAAAACCACGAATAATCCCTGCAATTAACACTGTGTGTTATTTTACCTCACCTCAAAGGTTTTGCCCTTCCCCTACCCCCTAAAATGCCTTTGATACGCATTGCGTGACAAACCAAATACGCACGTGGCGCCATTCACGTTTGGTCCCAATTTAGCAGTCAAATCTGATAATGCTTTTGTGCACTGAAAACTGAGCAACACTCGGATTAAATCAGCTGAACCGTTGAGTAAGATGTCACAGTGTAGAAAGATGTCGAACGTTTTGGAAGAAAGGTTGTTGTTGAGCTGTTCGACCGTTTACAATACACTGACCCAGTTGGCGGTGTTCATTGGATGTCATCAACAGGACCAAAATACGTCGAACGGCAAGAGAATCACTCGGAAATGGCCTCTGGACCTGTCCTCTACAGCAAATGAGGTAAGAGCATTTCGAACTGTTTTTCTGTTTGACGGTTTCGATCTCATATGGGTCGAAACACATTAAAATATGCGCGTGACTCGCGAATGGAATGATGCCAAGAAGGGTCAAACAACCTGCATTTTAACGAACTTTGAAAAGCTCTCGCGTCGCTCTCAATCGTTTGCCCAAAGAAATTTTTGCAGCAATCCTGAGAACATCTTTTCTTAATTCAACAGCCAGAAGCTGAATCGATTTGAAGGTTTAGCACATGGTGAAAAATAATTTAATTCACGAAGTACTTTTCCTGATTTGAAATGTGTACTTTCAAAATTAAATTATTTCAAACACAAAGAACAACGCAGTTTCTACCAAAATCAGTTTTGAAGCTCTTGAGAGATTGCAAAAGTAAAATTGAGTGTTTAAAAGACGACAGAGGGATTTGTTTTTGCACGCGAACACCTCAAATTGATGTCATAATTTACTGCTTCAAATGGCGATTTTAACGGAAGTTCGTTATTTGCATTTTTCTTTGAAATAAAAGGATATTTTGCCCAAAAAAGTATCCAGTGATTTTAGTTATACCCTAACCTATCTAACATTAAAATATGAAAGAAATCGAATTTTCCACCCTTGCCGCGTTATGTTTGATTTTTACAGACAAGCGCTCTTAAATAGTGATGTTTTCTGAATTGAGTCAATGGCATTTCAAGTTGGGCAAGGATTTTCTAATATAGATTAAGAATATTTTGAGAAAATGACGTAGTCAAATAACAAAAGAGTTAGAAATTACCATGATAGAAAAAAAAAACATGAATATATTAGAAATGTTTAGAAATGTTAAGAAAATTTATTTCTGTCTTGCATGTAATGTATCAGTCGCACGGGGACCTGAGGATTGACAACTTTTGTGAGAGAAGTTGCAAATCCTTAGCAAAACGTCAGTTAAACTACTGTCTAAACGCACCACAGAGCACCTGTAGCTTACGTGAGTTAGAATTAACTTTAGGTTATGTAGAGAAAACAAAACAAAATACGTCTTTGTAGTACCGACAAGGAATTCAGGCAAGAATCCTTAATATGGTAAAAATATTTTTAATTGCTCACGATATTAATGCCAAGTCGTTGACTGCCTTGTGTATAATTTATCAGACACAGTGGCTTGTTTCACCTTACAGTAACCATAACTGAGACCCGAGAGTTGACAACCTGACTTTGTGTACGTAAGACAAGTTACAATCCATAGCAATAAGTCTGTTTGAACTAGTGTCGATACAAACCATAGAGCGCATGTTTTTCATAGTTATCGTTGCGGGGTTAATGAAAACCTTGAAAACCGGTTAGTTTACAAAGATTTACAATATTTTGAGAATATTATGGAGCCTACATAAGTTAGAAATTACTTGAAATTTTAGAGAAAAAAGAAACAAAATAGGATTTTGAAATACCGAGTACGAATTCAGGCAAGAATCCTTTCAAAATGTGTCAAAAACAATATTAATATTTAGAAATGTTAAAAACATTTGTCAAATCGTTGGCTGTATTGTATTTATGTAATGTATCAGACACAATGCAATCCCAGGTAGTGAGCAGAATATCACTCTAAAGATGATTGGTGTTTTTGTAATATTTTAGTGGTAGCTTTTTAGCCTTTCAAATTTTACAAATTACAAATGATTGTAAAGAGACAGTTTGAATTAGTGTCAAAACACACCATTTCATATGGTGTGTATGATGTATGTATATTTATCGTTGTGGGGCCAGTGAAATCCTTGATAACAATCAACAAAAGAGAGTTCAGAGGAGAGATCAGAAGGCCCAAGAGGTTGTCTTAAGTGCTACTCGAGGTGTCAGCACCTCATATTGTATGTGTTTGTCTTTGAACAAATTTAATCGGGTGTCAAGTAATACCATGGTGCTTGTCTTGATTAATGACCATGACCATGCTTGACAGTCTTTTGTTGTTGTTTCTGAAGATTCTCTCTGGCTGCGGAAGATGACGGATTTTTGTTATGTGAAAAATTGTACCCATTGCGTCGTGGATACAGGGCCGTAGCAAGTATGAGGCAAACCGAGGCACATGCCTCAGTCATTTTTTCGTTTTCTCAGTCAGTTTTTCGTTTAACGCACTAAATACCTAGGAAGAGAATTTAACCATGGACATTGCCTTCGTCATAATTTTAACCGTGGACATTGCCTCAGTAATAATGTTTTTCTGGCTACGGCCCTGGGATAAAGTGGGCATTAAGTGAGTACTTTTCTATAAGTGAAACTAATTACTTCGTATTATGATAGTCTGGATGCTGCGCGCGGTCTGATTGGCTAAGAAACCATGCTTCATCAGAGTGTAAACCTTAGAAATGCGTGTCATATTTCTCGTGTTGCGTCTCACGAAACAAAACTAACATGTTTGGAAGAAAGTTTTTTTGGCGCGCGAACAATTCTCTGCATAAATTTTCGGTGAAATATCTAAGGATGCAGACAAGTGACTTAAAAAAAACATACAGAATCGTAGAGAGATTGTTTTTTATATTTCTCTCGTGTCCTCAAATTCCTGCTATGTTTTGTGGCAACGCTTTTTAAATATATACTTGAATTACATAGATTAGAGTAGATAGGCTGCATGCTAGTTTTCAAGTGCATACATGGCTTAGCGCCACCGTACTTACTTAATGAATTTAGCCGCTCGCGTGAGTATCACTCATATAGCACGCGACACAGGGATCTGCTCCGACTGCCCCTGGGAAGGACATCCAAGTACCAGGGATCCTTTAGCTACAGCGGAGCTAAAATATGGAATACGCTGCCGTCGGACCTAAGAAATGTGCGCGATATGTCGCTTTTTAAATCAGGCCTATAAAAGCACTTCAGATGCTGAAAAGTGCGGTCATCAATAGGCCTTTTATTGTTTATTGTTTATTCTTTGTGTTATTTATTTATTTATTTATTCTTCAAGGTTATTTCGAATTTATTGTCTTTATTAGATAGTTGTTAGATAGTTCACAGAGCCCCATTTAAACCAGCGTATGCTGAACTGGGCATCTCTGTCTAAATATTGTTGATAAATAAATAAATAAATAAATAAATAAATAAATGAATAAATACAATCAAAGCTACATAACAGTCAGTAATCTATAAATATTGACTAAATATATTTGCAACATTTGAAGCGTAGTTATTGTTTGTACTCTCCACGTAATTAATATTAACAGGTCCTTTACTATTTAGCCTGCGTGCAACGTCTCCTATCAGGATGCTGTAGAAAGTATATTAGATGTTATATCTTTGTTGTCGTGCTATATCTTTTATAGACCTTTGTGTATTGCGCAAAAGCTATGGCTTTGTAATCTCTACTTGTTCGGTCGGTTCGCAAATCGGGAATCCGTAATCCCATGCGCATTAAACTGAACAAGTAAACAAACTGTATACTCGGCTTACTCATGCAATTTGATTCGGATTTTTGTTCATTCGATTTTTCTCCAAATTGGACAAAACACTTATGGGAAATAGTACACAAATAGAAAGGGTATCTCCTAAGAAGAATCCCGCAAGTAGCGGGAGGGTATTACTGGTAAACCGTTCGTTTTTTAGTTTATTTTACTCTCTATCTCGGTTACAGAATTTTTCTAACTTTCTGATTGGTTTACCGCTCACAGCTTATCGTCGAATAACTCTGCTTTTTGGTTTTCAAGGAAACTGGATTTCTTGTCAAGTGTCACGGTGTTCAAACGTTTTCGTCACTAAAGTGAAATTTTTGTCCTTAAATAAACAATTTTTTCACAAACGCTTGTAGATATGAGGCGATTAAAACCAACTCGATTTTTTTTTGTCACCATATAAGGAAAGGTAAAGCTGTAAGAGCAGTTTTTAATAGACGACTTTCTAACTAATTCTGTTTGTTTTGGTTAAGCAGGTCCGCGTTCACAAGGTGTGTTTTACTCTGAGGCAAACAAAAACAGAAATAATCACCGAAGTTTGTGTGGTATCACGCTTGGCAGGTCACACTTGACTCATGGACTCCAGTTTTGTTGATTTTTTCTTTTCTGGTTGGATGGTTCTGTCGTACTGAAAAATTTGTTGTTATCATGATAGTTTTGTTCTTGATTGGCAAAAAGCGAGTTGTCTGCCTGTTTTCTTTTTTTCTCTCTCTTTCTTTCTTTCTTTCTTTCTTTTGTATCGGTTTAGGAAAGTCACGCAAAAGGCTCTTACAACTGCTTGTTTTCTTCTTTTTATCGAGTAGTTTTTAGATTAACTCTTGTTTAATTCATATAACCTTAAGACTAGAATAGGTATTTCAGCGGCGTGTTGGTGGCAAAAGGAAGTGAAAATTAGCCGGATAAAGAAACCTGTCAATTCCTTTCGTTGTAGTTCCTTCTAATCTGGCAGTTTAATGAAACTAGACCACAGGAGCTTGCGAGTTCTGTAGCCCTTGTTTGACTTGTTGGACGAAGGGGATTGGGTTCCTGTGTTACTTGCGCAGAAGAACGAGCCATCAATATTGCCATTGTATACGATTTGTATCTTATAATTAAAGGAATGAAAAAGCTTCATGAAAGTCTACTCAATTGTGGTTATTGTCAATCTTTTGGTGACGAAGTCATCCTACCCGATATAACTTTGTCTCAGCGAGTGCTGACGAAAGTAGTCGTTATTTTTCTTCAGGAATAGTAAAGGGTGTGCGGGGAATCGAGAATTTTCTTGGAGAAAATTAAAATAACGCAAATGGGTTTTGCGATAAGTTAACGGTACCAGCGTGCACGCGTACTTCATTAGCTACGTTTACCCCGTTATGTAAAAAACTTCTCCTAAAGAAGACAATTGTCTGCCTAAATAATTGCGAAAGGGCCTAAATTTCCCTGACTGTTGAAAAGCAAATTTAACGTCTGCGAATGCGATAAATCGGAACACCTTTGACCGCTTACGCCATACGATTATACCCAGAATGCGATGCAAATAAACAAGCTGTTAAAGTCAAGTGTAGTATTGTATTCAACCACAAATCCGAAGTACACTCGATATAAGAACAATAATTAACTTGTAGCAAGTATGCTGATACTATTGGAAACCGTTTAATCAGCATTATCCGAACTTCAGTACGTGTGAATATACGGCAAAACTGGCGTATCGGCTACAAGTGAACAAGCCGCCAAACTGAGAGTGGATTCATTTGAGCAACAAAATGTGATAGCCTGTTTGTTTGTATCTCATTTAGGTTACGCGTATGGGGTAAGCGATAAATTAATGGCGCGTTCAAGGGTGCACGCGTACTTCATTGGCTATTTTGACGTTGTCAAATCTGATTACCTTTCCCAAAGGAGGGAATTTCCTGCTCAAATATGGAAGGATAGCGTTTTCCCGTAGTGCTAAAATGCAAATTTAACTTCATTGAACTTCATTGAGATAAATGATAAATCGCAAACCATATTAGTATAAGCGTACCCCGACTGCGATGCAAATACAGTTGAAACTGCCGTAAGCGACCATCCAAGATGTCAAGTGGTCGCTTACGTTGGAGGTGTCGCATACGAGAGGTCAGACTACAGGAGGTGAAATTTTTATTTTGATCCGAGGTTAATTTTCTTTAATCCTTGCACAAGTTAGCATATAACACAAAATGAAGTGTAGTATCTTTCGGGGAGAACGAAGGACACAAGCATTAGGTTAACACGATATGTCATATTAGGGTTGTATGGCGCTATTCTGCTCAGTTTAAACCCGGTGAGATGAATGGTCGCTTACCGGAGGTTACAAACAATAGAAAAATTCAAAATGTCAGCCCAAAAAGTGGCCGCTTACGAGAGGTGGTGGCCTGGGAGAGGTTCCAACTGTAGAGATTTGACTGAAAAAAAAAGGCGTGGTCACTGACGAGAAGTGGTCGCACAGGGAGATTCGACTGTACATGTAAACAACAAAATAAAATGAAATCAATCAATCAATCAATCAATCAATAACCCACTGTGTCCAGATCGAATTGGAATTTAGAAATGTTGGTTTTTAAGGAGAGGGGAAAACCGGAGAAACCGGAGAAAAACCTGTCGGAGCGAGGAGGAGAACCAACAACAAACTCGACCCAAATCTGACGCTGAGTCCGGGACTCGAACCCGGACCACATTGGTGGGAGGCGAGTGCTCTCACCACTGTGCCATCCCAGCATACGCGACGAGTGCGCGTATGCTGCAAATAAATCCACCTGAATTCAAAATTGTAATAGTAAGGCTTTTCTTTTCAATCTAAACAGCCAGTGACTGAAGAGCCCTAAGTCGCGAACCGAAAGATTCTTCCGCTAGGCCGGAGGAGGTGTGAAAAGGGGGAAGGGATGTATATTCAAACATTCAAAACCAAGAGAGGATGAAGGGAGAGAGCGAATCCCCATACATGGGCCTATTCCGATAAAAATTATTTAAAATCTATTTTTGGTTCCGTGTCATACTGCGTGATTATTTTAAGGATGACACCTCATTGGTCAGTTAGAATGACGTCATGTAATTTTATTGTTGACATTGGAACAACACATAAAAGTAACCTTCGCAGCATGGGTGCGAATTAACTCTCTTAGTTCATCCTTTCAGAAGGAGCCACTAAGTAGTATTGGTGACATTTTCCCGCGCTTTTGTTTTCTAATCAACGTAAGCCAATGTACAAATATCGGTGTGCCCCAAACACATCAGTTTGTAATGCAAGGAGCTGCAAAACGCTTCTCCAAGCATTTCTCAGGTTTGGCTAGAAAACCCCACGCGTAGTCTAGGCTTGGATAAATTCTGCTCGTAAAATGGCTTATTCTGTCTATCGGCAGTGCTCGTAAAAATCGCTTATTCTGCTCGAAATTCTGCTCGAATTCTGCTCGGTACCCGAATGTAATTTCGCAAATATGGAACGGAGCCTGGGCCTAACCCCTAAATACTAAATAGATATTCATTATGCGTAGCAAAACTGTAATTCATCTTACTTTATATTACTAATATTAGACGAAACAGTAAATCGTGTGCGTGTGTTTTAGCTAATAATCACATTAATCACAAGGTATTTCCATTTGTTTTGCATTTAGTTTTCAATTTTCTTACAACTGTTATGCATATCATTAGCGTCACTAATTTCCGTTATTCTGCTCGAAAATGCCTTATTCTGCCGGCAGAATGCTCGCCTCAAAAATCGCTTATTGTGCTCGAAATTCTGCTGGCAAAATTTATCCAAGCCCAGCGTAGTCAGTCGGTAAACTGATAATCGATAACAATCAATAGCAATCGACGTCAATCTTCGGAAAAACCCCTGGTTCGGGAATATTTTGAGAATATTTTATTAGTAACTCTTTAGCCTTTCAAATACAAATCCATAGTACAGTCATTTTCAAGTACTGGCAAAACACATCAGAGGCCGCGTGTTTTTATATATGTACATATAATTATCATTGCGTAACAATTAACGAAAGAGAAGTCAGAGCGCTAAAAACAGAAGTCTTTAGGGGGATCCAGGAACTTTTATCGGTAACTCCTAGATAGTGCGATTTCCCGGGAGCATTTTGAGTCACAATTAGTTGCAAGTAAATTCTTCACTAGAGAAATATAAAACTCGCCATGCACTGATGTTTTAAGAATCTACCAGGAAACTTGGAGGTCTATCATTCACCAGGGGTGACAAAATAACTCACCAGGTCGGATTTCTTTAGGTTTGTTACAGCGGGGTGTATCCTCCGGACAAGTATTATCCTCGGAGATTCTCCGAACTTTATGAGTCGCCCCAGATCCTGCGATTTCTCAGTTCTAGACCTCGCGAAACGAGTTGTTGAAAATGGCAATAATAATTTTGCAATCGGTCTGTGAAAAGCTTTGATCTTTCTTTGTAGTTTTGATCCAGGTCCAGGGTAGGCACTCAGATTATGAGGAGTGAAGGAAGGACGGCGAGCGAGAGATTCCGGCGGCGATCGCAATCAGTTTCTTCTTTGCGATTTTTTCCTCTACTCCCCAGAGTCTGAACGCCCCGGGAAAGCAACATTTTACAAGGAGTATACAAGGGTCACCACCCACTATCGGCTCGCGACGGATACAACTCAAGAACGCTTTAAGCATTTATTTACTTCATTCTTGGCACGTTTGCTGGTTTGCAAAGTTTGTAGGGTTTTGTATCTACTATTTACATTGTTCTCTTGAACAAGCTATGGTGGAATCCCAAAATATATAACTGTTTCTTGAAGAAGCTAAAGGACATAAACTTCATCCAAATGTTTCTCGGACTCAGAGATTTCGGATGGACACTCTGTTCGTGGAACGAAAAATCAAATTACTTTCGAAGAGAGCAAGCAAGTTCGTTTCATATGTCAAGGAAATTGCCTGGAGGATAAGTTGACAAATCTTTCACTTGGTAAAGGCGAATTGCTTCAAGTGCACTTGCGACGCAGGCTACCTGCGAAAACGAATAGACAACACACAGGAAAACCACATACACAGCAAACAAAGGTAAAGTGGCAACAGCCGTAGTTAAGCTTTGAGGTTGCTTCGGGGTAGCGAGAGTACTTGATAGGTGATTATCGTAGTCGAATTTGGATCATGAAAATGTGATAAGTAGTATAAATTGTATTGAATTGATCGTAACAGCATCCTATTTTATTTAGCTAAATTCTGTCACTGGGGGCAAAAGTATATTATGCTCGAAGCGGGGGAGGGGTACTCCCTATTGTGAGCTATACAGGGAGGCTACTTCCAAAAGGGGTGCCTTGAAGAGTAGGGAAAAATTTTCATTTTAGTATATGAAAAGGTCACAAAATCGGCTGCAAAGTGAAAGAGATGGGGGCTAAAGCGGAAGGGTACCTTCGCCTAAGAAATGCCTGAGAAATGACAAGGCGAAACGCATAAAAGATTGCAACTTTTAAGCAACTGAACTGAGAACGACTGAGCTGAGGCCCGGGAAAAATGTGGCGATTATAGGAAATTCTATCGGAAATTTTTCTCTAGGTATATAAAAGGGGGTACCATTTTGGTAAAAATTAGTATATTAAAGGATGAGGGTTTGAACCTCAGGCGGAGCACCCCCGTACAAAACTTTATTTAGTACCCCCCGGGGATATTGCGTAATGATTCAACTTAATTTATTTAGAATTGATGGTCGAAAAGTAGGTGATATCCGTTTTCCATGGCGCCAACGCAGACATTCTATTTGTATTAAGCTGAACTGCTGTTTTGAAATCGATTTAAAACGACTGGAAGTTTGATGAAAGCGAGGAAGGCGGAAGGGTTTCTCTTTCGTTTTCAAGAGAGTGTGAACTAAAGCGGAAAATATGATGATTGCGTTCCTCACCTTCTCTATTAAACGTTTATGTGGAATATCTACTTTACGGGTGTAGAAAAAGGTCTAGTCACAGAAGCCTGTCGATGACCGCCCTTGCCATAAGGGACAAAACTTTACTGGCTAAAGCTGGTTTTATTGCTGAAGCCAAATTAGGACCATAAGAGCCGTGTTACGCAAATAGCATATAGAAATAGAAATTACCTCTAGTGTGAGGGTTATTTCAGGGCCGTAGATTGGTTTCTTGTAAAGGAAGGGGGGGCGGGCACTGTCGCGAGCGCCGAAGGTACGAGCCTTGTAGGGGGGTCTGGGGGTATTCTCCCCAGAATATTTTCAAATTTGGAGGCTACGAAACGCTATTTTCAGCACTTGTCATGAGATATGTCTCCGAAAAATCGACCTCGAATGAGTGTGAAAAGGCAGGTGTTTTCAGTGCTTACAACATTATTTCCGACGCCCTGTTAATTTGAAAAACTTTGTATATCCCAGCACTAGTACACTAAACATTTCACAATACTGCATGAAGTTTGGCTAACTAACTATAAAAGATGTCTCCAGCTTGATTTTCGTTCATAAATATCCTTTGGCGTTGACATGTGGTTGATTCCACAATGAATAAGCATCATTGCGAGGCCGCTAAGGCGTTCTTCTGTCATTGAAGAACGTGTCCATAGCTTCAGACGACGCAGAGCAGAGAAGGATCTTTCACAAGAAACACTACTGAGAGTGAACTGTGCAAATGGTACACGCCAATCTCAATAGGGGGTTTTGCTTCGTTTTGCTTACCATTTGCACACACCGTGGACCGACCGATTTCCCGGCCATGAAAATGGCAAACAACTGCAAGTCACTACAATCAAAATAACTGAGTCTAAAGAAAACAAATCCTTTGAATAATGAAAATCTTCAACCCACAGACTTGATTTGCCTGGCTCAACTAGTCCAGGGGGGGCAGCTGTGTCAAGGCATACACTAAGAAAATTATGAGATCGCGTGCACTGAGAAGTCTGGACTTCAATGAGTCGCTGCATACCGCCTTTCATAGGAAAGACAAACTTATCTTTAACTCCAACTATAAACTTTGGGATAATTGGGAATTTTGATTTTAATTTTCAGCATTATCCGTGGATTTCAATTTTTAATTGATTGTAATTTCAGTATCATTAGCTTTTATCATGTATAAATAAAACGTAATTGTTGATTGACTTACTAAACATTTACGCTCATTTACTCAATACAAAGAAATCTCGGCAGGAAATTTTCCTGACATCTTAACTTCCAGGGTTTTTAGACATCCAATTTTTTTGTTTGAAAAAAATAACCATAACTTCACGAAAATGCCAAAATTCGTTGTGTATAACTAGTAGGCAAAGAATTGATTTTTCAGCCAAAATAAGGCTGCTTGTGAGTGGTTGACAAAAACGTTTTATAATTGACCAACTTAGGGGTTGTCCTAACTGAATTTACCCTCCTCCCCTCCCTTTGAATCCCGTGCCCTAGGTCTGGATTGGGTTGCGTCAATCGCGTCAGTTAGTTTCCAGTGCAATCTTTTTATGACCAGTCAATGCAATGGTACTAACGCACGCGAAAAAATGACCTCTGGATAAATATGAATAAACGGTACGCCAATGCGTACTAGTGTGGCTTCGAATTACGACTAATCAAGAAGAAAATGAGATAAAATCTGTAAAATCTCTGACAAAAGTCGAAATTAACGTTTTTACTGAGTTAAGGACGTTCACGCGAAAAACTTCTACAATACAGATTTTTTTCATACTTTGGCTACAGTCAGATAATGAATTACCTATGTCAGAAATACAAAAAAATTGGGGGGTCACCGACTTCGTTTTCAAAATAAAGCGCGTGGAAAACTACCCCAATTTTGACAAATCGGCCCTCGCAACTCGACATGGCCTCAGTGCTTGTTAGTTGAAAAATATTAAAAATGATTCGCTGTAGACCCAGTTTCTTAGTCAAATTTTATTTAAGTGGGTCTGTGAAGTAAACAATGTGAGCTGGTGTCATCCTTTTAGTTAAACTCATCCTCTAAGATGGACTTTTGCGAACACCGTGCAGCTACAATAATAGCATAATTCGATGATGCGAGGGCAGAAAAGTTGAAAAAAATGAAACTTCCACAATACAGATTTTCTTTAATTTTTCTCAAAACGTAGATAATTGACAGAGAAAATGATTTATCAAAAGAAAATATGGGGTCACCGAACATGTAAGAGAGTTAAACCCGTGCATAGATACTTAAGTGCCCACTAGCGCTATATACCTCCACATTTCTCTAACAGCGCGCGCGCTCAATGCATGACGTGGCAGTGAATTGCGTGCGCAGTAAGATGCGCAGAAACAAGTAGCGCGAACGTCCTCAACAGAAAAAAGTTGGACTTTTTGGGGCAAGCGTGCCCGTGAGCACGGCTTGAATCACTTCCGTCATGTTGACATGACGGCTAGTTTGGCAAACTTGCGTAGAACGAAGAGTGAATGAACTCACATTACTCGTGTGCTGCCTGCCAGCTAAGCGAACTGGAGTTTTATTGACTGAGAGGACAGCGCATGAATCGCATACTTGAGATAGTTTCGGACTTCCTTTTCTTTTCAGTCTGAACTGAGAAGACAACTAAACAGCTAGGCGTCTTCCTTGCTCTTAGGGATGCCGAAACATGTCTCTTTAAAACTTAAAAGTCTTGTATTGTTTCTTAAAGTATTAGTTATTGTACAAAAAGTGCGCGAAACGAGTACAAATATCCCACGATATTGTACAGTTGGTTATTGTACAGTACGGTTGCGCCCGCTCATCCTGTCACACTTGTAGTTTTCTTTCAAGTTACTGAAAAAGGTTCAAAAAAGGTTAAGTTGGATAATAAATCTCTTATTAGATGTTTCGGTGTGAAGTATCGCCGTATATTTTTTTCTCGATGTTTGTGTACAAACAGCACAATACAGCACAACTATAACTATACAACACAAATATACGGCGATACTCCACACCGAAACATCTAATAAGATACACGTATCACACGAGTAGAGAAGTCGCGCTAAATAGATGACGAAGACAACTTCTTTTAACAGAAAAGATTTTTTTTTTGTTGATCTAATTTCTTGTGATCCAAGTGTCATCTATATAAAACAGTTATTTCACTTTATCGTGTCGTACATGAACGAATAGTAACTAATAGTCAACACGGCTCTTATGCCTCCCCATTCGTTGTTTATGAGGGTGATTGTGCAAAGAGATTGGTGGAATATTTGAAATGATATTAACAAATGAATGTAGTCCTCGATTTCTGAACAGTGATAAATGACGTTTCTGGTATGCAGGATTGTCAAGTTGAAAGTGATCGCAACAGAGGCAGTGTAAAACAGGAGAAAGAGACGGATACAAGAGGTAAGCATACATAAAATAAAGGCACTTGAAGGTCAAATAATACTAGCAATATATTTTGGGCTATTTGTAACAGAACGATGTTGCCTTATCTGTTTTTTTTGTCCTTGTTACACAATAATAACAAATTTACATGATGCAAAAAGTACACATCGCTTCCACTTTTGGCCAGTATGACCGTGCACAAAACATTTTAGTGCTACAAGTGTGCGGACTCCCTCGTACCCAGGGGCTTCTTTTTCTACGCAGGATTTTGGCGAAGCGCAACGGGGTCATAGGAAAGCCGAAAAACACGTCTTCCCTTTTAGTGCCTTTCGATATCTGTGAAGCCTTCCCGTAGGCATTCGCTCTCATATCAAAAACCTCAAAAGTGCCTGGGCACGGGACAGTTGTTTGGAAATGTTGCCTGTATTACTTGGCCTCAAATAACTGATGGCAATTTTTGAATCAGTGTCGTCAGCCATATTAGAATATGGAAATCTGGCAAAAGTCAATGCTTAGAGTTTGCGACTCAGCGTCTTTGTTGCAGGGACTCTATTATTCGACATGACCCCACGAAAATACTTGTCGTGGGTTTGTCAAAAGTACAGAGAAATTTTCAAGCCCGTATTTCGGTTTTATAAACTATCGACTCAGTTTTGAAAAAAATTCCCTTGGGAGACGGTTTCTGAAAGTAACCAAGGGCTCACAAGGGTCTAGCCGCTTCTTTTTATGTCTTGAGACCCTTCGTAGTATTCTTGTCGTGCCAAGAAACGTGGTCTTCTGGCTACGTTCTGGTCGCGCTCCTGTTCTCCTTCTTCTTCGTCTTCTACGTTTCCCAAAAAGTTTACTTCCACATTTGAACATGTTCTAGCATAATTTCATCAATCAAATGTTGGCTGTTGTATGTATTAAGTATAGAGATTCATAAGATACTTTGGTATGTTTTTGGTAAGTGGCTTTTTACATGTAATTTTGTTTTTGTGCACTGTTCCCGTTTTTGCTTTGGGAACGTTCCCACTATGTTACGACTGTTCCCATTTGGAGTAGTCCTTTTAGCATCAAAAGGAACAAATTGTTGTGAAAATTAGGAACAAAGTGTTCATTTAGAGCTAAAAAGAACCTTTTGTTCCGCATTTTAACATTGAAAGGAACTTTTTGTTCCTAAATGAGTGGCTTAGGAACAAGTCTTCCCAATGGTATTTTACCTCGTTTATCATTTTGGTGCTTTTTATTCACTTGAGGAACAATTGTTCTTAGTAATGCGTTCCCTTTTAGAGTAGCTGTTCCTTTATTCTGCGTGAGGAACTTTAGTTCCCAATTACTTACGTTCCTTTTCTTGAAAACGAACGTTTGTTCCTTTCTAACATTGTCCCTGCTCTGAAAATTGTTTTTTTTTTATTCATTTGAGGAACAATTGTTCCCATTAATGGTTCCATTTGAACGAAATGTTCCTTTTTTTTGGCACGTGGATCAGTTTGTTCCTAACCATTGGTTCCCATTTATGTAAAATGGTTCCTATTAAGAAATGAAAGTTCCTTTGTACATATTGTTCAACAGAAACATTTTTCTATTCTTGCGATCTATGTTTTTATCGGTTTTTAATTGGCAAAACGTTCGGGGTAGTCAGCTTGAAACAACACGAAAAGGAGTCAATTGCAGATTTTAAAAGACTTTTCGCGGGGCTTATACACTTGTACGGGCAAGGTTGAACATAATCGCACCAACGCCATATCTCACCTTGAATTTAAGCAGAGGCTTACCTGAGCAAGCAAAGGCAAGTTGAGGCAGGTTGGGGCTAGCAGGGGCAAGTTTGAACTTGCACAATGCAGCCATTGTTTTTTTGTCGCTTTTGTGTTTTGTTCCCTATTTATGTAAGTAGAACAAACTATGTAAATCACTCAGATGAAATGAATAAAAAGAGTAAGGTTGACTGGTCGAAAATTGATGGCTCATCACCAAAACCAAAACGGCTTCACTTGAAAAAGACGAAACAGATAGCTTGTATCACTGTCCAATACAGGTGTGTGATCCCCGACCCCGAAATTAACCGCAAATTGACCCTGAAATGATCCAGAACCCCGAAATGATCCCCGATTCTATTTCGCGCTGACCCCAAAATGATCCCCAAGTAATTATCGGAACGGAATAGCATAAGGTACTTGAAACCGAAGAAAATTTCTAATAGAATTCGAACGATGTTGACGTTTTTTCTTCATATTTTCCGAATGCTTTCATCGTAAAACATTCTTAACGAATTTTTAATCTTCAATAAAAATCAAAAGCCGAAAAATGAATCGGGAGTTGTGTTTAATAACATTGAAAATCAGCCTTCAGACGTACTGTGCGGCCCGTCCATTACGTATAAAAAGAATTACTGTGAAGGCAAAGTGACAGAAGTATTTTGCCTAAAATGCAACAGGAAAAAATTCGGGTGTCTCTATAGGAGTTTATGCCAGTGGTAGTGGCGCAATACAGTGCTACAGCAAGGACTATTACCTCTGTAACGAGTGCACACAAGATGAAGAGTGTTTTCTTCCTTAAATTTTTCCGTAAATTTTGCTACATATATTCAAAACGTTTGCATTGTTTTTTAAAAAAGATCGTTCAAAACAGCAGTTGTGACCTATTGTTCGTAATTCAATTTCATCTTTAGTTTATTATCTAGCAACGTCTACTGCATGAGTGATATTCTAGTTTCATTTTGTCCATAACAACAAACTGCTATTCATTTCTTGTTAAAATTAAAAAAAAAAGAAGAGGCTTTTATACTTTTTTCTTTTATTTAATTAACATTTTTATCAGTTACGATTCAAGATACATATACTACACCAAATTTGATTTACAAACTGATCATTTTTTCCCGATTCGTTTAAAAATCCTAGTGAAGATTAAAAATAATATTAAGTGAATAAAAACTTTATTCACAATTCAAAACAAACCTTTGTTTTGATTACTCCGCAATACCTTGGTTTGAACGCCATTCCAAAACGTACTTGGGGATCATTTCGGGGTCAGCGTGGAAAACTTCGGAGATCATTTCGGGGTCGGGATCATTTCCGGGGCTGTACATTTAAAAGTCAACGCGGCTGCAGGAAACATGTGAACACCAAGCACAGTTGGTTCTTTTTCTTTGACGAAAAACCCGACGTTTCAAGTATCAAAAAACTTGCCAGTGATGACAAATCGAGTGAGATCACAAAACCAACTGCCAGAGGATTGCCTTCATTTTCAATTTCCAGCCAAACTGGCGAATCATTCATTGACTGGAAGTGGTGGGGGTTGCAAGAAAGACCGTGCAGCTCAGCAGATAGTCAAGAGGTGCTTTAAAATTTCTCAAATTTTGCTGCGAGGACGAGCAGGAATTGCTGGACTTTAGTCTGTGTTCTCACAGTCTGCTGTTCAAGTTGATCGACCACTTGCAAGATGAATGTAAGCTCGGACAAGTTAATTAAATTATTAGGCTACATTGATGCTATCTCTGTAATGATCGACTTCAGAAAAATAAATGGCGCATCACACCCAGTTCTTTGAAACTTGTCATCGACAGAATGTGTACGTCAAAAGAGTACGCAACACAGTGGCAAAGATGATGAGATTGCAGTGCACACAAGATCTAGACTTTGAAACTCTGGATGCTATGGGGTACTGGGCAACCATGGAAGAACTGTTAGAAGTGGTTACTTTTCATTTGCCTCTTTTCGAAAACACCGTGAAGATGTGCAAAACAAGTCCAGGTCAAGTCAGCCCGCGGACTTAACATTTGCCACGAAATTTGTCACGGTGTATTTGTTCAGCAAGGTGAAGGGGTCTCGCCCACGACTTATCAGTGCTTGACAGTCTACATGGTTAGAACAGCGAAGGAGAACGGAGAATTTAATGACCAGAAAAAGTTCAAGACTGCTAGCAAGTATGCAAGCATCCAGGTTTTCGATATCTACGCCAACTTTTTAAGACCATTGCTAAAGCCCCAGTGCGAGTTCGTTCTGGTCAAGAGAAATGGAGGCCAACACAGCAAATTGGGCGACGTCTTGAATAAACTAGTCTTTGACGCCAATCGGAAAGTACAGTCACCCGACGCGCTATCGTCAAATCGTGGAAACGCAAAGCCTCAGTCATAACGAAATAAAAATGCCAGTCGTTGCACTTCATTTCTTTTCATCCTTAGGCAAGTTATTAGAATAACATTATTTTCTCTCGAAGTCAAACAATTTCGTGAAGCCAATTGCTTAAACAACATTGCTACAACATGCGAATTCTGTATGATGTTCTGGTTTTGTTTCTTTCCGTTTAATTCTTTTGACTGTGATAGTTGTTCAAGATTGTGTTTTTGATCTTTTGTTGAGCTTTTGTGAAATGGTTTATTCCAAACTTGTGTGAAGTCCCAGTTATCAACAATTAATATCAACTTGCAGTGGAATAATTTCGTCGACAAAACAAAAACCGAATTGATGCAAAACGATATGGGGGAAAACAAATAGGTTTAAAAGAGGTGTATTTAGAAAAAACCTTCCAGTGCTGCAAAAGAGTTGACTAATTAAAAATAAAAAACGTTGTTCTTTTTTTTGAGGAAATTCAAATAGAATAAAGCGAACAGGGCCAAAATATTCACAGAGAGATTGAGAGAAGCAAGAGAACAATAAAATTGAATGTTGGAAAATGACGGATTTCACGGATTTGGGGAAAATGTTCTTTTAATTTTTATTATTCTCTTGAATTTCCACAGAAAAGAACAACGTTACTTTTTGTTTTTATGTTAAATTGCAACTTGCATGTCGACCTTTAAAGTCATTTACACTGTGGTGAGACAGAAATGTAAAATCATATTAAAAAGTTCAACGGATTTCGCAGAAAAGCAAAGGGAACAGAACTTTGGGAAACGATCTTCCTCTTCGTGTTCTTCTTGTTCTTGTTCTTCTTCTTCTTCTTCTTCTTCTTCCTCCGCTTCCCCTTTAAAGCCCCCTCTTCTTTTTTTGCAATAAAGACCTGTAAAGCTACAATAAATAATAACGTACAGGCCGATTAATGCTGATCTGTGCAGCTCTTATTCTCTAAGTCATTAAGTCAACTTGTAAGTAAACCCTTCACTCAGCTTAGCGTCACCAATCGAAAAGTCCAGCAAAGATCAAGAGGGAAGGATTGTTTCAATCAATCTAACCCTTGAAAAAGTTAATTTTTCGCTGTGCAATGTCTATGCTCCGAACGATTCACAACAACAACAAGTGTTTTTGCATAACCTGAATGAATATTAAATGTATAACACGGATGTAGAGAATCTCATTATAGGTGGGGACTGGAATGTCACACTACAATCACTAGACAAAAGAGGCGGCATCCCATGGAAAGCATCTACCTATAGGGACAGCCTAATTTCAATGATGGAAGAATTAGAACTAATCGATGTCTTTAGGAAACAATACCCGCGCAAACCGTGTTTTTCCTATGAATCAAAAGCGTTGAAAGTAAGTTCAAGAATAGACTTTTTCCTAGTCGCACGACCCTTGACCAATTGGGTTTCGAACATTGAAACCAAGGCTTCTAATGCGCCGGATCACAAAGCAATAAAACTCACTTTAAAACCTCTAGGAGTGAAGCGAGGACCCGGACTATGGAAATTCAATAATTCGCTTGTTGAAGATGAAGAATACGTAAAACTGATAAAAGAAAATTATCCTATTATAGGTGAAAAATACCGAGAACTGGAAGATAAAAGATTATGCTGGGAGCTCATTAAAATGGAAATAAGAGGCCTTACCATTGCTTACTCGAAGAACAAGGCTAAAAAGCAACGCAAAAGCGAATCAGACCTTCAAATCCGTCTAGAAGAGCTAGACAAACAGATTGCTGATAGCACCGATTCAGCGCTTACGAACAATGCACTAACCGAAAAGGAAATCTTAAAACAAAAACTTCAACTCTTCTATGAGAGAAAAGCGAACGGTTTAATACTGCGCTCAAAAGCAAGATGGACCGAAAAAGGTGAAAAACCAACCAAGTATTTCTTCAATTTGGAAAAGAGAAATTACATCAGAAAAAAGATATCAGAATTAGAACTTTCGGACGGGAAACCTTCATGTAAGGAGGATGAAATATTGAAGGAAATTGAACATTTTTACGAAAAACTGTACACATCCAAAGGGAATATTGATGACAATCGGTTCGAAAATTTCGTTCGAAACTTAGAATTACCTAAGCTACGAGACTTAGACAAAGAGGAGCTAGAGGGTGAAATTACCATGGATGAATGCAAAGAAGTTCTGAAATCGTTTTCTAGCGGAAAATCGCCAGGAGAGGATGGTTTTACCTGGGAATTTTACAATTGTTTCTTTGATTTATTGGGCGAAGACTTAATCAGTTGCTACAATGCAGCATATAAAACGGGCGAAATGTCAATCTCCCAGCGTAGAGGTACCATCACTCTTATACCAAAAGAAGACTCGAATTTACTTAATCTCGCAAATTGGAGGCCGATTACCCTATTAAATTTGGACTATAAAATCGCGTCAAAAGCCATAGCTAAAAGAATAGAAAAAGTACTGACACTTCTCATCAATCCAGACCAAACTGGATTTATAAAAGGAAGATACATCGGTCAAAATGTTAGACTGCTTAACGACATCTTAGAGCAAACAGAAACCCAGAACATCCCTGGGATACTCCTCCAATTAGATTTCCGTAAGGCATTCGACACCATTGAATGGGAATTCATCCAGAAGACGCTCGCTCTTTTTAACTTCGGTGAGAGTATCCAACGATGGATTTCTACTTTTTACACTAATCCGGAGAGCTCTGTTTTAAACAACGGATTTTGCACCAATTCCTTTAAACTGTCAAGAGGAGTGAGGCAAGGTTGTCCCCTGTCTCCTTATTTATTTATTTTGTCGGTGGAAATATTAGCATGCAAAATAAGACAAGACAAAGAAATAGAGGGGATTCGAATCTTCAAAAAAGAAATCAAAATAAGCCAGTTCGCCGACGACACCTCACTATTATGCAGTTCCTGTAAATCGGTTCAAAGAGCGATTGAAGTACTAAATGACTTCGGTGACGTTTCCGGTCTGAGACTGAACCCAACTAAAACTAAAGCTTTGTGGCTGGGGCCATGGAGAGACATCCAAGATGAGCCTTTTGAATTCCAGTGGCCAAAAGATCCAATTAGAGCGTTAGGAATATTTATATCTTACCATCAAAAACAAAACGAGAGAAAGAATTTTAAAGCGAAAATCGACAAGTTAAGCACTATTCTCGATCTTTGGCAGTCCAGGAGTCTCACTTTATTCGGCAGAAGTCTTATATCTAAAAGTCTTGGAATTTCACAACTGGTGTATTCCATTTCGATTCTTGACACACCCCCTGAATGTATTAAAGATATTAACTCTCTTATCTTTAGGTTTATTTGGAAAAAAAAGCAAGATAAAATAAAACGTAAAGTAATGGCCCTTGACTATAAGAATGGAGGTCTGCGTGCACCCAGTATTGAGGTTATGGTCAAATCACTTAAACTAGCATGGATCTCAAGACTGTTAAAAAATGAACAATCATGCGACGAATCCTGGAAGGTGATCCCTAACCACTTCTTGAACAAATATGGCGGTCTTAACTTTTTGTTAAGATGCAATTACAATGAAAAATTTCTGAAAGGTACCACGTTACCTCTATTTTATAGGTCTATTTTGCAGTATTTTTTGGAACTTAAAACTGCCCACAAATGTGTAAACGGGCAAGAACTAGTATTATTCAACAACAAAGACATTTTAATTGAAAACCAAACCATATTTCACAAAGACTGGTTCCAAAAAGAAATTTTTCTCATACAAGATCTTTTAAAAGATGATGGCAAATTTTTTACGTATCCGGAATTTGTCCGAAGATACGAGCTTAAGTGCAATTTTTTAACTTATATGCAAGTTGTCTCGGCAATCCCAAAACATTTAGTCAAAAAGGCAAGGGAAAAACATCTAGACAAGAGCACCTTTCTAGCCGTAGATGCTTTCCAACTCTCGCCCAATACTGTAATAGACCTACTCAAAATGAAAAACAAGGATTACTACTGGCTCCTAATTAACAAAGACAATCAAGAGATAAAAGCTGAAGTGAAATGGTCTCGAGACTTGCATTCGGAAGAATTTAGACTAGATGATCTTTTCAGCCGTGTTAAAAATGTTTGCAAAGAAAATAAAATGAGAGAATTTTATTTCAAACTTATTCATAGAATAGTGGTGACCAAAAAAGAGCTTTTTTTCTTCGGTATAGAAGACGACATGTTTTGTTTATTTTGTCAAGAACCTGACTCAATAAGTCACACTTTCTTAAATTGCCGCTGGTCAATTCAGTTCTATTCGGAGGTTATCAAGTGGTTTAACAAAGAAAATGACACCACCTTCTCGCCAAGCCCCGTAGAAATACTGTTCGGGAAAAAATCAAGCAATTGCTCTCAAGGTTCGTTTAAATTGTTAAGGAAATTTAATTATACACTCCTGTTTGCTAAATACTATCTATATACACAAAAACTACTCAAAAAAGAAATAAACACGAAAGAGTATATTAGGAAACTCACTTTTAAATATCAAATTGAAAAGCTATTTTGAGCAGTTATCAACGCTGTTCTCCAGCCCTCCCCACTACTCTTACTGTTAGTCATAAGAAGAATACTGTGTGGTAAACACTCCCTTTTTGTCTTTCTTTAATTTTTATGTATGTATTCTTATTTTAGCGACGTATGTAATGTATTAAGTAATTCTACTGTAAATAATGTCACTGTATTGTATATTATTATTTAAAAAAATAAATAAATTAAAAAAAAATAAAAAAATAAAAAAAATAAAAAAAACTTGCTTTTGTACTTGTATTTATTAATTTTTCTCCTTTTCACTTTTACAAGGCCTAAAAATTAAGATGAAGTAGACAATGCATGCGCAAGTAAGCAATCGAAAACGGCATGGACTCAAAGAATAAGAGGAGTCAAGTCAGAGCTCCCGTGTAAATTGCCAAAACAACAAAAGGAGACAGTCGAGAAGCCGGTTTCCTTACGAGATCAATTGAAAGAGAAAAATAAACTGATAGATGATATACAACGGCGGTTGGAGGAGAAAGAACTGGAGTTTGATAAACTAGAAACTAATTGTGAAAACCTGAAAGCAAGAGTGCATGACTTAAAAGGAGATTTACGAGAACAAAGCGCACAGTTGAAGGTGGAAAAACAGCAAGTTTCTGAGCTTCGTAGCCGGTTGGAAACAAGAAGGCAAGAATTAAACACAAAAGAACAGCAATTTTCTAAGTCCAAAACGAAAAAGAAAGAGAAATAACAGCCTAACAACAACAAATCGCTGAAATGCAAAGTCATTTTAGATCAAACGAGGAGCAGTTAAGAAGGGAAAAACAACGAGTTGCTAAACTACAAAGCCAGTTGACAAGAAAAGAACAACAAATTAACGCGTTAAGACAACAAAATAGGGACTTGCGAGGACAAGGAGAACGGTTAAGAAGAGAACACGAACAACGAGTCACTGAACTACTAAGTGATTTGAGACTGAGAAACGAACAAGACTTCAGCACATTGAGACAACAAAATAGGGACTTGCGAGGACAAGAAGAACGGCTAAGAAGAGAACACGAACAACGAGTCACTGAACTGCAAAATTAGCTAAGAAGAAACGAACAAGAAATTAACACCTTGAGACAACTAATAGAAACACAACAGCAAGAGACTGGGCGACATTTTCCTGACCATCAACGTGAAATTCCACATGACTGGGTCATCAAGGCAACTGAAATTTAAATGACAACCGAGGAGCTCGGACGAGGAGCGTGGGGTGCTGTTTTTAAGGGAAAATTTCGTGGCTGCGATGTCGCTGTGAAAGAAATGTTTGATGAAATTTACTCTTCTTATAACAGCCATTTGTTTGAGAGAGAAGTGGACATTGCCTCAAAATGCCGACATCCTTGTCTGCTGCAGTTTATCGGAGCAACTATTAATGAAAGGCCATTGTTAGTGACAGAAATCATGGACTGCAGTTTAAGAGCAATGCTGAATAACACTAGAGAACCATCACCCTCTGAACGAGAAATCTGTGTTATTTGCCCGGATGTAGCTCGACCGCTTAACTACCTTCACCAGAAAGGAACCTCCAATAATTCACGGCGATATCAGTAGTGGTAATTTGTTGCTATGGCGAGAGGGTTACCAATGGAGAGGCAAAGTGTCGGACTATGGCACCGCTAATTTTGTCCGGCAAAGCACAATAACCTACGCACGAGCTGCCATCTATTGCGCCCCAGAGGCGCTCAATGAAGCCCCCAATAAGCCAATCAGCTGCAAGGTTAGCTTACTAAATTCGAAAAAACAGGCAAGAGTTTGACGAACTTAAACGACAGCCAATAACAACACGACTGTGTTGACCATAAGGTCAATAAGCAGAGACAATAAAAGGAGAAATTTAGATTGAGCATCGGTTTTTGAAGTGTCAAAATTAGGACAAAGGGTATCAGAAGACACTGATCACTAGCATCCACTGGAACGTAACTACAATCGATCTTACCGATTCCTTCATCAGTGTGCGAAAACTGACGCTTAACATTCATATCTTATGGCGCTTGCCTCCTACAATTTCATCCCCAGTGTGAAACCTTCATTCAGCCCTGAACACACGGGAAGGGTTGTGGTGGTTGGGGGGGGGAGGGGGAGGGAGGAGGAGAGGAATGATGACCGGGGGCTTGGGTTTGTACCTCCTTGTACCAAGGACAACATTTCTTGTGTTTCGTAACTAATTTCAGAATTCAATCGACCCCTAAATTTTTCCGCGATTTCACGACAAAACAGCATAAATCGTAATACCAATACAGATAGAAAACAACAACCTCTAGTGAGGAAGAAACCCATAGATGCAGGTCATATCCTGTCTTAGCTCTTGAGTTTGTGGATAAAATTTGAGCAGCACTTTACTACCGTGCATTTCACTGTACTGTACAAGATGGTTTCACATTTTTGCGTCTATGAAAGTTGTGTGTAACCATTCAAACTGAAGGTAATTTATTATGCCGTAAAAAGATAATTCTAACGTTGAAGTCAGTCGATGGAATCCTAAATAAAACTAATGAAAGCTACCGGTGAGCAGTTCCTTTCTCGGTACTGCTAAAGATAAATTTATTGCGAAAGATAGCTCCATCATTACCTTTCATGTCAACGGTCACAAGTTTGACCAATCAAATAAACGCTACTGAACAGTGCGTTCCTGTGGTATTATTTGTTATGAGGGACGGACCATTATTTTTTTGGAGGGGGGGATGAAAAATCCTGAAAAAAATTGTTTGCAAAAGCAAAAAAGCCCAAATAAATTGTTTGCAGACATGAAAAGGAAAAAATAAAAAGTTTGCGGACTGGTTGTTGGAAAGCTATTTAATATAAGTCGTGAGTACGTAGTTTGATTTGTGTAAGTAAATATATTTCTATTTTTTAAAATGCAAGATAACAATGCAAGAAAATGATTTGCTAAATCTTGATTCATCAACTGGTTTGATATGGTAAATTGACCACCACAAACTATTTCAAAAGTTGACATTTTGAGTGTTAGCCATTCGTTAGAGCAAATTTAACGCTAAAACATCAGTTTTCCTTTCTGGTGGCAAATTTACCAAATCCCAATTTCTGTTTTTTACTTTCCCAACAACACAGTTACAACACTAACTCTCGAAAGCATTTGGGTTGCATGTATTCACTAATAGTCACACAGGCTTTTCAGCAACAGGGTCCTAGGCTGGTTTGATGATGACATTTAATAAATCATCACTTAAACAGCAAGCAGTCTCCTGTTTTCCATTTGCAAGAAGAAGGCAAATTGGATCCAGTCTTGTATAAACTACAAAATAAAGTGCAAGTTGTAGGCAAGGGCTGTTTCATTTGGCTCCTCAATCCTCTCTAGGATCAGGGGAAAAAGGGCCACTGGTGCAGCTCTATATTATTACTTGCAATTACGTTCACATATTGATATCTCAGGATACTCTCGTATGGTGAAGTTACCCTTTTATAAGTAAGAGATAAGACATGGCATTCATGGAAAGCAGGTTTAGGTAGTTTTGTGGTAAGATTACCTGATGAATTTTAACTGTGTATAAATAAATGTAATAATAATGGTAATAATAATAATAATAATAATAATAATAATAATGATAATAATAATAATGGCAGAATTCACCACTGTATGCTAAAAGCTAAACTTGCTAAACAGGGCACATACCGTAACCTGTGAGCCTTGGAGTAAAAAGAAAAGGAAAAAAACAAAAACCATAAAAAATTTATTATTATTATTATTATTATTATTATTGTTATTATTATCACCATAATCATCATCATCATCATCACCAACTGAGACCACTGGTTGGACACACGTGTACAAAAAAAATTGTCTGCAGAAAGATGCGGCCGGAAAAAAATTGTTTGCACAGACAACAACACAGAAAAAAATTGTTTGTCTTGAAAAATTTTCAGCCCCCCCTCCAAAAAAATAATGGTCCGTCCCTTATACCGTACAAGTGGTTCAATCCTTTATTGTGCGAATCAAAAAACTGTGAATTTTGATCTCAATTTGTGTAGCTATCCAACGAATAAGAGCTCAAAACGCGTGAAACGGGACAGTAACGGAGCCATTTGACTTTTTTTCGCAAACAATTGGTGGCCTATTTTCTCTGTCACCATTTCAAAGTTAAATAAAAGTGTTTGCGATTTCGGATTTTTCGGATTCATTAAGAACGGTGGCCCTATTGCTAACGCCACATTTTCTGTGCATCGCGCGTTCATCCCGCGCGATCGCGCGATTCCCGTGTGTGCAGTGGTGCGAAAATAAAATTTTAGGTTTATTGAGTTGTTGTTTTTGTAGTCCACAACCACGCAGTATTATTAAGAGGTACTGTTTTTGGTGTGCCGTACTTGACTCTAAAGGTGAACCTTTACAGTATACGCTTTCAAGTTAAAGCTGTTAAGCAGTACTTTCATGTCCTGTTGTTTCAAAGATATCAAATGCAATTTGACAATTTGGGTGTAAATATCATGGCAATGTAAGGGTCAACAAAGCTACCGTAATATTGTTTGTAGGTTGATGTTTACAGTTTTGGCGTTCTTCTCTGCGAGATGTACATTTGACAACAACCAGACCAAGAACAGCGTCCAAGGCAAATAGCCCGGATGACAAACGTGCTCGTCTCGCTGTGTACGGGAGCAGCCTGGGGAGAAGCCAAATATGGAAGAGATTATTGAAGAACTGGAGCAGTTCATGTTATTTTAGTATACACAATCGGCCATATACGTTATACTTATTACAAATCGATTTTTAATTGGGTGTTAAAAGGAACTCGCATTTGCCCTAGTTTTGCTTCACTACGCTGTGTGACTGGTTTACAATTTAACAGGAGTAAAATCAAAACCAATAGTGACTTGCTCGCACGCGTTTGTTTTCCCGCGCTTCTATTCGCTTCGAATTCTCATTGGTTCAATGTGTTCTTGACGTCTGCTGTCATTGGTCAGAGTGATTACTTTGGCTTTGGTTTCACTCAATTGAAAACTGCTGTAAGTTTGTTAAACTGATGCCAAACATTTCAAGCACAGGACAGTTCCAACGTATCTCAGGATCGGAACTCATCCAAAACCTAAGCTGTCTTAACAGCAAATGATGTGCACTCTCTATTAGCTGGTTACGCATGATTATATTAATTTGTTATTACTTTTTAGGTATTAGATTTTATTCTTAGCCTTATAATGTACAGTAGTCCATAGTTTATATTATATGAAAGATGTTCTTAAATTTTTTTGTATTTCTGATCTTGTAATTTTACTATTTTAAGGTGACTTTTGTTTTTTTGTAAATAGCTATTAGATGACTTTTGTATTCGGTTTGTAAACAGCTTTTTAGGTGACTTCTTTATTTTTATAAATAGCTTTTTAGGTAACTTTTGTATTTTTGTAAATAGCTTTTTAAGTGACTTTCGTGTTTTTGTAAACAGGTTTTCAGGTGACCTTTGTAATTGCAAATAGCTCTTTAGGTGACTTTCGTGTTTTTGTAAACAGGTTTTCAGGTGACCTTTGTAATTGCAAATAGCTCTTTAGGTGACTTTCGTGTTTTTGTAAACAGCTTTTTAGGTGACTTTTGTATTTTTGTAAACAGCTTTTTAGGTGACTTCTGTATTTTTGTAAATAGCTTTTTAGGTGACTTTCGTGTTTTTGTAAATAGCTTTCTAGGTGACTTCTTTATTTTTATAAATAGCTTTTTAGGTAACTTTTGTATTTTTGTAAACAGCTTTTTAGGTGACTTTCGTGTTTTTGTAAATAGCTTTTAAGGTGACCTTTGTATTTTTGTAAATAGCTTTTTAGGTGACTTTCGTGTTTTTGTAAATAGCTTTCTAGGTGACTTCTTTATTTTTATAAATAGCTTTTTAGGTAACTTTTGTATTTTTGTAAACAGCTTTTTAGGTGACTTTCGTGTTTTTGTAAATAGCTTTTTAGGTGACTTTCGTGTTTTTGTAAACAGGTTTTCAGGTGACCTTTGTAATTGCAAATAGCTCTTTAGGTGACTTTCGTGTTTTTGTAAACAGGTTTTCAGGTGACCTTTGTAATTGCAAATAGCTCTTTAGGTGACTTTCGTGTTTTTGTAAATAGCTTTCTAGGTGACTTCTTTATTTTTATAAATAGCTTTTTAGGTGACTTTTGTATTTTTGTAAACAGCTTTTTAGGTGACTTTCGTGTTTTTGTAAATAGCTTTTTAGGTTACTTTTGTATTTTGTAAATAGCTTTTTAGGTTACTTCTGTATGTTTGTTTTATACAGGGCCCCTCTGGATACCAGCCTCGTTGGTGAATGGGCCGCCCTGGGGGGAGGGCACGGTTATCCCTCATCCCTAACTACAATTAATTTGAGACAAGAGAGGATCATGAGAACCCTCAGGCCTTAGAAACGGAAAGTTCGGTCATCTGAAATGACCGAACTTTGATCCCTACCCGCTATAAGACAATAGGAGCCGTTGACAGAGCACACAGCTGGATTCTCCTCTGGCCTCTAGTAAACGAATGTTAATCGTCAGTCACACGTCAACACTTGACGAGGCACACAGTTGGAATCTCGTGTGTTCTCTGCTAAAACGAATGTTAACCATCAGTCACACGTCAACTTTTCACAGTGCTTGCGAAATATCGAAACACTCAAGCGCAAGAACCGCTTCGCTTCCTTCTTTTTACTTGCGGTTCAGCTTTTCGATAGTTCGCCTCCGCTTCTTCAGACATGCCGTACTGAACCGAATAATTAATAGTCATGCGAAGCAAGTAAACGCGACAGACAATACGACACGCAGTCAGTCCACTTTTTTCAGTGCGAGATTCGGGAGGGGGAGGCTAGGTGGGAGGGTGTTATAATTTGAAATTGTTGTACATACAAACATTAGACGACCTGGACTTGATGTTTTCGGTCATTTACTGCAATATTCTAGTAATGAATGGGTTAATTGGAAAATATATATATTCTCATACTCTCATATTCTCATATTCTCTTATAATTATGCTTCATTCAGTTTTGTTTATCATTAGAAATTACCAAGGGTAGGGTGAGTTGACATTTTTTATTGTCAGGAAGTAAGATATGTTCTTCATTTCCGTTTACAATTCCGCTCAGTGAGTCTATGATTAGTACTGTTTGTGTTACATTGAACTGTATGAGACGCAGCACCCGCCAGTTCAGATGGATAAAAATATTAAGTGCGATCTTACATTTTGTGATCAGTAGCTGTTTATGTCACATCGAACTGTATAAGGCGCAACACCCGCCAGTTCAGATGGACAAAAAAATTAAGTGCGATCTTAATTCTGTGATTAGTATTGTTTATGTTACATTGAACTGTATGAGGCGCAACACCCGCCAGTTCAGATGGATAAAGATATTAGTGCGAACTTACATTTTGTGATCAGTACTGTTTATGTTACATTGAACTGTATGAGGCGCAACACCCGCCAGTTCAGATGCATAAAAATGTTAAGTGCGATCTTAATTCTGTGATCAGTACTGTTTATGTTACATTGAACTGTATGAGGCGCAACACCCGCCAGTTCAGATGGATAAAAATATTAGGTGCGATCTTACATTTTGTGATCAGTAGCTGTTTATGTCACATCGAACTGTATAAGGCGCAACACCCGCCAGTTCAGATGGACAAAAAAATTAAGTGCGATCTTAATTCTGTGATTAGTATTGTTTATGTTACATTGAACTGTATGAGGCGCAACACCCGCCAGTTCAGATGGATAAAAATATTAGTGCGAACTTACATTTTGTGATCAGTACTGTTTATGTTACATCAAACTGTATGAGGCGCAACACCCGCCAGTTCAGATGCATAAAAATATTAAGTGCGATCTTAATTCTGTGATTAGTACTGTTTATGTTACATTAAACTGTATGAGGCGCAACACCCGCCAGTTCAGATGGATAAAAATATTAGGTGCGATCTTAAGTTTTGCGATCAGTACTGCTCATGTTACATCGAACTGTATGAGGCGCAACACCCGCCAGTTCAGATGGACAAAAATATTAAGCGCGATCTTAATTCTGTGATTAGTACTGTTTATGTTACATCGAACTGTATGAGGCGCAACACCCGCCAGTTCAGATGGATATTAAAGTGCAATCTTAAATTTTGTGATCAGTATTGTTTATGTTACATCGAACTGTATGAGGCGCAACACCCGCCAGTTCAGATAAACAAAAATATTTTAAAGTGCGATCTTAAATACTGTGATTGGCACTGTTTACAAAATTTAAGTCATACCTTGGTTCTGTCCAGCGTTCTTCTTTTATTCTGTTCGACAAGTTCCTTCCATTTGGCATAGTAAACAATAGCCAGTTATTTAGCACGCGAATACGTGTCTCTTTCTTTCTGTTTTCGATTTTCTTGGCCTCTCTTTCCATAATCCGAGACAATCGTTTTCTTTTGTTTCTTTCATTTCTTATCCTACGTTTCTCATCGATTGAATTTTCACGCGAGCGTCGTGACATGATCGTTCTTTCGAAAGCGCGCGCTTTCCCTTCAATTCCCGCTTCCACGGCTTGTAACGCGATCGCTGGCTTAGTTGCCTCTGGCTTGCGTGTGCGCCCGCTATTTCATAATCCAATATACCAAATTCGAATGGGCAGCGGCTTATCGCAAAACAATAGCGAAAATTGCTTATTACAGAGAAAGTACAACAAAGGAATTTTGAGCAAATTGATCTCTGTGGTGAAAATTACCGAAGTACATCACAATGATAACGTTAGGGATGACGCCGTTGTTTTCGATGATGTGAACCTTTTTGTTTTTAATTAAAAAAAGCACTCGTGATTATTGTATATCATCATCGCGTCTGCACTCGATAAAAATCGTAGTGTCTTCACACAGGTAGCGCGACCACTGAAAGATCCTACAAAAGTTCGAAAAACAACTCAAGAAGCTTGAATGTATTTATATGTATTGTATATGTATATGTATTGTTATATGTATATGTATTGTTTTCGGCCGCAAATCAAACTCCAACTGCGAGCGTTAAAAACGGCAATCAAGATCAAATTCCCTTACACTCTATGATTGGCTTAAACGATGGATTCACTTAATTAAAGATTTTCGAGCATTTAATTAGATCAATGTTAGCGTCCATAGCAACTAGGCTTTCAACAGCGAGCCAAAAAATCCTCTATGAGGGTTCTCATGAACTTTTATTTAAGTGTCAAGTAAGTTAAATGGGCAATTTTCAATTTAAAGTGTCTTGCGCTGTGGGCAACGGGTAATTGCTGAGTGTTGTCCCAGTGGAATGTAACGACATCATCATCGAAGTATATAACTCATAGATACCGATAATCAACAGACAAGCTGCGGGTGTTAAAAACCACAAACGACAGCCGAACTCCGTTCCATTCTTCACCTATTGTTCACCTGAAGCGATCATGTAACACTGGAATGGCCTGAAGTTAATTAAATTTCACACCTCTTCATGTGATCAGTAAAGCGTCTATAGCAACCATGGCTTCCAACAGCGTCCACAAAATCCTCTATGAGGATCCTCATGATATACCCCTTTATTCTCTCTTGTTTGAGAGTGATCCCTAAAAAACTATTTTATGAATTTTTCCTTATTCCTGAGCAACATCCTCAGACATCCAAAACTGTTTACAACTTCCTGCCATACGCCCAATTTAACTATTTTAAGGTGGAATGGTACCCTAAAAGCTGAATTTTTTAGAACAGAACTTTCTGGGAAACTTCTACCACCACTTTATAGGGCTTCACGCCCTAACATCAGTATGAGTCTTTTCAGGTCACATGTCACAATAGTTAATGATTAACTAGCGTCTTAAGTTAGAAAAAGTGAAGTTCACGGAAACAGCAATAACTCACTAATGCACGGTTGGAAAAGTATCAAACCAACTCTAACATGTACATAAATGACATGACTGTGCAATGAGCTTCAAAAATTAGCCAGTTTTCCTTCATTCGATTTTTTTTAATTTTTTTTCTTAGAACGTCAGGTAACAGGAAATAATTATTAGACAAAGAGTCAATTAATGAGACGTATTTCAAACCTGTAGACCCGTTTTTAGGTTCATTGCACAGAAGAAACAGTACTTTAATATTGATGATAATTTCTGAACAGTAGGTTAAAACACAAGGAAGATATCTTTGTTAAGAGTTCCTCTATTCCAGGAAATTCTGTTATTCGAGAAAAACGGTCTCAAAGATAAAGGAATGAATTCTCGACACTAATTCGTCGCTTATTGCCCTAAAACTATTGTCAAATGAAATTTGTCACATTGAAATTTAAGTTGAATGACTTTCCTGTTCAGAAAAACATGTTTCCTGTAAGAACTAGGACTTGTTTTGCCAATTAAAACGCAGACACCAAAAATCTCTCTTCTTCTCAGGCAGGTGTTTCTCTAGACGAACACTGACGTCGGTTTTTGCAGGGAAGCAGGGGGGGGGGTTGGTAATTTTCCTTTTAAAAAGGCATTTTTTTCGCATTTGATAAATGTAAATAATGGTTGCTATGGCCGTTGCTATGGAAAAAATTCGTAGCTAGTGCTGTTCAGATTTCGTCAATTTCACCGACTTAATGCTGGAAATCAAGTGAAATACTTTCACGGTGGTATTCACAAATGACTAAAGGCTACAATTTTGCCGTTTTCAAAAAAATGACTTTTGCAACCTAAACCTCGAATTTTTTTGTATAGTACCACCTTAAGGTGACTTTTGTTTTTTTGTAAATAGCTTTTTAGGTAACTTTTGAATTTTTGTAAACAGCTTTTTAGGTGACTTTCGTGTTTTTGTAAATAGCTTTTTATTTTACTTTTGTATATTTGCTAATAGCTTTTTAGGTAACTTTTGCATTTTGTAAACAGCTTTTTAGGTTACTTTTGTATTTTGTAAATAGCTTTTAAGGTTACTTTTGTATTTTGTTAATAACTTTTTAGGTGACATTTGTATTTTGTAAATAGCTTTTTAGGTAACTTTTGTATTTTTGTAAATAGCTTTTTAAGTGACTTTCGTGTTTTTGTAAATAGCTTTTTAGGTGACTTTCGTGTTTTTGTAAACAGCTTTTTAGGTGACTTTTGCATTTTTGTAAACAGCTTTTTAGGTGACTTCTGTATTTTTGTAAATAGCTTTTTAGGTGACTTTTTTATTTTTATAAATAGCTTTTTAGGTAACTTTTGTATTTTTGTAAACAGCTTTTTAGGCGACTTTTGTGTTTTTGTAAATAGCTTCTTAGGTTACTTTTGTATTTTGTAAATAGCTTTTTAAGTTACTTTTGTAATTTTGTTTTATACAGGGCCCCTCTGGATACCAGCCTCGTTGGTGAATGGGCCACCCTTGGGGGGAGGGCACGGTTATCCCTCATCCCTAGCTGCAACTGATTAATTAATTAATTAATTTAACACATTTATAGCGCTCACATCCACTAGTTGTTCGTTAGGCTTTACAACAATATTAAAAAAATAGTTTTATTATAATAAATATATAAAAATAGAAATAAGAAGATATAAAACATTAAACCGTTATTAACAAATTTCCTAAAATGATAGGACTTTAATTGTTTTTTTAAAAGAAGAAACACTGTTCGATTTACGAATATCTAAATATCTAATACTATTCCACAGTCTAAAGGGCACATATGGAAAATACCCTGTCGCCATATGTTTTAGCATCGGATTTCTGTTGCAAAAGAAGTTCTAAGGAATGTGAGAGTGATCCCTGAAAATTATTTTATGAATTATTCCTTACCCCTGAGCGACATCATCGCGCAGAATGCCTATTGCTCTCGGGACATTTAGTTGCAGTTCAAGAAGGTTTGTAGATCTGTCATATCACGCGTTATTATTAACCGGCCGTCGCCATGATGGCGACGGCCGGTTTATAAAATGGACACGGTTTTTCCTGAAAGCAAGTTGGCTTAACGTACGAAGAAAGTGCTGTAAAGCTTGTGGTACGGGTACTCAAGAGCGGTACTGTCTTATATAAGACGCATGCGCATATGAGTCTTCTGAATGTTACCTTCCTATGTTTTTGTCTTTTAATTTACAGTATTTAAGATATGAACGGCGAAGGGTTGTTTAAGTTTGGGGTTTTTTGTATTTGTCTTGTATAACGCATGCGCAATTGAGTAAGGGAGCTACCGTATCATTCTCGTTCCCAGAGCCTACGATCTGTTCTGTCAGCGGTGGGATCGTAGGGCTCTGGTATCAGCCATTACCGGATGTCGTGAAATTCACGACATCCGGTAGCGCATGTCTAATTCGTTAAGGTGCTATTGCGCCTGCTCTGTTCTCGTCCGTGGAGCTCTGGGCATGACAATTCTGACAGCCGAGAAATTTGAATTCCTATCGAGTCCTGGTGTCCGATCGACTAAAAGCTGTTCGGGGCCCTCTAAATCTCCTGCAATTAGCGGAAAACCTGGAGCTTTAAAAGAAACAAACTTAAGAAGCTGCCTTTCGTGCCGTAGTTGTTCAGAAGAACGATTGTCCCTGCATTTCGCTCACGGGTTTGGATTTGTATCTTGCCTGAATAAAGGTATTGCATTTGCGTTATACTGAATTGTACAGTTATTTTATCACATTCGTCTGGTTTCTGATGTGTGAGAATGTCAACTGTGCACTTATCGTTTCGCCACGTTTCACCCCATCGAAAATTTCCAGAAGAATTTGGCGCCCAAGTTTTTAAACATCGACATCAAGAGGTCATTACAAAAGTTGATGAGACAGTTACATGTAAGTTTATTTATGGACAAGCTGTAGTTTTGTAGAAAATGCTGTAGCGAGAAAAGAATCGCCAGCATTTAGCGACGATCTCTAACACTTTGAATTCTTACGCGCTTAACCAAACAGCAAAATTTGGTCCTCAATCTGCCCTAAGCCACATTCTTTGCGTGGAAATTGATCAAGTCAATATATTTTAAAATTAATGCCCTGGCCTGATTAATTCAACCGGAAATAAAACGTTATGCGTAGAAGCCGAAACATTTTAACGTTATTACGCATACAGTTTGAATGGGCCAATCAAAAAAAATAAATTTTTGGCCGTTACCAGAGCTACAAGAGACGTAATTTAAAAAAGCCGCGTAGCTCTGGGGACGAGAATGCTACCGTATTTACTCGCCTCTAAGCCGAGCGATTTTTACACAAAGTCAAGCCAAGTTTAGGTAAAGTTTAGGCCAGAGAAGGGGGTTCGGCTTATAGCCGTGAGTTTTTACTAAACAAAACTTTCTCCAACATAGGAAATTGGCATTTATTCACATATAAGCCGAGCGAATGTATATACTGAAGTTTGGTCAGTGACTCAAGGGTTCGCGATGAAGGTAGCTTGAACCGCATCGGGGTCTCATCCATGTTGAAGATTTTCTCCAGTGGATACTGCATTCGCTGTTTGGCTGCTATCACGAAGCGGTGAAACTGCAGATCTTATTTTCCAAGTCATCGGGCAGGCGTTGAGCCAGAGTTTGCTTCGTTCGGCGGAATGGCGCCGCTTCCAGTTTTGATACCATCCGAGGGAGGCCTTGGATCATTTGCTAGTTCCTTCGCTTTCAGACGTAACATTAATCCGCTCACGGCGATACCTAAAACGACACAAGCAATAACATTTAATTCACTGTGGAAAATATAAATCGAGCGAGCCGAATGTAAACTTTGTTTTGACAGCATTGTTTTGACTCTGCAAGATTCCAACCAATCAGAAGTGTTGGTTCCCACGAGTGAGTTGAAATGTGACACTATGCAAACAACGCTCGCAGTCAAAAAGTTGCGTGACAAATTTCATTTCATTTTGGTTTCATCGAAAAAATACAGAAACATGACAAATGAATTCTCACCTTGACTTCTTTGCTCCGTAAACCACTTGAACAACTGTTGATCGAGCTCAGGATATTTTGGGATGTAGCGGCCCATCGTCTTTCATCTGGCAGACATCTTCAGCTCGCCGTTGAATAGGACTCCCTGGTCACGTCACCAGCGACGGACCATCGACTCGCTAAGCCGTATTTCGCAGTTATTTTCTACAGCTTCTGCTTCTGCGATGACTTTTAATTTAAAGGCAAGAGTGTACGAGGTACAACGTGCCTTCGGCATTGTGAACGCAAACTATCTTTAAGATTTGGAGCGATGTATCAGTACTATGGTAACTGTTAATAGTTCTGTTCTTGTCACGGAGTTTTATACTTTGTTTGATTAGGATCAATTAATATTCCTCAACACACTGATTCATTCAAACGACAACTTTGGAAAGGGTTCCTAAGAGGTTAGCATTTCGATCATGTTTATTAATCAGTAACTTTAGAAGTATTTCCTTAGAGGTCAGCACTTCGATCGCGTTTATTATTCACTTCAACTTGAATTTGTAAGTTTCCTAGGAAATTTTCGCAATATTTTTTGTGTTTCATTCGAGTAGATTGCTCAATTTTTGGGTCTCGGCTTATAGCCGAGAATTTCCTGAATTTTATTTGTCAACATTGGGTCAGTATTCTGTGTTACAAGTTTAGGGTCTCGGCTTATAGGCGAATAAATACGGTAATAGGATTGAATGCGAAATTGGCTGTGTTGTCTGATCTAGTTAGTGGTTATGGTGAAAATTTTTTTAGCGCAGGATTTTTTTTTATTGGGATTGACATTTTGAGGGGTGTAAAAATGTGGGAGTCAGAAGGATTTGTGAATGTCGGGAGCATATCACGCTTCTGTGAATGTGATTTGCTTTGAAAGTTGCGTTTTGTATAGGAGCGGTGTAATATTGTGCTGCGTGAGAGGCGGTTTCCCTTGGCGTTTTATGGGGGAGGGGGGTGGTTTGCGAAGTGGATTGCAAGGTTTCTGATTGGCTAACTTGTATTTCGCAGCGGACAAAAAGGACAGTTGCGTTTTGCCGGCGTGGGCTAGGAAGAGAAGGAATTGGTACTAGAATGATGATGCAATATTAGTTGATTGCACCATCAGTACATGATAGTTCTTGTGAACGGAGAGGGATGAGTGTTTATTTGAGGCGAGAAGTTGATACGAAGGAATCGTCATTAATAAGGAGATCAATTAATAAGGCAGGTGTTACGAGTCTTTTTGCATTGAAAGAACGAAAATATCTGAATAGTATCGACGGATTTGTGTAGTTTGCGTGTGGTGTTCGCTAAAGGCTACGAGCAGTATTTCTTTCCGTTCAGAGATAGTGAAGGAAAAGAAAAACAAGCGAGTGAGCGCGAAATCGATTGCGGCTCGACAGGCGCTTTAGCTTTCAAAGACGTGGGCGACTTTCGTCCCCGCTCGCTTGTTTACTTTTGCAGGGGATTCCCGGGTTAGCAAACCGGATTTAAACATCACGTCATGAGATATGCCTTGACGTGCCCCATACTCTGACGATCTGCTCGAGCTCGTGTTTATCAAGCGTTATATTTTGATTCTACTGCTATGTTCACTGTTTGTATTTAAGGTCTAGGCACAACAGTAAATACTTCGTCGTCCCGGTGTGAGCATTCTCAGTTGTGGACGAATTTATATCGACATTCAACGTTTGAGTGAATTTGCGTTTTTCAGCACAGAAAGATAAGCTGAGTCATCAAAGTTTAAACATTACGTCATCCAGTAACGTTATAGCCAAAATATTGTGTCACACAATCACACTTTTCGTCACGCCGGTTCGTATAAATAGAGGATCGCGCTAACATTTGTGAAACGTAGGGGTGGGGAGGGTCAGAATGGCCGGTTAAAATGCCCAATGGGCTTTCTTGTTCATAGACGCTTAGACAGAGCTTAATTCATTGGTTGTCATGAACGCACGACGATGCTCATTATCATGATGTAGGCGGCAAACTAAACAATAAACGGAGCGCGCTATTGTTTCGCCTTTTGTTTCGTAAAATCGAACATATGCGCATATTTCGCGTAGAACATTTCATGAAAGGGTTTTTCATTTTAATCCGGTATAGCATGGGCATTTTAGAGTGGTTTCGTTTGGGGAAAAGTCACAACACAGAAAGAAAGCCATGTGGAATCATCACTGCGCGAGCTAGATGATTGTGTCGTAAATAAATCTAGCATTTCGCTTGTTTGTGGTTCGCGTGCGCAAGCGGCAGACACTGTAACGTTTTGCTTTTGTCTTTGGGAGCTTTTTAACTTTTATGTGAAACAAAACAGCGGGTTAGTGAGTTTACATTCCCTAACAGAGCCAAACATCTAAAGCTCGATCCTGGTCAGCGATCGTAGCGAACATAGAGATATGCGACACACAAGCGTTTCCGTGGTTGCATCTATTGCATGCAGCGACCGAACAGAAACCATTTCTTGTGGCTTTGAATTTCCTTGGACCAGGACCACTGGTTCTATGAGCTCTAAGGAGAGCTCCTGGTCTACATCATTAACGATTTTATCGGTCATTTTTGCTTTTTCTTTTCGGTACCGTTTTCACGCGCTACTGCCGAGTGTTAGTTTTGTTCAAATTTCGCGCGTGGTGTATTTCCCCTTGTTTTCGCTCGCGATTAGCAATATAATAGCCTGTAGTTTACAGATGAGTGTATTCGGAATACAAATGTCCAACCCATTGTTAATTCATGGCAACCATTGTCATACCGAAGCATAGGAAGCCCAAGCATAATAGCGGAGCCAGCGCGCTAGCGCGTCAGCGGAGCTGCATTGCTAAGGAAATTTGGTAATCTATCAAGCCAAGAAATTTTGGTAGTGACGTAATAGTCACGTGACCGTACGTACTTACGTACGAACGTACGTCCGTCCGTCCGTCCGCACCACAGGGTTGCCAATACACTGGATATAACCCTGTGCTGAATCCCGTGTGTTTTTGGCGCGAAATCGCATGTTGACCCGCGTTGTAACAAAACAAGCAAAGACAACAAACGTCAAAAACAAATTTCTTAATGGAAAAAAAAAGTTCAAAAGAACACTCAGTTGTCTTTTTGGTGGAAGGGGAAAAGTTCAATTTAGGCGAAAAAAATTAGGCGATAAAGTTCAGGCGAAAAGTTCAAATTTGCCCTGTCGGATCTGTTCGAACTCGGTCGGCACACCGCTTGAGTTCGCAGCTTTTCGCAGCGGTTTCGACGCCAAATATAGCAGAGCCAGTGCTTTTTGGTTTTTACTGTCCACAACCATGGTTTTTACGGCGTTCCGAACACATTTTGCCAGGAAAAACACCAGCATCTTCATGCTGATAGGCAGCTTGTCACGAAGAAAGAAATAAGTATTAAAATTAACTTACGAAATGTAAATAAACGCTCCTGGCCAAGTGGATTAATATCCGGCTTAATACGCTGACGATCCGGTTTCGGCTCTCAGCGAGGGAAGGAATTTTTTTCTTTTGTTTTTTCTTTTCCTTTTTTTTTTAATTTATCGACTTGAATGAGAGTATTTTCACAAATTAATAACTGCCAGCAAAACAAACAAACAAACAAACAAACAAACAAACAAAACAAAAGGGGGGCTCCGCTTTTAGGCTTGGCTAAATCTATATATTATTTGAATATCATTAAAAATGGCGTTTCAAAATATAAGACTTTGTATGGGATTTCGAAGCGAACTTTTTGAGCAATACATAACAACGAACTAACTGAATAAAGTTCATGAAACATTACATGATGTTGTTTGTTATCCTTACAAAGCATTTTGAGCAATTTTAGGTCCGTTTACTTAACTGTGTTAGTACGTGTATAATACATTGACAAGGAAGGAGTCATTTGGCCCGATTTAGCCACTATCACCGCTCGACACGTTTCGGAATTCGCTCGAATTTAACCACAAATATAGTTCAGGCTCCCATTCTGACTTAGCGACTTGACAAAAGGAAGACATACAAGTGATTTTCTCAAAACCAATTGCACATACCTCGTGTCCCAAAAGAATTATCCACTGCAGAAAATCATAATAGCATCTCAAAATAGGCCGCCATGGATCCGTGAGGATCCCGATAGTCCCATTTGACCGCGGTCGGCACTGGACACCAGTCAAATTATGCCCTTATGGGGAGGGGCACGCTCGTTTTGGTCGTGTTGCAATTGTAGTAACTATAACCCGGTGCGGACACAAGATTGTCGCTCCGACGCAGTCTGGTTCGCGTGAGAAAATCGCTGCGTGTTACAAGCGGATAGCAAAAATAAATCATTCCCATTTCTGCATTTATATCCGTTTTCAGGGTGTATATTTTCTTGTTTTTTTTTAATAAGTAGGTTACCTGACCGGCTCCATGCAAATATAGAAATAGATATAGTATATACAATAACAATTTTAAAATAAAACATTTTCACGCGCGTGAGGATATGAATTTAAATGAAATGCCGACTTCGGTTCGAAAAAATTTATCTGATATATAAAACCTATCGACGATTCCAAAAAATTGAACACATTCAATTCACGCAGAGTACGTATTTAAAATTTACGCAGTAGACTGACCTGCATTACAAACGTTTTGTACATGAACGCAAATATGTTCAACTTACCACGCATGAATAGAAACATAGGAGGAAGGAGAAACACGGCTCACTTTCTTTTTTTCTTGACTCGTTTTCATTTTCTAACGGCCAAGACCGTTTTAATTTCTTTCGATAACTTAGTTCTCTCCATATAAGGTCATGGAGTCCCGTGCAGCGATTCCACCTTTCTCGCGCGAACCAGACTGCGTTGGAACGACAATTTGTGTCCGCACCGGGTCATAGTTACTACAATTGTAACACGACCAAAACGAGCGTGACCCTCCCCATAAGGGCATATTTGACTGGTGTCCAGTGCCGACCGCGGTCAAATGGGACTATCGGGATCCTCACGGATCCATGGCGGCCTATTTTGAGATGCTATTTTGATTTTCTGCAGTGGATAATTCTTTTGGGACACGAGGTATGTGCAATTGGTTTTGAGAAAATCACTTGTATGTCTTCCTTTTGTCAAGTCGCTAAGTCAGAATGGGAGCCTGAACTATATTTGTGGGTAAATTCCAGCGAATTCTGAAACGTGTCGAGCGGTGTTAGTGGCTAAATCGGGCCAAATGACTCCTTCCTTGTCAATGTATTATACACGTACTAACTCAGTTAAGTAAATGGACCTAAAATTGCTCAAAATGCTTTGTAAGGATAGCAAACAACACCATGTAATGTTTCATGAACTTTATTCAGTTAGTTCGTTGTTATGTATTGCTCAAAATGTTCGCTTCGAAATCCCATACAAAGTCTTATATTTTGAAACGCCATTTTTAATAATATTCAAATATTATTCTTGGGTGTCCTGTGACCGAAGAACAAAGACTTCACTTGGAAGGCGCGCGAGTTTTGAACCTCAGATTTTCAATCGCAAAAGTCTACAACTTTTACTGCTCGAATTTCGATAAATATAAGATTCTTAAGAAGGGAAGACTTGTATCTTCAATAATCCGCTCTTTGATACGAAGATTGCTACTTATTTCTTTCAAAAATTAGCATCGAATCTTAATGAGTGCCGTTTCCCATACTAGAAATGCGAGAAAAAGCACAGTTTTGAGAACCAAAAGTCTACAACTTATTCTCGTTCATTTTGTCTGATTTTTCGATTAAGTTGTAGATTTATCTTTCTTCTACCAAAATCAGCTCTTTGATACTTAAAAACCCATGTCTATTTACTGCAAAATGACAATTTTTGTCACCCTACTTAACCAAAATCGACCCTTTTCTTTCTTATTGTGGCGCATGTTTAGGCTGCTCACGCTTGAATAACTCGTCATTGTAGCTCATAAATATGCAAGAATGTCCCGCCATTCTGCGCGATGCCTCAGGCATCCAAAACACTACAAAACATCCTATGGCATACGGCTTTAAGGCCGCGGGTGAGAAACTACGTCATCAGTATTTATTTATTTAAAGCGTATGCACGAAGTGCGACGAATGGTAGCGACATTGCACGACATATTCATGAATAGGCTCTTACAGTAAAACTTCCAGTTTCTGAATCAGTAATTGCACGTGCATTAAATCGGGTGCCTCGGATATCTTGTGACTTTTAAGCATTTTTAAATAAAAAATACTCTCGAAGTCCGGCTTTTTTTTACGTTCAAACGTTAAAAGAAACTTTTTCGAAGTTTTGCAACAAAACAAAACAAAAACTAAAATAATACTCCTATATAGCTAACATGGAGCTTCAGAAACGCTTATATTCTTCAATCCAAATATTCGCGATCTCTAAATTGCAACGTATTGTTCTTTTCTGGACAGTGAACAATAGCTGTTAGAATTTAATTTCCATAATTAGCATAATCTTACCCTAAACATTCGTGTTTATTCGGTAAGCCTTCGGAAGCCCTAAAACCACCAATTTTGTGTCCAAGAATACAGCGCGGATATAGAATTTCCTGAACTGATACAGCAGACAGATAAACTAGGTGTACTGTAGATTGTCACAACAGAAGCAAATTTTTCAAACAGGCTTTTTATCAAAATATTCAAGGCTTCACATTTAAACAAGGACGATTTTACTCATTTAAAAGCTCACAACTTTCAATGGAACTCGAAATCCTATAATCGGCTTCTGTTGTGACACAATAGAGGTTTTAACTGATCAATGAGTGGTAAAATCAAGAAGTGTTGTCTTCTCCACGAGGAGAAAACTTGGACACGGAGTCGCGTTTTACGAAATCTTAACTTTGGGAGCTCATAGCATCGCAGCAATGCACAATCTATCAAAGCAAAAACAACCTTGTTGCACTTCCACCATTCCCTAGGCTCTCTGGTAAGTTTCAACGGAATCGGCTCCCAAACTTTCAAGATTTAACGTTTTTTAGCGTAAGACCTCCACCAAAATTTTGCCTTATAAATGTATTCATGAGCAGCTTGCCCCAGCGGCCTTAAACCATTAAATTGATAAGTACAATAATCATGTCACGTGACATGGACCTGTAGTGTCTTAGGTTATATTTAACAACCAAGCATGTCTGAAACCGCGTGATTTCTATTTTCTATATGATTGTAAGTAGTTATTAGTTTTATTCAGCATTTAGTGAGATGACAAGTCTCCACGTTCTTTATAGAAGAACAAGAACCCAAGAATTCGAAAGGACCGCTGTTGGTTGAGAAAATGGGACGAGTTGCTTTAACCAATCACACAACGAAGTATTGCAAAATCAAAGCAAACGCAAATTACTTTCGACGCTCGGTCGAAAACTGCTCTCCTGCACTAGTGCGATATCACTTCTCAGCCAATCAGAATGCGAGATTCTAGTAGTTATAGAGTTGGGGGTACGAAAGCATTTTTGTTAAAAATGCTCTCTTACCAAACCCAACTCTCTAACTACTACGCATGAGATGGAGATCATTTTGTGGTTAACTCAGATCGAGATCATTTTATGGATAACTATATGTATTTTATTACATGATCGCAATTATTTGGATTTGGATACTATATGTTTTATCTCATGATGTATCCAACGCATTATTCTATCACGTGACACCAAACTGCAGGAAGTTTTTCTCAGAAACAAGTCTAGATATTTAAGTCGTTTGAAAGAGATCATTGAAAACCGTTGAATTTGTCATATTTTTTTAATAATTTGCTAAATTCGGAAGGGAATGCATCATATCCATTTGGGTTGTTCGTTTTTATTCTTAAAATATCATTTCTTTCGCTTTCATTAAACGGACTGCTATCATATGATCTGTCTTTGTTAATTGTACCGTCACGGTTTCTGAATTCGACTTTCTTATATTTGTAATAAGATTTATTCATACTGTACTTATAAATTTTCCAAATTTTTATGGTTTCTATGCATCCATCATTGTAATGAATAGTTTTTAACATTTCCACTTCAAAGCTTTTATATTCAGTTTCACTTTTATCGCTTTCATCAATAAGCATTTTGCTATGATGATATGATCTGTCTTCGTCAATTGTACCGTCAGGGTATCTAAATTCGACTACCTTATATTTGAACACAGGTGTCTTCGTATTGCCCACGTATTGCTTGTAAATTTTAGTAGTTTTTGTGCATTTATCGAAATATTTGATTTTTGTTAAAATTTCTACTTCCCGAGTTGCGATTTCCATTTATATATAATATAATTTAGATTTTATTTAAGTCGTTTGAACGAAAATAATATCTCATATAATAGTATAGAATGAATTGCAATGAAGATATTCACAATGAACTGAAAGAATTCGAAGTTGTTTGTCCTTTTTGTGACCAGCAAATAGATTTTGTCAGAAAACCAAAAGATGATAAATGCTGTGATAATCAGTATATTATTAACGACGATGGGATGTTAGCATGTCTAAGTTGTGGTGTAGTACAAGGATATAATTATGTGAAAGAATATGTTGATTTTTATAAAAATAGACATAGATTTATAAGAAAATCTGTTTACCATCGAGAGTATCATATCAACAACATATTACTCGATATTGAAGAAAAATATAACATTAAAATATCAAACTGTCAGAAACATAAGATTGATGCTATATATGTCGAGATAGGTAAGGTTCTTAATGAAGTTAATGGTACAAGGAAAAGGATGATTAGCGTAAATTTCATTATGAGAAAGATATTCAAGATGATGGGAATACCTTACAGAAATATTCCAATTAGTAAATCGAAAAAAACATTAGCTTTTTACAATCGATATTGGGTAAGTATTATGTCTCTTATTGGTGATAAAATAAAATCTATTGTTGAATGAACACCTTATTATATTTTTTTTCAAATTTGTCAGTTAACGGACGCATATCGATAATTATATCATCGAGAATTTTGATGAAATCAAGAAATTCTTTGTCATTATACTCCAGTCCTCTCATAAAAGACCGTAAATGTGTTAAAACCTTTTCGTACGAAGTGTATGCGAATTTAGACATTTCTATCTTCTTTTTGAAATTTTTAGTCTCTGAATATGTTTTAAGTAAGAGCCCAGTACCGGATATCACTCCAAGAGGAATAGGGTTTAGTGTTACACCACCAACTATTGTTCCTGTAGCTACCAATAAAGCGGATCCAATATTACATGCAAGTTCTGTTTTTTTGAAATATTTGTAAGTCATTTTGGCAAGCCAGTATTTCTTATGATAGAATTTGTATAATGCTTTCAACTCAGATATTTGATTTTCAGTTAATTTTTCTGAAACATGGTTCCAATTGAATATATTATGTTTATCCATATATATTATATGGTTACATTTTTCTTTTTGAATGACTCTTTAATATTGGAGTATAATGTTCTGATGTTTTTAATCAATCTTTCTATGCTTTCGAGAATTTCATTAATTAAAATAGCTGTTCTCATATATATATAAGTTAGATTATTCATCCTGTAAACGATGTCGAAACATCGGTCAGCTTTGAAGTGTTTGGTTGATATGTTCCGCATTGTGATATATAATGAATGAAAAAATATCTATGGCACTCTATATTCAATCAATAGTAAGAGTTCTTCATTTTTTACAACTGAACCCAGTTCCACTGCCAAATGACCAAAAGCCAGTATTAAATTAATACTTATTGTCTGTGTTCGAGTTGCTTTGGTTGAAGTGTAAGTGATTGATTGAGTTAAATGGTCACTGTGTTTTACTTTTAAAGAAATAGGCGTATATCGTCTTTTGACTTTGAAATAGAGCACTGTTATAGTTAATATGTGGCTATGATTTGGAATGATTATTTTGTCACAACCATTTAATAAAAATGTGTTCCCATTTTTTGTATTCAAAATCCCATTTATGTAATGAACGGAACCACGCAAACGATGCCCGTTTAAAGATAAATCTGTTTCCATCACCATTTTTCCATTCTCAATTACAAAAGCGGTGTCATAGACACTTGGGTCAACGTTTGAAATTGTTTCTTTTACACCATAAACAATTAGATGTCCAATTGTTAAAAGTGATGGAAAAGTAACTGTACCGTGTAGATCGAGATAAATAAATTGTGGAGGTGAGCTACCCCATCGGTGAAAATTGATAACTGTTTTGGTATAGTTTTCGAATGTTTTTGTTGCATAATTAGAAATTGAAATCGTAGTGCCTTGCACTGCCACACTCAACTCACTCATTTCCGGCGGAAACCATTCAACTACCAAAGTATAGTAACCGACTGGAAGTTTATAAAGGTTAAAACCGAGGCGTGATTGGTACTGGTTTGGTGAGCTTTTTTGAAACAGGAGTTTAAGTTGGAAGAGCTTTTTTATTAATTTGATGTGGAGAATTGGAAAAATCAACAATACCCAAAACCTGAATATTTAATTCACTTGAAGATTCGTCGTCGTTTTCCATTAAATATCTGAAGGCGTCTTTTTTTTGTCCTGAATTAATAATCTGAGATTCATGAATTTTTTGAGTGACAAGATTTCTCAAATCTGTTATTTCATTTTCCATTAACTCAACATTAACTGCGGATTTCGAATTTTTTGAATCGGTTTGTAAGTTAATAATTTTATTGTTATTTAAATTCAAGTCTCCCGACATACTTGTTGTGCCATCAAGTTTGAGATAATTTTTTTGCGAGTTAGTGATTCTCTGAGTGATATATTCTACAGTAGCAACGTCTTTTTGGTTTACTGGAAATTTGACATTGGTGATCGCATTATCTTTCATATCGATAGTAGTGTCCTTATCTAATTTTTTCACAAGTTGGTTATCGACATATTTTTTATTTACTCCATGGTCTGAATTAACTGGGTCTTTGATATTTGTTATGAAATGGTTGTTCATGTCTAAAGATTGTAGCATAGACCCGCCTTCTTTTTTACTCAAGAATATATTCCGGGCTGTATTATAAGAGATGGCTTTATCCGTGTTTCCATGAATTGGGTACGGCTGTGGTTGTAAAATTAGGTCTCCGTTCATAGTTGCTCCTGTCTTTTTCACAAACTGAGTTGTATCCACACTTGGAATCTTAGCTATTTCACTATCTAACTGGCTTTTTGTAACCACATCATTATTATTGGTTCCTTGTTTTACATTCACTAATTTTTTATTCTGCATATCATAATCATTATTAGCATCTAATTTAAATCCAATACCAGGTAAACCTCTTGAACCTATCTTACCTAGTCCTTGAGAATCATCATGATTAAGGATACCGTTGGTATAACTCATATATTAATGGTTTATATTCTTTCATCGAAATTTCGGGCTACCTTTTTTTTGACCTTATCAACATACAAAAAACTATATGGATCCTTAGTAGCTTTCTGATAATCTGATTTATTTATGTTCAGTTCTCGGCAAATCATCGATTGCTCGTTTATAGAAGGAAAATCAAAAACACAAAAATGTGAACTATTCAGTCTTATTGTTTTATCGGTTCCGTAATAGCTTTGACTCAAATATATACAACAACAATTTTTATTTCTTGAATTGGTGAAGTAGTCACGTATCCGTTCGTCATTTTTCTTACCTGTATTCAAATAGTCATCAAATATAATTAATTTTTGGTTTTCATCAGACAAATCTGTCAGAGGGATGATGTCATCGTTACTTGCTTCTATCACGTCATAACCGACCTCTTTTGATATTGGTTCAAGAGATTTCAACAGGTGCTTATATTTGCTTTGGGAGAGATTTCGAGCGTAAAGGTATATCTTATCAAAGAACAATAGCCTATATATCATATCAAGTAAAAGGTTAGTCTTACCACCACCAGAGGGAGCACAAATAAGCATCCTAAAACATCGGTTTGGCATGAAACTCTTTAATTGAACAAAATCGTCATTGTCATCATCTTGGATGTCGTAATTTTGAATCTTCATATGATATTATGTTATACAATTTTATTGCATAGCGACACGCTATGCGACACGCTATGCGAGCGTTTTTATATATGATAACCCTAATTTTTCCGAACAAAATACGAAATTTTATGTAAACAAATGATATAATGAGTTTACTCAAATGGAAAGAAATGGCTGAGAAACGATCCGAGCTTGGTAAAAAGATTAACACAGTAAGAGATACAATAAAACAAAAAAAGATATCTGATCAAATGGGTGAAGTCGAGGCAGAGAAACTTTTCAAACCTATAACATCTGAGTTAAAGGAACTTACAGCCCCAAAAGCACCGTTGAGAAGATTGGTAAAGAAAAAGCGACCTGTTCCAGATTATGGAATAGCTATTGATGATGAAGTGCCTGATTATGGATTGGACGATTTGTTTGATCAACCTGTTTTACCTGAAAACGAGAAACAGATAGTTCCAAAACCTCCATCTTATGAAGATGTCTTCAAGGATTTAGCATCAGGTAAAAAACAAATGTATATAGATCCAGAATACATGTATGAACCTGAAGATCTTCCACCTGAATACGAAGAAGAAGTACCAGATTACGAAATTATTGAAGAGGATAGAATAAATCAAGCTTTAGATCAACTTGGAATTCCTAACTATGATGATATTGAATTACAACTTAAACAACAAGGTATGAATGACCAAAAGAGGAAATCTTATCTGAAACTAATCTTGAAAAATGCTAAAACTGAAAAGAAAAAAATCCCTGGGTATTTGGGTAATGTCAGTAAAAAATTAACAAGTGGTTTAATGAAGGAAGCTGAAGCTCAAATTCAAAGAAAATTGTTTAATGATAGAAATAAGGTTCTTAATGAATATATCAAATACAATGAACAAAAACTGGAAAAACTGAAAAATATTAAAGGGTCTGGTTTGAAGAAAAAAACAAAAAAAGGTGGACAGCTAATGTTTTTCAACAATCCGACAGAAATGTTGAAAAAGCTGGAGCTGATTATCGGATCGATGATTGCCGGTAATAATAGCATAGAGCTAAGAAACACAGGTGTTGCACTTCTCGACATCTTGTTGAAAAACTCTATTTTGAACAGGCCGCAATATAACAAAATATACAAAAACTATTTTAATGTAAACTAATCATATAATGGATAGACAACTTATCTTATCATCCCATACAGTAAAAAACCAAAATGGTAATAAGCCAGGTGATTTTACAATCAAGTACATCAACCCGATAATACTCAATCCGAACAGACAATATGAAATCGGCCTCGACCGAATCATTTCGATGTCATTTACTTGGTTTAATGTGACAAAAGAACTAAATAATCAGAAAATAAGATATTCGTCTGATAGTGGTGCTAATTGGACAGAGTTGATATTAAGTCCTGGTATATGGAACTATGTCGATTTCAATAATTTTTAAAAGGATAATACTAAAACAGGAACAGCTAACAATCCGTCATATCCGATCAGTCTCGAATTCGACGATACAATATTTCGCACAATAATCACATTAGCCACAAATTATAGATTAGATCTGACTGTATCCGATTTCAATGATTTAATTGGCTTCAATAAACAGGTTTTAACTAATGCTAAAAATGTTGGTGATTACATACCGAATTTGAGTCAAGACAGAGAAATTCTCAATATTCATAGTGACCTCATATCCGAAAGTCTAGTTGATGGTGATGAAACGGATATTATATAGTTTCAGTACCTCAACTCTCACCCCGAGTTATAGTTTCACACAAGAGCCAAGACGAGTACAGTTCAATCCTGTCAATAAAAATACGATTAATAAAATTCGGATTTATATCACCGACGGTAAACGAAGAATCATAGATCTTAATCATAGTGACACTTCATTCAGTTTGATTTTAAGAGAGAAGAGAGATTAATCTAACTAATAGTTATATATGTCGTCGTATGAATACAAGCGTATTTATCATCCAAAACTTGGACGATTTGTTTATGAACATAAAGGATCTGGGCTCATTGTTGACAACATTTTCAAACCGGTTGGAAGGGTGTTAAGTAAAGTTCCAGAAATGGTTTTAAAACCTTTTGCCAAAAAAGCGCTTGAATCTGGTATTTCACATGCTGGAGACAAACTGGGAAAAAAAGCAGCTGAAAAAAGCGGAGAGCTTATTATGAGAAAATTACACGGTTCAACTAAACAATCAATGAATAAAACCATGAAACCAACCAAACCTACTAAACCAAAACAAGAAGAAGATTACAACACAATTCTGAATAGACTTATATCTGGTACTGGATTAAGACGATAAAATGTTATTAAAAAGTGAATTTTATCCAATTATAAAAAGACTAGCAAGTGGGAAATGGTTTATATAAAAAGTGAATTTTATCTAAACTATCAATATATAATGAGTTTCAGAACATATGAAAATCTTCAAAGATATGAATATGTCAGATTTCATCTAGACAATGTCATTGAGCAACCTGCTAACAATCAAAGCCAGAAAAAGACAGGTTACAGATTCACAATCAACGATAGGTCGACTATGTTCGATTTTTTTAATGGGTATTTCGAAGTAACCAAAGAGCTTCAAAAAAGGGCAGATGGTGCTGGATATGCTGCAGCGGATCGCATCACAATGATAAACGGATCTCACAGTCTAATCAGACATATGGTTATCAAATCTTCAGGCAAAATCGTGTATGAGAGTGATAATTTGCATCGAATAACGAATGTGAAAAATCTCCTTGAATACAGCGATGACTTCAGTAGATCAGTTGGAAAGAATTCATTCTGGTATCTTGATACTAATGGAACTACAGCAAATACAAACACAGGTTTTGAGTCCCGTCGTATTTTAACCCAAGCAGTAGCAAACGACGGTACTGGTGGCGCAAAATCGATTAACGAGATAATTCCGTTGAACAGATACAGTTTTTTCCAAGAATTAGAAAGAAAAATGTTGCCCCCTATGCAGCTGACAATTGAACTTACACTTAACGAAGACAGTGAACTGATTCACAAAGCAGCAGCAGCTGACGATGGTAGGGTTGTAGTAAAAAGATTGTATCTTTGGCTACCAAGACTAGTTCCAAAAGACAGTATGTATAGTAATTTCGTTTCAGAGTTTCTCAAGCCAACAACCTGGACATATATGCGAGATCTCTACAATCAGTCAGCAAATACGAGAGCTGTTCAGAATATATTTCAAATCAGTGCAGCTATCGACAACGTTAAACACGTTTTCATTTATCTCCAGCGCACAGATGCACCGAATGATGATGAAGCAGAGAGGAGTCCATATTTGTTTGACACTTTCAAACTGAATGCAGCTAATGCTAACAGCTCTTTATCAAGCTGTAAGCTTGAATATGGGAATAACGTTTTCTACCCAGAGCTTGAATATGATTCAGATTCAAAAATCAGGATATTCAATGATCTAATGTCATATGCATTTCGTAAGAACGATTATAACAGTGGGACACAATTGAATATAGCAAATTACACGAGTTTGTACGGATTATTGTATTTCGATTTGTTATATCAGAAAGAGGTAGTGACGAGAGATCCTAAACAGTTGATTCTCCATTATCGTCTCAATATAGCCCCAGCAGCAAACGTCCGAGCTCATAGCATCGTATTTTACGAGAGTGAGGTTGTTGTTAAGACAGTTGGAAACGAATTAATGATAGTTTAAATAAATAAGTTTTACATCGATGAAATGAATTTAAATGAAATATGTTTTTTAAAATAGAATTTATCTAACATATAATATATGACACAACTATACGAAATTAAAGTTAGTTTATCACCAAACCAGAAAAAGAATCTTAGTAATGCTTATCATAAAAGAGAAACTATCGTTTTGAGACTGACAAAGGATTCATTATCTGGGAATGACACTCTATACGTACCTCAGAATATAGTTAAGCGATTGGATAAAAATAGAAAATTGAAAAAGGGAATGGACATCAAACTAGCAAAAACAAACATTCGAAAGCAAGTTGGTGGATCACTCCTCTCTACATTTTTGAATCTGGGACGAACTTTTGCTCCCACTATTGCTAAGACTCTTGGATTGTCGGCTTTAGCTGGAGCAGCTAGTGAAGGAGCATCTCAGATCGTCAAAAAGATATCTGGAAAAGGAATTCAAACTGGTGGGTTTCTCATACCACAAAATAAAATAAACAAGTTGATAGCATATAAACATCTTTTGACCACAAAACAAAAACAAGATATATTAAATGCTCTACAAACAGGCTCTGGTGTTCATATAAAACCGACGAAAGTACAAACAGGTGGGTTCTTAGGTACTCTTCTCGCATCAATTGGAGTTCCTTTAGCTATTGAGGCAATAAAGAAGATTACTGGTTTAGGTGCCCCTCAGATGGGACAGCCTAAACAAAGACCACCCAGATCTATACCAACTACTGCGAACAATCAAGATGGTGGTTTATTAGTCCCGATGTATAGAACTCCACCTTTTTATGGAAATTGGCCTGATCAAACATTAGGTATGGGGACTAAAAAAAAGCTCCCAAAAAAAAAGCTCAGAAAAAGGGCAAAGGTCTACTATTAGGCAAAAACTCACCATTCAAAAACGTCCCACTGTTAAACATTTTGTTGTAAAACCAAAATTCCATAAGAATGTCCCATTAAGCAATTATGATTTAATAAAATGGTGTAAATATCTGAATATCCCAATTAATGATGTATTGTCAAGAGATGAAAATGTTCCTCACAATCATAGACAGGCTCTATTCATTTACAATCTTGAACCATCATATATGAGCGGTAGCCATTGGGTATCCACGTATGTGAAAGATAACGTCGTCAATTACTTTGATAGCTTTGGTTTGCCTCCCTTCGAAGAAATTGTCAATCATGCGAGAAAAAAGAATTTAACATTGCTTCATCAGAACAATCAAATACAAAATTTACTGACGACAACATGCGGTTACTTCTGTTTATATTTTTTGAATGAGATGAATAAGGGCAAATCATATTTTGATCTGTTGGAAGTTTTCGACATATATGATACGAAGAATAATGAGAAATTCTTAGAACAGTATTTCAAAAATATCTAACTCATACATATATGAGATCATATTGCGTGAAACAAAAAAAGGTCACAGAATGTGTACCCGGGAGTGAACGATATGAAAAGGCTAAAAATGGGAGGCTTATGCTTAAATGCGTTTGTGTCGAATGTAGGATCATTAAAACGAAATTCGTCAAAAGTCAAAAGGGAGGTGAAAATCCGTTAAGCAAACCACTTGAAGCATCAAAATGGGCTGAGAAAATAGTCAGGAAAGTAATTCCATCAACAGACCACGTATTTGACAGATATTGGAGTGGTGATATTTTGAAAGGTGCTTTTAATAATAAAACAGGTATAACAAGCAAGAAATTCTGGACTAAACCAAAGAAGGGTACTGTTATGCGTTTGGTGAAAAATCCGAAAACCGGTAAATATGAAAACGTATATATTGAACCTTAATCTAATCTAATCATATTATATATGAAATCATATTGCGTGAAACAAAAAAAGGTCACAGAATGTGTACCAGGGAGTGAACGATATGAAAAGGCTAAAAATGGGAGGCTTATGCTTAAATGTACTTGTGCAGAATGTGGAATCATTAAAACGAAATTCGTCAAACAGACGGGAAACGGGTCAGCCCGTCGTCAGGGGCGGGCATATTAGATACAGTAGCATCGACTGGTACTGATTTATTGATTCACCACGGTATTCCTTGGCTTGGAAAAAAGGCAGTTGAAATGGGAAGATATTATGGATCAGAAGCCTTGAGAAACCCAAAACTGCAGAAAAAGGCTATCGATTATGCTCTGGATAAGTTGAATCCAATGATTCAAAATGTCGGAAGTCAAGCTCTTGATCAATTATCAACCAAAATCAGACCAAATAGAAAGTATAAAACCGACAGAAAGGATTTGGATGGCGCTGGTGTTGATATACATAAACTAATTGGGAAATTACCGAAACCAAAAGCTGGATGGACTCCTGGAAAGTATAAATACATGGGGGCATATAACCCTCTCGATAAACAGTTAGAGTATGATAAAAATAAAAACACTGGAGAGGTCACCAAGTGGCACGTACAACCTTACAATGAAGTTGATAGAATATCAGCTCATCATGACATTTGTTATGATATGGGGAAAAACAAAAGTGAATGTGACAGAATAATGGTCAAGTCATTGGATGGAATACCTTATGGACAGATGCCAAAATGGGGACAAACAGCACGATTTATAATCAACACAAAACAAAAACTAGGTCTTGGTGTAAAACAAAGGAAGACAAAAAACGGAAAAGGCCGTCGAGTGAAGAAATGAGCTGGCAAGAAAAATTAGCTGATGAGCTTCATAAACCTATAAAACGTAACTTTACTCGGCGGCGTGTAATTGTAAACGGCATTGACGAGGTATGGTGTTCAGATCTTATTGAGATGCAAAAGTTCAGTCGATGGAACGCTGGCTACAGATATCTTCTTATGGTTTTAGATGTATTCTCTAAATACGGTTGGATCGTTCCATTAAAAGATAAAAAGGGTGAAACCGTTATGAATGCTTTTAAAACAGTATTCAAAGAGGGGCGTAAACCACAATATCTTTGGACAGACAAAGGCAAGGAGTATTACAACAAACATGTTAAGGAACTACTTGATAAGAATAAAATAACCTTGTACTCAACTGAGAATGAAGAAAAGTCGTCAGTTTGTGAAAGATGGAACCGTACAATCAAAACAAAAATGTGGAAACAGTTTACTGTTCAAGGTAATACACAGTATATTGACATGTTACCTAAATTAGTGAAACAGTATAACAATACCAGACATTCAAGCACAAAGATGACACCGACAGAAGCCAGTAAAAAGAAGAATGAAGGAGTTGTTTACTTTAATCTGTACGGTGATATGGAAACATTAAAACAAAAACCAAAGTTCAAAGTAGGTGATAAGGTTAGAATAAGTAAGTATAAACGAAATGTGTTTGATAAAGGATATACTCCAAATTGGTCTGAGGAAATTTTTACAGTTGATGAAATACAACATACAAATCCAATCACATACAAACTAAAGGATCTCAGAGATGAAGACATTCAAGGGAGTTTCTATGAACCTGAATTACTGAAAGCTAAACAAATGGTATTCAGAATTGATAAAGTGATTCGGAGGGATTATAAAAAGAAGCAAGCTTTGGTAAAGTGGAAGGGGTATAGTGATGAATTCAACAGTTGGGTTCCAATGAAGGATTTACAAACAGTATAACATTATTGTATGAAGAAGTTGTTAAAGAAATTATGGCGCTGGATATTCGGCAACAATAAAAGGTATTATCTGAGTGAATCCATAAATCCAATATTGTGCAGCAGAGATTCAATCCAGAGTTCACTTGTTTTTGTAAATACTGGAGCTACCATCTGCTGTTGTGAACAGGTTTAAACGCACAAGCTAAAGTAATTTAAGGAAAAACATATAGTATTTATATATGGAGAATCGAAATTTTAAGAGAGGTTGTGGAAGACCAAAAAAGTATTCAACTGAAGAAGAGAGAAAGACTGCTTTAAGACAACAAAAAACAAAGTACATGTTGAATAAAGAGTGGTATTGTGATGTTTGCAACACTGGTTGTAATTACACTTTAGCCGGCAAATGGTGTCATTTGAACACAAAAAGGCATAAGAAGAACGCCAATGCAAATAATTAACATAATTTATATAGTTCAAAGGATCCAATAGCGGATTATTTGAATTCTTGACTATATTTAAACGCGAATAATAATAGCTTAAAAATAAAAACATATAGTAATATTATATAGAATGGAAAAATCTAATAATATATATATGGTAAATGAACAATTAAAAAATCATCTAAAAAACTTCACGGTAAAGGAATTGAAAAAGGAAGTCATCAAAGTTAAAAAGGGTTTCCAAGTTTCCAAATTAAGGCGAGCTGATGTTGAAAAAGTCATACTAAAAAATCATCAACACTTCCTACACTTACTTAAAAAGAATAAAGTGAAAAAGCCTAAACAAACTGCAAAAGACAACAACACAAACAAACAAAAAATTAACGAGTTAATAAAACGGTTAAATGGCGAAGATGAAATAAACATAAGAGTAAAAGAGTACATAACCCAAATTTTAAATAGACTTGACGAAAAAGCAGCTGGAAAAAGATATCCCGAATTTATTGATGAACGATACAGTGGTGTCACTATTCAAAAAAATAAATCACAGTACGTCATACGCGATACTAATGATTTTAGCAATATAATACTACGAGCTACAACTGATCGCAAGAAGGTTGAAGACCTACTATACCATATGTTAGCATAATTGGATCATTTGAATTTCTGACCACGTTTAAACGCACTAATTATAGACACTTAAAAATAAAAATCTATAGTTATATTATATAATGAAAAAATCTAATCATATAAATATGGATAAAGCTAGTTTGAAGAAACTCAGTAAATCAGAACTTATCAAATTGCTTCTGAAGCAGGATAATAAGCCAGTTCCACAAAAAAGAAGACCAATACCAACACCTCGTAAGAGTGTTAAACAAATGGTTAAGCAGTACGAAGATAATATTCTTCAACCGCCAGCAGAATTCAGGGATAATTACAAACCAGTCCCAGCACCAAGAACTAAAAAAAATGCTGTCAAAAAACCGGTTCCAACACCAAGAACCATAATACAACAAAAAGACAAAGCTTTAAAAGGTTATACAAAGTCATTTGAAATTGGCATTAAAAACAATAAAGACCCATTAACTCAAATGCAAAATACAAGAAAGGCTATAGAACAACGTGCAATAACTTTGTTGAATGAAATGAAAGGCCTGAAATATGTTGAAACATTGAAAGTCACATTCAATAAAATTTCTGATGGTGAAATAGTTGAAAAGTTAGCATATTTCAACAGTAAAGTTCAAACAATTATTAACAATACAGAAATCAATGAAGCATTACAAATGTCTAAACAAAATCTCTTAAACCAGATCTCTCAGTGGATATCAGAGGGCTCAGGATGGACTATACAATCTGTTGATAGCCATTACCTAAACATTGTCAAATACAAGCCAATGAAAGGATCCTCATATATCCAACTGCCTTCTGAACTGCGAAATAGTTCTAAGGGACTAATTAACATGAAAAATGAAGATAATGAATGTTTCAGATGGTGTCATATTAGACATTTGAATCCACAAGAAAAATATCCTCAAAGAATTAAAAAAGTCGATAAACCATACGTTGAAAAGTTAGATTACTCAGGTGTTGAATTTCCAGTAGGTGTTAAACATTATAGCAAAATTGAGAAGCAAAACAGTATCAATATAAACGTGTTCGGATATGAAGACAGACAACCATATCCCATCTATGTTTGTAAAGAAAAGTATGAAGATCATATGGAACTACTACTTGTAACGAAAGATGAAAACAAGCATTATGTTCTCATAAAGGATTTCAATAAATTCATGTACAATCAAACAAAACACAAAGAGAGAAAACACTTTTGTATGCACTGCCTGCAATGTTTCAGTTCTGGCAGGGTATTAAACAATCACAAAGAAAACTGTATTCAAGTGAACGGTACTCAAGCAATTAGAATGCCAAACAAATACAATAACATACTGAAATTCAACAACTTCCATAAACAGCAACCTGTGCCATTTGTCATTTATGCTGATTTTGAAGCAATAACTGAAAAGGTGCAAGGATGTCAACCAGACGGTAATAAATCATACACAGAAGCATACCAAAGACATACAGACTGTGGATATGGTTATAAAGTTGTTTGTTGTTATGATGACAAATATACAAAACCAATACAACTATATAGGGGTGAAAAGGCTGTTTATAAATTCATGGAAAATATTTTAGAAGAAGTGAAATACTGCAAAAAAGTAATGAAAAAACATTTCAATAAACCATTGAGAATGACTGAAGAGAATCAACAGGAATTCAAAAAAGCAACAACATGTCACATCTGTGATAAAGAATATACTGAAAAAGACATTCGAGTTAGAGATCATTGCCATATAACTGGTAAATACAGAGGCTCAGCACATATGGACTGCAGTAATCTGCAACTTAGAATAAATCCAAAACAAATAAAAATTCCTGTCATATTCCATAATTTGAGAGGTTATGACAGCCATTTTATAATGCAAGAGATTGGAGCTATTGTCAAGAATAATACATACACCAAAAACGAAAAAGAGATCAAAATGGACATAAATGCAATTCCAAACAATATGGAGAAGTATATGGCTTTCATGCTTGGTAACCATCTGACATTCATCGACAGTTTCCAATTCATGAGTTCAAGTTTGGATAAATTAGTCAGCAACTTACCAGCAGAAGCTTTAAAGTATACAAACAAAAAATTCAAGCTTATGACACGAAAAGGCATTTATCCGTATGATTACATGGACAGTTTTGAGAAATTCAATAAAACAGAATTACCAACTAAAGAAGAATTTTACAGCATATTGAATAATGAGCATATTTCAGATGAAGATTATAGCCATGCTCAAAAAGTGTGGAATACATTTCAATTACAAACAATGGGTGAATACCATAATCTATATCTTAAGTCTGATATACTTCTATTAGCTGACGTGTTTGAAAACTTCCGTAAGACCTGTCTTCAGTATTACAAACTTGACCCCTGTCATTACTTTACATCTCCTGGTTTGTCGTGGGATGCAATGTTGAAGATGACTAATATTCAATTGGAACTAATGACAGACATAGATATGTTTCAATTCATTGAAAAAGGTATGCGTGGTGGTATATCTTATATAGCCAATCGATATGGAAAAGCAAACAATAGGTACATGAAAGAATACGATCAGAAAGCGCCGTCAAAGTATATCATGTACCTTGATGCAAATAATTTATACGGTTGGGCTATGAGTCAATATCTCCCTACTGGTGGTTTCAAATGGTTAACTGAAAAGCAGATTAATAAAATCAATTTAGCTCAGTATAATGAAGACAGCAATAAGGGGTTAATACTAGAAGTCGATTTAGAATACCCGAAAGAGTTGCATGACCTTCATAATGACTACCCATTAGCTGCTGAGAGGGTTTGTGTGAATAAAGATATGCTGTCTGAGTATTGTAAAAAAATAGCTACAAAATATAATATATCGACAGGGCTAGTACATAAATTAATTCCTACATTAAGCAATAAAGAAAAATATGTTCTGCATTACAGAAACCTGCAGCTGTATATTGATCTTGGATTGAAAGTAAACAAAGTCCATCGAGTGTTAGAATTCAATCAGTCACCTTGGCTCAAACAATACATCAACTTCAATACACTAAAACGTACTCAAGCGAAAAATTCATTCGAAAAAGATTTCTTCAAACTAATGAATAACTCAGTGTTTGGCAAAACTATGGAGAACATAAGAAAACGTGTTGATGTCAGACTTATTACAGATGAGAAGAAACTATTGAAGATGGCTTCTAAACCTACTTATGTAAGCCGTGAGATATTCAACGAAAATCTAGTTGCAGTGCATAAAATAAAGGAAACGCTAACCCTAAACAGGCCTGCATATGTTGGCATGTGTATTCTTGATCTGAGCAAGACATTGATGTATGATTTCCATTATAATTACATCAAAGAATAGTATGGTAATAATGCTAAACTACTATTCACTGACACAGACAGTTTGACATATGAGATTATAGCTGAAGATGTGTACCGAGACTTTTGGAATGATAAAGATCGATTTGACAACAGCGACTACCCTGAAAGCTCGCCGTATTTCGATAAGACAAATAAAAAAATTATTGGTAAATTCAAAGATGAAGCTTGCGGTATTCCAATAACAGAATTCGTCGGTTTGCGATCAAAAATGTACAGTTACATCAAAGACAATCATAAAGGCGGAAAAACAGCTAAGGGAATCAAGAAAAATACAATAAAGAACGAAATCAGACATGAAGACTACAAAAATGTTTTATTACAAAATAAACAAATACATCATACCATGAAGACAATCAGAAGTAGCAACCATCAACTCGGAAGCTATGAGGTGTCACTCAGCTGTTTCGATGACAAAAGATATATAGCCAACAATGGAGTAAATAGTTTCGCTTACGGACATTATGCAATTCAAAACTTCTGATATTTTTATCAAAATGGAGCAACTTCTGATATTTTTATCAGAAAAAGTAATTTATGGGGACGTTTTTAATTGGTTGATAGAGATCATACGACTATCATGACCTTGGGAAATAGCTTAGTCATTTCCTGTTTTCATCAGACATGCCAAGACTTGTTTCTTAGAAAAACTTCCTGCTTTTCCGAGAATTATAAACTTCCTGCAGTTTGGTGTCACGTGATGTAATAATGCGTTGGATACATCATGATATAAAACATATAGTATCCAAATCCAAATAATTGCGATCATGTAATAAAATACATATAGTTATCCATAAAATGATCTCGATCTGAGTTAACCACAAAATGATCTCCATCTCATGCGTAGTAGTTAGAGAGTTGGGTTTGGTAAGAGAGCATTTTTAACAAAAATGCTTTCGTACCCCCAACTCTATAACTACTGATTCTTTAACTTTCTGCACGTGTTAGCACCTCCATGCGCAACAAATTCTCATATTTGAAAAGCCACGTCTACTTTATGCAACCGAAAATTTGTTGCGCGTGAAGGTTGTAATACGTGTAACAACAGGCCGCAACTTTGCAACGCAACCTTTGTTGCATGATAAGTTACAGGGAAATGCTGCCAGTTATTACTTGACCTTTTAAGTTGAAAAGCCAACCTGTGCCGTTCCAGTTAGCGGGTATATTACGAACCAATTTAATGACCAGCTCCCAGTCGGCTTGATAGCTCAATTGGTTAGAGCGCTGTACCGGTATCGCAGAGGTCAGGGTTCGAATCCCGGCAAGCCTAATTTTTTCAGGCTTTCTTTTCGCAACTGCATAAGTTGCGTTAATAACTGCGAGGATCTTCTCTACACTTATTTCTTCATTCCGCAGTTCAAATATATGAGTTTCATATATTCATAATTTCATCTTCATCTTTCCCGGGTATATTACGAACCAATTTAATGACCAGCTCCCAGTTGGCTTGTTAGCTCAATTGGTTAGAGCGCTGTACCAGTATCGCAGAGGTCAGGGTTCGAATCCCGGCAAGCCTGATTTTTTCAGGCTGTCTTTTCGCAACTGCATAAGTTGCGTTAATAACTGCGAGGATCTTCTCTACACTTATTTCTTCATTCCGCAGTTCAAATATATGAGTTTCATATATTCATAATTTTATATAATCTTCCTTCGTAAATGAACATAAGCCGGAGGACTTCTTAAAGTAACCTTGAAAAAGACACCCAGACCCCGATCCGGCATTTCACTGACACCCTGTTTTGAATCGTCTAAGAATGTTTGAAATCTTTCCAGCTGAGGCCCGATTCAGGCTCGAACATTACATGAGCCAGATCTATTGCAAACGAGCGAAAACTATTGTTTTTGCTAATTTGCATTAGGTTCGGCACATTAAAAGTCGACGTTTGAAGTGGGCCTAAATCCTGGAAAGTTTTCCCTATCAAACAACTGCAGAATTCACACCATTTACAATGATGCAAGTGGCACATTCAGCGAAAAGGTCGCCATTGCAAGCGTGGGCGGGGTACGGTAACTTAAAGTACTTGTAGTGAGCAAAATAGACGAAATTGTTTTGCTAAAACAACACAACGAGCCCGTTTGGTGAAACCAGGAGATTACAGTTATGTCTTATCTTGCAATTTTGTAAGGAAAACTGAGGCTGGTATACTTGACAGTAACATCTAAAATGCATTGTCAGGCCAACGTTTACTGCCAAAATCTATTAGCAAAGGAAAATTGAGGCACATTAATAAAAAAGTTTCGTGTATGGTGCATGCCTCTTGACAATGGTGTTAGCGGTTTACCATAACAAATTTGTTGTTTTCTCAGTGACACAGAGAACCTTCAAAACCACTTTTATTTTTGCTTTCAACAGGGAAAAATGCATTTTATTCACAGTTAACGTAAAACGTGGTGAATATAGAATATCAGCCAATTCTTGTGTAGACTGATTGCTTCACTATGGTAAATTGTGCTACTGAAATTGAAAAAAATCGCCATTCGTCGTCAAATCTCTAGGAAAAGAACTGTACCGCTGCTAAGTAATTTTCTTAGGTAGACAGTAGGTTCAGAGGCCAATAACATGCTACGGTGTGCGGTAAACCGAGGGGTTAATTGTGACAGCTCAGCACTGAAATTTAATTTGAATTTGGAGTTGTTGCGTCGTTAGCAGTACGCTAAAAATGAAATGGAGTTCGAAACCGGTTTTTAAAGACGCTTTTTGACTGCGTTTAGTCTTCAGGAGGACCAGCGGCTTTCCTGGCAAATACAGTGTCTATCTGAAATAGTACGTTACACTCTGTTTTTTTTTTTTTTTATAAGAACGCGTAAAATTTGGCGCGAGCCTGAGAATGTTCTTATTTTAGCCCATACATTTTCTTAAATTTGGGGGCAAATCTCAGCCTCAACGTTCTTATAAAAATGGTTCTTCTAAAGAGAAAAGAGTGTATTCGTTATTTGTTAGCTTACACTTCTCTCAATGTCACAATCATTCTCGTCCCCAGAGCTCTGTAGAGCTCTACGGTTTTTTTAGTTACGTCTCCACGATCCAACCGCTGACTGCGGCTCTCCCTTCCCCTTAATGTTGATTGAACCAATTTTGGCCATGCAGCAAGTCATTGTTATCAACTGGATAGGGGGGACAAGGAAAATGTCTTAACAAATGTGTCTGAAATTGTAGCTCTACTACCGTGTGGCAATAAATTTTGCAGGTTCTAATTTTTGTTTTTTTTTTCACGATCCACAAAAAAAAAAGTTCCCCCGAAAAAAAGTTCCCGCAAAAATTTTCTCCGCAAAGATTTACTCCACTGTCGAAATTATATTCAAACATCGCCTCTTATTTCGTATTTAGCTGTTAAAAGCTTTGAACAAAAGGATCGTTTGAAGTTACTCTACTGATTAACTGATAAACGTGTTATACATCCTCATCTTGTTCACCTGCATTCGATTGTTTGTACTCAAAAACAGTACAAGCCCTGCATTGTAAATAATTGTTTATCAGGTTTAAGCTAACACAGGATTGCAAGTTAGTTTTGCCTAATTTATTATTTTTTATTTTTTAATTGTCCTCGTTTGAAAACCTTCTCAAAATCGGCAGTGCCTTGCCGGGGGTGCCTGGGGATGCATTTCGCACTCATTCCCAAGCTCCTTTTCTCGCATAAATTGGTAAACATGGCCGCTGCAAGAGAAATTCACGATATAAAGACCCAAGCAAAAGAAATTAAAAGGGATATGAGGAAGCTGTTACGTAGAGGAGATACCTGGTGAGTTTGAGTGGACATCTTTGAAATCGTAGATCCGTTTATGCGCGTCGTTCCTAGTTTGATTCTACAAGATAATTTTTCTTTTTCTTATGTACAGTTTACGGCCACGACTAACTCGTGTTAAATATTACAGAACGCTTAACGGCCTGCCCGATAAAGCTAATATGAATGCTAGTGCGCAACATTCCGATAATTAATTCAGAGCGCGACACTGAAGAATCGCATGTGCCTTCAGATCGTGATCACGAGGAGTCTCCCGATGAGACACTTGAAAAGCTGGAAGCCCTAATAGTTCATTAAAAGACTAAGGTAGCCGCCATCAAGAACAAATCCAAGCTGCTCTCTTTAGAAAAGACGCTGAAGGATTTGCAACAGGAAACGTTCGCTGAGCAGTCCAAGCTCGATCGCGACACGGGTTCCAGCAAGACCAGGAGTACACAGAACGTGCCAAAGAAGAGCAAGCACAAAGCAATTTCGTCGCGCGACCTTCGCGAGTTTTGAAGATTTGTCCCCTGGAACACCAGGAAGCTACCAGCTTCCAGCTTCCTTAGGAGCAAATGGGAGGGGGGGGGGGGAGAGGGAGGGGGAAGGGGAGGTCTACTTGATGGAAAGCACTTTACGAAGAATTTGGGCTGTTTCTATCAAGGAGTTCTTTTGCAAACTTGTCCTCTATGCTGATGGTGATGATGATGATGATTGTTATTATTATTTCGGGTACCTTGGTACCCATATCGCTAGTACTCTGTTTTATGTAACATGGTACACAAATCACGGGGGTACCAAAAAGACTTTGCAAATTATGTGAAATATTGGGGCTCACAAAATTAACCTTAGTCAACAATTAAAAATTTAAAACCCCGATGAAGTCTATAAGGATCAGATAAAAACAGAAGGAAAAACAAAGACAGTTAGCAAGGTGAATTGCTGTGTGTTACTCACTTAAGTTTGTTTTCAAAAAGTAATAATAAATTAATAATCAAAAAAGCAGTACTTAAGTGTTCACTTAATGTCAGGTGCCCGGGGGAGGGGGAGAAGTATTCTTTCTGTGTGTCTGGGGATGGGGAATACTGTTTGGGCTATGCCATTATTATCTTTTTTTCTTTGTATGGTGATCTAATGAATTTTTTACCTTATCTCTTGTAATGTTCATGCCTGTTTGTTTGTGGAGTAGGTACTTTTGCTTATCTGTTATGTAAGTATATGGCTTAGTGTCACTGTTAATTAGCCTGGGGACAATATTAACATCCATCCAAGCATCTACTGATGTAATAACCTCTTACTTAACTGAACACAAGGGTCGTACTGGGGAATATTGGTCAGAGGTTGTGGCAGTACGGACCGAGCGCAGCGAGGTCTGTGCAAAAACGACCGAGGGCCAATGTTCCCCAGAAGTTAGTAAGTAGTTTTTCATATGGCATCATGTTTCATACGAAACAACACTTCCGGTAGTTCATTCAAGTCAATTTCCCGCGCGATGTCAAGGAAAGAAGCCAGCGATTTTAACTGGCTTTCGAATCAGTTTGATGATCGTTGCTGTCGATTGGCAAAAACTTGCGTGGCTCAGACTTGAATAAAAACTGCTCTGCTTCTATTATATGTGACAGTTTTTCGTCGTCCTCTACAACACAAGATTGAAAATACTTCTTCGTTATGGGCAGAGACAATTCGGGAAAAAGAAGAACAATGAAAAGGCCGCGATAAAATCTCACAAATCTGCTTCTCAAACTGTAAATTGTGGCAGCAAGTTAGTCTGTAATGTGAACAAAGGAACACGTGAACTTAAAAAAAAAAGACACTGGAAATTATCTCGACCTCAAATACTGCAAGTTGTTTGCTTCAGTGGCGTTATAGAGAACTTTGTGGATGCTGAGAGCCAATTTTCGTCGCACCTAACAAAGTTATTTTTAGCGCGAGCTACAGCAAGAGTGGACTTGTGAAAAAGCTAAAATTATTTTCAAGGATGTCCACTACAAGAGCAAAAATCTCGCTGAAGAATCAAGGTACACTGTTATTTTAATGCATGTATGTGTATCTTTAATTTGTTCTTGTGGAGAGTGCTGACTGAAGCGATGGGCAATATTAAACTAGACAAGAACTGACGTGATCGTTTCCTTTCGATTTACAGTTGCCGATGAAAGCCGTTTGCTAGTTGTTTTGCAGTTTTCATTTTTTTTTCACCGAGAGGTTTTCTTGTGAGAAACGTGCTCTACTTTTGTTTATGATGAATTTTAATAAGATTGTTTAATTAAGTCTTGGCCGATTTATTCGTCTCTTTATAGATCACATTCTATAGCCATACAAAAAAACAATAGACACACACAGTCACTGAAGAACATTGGCCATGCTTTTTGATTCATTGCTTGCGAGTATTTTGCTTATATCAAAAAATCAGTAAAGTTAATTGAAGAGTGCTTTTTCTAAATAGACGTGTTTACCTCGTTCATTTGTTTTATACCAGCTCCAAACCTTTCCTTTTTTATCTTCTTGGGTTTTCACAGTTAGAATTTTGCGGAGGAGGGAGTGCAAAAAAAAAATATCCAAAAAGGACCGTTTCCATGGTAATGGTCCGTACTGTAAAATCCCAACCGAAAACTAACCAATCAGAACACTCAATTTAGACTGGAGAATTGCTTGCCATATAATAATTGCTTCTTATTAACTGAGTGCTAGGGCCATACTGGGAGGATATTGCCTGATGTCTTTCTGGTACGGACCGAGCGAAGCGAGGTCTGTGCAAGAAAGACTGAGGGCAATATTGTCCCAGTGTGGTCCCGAGTTAGTGAGAAATAATTAATAAGAAGTTTATTATATGGCTGTGCCTAACACTTTACTGTACTTAAAACGTGAGCTGTGGTGGATTGGGACGAATGAAACAGTTTACCGGAAAGCATTCAAAGCCCAGCAGTTTTATTTCACACACAAAAAAAATTATATCACACAAGAAAAAGTAAAAACATTTAAAAGAAACTGTCTGTTTTCATTTAGCTTCAAATCATTTGAACTTTTTGAATTAAATGTACTTTCACATTTTCTGTATTCCCGCTTTCCCAGCGGGGCATTTACATTGCTCTCATAATGCCCATGGGCATAACGGTAAAATCCGGCCCTGAGCCGTATAATAATGCTAATTAATTTCTGCATTATCTTTAATTTAGCTTGCTGTGGGATTTGTAGATTCATGAGAAAAAACTTGTAAACTTTCAAATAATTTTGTCTGAATAAAGAATTGCAGCTTAAAGCATATAACAGTTGATAAACTGTTACCAAAGACACTTGTAAGTTTTTTTTCAATTTTTTAGAATTGGTGTAATCAGGTTTATTGTCATTTATGACTTGGGTACAAGAGGGTGCACTATTCTTTGCATCAGATAATTTGTACTTTTATAGCTCTGATGGCTGAAGGGAGTTCAACGTGCAAATGGAAAAGTTTAAAATAAATTTGTCATAGTAAATGGTTTGAACCCAGGAGACATACATGCATATCGTAAGTCGGTGAAGTATGATCATCTGGGTGAGTGTTGTCCTGAGAAGGACTGTTTGTGGTGACATTGACTGACATTTTAACTATCTAAGCAGAGGCCATCATCAGAGTCAAGTGAATTGTGAATCATCAGTAACTAGTATTAAGTCTCAATTTGCTTGACTTTGACACATGTAATAATTTCTGCTCAGGTTGTTAAAATGGCAGTTGGTGTCATCACAAACAGTCCATCGCAGGTCTACACCCTGGCGTATAGTTGATCCTTAACCATTGCTACTGATTTGTCATTCGATGAATCAGTAAAAATTGTTAACATTGGTTTGATTAACTTTCATTGTATTGATCAATCAGATTAATCAATGAGACCCACTGAAAAATAAAATCAATTTTTACCAAGCAAATTTTTTGGCTCAGATTTTGTTTAAAGACAGATTTTTTGCTATTAATGCTAATTAACATAATCAAATGACGAGTCAGTTATTCAGCTCAGAGGAAAAATTCTAGGATCACTGAGAACTTGATTTCCATGTAATCGGCCAGCTTTCTAGGCACCACTTTGTCTTTAAAACCATGCTGCCACTTATTGGGCCTCAGGGGTATTTTGCAGACCTAACCCTAACCGTTAGGGTAAGGGTTAGGGTTAGGCATGTATGATATCAGTTTATCATATATGATGTACCTACCAGTGTTTCACACTCTATACCAGTGACCATCATTCTGCATTCTGCATTCTGCATTCTGCATTCTGCGTTCTGCAAAATACCTCTGCCGCTTATTGGGTAGCAACAAGTCACCCATGAAAAATATTAACTGAAGCTTCACATTGCAGACTGAAGCATATCAAATTCCCCACTATAAGCACGCGTGTTTTTCATACTCTTTCCTTGCTTTTTGTATCAAAGAAGACAAAATATCTCTTGGTTTCATTGATTTTTAACAGTACGAATTTCTATCACTTCAGTGACCATGTCAGGACTACACTCAACCAGATTAGCATACTTCACCAACTTATTTGTCATCCAGGAGCAAGAAGTTTGACTTGGTCTCCTCTCCAAATGTCATTGTTTATTTATATGATATCAATTTTTCACCATTTATTATATCTCAATCAGGGTCTATTGAACTGGAATACTTAAATTACTTTAGAATCCTATAAAAATGTAAATCATCTGAAAACATTTTTAATTGGAAACAAACAATTAACTTAACGTGATATTGTTAGTGTTAATTATGTATTCCTAATATGACATGTATTATGACTATATTGAAAAACATCAATTTAACCAAGCTTACAATTAGTTCTATATTAATATTTAATATTTACTGTGGCTTATCTAATTTAATTTATAGTTTTATTTTAGTTTTAGTCATTTAGTGGATAGGTGATTGTAAGGTGCCATTGGGCTACATGGAAATGGCCCTGCATAAATCATTATTATTATTATTATTGCAGCTAAAACTGTAAATGGTTTGAACCCGGAAGTCATATCATAAGTCCGGGTAAATTATTATCGTCCAGGTGAATATAGTCCTGCTTATTGTACTCTGGGTTAATGATTTTATCTTATTTACTTAGGGGGACACCACATCACATAAGCCTGCTGGCTTCCAATTAATAATTACCTCCAGTCACCAATTTAATTTATAATTTTTCTTCACTAAGTCTTTTATTTTAATTTGTCATTTTGTATTTTAATTTTATTGGCCGGATAAATAAAGAAATAAATTAAGTTTGATTTATTGCTTATTATTTACAGGTACCTTGTTGACTGTCGCTGGTTTGAACAGTGGAAGAAGTATGTTGGATTTGATTTTTGGGATCAGTCTGGTGCTGGTGATGAACAGAACAATCCTGGCCCTATAGATAATTCAAGCCTCTTCCAAGGTAAGGAAATGTTTAGATGACACTGGAAAATTTGTAAGGGTTACTTTTTAGGCAATGAGGGGATACTGGGGGGCCATTTAATTCAGACATTTTAGAAGGTAAGAAAATGTTTAGATGACACTGGAACTTGAAAGGGTTACTTTTCAGGCAATGAGATGATACCAGGGAGCCATTAAATATTAATAGCAGTTGCAGTGAGAGTGCACCCTGCCCCTAAAAATAACTGGATTATAATCCACATGGACAAGGTAAATTGTTTGGGTCTGTAGCAAGGAATAATTTATTTATTAGTGGGGCTCACTGGGGTAATATACATGTACATGTAGGATGAGAAGGGAACATTAAAGGGGCGTGTCAGCCCTGCTTTCCCTTGTTACTGACAATCAAACCCACCACCAGTTTTATAGACAGTTGATAATTGACAGAAGTTTAATTTATTATTTTCACCCAGAAGAACATGCTAGGTTGAATATATACAGCCATCGACACACCAGGGATTTCATACACTTGTCACACAGTTGGTGAAATTCGCCAAGTGTGCCTTGCTACTGGCAGCAGCTTTTGCTGGTGATTTTGATCACTGTGACTAATGATTGATATTCTACCCTTGTCTGGCATGTCAGATATTAGCAGTTACAATTGCAGCTGATTTGGCAAAAATCACCAGCAATTGCAAAGTGTGCCCACTCACACAAAGTCAACAGTGATCCCTGGCGATCAGTTTCACTGTGACAAACATGTAAAATCGCCTATGCTAATGTACATGTGTTGCTGACTTAACCTCAGTTATCCCCTTCATCTTTGTTGCTTGTAAAGGAATGAGGTTTTTAAGCTACAAACACATTCATCTTCCATAATTTAAGGTCCCCATCCTTAAAGTTATAAGTTAATATTTAGGGTGCAAATCCTAAGAAATCACCAAAAACTCCTAATCTGGACTCACAAATATGTTGTCTACTAATTTTGGTTGCTGATCAGACTTTATTAATTTTAATTCAAAAATTCTGTCGAGGGTGCAAATTGGCAACATATAGTTAAGGCTTTAACAATTTCCTGTTTTTCCTTCAGCTGATGCCCGTACTCTAAAGAAACATCTCATAGATAAGCTTGATTATAACGTACTTCCTGAAGAGGTGTGGTTTAAGCTTGTATCATGGTATGGAGTGACATCAGATCAACAAGCTCTACCAATTGCAAGGAAAATGGTGGAACATGGAATGATTAAGGTTAAAGTGTATCTGATGAAGTTCAGACCCTCACAACATTCAGATCCTGAAACCTTGATCATGAGGGAGTTTAGTAAGGGAGACACTGTAGGTGAGTTCTGGCATCTAAGGCCACAGTCCACGGCTATGTATACTCATAGAATACAATATCTTGAAAAGTTTTGAGTTTAAGTCCTGTTCAGGGCAAGAGATAAGTCAAACAATTCTTTGCCCTGTGGGGTGGAAAAGGTAGTGGGTAAAGAGAAGTAATAATTGGTATGGGAAGAGCTTTGAATTATTAGTTATTAACAACAACATACATATAATGAATGACCAGTTAACTGTTGGCTGGTCAGTGTTAAAGAGTACAGTTAGTGTGTCATTCATCCGCTTATGTTAAATTTTCTAGGGAGGAAGATATCGTCTTATCTACAATTGAACATGTCAGTGATTGTGAATGCATGAACAAAAATGGCTGAAGATAACTTTGCCCTGCTACATCAGTCATATCCAAACAAATATGTGTTAAAGTCCTCCTAAATATCTGATATAAACGCAGGTGAAAAAACTCCCTCCCAAAACTGCCTCTCATGTTTTGTGTGGTTTCAAGAGGAAAATGTTAGTCAAAGCATTTTAAGTTTCAGCAAAGCAAACTTTGTTTTAGACTGTGGTGATTTTATGAACCAGGGTTTTTTATTTAACAGAAATGCTGGATCGTAGGGAAAAAACAAAGAGATCTTGAGCAAAAATTATATTTGGGGGAATTGGTGGAATTTCAGTTAAGTGCTTTTACATAATTTTAATCCAGCTTACATGGGTTGACACTGTGTCTTAAAATATGTTTTTCAGGTCATGTTATGTCAGAAATGAAAAAGGTGTTTAACATACCACAGGACACTGAAACACGAGTGTGGGAGGAGTACATGTCGCACTCTAGGAAATTGCTTACTAATATGGAACAGACGGTGCTTTATCAGGGGCAGGTAAATTAAAGATACACAGAAAGATAGAGACAGACAGTTTGATGGACGGATAGACTAGCAGGCAGTGGGCAGACAGACATACAGACAGGCAGGCAGGGATATTGGCAGGCATTCAGACAGGCATGTCCGTATTATGAACTCGTGCTAAACAGAGAGAAACAGTTCGATTGCACTATGTCTGGACCAATTTGCGAACAAAGTTCTGCCAATGTCTTGCGGCTACCAAGCGAGCTTCACGCTGCTTGAAAAAGTAAATAATTTTCCCGTCGAAATAGTCAATGTTTCAAATTACAGCTTTCTCTCTGCTACGTTAGATTAATCAGGTCAGCAATAATGATAAAAGTGGGCGGCATTAAAAAAAAACCCTAGTTCTTTGGCAGGTGGTATTTAGCCTGTGCTTCGATCACGCTTGCGAATATTTACCCCCTTTCCTTCCACTTTCGGCACTTGCCACGCAGGCTAGTAGTATTTTCTCGTGGCTTACCCCACTCGCCACCAAAACTTCACCCTGGTACGCAGACAGCACCGCCAGCAACACAGGCTATACCATACCTATGTACAGCCACTGACTCCTCTGATGATGGCATAGATGCTAACGCATAGGTCCACAATGCGTCCGCACAAAAAGTCCAGATATCAGGGTTTAAGGAGTCATCCCATGGTCTGTTTTGTACATTATTGGCAGTACGTTTCTATTCTTATTTTTGATGACTGAGTTTTTCCTACCCGAATGCCGGGAACAAATTTATTTAACAACATTTCAGTCATAACAAGAGGGTATTAAATTATGGGCTGCATTATTTTCCCGGAAGCGTCTCACTACATTACTGGCTGCACAGAGCACCCTTTTACAAATGACAAATGACAAAGCCATTTTTTGCCAAAAATGAACTTCTTAGCGTGTAATTGTTTTGTGTAAAGTATCTATTTCTAACAATAATATATCAATTACTCTGTCTTGTTTGTATCTTTAGAGGCTTATAATAGAGCAAAAGAATAAGGATGGTACTTGGCCAACTGAAAGGTAACACATTTTTGGAACTCTTGTGGTCGGTTGTGGTAACATATTTTTGGAACTCTTGTAGTCGGGTGTATGTAACCCCTGGGTGGCACAGACTTTTTGAAAGTAATACATTCTTTCCCAGAAATAGAGTTGTTATCTAATTACACAATAAACTGACTCAAAACAGTGGACTTCCATATTCTATTAGGTGTTGATACTCATAGAGTGTACTATAGTTCCAGTACTGTGTCGAGAATCCAGAACCATCTGACAGTTTCGAATACAGCCTGAAAACGAGGAGACCAAGAATTGTGATCATCTCTGTAAAACCAAATTTTGGTTAATTACAAGACAACGTTAAAATATACAATCAATAGACTATCTTGGCTCTATCCCACAGTCAGTCATATGATGATGAAATATCACATATAGGCAGCTTATATATACCAACGAACTCAGGCAAATTTACAGACCTTCATTTAAAATACTGAGCTTTAAATTAATTCTTGACATAAAAAGCCTTTGTGGAACGCTAATTGCGATCAATTGTCATTGCGGTCAATGATCTTATCATTAGTAGGAACAGCGTTGTTCTTTAAGACTAACAATTAAAGCCTCTAGAGAATTAGACCTTTTTCTCTAAGTTATTGTAGACCCAAAATCTTTAGTTGTACGTTTGGGTCATGACCGTTAGTATATAAGCTGCCTATTTGTGACATTTTATCCTCACATGACTATGACTCCGGAATAGAGCCGAAATACTGTATAGTTGCACATACTCAGGGAAATGAAGGGGGTATCTTTTCTACCTGAGTGGCTTTGGCTCTTTCACAACAATGTTTTTATTAACCGGCCGTCGCCATATGGCGACCGCCGGTTTATAAAATGGGCACGGTTTTGTCGTGATAGTCAGTTGGCTTAACATACGAACAAAGTGCAGTGAAGCTTGTGGTACGGTCACTCAAGAACGGTACTGTCTTATATAAGACGCATGCGCATGTTAGTCTGCTGAATGTTACCTTCGTGTGTTATTGTCTTTTAATTTACAGTATTTAAATTATGAACGGCGAAGGGTTGTTAAGTATGGGGTCTCAGTATTTGTCTTGTAAAACGCATGCGCAACTAAGTAAAGCAGCTAATAGCGGAGCCAGCGCGCTAGCGCGTCAGCGGAACTCCATTGCTAAGGAAATTTGGTAACCTATCAAGCCAAGAAATTTTGGTAGTGACGTAATAGACACGTGACCGTACGTACATACGTACGTGCGTCCGTCCGTCCGTCCGTCCGCACCACAGGGTTACCACAGGGTTACACTGGATATAACCCAGTGTTGAATCCCGTGTGTTTTTGGCGCGAAATCGCATGTTGACCCGCGTTGTAGCAAAACAAGCAAAGACAACAAAAGTCAAAAACAAATTTGTTAATGGAAAAAAAAGTTCAAAAGAATACTCAGTTGTCTTTTCGGTCAGAGGGGAAAAGTTTAATTTAGGCGAAAAAAATTAGGCGATAAAGTTCAGGCGAAAAGTTCAAATTTGCCTTGTCGGTTCTGTTCGAACTCGGTCGGCGCACTGCTTGAGTTCGCATCTTTTCGCAAGCGGTTTCGAAGCCAAATATAGCAGAGCTAGTGCTTTTTGGTTTTTTTCTGTCCACAACCATGGTTTTTACGGCGTTCCGAACATATTTTGCCAGGAAAGACACCAGTATTTTCATGCTGATAGGCAGCTGGTCACGAAGAAAGAAATATATATTAAAATTAACTTCAGTAATTACAGCAAGCGCTGATGGCCAAGTGGACTAATATGCGGCTTCATACGATAACGACCCGGGTTCGACTCTCAGCGAGGGTAGGATTTTTTTTTTTAATTTAACGACTTGAATGAGAGTATTTTCACAAATTGATAACTGCTAGCAAAAAAACAAACAAACAAAACAAAAAGGGGGGCTCCGCTTTTAGGCTTGGCTAAATCTATATATTAGGATTGAATGCGAAATTGGCTGTGTTGTCTGATCTAGTTAGTGGTTATGGTGAAAATTTTTTTTAGCGCAGGAGTTTGTTATGGGGATTGACATTTTGAGGAATGTAAAAATGTGGGAGTGGAACGATGAATGTGAGAAGCATTTCACGCTTCTGTGAATGTGATTTGCTTTGAAAGTTGCTTTTTGTATAGCAGCGGTATAAAATTGTGTTGCGTGAGAGGCAGTTTCCCTTGGCGTTTTATGGGGGAACGGTTTCCGCAGTGGATTGTAAGTTTTCTCATTGGGTAACCTGTATTTCGCAGAGGAGATAAACAGCAGCTGAGTTTGCAACTTATTAGCGCGGTAAGGAACGGTGGCTCAGGAAGAGAAGGGATTGGCCCTAGTATGATGATGCAATTATTGGATTGCACCATCGATACATCATAGTTCTTGAGAAGAGAGAGAGATGAGTGTTTATTTGAGGGGAGAAGTTGATTTGAATTGCATAAAGACGAAGGGATCGGTCATTAATAAGGAGATCAATTAATAAGGTAGCTGAATAACTGAATATCATCGAGCGATGCGTGTGGTTTGCGTGTGGTGTTCGCTGTTGCCTTGGTTGGGTTTGAGGTAATTCGTTTACGTTACGAATTCCGAGTCAACTTGTTTACTTTTGCAAGGGGATTCCCGGGTTAGCAAACCGGATTTAAACATCACGTCATGAGATATGCCTTAACGTGCCCCATACTCTGACGATCTGCTCGAGCTCGTGTTTATCAAGCGTTATATTTTGATTCTACTGCTATGTTCACTGTTTGTATTTACGGTCTAGGCACAACAGTAAATACTTCGTCGTCCCTGTGTAAGCATTCTCAGTTGTGGGCGAATTTATACCGACATTCAACGTTTGAGTGAATTTGTGTTTTTCAGCAGAAATAAAAGCGATAAGAAAGATAAGCCGAGTCATCAGAGCTTAAACATTACGTCATCCAGTAACACTAAAGTCAAAATATTGTGTCACACAATCACACTTTTCTTCATGCCGGCTCGTATAAATAAAGGATCGCGCTAACATTTGTGAAACCTAGGGGTGGAGAGGGTCAGAAAGGCCGGTTAAAATGCCCATCGGGCTTTCGTGTTCTTTATCAACCGAACAGGAAGGCGAAGAAGTGTTTTTCAAAGGATACGATGCCAAATCCGTTGTACATTTCCTGAGAAGTAGAAATTTTCGATACATGATATGAATTAATTTATACTTGCAGCATTGCTTGGAAACAAGTCAACTTCAACCTTCTATACGCGTACGTTTCTTGCAAATTAGGGTAACTAGCTGATCACGCACTGCACGTGCAGTTTTGATAAAAGCTTCTCTTTAATGGGTTTTCCTGGGGAAACTGAACGACCTTCAATCCACCTTATCCTTTTGCTTGGGACATTTTCTATTTTCTCAGTCACTTCACCGTGAGAACTTACCAGGGTAAATGTTCCCGAGGTAAAGTCGGTTACACTTAGAAAGCCTCTTATTTACCTTGGATAAAGTTGCCCCGTGTATCCGGGTAATCACAGCCAATGTCGCCTTCTTAGAATTTTATTTGTAATGTCATTTTTAAGTAGGAGTTTATTACATAAATGAATATGGTCTTTGGAACTACCTAACTCTCTCTATTTTTTGTTTTGTTTTGTTGTTTAGCGACAAGTCAGCGATACGGGTATGTCTTTCTAATTTCGTTTACTAATTTTCGATCAATAGTTAATACAACAATGAAGTGGCAAGCCATTCAGTCTTTGTATCAGTCAATGACCATCCAAAGTCAATTCAGTTTTCAGTGGCACTGTGAGATTTTATAACAACAACATTAGTAGACAGTATGACAGAGGAAAGACACTAATAAATGAAAGAAAAGGAACACCCAGTACGATTAAGTTAGTACACATGTCATTGTTGCGTCAGTTAGAAATGGTCCCGGATGAGGACGTGCTCTACATTGAAATTTGAAGGTGAAAAAAGAAAGATTATTTTACCATCAAGCAGTAAAGTTAACAAATAGACTACAAGCAGTCCGATCCCTCTCTTCTCTCAGTGATACTTTGGCAAGCAAGAATCAAAACGCGTGAAAAATCCACAATTGTTGCCTGCCGCAGGAACATGCACTTGACAAGAATTTCGTAACTTTGACATGCTAATAAAGGGGTCATTTTTTAAAGAAGCTGTGTTACTGCGTTGGTGTGGAAGTGAAACGCGGAAATTTGGATTTGTCAACTGAGTTGATAAGGTAAATTGACCACCATAAAGAAATTCAAAAGCTGACATTTCGATCGTTAGATTTTTAGTGAATCAAAGAATTGTGGGTTGTATGTGGTTTATATATTGTAAGGTGGACTTACGCTATTGGTGGAAACGGAACAACCAAAAAAATAAACCCACAAAAAAACAAAAACAAAAAGAGAATTATCTTATTCGACATTCTTAATACCCATTCCATTCCCAGGGTTAAGATTTTCCAAGATTAAGAGTGCCGATTTGAAAGGTGAATTTTTTGCGCTAGAGTTTTGCGCCTCTGCGTATTACCCCAATTTAGGTAAAGGCTGCAGTCAGGAAGATTAAAATGCACCATACCATATAATAGGGAACTAGAAAGTTCCCTATTATTAAAGTTACCCAATCCCCACGTTGACAATGATCGCTTTTTATTCAACTACAATTTCTTATTGTTTTTTACCTTGCCGTGTTTCCATCAACAGTGTAGCTCCACCGCTCCACTACCCACCAATCCTTTACTCGTTCTGGCGAAAGGCCAAGGCTGGAAACGTAGCTTTTGGGTGGTCAATTTACCTAAGTAACTCAGTTGATAAGAACAGACTTTGGTACGTGTTCCCGTATTTGTCTTTCCGCTCATTACAATTAAGTTTGTTTATTTGGAATTTAATTGTACTTTACTTGTTTTTCTGCTAACGTTAGGATGAAATGATTGAAAGAAGTTCAATGGGCAAGCAGAAAGAAAACAACTCAAAAACAAAAAAGGCAGCAGCAAAGAAAGCACCCTTGAAACGGAATGATATACTGGAGCCAAAGCCAATGAATAATGATATCAGCAGAAGTTCAGGTAAAGTCTTGGTTAATATTTACTGTATTATCTTTAAGTATGTCTAATGTTTAATAATACTTTGCCATTAAGAGAGAGGTCTCAAGTTGTTTTGTTTGTCTGTAATACTGCTAAATTGTTTTGTTTGTCTGCTAATAATACTGCTAATATTAATGGTGATGCTGATACTTATATTAATACTCACTCAGCGCCAAGGAAGTCCTCATAGAAGCTTATGTAGTTAGTACTTCCTCAAAAAATACTTCTATCCACAACCATGGTTTTTCCTCCAGTCCGAAAACATTTTCCCGGGGAGAACGCCCGTGTTTATCTCGATCGAGCGCAATCGATAAACGTCCGCCGTCTCGGATTTGACGAGCTCACGTGCAAAGAGATTAGTACAGAAATTAGCACTGAGTTTAAAGTTGTGGTTAGCGTGGTGCAACGGCGATAGCGCAGGCCTGAACCTCAGTGGGGGGGAAGAAGTCTTGTTAACAATCAAAAAATCAACTTCATTCTCTAAAACTAAAATATTCCAATTAAAATCCATTTTTCAAAAGTTGTCATAAGAATAAATCTTTCTGCTTTTCTACGGCCAAGCAGAAACACTCTGTAACCGCTTAAAGCCGTGGATACGGCTCTACCAGCAGAACACATGAACCCATTTGGGGCCCTATTTTTTCACAAGGCAGGACCCACACCTTTAACCATACAATACAGTATTGTGTGAACATTTGTACTACAAAAAAATTCTAAATTATCATTAGACTTGTAGTTTTCATGGAGAAGTATATGCTGCTATCATGTATTCATAATTCAAACTACTCGTTTTGTTCACTGTCGATAACTTGTGGAAGATGTTGCTTGTTTCCGACGAGTGAAAGACATTTTCATAGGTGAGATACATTTCCAAATTGTTACTTGATTGATTGTTTCTGTGAAGTGAAGCGACACGCTCGCACGAAACGAAACCCATTCCAATATAGTGAAGCAACAAACTTTTTGATAAGTAAAGCGCGAACAAAATAGCATTGGAACAAGTTTCAGCACACGTACATGGCATGCACTATGCTGGGAGCACATTAGCGTGGGTTCAGTGACGTCACCTAAAATGTGCCGAGCAGCCGGAAAGACTATTGCTTGCTTGTGAATAAATCACCCAAACAAAAGATTAGTGTGTTGCTTCACTGGCGTTCGGCAGCAGTACAGTGTGTTGCCCAGTGTTCGTACACTTTAGTTTGTAATCTATATCTTTTCGTCTGTGAGACGAAAATTTCTGAAATTTCTATTAAAGATAGCCCATTTACTTACTTCAATATATAAAACGATTGGCCGCTTGATCGACGTAGGTTCAAAATTATGCCATTTTTCCCAAAACTCCTAAGTTGCCCAGTCTTCGAACACCTGGCCCAGTTTTCGTACATCGACAAAACAACATTTGTCCACGAAAACGCTCGACGCAAACTGATGTGTCAGCCACCCTGCTGAGTGCTTATCGTGTTTTCTCTTCGGTTTGTGAATAAATATCGGCTTAGCGACCAATGTTTGCTGTACAAAGCAAATTCGGGGGGTGGATGTTTAATCGATCCTGCAGTGTTGATTTTATGGTCCCTCACTTTTGGGCGGCTTTTCTTACGCTCAATCCACTGTCTCGTACGTCATTTACTGCCTTGGTAAAGGTAGTTGACAGGTTACTATTCTGCGCATTACAACTCTTCAGAAAAGGCCTGTATAAGATTCGACGTTTTCCTTCCGTTTCCGCTTACGCCTTTAGAATAGCAAACTCTTTACTTCCGTTTCCGCTTACGCTTGCTTTTCTTACCTACTTTTGTAAATGTTTATTAGAATCGCAACGGAGTGAAAAAATCAGTAAAACTGGTAAGCTAACGATATTTCAGGGTGTATGTCAACATTCTATGCATAGACATCTACCTTAGTTAATTATTTGACGAGTTAGATTGTTTGCGTGGGATTACGTTTATTAAATATTCGTGACCTTTGCGTGACCTGGATGTAAAGCGTCGCTGTTATCCCACAACAAATACATGTAGTGTATCGTACTTTGCAAGGATTGTTGTGTAATCTTTGCTGCACTTGCGACCTATTAGTTTTCGAACAGTAAACTTTAAAATTCAGTTCTTTAACTATTTAAAAATAGGTTTTGAGAAAGGCGCAGCTAAAAGTACGAAAACTGGCACAGTAGGTCAAAATGTATGCGAAGATTCTTACCGCTAAATTTCAGGAGCAGTTAAATTTAAGCTGGCGTTGAAAGTTTTTCCATTCACTTTCATCTTTTGTCTATCATCTGTCCAAAAATCATGAAGTTCCTTGCAAAATTACCAGCAAAACGGGCTATTTGTTCATCTACAATACCTTTACTGTGCAGTGAAAAGTGCAAATATTAGCCGCTAAACTTTTACTCACCGCGAAAGAAATTGTCCGCACTGACCTGCTTCTTCGTCAAAAAGCCCGTCAAAACCGGCAATTTATAGCTGAGATGTTCCTTTTACTTTTGGAATTCTTCGGTGGACGAAGATTTAAATGACCGACGAAAATAATCAAATAAAGTTCTTTTTGTACGAAAACTGGGCCCGTACGAAAACTGAGCAACATACTGTAAAAAGAAATGCACTTGTGCAAATCTATAAAAAGTGAAAGTTCACGTTACAGTGGTCTTCACGACCACTGCAACCTCTGCGTAAGTTCTGTGAATTTTTCTAGCAACAGGTCTTGGTGAAGCCGGTAAAAGGAAAAACACTTTTGATTTTGACAGTGACCTGCCATGATGTCGCGGGCTGATACCAAATCGTACCGTTTTCTCGGTAATGATACGGTGTGTGGTATGGGTGTGATAAATGCAATAAAGAACAGCAAGGAACAGCACCGAGCTATGCTAAAGTGAAACCGAATGTGAATTTACCACTATGCTTCAGCAGGCAGGTTTAGAATATTTTCCTGTGGACGCTTTTATTGCATGTGTGAACGCCTGACACTACGTCTACCGAATGTAGAGGTACCATTATCAGTCAGTTTTCTTACAGAACGTTGCTGGGATCATACAGCGTATCTCACAGTGGGGTTTCCAAAGGTGGGTTCCCCGGGAAATTTTAAAGTCTCTGCTGAAATGGCTAAAAATACATCTCAAACGGCCAAGCGTGATGAACATTTTCAATTTGTAAATGATCAAATCTACCTGGAATGTCATACGGCATCAAACTGATCGGGGTAGTTCAGTCTATGGTTATTAAGATGTCAACAAGGGTTATCACTAAGCTTGTTCTCAACTAAATGTCCGGCATGGTCGGAATCGACCTATTGAAGTTCTGCTGAATTGCATTCGTTCAACACGTGGACGAGCAGGCCCGTGCAATATAATTTATTGGCGACTTTCGAATTTCAAACCAGTGACGTTTCCAAGGTTCTCACTCCTTTTGGTTGTTAAGGTGTCTCGATCGGTGACGTTGCTTAAATGCCTATTACTCTGTGAGATTTTACTTGAATTCCCTTGAAAATTTCGCAGTTACTACCAAATTCATCTAAAAATATGATGAAAGTTATTGAATTTTCACACGAAAAAACAACTTCAAAAACATGGTTCACTTTCAGTGGTTTCCCGCCGGTAACGTGACATGACGTCATTTCTATTCTACGTTCTCTGATAGGGAAATAGTGTCCTCGTTTCCATCTTGGATTATATTTTTCACAATAGGAAATATATTCGCGAAAATTTCAGCTATGTTTTAAATCAATTTGCATGCAGACTGTAAGTAGTATGATATGCATGTTTAAAGCCGTTTTTTGCGGTGAAATACATTAACGTCGATGACGTCGGAGGAATCTCATTAAAGTAGGATGATGACATGTTCTATTTTTAGCGTACCAACAGGTTTGACTGGTTTGTTTACCGGTTTGACAGGTTTATCCATGACGTCTTAGCTTTTTTTAAAGTGCCACTGGGACCAGAATTTTGGTATTCCATGTTTTTACATTTTCGAACATAGTTTGTGGTTCTTAGTCACCATGCCAAATTTGAATTCATTACGACGACTAGAAGTCGCTTTTTTCGGACGGTTTTTGTCGAGATTTTGCGGCCGCCATTACTGGCCCTTGTTCCGGAAGCTGGCTTGCGAATGAGCGGAAGTGACGTCAGAGGCTCACCTCAAAACTAGTGCCTTTACAATCGCCTTTACATGGTTACTTGCCACGGGAAATTAAACTGTCCTCGAGGAAAGATTTCTTGCCAACTGTTTGTTGCACGACTTTGAATTTTTCCTTGCTGCAGCAGTTATGACAGGTAGTACTTGTGCTGTACGATGCTACAACAATAAATCCAACCACCGAGCTAGTATTTTGCTTCATCGAAGCCCTGCGAGCAGACCCCATGGAAAAAAGGACAATGTTCGTACTCACACACAGTGCGAATTTCAACCCAAGAGGCATTTTGATCACTTCACGGACAAGTTTTTCCAGAGGGCCGTTCATGTCGCAAGATCCCAGAGGTCGATCATTCCATTGTCCATTCCAACTATATGGAAAAAAGGACCGGAAAAAACATTATCTGCACGAACAAGACGAAAGGTACCTAATCTTATAACGTAGTTCAAGTGATAGTTTGTTTCTATTTCAACGCATCCACGATTGTGCAAAACTGATTTTCTTTTAACGTATTTTAAAATTTATTATCGTCTGGAAAACCCTTTCAGTTCTGCCGTCTGCTAGCGCGAAGATCCTCGGCGAATGCAGTCCTGACCGCCGTGATTAAGCCGATATAGTTTGTACTGCTTATCTTTCAGTTTTGATTTTTTTAATTGCACGTGTGTTAATTTCAGAGCAGTAATCGCTTAGAAGCATGGACATTTATTTTATAACATACCATCCTGAATGTGGAGGAACTTTTCTCTCTTTATTTCCTGTCGGTGAACAGTCGATTGACATTATTGTTCGGGCAGTAGCAAAACTTAGGTTAGGTAATTACAACCGAAGAATTGAAAATGGAATGCATTCCACCCCTAAACTTCCTGAGCATCTGAGAATTGAAAACGAAGTTGAAAACAAAGTACACTTTCTCTTATCTTGCAATAGATATGATGCAATTAGAAAATCTTTAATGGGCGATATTCCTAGTAAATATTGCGATTTCGATTCTTAAATGCTCATGACAAAATTGCATTGACGCTTTCACTTGTAAAAAATAGGTTACTTCATTTACGAAGCTTTTGCATTAAGAAATGTTTATGGATCAATAGATACAGGAATTGTAAATTAATCGATTTCGCAACTTTTTTTCTTTCTCTTTTCTATGTGCAATGGCATTTGTAATTGGGAATGCAAATAAAATGTTGTTGTTGTTCGAGATAAAGGCTTTACTAGATCGGATCATCGGTACGTGGAAATTGAAGTTGGGAAAAAATATCACACGCCACCATTTGCTTAAGGGTGTAACAATGTTATTTCTTTTACTGTCATAGCAATCTTAGTAAATGAACTACTAAGAAAAATCATGAAATATCAAGTTATTATTTTTACGCAGCGAATAAGGCAAGCGAAAGCTTCGTTTTCTTGGCGGTCCGCATGTTGTTGTTGAGCAGCGGAAAATTTTCCTTGTGGCTTTTAATTTTGACTACAAATATTTAGATTCCGGTCACACAAGGCCTCCAGTTCTTGAAAAAAAGGTTTTGATTTATTCCACTTCTTTTGGCTCAGAAAAGGAATTCTATAAAAACTGTTTACAATATTTAGCAGCGCCAAGCGAGCACCTGTGTTTCAATGTGTTAAGTGACCACTGTACTGTGATAGACACGATAAGCTGCCTGGCAGCTGACTACAACAATTACGGTTTTTCAAGAAGGTTTCCCAGACTATGCCAAGAATGGCCAAAAATCTCAATACTCTTTTATAATATATAATGAACATAAACAACGGCAGACAAAATATAGCTTCTTTTATTTTCTCCCACACCAACCATAACATCGATAGACCCATGGTTAAGAATTCGCGAGCATCAAAGTCTATTAAGTTTTTATAGGTGTTTTGTCTAAATTTCCACAGCTTAAAAGATCAACTCTTCGAATAGCCATGTCTATTTTGCTACGGGTTTATTCAGTGGATAAAAGTTACACAACCTACCTTGGAATGGACAACTTTATCCGCTGGATAGCGGCTGAACAGCTGGTTTGATAGCACTATCTAAACTTTGAACAACCGAGATGAAGCAAGCGATAAATTTTATCCGCCGGACGGCAACTTATCCGTTGAAAAAGAGTTATCCACTTTTTGAGCAACTGGGGCCTGAACTACAATCATTGTATAAGCATATTTCGCTTATGTTTTGAACTCCCGCCAAATATAAACTCAAATAATATGGCGAGAAAAAAAAAACTTTAAACAGTTTGTTGACAAGATTATTAGTTGAAACCTCACATCAGTTCTTACATCGTACGGTAAGAAAAATTCTTCATTTGCCGAATGAAACGAATCCTCAGATGCTTCGGAAGCTAAATAAAGACTGTTCCGAATCGTAGAAATACTCTTCGGAGGTTTCGCAGTCGACGGTAGATATCTTCAGTCAAAACACAAGGAAACGCGACTGAGGTGAGCCTCTGACGTCACGAGCTATTAAATTGCGCAATCACCAAGGAACACGTTTTCAGTAATGGCGGACACATTTTACGCGACTTTGGAGCTAAAAAATACTTGGATGGAAGGTTTGTTGTTCAGTTTTCTGGGGAAATATGAACAAAACGCGATATTCTGTGGCAGAATTTGGCCGAAATAAGCCTATGAATTTTCGTCCCAGTGGCACTTTAAACTTGATTAGCTGTCTAAAATTGCAAAGGCGTTCACTGGCAAACTCGTTTGGACGAAGCATTCTGGTTGGCTGCCGTAGTTTCTATTGCTTGATGCACGTTTAAAGTGCCACTGGGACCAGAATTTTGGTATTCCATATTTTTGCATTTTCGAAAATAGTCTGTGGTTGTTTGTCACCAAGCCAAATTTCAACTCATTACGATGACTGGAAGTCGCTTTTTTCGGACCGTTTTTGTCGAGATTTTACGGCCGCCATTACTGGCCCTTGTTCCGGAAGCTGGCTTACGAATTAGCGGAAGTGACGTTAGAGGCTCACCTCAAACCAAGTCAGGCTTCATTCGGTTACTTGCCGCGGGAAATGTAACTGTTGTCGAGGGAAGATTTCGTGCCAACTGTTTGCCGTACGGCCTTGAAAATTTCGTTGCTGCAGCAGTTATGAAGGGTATTACTTGTGTTGTACAATGCTACAACAATAAATCCGACCACCAAGCTGGTATTTTGCTCCATCAAAGCCTTGCGAGCGGACCCGCCATGGATAAATGGATAATGTTTGTACTCACACACAGTGCAAATTTCAACCTGAGGGGTATTTTTGTCGGCTGTTCTGATCATATCACTGACGCGTGTTTCCAGAGGGCTATTCGTGTCGAAGGATCCCAGAGATCGATTATTCCATTGTCCATTCCAACTATATGAAAAGAAAGATCCGGAAATAACGAGACGAAAGGTACCTAATCTTAACGCAGTTGAAGTGATAGTTTGTTTCTTTTTCATCGCATCCACCATTGTTCAAAACTTGTTTTCTTTTAACGTATTTTAAAATATATTTTGCTTGTGGAAAACCCTTTCAGTTCTGCCGTCTGCTAGCGCACAGATCTTCGGCGTAGTCCTCAGAAAATGCATCCTGGGCGAATGCAGGACCACCGCGATTAAGCCAATAGTTTGTATTGCTTAGCTTTTTTTTCTTTTTTTTTTTAAATTCCGCGTGTGTTAATTTCAAAGCAGTAATCGCTTAGAAGCATGGACAGTTATTTTATGGCATACCATCCTGAATGTCGAGAAACTTTCCTCCTTATTCCCTGTCGCTGCAGAGTCGATTGACATTATTGATCGAAAAATATAAAGGCTTCAATCATGTCGATAGGTCGGCTCGTCTTGCGTGGAAATTTAAGTTAGGAAAAAGTATCACACGCCACTATTTGTCTAAGGGTTTTACAATGTTATTTCTTTTAACTGTCATAGCAATCTTAGTAAATGAACTACCAAGAAAAATGATTAGATATCAAGTTATTATTTTTACGCAGTGAATAAAGCAAGTGAAAGCTTCGTTTCCTTGGCGGTCCGCATGTTGTTGAGCAGCAAAAATTTTCCTTGTCGCTTTGATTTGCACTACAATATTTAGATTCCGGTCACACAAGGCCTCCAGTTGTTAAAAGAAGGTCTTGGTTTATTTCACTTTTTTCGGCTCAAGTTAAGAATTCCACAAAAACTGTTTAAAATATTTAGAAACGGCAAACACTTGTGTTTCAGTGCATTAAGCGACCACTGTACCATGATTGACACGATAAGCTTCATGAGCTGACTGCCAGATGACTACAGCATTACGGCTCTTCAAGAAAGTTTCCCATACTATGCTAAGAATGGCCAAAAATCTGAAAGCTTTACAATATATAATGAACATAAACAACGGCAAACCAAATGTAGCTTCTTTTATTTTTCCAACAAAGCGAACAATAAAATCGATCAACCGATGCTTGAGAATTCGCGAGCATCAAATTCTAGAGTTTTTTAAGGTGTTTTGTCTAAATTTGCAAAGCTTAAAACACCAATTATTCGAATAGCTGGACAGCCATTTATCCGTTGCTTAATAGTCATCCACTCTTTGAGCAACTTGTGCCTGAACTGTAATCACTGTACAAGCATTATTTCGAGCATATTTTGAACGCCCGCCAATAAGGCGAGAAAAACAACTTTGAACAGTTTGTTTACAAGCTTAGAAGCTGAAATCTTCTGACATCAGTTCTTACATCGTACGGTAAGAAAAATTCTTCATTTGCCGAATTAAATGAATCCTCTGATGCTTGGGAAGCTAAAGAGTGTTCCGAATCGTAGAAATACTCTTCGGAGGTTTCGCAGTCGACGGTAGGCATCTTGAGTCAAAATTCTCAAGGAAACGCACAGGCATCCCAGACGCGTTGTATGTGGAGTTCATTTAAAAACAGAAAAGGGTGAAAGTATATGTAATAGCACGAAATAAATCTTTACTTCACGAAATAAATCTTGTTTACTTCCGCTTATTGTGTCCTGTTTAATTAATTTCCGGTTAATCTTGCAACCGCTCTCTTACGCAATCGCTTGATAGCGTCGCTGCTTATATCAGCCGTTAAGCCTAAGGTTTGCAGAGATTTATTACGGACTAACCTGTGATAAAAGAATCGAGATATCTTGAAATAAAGCCTGTCTACCTTCAGCTCATGATCAATGCTCCCCTGTTCGTCCTGGCTGGTTAAAATGACATTTTGTGGCTTTTTTCAATCGGAGGTAGCTTCCACTAAAGAAGAATTAAAGGCTGGTGACCTGGCCAACGAACCATCTTCACGCGAAGCGCAATAAATTCCCGAATAATGGACGGATCCGCTCCAAATTGCGATCAGCTGAACCAGGGATTACGTGATTTTCTGTATATTGAGCGCTGGCTCTCAAAATCCATTGCAACTGCCCAAGAATCCCTCATTTATCTATCTAAACTTGTCCATTTCGCTCCGCCATGAACCGTAACATCGACGGGTTTTGATAGGCTACGGGATTTGAATACTTAAGCTTAGCGACCGCGTCCGCTCGACAAAATAGCACTGGCTACGGGAGGGATGGTACTATTACCACTTGAATCGAATGTGCTTTGGGAATGTCCCTCCCGTAGCCAGTGCTATTTTGTCGCTAAGCTTAAGTATTCAAATCCCGTAGCCTACCCGTCGATATTGTTATTTAACAATAGAAAACGTTTTCCGGTTCACTGATTCGTAAAATGTGCATGTTAATAATGGTGCCAACAGCTAAAAAAAGTTGAAAAAATGCCCTGACCAGGATTCGAACCCTAGTTACTGCAGCCACAACGCAGTGTCCTAACCACAAGACCATCAAGGCAGTGGTAATACACACGGTAGAAATAAACTTTTATGTGTAAAACTAACTACACACATATTTTAGTTGATAGGTTTCTTTATATTTCAAAGGCTGAACAAGTACAAAGCAAAGTCCTTTCTCTTCTTGCGAAAACGTGTAAGGATGACTTTTGCGAACACGCCGGGACCTTCTCTAAGGACGATAATCTTCATCACAAACTGGATTCGAGAACGTTTTCACTTTCTCTTTCGCGAAGGTGCTTCTACTGTGGGAGGGGGTGTCAAGATGGATGAGGGAGGCAAGACTTCGCGAGAGTCGCTTGTACAGTCATTGGTATTAACGCCTGGAAGGTCCCGGCGTATTAACATATGAATTTCATATATTCATAATTTCACAGTCATTGGTGTTTGAACAGTGGCCGCTTGTGCTGGTTCTTGAACAGAGACAGCTTGTACAGTCACAGGCCTTTAAACTGGGTTCACTGTGACTGCTCCCGGCTCTTGAATGGACGTGGGTACACTATCTGCTAGAAGTATGCTAGAAATTCCTTTCTGTTCTTCAAAGTACGTTAGACTTGATTTTGTGCTTCTGGAATTCAACTGTTGTTTAAACGTCAAATACTTGTTTTGCAACTGCATGTACTGCCTTGCTCTTTCGTATTCTCCAAGGTCTGAGCGAGGGGAGACCATCCAAAAAATCTTGCAAATTCAGCATTTCTGGAAAAACTGGAGCTGTCGCTAGGTTCTGTTGCTTGAGATACTGAGGTGGCTTCTGCGAGATATTGTCTAGTACCCCTACGTTATCAAATCATTTCTCACCAGGTACGACGTTCGTTCATAAAGTGGCTGTTTTTAGATCAATGAGGAGATACCCAAAGGGTCTGCGCAAGGCCTCCTCGTATCGCTTGACAAAGAAATCAGTGTGTCCAGGGTACATTTCCTTAGCTAGGGTCAGAATTTGCAGTTTATCCCGCGGATATTTTAGGAGAACCAAGTAACGACTGTTAAGACTGATGCTTACATTGCTTTTCTCTTGTTGGAATACGTTCTGCACGATATAAACGACGTTGAGGTTGCGATGATGTCTCCGCCGGCATCTTCCATCTGATCGTCATCACCATTAAGTTGCGTTTGTTGATGTCAAAAAGGGGTCGTTTTCTAGATCAGAAGGATGCCCTTGATCAGTTCTACATGTATGTTTGGTACCGTTAACACCGATTCCAAGTACGCGGGCTACCACTGCGAATAGCACCAAACAATCCTCTCTGGTGGTAGTTGGATTACGTTTTGGGCCAGCAACCATACAACCACTATACATTGGGTCATTCTCCTCCTCCTCCTCCACCACAGTGCGGTTTTTTTACCACCACTGCCATTGCCACGTCATATCCTTTTGTTTACGCAGTATCGAAGGCAATATGAAGTGGGACGCTGGAGAGTTAGTAGGGTGTTGCGTTCACATCGTTATCGACAGAGTCAACCTGCGTAGTTTTAAAAAGTAAGATGAAGAAAATTCGCACCCCAAATCACAAGTTGCACGAACAGTACTATGTAGATAAAGCCACACAAGAAGTTGGAAATCTCCCAGCCTATCACGGTGCTCGATTTCAGCCTGGCCATGGTTCAGTCTTTTTCGTTGGGCAATACCTCACCTTCAAAGGTGTGCTGACATGCACGCTAAAAAGGCATTGCAAGTTGCTGTTTATATGTTGGACAAGATTTGATTGGAAGAAAAAAATTAAAGCAATCACTTAAAGTACGCGGGAAACAGTCTTTTGGTGAACTTGGTGTTTCTTCTAATAATAGCCACTCCACAACAGATGCACGCATTGGTGGAATTTATTCGTAATGTGCTTGAAGCAAACATGCCAATCTGGAAAAAAGAGAGGCGCAAATTCATTGTTAATCTTGCTGACCTTCTCCTTTTCTACAAGACAAAGAAGCAAACCCTTGTGAATAACTTTATTAAAGTGTCAGGGTGGGTATTTAGCTCGTGACAGCTAATTGGGGACACTCCACTACTTAAAATAAATTAAAATTTACAATATACATTTAAAAATTACAATATTTTACTATATTTTACTATTACAAGAGGGTAATGGTTTTATTCAAGATTTGCTTATCCCTGTTCTAAGGAGATTGGGGTTTTCTAATGATATAAAAAGCAACAGCACATTCTAAACCTGATCATTTGTGACTTGCCTCTCACGAGTGCTAATCAATATGAAAAGAAAGGTAGACTGGGATGAAGAAGAAGAAAGAGAAAAGGAAGATTACTCTGATGACGAGAGCGATGAGGAGGAACCCCGAATAAAAGACGTTTTAGACAATCTTTCCCAAGCTGTTTCCATAAGGTTTGCTTCTGAACTGTTGCACAGTATGGCCACTTCCAGAGATGTCTTGTTTTAGACACTTCGTGGGCAATTACTCCGACATCAGCGCTTAATTCCTGTGACAAACATTGCAGAACTAGTCGAATATGTGTTCGTGCGCTCAACATCCTCCCAGGTGGACTGGCAGAGCTGGGGGTTGATAAGCATTTGATAAAAAATAAAAAAACGTCTAAGCGATTTCCTAGAGAAAGAAAAAGATTATCGAGACAATGAAGGCTCTGAAAACAACGCTAACGAGGAAGAATCTAGTAGCAGTGAAGGAAAGGAGGAAACAGCTTCTGAGAAAAGTCAGTCCCAAGAGACTGAAAACAGTAATCTGGAAGCCGAAAGAGGCCGAGAGTAGCGACTCTGAAAGCACAACAATAATACAGCAAAATGATCTAAATCCATGTCAACGCTGTGAAGACTCAATGTTTATCACACTGCGGTCATGAAATGTCCCAAGTGCTTTTGGCGTGATAACCGTGAAATCTGCCCTTGATGCAGTCAACATTCCTATAGGCCGAAAACACATGAAGGCAGAAGTCAAGAGATGCTCTGATTGTGGAGCTGTGACACGCTACAATCGAAAGAAATCAAAAGGACCTTTTTTACCGTATTAAACGCCGGGGGCATTTATTTGAAACTCGGCCTCGAAGACCCGGCGTTTATTCGAACCCGGCAGGGCCCGGCATTTATTTATTAAGTGCATTTTTCAGCCATCCTTTTTTATCATCATTACTGGAGGTTTATTGAAGAAAGAACCAAACTTCAGCAAAAACGTTTAAAAAATGTGAAACATGGCACCACCTTTGTCTTATCTCAGTGAATCTGGTCAGTCATTTATCAAAAAGCATCACTGACAGGAACAGTAATTGAACTCTTCTCTTACATTTCTCCGTGATACACGGAGGAACTGAAGCGGCAACTGCTCGACAGCAAACGTACTGTGCAAGAAATTTAGAACAAGGTTGTGGGGAGGTTCCTTCTCCATCAGTTCTGAGAAAAGCAAAATTATTGGACAATTCAAGGAACTGCGGAGAAATGCTGGGGAACCTCCCTTGATGGACACGCCTGCAGAAAACCATGATTTAAAAGAGATTGACAGGATTAGAACATGGTCACACCCACTCAGCCAATCAGTGTCCAGCATTTCGATGCTCTATATTCCATAAACTGTCTTAAATTATGTAAAGTGGCGGGGGCTTGGAAGCACAGGGAAATTGCGGGGTAAAATTACAGAGAATTTCTGCATTCATTAGTGGTTCTATATAGAGCATGCTAATGAGGCATTGTTTTCCTTTGTTTGGAAGCCTCATTAGCATGCTCTATATAGAGCATACTAATGACTAAGTAGAAACTACTAATGAATGCACAAATTCTCTGTGAATATTTATAATTAAATCGATAAAAACAACAGCTTCAACGGCGATGTCAAAAGACAAAAAAAATGCAATCTTGTAATAACAAAGCAAAAAGCAAATTGAAAGAAAAACCATTCACAGCTTTACATGAAATAAGAAATGTTCAGACCTTAATTGAAATAGAAGGACAGACTTGTTTCTCCGCGTTTGCCAGACTAAGAGAACTTGTATTTGGTCTCTTGGCTTTCCCTGCGGGTTCCCCACTTGCAGGTGCCGGTGGTTGAAGCGCGTCGAAGGCTGTTTTCACCAGTGTAAATGTAGTAAATCTTGTGGGGCAATCACTGCCTCGAGTTCCTCAATTTCCGTGTATTGGCTCATGGCTGTTTACGCATCAACTGCTATAAACCGCACGGTGAAGCACTCTCAGCAAAACATTGCAACTCAAAGGCGTGTGCACAATAGCGAAAATAGTAACAAAATAGTAGCAAAAATAGAAAAAAAGTAGAATACAAAAGTAGAAAATAGTAACAAAATAGTAACGTGATTTCAAGGTGAGAACTAAAACATTGAAATTCAAAAATACAATCTGCACGCAAAAACTAAATTCTTCGTGGGTGTGACCATGTTCTAAGACGGTTAGACAATGAACGCTCGTGTCCTATGGGGTATAGTGTCCCTCGCAAGATAGAATGCCACTCGGCCTGCGGCCTCGTGGCATTCTATCTTTGCTCGGGACACTATATCCCATAGAACACTCGCGTTCATTGTCTAACCCTTACTTAAATATACCCATCTCGAATAAACGCCGGGACCTCAAGTAATCGCCGGGGCGTTTATTTTAAACTCGGGGCTGGAGACCCGGCTTTTCTTTAAACCCTTATTTATTCGGGGTCCGGCGTTGAATCGAGAAAATATGGTATGTGAAAGAGATGGAATATCCAGTTGTCACGAGCGTGGGACAAAGAAAAAATCCGAGTCCCCAACGGGAATCGAACCCATGGCCTCCCGTAACACCGGTCGGACGCTCTAACCACTGAGCTACTAGGAGACTCGTGGCAAGCGAGGTCATATTTACTGAGTTCGGTGTGACACGCGTCCTGCGTACTGCTAGGATCAACAATGTGGATAGCAGTGTCGAATATGTGTATAGTTGGTTTTACACAGAAAAGTTTATTTTTCCCGTGTGTAGTATCCATCGCCTTGATGGACTAGTGGTTAGGACTCTTTGTTGGGGCCGCAGTAACTTTGGTTTGAATCCTGGTCAGGGCATTTTTCAACCTTTTTTAGCTGTTGGCGCCATTATTAACATGCACATTTTATGAATCAGTGAACCGGAACACGTTTTCTATTGTTAAATAACTTGCTTGTCTGCAGTAATAATGAAAGCGGCAAGAAATGGATGCTTGCGAAAAAACGTCACAGTTCAGTGATTTTGAATCACAAATGAGAAGTGAGTTGACGCTTGCCAGATAAAGCTTTAACGTGCATCAAACAATCGAAACTAAGGCAGCCAACCAGAATGCTTCGTTCAAACGAGTTCACCAATGAACGCCTTTGTAATTTTAGACAGCCAATCAAAATTAAAAGAAAAGCTATGACTTCACAGATAAACGTGTCAAACCGGTTAACAAACCAGTCAAACCTGTTGGTAAGCTACCTACGCATTTTCTTCATGAAATGAAGACAGCAGTCTATGACGTTATCAACGTTAATATGTTCCACCGCAATTTAATGATATTTTACCACAAAATACCACTTAAAACATGCATACTATACTACTGCTGTAAGATATCTTCCTTTCTTGCAGGTAAAGCAAAGAGTACGTGTTCAGATGACGTAGCTGATGTTATCGTGGCCGCAGGAGGAAGCAGCAAAATTGATCCGACAGCATTCGTAGAACAACAACGTCAAATGTTACGTGAATTCAATAAAGGTCGCGATGATGAAAAGACAGGCAGTGTATCCAAACTGGCTGTGGCAGAAAGCAGCGAAATTGGTCCCACATTCATACAACAACAAAGTCAATCGGGGGAGACAAAACGACATTTGAGAGAGGAAACCGAACAAAACAAATTACAAATACAGTTAAAGGAGGCGGGACAAAAGTTGAGAAGGAAAAACGAACACGAAGACAATTTACAAAGGCTGTTGACGGAGATGGAACAACAATTGAAAGAGTCCAACGAACATAAAGAAAACTTACAACAACAGTTGAGGGAGATGGAAGAACAGTTGAGAGAGAAAAATGAGCAAGAAGAAATCTTACATAGACAGTTGAGGGAGTCAGAGCAACAGCGGAGAGAGAAAAATGATCAAAAGGAAAGTTTGCAAAGACAGTTGAGGGAGTCAGAGCAACAGTTGAGAGAGAAAAATGATCAAAAGGAAAATTTACATAGACAGTTGAGGGAGTCAGAGCAACAGTTGAGAGAGAAAAATGATCAAAAGGAAAATTTACATAGACAGTTGAGGGAGTCAGAGCAACAGTTGAGAGAGAAAAATGATCAAAAGGAAAATTTACATAGACAGTTGAGGGAGTCAGAGCAACAGTTGAGAGAGGAAAATGATCAAAAGGAAAATTTACATAGACAGTTGAGGGAGTCAGAGCAACAGTTGAGAGAGAAAAATGATCAAAAGGAAAATTTACAAAGACAGTTGAGGGAGTCAGAGCAACAGTTGAGAGAGAAAAACGAACAAAAAGAAAATTTGCAGAGACAGTTGAGGGAGATGGAGCAACAGCTGAGAGAGTCTAACGAACAAGAAGAAGATTTGCAAAGACAGTTAAGGGAGGTGGAACAGCAGTTGACAAATTGCCATGGACAATTGCAAGAGAAAGATTTGAGAGAGACCAGCTTAGAGGAGCAGTTGAGAGAAAAGGAACTAGAACAAGAAAACTCACAAAGGCGATTGAGGGAAATGGAACAGCGGTTGACAAACTGTGAAGAGCAAATAAGAGAAAAAGGGGACGAAAGCGTTCATCTAGAACAACAGGTTACCGTGTTGGAAAGACAGTTGGGGGCAAAAGATGAGGAACTGAATGAACTAGAGTTGAGTCTCTCAACAGCTCAGCAAACAATAAGTGAACAGCGTCGCCAAGAAATATGTGACTGGGTTATACCCCGCGGTGAAATTCAAATGACAAACAAATGCCTTGGCAGGGGTGGCTGGGGAAATGTTAATGAAGGAACGTATTGCGGTTGCACTGTAGCTGTGAAACAAATTCATGAGCTGATTCTCTCTCCTTATAACAGACGTTTATTTGAAAGAGAAATGAACATCGCCTCAAGATGTCGGCATCCCTGCTTATTGCAGTTTATTGGAGCGACAAATGACGAGGGAAGTCCTTTGTTTGTTACCGAGCTGATGGAAACAAGTTTACGAGCTTTGTTAGAGCAGCGCCAACTCTCCGAGATTGAAATACGTGTCATCTCTTTAGATGTGTCTCGAGCACTGTGCTACCTTCACCAAAAAAACATTGTTCATCGTGACGTCAGTAGTGCTAATGTGTTGCTATGGCGACAGGGAGACCATTGGAGCGCCAAAGTGTCAGATTATGGCACTGCTAAGTTCATGCAACAGACCATGACAGTGGCTCCTGGAGCTTTGATTTACAGTGCGCCTGAATCACTAACATCAAACCAAACGGACAAGGTCAGTAAATTCATTTTGATGACGATCGTTCTTACATGGCGCACGTCACCTCTAAAGATGTTTTTTCACCTACTTGTACCTCACAACCTAATCTGGGATACTCACTGTGCCTGCAATTAAAAAACTGAATCTTGCTCACCTGTTTTGGCATATTTGGCATAAATAAGTTAATTTTATCTGGGGGATATGATCGACTTAGACTTAAAGCAAACTATGCTAACTACAGAGAAGACCACGATTGCAGGCTAGAACATGGTTAAATAGAAAAGCATTGCAGTCAAAACAGTGAAAACTTTGCTAGCTTGATGATATGACTCTAGTGTAGTATTTTATTCTTTTCAGGTTGATGTTTACAGCTTTGCAGTTCTTCTATGTGAAATGTGCATCCGGGAACTGCCAGAGCCTGAAAGGCGCGAAGAACAAGTCGCACTTATGAAGAACCGCGCGTTCCGAGGTCTGGTACGGCGGTGTCTTCAAACAGATCCTGCGCAGAGACCGAACATGGGAGAGATTATTCAGAATCTCGAGCAGGTGCTCCCACCATCACAATAGGTCATTTTCACTACACCGTCAGTTAACTACGACTACCAGAATCCTTCAGTTTTTGACTGGGATTCAGTGGGATGACAAAATTAAAATAAGAAAGGAAAAGCGATTTGAACAATGGTAGTTTTAGTAATATTATGTTATAGTGAAAATGTCCTGTTGTACATTGTGGTCAAACGGCATGTAAGTTTGCTTGAGCTTTGTTAGCCTGCGTGGCAGCCGTAAACTGGGAAGGGGAAAGGGAGCGAGAACGCGGGAGAAAAATGGGGGACTTGGGGCTAGGGACGGGTCCCTAGTCCTCAGTCCCTCATTTTCTCCCTCGTTCTCGCTCCCCCTCCCCCCTCCCATTCCCTGTTTTGTTTTTTATTTTATATTCTTTTTTCCTAGTTGCTACATAAACACAGTGTAGTGATGTAGCGAAATAAATAATTAAAAAAAAGATTTAGAAAAAAAGAGTTAGAAATTACCATGATACAAAAAAAACATGAATATATGAGAAATGTTTAGAAATGTTAAGAAAATTTATTTTGAATCGTTGACGTCTTCCATGTAATGTATCAGTCACAGTGGGACCTGAGGGTTGACAACTTTTGTGAGAGAAGTTGCAAATCCTTCAGCTATTGTCTAAACGCACCACAGAGCACCTGTAGCTTATGTGGTTTAGAATAACTTCAGATTGCGCAGAAAACAAAACAAAATACGTCTTTGTAGTTCCGACAAGGAATTCAGGTAAGAATCCTTTCAAAATGTGTCAATAACAATAATAATATTTAGAAATGTTAAAAACATTTGTCGAATCGTTGGCTGTATTGTATTTATGTAATGTATGAGACACAATGCAATCCCATGCAGTGAGCAAAATATCACTCTAAAGATGACTTCATAAGTCGAAAACGTTTGGTGTTTTTATAATATTTTATTGGTAGCTTTTTAGCCTTTGAAATTTTACAAATTACAAATGATTGTAAAGAGACAGTTTGAATTAGTGTCAAAACACACCATTTCATATGGTGTGTATGATGTATATATATTTATCGTTGTGGGGGTCAATGAAACCCTTGATAACAATTAACGAAAGAGAGTTCAGAGGAGAGATCACAATACCTAAGAGATTATCTTAAGCGCTACTCGAGGGGTCATCACCTCACATTGTATGTGTTTGTCTTTGAACAAGTTTGATCGAGTGTCAAGTAATACGATGGTGCTTGTCTTGATTAAGACAAGATGGAACAAAGGTCCATTTCAATGGCCATGTTTGACAGCCTTTTGTTGTTGTTTCTGAGAAGTCTCTCTGTCTGCGGAAGATGACGGATTTTTGTTATGTGAAAAATTGTACCCATTGCGTCGTGGATAAAGTCGGCATTAAGTGAGCTCTTTTTTATGCGTGAAACTAATTACTTCGTATTATGATAGTCTAGAAGCAGCGCATGCGTGTCATATTTCTCGAGGTGCGTCTCTCGAAATAAAACTAACATGTTTTGGAAGAAAGCGTTTTTTTTTGGCGCGCGAACAATTCTCTGCATAAATTTTCGGTGAAATATCTGAGGATGCAGACAAGTGACTTAAAAAACATACAGAAATGTAGAGAAGTGTATAATCACTTTCTTACCTTTCTCTCGTGTTCTCAAATTGTAATATATTCTCTCCGGGGCTGTCCGCAAACAATGCCTTAGACTAGATAAGATATGGGAGACTCAGCCTAAGGCGGTCAGGAGCGGGGAGCTCCTGGTGGAGTGCCGGTTCATCGCTGCGGGGAGGTGGGCGGGACGCGAAAAGAAGCATTCGAAACACCGAAAAGACTGAATGAGCTATCGCGACAAGGGAGTGGCCTTATATAAGAGCCCCATACTAATGAGACACGAGATGGATTGCCACGGACTGAACGCAGCATGCTAGGGTTACGTAATCAGCGTTCTAAGGCTTTTTTGTGCGGAGCCCCTAGAGAGAATAGTAATATATTCTCTCCGGGGCTGTCCGCAAACAATGCCTTAGACTAGATAAGATATGGGAGACTCAGCCCTACGGCGGAGAGTCTCCTGGAAACTCCATATGAATATAAAATCTATGATCCCATAAACTCTGAACGTACATTCCTCCCAAAACTCAAACGATACTAAAAAATAGGCCAGGAACTTACAGAAGCTAACAAGTCTAAAATCTAGAACAAAGTTTAAGCATTACAGAGAAAAAAAAAAGCTCTATGGAAAAACTGGCTTAAAAGAAGAAATATCCGCAAAGGACTCGTAAACCATAGCAACATTGCACGAAGAGCCAGAAGCTTCCGCAGAGAGTAACGCAGCTGGAGCATTAGGGCGTAATATGTTCCGGAGGTCATTATAGTGGTCAACCATCTTCGTACTAGCCCAACCGACATGGTTAGCAACTGCTTCCTTGGAGGCTCCGAGCAGAGAAAGCGTTATGGAGCAGCCACTATGAGAGCTGTGAGGAGTTTCTCCATCATTGGCTTGAATTTGGTCTAGATAGAACTTTAGACGACCATGAACTGCAGAACCAATAAAAGGTTCCCGGGTAACATTATTACCTTTAGTAACACGAAATAAAAACCCTGACCTAGGTTGATTTTAATTAACTTAGCGACTGCTATATAACGCTCAAAATTCTTGACTGGGCACACAACTAGATTGTCGCAGCGACGCACTGCAAACGTGTTAACCGAATCCCCTCTCAAAGTTTTTCCAAACGTATGGTTAAATAATATCCCAGAGGAATCGGGAAAATATAAAACCTCTCTGGACAGGACCCTACCCAAATCGGAAGAGCGGTCTCCCGAGAAAAAGTCGGTAGTGAAAAAACAAAGATCTCGACTAAAAATATACAGGGAAATAGGGGAGATCCGTGGGCTTTGAAGTTGAGCGAGAATAAACTGAGCTATAATTTGAAGTTTTTTAAGAAACAAAGGTACAGCCTTCTTTGGGCAAACTCTGGCTTTACCCTGTTCTTCCTTAATTAATTTCAAATAGTTCTTAATAGATGGATGGGAAACAGGATTTCCAATTCCCAACCTGTCATCCCATTCTCCCCCGAGTCCAGCTTCCGCAAAGATGGCCCTGAGCTTTCCCAACAGGCTGTCGACCGTACCGGCAGCTAACCTCGTAGGGCAACTACAAGAGGAAGGTCGAGTTTGGCCCGCTTGTGGACATGACATCTGATGGACTTTTGTTCGGCCTGACTTGTCCTTCCAAACGAGGAATTTCTGGATGTCCCCAGGGGAGGCAGAGGAGAGAGACTTGGGAGTGGGTAAAGATGCCAGGAGTCTAACCAGCTCCCGGTGAGTAGAGGACTTTTGTTTCTCATAAGGTTTGTTGGACCTGATCTCCTTGAGTTCCGAAATACGGTCTTCAATATCTTTAAGGTCGATTTTTACCAGGTCTCGGGCGTTATCCACAACAACTAGATCTCTTCTAAATCCACACCTCTGACAAAAGTTAAACGAATCATCGTTGAGATAGGCACATTGCGGACATGGGACAGCCGGTCTCCAAATTCTGGGTCGTCTGGACTGAGAGAGAAAAAGAGGAAAATGTCTACTTTCCACTCGCTACTCTGAAGGCAAAAAGGTCCCATGGAAGTGGGCGAGATTCAAAACTTGCATTACGTGAAGGAAAAAGAAGAATCCCCAAATCCTCTTTACTTCCCAATTGTAAACGGGCGTGGCTGCGAGAGACCAGGATAGGCCACCAAAACAGGAGTGGGTAGAGCTTGGGAACGACGATAGAGAAGCACAGCTCGGATTCCAGCAGAAATCTCAAAAGTGGACCAACGAGCACAAATGGAGGAAACACGTAAGCATTCTCGGCTGGCGAAATAGTTTGAGAAAAACGTTCACCCCTAAAGAGTGCGGCGTAAAAAAGGGGGTGAAGTGCCTTAACGTTTTGCCCTTGCTATCAATCTGGGCGTTCGAATCCAGAGACATGAAGTCAATTGTATGAGGACCAAACTTCTGTTCTAGTTCTCGCCAAGCTTTCCTAGAAAGCGTGCAATCCAGATCCGACAAGACACGGGACGGCGGATCGGCTGGATTGGCAGAAGATGGGACATACTTGAGTGAAATTACTGCGTTGAGCGCGAAGGCTGTTTCGTGCAACTTTTTGAGAGCGTCATTGAGCTGCACATTCCTACCGCCTTGTTTCTCCCAAGACTGTAAAAAGGCCAAACTGTCGGTGTGAGCATCCACACGCGCATTGGTAACGAGAGATTTACCAGCTTGCAAGGTATTAACAAAGGCGAGGGCTTCTTTAACGACAATCGGGTGAGATCTAGTATCGCTGGTCCAGTAATCGCGAACTTCGAAAGGCGGCAAGCCCGGTGACACGATAGAACCTCCCCAACCAGAATTCGAAGCGTCAGAGGAAATCTTGACCACAACGTGTTTTTCATTAAGCCACGGCAGACAACCCTCCCAAGAGTCAAGGAAGCGCCAATGTTCTATTTCCTTCCTGAGGGCTCCCATCACCCGAACTAAAAGCGAAGACCTAGAGAAGCCAGCAGTGGACCGAAAATGTCCCTAGCATAGAGCAAGGCCGCAGGGACCGCGATACAAAAAGAAGATATTTTACCCGCCAGACGCTGGAGGGTCTTAACTGAGACCTCCCGGTTGGCTAAGATGTGCTCACGTAAAGTTGCAAACTTAATCTTCTTATCCCGCGGTAAAAGGAAGGCGCAAAGTTGAGAGTCAACCAAGAATCCAAGGAATTTGACTACTCGAGCAGGGATAAGCGACGACTTGGATAAGCCAATAAAATATCCCAAAGAAATAAGAACAAAAGCAGCTATGAAAATGGCAGCATTGGCAAACTCTAAATCCGACCAATCCTCCGCAGACGCACGTGATTCAGGGGGAGGAAAAAGCTGTCCAACATGTCTGTCATCAATATACTGGCTACATGGCACTCCCAGGGATCTAATGTAGCTGGTAGCAGCCACACCAATAGAGTGGTAGACGTATGCACTGCCCTTCCAGCCAAAAGGGATAGTATTATAAACAAAATACCAGCCTTGCCATAGTAGGCCAAAATATTTTCTACTCTCTTCGGAAATTTCAACGTGGTCATAACCACTTTTATCGTCCATAGTTGTTTGGAAATGGTATTTTCCGACATAACGAGGTAAATCAGATATGTAATCCAACTTGAGGATAGTATTATAAACAAAATACCAGCCTTGCCATAGTAGGCCAAAATATTTTCTACTCTCTTCGGAAATTTCAACGTGGTCATAACCACTTTTATCGTCCATAGTTGTTTGGAAATGGTATTTTCCGACATAACGAGGTAAATCAGATATGTAATCCAACTTGAGGGGCAAATCTCTTATCCACAAATTGAGAAAGCGTTCATCGTGGCATAACCTTGGCTTAGAGGGTTCTATAGTCAATGGCATAACAAGATGAGGGGGATCGTCTTCACCAACCCTTCCCCAGACTGAGAGAGATCCGTTTTTAACACGTTCCAAAATTGTAGAAGAAATAAAATCCTCAAAGCCAAGACACGATTTGTTATTGCTGAACTCTGCTCTCGGCGGGCAAGGAGAATCGTAAAATGATAAAATCTCATCTTGTTTTGGATGCTGGGCGAGGATTTCCTCCCACTTGTCAACATGCCTGTGCAACTCCCCAGCTACAAAAGCGTCCGGGTTTCGGAATGAAAGAAGACTAGGTGAAGCTTTGGCCATGAGCGAGGAAACCATCTGAACCGAGGGTACCGGGGTTACGACGCCTTGGGGTTTACCCTTCCAATCACACCAGGTAACGGAAACACGCTGGAGCGCAGCTTCTTCTGGGTTGAAATGAAATGTCTTAAATCGTTTACAATTCCCCTGAAAGGAAATGAAGCGAACTATGAGGGGGGAAAAACCCCAAAGGGAAGCAACCCCGAAATACCCCGTCCAGGGACAGAGCAATGAAGGGTATAAGATAACCCCTTCGGGGAAGCCTAGCTCGAGCGGGGAAACGAGAATACAACTAGACACACAAGAGAAAAAACGAAATTCAGAAGGAACTGACACACAAACAGTACATCTTTATTATTTCCTCTTATTCAAAGGGCAATTGGCAATAAAGTGCCCTACACTCTTACAATTGAAGCATTTGCCCCGTAAGGGACCTGAGCGCCCGCCTCTACGGCCTCTGAAGCCGGTGGAGAACATAGGGCCCCAAGAACTGGGACCCGCCTGAGAACCTTGGCCAAATTGAAGGACAGGACCACGTGGCGACGGAGACGGATTGCTTGATTTCAAAAGCTTATGAATCTGGCCCGCTACCAGTTTCTCTTCCTTGTCACCCAACAAATTGATGATAATGGCGGCAAGGCGGGGTTCATCGACAAGTGGTCTGCACTGTTTAAAGATCGCATCGAATCTCTTGCGATCGGGGTGGACAGTCTCCCTTGAAACATCCGCCAACTGTTCAAGAGCAGCAATAAGGGCGTACCGGTCAACCAGGGGAGTAGGGCGGCTGGCCAGCTGACGCACAGTATCGAGGGCTGACGTAACGCTAGTACGAGTCAGGGTTGATTCCAACCGCTCTACCTTGTCTTTCAATGCATTAACATTCTTAAACCAAAGAAAGTAAAAAATTAGCACACGGCCGGACAAAATCGCTAAAACACATGAAGTGAGACAAATTCACTCTAGCACTCTAAAGCGAGACAGGACACAATAACAGTTCTTCAACGAGATAAACTCTTAACATCGCCGCAAGCGGAGCGAAAAGCTCCGGCAACGAGACAAACGCACAATATAAATATCCTAGAAAGACAAACCCACAATGACATTTGGGTGAGACAAACTGATAAAACGCTTCAGAGAGACAAACTCACTAGAACATCTCGGCGAGACAAACTCACTACGACACATCAACGAGGTAGACTCACTATAACACTTAGAGAGGTAAACTCACAATAGAACTACAGCGAGACAAACGCACTAGAACATCTAGGTGAGACAAACTCACTAGAATATCCCGGTGAGACAAACTCACTACAACACGTCAATGAGACAAACTCACTTTAACACTTCAGTGAGGGAAACTCATAATAGAACAACGACGAGACAAACTCACTTCAACACTTTGTTGAGACAAACTCACTAAAAAACACTTCGGTGAGACAAACTCACTAAAATACTTCGGTGAGGCAAACTCACTAACACTTCGGTGAGACAAACTCACTAACACTTCGGTGAGACAAACTGACTAACACTTTGGTGAGACAAACTCAAAAAACACTTCGGTGAGACAAACTCACTAACACTTCGGTGAGACAAACTCACTAACACTTCGGTGAGACAAACTCACTAACAATTCGGTGAGACAAACTCACTGACACTTCGGTAAGACAAACTCACTGACACTTCGGTGAGACAAACTCACTAACACTTTGGTGAGACAAACTCACTAACACTTCGGTGAGACAAACTCACTAACACTTCGGTGAGACAAACTCACTGACACTTTGGAGAGACAAACTCACAAAAACACTTCGGAGACAAACTCACTGTAAACACTATAACTTACGGTAAGACGAACTCATAACACCAATCCGTAAATGCTTCTAAGCGAAATAAAACAAACTCACCGCAACACTGCAGTAAAAAACTAGCTATACACCAACCCAAGCGAGACTAACTCGCTAGGACGGTTCGGGTGACATGAATACGAACCGAGTACGAGACTTCGAATGAAACTAGTGACCACAACAAAGAGCGGAACAAATACGATAGGCAGGAGGGGCGAAACAAACTCACTTGAAACCTATAACAACAACGCTATAATCAAGACAAACTAGCGTATAAAGCTAACCAAATGGGAAACTAAAGCTGCGACGATCCGCAAAACGTAAACGCTAGCCACCAATGGCAGAAAGAAAGTAAAGCAGGCGAACGAAAGGCAAGAACGACTTACCACATCAGCATGAGGCTGATGAGCAGGTTGAGCTGCAGGGACCGCAACTTGCGCTACTGCAGCTGGTGGATCGCCGCCATCAATATTTTGAGCGTCCTGAGCAGCTCCGGCTTGTGCTGGCGGAACTGCTAAAGCGTCTTGTAATTGTTGAACATCAGCCGGAACAACAGGAACTTGGTCAGCCATAAGAATTAAAGTGTGGCGCAGCGATGAAGCGAAAACAAAAAGCGCGAAAAGAAGCATTCGAAACACCGAAAAGACTGAATGAGCTATCGCGACAAGGGAGTGGCCTTATCTAAGAGCCCCATACTAATGAGACACGTGATGGATTGCCACGGACTGAACGCAGCATGCTAGGGTTACGTAATCAGCGTTCTAAGGCTTTTTTGTGCGGAGCCCCTAGAGAGAATAATGGCAGCATTTTTTTATATATATACCTGAATTTCATAGGCTAGAGTAGATGGGCCGCATATTAGAGGTTCCTTCAGAGGAATACAATCAAAGCTACATAGTAGTCAGTAATCTACAAATAACGACTAAATATATTTGCAACAGTTACAGCGTAGTTATTTTTTGTATTTTCAACTTAATGAGGATATATATAATAGGTCCTTTTATTATGTATGTATAGATATGATACCGCTATCTTTTTTTATGAAGATTTTGTAGAAAGTATATTAGATGTTATATTTTCTTGTTATGCTCTAACTGTTATAGACAGTTGTCTATCTCGGTTACAGAATTTTTCTAATTTTCTGATTGGTTTACCGTTAACAGCTCGTCGGCGAATAGCTCTGCTTTTTGGTTTTCAAGGAAACTAGATTTCTTGTCAAGTGTCACGGTGTTCAAACGTTTTCGCCACTAAAGCAAAATTTTTGTCCATAAATAAACAATTATTTCACAAACGCTTGTAGAATTGAGGTCAACTCGGTTAATTGTCAGCACATAAGGAATGCTAAAGCCATAAGAGCGGTTTTTTAATAGACGACTTTCTTAACTAATTCTGTTTGTTTTGGGTTAAACTTAAGCAGGTCCGCGTTCACAAGGCGTGTTATACTCTGAGGCAAACAAAAACAGAAATAACCACCAAAGTTTTTCTGGTATCACGCTTGGCAGGTCACTTGACACGTGAGCTCCAGTTTTGTTGGGTGTCAGTAAAACGCGGGGTCAGGGTCGGGGTCCATTGTTCTTTTGTTTCGTTTTCGGTTTTATGTTTTGGTTAGGGCAAGACAACAGAAAACGAAACAAAAGAACAATGGACCCCGACCCCGACCCCGACCCCGCGTTTTACTGACACCCCAGTTTTGTTGGTTTCCTTTGCCGGTTGGATGGTTTTGACATACTGAAAAATTTGTTGTTATCATGATTGTTTTGTTCTTGATTGGCAAAAAGCGAGTTGTTTGCCAAAAAGCGAGTTGTTTGCCTTTCTTTCTTTCTTTATTTTGTATCGGTTTAGGAAAGTCACGCAAAAGGCTCTTACAACTGCTTCTTTTTCTTCTTTTTATCGAGTAGTTTTTAGATTAACTCTTATTTAATTCATATAACCTTAAGACCAGAATAGGTATTTCAGCGGCGTGTTGGTGGCAAAAGGAAGTGAAAATTAGCCGGATAAAGAAACCTGTCAATTCCTTTCGTTGCAGTTCGACTTGCAAACTTAAAATTTCCTTCTAATCTGGCAGTTTAATGAAACTAGTCCTTATAATTAAAGGAATGAAAAAGCTTCATGAAAGTCTACTCAGTTGTGGTTATTGTCAACCTTTTGATGACGAAGTCATCCTACCCGATATAACTTTGTCTCAGCGAGTGATGACGAAAGCAGTCGTTATTTTCTTCAAGAATAGTAAAGGGTGTGCGGGGAATCGAGAATTTTCTTGGAGAAAATTAAAGTAACGCAAATGGGTTTTGCGATAAGTTAACGGTACCAGCGTGCACGCGTACTTTATTAGCTACGTTTACCCCGTTTATGTAAAAAACTTCTCGTAAAGAAGACAATTGTCCGCCTAAATAATTGCGAAAGGGCCTAAATTTCCCTGACTGCTGAAAAGCAAATTTAACGTCTGTAAATGCGATAAATCGGAACACCTTTGACCGCTTACGCCATACGACTATACCCAGAATGCGGTGCAAATAAACAAGCTGTTAAAGTCAAGTGTAGTATTTTATTCAACCACAAATCCGAAGTACACTCGATATAAGAACAATAATTAACTTGTAGCAAGTATGCTGATACTATTGGAAACCGTTTAATCAGCATTATCCGAACTTCAGTATGTGTGAATATACGGCAAAACTGGCGTATGGGCTGCAAGTGAACAAGCCGCCAAACTGAGAGTGGATTCATTTGCAGCATATGCGTGTGAGCAACAAAATGTGATAGCCTGTTTGTTTGTATCTCATTTAGGTTACGTGTATGGGGTAAGCGATAAATGAATGGTGCGTTCAAGGGTGCACGCGTACTTCATTGGCTATTTTGACGTTGTCAACTCTGATTACCTTTCCCAAAGGAGGGAATTTCCTGCTCATATATGGAAGGATAGCGTTTTCCCGTAGTGCTAAAATGCAAATTTAACTTCATTGAACTTCATTGAGATAAATGATGAATCGCAAACCATATCAGTATAAGCGTACCCCGAATGCGATACAAATACAGTTGAAACTCCGGTAAGCGACCATCCAAAATGTCAAGTGGTCGCTTACGGGAGGTCAGACTACAGGAGGTGAAATTTTTATTTTGATCCGCGGTTAATTTTCTTTAATCCTTGCACAAGTTAGCATATAACACAAAATGAAGTGTAGTATCTTTCGGGGAGAACGAAGGACACAAGCATTATATTAACACGATATGTCATATTAGGGTTGTAACGCGCTATTCTGCTCAGTTTGAACCCGGGGGGTTGGGAATATATGTCAAGTGGTCGCTTACCGGAGGTTACAAACAACAGAAAAATTCAAAATGTCAGCCCAAAAAGTGGCCGCTTACGAGAGGTGGTGGCCAGGGAGAGGTTCTTACTGTAGAGAATTGACTGAAAAAAAAGGAGCGGTCGCTGAGGAGGAGCGGTCGCACAGGGAGGTTCGACTGTACATGTAAACAGCGAAATAAAATAAAATCAATCAATAACCCACTGTGTCCAGATCGAATTGGAATTTACAAATGTTGGTTTTTAAGGAGAGGGGAAAACCGGAGAACCCGGAGAAAAACCTGTCGGAGCAAGGAGGAGAACCAACAACAAACTCGACCCACATGTGACGCCGAGTCCGGGACTCGAACCCGGACCACATTGGTGGGAGGCGAGTGCTCTCACCACTGTGCCATCCCAGGCTGCAAATAAATCCACCTGAATTCAAAATTGTAATAGTAAGGCTTTTCTTTTCAATCTAAACAGCCAGTGACTGAAAAGCCCTAAGTCGCGAACCGAAAGATTCTTCTAGGCCGGAGGAGGTGTAAAAAGGGGGAGGGGATGTATATTCAAACATTCAAAACCAAGAGAGGACAAAGGGAGAGAGCGAATCCCCATACATGGGCCTATTCCGATAAAAACTATTTAAAATCTATTTTTGGTTCCGTGTCATACTGCGTGATTATTTTAAGGATGACACCTCATTGGTCAGTTAGAATGACGTCATGTAATTTTATTGTTGACATTGGAACAACAGATAAAAGTAACCTTCACAGCATGGGTGCGAATTCACTCTCTTAGTTCATCCTTTTCACGCGCTTTTGTTTTCTAATCAACGTAAGCCAATGTACAAATACCGGCGTGCCCCAAACACATCAGTTTGTAATGCAAGGAGCTGAGTAGTAAGGGTGGTCGGTATGGGAATTTGTATCGAAAAGACCCACCCCTAAAGGTCAAAGTACAAAAATGGACCAATGAGAGACTAGTGCCAGTCCTTTTTATCATGTGATCACGGTCAGGGTCAAAGGTCAATCACGTGACCGGAAGTGGGTCCAAAGGTCACTTCCGGAAGGGAGTATGACCGGAACTGGAAGTCATGTGACCGGAAATGGGTGGGGTCACCGGAAGTCACGTGACTGGAAGTGGGTGTGGCTACCGAAAGGGGTGTGGTTACCGGAAGTCACGTGACCGGAAGTGGGTGTGGTCGGGTCCAAAGGTCAACCGGAAGTGGGTGGGGTCACCGGAAGTCACGTGACCGGACATCATGTGACCGATGGACCACGTGACCTGAAAAAACCGCTGACTGACTCTAAAAAATGACCACAGGCTCATGTTTTTTCAAACTAGAAGTTTAATAACCAAAGGATCCTGTTTTCTCTGACCAGTTTACATCAAGTCTTCAACCGAAGGTGAAATCCAGTCCTAGTTCACTAACAAGAAGATGTCATCTTGGAGTCAAAAAACTACTCCTGCTTGAACACTGAAGACCCAGCGATGGGCGGAGGCTGTAGAATGGCCGCCTGATGTGAAATGCCTGTATGGTTGTAAACACACAGTAGCCAGACTAGGAGTTTTTTCCCTCATTTCTTCAATACAGAAAAGAACGAAATGTACGTGGGACCTCTACCGAACAACCAGTAAGGTGTGTTCCGCAAGACGGAGGTCACCGACAATCCCATTCGCGAAATAAACAACAAAGTCATGGAAGTCCGAAGGTATGGAAGTCTCCGCCGTCATCTTCAAGTTTTTGGGTAGGATCCAGATGAACAATTCCATTGCCATGATGGTGGGTCGTGAGGAGGAATTAGACGAGTTAATCTATCACCACGAACATTATGATGTCATTACAGTTTGGACGATCGTCAGCTGCCAGTGGATGGATTTGACAACTTTTTTGACAGCCATGGTTTCGAGTTTGTGTCCAACGCAAGGAGGGATAGAGATCAAGGGGGGAGTACCGTCGTAGCCGAAACGGCCTTTCGCTTGACGATAACTTTCCATATGGACGAGGTGAGTGCAGAAATGGAAAATAACAAGACATTTCTTTGTGCCAGTACAATGCCATGTAACCAATTGGGAGAAGAACAAAGTCACCAAGATAACATTCGTGGAAGAAGATGCTAAGGACCATCCACGCTGGATCTCGGGTACCTTGTCAATGTGTGCTTGGCGGAGTGGTATGTTGTTGTGAAAAAAATAGCAGGAATGGAAAAGGGGATGATCCATTCTATTGTTTTCACAATGTCTCACCATGGACTCCAACACGGACTCCGATCAGGAAAGAAATCATCACCAAGGCGTCAACAGAAAGCGGTCCCTGATCTCAAATGTTGGGGCTGCCATATGTCGTATTCATTTGAATTGGCTGGTAAAGGCTTCTTCTTCTTTTTTGTCGCGGTCAAGAAGAGTTTTGACATGTTCTGTAATGTCCTCCAAGTTATGTTGGAGAACACTTTCGTGTAGTTTGTTGACTTGGTGTCGTCGTTCGAGTCTCTTTTCTAAAATGTCCTGAAAATACTTGTCTCGTTGGTCGGCCTGGTAGATGCGTCCTGCTAGTTCCAAAGGAAAAACAATGGTGTTGTTTCTGTCAATGACGGCCAGATTGTCCAAATCTTTTTGGATTTGAGTTTTCAGTTCGTTGTGTTGGGTATTTTTCATGATGGCGGTGGCTTCATGTTGAATCCATTCTTTGTAGTGCTCGGTCACATCCTCGAGATCATAACCTGCTTGTAGACCTCGTCGAATGAATTCGATTATGTAGTCTTGAGGGTTATTAAAAGTTTTGGCATCTAAATTCTTGTGGTAGTCCATGTTGTCGTCGTCGTTCCTTGCGTCGTTAATGAGTGGAATGAAGTTGGGCTTTCAGATATTGTCTTTTTATACTAAAAGAGGTGACGCGATCCTGTGTGTCATCGATCAGAGGGGAGGTTTGCACTATGGGTGCAGATGGATTGTATTGGTAAATGTAGCGGACCACGTGTTCTTGGAACGTCACCTTTTTCATCTGATTGAAAAGATGCTTAAGGAACAGAGTAACACCAGCGACGAGGGCAAGTGAAGGTGTAGAAAGCGAGATAGCACGTCAAAAAGACTCAGAGACAGTACAATTCCCAACGATGTCGCACTTTAGGGATAGTCAATCTGAATACACACCAGTGCTTCAGCCAATCTTAAAACTGTAGCTGTCCCACGTCAATCACCGTGTTCTGGAAGAAGGCAGTAAAGGTCGTGGTGGTTGTCGATAGTCTCTTGTAATAATTGGGTGGTTTGAAAGAGCCGTTTGACTTCGGCTAAAGTCTGTGTGGTGGGATGTCTGGAACCTACGACGGCGCTGTGTTTGTGGAGTGTGGGGGATCCTTGCATTGGAAGAAATCCATTGTCAGAAAGCCATCGATGTCCGTCCCAATAACAATGGTCTGCATGGTATTGGTACCACCTATTTTCTGGTATGTTGTAGAAATAAATGGGTTTGTGTTGATCGATCGCCAATTGGACCGTCCATCCGGTCCCTCCTTTGATGTTTGGATTTTTCAAGGGAATGCTACAGGTTGCTGTTAAGTTAGTCCCATGGGTTTGTTGAAAGTAACCAAAGGCATACAGCGATTGGGCGGATTTGACGATGTGAAAATTTCGCAGTTGAAGGTGTCTTGAAAAGGTGTGGGGCGTAAACAGTTGTTTTCCAGTTCTTTCAGCCACCCGTTTTAGATGAGGGTCAGCTTCCTCTAGATCTTCTGGACGGAGGGGTGTGATAAATTTGCTACGGTGGTGATAAGGTGGAATGATGACATGCATTTGCATACCACATTCTTTTGCGCATTGCTCTGCGTCTTCATCGATACCAATGGCTCCTCCACTGTAAATGTGGTAGTGACTGGTCGGCATGATGTAGGAATGAAAGCGGTTTGATCTGGATTTTCTTTTTGTATTCTACGTGAACAGGCTGAACAAAGTTCCATGTCCTCTTCGTTTTGTGAACGTAGACGACAGGTATGACACCACGATTGTCGTTGGAGTTTCATGTGTTGACGATATAGTCGATCGTATTGGATTTTCCAGCCACGTATGGAATCTCGGAGATCGTCGATGGTGCGATTGGCTTCTTGGAGGGATTGAATGAGAGCGGGCAAATTCATGACTGGTGTGATCCGTATGGAATGTGTTGTTTATATCCATAAGGATAGGATTGAAACGTGTTAGGGTTCAAGACACGCTTGTTAAAGACGAGCTTGTAGTTCTTGGTTTTCAGCGATGGTTTTGATTCGTTTGGGTTCGGCGACGCGTTGAATCTGGTTCTGGCATGGTGATGTGCGTCACATCCAACTGCAAACTGTCGTCGACTTCAAAGTTCTCATTTGAGTTCAACATTTTACTAATCTGATCCAATATGCGTCGTGCACCTGACAAAGGATCGCGCCAATCGCCGACAGTTACATTGGCTGAGGTGTGGGCCGATTGAAGTCGGTTGGAAGATAAATAAATTTGAATTCTGTCATGGTCTTGGATGGACTCGGTGAGATCTTCTATAACGTCAGCCAATCCTTCTTCAAACGCGCGCACAATATTGCCATGTCCTTCTGGAAAACCCTCTGTCGGGTTTTCCACTCGTAGATGATACGATGTTCTGGTACTACCATAACTACGGGCATTCCTTTGTCTGAAGGGTTCTAAACGAAAAACAAAATGTCCTCGTCGACCCAGGGCGCCGCCTTGTTGTTCCCATTGCTGCATATACTCGGTGTTACTTGCCATGCTAACAAGAAATGATGCGTTGAAAAGATAGAGAGGTGATATATAGACTGTTTGATTGACAGCTTCTTTTTTCTTGTATATATACAGGCACCACTCATCCTTTTTCATCACTTTTTATTTGTTCAATGTATGGAGAGACGATTGCGTGCATCGAGTCGTGTTTTTGGTAAAAGCAAAGACAAACAAGTCCCTAAAATGGAATCTCCTTTTACTGCCAGTGGCAATATTGATTATTGTTCCCGTTTTTATCAAGACGTGATAGAATGTCCATGGAAACGATGTTGGATCGTAGCCATTCTCCAATACATTCATCGACACCTGTGCGATTTAGAACCCCCCGTCCAACCCATGTACAGTGAAGAAGCGCTCCTTCACGGGCGTCATGTCAATGAGTCCATTAAAACGGGACTACGTCAGCTCTCTCTAGAGAGTATCTATCAATCGTGGCGTCGCTTACTACTGGACTATCATTTGGAGATCCCGTGCTGGCAACCCAACGACATTGAATTCGTGGTACAAATCACGAGTCCCGATCTCGTGACAGAACAAATCTTAGAAGAAATCGTATCGTTTCGACGCCAATTTAGTACCTTCACCTATGAACTCTTGGGTTTAACCCATGAAGATGTGGATAACATTTTTGGTTGGACACGTGAAACGTTGCGAGAAGGTGGATGGGTGGGCATCGACATACCCGATGGACCTGAACGTTGACCCTATTTTTGTCTCCACCAATCCTAGCTAAGATCACGTCAACATCACGTCATCATCGCCTATAAAATAGCGTGTTCTTTTTTCATTCTTTCTCTCTTCAATTCACCATGGCCACGAAGAGACCTTTGCAAGAACTCGAAGAGATGGTCACTGCTTTACCGCCTACACCGACGGAGAAAAAGTCCAAAAAAGAGAGAAAAATCAAAATTAAAAAACCACCCCAAGTGGATCCTTCTTCACCACCACGAGTACCGTCAACACCTACAACGACCACATTGTCACCACCACCACCAGTACCGCCGCCGCCACCACCACCACTCATCAATATGGATGACTTATTCAATGGTGACAATATTCTGAATTTGTTAAATCCGCCTGCTGCTAGTTATCAAGTACAACTACCGCCTATGGAACAAGCTTGTCAATCCGTTGTCTGTCCTATGCATCAAAGAGACCTAACTTGCTTTCAAGCCCAAACCACAGGAGACACTTACATCAAATGCCAAGAAAAGAAATGTGGCCTCTTTTGTCATCAAGATCAAATCGCCACTTATCTCAAGATCATTAATGAAAAACTCCATCCTGATTATCTCAAAAGAACCCTGGTGTGTGACTGTGAAGAACCCGTGCTATTACGCATCAGCCGATCCCAAGCCAACCCCAACCGCCCTTATTTCACATGCAAAGAAACACCCGAGGATCGATGTCCTTTCTTTCAATGGGCCGACAAACCCTTGAAACCCAAGAACCGAAAAAAACAAAGACAAGACACGACCAAGTAAAGACACACGAACTGTTTTTAATGAACTAAAAAAGTCTCTGTAATAGTCGTCTAACTGTCGTCACTGTCCATAATTGCGTTGAGACGCTTCCTCTTCAGTCAACTCACACTGTATGGTCTATTTTAAGAAAAGAAAAAAAATGAAAAAGCAGGTCCGGAAAAAAGAGCATGATCGACCGGGGCGCCGGTAAAATGAAATACGCGCGCTCTTTCAACTTTTTTGACTTGTGAAATCTATAAAAGGCCGATGTTGTAAGAATAAAATTTTTATTAGTGTGACCATGGAGTCTGTGTGGTTGTGTTATGCGTGGGAGGGTTTGTTGTCCCTGGTGCAATGGCAATGCCATCAAGCCCTTTGCCAAATGTTATATGATCACCAACCCGGCGAACGCATCCCCATTCCCCCTTGTCCCGAGGACACGCATCCTCTTCACGTCTTTGAAGAAACCCATGTGGACCTCAACTTGTATCGATGGGTAGTGTTTGTGTTATGGTTAAAAGCCCACCCGAAAGCGTGGCGATGGTATCGAATCATTCAAAAGGCGCACCCCCATACAATCCCTCCCATACCAACCTTGTTGGATGAGTGTCAGAAAGTATGGCGCCTCGAAAGACCAAACGAACCAAACTCGATGTCTCGCAATCATGGTTGACCCGTTACCACGATCCTAGAGCGCCAGGCAGTTTAGGGGGTGTGCAACGGTTTGCCAAGGCCCATCGTCTCCCCTTGAAAAAAGCCCAACGCGTCTTGGAACGGGATTTGGCCTACACGTTGCATAAACCTCGACGTCGTCGTTTTCCAACCTTGCCCGTGATTGTGGGAGGTTTAGATGATCAATGGGTTGCGGATTTGGTGGAAGTACAACCCTTGGCCAAGTATAATCGTGGCATTCGGTATTTACTGACGGTGTTGGATGTGTTGTCGAAATACGCGTGGGTGCAACCGTTGAAAGCCAAAACGGGGGTGGCCTTGGTCCAAGCGTTTGACAAGATTTTGAAACAAGGAGGTCGACGTCCCAATCGATTGCAAACGGATCGAGGGAAGGAATTTTACAATCGCACGTTTCAACGTTGGCTCGAGGAGCAAGGAATCCAGCATTTTTCTACCCAAGGGGATGCCAAAGCGAGTGTGGTGGAACGATTTAACCGGACCTTGAAAGAACGTTTGTACCGCTATTTCACCGCCGCCAACACGTTGAAATTTGACAATGTGTTACCCGAGTTGGTCCAAGGCTACAATGCCACACGTCATCGAAGTATTGGCATGGCCCCTCAAGACGTGACGTGGGAAAACGATGAAGCCGTGTGGAAACGCCTGTACGAGAAACGTTTGAAAGGAAAACGCTCCCAACCCAAATTCAAAGTAGGGGATCGTGTGCGTCTCAACAAGATTCATCGTACATTTGAAAAAGGGTATTTACCCGGTTGGACCGAAGAAGTGTTTGTCGTGCATCGTGTGGTGCCGGGTCCTGTGCCCACCTACAAGATTCGCGAATGGGATGATACGCCCGTCGATGGCACATTTTACGAGGCCGATTTACAAAAAGTGCACGTGTCCGATGTGTTTCGTATCGAAAAGGTACTTAAGCGTCAAAAAGATCGCCTGTTGGTCAAGTGGAAAGGGTGGCCGGACAAGTACAACAGTTGGATTGCCAGGGGAGACGTGACCTCCCTTCGACCGCCCAAGACAAAGAAAGAGGCAAGACCCCCCAAGAACAACAAAGAGACAAGACGCCGACGCGACTAGACAGGCATGACGTTCGTCCCCCACACCTCGTTTTACGTGACGTTGATGAGTCATGCGAGTACCAAGGAGTTTCCTGAGAACAAACCCCATCAGTTCAGAAACCGGTTGCCCAAACCCATTCGATTTATGGGCAAAGGATGGATGGTGGGCATGGTGAGTTTGTCCTTACCTTCCATTCCTACCGTGGGGGAAGATTTTGTCGGCAACGCCGAGCCTCTGCTGTACGTACGATGGCACGAACGGGTGTATGACAAAGACGATCAAGGCAATGATGAATGGTTCCATGAACGGCGCGAACTCACCCTAAGGGGTCAAGACATGAAAAAGGAGATGGCCTCGTCGCCGACGGGATGGCACTTTTTTCATCAAGTGGTGTACCGTTACCAGCAAGAACGTGCTAAACGAACCCAACCCAAAAACAAATGGACGGACCTCAACCGTTACGGTTACCCGGGGGTGGATGGCAAGTGGGGTTGAGTGCCATTTCCTTACCGGATACACACGTCAATTTGTACGACTTGGTGCAAAAAGATGGGTACATCATGTCAACGTCCTGGGACCAAACCTATCCCAAACCGGGTGGAAAAGACGGGGAAATGGAAGATCGAACAGGCACGGCTCAGACCCTCATCAATGACATTCAACACTGGGATTGGGTGGTGGATGGGGTGAGTTTCATGAAAGCCACCATAACCCACTTGGAACAACAACGCAAGGAAACGGCGATTCAAGGTGGTCGTTTTACCAATGATCAAGGCAAACACCTACGTCAAGTTTCGTTGGGAAGGGGACGATCTGCTCATCGACAACACCAATGTCTGCCATTGTGGCAACGACACGCCAGGCCTGGCCATCTACACCAAGTTAGCTGTCAAGATGGGATGGTTACGTAAAATTAGCAGTGGGTTGATTTTGGGTCCTAACTTACAGCAAGAATTCATGGGCGATCAAATCCCCAACATGAAACAACCCGTTGGCAACGATTGGAATGATTTGAACGACGATCAGCACAACCCGGTCTTTTGGACGGTGCGTTCTTTTTTACCGGATCATTTACAATTGAGTATGAGTTGTAATTGGCGTTTCACCAATTTGAATGTGGCGTTTCGTTCGGTGGTGGGCGACCCTTCGCGATCATTGCACGTGTACTCGGACGTGGCAGGCAGTATGATGGTAGGCAATCGCGTGACCGATTTGTTGCGTGAAATCCATTACAAGCGGGAAGGCAGAGGCACCATGTACTTTGAACCGTTGCACATTCATTACCTACCGCTTCGCAATGAAGTGGTGGAAATCATTCAAATGCAAGTCACCGAAACGTCTGGCACCGAGGATAAGTTGGTCAAGTTTGGAAAAGGCAACACCCTGGTCACCTTGCACTTCAAAAAGGCATAAAAAGAAAACGCGTGTGACTTGAAAACAACACGATGCCAAAGACAAGAGCACGTCGAAGACGACGAAGAAGGCAACGAGGCGGTCTCTTGCCGCTCGCTGCTCTCGTGCCAGCCTTGATGGCGGTGGGGAAAGCCGCCGCGTTGGGAGCGGTGGGTGGTGCGGCGGGTTACGGGGGCAAAAAAGCCATGGAAGCAGCGACCACTCGGAAGAAAAAGGAAGGCCGATGACGGTATAAAAAGACAAAAGGATCACGGGAAGCATAGACATTGCTGAAGAGCAAAGAAGACAACCATGCGTGGGGGAAATTTGACACGATTTCGTACGGATGAGTGGTATGATCAACACGGCAATGGGTTGATGAGGGAGGTCATGCGTGGGGGTCTCCAAGGCCTTAAAAGGACTCGAAATCCCTTGAAACTGCCTAGTAATACCGTGCGTGGTTTAAAAGCCGGGTTATCACGCGGTGTCAAACGCAAAGCCGAAGACGTCATTAAAAAGGAAATCACCAAACAAGCCAAGAAAGCGTTGAACCAGAAGAACGTGAAAGACGCCGTGCGTGTGGCCAGTGCCTTGTTTCCCAAACAAGTCAAACGAGGGCGAGATATTTTTGGGGTGTGATGGATCCCGTGCCTTCGCGACCTCGACGGATTCGTAGTGATCGAGGTTTATCTCAATGGGGAGGTGCTTTTTGGAAACTCGTGCGACGACAACGTGGTGGATGGTTGAGTCCCGAGGTGATGAGAGTGCCCGGGTTGATTTGGCGCAACTATTGACGCGACGACGACGCTATAAAAACCCCTCACGACGACGGGGTGCCACCACTCGACGACGACGACGATGTTAACCATGCCGAATGTTATGTCACGCGTGGCACCCCCTACCTACTCTGAAGGGGCTGCCCCCGCTCACCCACGTTCCGAAGGGACCGTGAATCCGGCGTTACGGATTTTCAAGGTGCCTCCTACCGACATTAGCATCAATGCCTATCGCATGGTCACCATCCAACCCACCACCACTGGCATCAATCCCATGGAATTCATTGTGCCAGGGTTGGACGATTTTGTGGATTTGGGACGCAGTTACTTTACCATGGAATTGAGATTGAAAAAGGATGATAACGGGAACTTGGTGGCCAATGAAAAATTGTGGCCCGTCAACAATTTGGCCCATTCTATCATCAAACAAATTGACTTGCAATTGAATGGCACGTTGATCAGTCCTCAATCCGACACCTATCATTACAAAGCTTACCTGGAAACCTTGCTGAATTATGACCGAGAAGATGGCAAGACCGTGTTGGGACCCCAAGGCTGGTTCAATCAAGTGGATTCCCCACCCCAATGGACGGACAACAATACCAACAGTGCTGGACCGCATGCAGACTACAGGAATCTCAGTGCCAATCACAAAGGAGCCTTGGCCGCCATGGTAGCCGAAACCGCCAAGTATGCTGGAGGTGTCACCCACAGTCTGGTGTTTACCCCGCACCTGGAAGTGTTTCACACTGGCAAACTGTTGGTGCCAGGGATAGAAATCAAGATGAAATTTCATTTCAATGGCCCGAACCTCTTTTTGAATGGAGTGGCTCTGGCTGGCCGTTTGATGGAAGGCGATTTCAAACTACGGTTTCATCTCTGTCAACTGCGTTTGAATGACGCCATCTACAGGAGTTTGTCTGAAAAAAGACACAATGAAGGGGCCATCGCTACCTACCCCACCGTCTGCAGTGAAATCCGGACCTTTAGCATGCAAGGCAACCTGGTCCGCTTTGATATCCCCAACCTGTTTCAAAACAGAGTGCCTGACCGATTGATTGTGGGGTTAGTGGACAGCCGCGCCTTCAATGGTGATGTGACCCGAGATCCCTTCTGCTTCCAGAAATTTGGGCTGACCTCCATTAAACAGATTGTCAAAGGAGAAGAATACCCTTATGAAACCCTGCAGTTGGTGAACGACAATGGCACCCGAGATAATCTAGGGTACTTCCGTTTTCTGCAAGCCAGTGGCGCCTGGTGTAAAAAGAAAGGCAATATGGTAGAACTGCTCGATTGGGGCCAAGCTAAAAATTGTACCTTGTACATGTTTGACAATGTAGCCAATGGATGTGCCGACAGTCAAACCCTCAACCCCAAGCAAAGTGGAGATTTACAACTCAGTTTGGAATTTGGAGCCGCGCCCGCTACCAATATAACCGTGCTCGTGTATGGTGAATTTGAGAACTTGCTGGAGATTGACCGCAACGGAGCTGTGTTGTATAACATTTACCAGCACTAAAGAAGATGGAACAAGTGGCCTTGAATAATGTGCAGTTGGATTATTTAGCCCGCGACGACCCCCAATTGAAACCTGTCGTTTACGGGACGGTGGCCTGTGATCGTTTACCCAAGAGTCCTGTCAAGACCCAACCCCAAGGGTACATTGTCAACACCGACCCCCACGATCAACCGGGGCAACATTGGTTAGCGGTGTGGACCGATCAGAACGTGTGTGAAGTCCTCGACAGTTATGCCTTGCCGTTGGAAACGTACGAGCAAGCCGCCCCGTTGCGAGATTGGATTGTCCAACATTGGAAGTACGTGGTGACCAATGGCAAGTCCTTGCAAGCCATCTATAGCAAGAGTTGTGGCGATTACGCGTTGTTGTACTTGAAAGCCAAAGCCCGTGGACGCACCTTGCAAGAGTTTTTAAATGAGTTTTCCGATCATGATTATGTAAGCAATGACCATCAAGCCGGTCAACGCCTCAAACAATGGATTGTAGGCCAAGAAGAGAGATGGTACCAAATCTGTTGTAGTCCGTATCATCAATGTTGTTAAATAAAAAGAGTTAAAAAACAGTTGTTTTTGTTCCGTCCTATCCAAACGTAGCTCAATCGGTAGAGCCTTGGATCCCCGAAAAATAGGTGTTGGGGGTCGTGCGTGGGTTCGAGTCCCACCGACTCCATAAAAAGGTGCCTTTTTTTGTCAGGGTCTTAGTCCTCATCATGCAAACGGGGAAACCGTTTCGTTTTCATACCCCGTCCAGTATTTTGGTAGTGGGACCCTCGGGATGTGGCAAAACCGTGTTTACGGAAAAACTCTTGTTAGAGAACCCAGACTTGTTTGACACCCCACCGACCCAACTGCATTATTGTTATGGGGCCTGGCAAGATCGATTTCGAGGCATGCAAGATCGTGGGGTGGTGTTTCACGAAGGGATTCCCGATCATGACGCCTTAGTGCAATGGTTTCCTCCCGGGCGTAAAGGAGTGATGGTCTTGGATGATTTGATGGACGAAGGGAGTCAGGATAAACGCGTGTTGGATTTATTCACCAAACATTCGCATCATCAAGGTGTGACGGTACTGTACTTGTGCCAAGACATGTTTCCCGTGGGCCGATATGCCAAAAGTATATCCCGCAATGCCCATTACATCGTGGCGTTCAAGAACCCCCGAGATCAATTGGGGGTGCGCAACGTGTTGCTTCAATAGTTTCCCACCACTTGGAAAGACAGTTTAGAGACGTTTCATCACGCCACCACCGTATGGCTATTTGGTGTTGGATTTGCACCCGGCCTCGTCCGATCAACAACGTTTGTTGAGTCACGTCTTAAAAGACGAAGGATGGACCCGCACGTATCAAAAACGTCGCAGTGATCAGGATGTCAAGTAAAAGATTGCCTCCCCCCATTGTGTTGGATTTGTTGGGAGATGCCAAGTAGACGATTACCAAGTAGAAGGTTGAAGGGATTGGCTCCCCCGTTGTTTTGGATTTGTTGGGAAAAAATTGTTGGTGATTATTTTCATAGCATGCGTTTGGACGACATGGATTACCAGGCCATGCAAGAGGTATATAATTTGGTTCGAAACCGACGAGGCCAATCCACTGACCGGTTAATCGATCGTTACAACGAAACGTATTTTCGTGAACTGGTGTGGACCTTAGAAGATCGAGCATGGCAGTTGATGATGCATCCCGACGTCCTTCGCAAGCTTACGCAACCGTTTCACCTGTAGGCACCACCATGACTTCCCAAAAAGAAAAAACCGTGGTATCCTTGCTGAATGGACCGTTGTCCAGAAGCCACGGTGAAAAATTCAAACCGGAACTTTTGCAACGCATGGATTCCTTGTATGCCTTTTACCACAAACAGTGGTGGTGTTATCGGAAAATGCTGAATCATTTCAAGTTTGTCAACGCCTTATTCAATGGCTTAGCATTACTCCTGATGGCGGCGGGCATGATTGCCGGACCCCTCTTGGAAAACAGTACGTTGGTGGCGTGTTTGGCGGCCGTGGGTACGGTGGTCAAAGGATGGAACGATTTTAAACAATACCGGTTTAAAGTGACCATGAATCGGTTTGCGTTTACCACCTATGCCAAAGCCTTGACCGAATTGAAAACCCACGTGCGTGGTGTTCCCTTGGAGGACCTGGAAAGGTTTTTGATCAAGATGCAAACGTTGGATGATACCATTGTGGATTTCACCCCTCCGTTACCCAAACGATGTGTGCAAGATTACCATCGTCGTTTTGTGTACCAACCCGTGGAAGCGCCATGTTACGTGGATGGATGTCCTCGTCCGTTGATGTCCAAAGGGTATTGGACGGAAAAGGATAAAAAGCCGCCCCCCCTCCAGTCCCACGCTCCTAGAACCATGGGCGTCCGACGACGACGAACCACCCAAAGAAAACGACGTCAACGAGGAGGGGCATTAATGCGTCGCAAACCCCGTTTGGTGGATAAAATAGCCCATGGCCTGAGTATGGTTCTATCGGGTCCAGCGCCTGGGTTTGGCCTCGCTTTAGGCAAATTAGGCGCTCAAGCCTTGAAAGGCGTGACCGACAATGTACAGTATTTCCGATAACGACCTCAAAAAGGAAGTGGGTGGTGGCAAGATTTCAAACGCAACACCCGTCAAGGCTATAAAGAGTCGCGGGATGCCATCAAACAAAACAAAGCCCTTCAACGTCTGTTGTCCCACCCCACGCGCCCATGGTATCCTTGAGGAGACGACGACGACGACGACGACGTCAACAAGGAGGTTCTTTTTTGAACGTGTTGGTCCCAGCCATGGTGGGGTTGGGGAAAGCCGTAGCGATGGAAACGGATAAACGTATAAAACGCACGATCCAAAAAGCCAACCAACGGTATCGTCGCCGTCACCGATAAAAGATGCAACGACTCCGACGTCAATTGCCGTTTTTACGGTCGGTGTTACAAGAAGCCAATCGCTCCAAACGTCAAGACCTTTTACAACATGCCAATGCCGATCAAATCAATGCTGTGAGTGAACTGGCCTTGAACTTCTTAAAAACAAGATTCCCGTCACACCACCCATCCTGGCCAAGCTTCGACCCTATAAAAAGGTGCTACGCGACTTGGGACGTCGTCAACATTCGGTGAAAAAGCGTCGTGCGTGGTTGGTCCAACAAAAAGGACGCGGGTTGTTTCAAGGGCTTCACCACGTGTTATGTCAATGTGCTCGACCGACCCGTTAACACTCCCCACGTGGGTACGTCTGTTACAAGAGGCCGATCGAGAAACAGAGAAATGGAAAGACAATTGTCATTATTGGCAGCATAAATATGACCAGTTGTATCAAGAGTACCTGCACATCTTGAACTCTGCTCTTTGTGAGCGTTGTCGTCACCAAGAAGACGGGGAACTTTGCCCAACGTGTAACCTAGGATGGACGAAGTGTACATGATTCCCCACCAGGATTTGGAACAACTCATTCAATATTACAAAGGAGAACTCACAGAAAATGCCTTGTTGAACAAAGCCGCCACGTTAGCTGCCAAAAAACATGTGTTGTTAGCCGACCCACAACTCCCCCCGGCCCTCGTCAATGCCCAAACCAAACCCTTGAGTCGAGAATTAACCAAGTTAACCAAACGGATCCGTCAATTTCCTGGAGGCGTGGGTGTGGGGGCACCCGGTAGCCCGCCAGGCGAGGAAGAGGAAGAGGCCGGGGATTTGGTGACGGGACCCGTGGAACAATGGTTGAAGCGCATGATAAAAGGCAGCCCGTCGACTCCCAAACGCCCATTACCCCTACAACCAAGAAAGGGAAAGGAGCAGCCACCACCAGTAAAATTCCCATTCTCAAGAAAGAGGCCCCATCCACCAGTCGAGGGGATATCCGGTCGCGTTTAGAAGCCATTCGAGAACAGCGCAAGACCTTGGAAAAAAAGATAGCCGAGAGTCCTTGGGGCAAAGGCAAAGGTAAAGGCAAAGGCAAAGGACCCGCCCGAGAAGTGGAACGATTGAAACCTTTACCCGGTTGGGAAGATTGGGCTCGTGGCAAAAAGTTACGACGTCGATTGGATTACGACACTGAATAAACATGCCCACCCAGAGGAGAAGGGGTATCAAAAGGAAACGCCGCCAACGAGGAGGGGCAGTGGATGTACAAAAATGGATCGCTAAAACCGGCAAAGAATTTCATTGGCCTGGTTATCAGTACATGGGCCCTGGCACGCATTTAGCCAAACGCCTGAAACGTGGGGATCCCGGCATCAATCGCTTGGACAAGATAGCTAAGCAACATGACATTGATTACAGCCGTGCCAAGAATTTGCAAGATAAATGGAAAGCCGATACGAAGATGATCCAAGCCATTGATCGGTTACCCGGCAAGAAAACCAAGACGGAACGCGTGGTCAAAAAAATCATGCAAGCCAAGAAACGTTTAAAATTGTAATTGTTTTAATCACCTCGTGTTACAGCCCATGTTGTGTTCTTTTGGGAGAAAATAAAACAAAATGAAAATGTCTGCACCTGTCTTTTTTCAAGAAACAAAATCATCCAAATCAAACGGATCGTCCACATCTCAATTGTTCCCATTCGTCAGGTGACATGTGCTTTAAAAAGTCACACACCTCCCCGCTGCTCTCTCTTCTCTAATGGTTCAGCAATCTGAACAAGACTCTTGTCTTGGACACGTTCTGCCTTCACCTTCTTCAAAATTTGCTCCACCTCTAAATCGTCTTCGAATGTTTCAAACTCTTCCAATAATTTCTCGTGGTCATGATAAGATGCTCCAGCCAGGCGCTCGCTCTGTTTTTATGGTCTCTCGTCGTTCCCCGCTAGGCCTGATGGGACCTCAGAGAGGGGGGAGGGGGGTCCCCCCTCCTGGGGGAGCCTATGTCCCTGATAGGTGATTGGTCCATTCCCTCCTCCCCCGGGACCTTTGTTCTCTTTAAAGAAAAACAACCACGTCCTGTTTTTATGTCCGTTGACTCTTTCTGGAGAGTTGAAGAGTGAGGATGGTTCTGCCTTGTTTAAAGGGAGCCGGCTGTCCATTCGCTGTTTGAATGTCAATGGCAATGCTGCCAAAGATGGTTTTGCCAAGAGGAAAATACATCCGTTCAGTGGTATCAAATTGATGATCGGTATTGCCGGCATCCAAGGTACGTAAAAAACCTTTTTGTTGATTTCCGACAATGCTCTGTGCGACGAGATCCGTGTAAATCATCAGTTGTTGTTGTCCTTGTTGTGGTTTGACAGTTTGCGTGGTGGGAAATGGTTGTCGGCTGAGATTCGGACCCAAGAACAACTCATACTCGAAATCGGGGTGGGTAAAGCTGACGGAGACATGACCAAGAGGTGGATATTTGTCTGGAGGACCGACGGTTGCTTCCCATTTGTGTCGATCGTTGTAATCCACGATATGTTTGACCAGATAATTTTTTTCTTCGACGATGCGTTGAGTTGGCGTTCCATCTTTGACCAGCCCCATCAGGCCAGCCAATTTCCATTCCATTTCAAATTCCATGTTGGCTGGAATGAGTACATACAGGGAATCTAATTCGGAGGCGACGCCGATATTGGTGATTTTCACGTAGGGTTGAGCCAGGTTGAGAGCGGCTAGTTGTTGTCGTTTAGCCTGATCGTCCACGTCCATTTTGGCTATATCCATCATGACCTCCATGCGTTGTTTTTCCATTTCGTAAGCGATGGCAATCCAGGCTTCTTTCAAATTGTGGTAATACCCTGGGGGTAAATGGATTTGTTTGGTGACTTTAAGTGGCGCCGTTCCATCGGCACGTTTTGGCATGTATTTGATATCTGTTTTCATCCAATGTTTTTGACTATCTTCTTGCGTCCAATTCTGCTTGGTTTGATCTTCCAATTGTTGATATAAAGCGGGGTGTGAGATATGAACCAAGGCCGCTTCCCAACCATCTTCGACCAGATAGTGTGAATGGGGAAGTCGGGCAGTAAATTTTTGCCCCGTGCCTTGCGCTTGATCACTAAGGAGGGTGATGTAGAAACTCATGATGACAACAAAATAGCCCATGGTTGCCTTTTTATACCTATGTAAGGACCTTGACCTCCCAAGGCTCCTTAAAAACAAGGAAACGCGCTCGGACAGGTTTCCAACCAGACCATAAACACGATCCAACGCCCGATATTCCCTTGACAGAGTTCAATCGCCTGTAAAGGATCGTCTGTCGGTTCCGGTAAGTCAGTAGGTTCATACAACTGCTTACACAGGTACAAGTGTGTCTTGTAAAGAAACCAATCCTTAAAACTTGACGAGATATAGAGAAAACAACCGGCCATCTTTGATCGTTCCCTTTAGAAAAAGCGCGCAATAAAATTTCTATATACAAAACAAGGTGGGTGTGGATTGTGATGTCAACGGGTATGTTTCGACATGTTCCGACAAGCAATCTACCGACAAAAGACGGTTATGACGTCATGGGGCAAGTCTGTACCTATTTAAGGTGTGACAGTTAAACCAAATCAATTCTGTTTTAGACAGAAGACAACATGGAACAAATCTGTATGATTGTCGATTTGGATGGGTATCAAGTGAACCATCAACCGTTTATTGTAAGGGAAATGGGTGTTTACAGTTTACAGCACGGGAGTTTCAGCTGGTTCTTGGAAAACAAGTTGCCTTACCTCTCGTTGGAAAAGCGAGATCGTAAAACGGTCAACTATGTCTACCATCATATTCACGGCTTACGCTTTGAATCGAGCAAGCAAGAAAAAGCCTTACCTCAACATCTGGTCAAAACCATGATCGAGTCAGCCTATCATCGTTCCAGAACGCAACACCAATACATGGTAGCTTACAAGGGAGGATATTTGGAAAAGAATCTACTAAACGAGCTACAGATTCCTTGCGTTAACTTGGAAGACCTTGGATGTCCTAAAGTCGAGAAACTCATCGCCATGGGGTTTGATGTAGGATTAACCTGCGGTCGTCACGCGAAACCCACCCACCATTGTCCCAAACAAGAAACCTATTTGTTTTACCAATGGATCCAGTCTCAAGCTTGAAACCATCTTTATCAGCACTAGAACTGGTGCGACAAGGTCTGCAAGCAGGTTATGATCTGGAAGACATTGCCGAACATTACAAAGAAAAAATCCAAGAAGAAGCAGCCGCCATCATGAAAAACACACAACACAAAGAACTCAAGGAACAAATCCAAAAAGATTTGCATAATCTGGCCGTCATGGACCGAAACAAATTTATCACACCCCGTAATTGTCCTCTCTTTTCTGATCTGAGCCCGCGATCCCCATTTTTCTCCCGACTGGTCAGCGGTTTCCCACCCTAGCCAGAGGGCTATTTACCTACGTCATGTAAGCGTCACGAAATGTCCTCTCTTTTCTGATCTGAGCCCGCCATCCCTTTTTCCCTATGTAGTCCTTATGTATTCCCTATGTATTCCCTATGTAATTGTCCTCTCTTTTCTGATCTGAGCCCGCGATCCCCATTCCCCCCCACGAGTGGTCAGCGGTTTCCCACCCTAGCCAGAGGGCTATTCTGATACGTCATGTAAGCGTCACGAAATGTCCTCTCTTTTCTGATCTGAGCCCGCGATCCTTTCTCCCTTGACATGAATAAAAAACCTGTGTCATCCAAGTAAAACCAATCAACTCTCTTTTGTTTTGTTTTTTAAAAAAGGGATTTTTGTTTTTCAAACCGAGCCGAACTCGACCGATCGATCGATCGCTTCTAACCCAAAAAAAAACCTCCCAGCCAAATCCCCAAGAAACACTCTTCAATCCATTGTCTCCTACTCGCTTCGACCCGAAAAAAAAATTTTCCATGCTTTTTTCAAAAAAAAAATTTTTTCCACCCCGACCGGGATTCGAACTCACACTAAAAAAAATCTTGGTTTCCCCCACAGCGCGCGCCCGCCCGCTGCGCGCCGCTGCCGCTGCCCGCCGCTGCTCGCCGCCGCTGCCGCCCGCGTAGACATGCGCTCTGCTTCTGATTGGAATTTGACCATGGCCTTGGACCTTGACCATGGCCTTGGACCTTGACCATGGCCTGAATGGGACTGACCAATCACAACCAATCCTAACCAAATAAGGTCATACTGTTTGCTATATAAGCAGCAAACTTACGCCCAAATTCTCACTTTTTTCAAGATGGAGGAAGGTCAGGGAGATTTACGACAGTTTTTTCACAGATTTATTCATCGCTTTACCCCAGCAACCCTCGGCTTTACAAACAAAACGATGACAGCTAAGATTTCAGCGAAAAAAGTGGGGGATTTTTATCTGTAAAAGCCGCCGAATGGATGTTTTGAAAACAGCGAAAGCTTAACACGAGGTAAGTGTTGTGTTTCGCTGCCGGCTAAAATCATTTTCTACCTGAAAGACTATTTGATTTATTTTTACTCACTCTCTGTATTTCTTTTTTCCACAGTCCAACGATGTGCTGACTGTAACGCGGTGAGACAAACGCGATGACAACTCGCATTTTCTCCGAGAAGAAAGCGAGCGGCTTTTTGAAAACACCGAAAGCTTAACACGAGGTAAGTGTTGTTTTTTTTTGCTGCCGGCTAAAAATATTTTTTAAGCGAACCATCGCGGTTCTGTTTAGCTCGCAATGTTTTCCCATTCCCCGCGTTGTTGTGAAAAAATCCTTTTCTACCCGAAAGAATATTTTATTCCTTTATTTTTTACTCTCTCTGTATTTCTTTTTGCACAGTCCAAGGATGTGCTGACTGTAACGCGGTGAGACAAACGAGATGACAACTCGCATTTTCTCCGAGAAGAAAGCGAGCGGCTTTTTTTGAAAACAGCGAAAGCTTAACGCGCCGGTTGCATCCTCAAACCCTTAATCCTAACCCAACTTGACCTTTGACCTCTACCATGGTGTCTTCGCTCTGGCCGCCAATTTTTTTCCATTCCCCGCGTTGTTGTGAAAAAAATCCTTTTCTACCCGAAAGAATATTTGATTTATTTTTACTCACTCTCTGTATATCTTTTTTCCACAGTCCAAGGATGTGCTGACTGTAACGCGGTGAGACAAACGAGATGACAACTCGCATTTTCTCCGAGAAGAAAGCGAGCGGCTTTTTGAAAACAGCGAAAGCTTAACACGAGGTAAGTGTTGTTTTTTTGCTGCCGGCTAAAAATATTTTTTAAGCGAACCATCGCGGTTCTGTTTAGCTCGCAATGTTTTCCCATTCCCCGCGTTGTTGTGAAAAAATCCTTTTCTACCCGAAAGAATATTTTATTCCTTTATTTTTTACTCTCTCTGTATTTCTTTTTGCACAGTCCAAGGATGTGCTGACTGTAACGCGGTGAGACAAACGAGATGACAACTCGCATTTTCTCCGAGAAGAAAGCGAGCGGCTTTTTTTGAAAACAGCGAAAGCTTCACACGAGGTAAGTGTTGTGTTTCGCTGCCGGCTAAAATCATTTTCTACCCGAAAGACTATTTGATTTATTTTTACTCACTCTCTGTATTTCTTTTTTCCACAGTCCAACGACGTGCTGACTGTAACGGCTCGTTGACATCGAGGTAGTCCATCTGATGGACAAGGGCATAGTCATTCATGGTCTAGGGGCCGACTATGTTCCTCCCTCACTGCCTTTCGATGTCTGGACTTCCGGGTGACCTTTGGATCCATTTCCGGTCACGTGACTTCCGGTAACCACACCCCCTTCCGGTAGCCACACCCACTTCCGGTTACGTGACTTCCGGTGACCCCACCCATTTCCGGTCACATGACTTCCGGTTCCGGTCATACTCCCTTCCGGAAGTGACCTTTGGACCCACTTCCGGTCACGTGATTGACCTTTGACCCTGACCGTGATCACATGATAAAAAGGACTGGCACTAGTCTCTCATTGGTCCATTTTTGTACTTTGACCTTTAGGGGTGGGTCTTTTCGATACAAATTCCCATACCGACCACCCTTACTACTGAGCTGCAAAACGCTTCTCCTACCATTCTCAGGTTTGGCTAGAAAACCCCCACGCGTAGTCTAGTCTTGGATAAATTCTGCTCGTAAAATGGCTTATTCTGTCTACATGCCAGTGCTCGTAAAAATCGCTTATTCTGCTCGAAATTCTGCTCGAATTCTGCTCGGTACCCGAAAAATTTTCGGCCCTTCGGGCCTTCTGTATTTTCGCAAATATGAAAGGGAGCCTGGGCCTAACCCCTAAATACTAACTAGATATTCATTATACGTAGCAAAATTGTAATTCATCTTACTTTATATCACTAATATTAGACGAAACAGTAAATCGTGTGCGTGCGTTTGAGCTAATAATCACATTAATCACAAGGTATTTTCCATTTGTTTTGCATTTAGGTTTGAATTTCTTACAACTGTTATGCATATCATTAGCGTCACTAATTTTCCGTTATTCTGCTCAAATTCTGCTCGAAAATGCCTTATTCTGCCGGCAGAATGCTCGCCTCAAAAATCGCTTATTGTGCTCGAAATTCTGCTGGCAAAATTTATCCAAGCCTAGCGTAGTCAGTCGATAAACTGATAATCGATAACAATCAATAGAAATCGACACCAATCTTCGGAAAAACCCCTGGTTCGGCCTTTTCTTCTCAGACAAAAGTGGTGGCAAAACACATCACAGGCCGCGTGTTTTTATATGTGTACATATAATTATCATTGCGTAACAATTAACGAAAGAGAAGTCAGAGCGCTAAAAACAGAAATCTTTAGGAGGATCCGGGAACTTTTATCGGTAATTCCTACATACACTCTTTTTATTTTATAAGAACCAGTTTATAAGAACATCGAGGCTGAGATTTGCCCAAAAATTTAAGAAAATATATGGGCTAAAATAAGAACATTCTCAGGCTCAGCCAAAATTTACGCGTTCTTATAAAAAAAAAAGAGTGTAGTGTGATTTCCCGGCAGCATTTTGAGTTACAATTAGTTACAAGTAAATTCTTCACTAGAGAAAAATAAAACTCGCCATGCACTGATGTTTTAAGAATCTACCAGGAAACTTGGAGGTCTATCATTCACCAGGGTGACAAAATAACTCACCAGGTCGGATTTCTTTAGGTCTGTTACAGCGGGGTGTATCCTCCAGACAACTATTATCCTCGGAGATTTTCCGAACTTTGAGTCGTCCCAGATCCTGCGATTTCTCAGTTCTAGACCTCGCGATACGAGTTGTTGAAAATGGCAATAACAATTTTGCCATCGGTCTGTGACAAGCTTTGATCTTTCTTTGTAGTTTTTGATCCAGGTCCAGGGTAGGCACTCAGATTATGAGGAGTGAAGGAAGGACGGCGAGCGAGAGATTCCGGCAGCGATCACAATCAGTTTCTTCTTTGCGATTTTTTCCTCTACTCCCCAGAGTCTGAACGCCCCGAGAAAGCAACATTTTACAAGGAGTATACAAGGGTCACCACGCATTATCGGTTCGCAACGCAGATAACTCAAGAACGCTTTAAGCATGCATTTACTTCATTTAGTCAGGTCGCATATGTCACGAAAAAACGTCCCGTGCGAATTTCGTGATGAAAGCAAGCCGTTGGACTAGTTGTGTTAAGAGGGTCCTAAGGAACACGAAACATGTTGTCGGCAACTTTGTAACTTGCATCGACTCTTTATACAGACCTTTCAAAAATTGACGTTAATTGTTCAGCATGAAAACGAGGCTAGGACATTAAGCTTGCTTTATTTGTTTTGTTAAAGGACAAATTACGGCGAAACTTACCAATGCTACATAATACAATGTTTCTGATACATTCAGTGCACTTGAAGAGGGTAAAGGTGGTCACATGATCTATAGAACATGAAATCGAGGCCCAGTTTTTGTCTGCTCAGAACAGCCTCTTGGCGTCAAATAAAGATTGCTCTAATATCATAGCCATGATGTTAGTAGTGTTTACAAATAGCTTGGGTGATACAGCACAATCTTGTTTTTCTTAATTTTCGTGTTCTCAGTGTAAGCTTGGGTAAGTCATATTGGCAAAATTTCGAGCCTAACAAGCCTTTGTGTGCCAATTGTGTCATCGAGAATTATGCCGATAAAATAAGGATATTTTGAGCATTATTTGGTATTTTAATAAAATATATCATGCAATGTTAATGCGCAAATGGTAATATCAAATGGAAAATAATAGCAAGAAAACGATATAAGTGGAGTCCACCAATCAACCTCTTTCCCAGGACTTTTTCCCTTTTTTGAACTTGTCCACCAATGCCTCTGAATGCGAACTTAAAAACACAATGCACTTTTGCTTTAATTTGTTTCTACAAATCGTTTTCCTTAAAACAATAAGAATCACTTACAGAAAGTTGGCTAAATAGAGTGAAGCAAGTTAATTTTATCGGTGCACGTAAACGATGCTTCCCAGCAAAATATTATTACGAGCATAATGAGCAGTTTTTGTGTATGAACAAATTTTATTCAATAGGCCCAAAGATCAGTTGCCAATGTCTGACATCAAATGCAACCGAAATCAGTCATCGCCCAAAATGCCGCGACACATTTGGGACCTCTCTGCGGTCCAGGGCGCTCAATTTGAAAAGCTTTTTAGTGACAAAGGCACCAAAATACAAAGAAAATGGAGGAAAAATAGCGAAACAAGGTGTACGTTTTGCTCCATTAAAAAAACTAGGTACTTTACCAATTAAGTTTACCCGTCCTTTTTCAGAAGAGGAGTTAAGGAGTCACTTATTATAAAGGCCTTTTTTAAAATTCGGGTTTTTTGCTGACTTAAGTATGGAAAAAGTACCTCGTCAATACTCAGGAGTGATTTACTCTTCAAAGAAGGATTCACTAACTTAGGTTTACCAGAGGAAAGTTTGGATTCAATACGATGTTTGAAAGTGGTATCGAAAAGAGAATTTCTTGAAACAGTTTCGTAAACCTCTCACGGTGCTCCAAAACGACTTCTTCTGAACTCCTGTGAGACCTTGAAAGAGAGCTCAAGGTCCGCCTCCAAGAACAATAGGACTTACTCTAAGCTAATGAACCATTGTTCCCGAATCGACTACCGCGAAAATTCAAATTCAACAGACTTTTAAATAGAGATGCTTGAAACCCCCTAACCCCTAACACAATCACTCTCTCAACGTACTACATTTGTTAATACGTTTACTCCACCACAAAATACCTGTGATCGATTATTTTGGTTAGAGTGATTGACTCACGCGATGCACGCCTTCTAGCCTGCCTTACAAAACAGGCCGTGTCAGTCTATTTTTTTCCGACGCCCGAGTTAAGGAGAGCAAGAAAAGTGAACCTTTCGCCCTTAGTCGAGCGTCACTCGCCCTTAGCACTCGCCCCATATTGCGCTTTGAAAAAAATATAAATATCCCTTTTAAGTAAGTTCAACGCACAAGCAATCACGAAGACTAAAGCGCAGGAGCACGCGACAGTTTTCCTTTGGCTCGGTCATGGGAGGATACTCACTCTATCACCAATCGTGTGGTTTGCTCGCGCACTCGTACTCGGCTAGCCACCGATTACGACTGCTCGACTGCTAGCAGGCTAAATAAAATAGCCTGTTATATCGGGAGTGTTCATCCAAAAGTGCCCTGCTAGCGAGCTAAACAGCGAAAACAATGACCACAATGATGCACCGACTGGCATGTCAACCCTACAGACGAAAGTAACCATTCTTGATGGCATGGCTGAGCTACAATCTCTGGATAACCCTGGCTGGATCAATAATTGTTCCCAACTAGCTGATCATTTCAACAGTGGTATATACCAAAAGCACGCGCACAGTGACAAGCTGCCTTAGTGTTTGACAGATATGACTTGCCGCTATCCCTTAAAGCAGCCACCAGAGAGATTAGGCAAGGAGGCCAAGATCCTGTTTACTACAAGTTCAGTGACACAACCCAGATTGCGAGAGTACCAATGAAGAGGCTTCTCTCCCGCACCAAAATAAAGATGGAGTTGACCGGCTATCTAGCAGAAAAGACCATCCAACACGCAACGAGACATGGAAAGCAATTAGTTGTTGCATGGGGATGTAAGTGCCTAGCCATCCCACAAAGGTGTGACACATCTTCAGAGCAGCCAAGAAGAGGCGGATACAAAAGTGCTGCTGAATGCTCTCCATGCAACTGCAGATGGCGCAAGTGAAATCCCAATTCACTCTCCAGACAAGGATGTCTTCGTTCTGTCACTGCGACGCTTTGAAGACCTGTGCGAGAATATGTCATTTATCACGGGAAAGGGCTCGAATCACCGAGTGATCAAGTTACGACCGACTGTCCAAGGAAAGACAGCAGCTCTCCCCGCCTTCCATGCCATTAGTGGAGCTGATAACACCGGCATTTTCTCAGGTAAAGGCAAGCTTGCCTGGTGGAAGATTCTTCAAGAAGTCGATGACGATGTTATTACCAAACTAGAAACACTTGGAGTGAATGAAAATCCAACAACTGAAGCGCAGACTGCAATTGAGAACCTCGTGTGCCAACTTTACCTCCTGAAGACTATTTAGGAAGAAACAAGCACAATCAAAGAGGCTTCCCTCTACACCGGATGCACTGCACGAGACAATTCTCCGTGCGCTCTACCAGTTAATGGTCTGGAACAACGACCGGATTCTAAATCCTCAGCTTCCGCTACCCCAAACCTATGGCTGGGAAAGAAAAGGAGACAAATGGCTTCCTGGGATTACTAAACTGCCGCCAGCTCCTGAGGGATTCATCCAACTTGTGAAGTACGCCTCTACCAAGAAGAGATGCTCTTCCAACAGATGACAGCGTCGCAAAGCAGGACTCGATTGCACGGACCTGTCCACCTGTTCTGATGGAGAGGCCTGCGACAATGTTTGTTCTCACGATGATCACTTGGAGACAGATGATGATGAAAATGGTGATAGTGACCTTCAATAGTATGTAACTGTATCTAGCTAGATGTATTTGACTTCAAAAGAACTCTTTGTTAAGTAAGAACTAATGTGGGCAGCTGTCAGACAGTTCCAAAGCTTGGCAAGAAAGCGTTGTGTTACCTATTTATTGTTCTTGTCAGCTAGTGCCAGCCTCACTCACATGACTATGATGAAAGAATTTTTGATTACCTTGCTATTATTAATTGCCGATAAAATATCACATAAGACAGTTTTACAGACTTAAGTAAATATAACTGTACTTACTAGGATATCAGAATGAGGGAGAGCTCTATTTTCAGGTTACCGATTCCCGACCTCGATTTCATGTTGTATAGATCACGTGACCACCTTTACCCTCTTCAAGTGCACTGAATGTATCAGAAACATTGTATTATGCAGTATTGGTAAGTTTAACCGTAACTTTTCCCTTGACAAAACAAATAAAGCAAGCTTAATGTCGCAGCCTCGTTTTCATGCTGAACCATTAACGCCGATTTTTGAAAGGTCTGTATAAACAGTTGGTGCAAGTTACAAAGTTGCCGACAACATTTTTCATGTTCTATAGGACCCTCTTAACACAACTAGACCAACGGCTTACTTTCATCACGAAATTCCGACGGGAGTACACAAGCTACCAGACTAATTCTTGGCACGTTTGCTGGTTTGCAAAGTTTGTAGGGTTTTGTATCTACTATTTACATTGTTCTCTTGAACAAACTATGGTGGAATCCCAAAATAAATAACTGTTTCTTGAAGAAGCTAAAGGACATAAACTTCATCCAAATGTTTCTCGTACTCAGGGAGATGAGATTTCGGATGGACCCTCTGTTTGTGGAACGAAAAATCAAATTACTGTCGAAGAGAGCAAGCAAGTTCGTTTCATATGTCAAGGAATTTGCCTGGAAGATAAGTTGACAAATCTTTCACTTGGTATAGGCGAATTGCTTCAAGTGCACTTGCGACGCAGGCTACCTGCGAAAACGAAAGGACACCACACAGGAAAACCACATACACAGCAAACAAAGGTAAAGTGGCAACAGCCGTAGTTAAGCTTTGAGGTTGCTTCGGGGTAGCGAGAGTACTTGATAGGTGATTATCGTAGTCGAATTTGGATCATGAAAGTGTGATAAGTAGTATAAATGGTATTGAATTGATCGTAACAGCATCCTATTTTATTTAGCTAAATTCTGTCACTGGGGGCAAAAGTATATTATGCTCGAAGCGGGGGAGGGGTACTCCCTATTGTGAGCTATACAGGGAGGCTACTTCCAAAAGGGGTGCCTTTCAGAGTAGGGAAAAATTTTCATTTTAGTATATGAAAAGGTCACAAAATCGGCTGCAAAGTGAAAGAGATGGGGGCTAAGGCGAAGGGTACCTTCGCCTAAGAAATGCCTGAGAAATGACAAGGCGAAACGCATAAAAGATTGCAACTTTTAAGCAACTGAACTGAGAACGACTGAGCTGAAGCCCGGGAAAAATGTGGCGATTATAGGAAATTCTATCGGAAATTTTTCTCTAGGTATATATAAAAAAGAGGTACCATTTTGGTAAAAATTAGTATATTAAAGGATGAGGGTTTGAACCTCCAGGCGGAGCCCACCCGTACAAAACTTTACTGAGTAATGATTCAACTTAATTTATTTAGAATTGATGGTCGAAAAGTAGGAGATATCCGTTTTCCATGGCGCCAACGCAGACATCACACTCTTTCTATTTGTATTAAGCTGAACAGCTGTTTTGAAATCGATTTAAAACGACTGGAAGTTTGATGAAAGCGAGAAAGGCGGAAGGGTTCTCTTTCGTTTTCAAGAGAGTGTGAACTAAAGCGGAAAATATGATGATTGCGTTCCTCACCTTCTCTATTAAACGTTTATGTGGAATATCTACTTTACGGGTGTAGAAAAAGGTCTAGTCACAGAAGCCTGTCGATGACCGCCCGTGCCATAAGGGACAAAACTTTACTGGCTAAAGCTGGTTTTATTGCTGAAGCCAAAGAAGGACCATAAGAGCCGTGTTACGCAAATAGCCTATAGAAATACAGCAATTACCTCAACCTCGTTCCCAGGACTTTTTCCCTTTTTTAAATTTGAAAAAGGAAAAATTTAAAAAAGGGAAAAAGTCCTGGGAACGAGGTTGCAATTACCTCTGGTGTGAGGGTTATTTCAGGGCCGTAGGTAGGTTTCTTGTAAAGGAAGGAGGGGCGGGCACTGTCACGAGTGCCGAAGGCACTAGCCTTGTAGGGGGGTCTGGGGGTATTCTCCCCAGAATATTTTCAAATTTGGAGGCTCCGAAACGCTATTTTCAGTACTTGTCATGAGATATGTCTCCGAAAAATCGACCTGGAATGAGTGTGAAAAGGCAGGTGTTTTCAGTGCTTACAACATTATTTCCGAGGTCCTGTTAATTTGAAAAACTTTGTATGTCCCAGCACTAGTACACTAAACATTTCACAATACTGCATGAAGTTTGGCTAACTAACAATAAAAGATGTCTCCAGCTTGATTTTCGTTCATAAATATCCTTTGGTGTTGACATGTGGTTGATTCCACAACGAATAAGCATCATTGCGAGGCCGCTAAGGCGTTCTTCTGTCATTGAAGAACGTGTCCATAGCTTCAGACGATGCAGAGCAGAGAAGGATCTTTCACAAGAAACACTACTGAGAGTGAACTGTACAAGTGGTACACGCCAATCTCAATAGGGGGTTTTGCTTCGTTTTGCTTACCATTTGCACACGCCGTGGACCAACCGATTTCCCGGCCATGAAAATGGCAAACAACTGCAAGTCACTACAATCAAAATAACTGAGTCTAAAGAAAACAAATACTTTGAATAATGAAAATCTTCAACCCACAGACTTGATTTGCCTGGCTCAACTAGTCCAGGGGGGGGCAGCTGCCCCCTGCCCCCCCCCCCGCTAGCTACGGCCCTGTATTTGGGCCCTGTATTTGAATATACAAGTATCGTTCAGTTGCCGTTGGCTGCGTTTTACAATTCTTTCTCAAACAGCAGTGTTTTTTAAACTATCATTTCAACGACTCTTTCCAATTGTTTTCTTCTTTGATTTCCTGCGTTACTTGATGTTACATGGTCTTTGGTTTGAAAACTGAAATGTAATATGCTAACCTTTTAAGAAACATGAATGCGGAAGAAAGAGAAATGGAGCCAAACATAGGTCTTGGTGCTGATACATGTCCGTTTTGTGTTTTCATTTACTGTATTGATTACTGGATAGGGCTATCTTCAGCTGTTCTCATGTTAACCAACACATACAGCATACCACGTGAGATCGCGTGCACTGAGAAGTCTGGACTTCAATGAGTCGCTGCAGACCGCCGTGCATAGGAAAGACAATTTTATCTTTAACTCCAACTATAAACTTTGGGATAATTGGGAATTTTGATTTTAATTTTCAGCATTATCCGTGGATTTCAATTTTCAATTGATTGTAATTTCAGTATCATTAGCTTTTATCATGTATAAATAAAACGTAATTGTCGATTAACACTGATTGACTTACTAAACATTTACTTAATACAAAAAAATCTCGGCAGGAAATTTTCCTGACATCTTAACTTCCAGGGGTTTTAGACATCCATTTTTTTGTTTGAAAAAAAAATAACCATAACTTCACGAAAATGCCAAAATTCGTTGTGTATAACTAGTAGGCAAAGAATTAATTTTTCAGCCAAAATAAGACTGCTTATGAGTGGTCGAGAAAAACGTTTCATAATTGTCCAACTTAGGGGGTTGTCCTAACTGAATTTACCCTCCTCCCCCTCTCTGAAGTCCGTGTCCTTGGTCTGCATTGGGTTGCGTCAATCGCATCAGTTAGTTTCCAGTCCACTCTTTTATGACCAGTGAATGCAATGGTACTAACTAACGCGCGCGAAAAAATGACCTCTGAATTAATACGAATAAACAGTACGCCAGTGCGTACTAGTGTGGCCTCAAATTACGACTAATAAAGAAGAAAATGAGATAAAATCCGACAAAAGTCGAAAATTAACGTTTTTACTGAGTTAACAGAGCGAAGTTGGACTTTTTGGGGCAAGCGTGCCCGTGAGCGCGGTTTGAATCACTTACGTCATGTTGACATGATGATTTCTAGGAATAAGGTCGAGAAACACCTTTTGTTGATATGACACGTGCGAAATATAACAAGTGTTTGGAAAGCGTCGCTTTGACTGGTTAAGCAAACTTGCGTAATACGAAGAGTGAATGTACTCACATTACTCGCGTGCTGCGTGCCAGCTAGGCGAACTGGAGTTTTATTGACTGAGAGGACTGCACATAAATGGCATACTTGAGATAGTTTCGGACTTCCTTTTCTTTTCAGTCTGAACTGAGAAGACAATTAAGGGGCCGACCATTTAACTCTTGAGGGGGGGGGGGGGGTGGATGATTTCGAAAAAAATTTCCTGCAAGCCCTTGTCGGAAGAAAAAAAATGCATGCATCGCAAATGAAATAGAAAAAAAATTCTTGCACTGCTGAAAGCAAGAAAAAAAAATGTTGCAAAGCTATTTCATCATTCCAGGAGGACTTTACAAAATCCCAGCAAAACTGCAACCATTCTTCCCTTGCTCCCTTTAAACTCTGAAGTTGGTTATGCTTCAGAATGTGCAATGCATTCTTAGCTTTATAGGGTCCGACAATCTGTGAGCCAGCGAGCCACTCCAGTTAGCCTAAATCACACTCTGGTTTAGCCAAAACAACATTCCGGTTAGCCTAGACAGGGCTCAAAAACGGCTGATTGGTTAGAAGATATTACGTAAAAAGCGTCACAGAATTGCTACTGAGCATGCGTGTTGCTTTTTCACCCTTGAAAATTTCAATATGGCGGACGGGCTGCAGTTGTTTTAGCACGGGAACCGCAATATTATTTCACTTTCAACGGACGATCGAAGTTACGTTAGATAGTTTTCTTAATCGGAAATGCTGTTTGAATCGATCATTGACTTCAGTGGCTTTCAAAAAAGCCATTTTGGCCGCCGTACACTGGAGAAACTGAATATAAACTTACTTATCGGCAGTCCAATCTTGGATCAGGCTGCATCTTCTGATGGCGTTTAGGATTGATCTCGTTGTTTGATTAAAATTTTATCTTCCGTCAATATTTTTTCGTGGACAAGGCATGCAGAAGGGGAGTGATCTCATGGTTGCAGGTCAGTAATTTATTGATGTACTATTTCATAACTGATCATCATGCACTCAATGGTTGTTATGTAACCCTTTGCTGGTCATGTTTTTGCACATTTAATACACAAGTTTGTCGACGTGGATTGCTACTCTTTTACAAACTGACAAGTGCTTTAATAGCCGAAAGAGAGTGTTACCTGATGTTCAAATAATGCTGTAACAGTCTTCAAAAGTGCCCTTTTTCGAGATCACTTAAAAGCCTGTTGTGGTTGGTATTTTTGGTACTTTAAGTCCACACTATGACTCGTATGATGCATTTTTTTTAAGCTGACAAATGCTGCTTTATGTTGTGTGTCGAAGTCTGAAGAAAGCAAATCAAATAATTATTTTTGAGTTTTATTAATTACAATTACTCAGTCTTTCTTAGATCAGCAACACTGAACATGTTTATTTGCTTTATTCATTGGTTAACATATTTAATCAACACACTTGTTGATCAATACACGATGTCAATTTCTGCTTTTTGTTAAGCTTTGCTTGTGCTCATTGATTTGTGTATTGTTAGCTTTACCCATATACTTTGTTCCCATGAAGATCCATACCACATCTTGGTCAGCATTTTACTTGTTTTGCAATTTATTTGTATACTTGAACCAGTATGCCACACCACAATTTTTAAAGTAAAACCCTAGTATGATTGCTAATGGTGGACAAAATATGTATGGTACAAGTGGTTTTTGCATTTAGGGGGTATTCTAGTAATAGGAAACAACTGCATCAGTTAAGTTTTGGGAAAAAAACCTTTTGCAAATAGCCAAAATAGAGTGTTGATTGATGTTTACAGGGGAACTGACTCCACTAATACGATCACTGATCAATGGGCCATATTAAATAACTAATGAAAAAAAAAACGGTTCTTGCATTCAAGAAGTATTTCAGTCAGAAAAATAACTGGATCAGTTAATTTCTGGGTTAAAAGAAGTGTCATAAAATGATCGCATGTAACAAAGTGGTTGGTAAGACAGGGTTTTACTTGTACATTGTACTTTTAAGACCTGCAAGACCAAACAAGGTTGTGTGGCTGAAAGAGATTCAATCTATTTGCAGAATGTTTTTAAAATGTTATGTTAAATTTGTTGAGTGCCAGCATTATGATACATTTTTTGCCAATAAGTTTTTAATCAATTATATATACATGAAGTAAAATTTGTTTTACATTTTTTTTCTCCAGGTTGTCACAGCTTTTGACTGCAGTGATATGTTCTTATCCAGCCTGTTAAGTTCTTGGCAGAAAGCAGAGAATGGCAGCAATAAAAGTCACTAGTGTTCAATTCAAATATTAATTATTCTAATTATTGATTTTTCAAATGTCAGTTTGCCCTACACTCTTTGGTTGTACAACATTCTTGATACTGAAACAGTCCAGTGGAGTGCACTGATGTTTTGCAGTCTGATCTCTATGAGAGGTCTGCCTTGAGTCAAACTACATGTTTATTGCTCCTGATGAAAGGTGAAGTGAAAAAGCATGTACATAAAGATTTGAGAAATAAAACCCAGCATCTTTGTGCCTTTTTTTCCATCTTGCAACTCATCTTACATTAATTTTGTAGCCAACCTTCTTTTTAGAAGGAAGTTAGAAGCAGTTGTGTGAGAGGGGCATCAATGATGATTATGACCCTTCCTTTTAGTCTTTGCCCTATCTGCACTTTTCAGATACTACGTGTACTTGTCTGGAGCATTGAACATTGATTGATGCAGCGTTTGCTCCTAATTAGTGAACTCAATTCTGGAGCGACTTCCTCAGTGTTTTGTGCTTCTATTCCATTGTTTTTTTTTTATTCAAAGTTAAATTCTGTGTGGTATCATTTAGATATTATTTTGGTAAATATACTGCTCAACAATTTCCTTTTGCAATACAGTCAAGTTCTTTCATTAATTACTCTTGACTAAGATTAACCAAAAATTGCTGAATTTTGATTCATCTGACAACTGTCAGCCTTGTTCTGAAAAAAACAAAAGGTATTGCACCTGTCTGCTGTTGGAATATAAATGAAGGGTTCACAAGCTAAAGAAGGTGGCTGCAGAAACAATGAGTACATTTGTACTGGCAAGGAGATGCACTTTGCTTTGCTATTATAATTTTATATTTTCCAGTGTGTTTTAAATGAAGTTATGCTGCACTGACAATTTTGTTGCTAAGAGGGGTGCACCTTGTGTTTGAAAGGTACTATTTTGTCCTGTCCCAGATCTGTTAATATCACGTCATTTTCCATGATCTTTCCACCTTTTTTTTTTCGTTGTTGAAATACATTTAGGTGTTTTTTGTTTGTTTTGCTCGTGTATTCAGTAGCTCAGTTTGACAGAGTTTTTTTGTTCATCCTCCATCACAGTTCCCATAACTGCAAAATAGCAAAACATTTCACTATCATTTCAGTGACAAAAACAGACGTTTTTGTTTGGTTGATTTCAGATGCAGTGATTTAAGATAGGATAGTTCCAACATAGCATTCTCTGCAAAAATATTCATTAGAAAACTAATCACTTGAAAATATTCAATGGGAAACGATTTCACGCTCTATTCACCTGAAAAGCCAATGAACTTTAATATGTGGAGGTCGTTTGTTTCCTGTGCGAGGTACTGTCCAAGGGTTTACATTAAACAGTGCACAATTTAAGTTCACTTCGCTTTTCTTGAGCCGTTTCACTCCCAGAGTTACAACCTCGAGGTAGATGTGACCATTGAAATAGAAGCTGGTTTGATCTGCTGATCCTGTAGTGCTGTTTGTTTTTCGGTACATATATTTTGGAAAATGAATATTGGGATTCTTGTTGTTTAAATTCTGTCATTACCGATTTTGAGCAACAATGACTAGTAAAACTTGGGGTATTTGGATGTTTATTAACTTGATCTAACGCATGTTCAAATACTTTTATTTTAGAAAGCATTAAGAAACAACGAAGTAAACATTGGCAATAACTTAATCGAGTTGCTGTACACTGGCACGACTTCTCTTCCAAGATATAAACAAACAAATGTTCATCTTCAAACAGCGATTTAAAAAATCATCGACGCGAAAAAATAGTATCTTAATATTTCTTTACAAATTATCAAACTTTCCATCACGAGACACTCATATACTATCTTAGCAAACAAGAAAATCCAAGATCCGTTGAAGTCTTGTTGTCAAGGACAGCTATCTATAAGTTAGCAGAACAATGTCCCAAAATGTTTAGGACAACATGGTCTGATTGTTACCGAAACTAACCTCCCTGATTATCAAGGAACTAATAATATCAAAGGTCCATGAGGATGCACATCTCGAACACATGTAAGTGGCCGTAAATCCTCGTTGTTCAAAGGCGGCCACTATATTGAAACTTGTTTCTTTTCGAGGCACTAATACCGAAGCCATTGAAGAATATGCTGTCAAGAATATTTGACAGCAGAGCTCTGCATTATTTTTTGCAATCTGTGTTGAATCCTTGAACGAGCACAGCGCTATGGGTCATTCCATTTAATATCCACACCCCCCCGATGGAAGAGATTTTCTGAGGGGGTCCTTGAACGTCATTTCTGAAGGGGTCACTGCGTCGGCGCCTTTGATCTTTTAAATATTTCCGAGGGGTTTGGAAAAAAATTGCCTTTTTTCTGAGGAGAAAAGAAAATTTAGGCAATTTCTGATGGGGGGCACGTGTCGGCGCTTTTGATCTTTGATTCTTAGGGGGTAAATTTTGATTCACCTCTTCCATAGGGGGGGTGTGGATATAAAATGGAATGGCCCTATGGAAGGTCGACTGTTAAAGTGAGGTCGTACGCAAAGGACAGGTTCGATCATAAAATTTTACAACAAGGTATAAAACAAACAATAAGCAATTTATTTAACCTTTCAAGATGCACTTGTACACTGCCAATAAAAACCTTCATAGAAGTCCTAAGCATAAGATGTACCCTTTCTAAAACTATCGGCATACGATTCACAAGCGACAATTAAAACAAGAGACGGTTGAATAGTACAAAATTAAGCTAAAAACACAACGCGAGCGGACAAGATTGTGCTCTACTTGTGAATTATTCCGCCATATTTTTCTTCTTTGGGTAGCGTTAATGAAGTCCATAAACAAGAAGCATTTAAAAATTTTCATCAGAACGAATCAAAAGTCATTTTTGATATGTTAAATAGGAATAAACAAGCTACGGAAATTTGCGTTTCAAAACCTTAGAGAACTTGACACGATCTTAGTTAACGCAAAAACTGTACCTTGGGGCAATTACGAAACGCTCAAAGTATCCTTGGGGAAGAGGTGTCTTCATCGCCGGATAAAACTGAAAATACCGTTTCGATTTCTTCGATCAGAGTCACAACTTCAGCGTAAGTGATTGTACAGATTACCCAGGTTGTTTTTGAGGGCTTTGAGCGTGCAGGAGGCTGCAAGGAGCCGTTACAATGACGTGTTAGATTTTGATTCGTCGTCCGCCATTTTGAAAATCGAATGGCGGGAAGAGGACCTGGGTTTTACTGCGCATGTCCAGCCGTTTTTGAGCCCTGTCGTTAGCCTACAGTTATTAGCTTTAATAGGTAGCTTGCGGTTAGCCCTATATAATGGGATATAAAGGGATTTCTGGCTTGCACGGTTCACAAGGCTCGCGAGTCATAGGAGTCATGCAAGCCATTATGGTTAGCCTAAATTACACATTGGCTAGCCTAGTTAGCACTGCAGTTAGCCTACAGTTCCTTTATAGGTAACTTGCGGTTAGCCTTTTTATTGGGATTAGGGATTTCTGGCTCGCTGGCTCGTACTGTATCCAAACTTGTTAGCTTTATGATATCACAAGCAGTAATGGAGGTAGATGTTTCTATTTAAAGTATCAAGTTTTATTAGACAAAGAAAAATACTTTGTTCATTTTTAATCTTTTTAACTGAAGCATTTTCATGTAACGTAACATTTATAACATATAACATTTTTGCCATTTTTGATTTTTGCGATGTTTTAGTAATGCACCTATCAATGTCTAGCCCAATGGGGGGAGTGCAGGCATACCCAAGGGCTATAATGATTGACATTTTCAAATATTTTGGGTCACTAAAATTTTTAAATTCCCCACCCTCTGCCATTTGAAACCTCGGTTCAAAAACTCATGAATAATTAATGATCATTTCCACCAATTACATCACGCAAATGAGTCACGTGGATGCTTGTTTAAAACCGGTAATACATCAACAATCTAAAAAGCCTGGTGGCGGCATTTGATTTCAGTCCCAGGGGAAAGCGGGGCTGATTGTAATATACCTCATTACTATTCTTTATATAAAATGTTACCCTCATTAGTATTCTTTATATAAAGAATACTAATGAGGGTAACATTTTATATAAAGAATAGTAATGAGGTAAATTACCATCAATCCAACTCTGCCGTCATATCAAGCACGTCGGTTTCCAAGTCTTGAATTTGTGATGTGTCATTAGTACAACTGCTCGGCTCTTCAGAAGCTTTCTTATTTACTCTTGTTGACTGCCATTCTGAAAAAATCTTCATAGCCCACTTATTGACGGAACGTGTTGACTTTGGTACGGCATTTTCCAGCAGTTGTTTCTCTTCTTCAGCATTTTTGGGTTTGCGAAACGTCCGCTTGTGCTTCGAAGCCATAATGTTCTCATCGAGCTCACTATTGAATGAAGTTTCCACTATACAAATCATCTAATCTTATAATTCTTTTCAAGTCTAGCAGCATGAACTAGCAGCACGGGAAAATGGTCCGAAGCTCATTAAACAAAACTTTTTATTCTTTTCAAAGACTATAGGAACTACAAAACATGAAAGAATGTCTTTATATTCTGTGAGATCGATTTTGACATTCTCTTGATGAGACTATGGAATAAAGTTATAGCACGGGAAAATGGCACCATTAGTGCATTATTCTATGAGATCGTTTTTTGAAGCCGTTCAATAAACTCGCAGATCGTGTTTTATCGGGTCTAAAACCACTCGGCTACGCCTCGTGGTTTTAAACCCGATAAAACACTCCTGCTCGTTTATTAAACAGTACTTAAATCCTTAATTCTTGTTATGAAAAGTTCTATTCTATGATTCTTGTTGTCAACCGTAAATAACATGTATTTATATTCTTCTATGTTTAAATATTTGTAAATAAGATATATCTCTATTTAACAATTATCCTGCGAAATCGCGCGGAATATCGCCTGATACTTAGCCGACGAGGCCGTAGGCCGAGTTGGCTAAATCAGGGGATATTCCGCAAGATTGAGCAGGATAATTGTTTTATTATTCAACAAATTCTCATCGACTTCCATTTTCAGAAGAAGAAAAACCATAGTTCTATGATAAAAACGCTAAAAGCTAGCAACACATAATAAACACCAAAGCAAATCTTCAAGAAATCGAAGCTTTAATACTATCAGTCACTTAATAAGGCTCATTTACAAACTCATGTTTGGAAATGACAAGGCAAAGTCAAAAAAATATATTGCTACCTTACCGAGAATAGGTCCTCTTCCTTTGAATCAAACCTTTTTTAACTTTACAGCTTTCCGTGAGCAAATAGTGAGTTTCTTCTTCGCTCGCAATAGCATTTTCTGGGTTGAGTTCTCACTATGAAAATTCCAAATCAACCTCTGGATATCCTTGTAAGCTGAAGCAAATACTTGTCGACTTTTTGAGAGCATTTAACCCTGGAAAGTTTCTTTCAGGGTGTTAAAATTTCCCGAGAACACTGCTAAAACTTCCTCGCTTTTCAAAATGGCCGCCTGAACAGATCTGCTGTGCACTTCCAAATATGATCATCTACGTATATCGCTGGATATCTGTCATGTACGGATGACAGATATTGAGGGCTTCCTGACCATATATGGGCATAGTGACAATTTCTTGAATAATAATATAACTTATTATTCAACAAATTGTCACTATGCCCATATTTGGTAAGGAAGCCCTCAATATCTGTCATCCTACATGACAGATATCCTGCGATATACGTAAATGACCATATTTGGAAGTGCACTGCGGATTTTCTTTCACTGCTTGTTTGGCGGCCATTTTGAAAAGCGAGGCAGTTTTAGCAGTGTTCTCCGTAAATTTTAACTCTCTGGAAGAAACTTTCCACGATTAAATGCTCTCAAAAAGTCAACAAGTATTTGCTTCAGCTCACAAAAATATCCAGAGGTTGACTTGGAATTTTCATAGTGAGAACTCAGCCAAGAAAATGCTATTGCGAACGAAGCAGCACACTTGCTCACGGAAAGTTGTAAAGACTAAAGTTGAAAAGATTTTAATTCACAGAAAGAGGACTCTCGGTAAGGTAGCAATATTTTTTTCCCTTTGTCTTGTCAGTTCCAAACATGAGTTTGTAAATAAGTCTTTTTAAGTGAGCGGTAGTAAACTTCGATTTCTTGAAGTTCTGTTTTGATTTTTATTAAGCTTATGTGTTGTTAGCTTTTAGCGTTTTTATCATAGAGCCGTAGTTTTTCTCGTTCTGAAAATGGTAGGCGATGGGAATTTTTTGAATAATAAAACAATTATCCTGCTCAATCTTGCGGAATATCCCCTGATTTAGCCAACTCGGCCTACGGCCTCGTCGGCTAAGTATCAGGTGATATTCCGCGCGATTTCGAAGGATAATTGTTAAATATTCAGTATAAAAAGAAACAGATCCAAACCTTTCTTGTTGTCAACCGTAAATAGATAACAGTAACATATATCTATATTTTTCTATGTTTTTATATTTTTAAATAAGATATATCTTTATTATAATATATATTCAGTATAAAAAGAAACAGATCCAAGCCTTTCTTGTTGTCAACTGAGGGTTGTCCAATACTCCGACAAATTTATGCATGGAATTGTATTGTATTCACTTCACATAACAATACTGTGCAAAAGCATAACAAAAAAGAATGAAGCAAAACAATAAGAAATTTAACAATGCTTTGCATAAATTTGTCGGAGTATTGGACAAGTATGTGTCAACTATAAATAAATAAATAAGTAAACAGTAACATGTATCACAGTGGGTATAAATACACAACGCATAACCTATGCCAAACAGAATGTTTTGTCATTCTCGCAAAGTACATGAGCTTGTATAAAGAGCAACTCACAAAGCCAATCCCGGCAACTGATGAGACCCATGTGGAGGGTCGAAACCATGGTCTTGCCTGTGCATATTGGCATACACAACCACGCAGTCGATAGACTTGCTAAGGACAGGAGGAAAGATATAAAGCTCCTAGACACGAAACTCTCAGTTTCAAGAGGAGCTTACTCACATATGTTTGACTGAAGCAGAGTTCAGCCATCTATTACATGTTACATAGCTAGAAAGAAACTACAACTTCAGTTTCATGAAGAAAAGGGTCTATAGATCACACTCCGTGATGCAATACACAACATCCTGCGAGAGAATTATACAAATAAGCTGGGCCCAGCGTTACAAACATCAGCAGGAAATTAACTCATCACGTTACAGATAATATTTCAGATCCTTTATTGTCACAACTACAAACATGAGAGGCTGAAAAACAGTATCAAGTTCCTAAACGGGCCAGACTCAACGTACCTAGTATGCCGAAAGCGGCATAGAAACCACATTTAGTCGCCTAACAAACGATCCGAGGTCAACTTTAACTGAGAATAACAAACAGTGCGCACAAGCCGCAAGAATCCAACGGTTATCAGAAAAAGATCGATATGACCTCGAGATAAAGTCTAAAAATGCGACGTTTAAGTTGAAATGGCTCAATTCAGTAACCATTTAAAAATCCTCCTTACTAAACCCACTACAAACATAAAAGAAGCAAAATTGGTCGAAAGACCGAGTCATGTAAGGCGAAGCGTACGAAAACGTGAAGTGGGAGTCGTGCAGGCCTCCCAACCCCATTTTATAACTGTGAAAAAAAAAATCCTGCAGAGAAATGAAGAGGAAAAAAAAAATATCCTGCGGAGCATTTAGAAGGAAAAAAAATATCCTGCCCACCAGGTTGCTATAAAAAAAAAGCTTGCTGACCAGAAATCATCCACCCCCCCCCCCCCTCAAGAGTTAAATGGTCGGCCCCTAAACAGCTAGGCGTCTTCCTTGCTCTTAGCGATCTCAATTCAAGACAGCTGCCGTTATAACAGAATCACTAACCAGCCTAAAACGTTTTTGTGACGCATATAGCTTAAAGGAATGGGACAAAAAAAAAATAACATAAAACAATTCCTTATGAAGCCCATTCTCGGATGTTTCTCGCAAGCTAAACGGATTGAAATTGAATTTTGTGGTTTTTCTATTATCAAATATTTAAAAATATTTTGGACGGATCTAGTAAGAAGTGTAACTTGTCACCAAAGTTAATTCTATAATGTTTGGAACCAGAAGAGAATAGCCGATCTTAAGGCGGGGGTCTACCTGAAAAATGCGCAATTTTTTAAACGAATAGAACAATGAGGCTTTAACTTGAAACCATAACAAACTATATATCAGTGGAAAGCTAGTGAGCCAAAGATTTCGAAAATTGATGTTTCAGAGCACCATCGGCCAATGTAATCTGACATCGAGTATTTAAAAAGTCCACTCACTGTGCATGGTCTACATGCACTTGAGCAATGATATCTCTCTTTTGGCTACAGGAAACTGCCTGTTTTTGGTAACATTCTGAAGTATATGAATAAACAATGGTAATAAGCGATGGAATTTGTCAAATTTTAAATTAATCCAAAACAGTGCCAGTAGCAAGTTGCAACACCAAATCTTGGCAAAATTTTGATTCGTTAAAATTAATAATTCCTATACTAAGCACCCCATGACAAAATCCATCGCTTATTACATCAATGCAATCAGAACTTTCTACCCTGAAAATTTCAGGTCCATAGCTTAAATCCTTGTTGAGTTATCTTTACCCAAAGCCTAAATTCCCGCGTTTTGAGAAAAATGGGTTTAAAGTGGAAAAAAGAATTAATCAACATTATCATGCAAATTATGTCTCCAGTGAGTACAAATCAGTACATGTTTTGATCATTTAAGTCTGAGGCAGCACATTAAAACCCTCCACTTTCATAAGAGACCCCCTCCTTCTCCCGCAGAGCTTCTTCTCGTCTAGTATGAGCCAACTGAAGGCCCTGGCGACGCTTCTTCTCCTTTATCGTTGCTTGCTTATCTGCTTTTTGCAGCCTTTTTGTGTCCTTAATGTTTACAGAGTGGCTAGTGTGTGACCCAGCTGGGATGCCTAGTCTCTCCATGACTTTCTTTCTGCTTTCCGCTCCTTTGTGAAAGTGCAATATTGCAGATGCTGCAGCACAGCGTATGGCTTTGGCACCATGATGTTTATGTTTTGGGCATCGAACCCAAACCAGCGAGTTAATAGACTCATTACGATTCTGAGTTGTACCCAGTACACATCTCTCAAGAAGCTTAGATTCACTGAGGGTCATTAATGTTGGTTTAAGGAGTTCCAGAAAAATCTCTGGCAAACAGTCATCCCCTTAATGTAAGTCTTTGTTCCCGATGCCATGTCCTGCTGCCATTTGCACCATGAATGTTCTCCTGGAGGGCAGAATCTGCGCTGCTTTGCAAGGTCTTCAGATTTCACAGAATGATGCAGAATTGCAATTATGGTCTTCTTCATTGCATAGACAGCAATATCAATTTCCCTATCTGAGGGATTTGCCTTGGAGATAGTATTTTGACGGATGGCTAGGCCATAATATTTTTGTAACTGTTTAATTTTACCTTCAGTTAACCGGCCTTGACCACCAATAGGCTTTCCATCATCAAGTTTTCCTTTTGTTCTGGATTTAAGATTCAAAAGATGTTTGCCCATCCTCTTTTGCACGTGGCCTACACAGTCTAGCTTCACTACTTGGCATTCATCATACACATGTTCAACAAAGCTAAAAGCTTTACTGTCTCCATCAGAGACCATCCATTTGTAGCGGATGTTGTGTAGTTCAATAGACCTCTTCCAAAGAATTACAGCACCCTCGGCTTCCATAGCTGGTGAACTCCCTGCGAAGTTGATGTCACATTTGCCAGATGTCACATGCTCTCTCCTCCACTCTTCAAACCGTTCCTCATCTCCTTCGCATTGTGATTTCTTGAGGGAGCATGCTTGGCATGCCTTTGACAATACATGGTAATCTAATACCTCACCAGTGTCAACTGATATCACAAATGCCACCCCAGTTAATGAGGTAAAGCCTCTCTTGGCCCATGTCCCATCAAAACTAACAGCAGCATCTAAAACTTTACTATCATCTGAATCTCCATTTTCCTCCATGATCAGCTTTCGCAGCCTCTGGCCTGCCCTGACAAGTTCCTCTTTGGTTTCTCCTTCCAGAACATCCAGAATAGTATCTACTTGTTTATAGTAGGCATTCTTGGACAAACAAGGCATGTTCATAATGCTGCAGAAAGAAGAAAGCCCTTCATATCCAGATCCAGACTCAATTGAGTGATAGACCGCCCTCCGATTTACATCAAAAGACTTTCCTCTTGGGGTGATGTTGACGGATGTCTGCAATCTGGTACTTTCATCGCAACCATCACAGCAAAGGAAAAGGTCTGACATCAATCCTGCACGTCCATCACTGTCCTCTTTAACAGTAAGACTTGCTGGAATAATAACAAAACAGTAATAAATAGAGTGGACCAGATGAGCTGTGTCTGAATGCAAACCACAGAAATGTGCATATACAAAAATGTGGACAATAAAACATTTTGCTTCACTATCCACAAATGCCATTATGGAAACATAGATAGGCTTATATGTTTCAATTTAGACAAATAACTGTAAATTAATACTGTTCACTACAAAACATAACCAGTGAAATGAAAGTCAAAAGAATGAAAATTCATGCTTGACTAGTTTACTGACCTTCTTCACATTTGTGTACACTGGACAGCACTGAAGACAAGTTATCCAGTTGTACCAGTCTGTATCCGGCTACATCTCCGTCTGATTCTGTAACTATTTCCTTTTTAGAGCAGTGAGAAGTCTTATCATCGGCAATATCAAGCTTCATTTTCTTCCTAGAAGCACTTGATGGCTGTTCAAGTTCCCTCTCAGAATCTGACACATCACCCAATTCGGCCAATTGCACGTGGGAAGTCACTGAACTTGACTGAGCGATTTCACTATCTTGTGAAGCTGTTACTTCGGCAGATTTTGCGTACCGTGGAACGCCAGTAAACCCTTTTCCTTTCCTTGACTTTCTGAAACGGCTTCTATGATAAGCGTGACTTCATAGTTCAGTTAATCGTTTGTCTCACGATTCAGTCACTTTGATGTGGATTGCGACGTTTCGACCGCTATACTGCTGGTCTTCATCAGGCGATGGTGTCCACTGGATGTGTATCAGTATAAGTAACACCTTGGTTGTTTTTGATTGGTGCGTTTCGATCCTCATTGTTCTGATTAGATGCTGTTTGCTCAGAGGTACTGATCGGCTGTTGTCGGGTGTTGTAGGCATGACTTGTTAGAACAGATCATGTCATTGTGTGACTAGTGCAAGTCTTGCGTGACTAGTCACGGAACAAAGTGTGAAAACAAAAACAATAAATAAAAAATAAAACTAGAGACAACGCACTTGATGACATAGTGTCTCAGCTTGGCTGAAGCCACTCAATAAAGCGTTCATTTCAGTGGGGTTTATTATAACTTCGTATCACACGAGTAGAGAAGTCGCCCTAAATAGATGACGAAGAAAACTTCTTTTAACAGAAAATATTTTTTTGTTGATCTAATTTTTTGCGACCCACAGTGTCATCTATATAAAACAGTTATTTCACTTAATCGTGTCGTACATGAACGAATAGTCAACACGGCTCTTACGCCTCGCCATTCGTTGTTTATGAGGGTGATTGTGCGATGAGATTGCTGGAATATTTGAAATGATATTAAAAATGAATGTAGTCCTCGATTTCTGAACAGTGATAAATGACGTTTCTGGTATGCAGGATTGTCAAGTTGAAAGTGATCTCAATAGAGGCAGAGTAAGTCAAGAGAAAGAGACGGATACAAGAGGTAAGCATGCATGAAATATTGGCATTCAAAGGCCAAATAATACTAGCAACATTTTTTGGGCTATTTGTAACAGAACGATGTTGCCTTATCTGTTTTTTTTTTCGTCCTTGTTACACAATAATAACAAATTTGCATGATGCAAAAAGTACACATCGCTTCCACTTTTGGCCAGTATCACCGTGCACAAAAAAAAAACAAATTTACATGATGCAAAAAGTACACATCGCTTCCGCTTTTGGCCAGTATCACCGTGCACAAAAAAAAAATTCAATGCTACAAGTTGTGCGGACTCCCTCGTACACAGGCGCTTCTTTTTCTACGCGGGATTTTGGCAAAGCGTAAAGGGTCATAGGAAAGCCGAAAAACGCGTCTTCCCTTTTAGTGCCTTGCGATCTCTGTGAAGCCTTCCCGTAGGCATTCGCTGTCGTATCAAAAACCTCAAAAGTGCCTGGGTACGGGCAGTTGTATGGAAATGTTGCCTGTATTACTTGGCCTCAAATCACAGATGGCAATTTTTGAATCAATGTCATCAGCCATATTGGAATATGGAAATCTGGCAAAAGTCAATGCTTAGTGTTTGCGACTTAGCGTCTTTGTTGCAGGGACTCTATTATTCGACATAACCCCACGAAACTACTTGTCGTGGGTTTGTCAAAAGTACAGAGAAATTTTCGAGCCTGTATTTCGGTTTTATAAACTATCGACTCAGTTTTGAAAATCCCCTTGGGAGACGGTTTCTGAAAGTAACCAAGGGCTCACAAGGGTCTAGTAGCTTCTTTTATGTCTTGAAGCCCTTCATAGTATTCTGGCCGTGCCAAGAAATGTGGTCTTCTGGCTACGTTCTGGTCACGCTCCTATTCTCCTCTTCTTCTTCTACGTTTCTCAAAAAGTTTACTTCCACATTTGAACATGTTCTAGCATGTTTTTATCAATCAAATTTTGGCTGTTGTATGTATTCAGTATAGAGATTCATAAGATGCTTTGGTATGTTTTTGGTAAGTGGCTTTTTACATGTAATTTTGTTTTTGTGCACTGTTCCCGTTTTTGCTTTGGGAACGTTCCCACTATGTTACGATTGTTCCTATTTGAAGTAGTCCTTTTAGCATCAAAAGGAACAAATTGTTGTGAAAATTAGCAACAAAGTGTTCACTTAGAGCTAAAAAGAACCTTTTGTTCCGCATTTTTAACATTGAAAGGAACTTTTTGTTCCTAAATTAGTGGCTTAGGAACACGTGTTCCCAATAGTATTGTTCCTCTTTTATCATTTTGGTGCTTTTTATTCACTTGAGGAACAATTGTTCTTATTAATGCGTTCCCTTTTAGAGAATGTAGCTGTTCCTTTATGCTGGCGGGAGGAACTTTAGTTCCCAATTACTTACGTTCCTTTTCTTGTAGACGAACGTTTGTTCCTTTCCATCATTGTTCCTGCTTTGAAAATTGTTTTTCTTTAATTCATTTGAGGAACACTTGTTCCCATTAATGGTTCGGTTTTGAAAGAAATGCTCGTTTTTATTGGCACGTGGATCAGTTTGTTCCTAACCATTGGTTCCCATTTGTGTAAAATGGTTCCTATTAAGAAATGACAGTTCCTTTGTACATGTTGTTCAACAGAAACATTCTTCTATTCCTGCTATCTCTGTTTTTATTGCTTTTTAATTCAGTGGCAAAACGTTCGGTAAGACAGACAAACAAGAGACAAACCGACTTATTTGACTAACAATAGACGAACGGACATTTGACTAACAAAAGACGGATCAAAACGCACCAATCACGTTTAACAGTCTTCACAGTTAATAACATGACGGCTTAACCGACAGACGACCAATAACATCACGATATCGTCGACCAGTCAGGAGAACGACCAGAGATTTATAACATCTATTGACTATTCACAGTTCACTTGACTCTGATGATGACTTCCGTTCAGGTTGTCAAAACGTCAGTCAATGTCACCTCAAACTGTCCTTCTCAGGACTACACTCACCCGGACGATCACAATTTACCGAATTCAGGGTAGTGTTTCAAATAACACGAAACAGAGTCAATTGCGGATTTTAAAAGACTTTTCGAGAGGCTTATAGACGTGTCCGGGCAAGGTTGAACATAATCGCACCAACGCCATATCTTACCTTGAATTTGTAAATTTACTTAAGAATAACAAACAGTGGCAAGCAGAGGTTTACCTGAGCAAGCAGAGGAAAGTTTAAGGCAGGTTGGGGCCGGCAGGGGCAAGTTTGAACTTGCACGATGCAGCCATTAGTTTTTTTTGGTGTAACTTTTGTGTTTTGTTCCCTATTTATGTAAGTGGAACTGACAAACGGTGTAAATCACCCAGATGAAATGAACAAAAAGAGTAAGGTTGACTGGTCGAAAATTGATGGCTCACCACCAAAACCAAAACGGCTTCACTTGAAAAAGGCGAAACAGATAGCTTGTATCACTGTCCAATACAGGTGTGTGATCTGTACAGCCCTCGAAATGATCCCGACCCCGAAATGATCCCCAACCCCGAAATAAACCCCGAATCGACCCTGAAATGATCCCGCCCCCGAAATGATCCCTGATTCTATTTCACGCTGACCCCAAAATAATCGCCAAGTGATTATCGGAACGGAATAGCATAAGGTACTTGAAATTGAAGAAAATTTCTACTAGAACTCGAACGATGTTGACATTTTTTCTGCATATTTTCCGAATGATTTCTTCGTAAATCATTCTTAACGAATTTTTAATCTTCAATAAAAATCGAAAGCCGAAAAATGGATAGGGAGTTGTGTTTAATAACATTGAAATCAGCCTTCAGACGTACTGTGCGGTCCGTCCATTACGTATAAAAAGAATTACTGTGAATGCAAAGTGACAGAAGAATTTTGCCTAAAATGCAACAGGAAAAGTCGGGCGTCTCTATAGGAAAATGGCGCAATACAGTGCTACAGCAAAGATAATTACCTGTGCACACAAGATGTAGAATGTTTTTTTCTTGGAATTTTTCCAAAAATTTTACGTGGTGGACTGGGGATGCTTTCAGTTAGTGTAGCACTGTAAAGTTGATGTTAATTTCCACCTTCAACCGTTCAAAATGCTATTTTGCTACATATATTCAAAACGTTTGCATTGTTTCTTAAAAAGATCGTTCAAAACAGCAGTTGTGACCTACTGTTCGTAATTCAATTTCATCGTTAGTTTAGTATACCCAGCAACGTCTACTGAGTGATATTCTAGTTTCATTTTGTCCATAACAACAAATTGCTATTCATTTCTTGTTACAATTTTAAGTAGTTATAGAGTTGGCGGTTCGAGATCAGTTTTTTCAAAACTGATCTTGAACAACGCCAACTCTATAACTACTATCCATTTGATGGAAATCATTTTTATGGAAATCATTTGGAAATCATTTTATGGAAATCATTTTATGAAAAGGAGCCGAGCAGGCTCGGGAAGTCGTTGACGAAGTCAACGAGTGAGGCTCCTTCCGGTTTTTTTGTGGGTAGAGACTAGTCTCGTAGAGACTACGTCTCGTAGGGCTCCAAAAAAACAATATGGTTTCGTATACTTAATTCATCATATAGCTCCACATTATTTTTGCGTTGATGGTTCCATTACATTGCTCCACATCTTTTTTCATATGCTGGTTCCATATTTTCGCATTGGGGAACAAAAGCGGAGCTTTTGTGAGGCAGTGAATTGATCGCGAAGCGATCAAGAGGGGATGTTTCTTTTTGCGATGCTGGTTACACATAATGTGTAATTAGATTGCATAATGTCCGTAAGATAAACTGTTGATTCCATTTTCTGAGATATATCTTTTATCATCAAAACAGCTGAGTGATATTTTGTTGATTTCATAACTTCCGAGTTCATGTCTTTCGCTTCTGATTGTTTTCATAGTATGTTGCATTTGCTCATTTTTGAATAATACTTGTTTATAATCTTCATGTTTGATATTTCCTTTTATTATATTCTTTTTGATTCCTTTTGCCGTTTTTTCTACTTTATTGTTTTCTTTTTTATAACTGTACATTTTTGATCGTAATCCGATGAATTCTTTTATTGGCATTCCTGCTGCTTCGTCTTTGAATTTTCCAATTACTTTTTTGTTTGCTTTGCTGAAATACTGGGAACTTTCTGGATAGTCACTGTTGTCGAATTTATCTTTATCATTCCAAAAGTCTTTGTAAACATCTTCAGTCTCGATTTCATAAGTTAATGAGTCTGTATCTGTGAATAGTAGCTTGGCTTTGTCGCCATACTTCTGTTTTATGTAATTATAATGAAAATCATACATCAATGTTTTGCTCAGATCGAGAATGCACATACCCACATAAGCCGGCCGATTAAGAGTTAGTACTTCTTTGATCTTGTGAACTGCTACCAGATCTTCATTGAATATTTTACTGCATACAAAAGTAGGTTTAGAAGACATTTTTAATAGTTTTTTACCATCTGTGATAAGACGTACATCAACACGTTTTCTGATGTTTTCCATTGTTTTACCAAATACTGAGTTATTCATAAGTTTGAAGAAATCTTTTTCGAATGCGTTTTTTGCTTGCGATCGTTTTTGTGTATTGAAATCAATATATTGCTTCAACCATGGTGACTGATTAAATTCTAATACTCTATGGATCTTTTTCAATTTTAATCCAAGATCGATATACATCTGCAAGTTTCTGTAATGCAAAATATATTTTTCTTTATTTGATAATGTTGGGATTAGTTTATGTACTAATCCTGTTGATATATTATATTTTGTGGCTATCTTTTTACAATAATCAGATAGCATATTTTTATTTACACAAACCCTCTCAGCAGCTAATGGATAGTCATTATGAAGGTTATGCAACTCTTTGGGATATTCTAGATCGACTTCTAATATTAACCCCTTTTCACTATTATCATTATATTTGGCTACATTCAGTTTGCTAATTTGCTTTTCTGTCATCCATCTGAAATTACCTGTTGGAAGATACTGTGACATAGCCCAACCGTATAAATTATTAGCATCCAAGTACATTATATACTTTGAGGGCGCCTTCTCATCGTATTCTTTCATGTACTTATTGTTTGCTTTACCATATCTATTGGCTATATAACTTATTCCTCCACGCATACCTTTTTCAATGAATTGAAACATGTTGATGTCAGTCATTAGTTCTAATTTAATATTGGTCATCTTCAACATAGCATCCCAAGACAAACCAGGTGATGTAAAATAGTGGCATGGATCTAATTTATAATACTGAACACATGTTCTACGGAAATTTTCAAACACATCGGCTAATAAAAGGATATCAGACTTGAGATATAAATCATGGTATTCACCCATTGTTTGCAATTTAAATGTATTCCAAACATTTTGAGCATGGGTATAATCTTCATTTGAAATATGCTCATCGATCAATATACTGTAAAATTCTTCTTTAGTTGGTAGTTCTGTTTTGTTGAATTTGCTGAAACTATCCATATAATCATAAGGATAAACTCCCTTGCGGGTCATAAGACTTAATTTTTCGTTTTTAAACCGTTCGCCAGTATACTTTAGAGCTTCCGCTGGTAAGTTGCTAACTAATTTATCCAAACTTGAGCTCATAAACTGGAAACTGTCGATGAATGTAAGATGATTAACAAGCATAAAAGCCATATACTTCTCCATATTATTTGGAATAGCATTGATATTCATTTGTTTATCCTCTCCTTTATTATTTTTGTATGTATGATTTTTGACTATTTGTCCTAATTTTTGCATTATGAAATGGCTATCATAACCTCTCAAATTATGGAATATAACAGGTATTTTTATTTCTTCAGGCTTAATTTTTAGTTTCAAATTACAGTCTTGGTGTGCTGAGCCTCTGAATACACCCGTAATATGACAATGATCTCTCACACGGACGTCTTCCTCAGTATATTTCTTATCACAGATATGGCATCTTGTTGATTTTTTGAATGCCTGTTCATCCTCTTTGCTCATTTTCAATGGTATATTAAAATATTTTTTCATTACTTTTTTACACCATTTTACTTCTTCTAACATGTTCTCCATGAATTTGTAAACAGCGTTTTCGCCTCTATATAGTTGTATTGGTTTGGTATATTTGTCGTCGTAACAGCAGACAACTTTATATCCATATCCACAGTCTGTATGTTTTTGGTAAGCCTCAGTATATGATTTCTTACCTTCTTGTTGACATCCATGAATTTTCTCTGTAATTGCCTCGAAATCGGCGTAAATAACAAATGGCACATTTTGCTGTTTATGAAAGTTGTTGAATTTTAATATATTGTTATCTTTAGTTGGCATTTTAATTGCTTGTGTGCCATTGACTTGTATGCAAATATCTTTATGATTGCTTAATACCCTGTCAGAACTAAAACATTGCAGACAGTGCATACAAAAGTGTTTTCTATGCTCATGTTTTGTTTGATTATACATGAATTTGTTGAAATCTTTTATAAGAACATAATGATTGTTCTTATTTTCAGTTATTAAAAGTAGTTCCATATGATCTTCATTCTTTTCTTTTGAAATATAGATTGGGTAAGGTTGTTTGTTTTCATAGCCGAAAACATTTATATTGATGCTATTTTGCTTCTCGATTTTGTTGTAATGTTTGACACAAACTGGGAATTCAATACCTGAGTAATCTAACTTTTCAATGTATTGTTTGTCAACCTTTTTTATTCTTTGAGGAAATTTTTCTTGTGGATTGATATGTCTAATATGACACCATCGGAAGCATTCATTATCCTTATTTTTCATGTTTATTAAACCTTTGGCACTGTTTCGCAATTCTTCAGGGAGTTGGATGTATGAGGATCCCTTCATTGGCTTATATTTAGCAATGTTTAGGTAATGGTCATTAATTTCTTTTACAGTCCATCCTGATCCTTCTGATATCCATTGAGCTATTTTGTTTATGATGTTTTCTGAAGAAATTTTTAATGATTCACTGATTCCCACTTGGTTGATTATTGTTTGACTTGCGCTATTGAAATATGCTGACTTTTCAATTATTACATCAGATGATATTTTTTCGAAAGTGACTTTCAATGTTTCAACGTATTTCAAGCCTTTCATTTCATTCAATAAAATAGATAATTGACGTTCTACACCTTTTCGTGTATTTTGCATTTGAATAAGAGGATCTTTATCATTTCTTAGATCGATTTCATAAGATTTTACAAAACCGTTTAAAGCTTTGTCGATTTGTTTAATTACGGTTCTAGGTGTAGGAACCGGTTTTCTTTTAACAGTTCTTTGTTTTGGGATTGGTTTGTAATTATCCCTGAACTGCATTGGTGGAAGAATTATGTTTTCTTCATACCGTTTAACCATTTCTTTGACGCTCTTTCGAGGTGTTGGAATTGGTTTTCTTTTTTGTATTACGGGCGTGTTATTATCTTGCTTCATAAGCAATTTGATGAGTTGCGATTTGCTGAGTTTCTTCAAACTAGCTTTATTCATATTACTATTATAATTAGATAAAAATTTAAGTGACTTCATTATAGGTACTTATCTATAGTGAAATAATATTTAAGTAGTTTTAATCTGCGTTTAAATGTTTATAACTTATAGGAGTCAACAAACCCCATCATATCAAGTTGATAGCATTTTAATTTGTCTATACGATCAGAACATTTATGGCATATCAGACTTTTTTCATAGTTGGAATACTCACCGGTTATTAGTATATGTGTCGCCATTGAATGACAGTATTTACAACTAATTGATTTATATGTATTATCTATTTCATAATTTCTTGATGCTGTTTTTTGTTCTAATCTTATGATCTTTAACATGGTCTTGTTTGATTTCATATATTATTACTATATATTTTTTATTTTTAAGTAGTTATACATGCGTTTGAATCAATTTAAATGATCCGAGTATGAATCCTTTGAACTATATTATTTTTCAGCATTCTTTTGGTGTTTTATTGTTTTTAAATGACACCATTTACCTGCTAGAGTATAATTTATTCCATTTTTACAGACATCACAATACCATTCTTTATTTAGCATGTATGTTGTTTTGCGGTTTATTATTTCACTATCGGTGAATATTCTTGGTCTTCCACGACCTCTTTTGACATTATTTGCTTCCATTTATTTATACTATATTATTTTCTCTTTATAAGTTTTTGTGTATGAATTTTAAATGATTGCTTGTTGTTTCTATTGACTTGAATTTTCTGGAACAATGTTTGCATTTGATTCTTACACCCTGGAAATAAAGTATGATTTCTTTAATGATTTCATCATAATCGTTGCTGACTAATATTTTGTAATTGTTCTTTTCATACTCATGAAGCATCATTTCTTGTTCTTCTGAAATCCTTCCATTACCAGATGGTGTTTTAAATTCAATTGCGAAACCTGAGTACTTTAAATGTAAATTCTGTATAATTAGATCAGGAGATCCTTTTTGATAACCCATATTATAAGATTTTATTCTCATGTTAATATTGATTTGGTTTTCACCTAATGTTGCATTTATAAGTGCTTTAGGATAATTGTTTCTAATAAAGTTGACTACCTTTTTATGTAAATCATATTCTGTGTTAATATTGAATGTTAGCATTTTGTATGTCTTGTTATTGAATTCATACTTACCAGTTTTTCTTATTGATGGTAAAACCTCTTTTGTCACCCAACGTTTAAATTCCTTTGCCTTATCCATAACAGATTTCAAAATTAGGCTGTATAGTCCGGATTCATTTATATAAATTACATGGTTATTTTTTAGAGGGAACGATCCGTTCCCCCAAGATTTGAGCATCTTAAGCGTACATTTATCTTCTTCATCAACATGATCACGAATAGCTTTACGAGTATTTGTATACTTCAAGATGTTGGCAACTGATTTACCACGAAACCATATGTCATCCTCCTTTTTGATAATATTTAGTTTTTTTCCTTCATAAGTGAACATATGTATATACTTTATATTTTATTTTTTCTGTTTAAGCTGTTAATCCACTAGTTTCAATTTTTTTTCAAAGACTCTTCATATTCACTTTCTGCCATCATTCTTCTTAACGCGAACTCTTTAAAAGTCAGAACTGTAGTGTTTTCATGACCGAATGCTAGATATAATCTATAATCTTTATAGTCTGAATATATTTTTTGAAGATCTGCATATTTTCTTCTTGCCGCGAACTCTTGAAAAGTTAGAACTATAGTGTTTTCCATCATATCTCTTGCTCTGCATAATCTATAATTTTTATAGTCTGAAACAATTTCTCGATTCTCTGGATTGGAATCACAATACCATTTTTGTATTTGTTCTTCGTCCATATATATATATATTATATTTCATTTGTTTAAATAACCGCAGTAGATTGAATCTCTGCTGTACAATATTGGATTTTGGGATTCACTCAGATAATACCTTTTTCTGTTGCCAGTTATCCAACGCCACAATTTCTTCAAAAACTTCTTCATACAATAATGTTATACTGTTTGTAAATCCTTCATTGGAACCCAACTGTTAAATTCATTACTGTATCCCTTCCACTTAACCAAAGCTTGCTTCTTTTTATAATCCCTCCGAATCACTTTGTCGATTCTGAATACCTCTTGTGTAGCTTTAAGCAATTCGGGCTCATAAAATGATCCCTTTATCTCCTCATTATTGAGATCCTTTAGTTTGTAAGTTATTGGATTCGTATGTTGTATTTCATCAACTGTGAAAATTTCCTCAGACCAATTTGGGGTATATCCTTTATCAAACACATTACGTTTATACTTACTTATTCTAACCTTATCACCTATTTTGAATTTCGGTTTCTGTTTTGATGTTTCCATATCACCGTACAGATTAAAGTAAACAACTCCTTCATTCTTCTTTTTGCTTGCTTCTGTAGGTGTCATCTTTATGCTGGAATGTCTGGTATTGTTATACTGTTTCACTAATTTAGGTAACATGTTAAGATACTGTGTATTACCTTGAACAGTAAACTGTTTCCACATCTTGGTTTTAATTGTTCTGTTCCATCTTTCACAAACTGACGACTTTTCCTCATTCTCAGTTGAGTACAATGTTATTTTATTCTTATCAAGTAGTTCCTTAACATGTTTGTTGTAATACTCCTTGCCTTTGTCTGTCCAAAGATATTGTGGTTTACGCCCCTCTTTGAATATTTTTTTAAAAGCATTCATAACGGTTTCACCCTTTTTATCTTTTAATGGAACAATCCAACCGTATTTAGAGAATACATCTAAAACCATAAGAAGATATCTGTAGCCAGCGTTCCATCGACTGAATGTTTGCATCTCAACGATATCTGAACACCAAAATTTGTCACTATGATTTACAATTACCCGCCGCCGGGTGAAGTTACGCTTTATAGGTTTATGAAGCTCATCAGCTAATTTTTCTTGCCAGTTTTCTTCACTCGACGGCCTTTTCCGTTTTTTGTCTTCCTTTGTTTTGTTACACCAAGACCTAGTTTCTGCTTAGTGTTGATCAGAAATCGTGCTGTTTGTCCCCATTTTGGCATCTGTCCATAAGGTATTTCATCCAATGACTTGACCATTTGTTTGTCACATTCACCCTTGTTTTTCCCCATGTCATAACAAATATCATGATGAGCTGATATTCTATCAACTTCATTGTAAGGTTGTACGTGCCACTTGGTGACCTCTCCAGTGTTTTTATCGTACTCTAACTGTTTATCGAGAGGGTTATATGCCCCCATGTATTTATACTTTCCAGGAGTCCATCCAGCTTTTGGTGTCGGTAATTTCCCAATTAGTTTATGGATATCAAAACCTGCGCCATCCAAATCCTTTCTGTCAGTTTTATACTTTTTGTTTGGCCTGATTTTAGTAGATAATTGATTAAGAGCTTGACTTCCGACATTTTGAATCATTGGATTCAACTTATCCAGAGCATAATCGATAGCCTTTTTCTGCAGTTTTGGGTTTCTCAAGGCTTCTGATCCATAATATTTTCCCATTTCAAGTGCCTTTTCACCTAACCAAGGGATTCCATGATGCACAAACATATCTAAACCGGTTGATGCTACTGTATCTAGTAAGCCCGCCCCTTTCGACGGGCTAACCCGTTTCCCGATTGTTTGACAAATCTAGTTTTAGTAATACCACATTCTTGGCAAACGCATTTAAGCAAAAGTCTGTTATTTTTGGCTCTCACATATTGTTCGCTTCCTGGCACACATAGAGTCTGTTTCTTCTGTTTCACGCAATATGATCTCATATATAATATGATTAGATAAGATTACGGTTCAACGTACACATTCTCATATTTGCCAGTTTTCGGATTTTTTCTCATCAACATCACAGTACCCTTCTTTGGTTTCGTCCAGAATTTCTTGCTTGTTATACCAGTTTGTCCTGTGAAAGCACCTTTCAATATATCACCAGACCAATATCTATCAAATACATGGTTGGTTGATGGAATTACTTTACGAGTTATTTGTTCGGCTATTTTGGCTGCCTCGAAAGCTTTACCTAATGGATTTTCACCTCCTTTTTGGCTTTTGATAAATTTGGTTTTCGTAATACCACATTCACCACAAATACATTTCATCATAAGTCTGTTACTTTTGGCTCTCACATATTTTTCACTATTAGGTATACATTCTGTAACCTTTTTCTGTTTAACGCAATATGATCTCATATATATTAATTAGATATTTTTGAAATACTGTTCTATAAATTTCTCATTATTCGTCGTATCATATATGTCGAAAACTTTCAACAGATCAAAATATGATTTACCATTATTAATCTCATTTAAAAAGTATAAACAGAAGTAACCGCATGTTGTCGTTAGTAAATTTTGTATTTGATTGTTCTGATGAAGTAATGTTAAATTCTTTTTTCTCGCATGATTGACAATTTCTTGGAAGGGTGGCAAACCAAAGCTATCAAAGTAATTGATGACTTTATCCTTAACATAAGTAGCCACCCAATGACTCCCTGGCATATAACTCGGTTCAAGATTGTAAATGAATAATGCTTGTTGATGATCGTGAGGAACATTTTCATCTCTTGACAATACATCATTAATTGGAATATTCAGATACTTACACCATTTTATTAAATCATAATTTGACATAGGAATGTTTTTATGGAATTTTGGTTTTACAATAGAATATTTAGAAGAGGGACGTTTTTGAACGGTGAGTTCTTGCCTAATAGTAGACCTTCGCCCTTTTTTTGAGATTTTTTTTTTTTTTTAGTCCCCATACCGATTGTATCGTCTGGCCAATTTCCGTAAAAAGGCGGTGTTCTATAAGTGTTGGTCATCAAACCACCATCCTGTTCTGGTATAGATCTGGGTGGTCTTTGTTTAGGTCGTCCCATCTGAGGAGCTCCTTTACCAGTCATCTTCTTTATTGCCTCAATAGCTAAAGGGACTCCAATTGATGCAAGGAGAGTCCCTAAGAACCCACCTGTTTGTACTTTTGTCGGTTTTATATGAACACCAGAGCCTGTTTGTAGAGCATTTAATATATCTTGTTTTTGTTTTGTGGTCAAAAGATGTTTATATGCTATCAACTGGTTGATTTTATTTTGTGGTATTAGGAACCCACCGGTTTGTAAACCTTTTCCAGATATCTTCTTAACAATCTGAGATGCTCCTTCAGATGCTAAACCTGCCAAAGCTGACAATCCAATAGTCTTGGCAATCGTTGGAGCGAAAGTTCTTCCAAGCGACAGAACTGTAGAGAGGAGTGATCCACCAACTTGCTTTCGGATGTTTGTTTTGGCTAGTTTGATGTTCATTCCTTTTCTCAATTTTCTATTTTTATTCAATCGCTTAACTATATTCTGAGGTACGTATAGAGTGTCATTCCCAGATAGAGAGTCCTTTGTCAGTCTCAAAATGATAGTTTCTCTTTTATGATACGCGTTACTAAGATTCTTTTTCTGGTTTGGTGATAAACTAACTTTGATTTCGTATAGTTGCGTCATATATTATATATGTTAGATAAATTCTGTTTTAAAAAACTTATTCATTTAAACTATCATCAATTCGTTTCCAACTGTCTTAACAACAACCTCACTCTCGTAAAATACAATGCTATGAGCTCGGACGTTTGCTGCTGGGGCTACATTGAGACGATAATGGAGAATCAACTGTTTAGGATCTCTTGTCACTACCTCTTTCTGATATGACAAATCGAAATAGATAAGACCATATAAACTGGTGTAATTTGCTATATTCAATTGTGTCCCACTGTTATAATCGTTTTTACGAAATGCATAACTCATAAGATCATTGAATATCCTAATTTTTGAATCTGCATCATATTCGAGCTCTGGGTAAAAAACGTTATTCCCATATTCAAGCCTACAGCTTGATAAAGAGCTGTTAGCATTAGCTGCATTCAGTTTGAAAGTGTCAAACAAATATGGACTCCTCTCTTCTTCATTATTATTTGGTGCATCTGTCCGTTGGAGATAAACAAAAACATGTTTAACGTGGTCGATAGCTGGACTGATTTGAAACATATTCTGAATAGCTCTGGTATTTGCTGACTGATTGTAGAGATCTCGCATATATGTCCAGGTTGTTGGCTTGAGAAACTCTGAAACAAAATTACTATACATAATGTCTTTTGGAATCAATCTTGGTAGCCAAAGATACAATCTTTTTACTACAACCCTTCCATCGTCAGCCGCTCCTGCTTTGTGAATTAATTCACTGTCCTCGTTAAGTGTAAGTTCAATTGTGAGCTGCATCGGGGGTAACATTTTTCTTTCTAATTCTTGGAAAAAACTGTATCGATTCAACGGTATCATCTCGTTAATCGTTTTAGCTCCCCCATTACCGTCGTTTTGTGCTGCTTGGGTTAAAATACGACGTGCCTCGAAACCTGTGTTTGTATTTGCTGTAGTTCCATCAGTATCAAGATACCAGAACGAATTCTTTCCAACGGATCGACTGAAGTCATCACTGTATTCAAGGAGATTTTTGACATTCGTAATTCTATGTAAATTATCACTCTCGTATACTATTTTACCAGACGATTTAATAACCATATGTCTGATTAGACTGTGAGATCCGTTTATCATTGTGATGCGATCTGCTGCAGCATATCCAGCACCATCTGCCCTTTTTTGAAGCTCTTTGGTTACTTCGAAATACCCATTAAAAAAATCGAACATAGTCGACCTATCGTTGATTGTGAATCTGTAACCTGTCTTTTTCTGTGATTGATTGTTACCAGGCTGTTCAATGACATTATCCAAATGGAAACGAACGTATTCATATCGTTGAAGATTTTCATTTGTTCTGAAACTCATTTATATGAGTAGTTTAGATAAAATTCACTTTTTATATAAACCATTTCCCACTTGCTAGTCTATTTATAATTGGATAAAATTCACTTTTTAATAACATTTTATCGTCTTAATCCAGTACCAGATATAAGTCTATTCAGAATTGTGTTGTAATCTTCTTCTTGTTTTGGTTTAGTAGGTTTGGTTGGTTTCATGGTTTTATTCATTGATTGTTTAGTTAAACCGTGTAATTTTTTCATAATAAGCTCTCCGCTTTTTTCAGATACTTTTCTTCCCAGTTTGTCTCCAGCATGTGAAATACCAGATTCAAGCGCTTTTTTGGCCAAAGGTTTTAAAACCTTTTCTGGAACTTTACTTAATACCCTTCCAACCGGTTTGAAAATGTTATCAACAATGATCCCAGATCCTTTATGTTTATAAACAAATCGACCTAGTTTCGGGTGATATACACGTTTATATTCATATGATGCCATCTATAACTATTAGTTAGATTAATCTCTCTTCTCTCTTAAAATCAAACTGAATGAAGTGTCACTATGATTAAGATCAATTATTCTTCGTTTGCCGTCGGTGATATAAATCCGAATTTTATGAATCGTATTTTTATTGACTGGATTGAACTGTACTCGTCGAGGCTCTTGTGTGAAACTATAACTCGGAGTGAGAGTTGAAGTACTGAAACTATATATAATATCTGACTCTTCACCATCCACAAGACTGTCACTTATCAAATCACAATGAACATTCAATATTTCTCTGTCTTGTGAGAGATTAGGAATGTAATCTCCAACATTTACACTACTTGTTAGAATCTTTTTATTGAAACCAATAAGATCATTAAAATTACTTTGAGTAAGATCTAATCTGTAATTTGAGGCTAGTGTTATTATTGTCCTGAATATAGTATCGTTAAACTCCAGAGTGATTGGATATTGAGGGTTTGATGAGGTTCCTGTTTTTGTTTTTTCTTTGATTAAATTGTCAAAATCAATGTAATTCCACACTCCAGGGTTGAATATAATTTCCGTCCAATTAGCACCACTATCTGTTGAATATCTTATTTTCTGATTATTGAGTTCGTTTGTCACATTAAACCAAGTGAATGACATCGAAATGATTCGGTCTAGGCCTATTTCATATTGTCTGTTTGAATCTAGTATTATCGGATTACGGTATTTGATTGTGAAATCCGATGGTTTATTACCATTTTGGTTTTTTACTGTATGGGATGATAATACAAGTTGTCTATTCATATATATGATTAGTTTAGACTAAAATAGTTTTTGTATATTTTGTTGTATTGTGGCTTATTGAGTATTGAATTTCTCAACAAGATGTCGAGAAGAGCGACGCCAGTATTCCGTAATTCGATGCTATTATTTCCGGCAATCATCGATCCGATAATCAGTTCAAGTTTTTTAATCATTTCTGTCGGATTGTTGAAAAACATTACCTGTCCACCTCTTTTTGTTTTTTTCTTCAAACCAGATCCTTTAATAGATTTGAGTTTTTGGAGTTTTTGTTGATGGTAATTCATATAATCAGTAAGAACCTTTCTTGTATCTTGAATAATTTTTCTTTGATATTGAGCCTCAGCTTCAGTGATTGAGCCACTATTTAATTTTTTAGTAATATTCATCGAATATCCAGAAAGTTGTTGTCGTTTCTCTTTAGCCTTTTGAAGGGTTTTGGTAAGATAAGATTTCCTCTTTTTGTCATTCATATCTTCTTGTTGAAGTTGTAATTCAATATCATCATAATTCGGTATTTGAAGTTGATCTAAAGCTTGATTTATTCTATCCTCTTCAAGAATTTCGTAATCTGGTACTTCTTCTTCGTATTCTGGAGGAAGATCTTCAGGTTCATACATGTATTCTGGATCTATATACATTTGTTTTTTACCTGATGCTAAATCCTCAAGGACATCTTCATAAGATGGAGGTTTTGGAACTATCTGTTTCTCGTTTTCAGGTAAAACAGGTTGATCAAACAAATCGTCCAATCCATAATCAGGCACTTCATCATCAATAGCTATTCCATAATCTGGAACAGGTCGCTTTTTCTTTACCAATCTTCTCAACGGTGCTTTTGGGGCTGTAAGTTCCTTTAACTCAGATGTTATAGGTTTGAAAAGTTTCTCTGCCTCGACTTCACCCATTTGATCAGATATCTTTTTTTGTTTTATTGTATCTCTTACTGTGTTAATCTTTTTACCAAGCTCGGATCGTTTCTCAGCCATTTCTTTCCATTTGAGTAAACTCATTATATCATTTGTTTACATAAAATTTCGTATTTTGTTCGGAAAAATTAGGGTTATCATATATAAAAACGCTTGCATAGCGTGTCGCATAGCGTGTCGCATTTCGTGTGAAATTGTATAAACAAATGATATATGAAGATTCAAAATTATGACATCCAAGATGATGGCAATGACGATTTTGTTCAATTAAAGAGTTTCATGCCAAACCGATGTTTCAGGATGCTTATTTGTGCTCCTTCTAGTGGGGGTAAGACTAACCTTGTGCTTGATATGATATATAGGCTTCTCTATTTTGATAAGATATACCTTTATGCTCGAAATCTCTCCCAAAGCAAATATAAGCATCTGTTGAAATCTCTTGAACCAATATCAAAAGTGGTCGGTTATGACGTGATAGAAGCAAGTAACGATGAAATCATCCCTCTGACAGATTTGTCTGATGAAAACCAAAAATTAATCATATTTGATGACTATTTGAATACAGGTAAGAAAAATGACGAACGGATACGAGACTACTTCGTCAATTCAAGAAATAAAAATTGTTGTTGTATATATTTGAGTCAAAGCTATTACGGAACCGATAAAACAATAAGGCTGAATAGTTCACATTTTTGTGTTTTTGATTTTCCTTCCCAAAACGAGCAATCGATGATTTGTCGAGAACTGAACATAAATAAATCAGATTATCAGAAAGCTACTAAGGATCCATATACTTTTTTGTATGTTGATAAGGTTAAAAAAAAGGTAGCCCGAAATTTCAATGAAAGAATATAAACCAATAATATATGAGTTATACTAACGGTATCCTTAATCATGATGATTCTCAAGGACTAGGTAAGATAGGTTCAAGAGGTTTACCAGGCATTGGATTCAAATTAGATTCAAATAATGATTATGATATGCAAAACAAAAAACTGGTTAATGTAAAACAGGGAACTAATAATAACGACGTTGTTACAAAATCTTATCTTGATTCAGAGATAGCCAAGATTCCAAGTGTGGATACATCTAAATTTGTTGCAATATCTGGTGATACGATGACAGGGTCACTCGTTGTCCCAAAAGACAATTATCCAGTTCAAGGTGATCTCAACAAGGTTATCAATTATGAAACACAAAGGGAGATATTCTTGTCAAAGAAGGAAGGAGGTCGAATGGAGCAACATATTGACATGAACAATAATTTCATCACAAATGTGAAAGATCCAGTTAATTCAGACCATGGAGTAAATAAAAAATATGTCGAAAATCAGCTTGAAAAAAAACTGGATAAAGGAGCTGATATTGATATGAAAAATAAATCAATTATCAATCTTGATCTTCCATCAAACCAAAGAGACGCCGCATGTGTCGAGTTTGTTAACAACAGAATTGATGACATGACACAAAAAAAGTTTCTCAAAGTTGATGGCACCAACAATATGACTGGAAACTTGAATTTAAATGAAAAAACAATAATCAACTTGAACACCGATGACAAAGACATAAAATCAGCAGCTAATGTCGGCTATGTCAGCAGTAAGGTACACGCCGCCAAAGGTGATGTGACTGTAGGGCTGAAAACTTACTTTGACACAAAAATCAAGGAGTCTCACATCACCAGCTCAACCAATAAGAAAGACGTTTTCAGGTATCTCATGGAAAATGCCGATGAATCTTCAAGTGAAAACAACGTAATAGTTGATGGCATTGTTGACTTTTCTGGTTCCCCCCACAATGTCAACAAAAAAGCTTATAAATTTAAAATGGGGAAAGACGCTCAAAATGAGTATTCTTCTCGCATTGGCTTTAACATGTTCAAACTTCCAGAAGGCGAGTACACTTTGGCTATTGAATTTTTCCCTCCAAGCACAACAAATTTGTCAGTGAGTGTCGTTTCCACTTCACTAAATATTGGTCAACAATCAACCAAGCTGTTTGTTAATTACAGCAGATCTATTGTTCACTTACATAAGTGGAACATAACTCCTCCCGAATACATTTACATTGACATGCATTGTCAGGGCACTGCAAGTAGCTCCACTCAAGGAGTTGGTTATTTGATTGTATATGGAGTCAAAGGATCACAGAGTAATGTAGACTCGGATGTGTATGATACGGCGTACGTTGTAGAAAATGGTAAAATGGTAATGCAAACGGATTTGTCTTTAAACGGGTACCAACTACGCTCTTCCATTCACCACATAAACGGTTTTTTAAATTCGACAAAAGGGAACAAAAATTTTGTTTTAAATGGCGCCGAAATAATGTCATTGCCAGGTGAAGCGATTTTGAAAAATATTGATATATATTGTACGCGTCCAATCACTTCTTCGGATTCTCATGTCACTGTACATAGACACAAAAAAATATCTTTGAAACTCAAAACAGCCTTACGGAATTTTTTCACTGGAACTCTAAGCTCTTCAAGAAATTTTATCTCAGAAAAAAGTGGGTGGTATCAAACGATAAACCCAAATTCTTTCCAAATGCCCTCGTCCGGGATTTTGGGTTTTGAACTAAATATGAATGATGATATTTGGAAAAGTTACAACGCAATTATACTTCGTATCGAGTATCAAACAAGTGCGTGATTACTTTCCACAAAAAAATTTACATTTATTATATAGCACAATGCAGGATATCCATCTGATTGGAGCATGGAATGCTTTTTAGAATATATTATTATCCCAAAAGAAATAATGAGGATTCCGATGAAAAACATAATAAATAATCCAACATAATAATATATATGAGAACAGCTATTTTAATTAATGAAATTCTCGAAAGCATAGAAAGATTGATTAAAAACATCAGAACATTATACTCCAATATTAAAGAGTCATTCAAAAAGAAAAATGTAACCATATAATATATATGGATAAACATAATATATTCAATTGGAACCATGTTTCAGAAAAATTAACGGAAAATCAAATATCTGAGTTGAAAGCATTATACAAATTCTATCATAAGAAATACTGGCTTGCCAAAATGACTTACAAATATTTCAAAAAAACAGAACTTGCATGTAATATTGGATCCGCTTTATTGGTAGCTATAGGAACAATAGTTGGTGGTGTAACACTAAACCCTATTCCTCTTGGAGTGATATCCGGTACTGGGCTCTTACTTAAAACATATTCAGAGATCAAAAATTACAAGAGAAAAATTGAAATGAGTAAATTCGCCTATACATCTTATTCAAAGGTTTTAACAGATTTACGATCCTTTATGAGAGGACTGAAGTATGATGAAAAAGAATTTCTTGATTATGTCAAAGTTATAGATGAAATAATCATTGATATGTGTCCATTAACTGACAAATTTGAAAAAAAATACAACAAGGTATTCATCCAAGAATAGATCTTATTTTATCGCCAATAAGAGACATAATACTAGCCCAATATTTATTGTAAAAAGCTAATGTTTTTTTCGATTTACTAATTGGAATAATTTTGTAAGGTATTCCCATCATCTTGAATATCTTTCTCATAATGAAATTTGCGCTAATCATCCTTTTCCTTGTACCATTAACTTCATTAAGAACCTTACCTATCTCGACATATATAGCATCAATTTTTTGTTTCTGACAGTTTGATATTTTGATGTTATATTTTTCTTCAATATCGAGTAATATGTTGTTAATGTGGTACTCTCGATGGTAAACAGATTTTCTTATAAATCTATGTATATTTTCATAAAAATTAACATATTCTTTCACATAATTATATCCTTGTACTACACCACAACTTAAACATGCTAACATCCCATCGTCGTTAATAATATACTGATTATCACAGCATTTATCATCTTTTGGTTTTCTGGCAGAATCTATTTGCTGGTCACAAAAAGGGCAAACAACTTCTGATTCTTTCAAGTAATTGTGAATATCTTCATTGCAATTCATTCTATACTATTATATGAGATATTTTTTATGTACTTACAAGTTCTGCAAACACAGTCTGCTTTTCTGTTCACTACAAACTTTACTGACAAACTTTACTGACAAACTTTACTGACAAACTTTACTGACAAACTTTACTTCAAATACAAGTTCATCTGATATTACATGACAATCTGATGACTCATCGGGAAAGTCCCATTTCATCATAAACTTCCTGTTTTCACCAGACATGTCCAGACTTGTTTCTCGGTATGACTTCCTGTTTTCCGAGAAAGACTTCCTGCAGTGCGACGTCACGTGAAGGAATAATGCGTTGGATACATCATGAGATAAAACATATAGTATCCAAATACAAATAATTGAATCCATGTAATAAAATACATATAGTTATCCATAAAATGGAACCAGCATCGCAAAAAGAAACATCCCCTCTTGATCGCTAAAGCGATCAATTCACTGCCTCACAAAAGCTCCGCTTTTGTTCCCCAATGTATAAAAAATGGCGCCATGAAAAAAAAAACATATAGTTTTCCATAAAATAATACCAGCATCGCCAAAAGAAACATCCCCTCTTGATCGCTTCGCGATCAATTCACTGCCTCACAAAAGCTCCGCTTTTGTTCCCCAATGCGAAAATATGGAACCAGCATATGAAAAAAGATGTGGAGCAATGTAATGGAACCATCAACGCAAAAATAATGTGGAGCTATATGATGAATTAAGTATACGAAACCATATTGTTTTTTTGGAGCCCTACGAGACGTAGTCTCTACGAGACTAGTCTCTACCCACAAAAAAACCGGAAGGAGCCTCACTCGTTGACTTCGTCAACGACTTCCCGAGCCTGCTCGGCTCCTTTTCATAAAATGATTTCCATAAAATGATTTCCAAATGATTTCCATAAAAATGATTTCCATCAAATGGATAGTAGTTATAGAGTTGGCGTTGTTCAAGATCAGTTTTGAAAAAACTGATCTCGAACCGCCAACTCTATAACTACTATTTTAAAAAAAGAAGAGGCTTTTATACTTTTTTCTTTTATTTTAATTAACAGTTTTATCAGTTAGAAATCAAGATACATATACTTCACCAAATTTGATTTACGCACTGATCATTTTTTCCCTCCGGATTCCTTTAAAAATCCTAGTGAAGATTAAAAATAATCTTAAGTGAATAAAAACTTTAAAATTTTTCAAGTTCATTTATTTTGATTACTCCACAATACCTTGGTTTGAACGCCATTCCAAAAATTACTTGGGGATCATTTCGGGGTCGGGATCATTTCCGGGGCTGTACATTTAAAAGTCAACGTGGCTGCAGGAAACATGCGAACACCAAGCACAGTTGGTTCTTTTTCTTGTACCAAAGAACTTGCCGGTGATGATAAATCGAGTGAGATCAAACCAACTGCCGGAGTATTGCCTTCATTTTCAATTTGCAGCCAAATCGGCGAATCATTCACGAAATGGTTGACTGGAAGTGGTGAGGGTTGCAAGAAAGACCGTACAGCTCAGCAGATAGTCAAGATGTGCTTTAAATTTCTCAAATTTTGCTGCGAAGACGAGGAGGAATTGCTGGACTTTAACTTGTGTTCTCACAGTCTGTTGCTCAAGTTGATTGACCACTTGCAAGATGAATGTAAGCTCGGACACGATGGACGATTGGGCTAAATTGATGCCATCTCTGTCATGATCGACTTCAGAAAAATGAATGACGCATCAGACCCAGTTCTTCGAAACTTGTCATCGACAGAATTGTAAGTCAAAAGAGCACGCAAGACAGTTGCAAGGATGATGAGATTGCAGTGGACGCAAGATCTAGACATTGAAACTCTGGATGCTAGGGGGCACTGGACAACCATGGAAGAACTGTTAGAAGTGGTGACTTTTCATTTGCCTCATTACGAAAACAGCGTGAAGACGTGCAAAACAAGTCCAGATTAAGTCAGCCCCTCGGACTTAATATTTGTTACGAAATTTGTCACGGTGTGTTTGTTCAGCAAGGTGAAGGGGTCTCGCCCATGACTTATCAGTACTTGACAGTCTACATGGTTAGAACAGCGAAGGAGAACGGAGCATTTAATGACCAGAAAAAGTTAAAGACTGCTAGCAAGTATGGATTTCACTCCCTGATTCTGACCGATGCAAGCATCCAGGTGCTCGATAGTTACACCAACGTTTTGAGGCCATCGCTAAAGCCCCAGTGCGAGTTCGTTCTGGTCAAGAGAAATGGAGGCCAACACAGCAAATTGGGCGACGTCTTGAGTAAACTAGTCTTTGACGCAATCGGAAAGTACAGTCACCCGACGCACTATCGTCAAATCGTCGAAACGCAAAGCCTCAATCAGGTCACTAGTAAGTAGCAAAGGATTTTGTCGGAAGATCAGAAACACAGCTTAGCCTCGCCAAAGATCACTGTCAAAAGCAGGAGGTCGTGCGAAGTTGCTGTGAAGGCTCACGAGTGTCTGCAAAATCTAGAAGATACCAAGGGCTCTGACGCGGATAAGGAGGTGATCACGAGGTTTAGCGATTCAACTTCAAGTTTTGCAGCACTGGCTGTAAGTACAGAATCGAAAAGTGTGCCCCCCTAAAAGGGATGCCCCACCGACAAACCGATTGCGAATCCAAAGAAGTCATCGCCGGGTGTTGAAATTTACGGCGAATGAGGACGATTGATAACCAATGGACTGCTATTTTGAGGGATCCCGACTACACATTTCAGGAAGGAAGAATGGCTGATTCTTTGAAGAAAAGGGCAGAACTGAAGCTTAAAGCTAAGGACTAGCAGTTCGATAGATCAAACGATTTGCGAAAAACAAAAACAAAACGAAACGAAAAAACTAAAGCAGAAAGGAAATAACGAAATAAAAATGCCACTCGTTGCACTTCATTTCTTTCATCCTTAGACAAGTAATTAGAATTACATTATTTTCTCTCGAAGTCAAACAATTTCGTGAAGCCAACTGCTTAAATGACATTGCCACAACATGCGAATTCTGTATGATGTTCTGGTTTTGTTTCTTTCAGTTTAATTCTTTTGACTGTGATAGTAGTGCAAGATTGTGTTTTTGATCTTTTGTTGGGCTTTTGTGAAATGGTTTATTCCATACTTGTGTGAAGTCCCAATTATCAACAATTATATCAACTTGCAGTGGAATGATTTCGTCGACAAAACAAAAACCGAATAGATGCAAAACGCTATGGGTGAAAACAAATAGGTTTAAAAGAGTTGTATTTAGAAAAAACCTTCCAGTGCTGCAAAAGAGTTGACTAATTAAAAATAAAAAACGTTGTTCTTTTTTTGAGGAAATTCAAACAGAATAAAGCGAACCGGGCCAAACTGTTCACAGAGAGATTGAGAGAAGCAAGAGAATAGTAAAATTGAATGTTGGAAATGACGGATTTCACGGATTTGGGGAAAATGTTTGCATTTATGTTTATTATTCTCTTGAAATTCCACAAAAAAGAACAACGTTACTTTTTGTTTTTATATTGGATTGCAACTTGCATGTCAACCTTAAAGTCATTTACACTGTGGTGAGATAGAAATGTAAAATCATATTAAAAAGTTCAACGGATTTCGCAGAAAAGCAAAAGGAACAGAACTTTGGGAAACGATGTTCCTCTTCTTCTTCTTCTTGTTCTTCTTTTTCTTCTTCTTGTTCTTCTTCTTCTTGTTCTTGTTCTTGTTCTTGTTCTTCTTCTTGTTCTTGTTCTTGTTCTTGTTCTTGTTCTTGTTCTTGTTCTTCTTCTTCTTCTTCTTCTTCTTCTTGTTGTTCTTCTTGTTCTTCTTCTTGTTGTTCTTCTTGTTCTTCTTCTTCTTGTTCTTGTTCTTGTTCTTGTTCTTCTTCTTGTTCTTGTTCTTGTTCTTGTTCTTGTTCTTGTTCTTGTTCTTCTTTTTCTTCTTCTTGTTCTTCTTCTTCTTGTTCTTGTTCTTGTTCTTGTTCTTCTTCTTGTTCTTGTTCTTGTTCTTGTTCTTGTTCTTGTTCTTCTTGTTCTTCTTCTTCTTCTTCTTCTTCTTGTTGTTCTTCTTGTTCTTCTTCTTCTTGTTCTTGTTCTTGTTCTTCTTCTTCTTGTTCTTGTTCTTCTTGTTCTTCTTGTTCTTCTTGTTCTTGTTCTTCTTGTTCTTCTTCTTCTTGTTCTTCTTGTTCTTCTTGTTCTTCTTGTTCTTGTTCTTCTTCTTCAGCCTTACAACAACAAATCGCTGAAATGCAAAGTCATTTTAGATCAAACGAGGAGCAGTTAAGAAGGGAAAAACAACGAGTTGCTGAACTACAAAGCCAGTTGACAAGAAAAGAACAAGAATTTTTAAACACGTTTAGACAACAAGATAGGGACTTGCGAGGACAAGAAGAACGGTTAAGAAGAGAACACGAACAACGGATCACTGAACTGCAAAATCAGCTAAGAAGAAACGAACAAGAAATTGACACCTTGAGACAACAACTAATAGAAACACAACAGCAAGAGACTGGGCGACATTTTCCTGACCATCAACGTGAAATTCCACATGACTGGGTCATTAAAGTGGGGTGCTGTTTTTAAGGGAAAATTTCGTGGCTGCGATGTCGCTGTGAAAGAAATGTTTGATGAAATTTACTCTTCTTATAACAGGCATTTGTTTGAGAGAGAAGTGGACATTGCCTCAAAATGCCGACATCCTTCTCTGCTACAGTTTATCGGAGCAACTATTAATGAAAGGCCATTGTTAGTGACAGAAATCATGGACTACAGTTTAAGAGCAATGCTGAATAACACTAGCGAACCACCACCCTCTGAACGAGAAATCTGTGTTATTTGCCTGGATGTAGCTCGAGCGCTTAACTACCTTCACCAAAAAGGAACCTCCCATGATTCACCGCGATATCAGTAGTGGTAATGTGTTGCTATGGCGACAGGGTTACCAATGGAGAGGCAAAGTGTCAGACTATGGCACCGCTAATATTGTCCGGCAAAGCACAATAACCTATGCAGGAGCTGCCATCTATTGCGCGCCAGAGGCGCTGAGTGAAGCACCCAATCAGCCAATCAGCTGCAAGGTTAGCTTACTAAATTCGAAAAAACAGGCGAGAGTTTGACGAACTAAAAAGAGAGCCAATAACAACACGACCGTGCTCACCATAAGGTCAATAAACAGAGACAGTAAAAGGAGAAATTTAGATTGAGAATCGGTTTTTGAACCGTCAAAATTAGGATAATTCAGGTAGGGTATTCAGGGCCGTAGGCAGACTTTTCTGATAACCGAGGCAGTTGCGAAGCGCCGAAGGCACGCGCTTTTAGAGGGTCTAGGGGCATGCTCCCCCCCAAAATTTCGAAATGTAGAAGTTCGGAAATACCATTTTTAGCGTTTTCCTGTTGGTATTTTCCCCCTAACATAATCAAAATCCAAACGAACTTTAACAGCATTTACGTTTGTTACCAGTTCTTTTCTTGAAAATTTCACAGGTTCATTTAGAAATGATATTTTAGAAGCTAAGAAATGTTATTTCAGCATTCGTGACAAAACAAAGAAAACAATCTCGTTCAAGCGCACTAGTTCAAGTGTACTAGTGCTGAAGTGTACCCTCGCTTTATTTGGAGAAAGCTAAAGCAATTCTCCTCTGACCACTGACGACCCATGCATTTTTGCAATATTTGCAACTGCTCTGGAGTGATGTCGTGAACGTATGCAAGGGCAAGACTATTCAGGCAGTCTGCGCCCATTGTTGAGTTGGACCAAGTCTTCAAACGGTAACGAGGCTGGAGGCTGTATACGCTGACCCACTGGAGAAACTGGTGGGCTCTCAACCAGCGCATAAAATAAGTGTGGTTATCACACTTTAGGGTACCGATGGCGTGGTTTACTGCCAGAAACATGTTATATTATTAAACGATTTATTTTTCTATTTACGCTTTTAACCACAAGGAAATTGTTTTACCGAGGCAACTGCCTCGGTTGCCCATTCAAATAATATCGGTAACCATTCAAACTGAAGGTAATTTATTATGCTGTAAAAAGATAATCCTAACGTTGAAGTAACTGGATGCAATCCTAACGTGTTACCATTTAAATGAAAGCTACCAAGCAGTTTTCTTTCTCTGGTACTGTAAAAGATAGCTTTATTGTGCGAATCAAAAAACTGTGATTTGACTTTGATATCATTTTGTGCAGCTAACCAACGAATGAAAGCTCAAAACGCGTGAAACGGTACAGTAACGGAAGCATTTGACTATTTTTTCCCAAATAATTGGTCTTGTATTTCCTATGTCACCATTTCAAAGTTAAATAAAAGTGTTTCATTTTCGGATTCACGCCGCTAATAAGCGTGACAATTCAACTGAAAGCAACCAGACAGTATTATCAAGTGGTACTGTTTTTGGTGTGCCGTACCTGACTCTAAAGGAGAACCTTCATTGTTATACACTTCCAAAATTGAAGCTGTTTTAAAAGCAGTACTTTCATGTCCTGTTGTTTGCCTTTAACGACATCAAATGCAATTTGAAAATTTGAGTGTAAATATCTTGGCAGCGATAGGGTTAACAAAGCTACCGTAATGTTTTTGTTCGTAGGTTGATGTTTATAGTTTTGGTGTTCTTCTTTGTGAGATGTGCATCCGACAACAACCAGACCAAGAACAGTGTCCAAGTCAAATAGCCTGGATGAAAAATGTGTGTCTTCGAAACCTCTTGTCTCGCTGTGTACGGGAGCAGCCTGGGGAGAGGCCAAATATGGAAGAGATTATTGAAGAACTGGAGCAGTTTATATTATTTTAGTAAACACGTTATACTTATTATAACGTGATTTTCACTTGGGTGTTAAAAGGTACTGGCATTTGCTCTGGTTTGGCTTCACTGCGCTTTGTGACTGGTTTAAAATTTAACAGAAGTAAAATCAAAACCAATCGTGACTTGCTCGCACGCGTTTGTTTTCCCGCGCTTCTATTTGCTTCGAATTCTCATTGGTTCAATGTGTTCTTGACGTCTGCTGTTATTGGTCAAAGTGATTACTTTGGCTTTGGCTTCACTCAATTGAAAACCGCTGTAAGTTTGTTAAACTGATACCAAACATTTCAAACTTCCAACATATCTCAGGATCAGAACTCATGTGAAACGAAAAACAAGACGTCTTAAGAAGAAATAATGTGCACTATATTAGCTGGTTACGCATGATTATATTAATATGTTAATAATTTTTAAGTCTTAGATTTTATTCTTAGCCTTCTTCCATAGTTTGTATTACATGCAAGATATTCTTAAAAATTTTTGTATTTCTAATTTTGTACTTTTATTATTTTAAGGTGACCTTTGTATTTTTGTAAATAGCTTTTCAGGTGACCTTTGTATTTTGTAAACAGCTTTTTAGGTGACTTTTGTAATTTTGTTTTATGCAGGGCCCCTCTGGATACCAGCCTCGTTGCTGAGTGGGCCACCCTGGGGGGAGGGCACAGTTCTCCCTCATCCGTAGCTACAATTAAACTGAGAGTGATCCCTAAAAATTATTTTATGAATTATTTCTTATATATCCCTGAGCAACATCCTCAGACATCCAAAACCGTATACAATTTCCAATGGCATACACCCTCACCCCATAAATTTTTAATTACATTGATTATGTCATGAAACATGGACATGTAGTGTTTCGGGTTATATTTAGCAACCAAGCATGCCCTATATCATCAAACATGTAACCGCGTGATATCTAAATTTTTTATATGATTGTAAGAAGTTGAGAATAAGAATTTGTATAGAGTATGTGTAAGTATATATGTGTAAAAAGAATTTGTTAAAACAATAAAAGCATGCAAAAACTAACTATATAAAGACTAATTATTTAAAAACTAATTATTTAAAAACCTTCGCACGAATCGAGTCGGTCTGTACATTGAGACTTGGTCTCAGTTCATGGATAAAAACATACTTTTAGCTACTTTTACATATTTTTACTTCATACATTTTCCTTACATATTTTTGCCCCTTTGTCACTTTATATATCTATGCAAATTCTTATTCTCAACATTTCGCTTGATAATGACTGAAGAGCGGTCGAAAGGTCGTGAATTTTTACCGTTAGTTTTTATTGTCAATTGTTTTAAAAAAACCCTTACTGATAAGGATTGTAAGAAGTTATTAGTTTTATTCAGTTCAATAAAGCATTTAGTGAGATAACAAGTCTCCACGGTCTTTAAAGAAGAACATGAACCCAAGAACTCAACAGGACCGTTGTTGGTTGGGGCGAGTTGCTTTAACCAATCACACTACGAAGTAATGCAAAATTAAGGCAAATGCAAATTACTTCCGACACTCAACCGAAAACTGCTCTCTTGCACTAGTGCAGTATCACTTCTTAGGCATGCAATTCCACGATAAATACCCTAGCTTTGTTAGCCAATCAGAATGCTAGATTCTCTAACTTATGTAGTTCTGCACGTGTTAGCACCTCCGTGCGCAACAAATTCTCATATGCAAAAGCCACGTCTACTGTATGCAACAGTACGTCTACTGTATGCAACCTGTAACAACAGGCCGCAACTTGCAACGCAACCTTTTCTTGCAAGATGACGAGTTACAGGAAAATACTGCCAGTTATTACTTGTCCTTTTAAGTTGAAAAGCCAACCTGTGCCGTTCCAGTTAGTGAATTTAACAATAATAGTTATTATTTCTCTTGTATAATCTTCCTTCCTTAGTGAAAATAACGAGGTTTTCTTAAAGTAACCTCTGAAGAAAAGACACCCCGAACCCTATCCGGCATTTCACTGACACCCTGTTTTGAATCGTCTGAGGACGAAATCTTTGCAGCTGAGACCTGGTTCAGACGTCGAACTTTACATGAGCCGACCCCTAACGCAAATGATAAAAAACTATTGTTTTGCTAATTTGCATTAGGTTCGGCACATGTAAAGTTCGATGTTTGAACCCGGCCTAAATCCTGGAAAGTTCTCCCTATTAAACAATTGCAGAATTCACACCAATTACAATGATGCCAGTGGCAAATTTAACGAAAAGGTCACCATTGCAAGCGTGAGCGGGGTGCATGGTACTTGGAGTGCGAAATAGACGAAATTGTTTTGATAAAACAACACAACGAACCCGTTTGGTGAAACCAGGAGATTACACTCATGCCCTATCTTGCAAAGGAAAAAGGCTGGTATACTTGACAGTAACACCTAAAAGGCAATGTCAGGCCAACGTTTACTGCCAAAATCTATTAGCAAAGGAAAATTGAGGCACATTAATAAACATTTTCGTGTTTGGTGCATGCCTCTTGACAATGGTGTTAGCGGTTTACCATAACAAATTTGTTGTTTTCTCACTGACACCGAGGACTTTCATAACCACTTTTATTTTTGCTTCCAACAGGGAAAAATGCATTTTATTCACAGTTAACGTAAAACTTGGTGAACATAGAATATTACCCAATTCTTGTGTAGACTGATTGCTTCACCATCGTAAATTGTGCTACTGAAATTGAAAAAAATCGCCAGTCGTCGTCAAATCTCTGGGAAAAGAACTGTACCGCTGCTAAGTAATTGTCTTAGGTAGACAGTAGGTTCAGAGGCCAATAACATGCTATGGTGTGCGGTAAACCGAGGGGTGAATTGTGACAGCTGAGCACTGTAATTGAATTTGAATTTGGAGTCATGATTGTTGCGTCGTTAGCAGTACGCTTTGAGATCTTTTCGAATCTTTATTATCAGTGGAATATTTGTTATTATGAGAGTATGATGTACAAATGATTCTCTCTGAAATGGGGTTCGAAACCAGTTTTTAAAGAGGCTTTTTGACTGCGTTTAGTCTTCAGGAGGACCAGCGGCTTTCCTTGCAAATACAGTGTCTATCTGAAATATTACGTCATTTGTTATTTGTTAGCTTACACTTCTATCAATGTCACAATCATTCTCGTCCCTAGAGCTCCACGGTTTTTTTAATTAAGTCTCCACAATCCAACCGCCGACTGCGGCTCTCCCTTCCCCTCAATGTTGATTAAACCAATTTTGGCCATGCAGTCATTGTCATCAACTGGATAGGGGACAAGGAAAGTGTCCCAACAAATGTGCCTGAAATTGTAGCTCTACTACCGTGTGGCAATAAATTTTTGCCGGTTCTAATTTTTGCGTTTTTTTCACGATCCGCAAAAAAAGGTTCCCGCAAAAATTTTCTCCGCAAACATTCATCCACTGTCAAAACTATATTCAAACATCGCCTCTAATTTCGTATTTAGCTGTTAAAAGCTTTGAACAAAAGGATGGTCTGAAGTAACCCTACTGATTAACTGATAAACGTGTTATAAATCCGCGTGTTGTTCACCTGCATTTGATTGTTTGTACTCAAAAACAGTACAAGCCCTGCATTGTAAATGATTGTTTATCAGGTTTAAGCTAAAACAGGATTGCAAATTAGTTTTGACTAATTTTTTACCTAATTTTTTTGACCTCGTTCCCGTAAAAATCTTCTCAAAATGCCGGGGGGGGCTCCAACCTGGTTCCCAGGACTTTTTCCCTTTTTTTTCTCCTCAAAAGGAATGCAGCCTCTGGGAACGAGATTGGCATAAATTGATAAACATGGCCGCTGCAAGAGAAATTCCCGATTTAAAGATCCAAAGAAAAGAAATTAGTCAAGATATGAGGAAGCCGTTACGTGAAGGAGATACCTGGTGAGTTTGAGTGGACATCTTTTGATTGTATTTTGATACATATCTAAGCTGTAGACTAGTTTTGTCGCAAGCCTTACGTATGTTTTTATACATGTATACACAACACCGCTATTAAGTCTTCAACGATGCTGCAAACGGAAGTAGGTCAGTGTTAATTTTCAGCTTTGTATGGCAGTGTTTTCATTGGTGTCGCTCTTTCTTATTGTTACTATGACTGGCGTGAGCAAAATGGCGTTGAAAAGGATTGGATTGAACCAAGTCTGTTGGCTTATCATGGCCGGTGTCTCTGAGATTCTAAATTATCGGTGTCACCCTCGAAAGGAGTGGTTAATTTTAGATCATCATCATCATCATCATCATCATCATCATCATCATCATCATCATCATCATCATCATCATTCTGCAAAAGGTTACAGCTACTACTGTGTGCTAGCTTAGTGAACATGCAAGTGAACTAGGAACTGTGAACACTAAATTATATATGTATGTGAATACACTTTCACTGCTGTGTAGTAAAAGGCTAAATTTAGTAAATAAATGTGATCTCACTCGTTGATTTAGGAAAAATTGCACAAGCAGTACTTTGACCGGTTGATAAAAGGCTGACTTAGTCCCAGTACCATGTGTTTGTCATTTAGAAGGCCATCACCAACAGACTGATGCCAACCCTTTTACGCTGTTTCACCCCAGAGCACCAGGAAGCTACCAGCCTCCTTAGGAGCAACTGGAGGGGTAGGGGGGTAGGGGGAGGTCTACTTGATGGAAAGCACTTTACAAAGCATTGGGGCTGTTTCTAACAAGGAGTTCTTTTGTAAACTTGTCCTCTATGCTGATGGTGATGATGATGATGATGATTGTCATTATTATTTGGGTACCTTGGTACCCATATCGCTAGAACTCTGTTTTATGTAACATGGTACACAAGTCACGGGGGTACCAAAAAGACTTTACAAATTATGTTAAATATTGGGGCTCACAAAATTAACCTTAGTCAACAATTAAAAATTTAAAACACCCTGATGAAGTCTATAAGGATCAGATGAAAACAGAAGGAAAGACAGTTAGCAAGATGAATTGCTGTGTGTTATATTATAATAATAAATTAATAATAAAAAAGCAGTACTTGTGATGTCTAAAACAAAGTAGGTTGTTTTTACTTAATGTCAGGTGCCCGGGGGAGGGGGGGTGAGAAGTGTTTTTCTGTCTGGGGATGGGGAATACTGTTTGGGCTATGCCATTATGATCTTTTTTTTTGTATGGTGATCTAATGAATTTGTTACCTTATCTGTTTTAATGTTCATGCCTGTTTGTTTGTGGAGTAGGTACTTTTGCTTATCTGTTATGTAAGTATATGGCTTATGTTATGTTAATTGACCTGGGGACAATATTAACATCCATGGATCCAAGCATCTACTGATGTAATAACCTCTTACTAACTGAACACAAGGGTCGTACTGGGAAATATTGGTCCGAGGTTGTGGCAGTACGGACCGAGCACAGCAAGGTCCGTGCAAAAACGCCCGAGGGCCAATATTATTCCCCAGAAGTTAGTAAGTAGTTTATTCTATGGCATCATTTTTTGTACGAAACAACACTTCCGGTAGTTCATTCAAGTCAATTTCTGGCACATATTGTCATACAGTGTGGTATTTCTGCAAAGCATCTGATACTAGAAAACTAGAAAGGGTGCAAGAGCGGGCACTACGTGCAGTATACAATAACAAGACGGCAGCTTATGATGAACTATTAAGTAAGGCAAAGCTGCCTAGTTTAGTAAATAGACGCCTACAAGACATACTGATATTAATGTACAAGGTTAAAAATTTACTGGCACCTAAAGTAAACACATCTGTGACATTTTTACAAGCAATTTATGAATTATGTTTTGCATAGTAACGATTTCCCTATACCTAGTTTCAACACTGTAAACTATGGTAAACATAGCATAAGATATTTAGGTCCCTATCTCTGGGGAAAAATGGACAAAGACCTTCGCAACAAAACAAGCCTTCATGAATTTAAAAAAGCAGTTCGGGCCATTAACCTAACAGATGTGTTGGACGGAAGATGCAGCTGCTATGCTTGCTCAACATGAACATAATTATAATACCAGTCTAATTTAGGTAATCTTGAACTTATTTTTTAACTAATTAGACCTATAAAACATATTTAAATTGTTAATTACCTATCTATATATCTATTTTATATAATATTAGTATTTTATATTTTTATATTTGTATTTGCTGGTGTCCCCAATTAGCTATCCATGGCTAAATACCCTGACACTTCAATAAAGTTTATTTATGTATGTAGGTATGTATTGTCAAGGAAAGAAGCCAGCAATTTTAACTGGCTTTCGAATCAGTTTGATGATCGTTGCTGTCGATCGGCAAACACTTGCGTGGCTCTTGAATGAAAACTGCTCTGCTTCTATTATATGTGTCAGTTTTTCATCGTCCTCTACAACACAAGATAGTTTTATTTGAAAATACTTCTTTGTTATGGGCGGAGACAATAATTTCGGGAAAAAGAAGAACCATGAAAAGGCCGCAATAAAATCTCACAAATGTGCTTCTCAAACTGGAAATTGTGGCAGCAAGTTAGTATGTAATGTGAACAAAGGAACACTCGAACTTTAAAAAAGAGACACTGGAAATTATCTCTGCATCAAATACTGCAAGTTGTTTGCTTCAGTGGCTTTATAGAGAACTTTGTGGATGCTGAGAGCCAATTTTTGTTGTACCTAACAAAGTTGTTTTTAGCGTGAGCTACAACAAGAGCGGACTTGTGAACAAGCTAAAGTTATTTTCAAGGATGTCCACTACAAGAGCAAAAATCTCGTTGAGGAATCAAGGTACACTGTTAGTTTAATACATGTACATGTAGCTTTAATTTGTTCTTGTGGAAAGTGCTGACTGAAGCGATGGCCAATATTAAACTAGACAAGAACGTGATCGTTTCCTTTCGATTTACAGTTGCCGATGAAAGCGGTCGTGTTAGAGTCCTGGAAGCCAGTTATGGTACTGGAAAAATGTATAATCAATGTCCTAGCAATCAAAAAGTCTAGAAGAATTTCTAGGGTCTGCTAGCTTGGAGAATTCAAAACAACGTGACAAAGATGCACAATATTTTGCAACGGTCTCCTCAAATTTACGTGCAGATGTAATTATTTCCACTGTTCTAGCCATAGCTTTTCTTCCATTCTCACGGACTGAAGTGATATGGATTTTTAATTTTGTACAGAAAAGAACACGAACGCTGGTTTGTTTTGCCATACATGTACGGTATCGCTACCACAAAATTATTAGACAAAAATAATCATGTTGATGTCAACTATTGTGTTAACATTTCACTTGCATCGGTCTAAATTCATTTGGGATTGCTCAGTCGCTATCTCCCATGTAAAGCTTGCATTCAAATTACTGAGAAAAGATTTCGAATTGATTTTTATTAGCGAATGTAAAAGCGAATAGAGTTTGCCCGATATAAATGCCAACTAAGGAGCCACAATGGCGAATTAGCGAATGGATTTATTGGCGAATGCGAGTATCATGACAACATCCAGTACTGGAAATTAAAAAGTTCATAACGTTCGGAAAGGCAGTGAATGGTTCATCTTCCTTCCCAAGGCTCCTTTATTCTTCTTTAACGCCAAATAATAAGCCAGTGGTGATCTGTAAATTTTGCGGCTCCACCAAAGTGTGAAAATGTAACTACAGGGTTTGCGTGACAAGGAAACCTTTACAAGGAGCCGTGAACATCACGCAAATTTTGCACTCCCTAATTGGCAAATCGACGCGCCACACAGTAACATAGTGAGTTCATGGTACGCTCAAGCTCGAAAAACTTCGTAAACTGCAAAACCAAAATGTACTTTTGAATCGTCTGGCAAAGGAATATGAAATACTCCCAGATTAGGTGTGAATCTTTCCATCAAAATTGTTCGAGAATTCCTTACTGCGGAGCATTTGTTTGAGAACTTGGTGCCAAGCTGCTGGCCATGTTATCTTAACACGACAAAAAGTGAAAAGTCCTAAAAAGTACAACAAATCAAAGTTTACTTAAAGAAAAAAGAATACCAGTCTGCATAGTCTGCACAGTCTGCATGGTCTGCAGTCTGCAGTCTGTAGTCTGCGTTTTAACATGACTGCGATGAAAGGCATTTGCTAGTTGTTTTGCAGTTTTCATTTTTTTTCGCCGAGAGGTTTTCTTGTGAGAAATGTACTCTACTTTTGTTTATGATGAATTTTAATAAGATTGTTTAATTAAGTCTTGGCCGATTTACTTAGCTCTTTACAGCTTACAGTCTATAGCCGTACAAAAAAACAATAAACACACAGTCACTGAAGAACATTGGCCATGCTTTTTGATTCACTGCTTGCGAGTATTTTGCTTATATCAAAAAGTCAGTAATTGAAGAGTGCTTTTTCTAAACAGACGTGTTTACCTCGTTCATTTGTTTTCTACCAGCTCCAAACCTTTCCTTTTTTATCTTCTTGTGTTTTCACAGTTTGAATTTTGCGGGAGCGGGAGTGCAAAAAAAATATCCAATTAAAGAACCATTTCCATGGTAATGGTCCGTACTGTAAAATCCCACCCGAAAACTAACCAATCAGAACACTTGATTTAGACTGGAGAATTTCTTGCCATATAATAATTACTTCTTATTTACTGAGTACTAGGGCCATACTGGGAGAATATTGCCTGATGTCTTTCTGGTACGGACTGAGCAAAGTGAGATCTGTGCAAAAAAGACTGAGGGCAATATTGTCCCAGTGTGGTCCCGAGTTAGTGAGAATTAATTAATAAGAAGTTTATTATATGGCTGTGCGTAACACTTTACTACTTAAAACGTGAGCTGTGGCGGATTGGGATGAATGAAACAGTTTACCGGAAAGCATCCAGTAGTTTTATTTCACACACAAAAAAATTATATCACACAAGAAAAAGTAAAAACTTTTAAAAGAAACTGTCTGTTTTCATTTAGCTTTAAATCATTCTAACTTTTTGAATATGTACTTTCACATTTTCTATATTTCCGCTTTCCCAGCCATGCATTAACATTGCTCTCATAATGCCCATGGGCATAACGGTAAAATCTGGCCCTGAGCCATATAATAATGCTAATTAATTTCCACATTATCTTTAATTTAGCTTGCTGTGTGATTTGCAGATTCATGAGAAAACACTTGTAAACTTTTCAAATAATTTTGTGTCAATAAAGAATTACGGGTATCCCCAATTAAGTAAAATAATTGAGTAGTTCTTAAAGCATATAACAGTTGATAAACTGTTACCAAAGACACTTGTAAGTTTTTTTTTTTTCATTTTTTTTAGAATTGGTGTAATCAGGTTTATTGTCTTTAAATATGACTTGGGTACAAGAGGGAGCACTATTCTTTGCATCAGATAATTTGTACTTTTATAGCTCTGATGGCTGAAGGGAGTTCAACGTGTAAATGGAAAAGTTTAAAATAAATTTGTCATCATTGTAACTGGTTTGAACCCAGGAGTCATAGTGATACACGCATATCGTAAGTCGGTGAAGTATGATCATCTGGGTGAGTGTTGTCCTGAGAAGGACTGTAATTTGTAATGACATTGACTGACATTTCAACTACCTAAGCAGAGGCCATCATCAGAGTCAAGTGAATTGTGAATCATCAGTAACAAGTATTAAGTCTCAATTTGCTTGACTTAATTGTACATGTAATAATTTCTGCTCAGGTTGTTAAAATGGCAGTTGGTGTCATCACAAACAGTCCATCTCAGGTCTACACCCTGGCATATAGTCAATCCTTAACAATTGCTACTAATTCAAATGTCATTCGCTGAATCAGTAAAAATCGTTAACATTGATTTGATTAACGTTCATTGTATTGATCAATCAGATTCATCGATGAGACACACTGAAAAATAAAATCAATTTTTAGCAAGCAAATTTTTTGGCTCAGATTTTGTTAAAGACAGATTTTATACATGATATAGCCATTAATGCTAACATAATCAAATGGCGAGTCAGTTATTCAGCTCAGAGGAAAAATTCTAGGATCACTGAGAACTCGAGTCCATGTAATCGGCCAGCTTTCTAGGCACCACTTTTTCTTTAAAACCATGCTGCCACTTATTGGGTAGCAACAGGTTACCCATGCAAAATATTAACTGAAGCTTCACATTGCAGACTGAAGCATATCAAATTCCTGACTATAAGTACATGTGTTTTTCATACTCTTTCCTTGCTTTTTGTATCAAAGAAGACAAAATATCTCTTGATTTCATTGATTTTTAACAGTACAAATTTCTATCGCTTGACTATGTCAGGACTACTCTCAGCCAGATTAGGCATACTTCACCAACTTATTTGTCATCATGGAGCAAGAAGTTTGCTGTTCAATTTTCAAACATGGAAGATCACTTGTAGGTGACTTGGTCTCCTCTCCAAATGTCATTGTTTATTTATATGATATTAATTTTCACCATTTATTATATCTCAATCTGGGTCTATTGAACTGGAATGCTTAAATTACTTTAGAATCCTACCAGAATGTAAATCTGAAAACATTTTTAACTGGAAACAAACAATTAACTTAATGTGATATTGTCAGTGTTAATTATGTATTCCTATATATGACATGTATTATGACTATATTGAAAAACTTAATATCTATTTAACCTGGAGCTTATGATTAGTGCCATTTTAATAATTAATATTTACTGTGGCTTATCTAATTTAATTTGTTATATATTTTAATATTAATAAGTTGCTCATTGTACCAACCAGCCAAACAACCAACCAACATTTGATTTATTGCTTATTGTTTACAGGTACCTTGTTGACTGTCACTGGTTTAGACAGTGGAAGAGGTATGTTGGATTTGATACAGGGGATCAGTCTGGTGCTGGTGATGAACAGAATAATCCTGGCCCTATAGATAATTCAAACCTTTTAGAAGGTAAGGAAATGTTTAGATGACACTGGAAAACTTGTAAGGGTTACTTTTTAGGCAATGAGATGATACCAGGGCAGGGGGGGGATTTAATATAGCAGTTGCAGTGAGTCAGTGCACCTTGCTTCCCCCCAAAAAACTGACTTATAATCCACATGGACAAGGTAAATTGTTTGGGTCTGTAGCAAGGAATAATAAGTAGGGTTCACAGGGTAATATACATGTACATGTATGATCAGAAGGGAACGTTAGAGGTGCATGTCAGCCCTGCTTTCCCTTGTTGCTGACAATCATTGCCATCCTCAGTTTTATAGACAGTTGGTTAAATTGACAGCAGTTTAATTTATTATTTTTACCCAGAAGAACAAGCTAGGTTGAATATATACAGCAATCGACACACCAGGGATTTCATACACTTGTCACACAGTCGGTTAAATTCGCCAAGTGTGCCTGCTGCTGTTTTTTTGCTACTGTGGCAACAACTAATTTGCTGGTGATTTTGATCACTGTGACAATTAGTGATTGATATTCTACCCTTGTCTGGCATATCAGATATTAGCGATTAAAATTGCAGTCGATTTGGCAAAAATCACCAGCAATTGTGAAGTGTGCTCACTCACACGAAATCAACAGTGATCCCTGGTGATCAGTTTCACTATGACAAACGTGTAAAATTGCCTAATGTGTTGCTGACTTTAAACCTCAGTTATCCTCTTCTTCTTTGTTACTTGTAAATGAGTGAGGTTTTAAGTTCTAGAGAAACACATTCATCGTCCATAATTTTCAGGTCCCCCATCCTTAAAGTTACAATTTAATTTTTAGGGTTCAAATCCTAAGAAATCACCAAAAATACCCAATCTGGACTCAGATATTTGTTGTCTATTAATTTTGGTTGCTGATCAGACTTTATTGATTTTGGCTCAAAAATGCTGTCAAGTGTGCACATTGGCAAGTCAAGGCTTTAACAATTTCCTGTTTTTCCTTCAGCCGATGCCTGTACTCTAAAGAAACATCTCATAGATGAGCTTAATTATAATGTGCTTCCTGAAGAGGGGTGGTTTAAGCTTGTATCGTGGTATGGAGTGACATCAGATCAACAAGCTCTACCAAGGAAAGTGGTGGAATGTGAACTGAGCTTTGAGGTTGAAGTGTATCTGATGGAGTTCCATCTCTCACAGCTTTCAGATCCTGAAACCTTGATCACGAGGGAGTTTAGTAGGGCAGACACTATAGGTGAGTTCTGGCATATAAGGCTACAGTCCACGGCTATGTATACTCATAGAATACACTATCTTGAAAAGTTTTGAGTTTAAGTCCTGTTCAGGGCAAGAGATTAGTCAAATAATTCTTTGCTCTGTGGAGTGGAAAAGGTAGTGGGTAAAGAGAAGTAATAATTGGTAAATTGGGAAGAGCATTGAATTATTAGTTATTAACAACAACATGCATAATAATAATGAACGACCAGTTAACTGTTGGCTGGTCAGTGTTGAAGAGTACAATTAGTGTGTCATTCATCCGCTTTTGTTAAATTTTCTAGGGAGGTTAAGATATCCTCTTAACTACAATTAAACATGTCAGTGATTGTGCTTGAACAAAAATGGCTGAAGATAACTTTGCCCTGCTACATCAGTCATATCCAAACAATTATGTGTTAAAGTCCTCCTAAATATCTGATATAAACGCGCATGAAAAAACTCCCGCCCATAACTCCCTCTCATGTTCCGTGTGGTTTTAAGAGGAAAATATTAGTCAAAGCATTTTAAGCTTTAGCAAAGCAAACTTTGGTTTAGACTGTGGTGATTTTATCAACCAAGGTTTTTTTATTTAACAGAAATGCTGGATCGTAGGAAAAAAAACAAAGAGATATTGAGCAAAAATTCAAATGTGCAGCGTTTTTTGTCCATGTTTTTTCGTGGAGTTTTTGGTCGAGCTCGACGTTACCTCGACTGGTTGTGTTGCGTTGCGTTGTGTTGCCTTTTGTTGTCTGCTTCATATTGCGTTGTGTTGTGTTGTGTTGCGTTGTGTTGCGTTGTGTTGTGTTGTGTTGTGTTGCGTTGTGTTGTGTTGTGTTGTGTTGTGATGTGATGTGATGTGATGTGTTGTGATCTGTCTATTACTTGTTACTCTAGTTTGTTGGCTTGAAATTTCTCAGTTTTCCTGTTCCTTCATTGCACGACTTGACGCAACAACTAGACGGACGTACAACGGTACGACCGACTCGACGACTTAATAAGCAAAACTACCACTGTGTATTCTCCACAGGCAAACACCGTTTTCTCCGTGGTATTTTCGTAATCACGACTACTTTTTTATGTGCCTTCAGTTGTCCTGGTTAAGTTAGCCTAATTTTTATCTCTTTCACTAACGAGCACGTTTTGGTGACCATTTCTTATGCTAAAAAGAATAGCTACCCTTAAAGGGGCACCATAAACAATTTTTAGGATTGCTATGAAAAGCTAAAAGAGATATATTCCTTTAATTCTGTTAATGTTCTAGGAGAATTTCGTGTACGAGAAAAGATATGTGAAATTATTTTCTGAACATTCTTCTACCGAACACCAGACTTGAAATCGTGACGAAATCACGGTGACAGTGCACCTCTAAATATGGTGCAAGCTTTAACAAGGCACCCCTTTATCCAAAAACTTAGCAAATACTGTATATTCAATTGCAAAAAATTGGTCTACCTTTTGAGTAAAGCCAACGGAGTTTACAGGGTTGAAAAATTAATCTTTCGGAAGAATATACTGATGAGTTGGCTCAAAGATGAAAATAAAATGGTGAAAGAGTTAAGATCATCTAAAACAATTGCTAATAGAGTCGGTGGAGTTTGTTGAGTTGGTCGTTTGCCGAGTTTTCAGTGTTCGGTGAAATCCGTCTGTTGACTTTGTCGAGTCGTCGAGATGCTTTGCCGGTCGGTCGAGTTTGTCTAGTTGGGTCGCGTGTTGGGGTCGTACTGTCTTATAGTATGTAAGGATTGTTGATCGATTTTTTAGCAAGGCTCGTTGTGTTTGTCGAGTTGTGTCGAGGTCTGGAACATTTCGTCTGCTAGTGAGTGAGGTTTGTTGAGTTTGTCAAGTTGGTAAGGGTCGTTGCATTTATCGAGTTGTGTCAAGGCGTGGAGATTTTGTCTGCCAGTGAGTGCGGTTTGTTGAGTATGTCGAGTTGTGTGGTTCTTACTGTCTTAGAGAAAGTGAGCATTATTGAGTTTGCCTATTTGGTAAGGAGTTGCGTCGAGTTGCGTCGAGGTGTGAAGTTTTAGTCTGCATCAGCGCGTGACAATTAGTCGACGTTGTCGAGTTGGTCGCGTTGTGGGTTCGTACTGTCTTAAGTAAGTGAGGATTGTTAAGTTTGTCTGTTTGGAAAGGGTAGTTTTGTTTGTCGAGTTCTGTTGAGATGAGGAGATTTTGTCTGCCAGTGGGTGAGGGTTGTGGACTTTGTCGAGTTGGTCGCGTAGTGGAGTTCGTACTGTCTTAAAGTAAGTAAAAGATGTTGAGTTTATCTATTTGGTAAGGATGGTTTGAGTTTTTCTAGTTCTCTGGTGTAGAGATTGTCTGCCAGTGAGTGAGGTTGGTTGAGTATGTCTACTAGAAATGCTGAACTTGTCAACAACGCAACACAGCACAAGGCTACACAACACAATGCAGGGGCACCCAACGACAATTTTCGGGAAAATATCTGTTCGGAAGACGATTTGAGATCTAGAATTTTCGGAACATTTGTTGTAAAATTTCTTGCTTGCCTGCCTCTTCTAGGATTTTCGAACATCTAAAATATGGTATTATTGCCCATTTTTTAACGGATTTCTACCCATAAAAGGTCACCTAGAATTTTCGGGAGCCTTTTTCTGGCTAAAATTTTCGAAAAGGTAAGTTTTGATCCCTATAATTTTCGGATCACTAGACTTTCAGCTAAGAAATCCGAACAGATGAAAAGTTTTTAGGGGATAAAAATACGCCTATATCTACCATTTAAATACTAAAATACGTTCAATAATGCTAAGTTAAGTGGTTTTGAACTATATTCTCGTTGGGTGCCCCTGACAATGGATCACAACGCAACACAACGCAACACAATGCAACGCAACTCAACAGATACATTACAACAGCGACACAACCGATCGCAACACAACGCAGCGCAACACAACAGACACAACACAACAGAACTCACCTCAACACAACAAAACAGGAAATAAAAACCACGCACATAATTATGCTAAACAAACCAGTCGAGGTAACGTCGAGTTCGACCAAAAACTCCACAGAAAAAAATGGTCAAAAAACGCTGCAGGTATACAAAAATTATATATTGGGGAATTGGTGGAATTTCAGTTAAGGAACTATGCAATAATTACCTGGAGGGGGGGGGTTGGGAAACCAGAGGGGGGGGCATAGAGGAAAATCTCAACTAGAAATAGGGCGAGTTGGATGTAAAATTTAATACATACAGGGGGGGCATTACCTTTTTCACTCTTTTTCACAAACTGGAAAAGTGGTATAGAAGAGCTATTAGAGTTCAAATATTTGTACTTGCTTACACTGGAATTAAACTGGGAAAATATCAACTCCAGGTGTTTTGATCTCTGAACTGGCTGATTATTTAATATTTTCCTATCTGTCATGCAGTAGGAAAGGAATGCCTCTGTTATATATTAAAACAGTGCTACTTTATTGGCACCGGGTCTCAATGAGACAGGGACCCTTAAACGTTGTAAAAGTTGCACTGTGATGTTATTCAATGAAAAAGAAAGATGCCAATGTAGGATAGCCTACATGGTATTATAATTAAAGCAAATGAAAAACCCAACTGTTGAGTTAAGGTGGTTCATCTGTTTTGCATTGCGCATCACCTACTGCGAATAATTTCTTGCGTCATTAGTGCGCTCACGAGCACGCGCACATTTAAGACATAGAGGTTTCCATTGAGACTAAGGTAGCTAGAACAATAAGTGGTTGTTATCTCGTAAAGGAGCACGGGCACCCCAACATGTTTTTTATTCATTTTAATCAACTACCTATAACCTTTCTCTAAGAGAAGACTGATCAAGTTTTTATTTTTGAAATAAAATAAACGAGGGAAATAGAACTGAAATGCAGTTTTTTTTGTTTTGCATTTTGGTAACCAGAAGAACAGATTTTGTTTGATATTAACCTAGTGCAAAAATGTTTCTGTCGGAAACAAATGTAAAAAGTTAACCTATGTCCAACGCAATGTATCTGATGTACTTTTTAGCGTGTTCGTATGAGTTTAGAGTTATGGGGAGCTTTAAATTAAACTCGAATGCACTTCTACAAAAGCGTCGCTTACATGCTTAAATGGGGGTATATTCGACACCTGTCAGCTCCTTAACCAACGCGGGCACCCCCACTTTTTATTTTAAAATTGAAGTTCCCATATGATAAATATTTAGTAGGCAAAGTTTCAGCAAGAATCTATCGTTAGTTCTATTTCAGAGGAATAACCTTAATAGCAATAAATTGAACTATGTAAACATTAACAGTTTGTTTATTTAGCAAAGTAAGCTTTAAGTAAGCCAAAGTAAGCCAAGCTAAGGTCCATAAGACAGGAACTCCTTAATCACATTTTCAGCTTCTCCAACAAAGCTTCTGGAGTTCAACGATCTCTTAAGCAAGCTTTGTCTGTTGCAGAATTATAAATTGGGTTGGAAGGCCTGCATGACTCCTACTTCACGTCTTTGTACGCCGCGCCTTATCGCGGTCTTTTGACCAATTTTGCTTCCTGTGTTTTTGTGGTCGGTCTAGTTTGGAGGATTTTTAAATGGTCACTAAATTCAGCCGTTACGACTTAGGCGTCGCATTTTTAAGACTTTGATCTCGAGGTCATATCTGATCAATTATCGGATAACTGGTGGATTCTAGTGGCTCGCAATGTTTGTCATTCTCAGTTAAATGACCTCTGATCATTTGCTAAGCGACTTAATGTGGTTTATACCCGACTTTTGGCATATTGGGTACGTTGAATTTGACTCGTTTAGGAACTTGATAGGTTTTCTTCAGCAGGTACGTTGCGTGTAAAAGTTATGTAGAGCACCTTGAGATGCAAAGGCGAAAAAAATAGTGACAGAAAGGAACACTCTTCCGTCTAATATTTCTTGGAAAAATGAAAAAAGATGTAGAAGCGCTTACCAACAACCAGCTGAAAACGTATTTGAAACAACATGGTATCAAAATAAGCGGAAGTAAGGCTGATTAACTAAACGAGTTCTCAGCCACGTACATGGAAATGTTGCCAGAGATGTTCTGGAAGATAAAGAATTTAACAACTCGCGTAAAGTGTCAAGTGATTCCGATGGAGAGAACACATCCCTTGAAGAGTCATTTGAAGTACTTTTTGTGCCTAAGGAAGACATCCAACACGTAAATTAGGTATGAGGGAACCAATGGGGGGAGGAAGCAGGGGAGGGGGGGGGGAAGGTTGACCTTAATATTATCAGTAGGTGAGGGGAGGCTATAGTTAATTTTTGCTTAGTGAGAGGGGAGGTGCGGCTTAATTTTGAGCCGTATTTTACCCATTTCCCAACCCCTCCTCCCCCTTCCAGGTAATTATTGCACAGTCCCTATAAAGTGCTTTTACATAATTTTAATCCAGCTTACATGGGTTGAGACTGTTTCTTAAAATATGTTTTTCAGGTCATGTTGTGTCAGAAATGAAAAAGGTGTTTAACATACCACAGGACACTGAAACACGAGTGTGGAGCAATTACAGGTCGCACTCTAGGGAATTGCTTACTAATCTGGAAGAGACGGTGCAAGATGCTGGCCTTTATCGGGGGCAGGTAAATTAGATACATAGAAAGATAGAGACAGACAGTTTGAAGGACGGATAGAATAGCAGGCAGGCAGACAGGCAGACAGACAGACAGGCAGGCAGGGATATTGGCAGGCATTCAGACAGGCATGTGGGTATTATGAACTCGTGCTAAACAGAGAGAGACAGCTCGATTCCAATGTGTTTGGACCAATTTGCGAACAAAGTTCTACCAATGTTTTGCTACTGAGCGAGCTTGCGCTGCTTGAAAAAGTAAATAATTTTCCGTTGAAATAGTCGATGTTTCAAGTTACAGCTTTCTCTCTGGTACGTAGGCTTAAGGACGGTGCCTCCTTTTGTTACTGCGCATACGTTCTGCGCATCTCGAGATATTCAGGTTTCTTAAGAAATTTGCCCCCTTATACAACAATATTTTTGCGCGGTTTATGACTTTGTGGAAAAAGCAGATCTTAGCAAGGGCTATCAGAATCCAAAAAGAAATTTGGGGTAACCACGCATTTTTCTGAGATAATTGAGTTTAAATTTGCAAAAAAATTGCCATACATTCTTTCTATTTTAACGCTTTTTTAGAACTACATGCATGGGTGCTTAATTATCTCTGAAATATGCGTGGCTACCCGCATTTTTCTTTTTGGATTCCAATAACCCTTGCTAATATCTACTTTTTCCCAGTAGTCATAACCTTTGCAAAAATACATCCGTATTAGGAGGCACCGCCCTTAATTAGATCAGCAAAGAGAATAAAAGTGGGCGGCATTCAAAAACCCTAGTTCTCTGGCAGACGGTATTTCACCCTGCGCTTCGGGCCCTTTCGGCGCCTGTCTCGCAGGCTAACGGTATATCCTCGCCGCTTACGCCGCCAAATCTTCCAACCTTCGCGCACAGATAATACTGCCAGCTACGAAGGCTATACAGTTCCTACATACAGCCACTAACTCGGTCTTGGTGTAGACGATAACGCATCGGTCTGTAATGCGTCCGCACAAGAAGGCTAGATACCAGGTTTTAAGGAGTCATCCCATGTTCTGTTTAGTACATTATTTATAGTATATTTCTATTCTTATTTTTGATGACTGCGGTTTTCCTACTCGAACACCGGGAACAAATTGCCAACATTTCAGTCATAACAAGAGGGTTTTAAAGTATGGGCTGCATTATTTAGCCGGAAGCGTCTTATTACATTACTGGCTTCACAGAGCACCCTTATACACAATGTGACAAAGCCATTGCTGCCAAAAATGAACTTCTTAGCGTGTAATTGTATAGTGTTAAGTATCTTTTTCTAACAATAATACATAAATTCCTCTGTCTTGTTTTTATCTTTAAGGTTCTTGTAATAGAGCAAAAGAACGATGATGGTACTTGGCCAATTAACAGGTAAGATATTTTTGGAACTCTTGTGGCCGGTTGTGGTAACATATTTTTGGAACTCTTGTGGTGGGTTGTGGTAACATATTTTTGGAACTCTTGTGGTCGGTTGTGGTAACATATTTTTGGAACTCTTGTAGTCGGTTGTATGTAACTCCTGGGTGGCACAGACTTTTTTGAAAGTAATACATTCTTTCCCAGAAATAGAGTTGTTATCTAATTACACAATAAACTGACTCAAAACAGTGGAGTTCGATATTCTATTAGTTGTTGATACTCATAGAGCGTACTATAGTTCCAGTACTGTGTCCAGAATCCAGAACCAGCCTGAAAACGAGGAGACCAAGAATTGTGATCATCTTTGTAAAACCAAATTTTGGTTTATTACAAGACAACGTTAAAATATACGGTCAATAGACTATTTTGGCTCTATCCCACAGTCAGTCATATGATGATGAAATATCACATATAGGCAGCATATATACCAACGAACTTAGGCAAATTTACAGACCTTCATTTAAAATACTGAGCTTTAAATTAATTCTTGACATAAAAAGCCTTTGTGGAACGCTAATTGCGATCAATTGTCATTGCGGTCAGTGATCTTATCATTAGTAGGAACAGCGTTGTTCTTTAAGACTAACAATTAAAGCCTCTAGAGAATTAGACCTTTTTCTCTAAGTTATTGTAAACCCAAAATCTTTAGCTGTACGTTTGGCTTATGACCGTTAGTGGGGTAGTATATAAGCTGCCTATTTGTGACATTTTATCCTCACATGACTATGACTCCGGAATAGAGCCGAAATACTGTATAGTTGCACATACTCAGGGAATTGAAGGGGGTATCTTTTCTACCTGAGTGGCTTTGGCTCTCTCACAGCAATGTTTTTCTTTATCAACCGAACAGGAAGGCGGAGAAATGTTTTTCAAACGATACGATGCCAAATCCATCGTACATTTCCTGAGAAGTAGAAATTTTCGATGCATATGAATTAATTTATACTTGCAGCATTGCTTGGAAACAAGTCAACTTCAACCTTCTATACGCGTACGTCGCTTGCAAATTAGGGAAACTAGCTGATCATGCACTACACGTGCAGTTTTGATAAAAGCAAAACTCTGCTTCTCTTTAATGGGTTTTCCTGGGGAAACTGAACGACCTTCAATACACCTTATCCTTTTTCTTGGGGCATTTTCTATTTTTCTCAGTCACTTCACCGTGAAAATTTACCAGGGTAAATTTTCCCGAGGTAAAGTCAGTTACACTTAGAAAAGCCACTTTTCCCAGGGAAACCTCTCATTTACCTTAGGTAAAGTTGCCTCGTGTATCCGGGTAACCACGGCTAATGTCGCCATCTTAGAATTTCATTTGTAATATCATTTTCAGTTAGGAGTATATTACATAAATGAATATGGTCTTTGGAACTACCTAACTCTCTGTATTTTGTTTTTTGGTTTTTAGCGTCTGGCCGTCTTTTTTGGTATGTCTTTCTACTCTCATTTATTAATTTTCGATCAATAATTAATACAATGAAGTGGCAAGCCATTCAGACGTCTTTGTATCAATCAATGACCATCCAAAGTCAATTCAGTTTTCAGTGGCACTGTGAGATTTCATAACAACAAAATTAGTAGACAGTATGACAGAGGAAAGACACTAATAAATATTTTTTTAATATTCCAATTTAAGTAATATATCAAACACGAGAAAGAGTGTTTCATCAGGATATTCAAACCCCGAGAAGTGGGTTGAAAAAACGAGGCGCAGCCGAGTTTTTTTGACCGACTTCGAGGTGTTTGGATTCCTGATGAAACACTCTTTCGAGTTTTTGATATGGCTTCTCAAACCATTCATAATTCTTGGAGAAATTCAAAGCAAAAGTTCGCAAAACTTTATGCTAATTAAGATCAGGTATCCAAACCACCGTCACGGTAGTGATTTCCTTTGTTTTCTGCTTATGAATTATTAATGAGTTTGAGAATGAAAGAAAAAGAACACCCAGTATTGTTAAGATAGTACACATGTAATTGTTGCCATCAGGCAGAAATGGTCTCGGATGAAGACATGCTGTGCATAATATAGTAATTGTTGGTGACCTCAATTGTGACAAAACAGAGAAAAAGAAAGATTATTTTACCATCAAGTAGTAAGTTAACAAATAGACTACAAGCAGTCCCTCTCTTTTTTTATCGATAGTTTTGGCATGCCTGCTGCATGAACACTTGACGAGAATTTCGTGACTTGGGCACACTAATAAAGGGGTTAGTTTTTCTTTGTTTAAGAAACTGTGACACTGCATTAGTGTGGAAGTGAAACGCGAAAATTAGGATTTATCAACTGAGTTGAAAAGACAATTTGGCCACCGCAAAGAAATTCAAAAGCTGACGTTTAGATCGTTAGATTTTCAGTGAATCAAAGAATAATTGTGGGTTGTATGTGGTTTATTTATTGCACGGTGGAGTTACGCTATTGGTGGAAACGAAACAGCCAAAAAATAAAAAATAAAAAGAATAATCTTATTCGACACTCTTAATACCCATTCCATTCCCAGGATTAAGATTCTCCAAGATTAAGAGTGCCGATTTGAAAGGTGAATTTTTGCGCTAAAGTTTTTGCACCTCTGGGTATTGCCCTAATTTAGGCAAAGGCCGCAGACTGTCGTGTGTTGGTTAGAATTATCACGAAGATTAAGCTGACTTGAATGTACCATAACAGGCCGGTCGATTGTCAGATTTCACCACTCTGCTAACTAGAAAGTTCCCTATCCGCACACTTAAACAATGAACGCTTTTTATTCAACTAATTTATTATTGTTTTTTACGTTGCCATGTTTCCACCAAAAGCGTAGCTCCACCATTCTATAAATTTAAACCACACTGCACAATCCACAAATTCTTTATTCGCTCTGATGGAAAGTTACCTTATTAACTCAGTTGACTAGTGCAGACTTTGGTGCGTGGTCACATGTTTGTCTTTCCGCTCATTACAATTTGGTTTGTTTATTTCTTTATTTGAAATTTAACTATACTTCACTTGTGTTTCTGCTAACGTTAGGATTTCTTGGAAAGTAGAGGCGAGCATAAACAAAATAACTCAAAAACAGAGATAGACCGTTTATTAACAAAAAGATCTGCAGCAATGGAAGCACTCTTCAAACGGAAGGATAAGCTGCAGCCAAAGCCAATGAATAATGATATCAGCAGAAGTTCAGGTAAAGTCTTGGTTAATATTTATCGTATTATTATCTCTTAGTATGTCTAATGTGTAGTAATACTTTGCCATTAAGAGAGAGGTCTCAAGTTGTTTTGTTTGTCTGTTATCCACACAAATGAACTAGTAAAATAACACTGCTAATATTAATGGTGATGCTGATACTTATATTAATACTCACTCAGCGCCAAGGAAGTCCTCATAGAAACTTATGTAGTTAGTACTTCCTCAAAAAATACTTCTATCCACAACCATGGTTTTTCCTCCAGTCCGAAAACATTTTCCCGGGAAGAACGCCCGTGTTTATCTCGATCGAGCGCAATCGATAAACGTCCGTCGTCTTGGATTTGACGAGCTCACGTGCAAAGAGATTAGTACAAAAATTAGCAGTGAGTTTAAAGTTGTGGTTAGCGTGGCGCAACGGCGATAGCGCAGGCCTGAACCTCAGTGGGGGGAAGAAGTCTTGTTAACAATAAAAAAATCAACTTCATTCTCTAAAATTAAAATATTCCAATTAAAATCCATTTTTCAAAAGTTGTCATAAGAATAAATCTTTCTGCATTTCTACGGCCAAGCAGAAACACTCTGTAACCGCTTAAAGCCGTGGATACGGCTCTACCAGCAGAACACATGAACGCATTTGGGGCCCTATTTTTAGCCAATGACGTCACGTTAGTGACGTCATATGGCTACTGTCAGAGCCTAAAAATCAACGATATACGCATATATATGATACGTGAGACGTCTGTCTTACGATTTGTGAGGCTGGGGGGATATTCTGTGAGACGATGGGTGGGGGTGTGCACCAGGAGACTGAAACTCTTACCTTATCAGCGGCACAAACCCACACAGCTTATACTATAGGAGTACGTCCCCCGGTCTTTGAAGTGTTTTGCATTCGCAAGTGTGGATCTACTTCGAATGCCTGTTTTGTGTACGTGAGGTCTGGCAGGATTTTATTCGCGTTGTAGTCCTGTGTTTACTTAACTGAAGTACAAATTTCCACAGCAGCAAATACAAGACGGACTTGCCAATTTGAGATGTTGTATGAACAGAACGTGGAAATTAACGTTACTTCGATCCCTAATTAACAGTGAAAGAGACAGTATTTAAAGCCCAAGTTAAAAAGACTAGAGTTAAACAGCATAAAATTTTTCGGGATTATCTCTCGGTAACAGCGAATCTAAAATTTGCAGTGTCATTTTTGAGTGCGTGTTATAAAACATGAACCCATTTAAAACTAAATCAAAAATTGCGCGGCTTGTTGCTAGCTATTCGTAAAACTGAAAAACATGAATGAAACTAGTATTAAAATCCAAGTCACAGTGGTGATCAAGGAATTAGAGGATGGACGTACTAAAATCTTTACAAGATACTAAACGTTATTTCGGGGTTATTCATAGCTCAAAGTGTAAAGCGTATGTTGAGCAAATTTGCATAGTTGACAGCTGTAATTTCAGTCGTAGGAATGTAACGCAACACTTAAAACATCTCGAACCGACCGAAACAGTACCGAAAGATTAACAACAACAGATATGCGACAAAGCATTCTAATAGAGACCTGTTGGATCTACTGGAAAGCGAGCTGAATTTGAACATTTTCGTACTGTTCAAACGAAATTTATTCGGCTGTAGGTTGAGACTCAAAATAAACACGTGCGCTAAAAATAACTGGCGTTCGGCAGCAGTACAGTGTGTTGCCCAGTGTTCGTACTCTTTAGTTTGTAATCGCTATATCTTTTCGTCTGTGAGACGAAAATTTCTGAAATTTCTATTAAAGATAGCCCATTTACTTACCTTCAATATATAAAACGATTGGCCGCTTGATCGACGTACGTTCAAAATTATGCCATTTTCCCCAAAACTCCTAAGTTGCCCAGTCTTCGTACACCTGGCCCAGTTTTCGTACATCGACAAAACAACATTTCTCCACGAAAACGCTCGACGCAAACTGATGTGTCAGCCACCCTGCTGAGTGCTTATCGTGTTTTCTCTTCGGTTTGTGAATAAATATCGGCTTAGCGACCAATGTTTGCTGTACAGAGCAAATGGTTATTCGGGGGGTGGATGTTTAATCGATCCTGCAGTGTTGATTTTTTGGTCCCTCACTTTTGGGCGGCTTTTCTTACGCTCAATCCACTGTCTCGTACGTCATTTACTGCCTTGGTAAAGGTAGTTGACAGGTTACTATTCTGCGTATTACAACTCTTCAGAAAAGGCCTGTATAAAGATTCGACGTTTTCCTTCCGTTTCCGCTTACGCCTTTAGAATAGCAAACTCTTTACTTCCGTTTCCGCTTACGCTTGCTTTTCTTACCTACTTTTGTAAATGTTTATTAGAATCGCAACGGAGTGAAAAAATCAGTAAAACTGGTAAGCTAACGATATTTCACGGTGTATGTCAACATTCTATGCATAGACATCTACCTTAGTTAATTATTTGACGATTTAGATTGTTTGCGTGGGATTACGTTTATTAAATATTCGTGACCTTTGCGTGACCTGGATGTAAAGCGTCGCTGTTATCCCACAACAAATACATGTAGTGTATCGTACTTTGCAAGGATTGTTGTGTAATCTTTGCTGCACTTGTGACCTATTAGTTTTCGAACAGTAAACTTTAAAATTCAGTTCTTTAACTATTTAAAAATAGGTTTTGAGAAAGGCGCAGCTAAAAGTACGAAAACTGGCACAGTAGGTCAAAATGTATGCGACGATTCTTACCGCTAAAATTCAGGAGCAGTTAAATTTAAGCTGGCGTTGAAAGTTTTTCCATTCACTTTCATCTTTTGTCTATCATCTGTCCAAAAATCATGAAGTTCCTTGCAAAATTACCAGCAAAACGGGCTATTTGTTCATCAACAATACCTTTACTGTGCAGTGAAAAGTGCAAATATTAGCCGCTAAACTTTTACTCACCGCGAAAGAAATTGTCCGCACTGACCTGTTTCTTCGTCAAAAAGCCCGTCAAAACCGGCAGTTTATAGCTGAGATGTTCCTTTTACTTTTGGAATTCTTCGGTGGACGAATATTTAAATGACCGACGAAAATAATCAAATAAAGTTCTTTTTGTACGAAAACTGGGCCCGTACGAAAACTGGGCAACATACTGTAAAAAGAAATGCACTTGTGCAAATCTATAAAAAGTGAAAGTTCACGTTACAGTGGTCTTCACCACCATTGCAACCTCTGCGTTAGTTCTGTGAATTTTTCTAGCAACAGGTCTTGGTGAAGCCGGTAAAAAGAAAAACACTTTTGATTTTGACAGTGACCTGCCATGATGTCGCGGGCTGATACCAAATCGTACCGTTTTCTCGGTAAACTACGGTGTGTGGTAGGGGTGTGATAAATGCATTTGTGAAGCATTCTGGTTGGCTGCCGTAGTTTCTATTGCTTGATGCACCGCAAAGGTGTTATGGAAAACTTTCATTCTTCCTCTGATGCCAGACTAACTTTTGGGGTTTTAGTGCTCAGTCCTGTTGTTTTTGGTTTTCATGACAATTCATTTCTTTTTTGGGGACGTGGGGAGGGGGGGGGGGGGTTTGGCTGTTTAATGGTCTTTCCTTGTTTTGCAAAAGATAAGAAGATTGGCAACTGGTGCAAAGGCGAAATTTTGCTTCAATTTCACAAGGAAATTTTTCTCACTTTAATTCTGTGACATGTAACCCCAGTCAAATTTCTCTGATTTCTCTTATGTAGGCACCTTTTGTTATAATTAATATTTTTGCCTGGTGCACCAGTTGGTTATCAAAACATCAGCTGTCGATCAAAACGATGACTTCAGTTCACAAGTCCTACCAGAGCTGTAGTGCTGTGGTTTTGGCCAGCATGGCCGTTAATGGTTAATTAGGATTTAGGTTGATTATAACCAATGCAGTGCCTGATGCCTCATTGGTTATCCCTCAATCCAATGCGTGCTTGTGGAATAGTTTTTAATTTGTCTGATAGTTAAGTCTCGCTTGTACTGCATTTTTCTCAGTGAAAAATAACTGTAATTTTAAAGATTCTTGGTATGTTGAATATAATGTATTAAGTTTTTTTAAGTGTGAAATGTTAAAGTGACATGATCATATATGTTGTGGATTAAATTTTGGTTCTCCTTTAGAGCTTTTCAAACCAGTTTGATTTTTATTTTCCTTTGTTCCAGATTTTGGTACAGTTGTAATAATTCTGAGACAATGGAAAATAAAAATTAATAAAACCAGTTTAAGAATAATTTTTTAACCCAAAACAAATTTAAACCACAACATATACACAACGTACATGAACTGCATGTTGAACATTATTTTTATGAGTAAAAGACCCTTGATGCCACTGAGATTTTAGCAGTTGAATCTGTTGCATATGACCAGCTCCCAGTCATTTTTAATTAATGATTGCTCAGTTGCTAAAACAAGGCACCCAAGTATTGTCAGGTCATTGGTTCAAATTCCATTCAAAATTAAATTTTTTTTTTCATGTTTTCTTTGCAACTGCTCAAGTTGTAAGATATAACTGCTTAAAGGTTCATGACTGTTATCTTAACCCTTTCGTTGCGGCACATTTTAACACCCCTGTGCAGGCCAAAATTGACGATTTTTGAAAACTTTGTCATTATTTACTTAAATAAACAATCTTAAAAAAATGCAGGATGATAACAACTGTACTTTTAAGCTTAAAAATACTATTTCAACTTTACAACTTTTATACATCAAAATGAATGAAACAACAGTCAAAAACCTCACGAGGAAAACAAACATCAGTTTTATGGTTTTGTACTGCTCACAAAATGTCTCACTCCTTACCAGAACCCTTTGGGTTCTCCAAAACTTTTAATCATATGCGTCTCTCAAGTTTTCTTGTGTGTGTGAGTTCCGATACAAACCTTGTAAAACAGGACGTACTCAGTACGTCCTCCTAGCACATGTGTAATCCGATACAGGACGTACTCAGTACGTCCTTGTAGCAGTGACCATGGAGTAAATGTGTTTCCTCTTATAGGTGCATGCGCATCTACGAAAAGGGTTAGAAGAGCAAGTTCAGTGGATGACTCAGCCAATGTTATCATAGCTGCCGGAGAAAGCAGCAAAACTGATCCCACAGCATTCATTGAACAACAACGTCAAATGTTAAATGAGTTGACGAGTTCAAAACTCTCTGCTCACATTGACCGGGATGTCATTATGCATGATAATGATGAAAGAACAGACAGTGCAACTGAATTACCTATTGACGAGGAACATTACAGAAACACACCTCCAAACAGCGCTTCCAGAGACAAATTACCAGTCACTACACAGCCTGGTTATTCTGATGCAGACATCTCAAGAATGTATTCTGAGTTTATCAACATTGAGACGAGCGACTATGAAAAGTTGATCCATTCACATGAAAGTAGCAGACATGGTATGTTGAACTAGAGTAATGTTATTACACAATTTGAAGAACACAACTGTGTGTTGAACTAGAGTAACGTTATTACACAATTTGAAGAGCACAGCTGTGTGCAGGTATTTGAAAAGATAAACATTTGCCAGCTTACCAACAAGTTGGTTGGTTTAATTTCATGTAACCGTAATAATTAAGCCCTTGAAGTGTTCTGCATTTTATTTCTCTTTATCTTTTGGACTTCAAGGTGCTGAATAAAGAGTTAGACATCAGTGGTACATGTCATAAACAAAAATATGAGGCTGAGGATGTTGCAATTTATTTTATTTCATAGATACAATTCACTTCTCAAACTTCAGCGCTAATTACCATGTAGTAATCGTAACACATAATTTATATTCATTACTTATTAACTATTACATGTACTCTTAACTTGTACTCGTCTAGTACTTATTATTTATTGATTGTTACATGTACTCCATAGGAAATTTGAGTTTGTTCTACCTCTCTGTTGGCTTTACTTGTGACCATTTCAGATCCTACTGGTTTTGCCATGTACACGTATTGCATTTTAAACTCACCAGTTGTCTTTTAATTCTTATGAGAGGAGATTTTGACAGTGTATGCAAGAAGACATTTATAGAATCCCTAAATAACACACATAAACAAATGCAGTTAGAAAGTAAGGAAAAAAATTTCCCTACTTTCATGTGTATGTTGGATGTGTTTCTCTGTTGTCTTAGATGCATACAGCTATTTTGACTATATTTGTGATATACCTCTACTGATGTCTCCCACAAGTGTATTTAGGCTTGTCGTTAGACATTGTAGGTATATGAGGATATCAAACTGCTGATTTGTGGAATTGACCTTCACTTAGACTGCAGTAAAGCAAAATGAATATCATCAACTTTTGTCTAGTACATGGTGCAATTTAATACATGTAGTAACGTCTAGTCCAAACAGGTAAAAATAAATGATTATTTCACTGCTTGTTTTTAATTGTGGTTTCACAGGCCTAGGGATGCCTTTAGGTTCTGGGTTGGATGATAATACCAGAAAACTGTTAGAAGCTGAAGTTGTTTCAGATTGCAGTCCTGGGACAAGTAATAAACCAGAAGATGAGATTTTGTCAAAAGAACCTGCAGAACACCGAGAAAACGAAAAAGCTGTATTATATACAGAAGAGCCACCTGCTGATAAATCAACAGGTATTTTACACCTGTACAGGGTGTACCTTATAGAGCAGTTTTCAAGTTATGGCAAATTAAAGTTTTTCGTATTTGCTTTGGTTATGCTTTACTTCACGCTTTGACTGGTTGAAAGATTTCTGCCACTACTTAAGTAGTACGAAATACATGTAAAACAACCATTTACTTCTGTTTTAAGGTTTTCCAACAAGAAGCTCAAATTGGAAACTTCTCTAACTTCCTTTCAGTAACAATTAGCAAGAAATTTGCTTGCCTGTTTGCTTAAAGTCTGTTGCTTGTTTTTAATAGTTACCTGTGCACTTTCCTTTTTTTGCTGTTTAATAATGACTCCTCAACATTTTGTCTCTTGGCTGAAAGATGGGATGCTTGACACCGGCTTTATGTAATGTTTAATAAACGAGCAGGAGAGCTTTATCAAGTTTAGAACATGAGGCGCAGCCGAGTGTTTTAGACTTGATAAAGCACGAACTGCTGATGCACGTTTAAAGTTACACTGGGACCAGAATTTTGCCTCCACTCAAACCAAGTCAGGCTTCATTTGGTTACTTGCCGCGGGAAATGTAACTGTTGTCGAGGGAAGATTTCGTGCCAACTGTTTGCTGTACGGCCTTGAAATTTTCGTTGCTGCAGCAGTTATGAAGGGTATTACTTGTGTTGTACAATGCTACAACAATAAATCCGACCACCGAGCTGGTATTTTGCTCCGTCAAAGCCTTGCGAGCGGACCCGCCATGGAAAAATGGATAATGTTCGTACTCACACAGAGTGCAAATTTCAACCCGAGAGGTATTTTTGTCGGCTGTTCTGATCACTTCACTGACGCGTGTTTCCAGAGGGCTGTTCATGTCGAAGCATCCCAGAGATCGATTATTCCATTGTCCATTCCAACTATATGAAAAGAAAGATCCGGAAATAACGAGACGAAAGGTACCTAATCTTAACGCAGTTGAAGTGATAGTTTGTTTCTTTTTCAACGCATCCACCATTGTTCAAAACTTATTTTCTTTTAACGTATTTTAAAATTTATTTTGTTTGTGGAAAACCCTTTCAGTTCTGCCGTCTGCTGGCGCGAAGATCTTCGGCGTAGTCCTCATAAAATGCATCCTGGGCGAATGCAGGACCGCCGCGATTAAGCCAATAGTTTGTATTGCTTAGCTTTTTTTTTTTTTTTTAAATTCCGCGTGTGTTAATTTCAAAGCAGTAATCGCTTAGAAGCATGGACAGTTATTTTATGGCATACCATCCTGAATGTCGAGAAACTTTCCTCCTTATTCCCTGGCGCTGAAGAGTCGATTGACATTATTGATCGAAATATATAAAGGCTTCAATCATGTCGATAGGTCGGCTCGTCTTGCTTGGAAGTGTTCTGCATTTTATTTCTCTTTATCTTTTGGACTTCAAGGTGCTGAATAAAGAGTTAGACATCAGTGGTACATGTCATAAACAAAAATATGAGGCTGAGGATGTTGCAATTTATTTTATTTCATAGATACAATTCACTTCTCAAACTTCAGCGCTAATTACCATGTAGTAATCGTAACACATAATTTATATTCATTACTTATTAACTATTACATGTACTCTTAACTTGTACTCGTCTAGTACTTATTATTTATTGATTGTTACATGTACTCCATAGGAAATTTGAGTTTGTTCTACCTCTCTGTTGGCTTTACTTGTGACCATTTCAGATCCTACTGGTTTTGCCATGTACACGTATTGCATTTTAAACTCACCAGTTGTCTTTTAATTCTTATGAGAGGAGATTTTGACAGTGTATGCAAGAAGACATTTATAGAATCCCTAAATAACACACATAAACAAATGCAGTTAGAAAGTAAGGAAAAAAATTTCCTTACTTTCATGTGTATGTTGGGTGTGTTTCTCTGTTGTCTTAGATGCATACAGCTATTTTGACTATATTTGTGATATACCTCTACTGATGTCTCCCACAAGTGTATTTAGGCTTGTCGTTAGACATTGTAGGTATATGAGGATATCAAACTGCTGATTTGTGGAATTGACCTTCACTTAGACTGCAGTAAAGCAAAATGAATATCATCAACTTTTGTCTAGTACATGGTGCAATTTAATACATGTAGTAACGTCTAGTCCAAACAGGTAAAAATAAATGATTATTTCACTGCTTGTTTTTAATTGTGGTTTCACAGGCCTAGGGATGCCTTTAGGTTCTGGGTTGGATGATAATACCAGAAAACTGTTAGAAGCTGAAGTTGTTTCAGATTGCAGTCCTGGGACAAGTAATAAACCAGAAGATGAGATTTTGTCAAAAGAACCTGCAGAACACCGAGAAAACGAAAAAGCTGTATTATATACAGAAGAGCCACCTGCTGATAAATCAACAGGTATTTTACACCTGTACAGGGTGTACCTTATAGAGCAGTTTTCAAGTTATGGCAAATTAAAGTTTTTCGTATTTGCTTTGGTTATGCTTTACTTCACGCTTTGACTGGTTGAAAGATTTCTGCCACTACTTAACTAGTACGAAATACATGTAAAACAACCATTTACTTCTGTCTTAAGGTTTTCCAACAAGAAGCTCAAATTGGAAACTTCTCTAACTTCCTTTCAGTAACAATTAGCAAGAAATTTGCTTGCCTGTTTGCTTAAAGTCTGTTGCTTGTTTTTAATAGTTACCTGTGCACTTTCCTTTTTTTGCTGTTTAATAATGACTCCTCAACATTTTGTCTCTTGGCTGAAAGATGGGATGTTTGACACCGGCTTTATGTAATGTTTAATAAACGAGCAGGAGAGCTTTATCAAGTTTAGAACACGAGGCGCAGCCGAGTGTTTTAGACTTGATAAAGCACGAACTGCTGATGCACGTTTAAAGTTACACTGGGACCAGAATTTTGCCTCCACTCAAACCAAGTCAGGCTTCATTCGGTTACTTGCCGCGGGAAATGTAACTGTTGTCGAGGGAAGATTTCGTGCCAACTGTTTGCTGTACGGCCTTGAAATTTTCGTTGCTGCAGCAGTTATGAAGGGTATTACTTGTGTTGTACAATGCTACAACAATAAATCCGACCACCGAGCTGGTATTTTGCTCCGTCAAAGCCTTGCGAGCGGACCCGCCATGGAAAAATGGATAATGTTCGTACTCACACAGAGTGCAAATTTCAACCCGAGAGGTATTTTTGTCGGCTGTTCTGATCACTTCACTGACGCGTGTTTCCAGAGGGCTGTTCATGTCGAAGCATCCCAGAGATCGATTATTCCATTGTCCATTCCAACTATATGAAAAGAAAGATCCGGAAATAACGAGACGAAAGGTACCTAATCTTAACGCAGTTGAAGTGATAGTTTGTTTCTTTTTCAACGCATCCACCATTGTTCAAAACTTATTTTCTTTTAACGTATTTTAAAATTTATTTTGTTTGTGGAAAACCCTTTCAGTTCTGCCGTCTGCTGGCGCGAAGATCTTCGGCGTAGTCCTCATAAAATGCATCCTGGGCGAATGCAGGACCGCCGCGATTAAGCCAATAGTTTGTATTGCTTAGCTCTTTTTTTTTTTTTTAAATTCCGCGTGTGTTAATTTCAAAGCAGTAATCGCTTAGAAGCATGGACAGTTATTTTATGGCATACCATCCTGAATGTCGAGAAACTTTCCTCCTTATTCCCTGGCGCTGAAGAGTCGATTGACATTATTGATCGAAATATATAAAGGCTTCAATCATGTCGATAGGTCGGCTCGTCTTGCTTGGAAGTTTAAGTTAGGAAAAAGTATCACACGCCACTATTTGTCTAAGGGTTTTACAATGTTATTTCTTTTAACTGTCATAGCAATCTTAGTAAATGAACTACCAAGAAAAATGATTAGATATCAAGTTATTATTTTTACACAGTGAATAAAGCAAGTGAAAGCTTCGTTTCCTTGGTGGTCCGCATGTTGTTGAGCAGCAAAAAATTTTCCTTGTCGCTTTGATTTGCACTACAATATTTAGATTCCGGTCACACAAGGCCTCCAGTTGTTAAAAGAAGGTCTTGGTTTATTTCACTTTTTTCGGCTCAAGTTAAGAATTCCACAAAAACTGTTTAAAATATTTAGAAACGGCAAACACTTGTGTTTCAATGCATTAAGCGACCACTGTACCATGATTGACACGATAAGCTTCATGAGCTGACTGCCAGATGACTACAGCATTACGGCTCTTCAAGAAAGTTTCCCATACTATGTTAAGAATGGCCAAAAATCTGAAAGCTTTACAATATATAATGAATATAAACAACGGCAAACAAAATATAGCTTCTTTTATTTTTCCAACGAAGCGAACAATAAAATCGATCATCGATCAACGGATGCTTGAGAATTCGCGAGCATCAAATTCTAGAGTTTTTTAAGGTGTTTTGTCTAAATTTGCAAAGCTTAAAACACCAATTATTCGAATAGCTGGACAGCCATTTATCCGTTGCTTTAGAGTTATCCACTCTTTGAGCAACTTGTGCCGGAACTGTAATCACTGTACAAGCATTATTTCGAGCATATTTTGAACGCCCGCCAATAAGGCGAGAAAAACAACTTTGAACAGTTTGTTTACAAACTTATAAGCTGAAATCTTCTGATATCAGTTCTTACATCGTACGGTAAGAAAAATTCTTCATTTGCCAATTTAAATGAATCCTCTGATGCTTGGGAAGCTAAAGAGTGTTCCGAATCGTAGAAATACTCTTCGGAGGTTTCGCAATCGACGGTAAGCCTAAGGTTTGCAGAGATTTATTACGGACTAACCGGTGATAAAAGAATCGAGATATCTTGAAATAAGGCCTGTCTACCTTCAGCTTATGATCAATGCTCCCCTGTTCATCCTGGCTGGTTAAAATGACATTTTGTGGCTTTTTTCAATCGGAGGTAGCTTCCACTAAAGAAGAATTAAAGGCTGGTGACCTGGCCAACGAACCATCTTCACGCGAAGCGCAATAAATTCCCGAATAATGGACGGATCCGCTCCAAATTGCGATCAGCTGAACCAGGGATTACGTGATTCTCTGTATATTGAGCGCTGGCTCTCAAAATCCATTGCAACTGCCCGAGAATCCCTCATTTATCTACCTAAACTTGACCATTTCGCTCCGCCATGAACCGGAACATCGACGGGTTTTGATAGGCTACGGGATTTGAATACTTAAGCTTAGCGACCGCGTCCGCTCGACAAAATAGCACTGGCTACGGGAGGGACGGTACTATTACCACTTGAATCGAATGTGCTTTGGGAATGTTCCTCCCGTAGCCAGTGCTATTTTGTCGAGCGGACGCGGTCGCTAAGCTTAAGTATTCAAATCCCGTAGCCTACCCGTCGATATTGTTATTTAACATTCTCAAACTCATTAATAATTCATAAAGAGAAAACAAAGGAAATCACTACCGTGACGGTGGTTTGGATACCGGATCCTAATTAGCATAAAGTTTTGCGAACTTTTGCCTTGGATTTCTCCAAGAATTATGAATGGTTTGAGAAGCCATATCAAAAACTCGAACGAGTGTTTCATCAGGTATCCAAACACCTCGAAGTCGGTTAAAAAACTCGGCTGCGCCTCGTTTTTTCAACCCACTTCTCGGTGTTTGGATATCCTGATGAAACACTCTTTCTCGTGTTTGATATATTACATAGAAAACGTTTTCCGGTTCACTGATTCGTAAAATGTGCATGTTAATAATGGTGCCAACAGCTAAAAAAAGTTGAAAAAATGCCCTGACCAGGATTCTAACGAGAGTTACTGCAGCCACAACGCAGTGTCCTAACCACAAGACGATCAAGGCAGTGGTAATACACACGCTAGAAATAAACTTTTATGTGTAAAACCAACTGCACACATATTTTAGTTGATAGGTTTCTTTATATTTCAAAGGCTGAACAAGTACAAAGCAAAGTCCTTTCTCTTCTTGTGAAAACGTGTAAGGATGACTTTTGCGAACACGCCGGGACCTTCTCTAAGGACGATAATCTTCATCACAAACTGGATTCGAGAACGTTTTCACTTTCTCTTTCGCGAAGGTGCTTCTATTGTGGGAGGGGGTGTCAAGATGGATGAGGGAGGTAAGACTTCGCGAGAGTCGCTTGTACAGTCATTGGTATTAATGCCTGGAAGGTCCCGGCGTATTAATATATGAATTTCATATATTCATAATTTCACAGTCATTGGTGTTTGAACAGTGGCCGCTTGTGCTGGTTCTTGAACAGAGACAGCTTGTACAGTCACAGGCCTTTAAACTGGGTTCACTGTGACTGCTCCCGGCTCTTGAATGGACGTGGGTACACTATCTGCTAGAAGTATGCTAGAAATTCCTTTCTGTTCTTCAAAGTACGTTAGACTTGATTTTGTGCTTCTGGAATTCAACTGTTGTTTAAACGTCAAATACTTGTTTTGCAGCTGCATGTACTGCCTTGCTCTTTCGTATTCTCCAAGGTCTGAGCGAGAGGAGACCATCCAAAAAATCTTGCAAATTCAGCATTTCTGGAAAAACTGGAGCTGTCGCTAGGTTCTGTTGCTTGAGATACTGAGGTGGCTTCTGCGAGATATTGTCTAGTACCCCTACGTTATCAAATCATTTCTCACCAGGTACGACGTTCGTTCATAAAGTGGCTGTTTTTAGATCAATGAGGAGATACCCAAAGGGTCTGCGCAAGGCCTCCTCGTATCGCTTGACAAAGAAATCAGTGTGCCCAGGATGTATTTCCTTAGCTAGGGTCAGAATTTGCAGTTTATCCCGCGGATTTTTTAGGAGAACCAAGTAACGACTGTTAAGACTGATGCTTAGATTGCTTTTCTCTTGTTGGAATACGTTCTGCACGATATAAACGACGCTGAGGTTGCGATGATGTCTCCGCCGGCATCTTCCATCTGATCGTCATCACCATTAAGTTGCGTTTGTTGATGTCAAAAAGGGGTCGTTTTCTAGATCAGAAGGATGCCCTTGATCAGTTCTATGTTTGGTACCGTTAACACCGATTCCAAGTACGCGGACTACCACTGCGAATAGCACCAAACAATCCTCTCTGGTGGTAGTTGGATTACGTTTTGAGCCAGCAACCATACAAGTAAGCAGATGCATAAAACGAAACCGCTGACACTTTTTTATAGGGTTCGGCGTACTATACATTGGGTCCTTCTCCTCCTCCTCCTCCTCCTCCTCCTCCTCCTCCACCACAATGCGGTTTTTTTACTACCACTGCCATTGCCACGTCATATCCTTCTGTGTACGCAGTATCGAAGGCAATATGAAGTGGGACGCTGGAGAGTTAGTAGGGTGTTGCGTTCACATCGTTATCGACAGAGTCAACCTGCGTAGTTTTAAAAAGTAAGATGAAGAAAATTCGCACCCCAAATCACAAGTTGCACGAACAGTACTATGTAGATAAAGCCACACAAGAAGTTGGAAATCTCCCAGCCTATCACGGTGCTCGATTTCAGCCTGGCCATGGTTCAGTCTTTTTCGTTGGGCAATACCTCACCTTCAAAGGTGTGCTGACATGCTCGCTAAAAAGGCATTGCAAGTTGCTGTTTATATGTTGGACAAGATTTGATTGGAAGAAAAAAATTAAAGCAATCACTTAAAGTACGCGGGAAACAGTCTTTTGGTGAACTTGCTTCACAGATTTCTTCGCAGTCGCAGTCAAGGGGTGGCCGAAAAGGTACCAAAGTCTCCTAGTTTGTCTCCAGGCAAGAAACAACAAACATCTGCATAGAAACGAGGACAAGAAAACTTTGAACTTTTGTCGTAAGTTGAGTAACACTTGTTTTAATAGTGTCGCGTCATAAATAGGAGGTACCTTTTGATTGAAGAAGAAATCGAAAAACATTTTAGAAGAAATACTAACGCTAGAACGAGGTAAACTAGCGACAGAGTTACTTCCGTAGAGTTATGACATAGAGTTAGAGTTTAGCTTTAAGCCAAAATCCTGAATTCAAGATTTTGTATAGCTAAAATCCTGAATTCAAGATTCAACCCTACCCTAACTCTACATCTACGCCCTAACCCTACTAAAATAACTCCAGAAATAGCCGTCCCCCGCTAGAACATGACGTTTTGGCATCATCCTGTCGCCATTAATGGAAATTAAAGAGTTTTGAGTTTAGAATATAGAGCAGTTTAAGTGTGAAAAGGAAAATGAATAATGTCAGCTTATTAGAACAATGTCAGCTAATTAAACAGTTTCGCACGGATGGAGTCTGCTTGCGTGTTCAAGCGAGCTTGAACACGCGTGTTGCGTGAGCGAGAGAATGGTTGAATCTGCTGATTGTTGAATCAATAAACCTCTCAGGATATCTCAATTTTAGGAAAACTGCTTTCAGAGAAAATTTAAGGTGACGAAGACGTTCGATTAGCACGGTTTAAGCATTGTCATCAAGAGTGATCGTCTGTATCTAAAATCGACGTGGCTCTGGTAATGTAAAAGTAGCCCTCTGTTAGTCTTCTTTCTGTACACGCTGGTTTCCAGATGGTGATCAGTCTTGATGATTTCAACTCCGACGAAGCGTTATCTGTCATTTGTTGCTGTTTCCATGGTGAAATTGATAGATGGATGAGCCTCATTGAGAGTTGCTGAGGAGTCGCGAACCAAAGCAAACGTGTTGCCACTTGTATGGTCTGCCTAAGACGCATAAAGAAAATCTTACAGTGCGACCGATCTTGTCCGCAACTGGGACGTATAACTACATTCTCGCAAAGTGGCTGGACGACAGGTTAAAACCCCTCTCGGTGAACAAATACACCATCTCCGACGTCTTCGAATTTGTTGAAGAGATCCAACACCTACAAGTCGCTGATAATGACACCCTTGTCTCCTACGATGTAACAGCCCTCTTCACAAATGTACCATTGGAGGAAACAATCCAAATTCTCGCAAAGAAAGCCTTCGATGGAAACTGGTTCAATGATACACATAACTTGAATATCACCTAAGCTGACCTCATTGAACTGTTGAGAGTCGCCACGAAAGATCAACTTTTCCAATTCGACGGTAACCTTTACGAGCAAGTTGACGGAGTTGCCATGGGCTCACAACTAGGCCCTCTGATGGCCAACGCATTTATGTGTTCCATAGAAGAGAAGCTTAAGCGTGAAAACAAACTAATAATAATAATAATAATAATAATAATAATAATAATAATATAATAATAATATTTATTACTTAATATTGCGCAAATTAACATACATACACGATCAAATGAGCATTACAAATATAACGAGAAGGAAATGTATGTTTTTGTCATTAAAAATAATTAAAAAGAGTAAAATTTATGTACACCTATATAGAGTTAAAAATTATATGCAAGTCTAAAATAGTGAGTCTTTAACTGTCCTTTAAAAATATTATAATTTTCCTGCATTCTAATGTCCTCCGGTAAAATGTTCCAGATTTTGGGTGCTGCTGTTTTAAAAGCCCTGTCTCCTAGTTTCTTCTTTGATCGTGCACTGTAGTCCTCTAGTAACATACCCCCGTCCGATCTAAGATTATATCTGGATGTCCTCTTAACGTTGACTAGTCCCTTAAGGTACCCAGGCCATAGATACACTTATGAGCAAGCATTGCTATCTTGAAAAAACTACCTCCTTTCTATGGAAGGTATGTACACGTTTGCTTTGGTTCGCGACTCCTCAGCAGCTGCTGCTTTCCTTGCAACTCTCAATGAGGCTCATCCATCTATCAATTTCACCATGGAAACAGCAGCAATTGAAATCTTCACGACTGATCACCATCTCGAAACCAGCGTGTACAGAAAGAAGACTATCAGAGGGCTACTTTTCCATTACCAGAGCCACGTCGATTTCAGATACAGACGATCACTCTTGATGACAATGCTTAACCGTACTAATCGATTGTCTTCGTCACCTGATCTTCTCTCCAAAGAATGCAGAAGCCTGAAAGCAGTTTTCCTAAAATTGAGTTATCCTGAGAGGTTTATTGATTCAACAATCAGCGGATTCAACCATTCTCTCGCTCACGATCAAACTCGGACAGTGAGTACAGTGACAACGGACAATCCGATTCGCATCATTTTGCCTTTCAAAGTTCAAATCTCGGCTGACATCGTACGAAGAGACTTACGTGACCTTTTCGCGAAGATTAACAAAAATCTACAACCCATCTTCGTTAGTAGGAAACTCATCCACGACCTGAGACTGACAGCGGATAAACCATCACTAGTAAACCAGCAATGCGTTGTATATGAATTTAAGTGTAACTTGTTGTGTGATTCAAGTTATGTTGGATACACGTGCCGACACCTATTTAACGCATTACACTCTTTTTTTTTTAAATAAGAACGCGTAAAATTTGGCTGAGCCTGAGGATGTTCTTATTTTAGCCCATACATTTTCTTAAATTTTGGGGCAAATCTCAGCCTCAACGTTCTCATAAAAATGGTTCGTATGAAAAAAAAGAGTGTAATGAACATAGGTATTCAGCTGTTGGGAAACATCTCCGAGGAAGTCACAACCTCGACCGACCAAATTATGCACGAACAATTTAACATCCTAAAAGAATGCAGAGGCAAGTTGGAATGTCTGATTTTATGAAATGCTATTGATCAAGGAAAAGAGACCAACTTTGAACACGCAAGCAGACTCCATCCGTGCGAAACTGTTTAATTAGCTGACATTGTTCTAATTAGCTGACATTATGTATTCATTTTCTTTTTCACACTTAAAGAGGCTCGCAACAGTTTTTTTGGCCTTGGAGTGTATCTTTTGAAGTCAAAATTTCGCATAGAAGATAAACTTCGATTTTCCTGATACTACACCACCTTTTCAAACCACCTGATCAAAGTTTATTTTCTCACTGGTTTCCTAGCAACAGCTGTCACCATAGCAACGGTAATGGACAACCCCTCATTTTAAATAATGTCGAATATCTCGAAAACTAGTCAGACACTTTATGACGAAACTTAAACTATTTGAACTACTCAACCTACACAACTTGTATGCGAAATTAGGGTAAAATCTGTAAGAGCGTTTTCACGTAAATCATGATTTATTTTCTACGGGCTGATTTTGGTCATTCCTGCAAATTTCTCCAATATTTCAAGAAAGATAAAACTTAACACTTTCTCTTTTCAGTTGAAGGATCTTTTATGATATCAAAACATTCTTAATGTACATTGAGCTTCCTAGGTGGCTGCGATTTTAAGATATTTATATTTAAAAACTGCTAAAATGCAGCGTAAATCAGCCAAAAAGTCCGTAATTTGCATAAATAGAAATATTTCTAAACTGCCCTTACAGATTTTTCTCTTGAATTGATTGACGTTCGGAATAATAATTCTTTTTGATGTTCCAGCAAGTTTTAGGCTGAATAAACATTCTGTTATTAGATACGAAGGCTGAATCTCGGTCACGTTTCAGTCGTTATTAACTTTCAACGAGCAACAGTATTATTTTGTTTTTCCTGGTCTATTTCACGGTTATTCACGTGCAATGAATATTTATATACGCTGCGCTTGTGTCCTCTCGTGCATTTATAATTCCTTCTCATAATAATAAAAATTTTTCGTCTTCTGAGCTTCTTCCTGGAGACTCTTTGCCATTATTCTTTAAATACTGACTGACGTTTTAGCTTTTTTAAATTAGGAATTGCATACATGTTAACGCCCACGATGGCATTACACTGGGGCCGAAAAATGACGAGAAACAAGAGTAGTAATATAATTATGTCCCTTCAGACATATGTGCCTCGATTCCATGTCGGAAGTGACGTCACAAGGCTCATTTGCATAGAAGTCGAGGTGGAGCGGAAACGGGCCTCGTGATCAAGTCGAGGTGGACCGGAAACACGTCACGGGCCTCGTGATCAAGTCCGGAAACACGTGACGGGCCTCGTGATCAGGTGGATGGGTCTCAGGTCGAGGCATAGGGGAAATACGTCACGAGATCTTAGGTTTATTATTAATTATGATTGCATTGGTTTGTTTGTCGGTAACGGCGTCATTTTGGTTCATGTCTGAAGCGTGTAAGGGTGAAATTATGAAGCCACGTCGAAGACCTTTGCGAAGTTTGGATTCTTTTCAGAATATTTTTGGACGAGAAGCATTGCGTTTAATAACAAGACCCGAGAGATCACATTTGGCTCGATTGGCCGAGAGGATCAGAGAAAGAAGAGAAGAAACGGGGCGTGTGTTGAATAGAGATCGCGTGGTGGCTTTTATTGAATTGGTGACCCTTGTCTGGGTCGATGAAGAAAATTGCATCCGTCACGCTTCAGAGAGAGGAACTGCGGATGAATCCCTCACGTGGACATTACTGCATCGTGTGTTGCCGTTTGCTTTACGACATTGTAATAATTTTTCAACATTGGCAAAGTGGGCAAGACCGATGTTTATGAAAGACTTTGAAAAAATGAGAACGTGTTTGGATATTAAATTTCCAGACTTGCGTGAAACATCGAGACATTGGCGTAAGGTTTGTCATTATTATGAGGGAATATGGAAAGACAATCAATAAGACATATAGCGTGACGTTTTCATGTTTATTATTTAACCCAAGTAGAACAATTACAAATGTTTATTAGCTTTATCTAACAATTGTTGTAAACGCACACGTTTTTTGTCACTGAATTTTTCTTTTCGTTGACTATGAATTAAATGCATGTATTTTTTCAGTCGTTTTCGTTTTAATTGAAAAGGAGAAGATCTCACAGTTATGTCTTCCTCCGAAACAAGAGGTTCAAATCGGAGTAAATAAAAAGTGTTATTGCTCATGACAGGAGTGTAAGTTTTGACTTGGTTTGAAAAACGAACACGCTTCATGTTTTACAAATGAAGTCCTTCCAGCTCTAGTCTTACTTGCTCAATGTTTTCGGGTAGACAGAATGTTCTCTGGAACAAGTTCTTGATTGCTGCCCTTGTTGCAGGAGTAATGTCTCGCGAACCAACCACAGCACTGCTCTGATGAAGGGTGGGTAGTCGAAGAGTGCCCTAGGGTTTAAATGATGTCACTTTTTTGAGACAGGAGTTTTCGATGTTGTAGGTATTTTCTGACCGATACCACTGATTGGTGTTGGTGTCAAACAGGAAGACTTCTTTACCCTGATCTATGGCTAATTGCACAGTCCACCCAGTTCCTCCTTCCACTCTTTTTTTGTCTGCACACAGTTTTCCAAAGGCAAAGACGGTATGGGCTTTTCTGGCAATGTGGTAATTGCGCTGCAAGAGGGAGAGAGTGTAAAAGTGAGTTGGAACACGTTTACACAACTTGTGAGCAGCAGCACCTATGGCAGGATCGGCTTGTATCAACACTTCGACAGAAGCAGGTGAAGTGAACTTTGCACGGGGATGATTTGGCGGAACAATCACTTCAATTTGCATTCCATATTCCCTGGCCATTTCCTCTGCTAGGGTGTCTGTTCCGTCTGCACCCCCCGTATACAATACATGTCCATGACCAATAGTCAATTGCATTTCTTCTTCATTAGTCATCATGTTTGGAGGCATTTTACCTGAGTTCTCTCTCTCTCTTCTTCGTCTTTTTTGAGAATGAAGAAACAAGTTAAGAAAACACCGAATTTATGGACAAAATGATCAAGTGAAACAACCAATCAGAAAAACAGCGATTCGACGTGCTGAAGAAGAAAACGCCTCCTAAGGGAGTCCACAAGTATTAAAGGTCCATAGCAGGCGAACGCCCAGTGCTACAACAACATCAAACGAGAGCAGGAGGCACAGTCATCATGTTGAATGAAAACTTGTTATTTTGATTGTCAGACAAGACCTGTGAGTCAAGAAGTAATGACAATTTTTTGTAAACAAATTTTGTGAAAATTTGAATTAAACACTGGTTATTTTTTCAACAACAAACTCTCTCTCTCTCTGTTTTGCCACGTTGTATTGGTGCGTTTCAAACGTTCTTATATTTGTTGTTTTTTAGTGTCACTGTTGGGTGGTTAGAGGAAGGGGGTACCCCACGACACCAGTCACCATAGCAACAGTGTAAAAAAAATTGGAAAATTACTGCCACGCTCCTTGGAAAGCACGGACCATATTTGGATGGTTAGAAGAGGGGGCACCCATTTGGAATACGCATGCAATGGGTGCTGGGAAAAATAGAGGAGAAAATAGGGGGTGGTGGTACCCCTCCTTCATTACAGGTCAACCAGGTATCTTGGTGGAGCTGACAGGTGTCACGCAACCAATCTTCATGAAGTGGGTGACTCACGTGATGTCTGTCACGTCATAACTTTCATGGGGGCGAGGCCTGTCACGTGGCAATAAATGAAGGGGTAGCCCCCTACCCCTCTTGTCTTTACCCAGGATCTTTTGCGAGGGCGAGTACAAAGGGAAACGATTTCACTTGGAGCTCAATAATAATAATAATAATAATAATAATAATAATAGATCACGTGCCTCTGCTGACCTGTTGGGAATGTATGTTATTAAGCTTTTTTAAATTTTGACCAGCTCCCATGTGGCGGGAATGACCCTATGCTGACCGGTAGGGATTGCAGGCTCATATTTCAGGAAAAGGCGACGTCCATTAAGGTTGCAGGGTCCAGTCTAAAAGAAAAAGACTGCTGGCTGATAGACATTGCAGGCTCAGACCTTAGGATAAGACCGTTGACTAGGACCAGGTCAGAAAAAAGACGGCAAACCAGCAGGCTAGGCTCTCTAGAGAAATTGGGATCGTGAGCCCTGGCCCAATGGGGAGTACTGCTGGCTAGCTTGATTAGAGAAGACCCCTGCCCGTTAAGGCTTTTGCGGGCTGAGGCTTCAGAGGAAGACTACTGACCAGTCACTAAAGAACAAATTTATGGCGTTTTCTTCCAGCGATTTTTCGCGATACCTTGCAATGCCTTGCAGCATACACAACCACCTCTAACCCTCCTCCTAGGGTGCCCTTATTTGGACGGAAACTAGACCAAGGGAGGTGCCTCACCTCCGGTCTTTGTTGATCCCATACCTCTCTCTGCCAAGCCTCTGTAGCTACACACAGCTCAGGTTAGCTTCGAGTAGCTCAAACATAAGCATTTCTCAAGACAATAATTGTAGCAAAAGCAACCTTGGAGAGCTCACGTGACAATCACTTTTATTCACGTTCGTTACAATACAATTTCATCTGGTCAACTTGGTTCACTGCAAAGTCTCATGGTCAACTTTCTTTGTCTTCTTCGTCTTCTTCCTCCTCCTCCTCCTCCTCCTCCTCCTTCTCCTCCTCCTCCTCCTCCTCCTCCTCTTCTTCTTCGTTCTTAGGGACTGGCCGTGGATGAAAAATTCTGTTCAATAAAAATTTTCGCCTATCCACGGCTGCGTCTGCGGCCTCTTCATAATCCATATCTTCTTCTTCGTGCATGAAACGACGTAGGGTTTTCATGACTGCTTCGTGTACGGGATCACGTTTAAGACGACGGAACCACTTGAGATAGTGCAGGTACAGCCTCCGTAACTTTGCTCTGAAAACTGGCAATAAAGCATTGAAAGCTTTGGCTTGAGCAACGGCTTCAGATGCCCCCTTTTCCACTAGCCACTCCACTTGCTTTCCGAAGCGTGAACTAAGGGACTCTTTAACTTTGGCACGGAGATCTTCCCATGGATCAACGATGTCATATTCCACCTCACTGTCGTCTTCGTCCTCGGAATCGATTTCCATGTCTTCATCGTCATTTTCTTTATCCTCTGAATCCTCGTTTATGCTTCCTTCGTCTGACCCAACTTCAGACACCACGTCCTCTGGGGAGACAGTAGCCATGGTTGTACTTTCCCCTTGTTGTTGTTCTAAACGTTTCCAACAACCCCGCTTCTCGTGACGGTCTCTATTGTAGCTTCGACTGAACGGTTTTTGACGATACTGGCAAAGATGTGCCATACACTAACTCATGCAGACTCGGCGCTCTTTTACTCAAAATGAGCACCATGCACTTGGCGACTATTTATATATGTTTGCAGTGCAACTCAATTTGAGTGAGTGACTCAAACTCATAATGAGCAATGCATTTTGAGCGCGAGTAACCCAGTTAATCGATGAGTTGCTCACCCATATACTCATAGCGCATGAGTAACTCATAATGAGTTTTGTATGCATGCCCTACTCAGTTCCTGGGAGAGAACACTCCGAGTTGGTCTTGGAGCTCCTCTGAGGTACTCTGAGCTACTCTCTGCCCTACTCTGAGCTGCTACTCTCTGATCTACTCCGAGCTGATTACCGACTTACTATGAGTTACTCTTAGTTACTCTGAACTGCTTTGAGCTGCCCTCACGCTCAAAATGCATTGCTCATTATGAGTTACTCATGCGCTATGAGTATATAGGTCTCGCGAACCAACCACAGCACTGCTCTGATGAAGGGTGGGTAGTCGAAGAGTGCCCCAGGGTTTAAATGATGTCACTTTTTTGAGACAGGAGTTTTCGATGTTGTAGGTATTTTCTGACCGATACCACTGATTGGTGTTGGTGTCAAACAGGAAGACTTCTTTACCCTGATCTATGGCTAATTGCACAGTCCACCCAGTTCCTCCTTCCACTCTTTTTTTGTCTGCACACAGTTTTCCAAAGGCAAAGACGGTATGGGCTTTTCTGGCAATGTGGTAATTGCGCTGCAAGAGGGATGGAGTGTAAAAGTGAGTTGGAACACGTTTACACAACTTGTGAGCAGCAGCACCTATGGCAGGATCGGCTTGTATCAACACTTCGACAGAAGCAGGTGAAGTGAACTTTGCACGGGGGTGATTTGGCGGAACAATCACTTCAATTTGCATTCCATATTCCCTGGCCATTTCCTCTGCTAGGGTGTCTGTTCCGTCTGCACCCCCCGTATACAATACATGTCCATGACCAATAGTCAATTGCATTTCTTCTTCATTAGTCATCATGTTTGGAGGCATTTTACCTGAGTTCTCTCTCTCTCTTCTTTGCCACGTTGTATTGGTGCGTTTCAAACGTTCTTATATTTGTTGTTTTTTAGTGTCACTGTTGGGTGGTTAGAGGAAGGGGGTACCCCACGACACCAGTCACCACAGCAACAGTGTAAAAAAAATTGGAAAAGTACTGCCACGCTCCTTGGAAAGCACGGACCATATTTGGATGGTTAGAAGAGGGGGCACCCATTTGGAATACGCATGCAATGGGTGCTGGGAAAAATAGAGGAGAAAATAGGGGGTGGTGGTACCCCTCCTTCATTACATGCAACAAGGGCAGCAATCAAGAACTTGTTCCAGAGAACATTCTGTCTACCCGAAAACATTGAGCAAGTAAGACTAGAGCTGGAAGGACTTCATTTGTAAAACATGAAGCGTGTTCGTTTTTCAAACCAAGTCAAAACTTACACTCCTGTCATGAGCAATAACACTTTTTATTTACTCCGATTTGAACCTCTTGTTTCGGAGGAAGACATAACTGTGAGATCTTCTCCTTTTCAATTAAAACGAAAACGACTGAAAAAATACATGCATTTAATTCATAGTCAACGAAAAGAAAAATTCAGTGACAAAAAACGTGTGCGTTTACAACAATTGTTAGATAAAGCTAATAAACATTTGTAATTGTTCTACTTGGGTTAAATAATAAACATGAAAACGTCACGCTATATGTCTTATTGATTGTCTTTCCATATTCCCTCATAATAATGACAAACCTTACGCCAATGTCTCGATGTTTCACGCAAGTCTGGAAATTTAACATCCAAACATGTTCTCATTTTTTCAAAGTCTTTCATAAACATCGGTCTTGCCCACTTTGCCAATGTTGAAAAATCATTACAATGTCGTAAAGCAAACGGCAACACACGATGCAGTAATGTCCACGTGAGGGATTCATCCGCAGTTCCTCTCTCTGAAGCGTGACTGATGCAATTTTCTTCATCGACCCAGACAAGGGTCACCAATTCAATAAAAGCCGCCACGCGATCTCTATTCAACACACGCCACGTTTCTTCTCTTCTTTCTCTGATCCTCTCGGCCAATCGAGCCAAATGTGATCTCTCGGGTCTTGTTATTAAACGCAATGCTTCTCGTCCAAAAATATTCTGAAAAGAATCCAAACTTCGCAAAGGTCTTCGACGTGGCTTCATAATTTCACCCTTACACGCTTCAGACATGAACCAAAATGACGCCGTTACCGACAAACAAACCAATGCAATCATAATTAATAATAAACCTAAGATCTCGTGACGTATTTCCCCTATGCCTCGACCTGAGACCCATCCACCTGATCACGAGGCCCGTCACGTGTTTCCGGACTTGATCACGAGGCCCGTGACGTGTTTCCGGTCCACCTCGACTTGATCACGAGGCCCGTTTCCGCTCCACCTCGACTTCTATGCAAATGAGCCTTGTGACGTCACTTCCGACATGGAATCGAGGCACATATGTCTGAAGGGACATATATTACTACTAACAAGCACAGAAGACGAGTATTTTTTTTTATTATGAGAAGGAATTATAAACGCACGAGAGGACACAAGCGCAGCGTGTATTAATATTCATTGCACGTGAATAACCGTGAAATAGACCAGGAAAAACGAAATAAAACTGTTACTCGTTCTAAGTTAATAACGACTGAAACTTGACCAAAATTCAACCTTCTTATCTAATAACAGAAATGTTTATTCAGCCTAAAACTTGCTGGAACATCAAAAAGAATTATTATTGTAACGTCAATCAATTTAAGAGAAAAATCTGTAAGGGCAGTTTAGAAATATTTCTATTTATGCAAATTACGGACTTTTTGGCTGATTTGCGCTGCATTTTAGCAGTTTTTAAATATAAATATCTTAAAATCGCAGCCACCTAGGAAGCTCAATGTACATTAAGAATGTTTTGATATCAGAATAGATCCTTCAACTGAAAAGAGAAAGTGTTAAGTTTTATCTTTCTTGAAATATTGGAGAAAATTGCAGGAATGGCCAAAATCAGCCCGTAAAAAATGAATCACGATTTACGTGAAAACGCTCTTACAGATTTTTCTCTAATTTCGCATACAAGTTGTGTAGGTTGAGTAGTTTTAATATTTTAAGTTTTTTGTCATAAAGTGTCTGACTAGTTTTCGAGATATTCGACATTATTGTACAATCGGCCTCGAAGACCCGGCGTTTATTCGAACCCGGCGGGGCCCGGCGTTTATTTATTAAGTGCATTTTTCAGCCATCCTTTTTTATACATACATACATACATACTTTATTATAGCTCCCAAAGGGGCTCTTCCGCTATAAATACACAAATAGTAATAAACTAATAACAAAGAATATATTATAAAAAATACTAATCTTCTCTAAAAAATATAAAATACTATTGTAAGAATTAAAAATTTCGAAATAATAAAAGCTAATAACGGGGAAATCTCTAAAGTTTTAATAAATAGTTATATAAATTCTTCTTGAAATGCTTTGTGTCCCTAGGTTTCTTAATATCGTCTGGGAGGTCATTATATGACTTGGCGCCTCGAAAAGCAAACGACCGCTGACCTATTTTTAATCTACATTTTGGTAAATTCAATTCATCTTTTTTCCTAGTATTTCTATCATGTATGTTTGAGCGTTTTATAAATTTATCACTTAGGTAATTTGGCATTTGCCCATGTAGACATTTATGAACCATTACTAAATCGTTTAAAAGCAATTTATCTTTTACACTTATCCAATTCAAAGATTTGAGGCCTTCAGTAATATGGTCATACTTTTTCAAACCTAAAACAATCCTACATGCAAAATTTTGAACTAATTGGAGCTTTCTTATATTCTCTTTTGTCGTGTTGCTCCAGACAGTAGAACAATAATATAATTTACTAAAAACAAAGGCATTTATTAAAAAAATAAGAGTTTTACTGTCCAGAAGGTGTTTTATCCTATTAACTCGACTTAGCATATACATGCAAGTCGAGACAGTTTTTGTAATGTGTTCATTGTAATTAAGGTGGCTGTCGATATATACTCCCAAATCCTTTGCGACAGTAACAGGCTTCACCTCCTTTCCAAGCAGCATTACAGGTGGTACGGCTGTTATGTTTCTCGTGAGCTGTGGGGCTCCAACAAGTAACAACTTTGTCTTGTCTGGATTGATCAATAAGGAATTAGCACAACACCATCTCGAAATATCTCTAAGGTCTTGATTAACAGCAGTCACAGCGTCGGAGAGTTGACATGAAGGAAGCGCCAAAAAAATTTTAGTGTCATCCACATAACCTAAAGCTCTGCAGTGTTTTGGAACACGAAGAAGATCGTTTACGTATAGGGTAAACAGCACAGGTCCAAGAATGGACCCTTGCGGTACTCCTACTGTTAAGGGCAAGGTCTCAGACAAGGTGTTCTCTATCTTTACGGCTTGCTTGCGTTGTGATAAATAACTCTTAAACCAGGCACATGCAGTATCGGACACACCTAATTTATGAAGTTTACACAGCATCAGGTCATGGCGAATACTGTCGAAAGCCTTCGACATGTCCAACAAAACGATAACGGATATCTTCTTATCATCCATATTCTTAAGTAGTTCATCAGTATAATGTAGTAAAGCAGATTCAGTAGAATGGAATTTTCTATTTCCACTTTGGAGGTTATGAACTATATCATTTGAATTCAGGAAAGTCGTGAACTGAGAGTGTGCGGATCTCTCACAAACTTTAGATACAATTGGTAATAGAGATACAGGACGGGTGTTAGCGGGGTCTTCACTGTCACCTGATTTATGGATAGGAACAACTTCAGCTATTTTCCAAGGTTGAGGAAAAATATTTGAAGAGAAGGAGCTATTAATAAGACTGGTAATAATTGGAACAGTAATAGGTGAACTGTCTTTTAAGATTCTTGCTGTAACTTTATCGTGTCCAGGAGGTTACTGGAGGTTTATTGAATCAAGAACCAAACTTCAGCAAAAACGTTTAAAAAATGTGAAACATGGCACCACCTTTGTCTTATCTCAGTGAATCTGGTAAGTCATTTATCAAAAAGCATCACTGACAGGAACAGTAATTGAACTCTTCTCTTACATTTCTCCGTGATACACGGAGGAACTGAAGCGGCAACTGCTCGACAGCAAACGTACTGTGCAAGAAATTTAGAACAAGGTTGTGGGGAGGTTCCTTCTCCATCAGTTCTGAGAAAAGCAAAATTATTGGACAATTCAAGGAACTGCGGAGAAATGCTGGGGAACCTCCCTTGATGGACACGCCCGCAGAAAACCATGATTTAAAAGAGATTGACACGATACCTAATGCGTCGTTTGTTTCATTTGTTTTAGTTAGAAGTACAATTGTAAATGGAAGTTTAGGTTTGAGTATCAGTGAATAAATAAAAAAAATGGTAGAAAGGGAACAAGTATTCAGATACGACACATAATCCTGATTAAATATACCCATCTCGAATAAACGCCGGGACCTCAAGTAATCGCCGGGGCGTTTATTTTAAACTCGGGGCTGGAGACCCGGCTTTTCTTTGGACCCTTATTTATTCGGGGTCTGGCGTTGAATCGAGAAAATATGGTATGTGAAAGAGATGGAATATCCAGTTGTCACGAGCGTGGGACAAAGAAAAAATCCGAGTCCCCAACGGGAATCGAACCCATGGCCTCCCGTAACACCGGTCGGACGCTCTAACCACTGAGCTACTAGGAGACTCGTGGCGAGCGAGGTCATATTTACTGAGTTCGGTGTGACACGCGTACTGCTAGGATCAACAATGTGGATAGCAGTGTCGAATATGTGTATAGTTGGTTTTACACAGAAAAGTTTATTTTTCCCGTGTGTAGTATCCATCGCCTTGATGGACTAGTGGTTAGGACTCTTTGTTGGGGCCGCAGTAACTTTGGTTTGAATCCTGTTCAGGGCATTTTTCAACCTTTTTTAGCTGTTGGCGCCATTATTAACATGCACATTTTATCAATCAGTGAACCGGAACACGTTTTCTATTGTTAAATAACTTGCTTGTCTGCAGTAATAATGAAAGCGGCAAGAAATGGATGCTTGCAAAAAAACGTCACGGTTCAGTGTTTTTGAATCACAAATGAGAAGTGAGTTGACGCTTGCCAGATAAAGCTTTAACGTGCATCAAACAATCGAAACTAAGGCAGCCAACCAGAATGCTTCGTTCAAACGAGTTCACCAATGAACGCCTTTGTAATTTTAGACAGCCAATCAAAATTTAAAAAAAAGCTATGACTTCACGGATAAACCTGTCAAACCGGTTAACAAACCAGTCAAACCTGTTGGTAAGCTACCTACGCATTTTCTTCATGAAATGAAGACAGCAGTCTATGACGTTATCAACGTTAATATGTTCCACCGCAATTTAATGACATTTTACCACAAAATACCACTTAAAACATGCATACTATACTACTGCTGTAAGATATCTTCCTTTCTTGCAGGTAAAGCAAAGAGTACATGTTCAGATGACGTAGCTGATGTTATCGTGGCCGCAGGAGGAAGCGGCAAAATTGATCCGACAGCATTCGTAGAACAACAACGTCAAATGTTACGTGCATTCAATAAAGGTCGCGATGATGAAAAGACAGGCAGTGCATCCAAACTGGCTGTGGCAGAAAGCAGCGAAATTGGTCCCACATTCATACAACAACAAAGTCAATCGGGGGAGACAAAACGACATTTGAGAGAGGAAACCGAACAAAACAAATTACAAATACAGTTAAAGGAGGCGGGACAACAGTTGAGAAGGAAAAACGAACCCGAAGACAATTTACAAAGGCTGTTGACGGAGATGGAACAACAATTGAAAGAGTCCAACGAACATAAAGAAAACTTACAACAACAGTTGAGGGAGATGGAAGAACAGTTGAGAGAGAAAAATGAGCAAGAAGAAATCTTACATAGACAGTTGAGGGAGTCAGAGCAACAGCGGAGAGAGAAAAATGATCAAAAGGAAAGTTTGCAAAGACAGTTGAGGGAGTCAGAGCAACAGTTGAGAGAGAAAAATGATCAAAAGGAAAATTTACATAGGCAGTTGAGGGAGTCAGAGCAACAGTTGAGAGAGAAAAACGAACAAAAAGAAAATTTGCAAAGACAGTTGAGGGAGATGGAGCAACAGCTGAGAGGGTCAAACGAACAAGAAGAAGATTTGCAAAGACAGTTGAGGGAGGTGGGACAGCAGTTGACAAATTGCCAAGGACAATTGCAAGAGAAAGATTTGAGAGAGACCAGCTTACAGGAGCAGTTGAGAGAAAAGGAACTAGAACAAGAAAACTCACAAAGGCGATTGAGAGAAATGGAACAGCGGTTGGCAAACTGTGAAGAGCAAATAAGAGAAAAAGAGGACGAAAGCGCTCATCTAGAACAACAGGTTACCGTGTTGGAAAGACAGTTGGGGGCAAAAGATGAGGAACTGAATGAATTAGAGTTGAGTCTCTCAACAGCTCAGCAAACAATAAGTGAACAACGTCGCCAAGAAGTATGTGACTGGGTTATACCCCGCGGTGAAATTCAAATGACAAACAAATGCCTTGGCAGGGGTGGCTGGGGAAGTGTTAATGAAGGAACGTATTGCGGTTGCACTGTAGCTGTGAAACAAATTCATGAGCTGATTCTCTCTCCTCATAACAGACGTTTATTTGAAAGAGAAATGAACATCGCCTCAAGATGTCGGCATCCCTGCTTATTGCAGTTTATTGGAGCGACAAATGACGAGGGAAGTCCTTTGTTTGTTACCGAGCTCATGGAAACAAGTTTACGAGCTTTGTTAGAGCAGCGCCAACTCTCCGAAATTGAAATATGTGTCATCTCTTTAGATGTGTCTCGAGCACTGTACTACCTTCACCAAAAAAACATTGTTCATCGTGACGTCAGTAGTGCTAATGTGTTGCTATGGCGACAGGGAGACCATTGGAGCGCCAAAGTGTCAGATTATGGCACTGCTAAGTTCATGCAACAGACCATGACAGTGGCTCCTGGTGCTTTGATTTACAGCGCGCCTGAATCACTAACATCAAAGCAAACGGACAAGGTTAGTTCATTTTGATGACGATCGTTCTTACATGGCGCACGTCACCTTTTAAGATGTCTTTTCACATAGTTGTACCTCACAACCTAATCTGGGATACTCACTGTGCCTGCAATTAAAAAACTGAATCTTGCTCACCTGTTTTGGCATATTTGGCATAAATAAGTTAATTTTTTCTGGAGGATATGATCGACTTTGACTTGAAGCAAACTATGCTGACTACAGAGAAGACCACGATTGCGGGCTCGAACATGGTTAAATAGAAAAGCATTGCAATCAAAACAGTGAAAACTTTGCTAGCTTGATGATATGACTCTAGTGTAGTATTTTATTCTTTTTAGGTTGATGTTTACAGCTTTGGAGTTCTTCTATGTGAAATGTGCATCCGGGAATTGCCAGAGCCTGAAAGGCGCGAAGAACAAGTCGCACTTATGACGCACCGCGCGTTCCGAGGTCTGGTACGGCGGTGTCTTCAAACAGATCCTGCGCAGAGACCGAACATGGGAGAGATTATTCAGAATCTCGAGCAGGTGCTCCCACCATCACAATAGGTCATTTTCACTACACCGTCAGTTAACTACGACTACTGGAATCCTTCAGTTTTTGACTGGGATTCAGTGGGATCACAAATTAAAATAAGAAAGGAAAAACGATTTGAACAATGGTAGTTTTAGTAATATTATGTTATAGTGAAAATGTCCTGTTGTACATTGTGGTCAAACGACATGTAAGTTTGCTTGAGCTTTGTTAGCCTGCGTGGCAGGCGTAAACGGGGAAGGGGAAGGGGAGCGAGAACGCGGGAGAAAAATGGGGGACTTGGGGCTAGGGACGGTTCCCTAGCCCTCAGTCCCTCATTGTCTCCCGCGTTCTCGCTCCCCCTCCCCCCTCCCATTCCCTGTTTGTGTTTTATTTTATATTCTTTTTTCCTAGTTGCTACATAAACACAGTGTAGTGATGTAGCAAAATAAATAATTTAAAAAAAGATTTAGAAAAAAAAGTTAGAAATTACCATGATAGAAAAAAAACATGAATATATGAGAAATGTTTAGAAATGTCAAGAAAATTTATTTCGACTCGTTGACCGTCTTGCATGTAATGTATCAGTCACAGTGGGATCTATTGTCTAAACGCACCACAGAGCACCTGTAGCTTATGTGATTCAGAATAACTTCAGATTGCATAGAAAACAAAACAAAATACGTCTTTGTAGTTCCGACAAGGAATTCAGGCAAGAATCCTTTCAAAATGTGTCAATAACAAATGTTAAAAACATTTGTCGAATCGTTGGCTGTATTGTATTTATATAATGCATCAGACACAATGCAATCCCATGCAGTGAGCAGAATATCACTCTAAAGATGACTTCATAAGTCGAAAACGTTTGGTGCTTTTGTAATATTTTATTGGTAGCTTTTTAGCCTTTGAAATTTTACAAATTACAAATGATTGTAAAGAGACAGCTTGAATTAGTGTCAAAACACACCATTTCATATGGTGTGTATGGTGTATATATATTTATCATTGTGAGGGTCAATGAAACCCTTGATAACAATTAACGAAAGAGAGTTCAGAGGAGAGATCGCAATACCTAAGAGATTGTCTTAAGCGCTACTCGAGGTGTCATCACCTCACATTGTATGTGTTTGTCTTTGAACAAGTTTGATTGAGTGTCAAGTAATATGATGGTGCTTGTCTTGATCAAGACAAGATGGAACAAAGGTCCATTTCAATGGCCATGTTTGACAGCCTTTTGTTGTTGTTTCTGAGAAGTCTCCCTGTCTGCGGAAGATGACGGATTTTTGTTATGTGAAAATTTGTACCCATTGCGTCGTGGATAAAGTCGGCATTAAGTGAGTTCTTTTTTATGCGTGAAACTAATTACTTCGTATTATGATAGTCTAGAAGCTGCGCACAGTCTGATTGGCTAAGAAACCATGCTATATCAGAGTGTAAAGCTTAGAAATGCGTGTCATATTTCTCGAGGTGCGTCTCTCGAAATAAAACTAACATGTTTTGGAAGAAAGCGTTTTTTTCGCGCGTGAACAATTCTCTGCATAAATTTTCGGTGAAATATCTGAGGATGCAGACAAGTGACTTAAAAAACATACAGAAATGTAGAGAGATTGTATAATCACTTTTTTACCTTTCTCTCGTGTTCTCAAATTATGGCAGCGTTTTTTTATACATATACTTGAATTTCATAGGATAGAGTAGATAGGCCGCATATTAGAAGTTCCTTCAGAGGAATACAATCAAAGCTACATAGTAGTCAGTAATCTACAAATACGGACTAACTATATTTGCTACAGTTACAGCGTAGTTATTTTTTGTATTTTCAACTTAATTAGGATATATTTAATAGGTCCTTTTATTAGGTATGTATAGATATGATACCGCTATATTTTTTTATGGAGATGTTGTAGAAAGTATATTAGATGTTATATTTTCTTGTTATGCTCTAACTTTTATAGACAGTTGTCTATCTCGGTTACAGAATTTTTCTAACTTTCTGATTGGCTTACCGCTAACAGCTCATCGGCGAATAGCTCTGCTTTTTGGTTTTCAAGGAAACTGGATTGCTTGTCAAGTGTCACGATGTTCAAACGTCTTCGCCACTAAAGCAAAATTTTTGTCCATAAATAAACAATTATTTCACAAACGCTTGTAGATATGAGGTCAACTCGGTTTTTTTGTCAGCACATAAGGAATGCTAAAGCCATAAGAGCGGTTTTTTTATAGACGACTTTCTTCACTAATTCTGTTTGTTTTGGGTTAAACTTAAGCAGGTCCGCGTTCACAAGGCGTGTTATACTCTGAGGCAAACAAAAACAGAAATAACCACCAAAGTTTGTGTGGTATCACGCTTGGCAGGTCACTTGACACGTGAGCTCCAGTTTTGTTGGTTTCCTTTGCCGGTTGGATGGTTTTGACATACTGAAATATTTGTTGTTATCACGATTGTTTTGTTCTTGATTGGCAAAAAGCGAGTTGTTTGCCTGTTTTCTTTCTTTCTTTCTTTCTTTCTTTCTTTCTCTCTTTCTTTCTTTCTTTCTTTCTTTCTTTCTTTCTTTCTTTCTTTCTTTCTTTCTTTCTTTCTTTCTTTCTTTCTTTCTTCCTTTCTTTCTTTTCTATCGGTTTAGGAAAGTCACACAAAAGGCTCTTACAACTGCTTGTTTTCTTCTTTTTATCGAGTAGTTTTTAGAGTAACTCTTGTTTAATTCATATAACCTTAAGACTAGAATAGGTATTTCAGCGGCGTGTTGGTGGCAAAAGGAAGTGAAATTTAGTCGGATAAAGAAACCTGTCAATTCCTTTCGTTGCAGTTCGACTTGCAAACTTCAAATTTCCTTCTAATCTGGCAGTTTAATGAAACTAGTCCACAGGAGCTTACGAGTTCTGTAGCCCTTGTCTGACTTGTTGGACGAAGGGGATTGGGTTCCTGTGTTACTTGCGCAGAAGAACGAGCCATCAATATTGCCATTGTATACCATTTGTATCTTATAATTAAAGGATTGAAAAAGCTTCATGAAAGTTTACTCAGTTGTGGTTATTGTCAACCTTTTGGTGACGAAGTCATCCTACCCGATATAACTTTGTCTCAGCGAGTGATGACGAAAGCAGTCGTTATTTTCTTCAAGAATAGTAAAGGGTGTACGGGGAATCGAGAATTTTCTTGGAGAAAATTAAAATAACGCAAATGGGTTTTGCGATAAGTTAACGGTACCAGCGTGCACGCGTACTTTATTAGCTACGTTTACCCCGTTTATGTAAAAAACTTCTCCTAAAGAAGACAATTGTCTGCCTAAATAATTGCGAAAGGGCCTAAATTTCCCTGACTGCTGAAAAGCAAATTTAACGTCTGTGAATGCGATAAATCGACACACCTTTGACCGCTTACGCCATACGACTATACCCAGAATGCGATGCAAATAAACAAGCTGTTAAAGTCAAGTGTATTTTATTCAACCACAAATCCGAAGTACACTCCGCCGATATAAGAACAATAATTAACTTATAGCAAGTATGCTGATACTATTGGAAACTGTTTAATCAGCATTATCCGAACTTCAGTACGTGTGAAAATGCGGCAAATACAGGCGTATCGGCTGCAAGTGAACAAGCCGCCAAACTGAGAGTGGATTCATTTGCAGCATAAGCGTGTGAGCAACAAAATGTGATAGCCTGTTTGCTTATATCTCATTTAGGTTACGCGTATGGGGTAAGCGATAAATTGATGGCGCGTTCAAGGGTGCACACGTACTTCATTGGCTATTTTGACGTTGTCAACTCTGATTACCTTTCCCAAAGGAGGGAATTTCCTGCTCAAATATGGAAGGATAGCGTTTTCCCGTAGTGCTAAAATGTAAATTTAACTTCAGTGAACTTCATTGAGATAAATGATGAATCGCAAACCATATTAGTATAAGCGTACCCCGAATGCGATGCAAATACAGTTGAAACTCCCGTAAGCGACCATCCAAAATGTCAAGTGGTCGCTTACTGGAGGTCAGACTACAGGAGGTGAAATTTTTATTTTGATTCGAGGTTAATTTTCTTTAATCCTTGCACAAGTTAGCATATAACACAAAATGAAGTGTAGTATCTTTCGGGGAGAACGAAGGACACAAGCATTATATTAACACGATATGTCCCATTAGGGTTGTATCACGCTATTCTGTTCAGTTTGAACCCGGTGAGATGTATGGTCGCTTACCGGAGGTTACAAACAACAAAAAAATTCAACATGTCAGCATAAAAAGTGGCCGCTTACGAGAGGTGGTGGCCTGGGAGAGGTTCCTACTGTAGAGATTTGACTGAAAAAAAAAGGAGCGGTCACTAAGGAGAAGTGGTCGCACTGGGAGGTTCGACTGTACCTGTAAACAGCAAAATAAAATGAAAATCAATGAATCAATCAATCAATCAATCAATCAATCAATCAATCAATCAATCAATCAATCAATAACCCACTGTGTCCAGATCGAATTGGAATTTAGAAATGTTGGTTTTTAAGGAGAGGGGAAAACCGAAGAACCCGGAGAAAAACCTGTCGTAGCAAGGAGGAGAACCAACAACAAACTCAACCCACATATGACACCGGGACCGGGACTCGAACCCATACCACATTGGTGGGAGGCGAGTGCTCTCACCACTGTGCCATCCCAGCATACGCGACGAGTGCGCGTATGCTGCAAATAAATCCACCTGAATTCAAAATTGTAATAGTAAGGCTTTTCTTTTCAATCTAAACAGCCAGTGACTGAAAAGCCCTAAGTCGCAAACCGAAAGATTCTTCCGCTAGGCCGGAGGAGGTGTAAAAAGCGGGAGGGGATGTATATTCAAACATTCAAAACCAAGAGAGGACGAAGGGAGAGAGCGAATCGCCCATACATGGGCCTATTCCGATAAAAATTATTTAAAATCTATTTTTGGTTCCGTGTCATACTGCGTGATTATTTTAAGGATGACACCTCATTGGTCAGTTAGAATGACGTCATGTAATTTTATTGTTGACATTGGAACAACACATAAAAGTAACCTTCGCAGCATGGGTGCGAATTCACTCTCTTAGTTCATCCTTTCAGAAGGAGCCACTAAGTAGTATTGGTGACATTTTCCCGCGCTTTTGTTTTCTAATCAACGTAAGCCAATGTACAAATATCGGTGTGCTCCAAACACATCAGTTTGTAATGCAAGGAGCTGCAAAACGCTTCTCCTAGCATTTCTCAGGTTTGGCTAGAAAACCCCACGCGTAGTCTAGGCTTGGATAAATTCTGCTCGTAAAATGGCTTATTCTGTCTACCGGCAGTGCTCGTAAAAATCGCTTATTCTGCTCGAAATTCTGCTCGAATTCTGCTTGGTACCCGAAAAATTCTCCGCCCTTCGGGCCTTATGTATTTTCGCAAATATGGAAGGGAGCGTGGGCCTAACCCCTAAATAGATATTCATTATGCGTAGCAAAATTGTAATGCATCTTACTTTATGTCACTAATATTAGACGAAACAGTAAATCGTGTTCGTGTGTTTTAGCTAATAATCACATTAATCACAAGGTATTTTCCATTTGTTTTGCATTTAGTTTTCAATTTTCTTACAACTGTTATGCATATCATTAGCGTCACTAATTCTCCGTTATTCTGCTCAAATTCTGCTCCAAAATGCCTTATTCTGCCGGCAGAATGCTCGCCTCAAAAATTGCTTATTGTGCTCGAAATTCTGCTGGCAAAATTTATCCAAGCCTAGCGTAGGCAGTCGATAAACTGATAATCGATAACAATCAATAGCAATCGACATCAATCTTCGGAAAAACCCCTGGTTCGGCCTTTTCTTCTCAGACAAAAGAGAATATTTTGAGAATATTTTATTAGTAACTCTTTAGCCTTTCAAATACAAATCCATAGTACAGTCATTTTCAAGTACTGGCAAAACACATCAGAGGCCGCGTGTTTTTATATATGTACATATAATTATCATTGCGTAACAATTAACGAAAGAGAAGTCAGAGCGCTAAAAACAGAAGTCTTTAGGAGGATCCAGGAACTTTTATCGGTAACTCCTAGATAGTGCGATTTCCCGGTAGCATTTTGAGTCACAATTAGTTGCAAGTAAATTCTTCACTAGAGAAATATAAAACTCGCCATGCACTGATGTTTTAAGAATCTACCATGAAACTTGGAGGTCTATCATTCACCAGGGGTAACAAAATAACTCACCAGGTCGGATTTCTTTAGGTCTGTTACAGCGGGGTGTATCCTCCGGACAACTATTATCCTCGGAGATTCTCCGAACTTTATGAGTCGCCCCAGATCCTGCGATTTCTCAGTTCTAGACCTCGCGAAACGAGTTGTTGAAAATGGCAATAATAATTTTGCAATCGGTCTGTGAAAAGCTTTGATCTTTCTTTGTAGTTTTGATCCAGGTCCAGGGTAGGCACTCAGATTATGAGGAGTGAAGGAAGGACGGCGAGCGAGAGATTCCGGCGGCGATCGCAATCAGTTTCTTCTTTGCGATTTTTTCCTCTACTCCCCAGAGTCTGAACGCCCCAGGAAAGCAACATTTTACAAGGAGTATACAAGGGTCACCACGCACTATCGGCTCGCGACGCATACAACTCAAGAACGCTTTAAACATTTATTTACTTCATTCTTGGCACGTTTGCTGGTTTGCAAAGTTTGTAGGGTTTTGTATCTACTATTTACATTGTTCTCTTGAACAAGCTATGGTGGAATCCCAAAATATATAACTGTTTCTTGAAGAAGCTAAAGGACATAAACTTCATCCAAATGTTTCTCGGACTCAGAGATTTCGGATGGACACTGTTCGTGGAACGAAAAATCAAATTACTTTCGAAGAGAGCAAGCAAGTTCGTTTCATATGTCAAGGAATTTGCCTGGAGGATAAGTTGACAAACCTTTCACTTGGTAAAGGCGAATTGCTTCAAGTGCACTTGCGACGCAGGCTACCTGCGAAAACGAATAGACAACACACAGGAAAACCACATACACAGCAAACAAAGGTAAGGTGGCAACAGCCGTAGTTAAGCTTTGAGGTTGCTTCGGGGTAGCGAGAGTACTTGATAGGTGATTATCGTAGTCGAATTTGGATCATGAAAATGTGATAAGTAGTATAAATTGTATTGAATTGATCGTAACAGCATCCTATTTTATTTAGCTAAATTCTGTCACTGGGGGCAAAAGTATATTATGCTCGAAGCGGGGGAGGGGTACGCCCTATTGTGAGCTATACAGGGAGGCTACTTCCAAAAGGGGTGCCTTGAAGAGTAGGGGAAATTTTTCATTTTAGGAAAAGGTCACATTTTATGGTTCATTTTATGAAAAGGTCACAAAATCGGCTGCAAAGTGAAAGAGATGGGGGCTAAAGCGAAGGTTACCTTCGCCTAAGAAATGCCTGAGAAATGACAAGGCGAAACGCATAAAAGATTGCAACTTTTAAGCAACTGAACTGAGAAAGACTGAGCTGAAGCCCGGGAAAAAATGTGGCGATTATAGGAAATTCTATCGGAAATTTTTCTCTAGTTATATAAGAGAGCATTCACAAAAACTTGTCGGGGTGGGGGGACTGATGAGAAAATGGGGGGTGTCTGAAAATTTTGTGGTGTAAAAAAGGGGGTCTCTGAAAAATTAAAGCCGTGCCAAGGGGGGTACTTGAAAAAAGAAGAAAATTTATCCCAAAACTAGTCACTGAATAGTGGACTCCAGTGTGTTTCAACATCAATGAACTATTTAATAAATTGAATTTATCATTATTTACTATAACTATTAAAACTGAAACCTTTATGACAACATAAGCATTAACGTATATGAATTAACATCACAACTAAATAACTGTTTATAGTGCAGCTTTTGGCTACTCCAACCAAGGCCAGCTGAATATCAAGAGAAGCTTCTCACCCTTTATAATATGGATCTATAAAACAAGCTATCTTCTACAGAAACAATATTTAGTGCTCTTTTTGTTTTGACACTGGAGATCAATTGTACCTAAAATTATTTTGCTAGCCTTGGTCACTTAAGTCACACTATAATAAAAACTTCAACATTTTGCGTGTCAAGACTAACAAAGAAATTATATAGAAAACATGTATCATATATAATGTATGATATATATGTATTATCCATAGCTGCAGTATACGGTGGTATTTAAAAAATAAGTGTCAAACAGTTATGCATCAACACATGTCACAAATGGAGTGTCTCAGATTGAGTGTCTGAATTACTAATTTTCTGCGTGGAGCGTTGCAGAGGAGATTGCTGAAAGAATAGATAGGGCACCCATTTTGGTAGAGGTCTATTGAGGCTCTGTTGACTCTACGGGAGGACTGTATTTTCTCACTTTCAACAAAGTTTATGTTAAAGAGTACCAGCAAGCGACAGCTTCCAATAAGCCTTCAGTCCCTGGCTACTGTTATCTAAAGAAACTGGAGCTATTTAGACAAGATCATACTACTAAGTCAATCAGGAGAGCTATACATGGAGTACCTTAGAGAATCATGCACTAAACAAGAAGACAAATGTGATAACTGCCGAAGCACAGAGTGGCAAGGGCCTGTGATGGAACGTATACCTCGTCCTTTCCCAGATAAGCCAAGGGAAGGACATTACCTGGACATCTTCAGCACTCTGAAAACAAATGAAGATGGCTCTCCTCAGGAGATTGATGACTTCTTGCCTAGAGCACAAGTCAAGAAACTTAATTTACTGGAAGACTCTGTAAAGCTGTGAACAGCTGCAATTACATGAGATGAGAAGTAGGAAACGGAATCAGAAAAAGGAAGATAGGGATGCAAAAGTGTACAAGGAGTGCGATTGGGCTGATGTCATCCGGTCAGGGAGTTAGTTGAAACTGACTGCGAAAGAACTAGACAAATATACAGACCATGATCACTTGCAATGTAAATACTTGTCAAAGTAAGACAAAACTCATCTATAACACACCATTACTACAGTACCACAGGAGTGGACGAGCAACAATCGGAGGACTCAGCAGACTCGACTGATGACGAAGAAGACGAAGAAGAAGAAAGTGAAAATGGTGAGTATATTGTTTTAAATGAAATTGGAGACGAAGAAGAATCACAAGCAGAGCAAGTTTACTAGATCCGGGAGAAGTACTGGCAGCAAAAGAAAAATGGAGAGTGACTGACTGTTCTACTGACATGTGAAAAAATGGTGAAGGAACTGTACCTTTTTTTTGTTATGAAATCTTTTACTGGGGGGGGGGTACCTTAAACTTCCAGAGGACTGTGGAGGGGGTGCTTGAATTTTTTTTACATTAGACAAGCAGGGTCCTAACATGTTTTTTAATAAGGGTAATTTCTCATCAGTCCCCCTCCCAAAAAGTTTTTGTGAATGCTCCCTAAAAGGGGGTGGTAAAAATTAGTATATTAAAGGATGAGGGTTTGAACCTCCAGGCGGAGCCTTCCCGTACAAAACTTTATTGAGTACCCCCAGGGATATTGCGTAATGATTCAACTTAATTTATTTAGAATTGATGATCGAAAAGTAGGTGATATCCGTTTTCCATGGCGCCAACGCAGACGTCACACTCTTTCTATTTGTATTAACCTGAACTGCTGTTTTGGAATCGATTTAAAACGACTGGAAGTTTGATGAAAGCGAGGAAGGCGGAACGGTTTCTCTTTCGTTTTCAAGAGAGTGTGAACTAAAGCGGAAAATATGATGATTGCGTTCCTCACCTTCTCTATTAAACGTTTATGTGGAATATCTACTTTACGGGTGTAGAAAAAGGTCTAGTCACAGAAGCCTGTCGATGACCGCCCGTGCCATAAGGGACAAAACTTTACTGGCTAAAGCTGGTTTTATTGCTGAAGCCAAAGTAGGACCATAAGAACCGTGTTACGCAAATAGCATATAGAAATAGAAATTACCTCGATCTGGTGTGAGGGTTATTTCAGGGCGGTAGCTAGGTTTTTTTGTAAAGGAAGGGGGAACGGGCACTGTCGCGAGTGCCGAAGGCCCGAGCCTTGTAGGGGGGTCTGGGGGTATTCTCCCCAGAATATTTTCAAATTTGGAGGCTCCGAAACGCAATTTTCAGCACTTGTCATGAGATATGTCTCCGAAAAATCGACCTCGAATGAGTGTGAAAAGGCTTACAACATTATTTCTGAGGTCCTGTTAATTTGAAAAACACTGTATAACCCAGCACTAGTACACTAACATTTCACAATACTGCATGAAGTTTAGCTAACTTACTGTAAAAGATGTCTCCAGTTTGATTTTCGTTCATACATATCCTTTGGCGTTGACATGTGGTTGATTCCACAATGAATAAGCATCATTGCGAGGCCGCTAAGGCGTTCTTCTGTTATTGAAGAACGTGTCCATAGCTTCAGATGACAAAGAGCAGAAAAGGATCTTTCACAAGAACCACTACTGAGAGTGAACTGTGCAGATGGGACACGCCAATCTCAATAGGGGTTTTGCTTCGTTTTGCCTACCATTTGCACATACCATGGACCAACCGATTTCCCGGCCATGAAAATGGCAAACAACTGCAAGTCGCTACAATCAAAATAACTGAGAAAACAAATCCTTTGAATAATGAAAATCCTCAGCCCACAGACTTGATATGCCTGGCTCAACTGGTCCAGGGGGGGGGGGGGGGCCGCTAGCTACGGCCCTGTATTTGAATATACAAGTATCGTTCGGTTGCCGTTGGCTGCGTTTTATAATTCTTTCTCAAACAGCAGTGTTTTTAAACTTTCATTTCAACGACTCTTTCCAATTGTTTTCTTCTTTGATTTCGTGCGTTACTTGATGTAACATGGTCTTTGGTTTGAAAACTGAAATATAATCTGCTAACCTTTTAAGAACCATGAATGCGGAAGAAAGAGAAATGGACCCAAAAATAGGTCTTGGTGCTGATACATTTCCGTTATGCGTTTTTATTTACTGTATTGATAACTGGAAAGGGCTATCTTCAGCTGTTCTCATGTTAACCAACACATACAGCATACTACGTGAAGAACTCAATAGCAAACAGGGGGTGTCAAGGCATACACTAAGAAAATTATGAGATCGCGTGCACTGAGAAGTCTGGACTTCAATGAGTCGCTGCAGACCGCCGTGCATAGAAAAGACAATTTTATCTTTAACTCCAACTTTAAACTTTGAGATAATTGGGAATTTTGATTTTAATTTTCAGCATTATCCGTGGATTTCAATTTTTAATGGATTGTAATTTCAGTATCATTAGCATTTATCATGTATAAATAAAACGTAATTGTTGATTAACACTGATTGACTTACTAAACATTTACTTAATACAGAGAAATCTCGGCAGGAAATTTTCCTGACATCTTAACTTCCAGGGTTTTTAGACATCCAATTTTTTTGTTTGAAAAAAAATAACCATAACTTCACGAAAATGCCTAAATTCGTTGTGTATAACTAGTAGGCAAAGAATTGCATGATTTTTCAGCCAAAATAAGACTGCTTATGAGTGGTTGACAAAAACGTTTCATAATTGACCAACTTAGGGGGTTGTCCTAACTGAATTTACCCTCCTCCCCCTCTCTGAAGTCCGTGCCCTTGGTCTGCATTGAGTTGCGTCAATCGCGTCAGTTAGTTTCCAGTCCACTCTTTTATGACCAGTAAATGCAATGGTACTAACTACTGCGCGAAAAAATGACCTCTGAATAAATACGAATGCACGGTACGCCAATGTGTACTAGTGTGGCCTCAAATTACGACTAATAAAGAAGAAAATGAGATAAAATCTGACAAAAGTCGAAAATTAACGTTTTTACTGAGTTAACGGAGCGAAGTTGGACTTTTTGGGGCAAGCGTGCCCGTGAGCGCGGCTTGAATCACTTACGTCAGGTTGACATTATAATTTCTCGGAATAAGGTCGAGAAACACGTTTTGTCGATATGACACGTGCGAAATATAACAAGTGTTTGGAAAGCGTCGCTTTGACTGGTTAAGCAAACTTGCGTAATACGAAGCGTGAATGTACTCACATTACTCGCGTGCTGCGTGCCAGCTAGGTGAACTGGAGTTTTATTGACTGAGAGGACTGCACATAAATGGCATACTTGAGATAGTTTCGGACTTCCTTTTCTTTTCAGTCTGAGCTGAGAAGACAATTAAACAGCTAGGCGTCTTCCTTGCTCTTAGCGATCTCAATTCAAGACAGCTGCCGTTATAGCAGAATCACGAACCAGCCTAACACGTTTTTGTGACGCATATAGCTTAAAGGAATGGGACAAAAAAAATAACATAAAACAATCCCTTATGAAGCCCATTCTCGGATGTTTCTCGCAAGCTAAACGGGTTGAAATTGAATTTTGTGGTTTTTCTATTATCAAATATTTAAAAATATTTTGGACAGATCTAGTAAGAAGTGTAACTTGTCACCAAAGTTAATTCTATAATGTTTGGAACCAGAAGAGAATAGCCGATCTTAAGGCGGGGGTCTACCTGAAAAATGCGCAATTTTTTAAACGAATAGAACAACGAGGCTTTAACTTGAAACCATAAGAAACTATATATCAGTGGAAAGCTAGTGAGCCAAAGATTTCGAAAATTGATGTTTCAGAGCACCATCGGCCAATGTAATCTGACACCGAGTATTTAAAAAGTCCACTCACTGTGCATGGTCTACATGCACTTGAGCAATGATATCTCTCTTTTGGCTACAGGAAACTGCCTGTTTTTGGTAACATTCTGAAGTATATGAATAAACAATGGTAATAAGCGATGGAATTTGTCAAATTTTAAATTAATCCAAAAGAGTGCCAGTAGCAAGTTGCAACACCAAATCTTGGCAAAATTTTGATTCGTTAAAATTAATAATTCTTATACTAAGCACCCCATGACAAAATCCATCGCTTATTACCATCAATGCAATCAGAACTTTCTACCCTGAAAATTTCAGGTCTATAGCTTAAATCCTTGTTGAGTTATCTTTACCCAAAGCCTAAATTCCCGCGTTTTGAGAAAAATGGGTTTAAAGTGGAAAAAAGAATTAATCAACATTATCATGCAAAGTATGTCTCCAGTGAGTACAAAACAGTACATGTTTTGATCATTTAAGTCTGAGGCAGCACATTAAAACCCTCCACTTTCATAAGAGACCCCCTCCTTCTCCCGCAGAGCTTCTTCTCGTCTAGTATGAGCCAACTGAAGGCCCTGGCGACGCTTCTTCTCCTTTATTGTTGCTTGCTTATCTGCTTTTTGCAGCCTTTTTGTGTCCTTAATGTTTACAGAGTGGCTAGTGTGTGACCCAGCTGGGATGCCTAGTCTCTCCATGACTTTCTTTCTGCTTTCCACTCCTTTGTGAAAGTGCAATATTGCAGATGCTGCAGCACAGCGTATGGCTTTGGCACCATGATGTTTATGTTTTGGGCATCGAACCCAAACCAACGAGTTAATAGACTCATTACGATTCTGAGTTGTACCCAGTACACATCTCTCAAGAAGCTTAGATTCACTGAGGGTCATTAATGTTGGTTTAAGGAGTTCCAGAAAAATCTCTGGCAAACAGTCATCCCCTTAATGTAAGTCTTTGTTCCCGATGCCATGTCCTGCTGCCATTTGCACCATGAATGTTCTCCTGGAGGGCAGAATCTGCGCTGCTTTGCAAGGTCTTCAGATTTCACAGAATGATGCAGAATTGCAATTATGGTCTTCTTCATTGCATAGACAGCAATATCAATTTCCCTATCTGAGGGATTTGCCTTGGAGATAGTATTTTGACGGATGGCTAGGCCATAATATTTTTGTAACTGTTTAATTTTACCTTCAGTTAACCGGCCTTGACCACCAATAGGCTTTCCATCATCAAGTTTTCCTTTTGTTCTGGATTTAAGATTCAAAAGATGTTTGCTCATCCTCTTTTGCACGTGGCCTACACAGTCTAGCTTTACTACTTGGCATTCATCATACACATGTTCAACAGAGCTAAAAGCTTTACTGTCTCCATCAGAGACCATCCATTTGTAGCGGATGTTGTGTAGTTCAATAGACCTCTTCCAAAGAATTACAGCACCCTCGGCTTCCATAGCTGGTGAACTCCCTGCGAAGTTGATGTCACATTTGCCAGATGCCACATGCTCTCTCCTCCACTCTTCAAACCGTTCCTCATCTCCTTCGCATTGTGATTTCTTGAGGGAGCATGCTTGGCATGCCTTTGACAATACATGGTAATCTAATACCTCACCAGTGTCAACTGATATCACAAATGCCACCCCAGTTAATGAGGTAAAGCCTCTCTTGGCCCATGTCCCATCAAAACTAACAGCAGCATCTAAAACTTTACTATCATCTGAATCTCCATTTTCCTCCATGATCAGCTTTCGCAGCCTCTGGCCTGCCCTGACAAGTTCCTCTTTGGTTTCTCCTTCCAGAACATCCAGAATAGTATCTACTTGTTTATAGTAGGCATTCTTGGACAAACAAGGCATGTTCATAATGCTGCAGAAAGAAGAAAGCCCTTCATATCCAGATCCAGACTCAATTGAGTGATAGACCGCCCTCCGATTTACATCAAAAGACTTTCCTCTTGGGGTGATGTTGACGGATGTCTGCAATCTGGTACTTTCATCGCAACCATCACAGCAAAGGAAAAGGTCTGACATCAATCCTGCACGTCCATCACTGTCCTCTTTAACAGTAAGACTTGCTGGAATAATAACAAAACAGTAATAAATAGAGTGGACCAGATGAGCTGTGTCTGAATGCAAACCACAGAGATGTGCATATACAAAAATGTGGACAATAAAACATTTTGCTTCACTATCCACAAATGCCATTATGGAAACATAGTTAAGCTTATATGTTTCAATTTAGACAAATAACTGTAAATTAATACTGTTCACTACAAAACATAACCAGTGAAATGAAAGTCAAAAGAATAAAAATTCATGCTTGACTAGTTTACTGACCTTCTTCACATTTGTGTACACTGGACAGCACTGAAAACAAGTTATCCAGTTGTACCAGTCTGTATCCGGCTACATCTCCGTCTGATTCTGTAACTATTTCCTTTTTAGAGCAGTGAGAAGTCTTATCATCGGCAATATCAAGCTTCATTTTCTTCCTAGAAGCACTTGATGGCTGTTCAAGTTCCCTCTCAGAATCTGACACATCACCCAATTCGGCCAATTGCACGTGGGAAGTCACTGAACTTGACTGAGCGATTTCACTATCTTGTGAAGCTGTTACTTCGGCAGATTTTGCGTACCGTGGAACGCCAGTAAACCCTTTTCCTTTCCTTGACTTTCTGAAACGGCTTCTATGATAGGCGTGACTTGATAGATCAGTTAATCGTTTGTCTCACGATTCAGTCACTTTGATGTGGATTGCGACGTTTCGACCGCTATGCTGCTGGTCTTCATCAGGCGGTGGTGTCCACTGGATGTGTATCAGTATAAGTAACACCTTGGTTGTTTTTGATTGGTGCGTTTCGATCCTCGTTGTTCTGATTAGATGCTGTTTCCTCAGAGGTACCGATCGGCTGTTGTCGGGTGTTGTAGTCATGACTTGTTAGAACAGATCATGTCATTGTGTGACTAGTGTAAGTCTTGCGTGACTAGTCACGGAACAAAGTGTCAAAACAAAAACAATAAATAAAAAATAAAACCAGAGACAACGCACGAGATGACATAGTGTCTCAGCTTGGCTGAAGCCACTCAATAAAGCGTTCATTTCAGTGGGGTTTATTATAACTTCGTATCACACGAGTAGAGAAGTCGCCCTAAATAGATGACGAAGAAAACTTCTTTTAACAGAAAATATTTTTTTGTTGATCTAATTTTTGCGACTCAAAGTGTCATCTATATAAAACAGGTATTTCACTTAATCATGTCGTACATGAACGAATAGTCAACACGGCTCTTACGCCTCGCCATTCGTTGTTTATGAGGGTGATTGTGCGATGAGATTGCTGGAATATTTGAAATGATATTTAAAATGAATATAGTCCTCGATTTCTGAACAGTGATAAATGACGTTTCTGGTATGCAGGATTGTCAAGTTGAAAGTGATCTCAATAGAGGCAGAGTAAGTCAAGAGAAAGAGACGGATACAAGAGGTAAGCATGCATGAAATATTGGCATTCAAAGGCCAAATAATACTAGCAACATTTTTTGGGCTATTTGTAAAGGAACGATGTTGCCTTATCTGTTTTTTTTTGTCCTTGTTACACAATAATAACAAATTTGCATGATGCAAAAAGTACACATCGCTTCCACTTTTGGCCAGTATCACCGTGCACAAAAAAAAACAAATTTACATGATGCAAAAAGTACACATCGCTTCCACTTTTGGCCAGTATCACCGTGCACAAAAAAAAAATTCAGTGCTACAAGTTGTGCGGACTCCCTCGTACACAGGCGCTTCTTTTTCTACGCGGGATTTTGGCGAAGCGTAAAGAGTCATAGGAAAGCCGAAAAGCGCGTCTTCCCTTTTAGTGCCTTGCGATCTCTGTGAAGCCTTCCCGTAGGCATTCGCTGTCGTATCAAAAACCTCAAAAGTGCCTGGGCACGGGGCAGTTGTATGGAAATGTTGCCTGTATTACTTGGCCTCAAATCACAGATGGCAATTTTTGAATCAATGTCATCAGCCATATTGGAATATGGAAATCTGGCAAAAGTCAATGCTTAGTGTTTGCGACTCAGGGTCTTTGTTGCAGGGACTCTATTATTCGACATAACCCCACGAAACTACTTGTCGTTGGTTTGTCAAAAGTACAGAGAAATTTTCGAGCCTGTATTTCGGTTTTATAAACTATCGACTCAGTTTTGAAAATCCCCTTGGGAGACGGTTTTTGAAAGTAACAAAGGGCTCACAAGGGTCTAGTCGCTTCTTTTATGTCTTGAAACCCTTCATGGTATTCTGGCCGTGCCAAGAAATGTGGTCTTCTGGCTACGCTCTGGTCACGCTCCTATTCTCCTCTTCTTCTTCTACGTTTCCCAAAAAGTTTACTTCCACATTTGAACATGTTCTAGCATGTTTTTATCAATCAAATTTTGGCTGTTGTATGTATTCAGTATAGAGATTCATAAGATGCTTTGGTATGTTTTCCACATCCTTTTAGTGGCTTTTTACATGTAATTTTGTTTTTGTGCACTGTTCCCGTTTTTTGCTTTGGGAACGTTCCCACTATGTTACGATTGTTCCTATTTGGAGTAGTCCTTTTAGCATCAAAAGGAACAAATTGTTGTGAAAATTAGGAACAAAGTGTTCACTTAGAGCTAAAAAGAACCTTTTGTTCCGCATTTTTAACATTGAAAGGAACTTTTTGTTCCTAAATGAGTGGCTTAGGAACAAGTGTTCCCAATGGTATTGTTCCTCTTTTATCATTTTGGTGCTTTTTATTCACTTGAGGAATAATTGTTCTTATTAATGTGTTCCCTTTTAGAGAATGTAGCTTTTCCTTTATGCTGGTGTGAGGAACTTTAGTTCCCAATTACTTACGTTCCTTTTCTTGTAGACGAACGTTTGTTCCTTTCTATCATTGTTCCTGCTTTGAAAATTGTTTTTGTTTAATTTATTTGAGGAACACTTGTTCCCATTAATGGTTCGGTTTTGAAAGAAATGTTCCTTTTTATTAGCACGTGGATCAGTTTGTTCCTAACCATTGGTTCCCATTTGTGTAAAATGGTTCCTATTAGGAAATGACAGTTCTTTGTACATGTTGTTCAATAGAAACATTCTTCTATTCCTGCTATCTATGTTTTTATTGCTTTTTAATTCAGTGGCAAAACGTTCGGTAAGACAGACAAACAAGAGACAAACCGACTCATTGACTGACAATAGACGAACGGACATTTGACTAACAAAAGACGGATCGAAACGCACCAATCACGTTTAACAGTCTTCACAGTTAATAACATCACGGCTTAACCGACAGACGACCAATAATATCACGATATCGTCGACCAATCAGGACAACGACCATAGACTTATAACATCTATTGACTATTCACAGTTCACTTGACTCTGATGATGACTTCCGTTCAGGTTGTCAAAACGTCAGTCAATGTCACCTCAAACAGTCCTTCTCAGGACTACACTCACCTGGACGATCACAATTTACCGAATTACGTTCAGGGTAGTGTTTCAAACAACACGAAACAGAATCAACTGCAGATTTTAAAAGACTTTTCGAGAGGCTTATAGACGTGTCCGGGCAAGGTTGAACATAATCGCACCAAAGCCATATCTTACCTTGAATTTGTAAATTTACTTAAGAATAACAAACAGTGGCAAGCAGAAGCTTACCTGAGCAAGCAGAGGCAAGTTGAGGAAGGTTGGGGCCAGCAGGGGCAAGTTTAAACTTGCACGATGCAGCCATTGTTTCTTTTTTTTGTCACTTTTGTGTTTTGTTCACTATTTATGTAGGTGGAACTGACAAACGGTGTAAATCACTCAGATGAAATGAACAAAAAGAGTAAGGTTGACTGGTCGAAAATTGATGGCTCATCACCAAAACCAAAACGGCTTCACTTAAAAAAGGCGAAACAGATAGCTTGTATCACTATTCAATACAGGCGTGTGATCTGTACAGCCCCCGAAATGATCCCGACTCCGAATTGATCCCCAACCCCGAAATTAACCCCGAATCGACCCTGAAATGATCCCGCCCCCGAAATGATCCCCGATTCTATTTCACGCTGACCCCAAAATAATCGCCAAGTAATTATCGGAACAGAATAGCATAAGGTACTTGAAATTGAAGAAAATTTCTACTAGAACTCGAACGATATTGACATTTTTCTGCATATTTTCCGAATGCTTTCTTCGTAAATCATTCTTAACGAATTATTAATCTTCAATAAAAATCGAAAGCCGAAAAATGCATCGGGAGTTGTGTTTAATAACATTGAAATCAGCCTTCAGACGTACTGTGCGGTCCGTCCATTACGCATAAAAAGAATTGCTGTGAAGGCAAAGTGACAGAAAAATTTTGCCTAAAATGCAACAGGAAAAAATTCGGGTGTCTCTATAGGAAAATGGCGCAATACAGTGCTACAGCAAAGATAATTACCTGTGCACACAAGATGTAGAATGTTTACTTCCTAAAATTTTTCCATAAATTTTACGAGGTGGACTGGGGATGCTTTCAGTAAGTGTAGCACTGTAAAGTTAATGTTAATTTCCACTTTTAACCGTTCAAAATGCTATTTTGCTACATATATTCAAACCTTTTGCATTGTTTCTTAAAAGGATCGTCCAAAACAGCAGTTGTGACCTACTGTTCGTAATTCAATTTCATCGTTAGTTTAGTATCCAGCAACGTCTACTGACTGATATTCTAGTTTCATTTTGTCCATAACAACAAACCGCTATTCATTTCTTGTTACAATTTTAAAAAAAGAAGAGGCTTTTATACTTTTTTCGTTTATTTTAATTAACAGTTTTATCAGTTACAAATCAAGATACATATACTTCACCAAATTTGATTCACGCACTGATCATTTTTTCCCGATTCCTTTAAAAATCCTAGTGAAGATTAAAAATAATCTTAAGTGAATAAACACTTGAAAATTTTTCAATTTCATTTATTTTGATTACTCCACAATACCTTGGTTTGAACGCCATTCCAAAAATTACTTGGGGGTCATTTCGGGGTCGGGATCATTTCCGGTCTGTACATTTAAAAGTCGACGCAGCTGCAGGAAACATGTGAACACCAAGCACAGTTGGTTCTTTTTCTTTGACGAAAAACCCGACGTTTTAAGTACCAAAGAACTTGCCGGTGATGATAAATCGAGTGAAATCAAACCAACTGCCAGAGTATTGCCTTCATTTTCACTTTGCAGCCAAATCGGCGAATCATTCACGAAATGGTTGACTGGAAGTGGTGGGGGTTGCAAGAAAGACCGTACAGCTCAGCAGATAGTGAAGATGTGCTTTGAATTTCTCAAATTTTGCTGCAAAGACGAGGAGGAATTGCTGGACTTTAACTTGTGTTCTCACAGTCTGTTGCTCAAGTTGATTGACCACTTGCAAGATGAATGTAAGCTCGGACACGATGGACGATTGGGCTAAATTGATGCCATCTCTGTCATGATCGACTTCAGAAAAATGAATGACGCATCAGGCCCAGTTCTTCGAAACTTGTCATCGACAGAATTGTAAGTCAAAAGAGCACGCAAGACAGTTGCAAGGATGATGAGATTGCAGTGGACGCAAGATCTAGACACTGAAACTCTGGATGCTAGGGGGCACTGGACAACCATGGAAGAACTGTTAGAAGTGGTGACTTTTCATTTGCCTCATTACGAAAACAGCGTGAAGACGTGCAAAACAAGTCCAGATTAAGTCAGCCCCTCGGACTTAATATTTGTTACGAAATTTGTCACGGTGTGTTTGTTCAGCAAGGTGAAGGGGTCTCGCCCATGACTTATCAGTACTTGACAGTCTACATGGTTAGAACAGCGAAGGAGAACGGAGCATTTAGTGACCAGAAAAAGTTAAAGACTGCTAGCAAGTATGGATTTCACTCCCTGATTCTGACCGATGCAAGCATCCAGGTGCTCGATAGTTACACCAACGTTTTGAGGCCATCGCTAAAGCCCCAGTGCGAGTTCGTTCTGGTCAAGAGAAATGGAGGCCAACACAGCAAATTGGGCGACGTCTTGAGTAAACTAGTCTTTGACGCAATCGGAAAGTACAGTCACCCGACGCACTATCGTCAAATCGTCGAAACGCAAAGCCTCAATCAGGTCACTAGTAAGTAGCAAAGGATTTTGTCGGAAGATCAGAAACACAGCTTAGCCTCGCCAAAGATCACTGTCAAAAGCAGGAGGTCGTGCGAAGTTGCTGTGAAGGCTCACGAGTGTCTGCAAAATCTAGAAGATACCAAGGGCTCTGACGCGGATAAGGAGGTGATCACGAGGTTTAGCGATTCAACTTCAAGTTTTGCAGCACTGGCTGTAAGTACAGAATCGAAAAGTGTGCCCCCCTAAAAGGGATGCCCCACCGACAAACCGATTGCGAATCCAAAGAAGTCATCGCCGGGTGTTGAAATTTACGGCGAATGAGGACGATTGATAACCAATGGACTGCTATTTTGAGGGATCCCGACTACACATTTCAGGAAGGAAGAATGGCTGATTCTTTGAAGAAAAGGGCAGAACTGAAGCTTAAAGCTAAGGACTAGCAGTTCGATGGATCAAACGATTTGCGAAAAACAAAAACAAAACGAAACGAAAAAACTAAAGCAGAAAGGAAATAACGAAATAAAAATGCCACTCGTTGCACTTCATTTCTTTCATCCTTAGACAAGTAATTAGAATTACATTATTTTCTCTCGAAGTCAAACAATTTCGTGAAGCCAACTGCTTAAATGACATTGCCACAACATGCGAATTCTGTATGATGTTCTGGTTTTGTTTCTTTAAGTTTAATTCTTTTGACTGTGATAGTAGCTCAAGATTGTGTTTTTGATCTTTTGTTGAGCTTTTGTGAAATGGTTTATTCCACACTTGTGTGAAGTCCCAATTATCAACAATTATATCAACTTGCAGTGGAATGATTTCGTCGACAAAACAAAAACCGAATAGATGCAAAACGCTATGGGTGAAAACAAATAGGTTTAAAAGAGTTGTATTTAGAAAAAACCTTCCAGTGCTGCAAAAGAGTTGACTAATTAAAAATAAAAAACGTTGTTCTTTTTTTGAGGAAATTCAAACAGAATAAAGCGAACCGGGCCAAACTGTTCACAGAGAGATTGAGAGAAGCAAGAGAATAATAAAATTGAATGTTGGAAAATGACGGATTTCACGGATTTGGGGAAAATGTTTGCATTTATGTTTATTATTCTCTTGAATTTCCACAAAAAAGGACAACGTTACTTTTTGTTTTTAATATTGAATTGCAACTTGCGTGTCAACCTCTAAAGTCCTTTACACTGTGGTGAGACAGAAATGTAAAATCATATTAAAAAGTTCAACGGATTTCGCAGAAAAGCAAAGGGAACAGAACTTTGGGAAACGATGTTCCTCTTCTTCTTCTTCTTCTTCTTCTTTTTCTTCTTCTTCTTCTTCTTCTTCTTCTTCTTCTTCTTCTTCTTCTTCTTCTTCTTGTTCTTCCTCTTCTTCTTGTTCTTGTTCTTGTTCTTGTTCTTGTTCTTCTTCTTGTTCTTCTTCTTGTTCTTCTTCTTCTTCTTCTTCTTGTTCTTGTTCTTCTTCTTCTTTTTCCTCCGCTTCACCTTTTAAGCGCCCCCTTCTTTTTTTGCAATAAAGACCTGTAAAGGTGCAATAAATAATAACGTACAGGCCGATTAATGCTGATCTGTGCAGCTCTTATTCTCTAAGTCATTAAGTCAACTTGCTTTTGTACTTGTATTTATTAATTTTTCTGCTTTTCACTTTTACAAGGCCTGAAAAATAAAGATGAAGTAGAAAATGCATGCTCAAGTAAGCAACCGGAAAGGGCATGGACTCAAAGAAAAAGAGGAGTCAAGTCAGAGCTCCCGTATAAATTGCCAAAACAACAAAAGGAGACAGTCGAGAAGCCGGTTTCCTTACGAGATCAGTTGAAAGAGAAAAACAAACTGGTAGATGATGTACAACGGCGGTTGGTGGAGAAAGAACTGGAGTTTGATAAACTAGAAACTAATTGTGAAGACCTGAATGCAAGAGTGCATGACTTAAAGGGGAAATACGAGAACAAAACGCACAGTTGAAGGAGGAAAAACAGCAAGTTTCTGAACTACAAAGCAGGTTTAAAACAAGAAAGCAAGAATTACACACAAAAGAACAGCAATTTTCTAACTTCCAAAACGAAAAAGAAAGAGAAATAACAGCCTTGCAACAACAAATCGCTGAAATGCAAAGTCATTTTAGATCAAACGAGGAGCAGTTAAGAAGGGAAAACAACGAGTTGCTGAACTACAAAGCCAGTTGACAAGAAAAGAACAAGAATTTAACACGTTTAGACAACAAAATAGGGACCTGCGAGGACAAGAAGAACGGTTAAGAAGAGAACACGAACAACATAGATCATTCAGCGTGGCTGCGCCTACTCTATGGAATAATCTTCAAGCCTCCGCAGCATGTCAAGCATTTCAAGTTTCAAAAGCCAACTGAAGACACATTTGTTTAGACTAGCTTTTAGCAGTTTTTAGACATACTCAATTTTATATATTTATTTTCTATTATTACCATTTATATATTTATGTATTTTATATTTATTTGTATCTATTATTATTCCTATATTTGATTGTATATATTTATAGATTGTGCATACTATGTAACTTAGATAGGTATTCATATTTTTATTAGTTAGATACTCTGATGTAATGCGCTCTTGATCATATTTATGTTAAATAGCGCAATATAAATTAATAAATTATTAATAAATTATAATTATTATTATTATAAAATTAGCTAAGAAGAAACGAACAAGAAATTAACACCTTGAGACAATAACTAATAGAAACACAAAAGCAAGAGACTGGGCGACATTTTCCTGACCATCAACGTGAAATTCCACATGACTGGGTCATTAAAGAAACTGAAATTCAAATGACAACTGAGGAGCTCGGACGAGGAGCGTGGGGTGCTGTTTTTGAGGGAAAATTTCGTGGCTGCGATGTCGCTGTGAAAGAAATGTTTGATGAAATTTACAGGCATTTGTTTGAGAGAGAAGTGGACATTGCCTCAAAATGCCGACATCCTTCTCTGCTGCAGTTTATCGGAGCAACTATTAATGAAAGGCCATTGTTAGTCACAGAAATCATGGACTGCAGTTTAAGAGCAATGCTGAATAACACTAGAGAACCATCACTCTCTAAACGAGAAATCTGTGTTATTTGCCTGGATGTAGCTCGAGCGCTTAACTACCTTCACCAAAAAAGGAACCTCCCATGATTCACTGCGATATCAGTAGTGGTAATGTGTTGCTATGGCGACAGGGTTACCAATGGAGAGGCAAAGTGTCAGACTATGGCACCGCTAATACTGTCCGGCAAAGCACAATAACCTACGCAGGAGCTGCCATCTATTGCGCGCCAGAGGCGCTCAATGAAGCACCCAATCAGCTGCAAGGTCAGCTTACTAAATTCGAAAAAACAGGCGAGAGTTTGACGAACTAAAAAGAGAGCCAATAACAACACGACCCTGCTCACCATAAGGTCAATAAACAGAGACAGTAAATGGAGAAATTTAGATTGAGAATCGGTTTTTAAACCGTCAAAATTAGGATAATTCAGGTAGGGTATTCAGGGCCGTAGGCAGACTTTTCTGATAACCGAGGCAGTTGCGAAGCGCTGAAGGCACGCGCTTTTAGAGGGTCTAGGGGCATGCTCCCCAGAAAATTTCGAAATGTATGTACCATTTTTAGCGTTTTCCTGTTGGTATTTTCCCCCTAACATAATCAAAATCCAAACTAACTTTAACAGCATTTACGTTTGTTGCCAGTTCTTTTCTTGAAAATTTCACAGGTTCATTTACAAATGATATTTTAGAAGCTAAGAAATGTTATTTCAGCATTCGTGACAAAAAAAAGAAAACAATCTCGTTCAAGCGCACTAGTTCAAGTGTACTAGTGCTGAAGTGTACCCTCGCTTTATTTGGAGAAAGCTAAAGCAATTCTCCTCTGACCACTGGCGACCCATGCATTTTTGCAATATTTGCAACTGCTCTGGAGTTATGTCGTGAACGTATGCAAGGGCAAGACTATTCAGGCGGTCTGCGCCCATTGTTGAGTTGGACCAAGTCTTCAAACGGTAACGAGGCTGGAGGCTGTATACGCTGACCCACTGGAGAAACTGGTGGGCTCTCAACCAGCGCATAAAATAAGTGAGGTTATCACACTTTAGGGTACCGGTGGCGTGGTTTACTGCCAGAAACATGTTATATTATTAAACAATTTATTTTTCTATTTACGTTTTTAACCACAAGGAAATTGTTTTACCGAGGCAACTGCCTCGGTTGCGTCAAAACTGGCTACGGGTCCGGTATTGACACTGATCACTGTACAAGAAGGTTTCACGCTTCTGCGTCTGTGAAAGTTGAGCGTAACCATTCAAATAATAACGGTAACCATTCAAACTGAAGGTAATTTATTATGCTGTAAAAAGATAATCCTAACGTTGAAGTAACTGGATGCAATTGTAACGTGTTACCATTTAAATGAAAGCTACCAAGCAGTTTTCTTTCTCTGGTACTGTAAAAGATAGCTTTATTGTGCGAATCAAAAAACGGTGATTTGACTTTGATATCAATTTGTGCAGCTAATCAACGAATGAAAGCTCAAAACGCGTGAAACGGTACAGTAACGGAAGCATTTGACTATTTTTTCCCAAATAATTGGTCTTGTATTTCCTGTGTCACCATTTCAAAGTTAAATAAAAGTGTTTCATTTTCGGATTCACGCCGCTAATAAGCGTGGCAATTCAACTGAAAGCAACCAGACAGTATTATCAAGTGGTACTGTTTTTGGTGTGCCGTAACTGACTCTAAAGGAGAACCTTCATTGTTATACACTTCCAAAATTGAAGCTGTTTTAAAAGCAGTACTTTCATGTCCTGTTGTTTGCCTTTAACGACATCAAATGCAATTTGAAAATTTGAGTGTAAATATCTTGGCAGCGAAAGGGTTAACAAAGCTACCGTAATGTTGTTGTTCGTAGGTTGATGTTTATAGTTTTGGTGTTCTTCTTTGTGAGATGTGCTTCCGACAACAACCAGACCAAGAACAGCGTCCAAGTCAAATAGCCCGGATGAAAAACGTGCGTCTTCGAAACCTCGTGTCTCGCTGTGTACGGGAGCAGCCTGGGGGAGAGGGCAAATATGGAAGAGATTATTGAAGCACTGGAGCAGTTTATTTTATTTTAGTAAACACGTTATACTTGTTATAACGCGATTTTCAATTGGGTGTTAAAAGGTACTGGCATTTGCTCTGGTTTGGCTTCACTACGCTTTGTGACTTGCTTAAAATTAAACAGAAGTAAAATCAAAACCAATCGTGACTTGCTCGCACGCGTTTGTTTTCCCGCGCTTCTATTTGCTTCGAATTCTCATTGGTTCAATGTGTTCTAGACGTCTGCTGTTATTGGTCAAAGTGATTACTTTGGCTTTGGCTTCACTCAATTGAAAACCGCTGTTAAGTTTGTTAAACTGATACCAAACATTTCAAACTTCCAACATATCTCAGGATCAGAACTCGTGTGAAACGAAACAGAAGACGTCTAAAGAAGAAACAATGTGCACTCTATTAGCTGGTTACGCATGATAATATTAATATGTTAATAGTTTTTACGTCTTAGATTTTATTCTTAGCCTTCCATTAAACAGTAGTCCATAGTTTATATTACATGCAAGATATTCTTAAAAATTTTTGTATTTCCAATTTTGTACTTTTACTATTTTAAGGAGACCTTTGTATTTTTGTAAATAGCTTTTCAGGTGAAATTTGTATTTTTGCAAATAACTTTTTAGGTGACTTTTGTAATTTTGTTTTATACAGGGCCCCTCTGGATACCTGCCTCGTTGCTGAGTGGGCCACCCTGAGGGAAGGGCACAGTTATTAATCATCCGTAGCTACAATTAAACTGAGAGTGATCCCTAAAAATTATTTTATTTCTTATATATCCCTGAGCAACATCCTCAGACATCCAAAACCGTGTACAATTTCCAATGGCATACGCCCTCACCCCATAAATTTTTAAGTACGTTGATTATGTCATGAAACATGGACATGTAGTGTTTCGGGTTATATTTAGCAACCAAGCATGCCTGATATCATCAAACATGTAACCGCGTGATATCTAAATTTTTGATATGATTGTACGAAGTTATTAGTTTTATTCAGTTCAATAAAGCATTTAGTGAGATAACAAGTCTCCACAGTCAATCTTTAAAGAAGAACATGAACCCAAGAACTCAACAGGACCGTTGTTGGTTGGGGCGAGTTGCTTTAACCAATCACACTACGAAGTAATGCAAAATTAAGGCAAATGCAAATTACTTCCGACACTCAATCAACTGCTCTCTTGCACTAGTGCAGTATCACTTCTCAGGCATGCAATTCCACGATAAATACCCTAGCTTTGTTAGCCAATCAGAATGCTAGATTCTCTAACTTATGTAATCTGCACGTGTTAGCACCTCCCTGCGCAACAAATTCTCATATGCAAAAGCCACGACTTCTGTATGCAACCGAAAATTTGTTGCGCGCGAAGGTTGTAATAGTTGTAACAACAGGGCGCAACTTGCAACGCAACCTTTTCTTGCAAGATGACGAGTTACAGGAAAATACTGCCATTTATTACTTGTCCTTTTAAGTTCAAAAGCCAACCTGTGCCGTTCCAGTTAATGAATTTAACAATAATAGTTATTATTTCTGTTATATAATCTTCCTTCCTTAGTGAAAATAACGAGGTTTTCTTAAAGTAACCTCTGAAGAAAACACACCCCGAACCCCATCCGGCATTTCACTGACACCCTGTTTTGAATCGTCTGAGGATGTTCGAAATCTTTGCAGCTGAGGCCCGGTTCAGACGTCGAACTTTACATGAGCCGACCCCTAACGCAAATGATCAAAAACTATTGTTTTGCTCATTTGCATTAGGTTCGGTACATGTAAAGTTCGACGTTTGAACCCGGCCTTAATCCTGAAAGTTTTCCCTATTAAACAATTGCAGAATTCACACCAATTACAATGATGCAAGTGGCAAATTTAGCTAAAGGTCACCATTGCAAGCGTGAGCGGGGTGCATGGTACTTGGAGTGCGAAATAGACGAAATTGTTTTGATAAAACAACAGAACGAACCCGTTTGGTGAAACCAGGAGATTACACTTATGTCCCATCTTGCAAAGGAAAAAGGCTGGTATATTTGACAGTAACATCTAAAATGCACTGTCAGGCCAACGTTTACTGCCGAAATCTATTAGCAAAAGAAAATTGAGGCACATTAATAAAAATTTTCGTGTTTGGTGCATGCCTCTTAGGTAGACAGTAGGTTCAGAGGCCAATAACATGCTATGGTGTGCGGTAAACCGAGGGGTGAATTGTGACAGCTGAGCACTGTAATTAAATTTGAATTTGGAGTTATGAATGTTGCATCGTTAGCAGTACGCTTTGAGATCTGTTTGAATCTTTATTATCAGCGGAATATTTATTATCATGAGAGTGTGATATACAAGTGAGTCTCTCTGAAATGGAGTTGGAAACCGGTTTTTAAAGACGCTTTTTGACTGCGTTTAGTCTTCAGGAGGACCAGCGGCTTTCCTTGCAAATACAGTGTTTATCTGAAATATTACGTTATTTGTTATTTGTTAGCTTACACTTTTCTCAATGACACAATCCTTGTCGTCCCCAGAGCTCCACGGTTTTTTTAATTAGGTCTCCACGATCAACCCGCTGACTGCGGTTCTACCTTCCCCTCATTGATTGAACCAATTTTGGCCATGCAGCAAGTCATTGTTATCAACTGGATAGGGGGACAAGGAAAGTGTCCCAACAAATTTTTCTGAAATTGTAGACTACTACCGCGTGGCAATAAATTTTTGCGGGTTCTAATTTTTGAGTTTTTTTTTTTTCACGATCCGCATAAAAAAGGTTCCGCGAAAAAAAGTTCCCGCAAAAATTTTTTCCGCAAAAATTTACTACACTGTCGAAACTATATTCAAACATTGCCTATAATGTCGTATTTAGCTGTTAAAAGCTTTGAAGAAAAGGATCATCTGAAGTTACTCTACTGATTAACTGATAAACGTGTTATACATCCGCATGTTGTTCACGTGCATTCGATTGTTTGTACTCAAAAACAGTACAAGCCCTGCATTGTAAATAATTGTTTATCAGGTTTAAGCTAACACAGGATTGCAAATTAGTTTTGCCAAACTTTTTACCTAATATTTTTTTGTCCTCGTGTAGAAATCTTCTCAAATCTATCCCTCCTTGCCGGGGGCGCCTGGGGATGCATTTCGCACTCATTCCCAAGCTCCTTTCCCGCATAAATTGATAAACATGGCCGCTGCAAGAGAAATTCCCGATATAAAGACCCAAAGAGACGAAATTATTCAAGATATGTGTAAGCCGTTACATAAAGGAGACACCTGGTGAGTTTGAGTGGACATCTTTTGATTGTATTTTGATACATATATAAGCAGTAGACTAGTTTTGTCGCAAGCCTTACGCATGTTTTTATATACACAACACCGCTATTAAGTCTTCAACGATGCTGCAAGCGGAAGTAGGTCGGTGTTAATTTCCAGCTATGTATGGCAATGTTTTCATTGGTGTCGCTCTTCCTTATTGTTACTATGACTGGCGTAAGAAAAAAACGTTGAAAAGGATTGGATTGAACCAAGTCTGGTGGCTCATCATTAGGCCGGTGTCTCTGAGATTTTAAATTATCGGTGTCACCCTCGAAAGGAGTGGTCAATTTTAGATCCTCGTCATCATCGTCATCATCATCATCATTCTGCAAAAGGTTACAGCTGCTACTGTGTGCTAGCTTAACGATCTTGCGAGTGAACTAGGAACTGTGAACACTAAAGTTATATACGTATGTGAACGCACTTTCACTGCCATGTAGTAAAAGGCTAGATTTAGTAAGACTTAAATAAATGCGATCTCACTCGTTGAGTTATGAAAAATTGCACAAGCTATGCAGTGCTTTGACCGGTTCATAAAAGGCTGACTAAGTCTCAGTACCCTGTATTTGTCATTTGGAAGGGCATCATCAACTGACTGATGCCGGGAAGCTACTAGCTTCCGTAGGAGCAACTGGAGGGGGGGGTGGAGGTGGAGGTCTACTTGATGGAAAGCACTTTATGAAGAATATGGGCTGTTTCTAACAAGGAGTTCTTTTGCAAACTTGTCCTCTATGCTGATGGTGATGATGATGATGATTGTTATAATTATTATTTGGGTACCTTGGTACCCATATCGCTAGTACTCTGTTTTATGCAACATGGTACACAAATCACGGGGGTACCAAAAAGACTGCAAATTATGTTTACTTAATTATTGGGGCTCACAAAATTAACCTTAGTCAACAATTAAAAATTTAAAACACCCTGATGGTCTATAAGGATCAGATGAAAACAGAAGGAAAAACAAACTTAAGACAGTTAGCAAGATGAATTGCTGTGTGTTACTCGCTTAAGTTTGTTCATGCCTGTTTGTTTGTGGAGTAGGTACTTTTGCTTATCTGTTATGTAAGTATATGGCTTAGTGTCACTGTTAATTGACCTCAGGGGACAATATTAACATCCATCCAAGCACCCACTGATGGAATTACTTCTTATTAACCAAGCGCTAGGGCCATACTGGGAGAATAATATTGCCAGATGTCTTTCTGGTACGGACCGAGCAAAGCCAGATCTGTGCAAGAAAGACTGGGGGCAATATTCTCCCAGTATGGTCCCAAGTTAGTGAGAATTAATTAATAAGAAGTTTATTATATGGCTGTACCTAACACTTTACTACTTAAAACGTGAGCTGTGGCGGATTGGGACGAATGAAACAGTTTACCGGAAAGCGTTCAAAGCCCAGCAGTTGTATTTCACACACAAAAAAACTGTATCGCACAAGAAAAAGTAAAAACTTTTAAAAGAAACTGTCTCTTTTCATTTAGCTTCAAATCATTTGAACTTTTTGAATAGAATGTACTTTCACATTTTCTATCTTGCTGCTTTCCCAGCTGGGCATTAACATCGCTCTCATAATGCCCATGGGCATTACGGTAAAATCCGGCCCTGAGCCATATAATAATGCTAATTAATTTCCACATTATCTTTAGTTCAGCTTGCTGTGTGATTTGCAGATTCATGAGAAATAGCTTGTAAACTTTTCAAATAACTTTGTCTGAATAAAGAATTACAGGTATCCCCAATTAAGTAAAATAATTGAGTAGTTCTTGACCCTTTAAGCCCTAAGCCCTGCTGAAAATGAAATTTCTCTTTACATAATCACTCCTTGTTTGAACATTCAAGTGACAAGAATAAAGGAAGTTATCACTGAGGACAAGATGTCTTGATATTTTAGACAAATTCTCCTTACTAGTTCTATAAGAAATGTATGGAGATCAGTAAGGAGAATATGCATTTTTATACCAGGGCTTAAAGGGTTAAAGCATATAACAGTTACTTTTAAACTGTTACCAAAGACACTGTCTTGTAAATTTCTTTTCAATTTTTTAGAATTTATGTAATCAGGTTTATTGTCATTTTTGACTTGGGTACAAGAGGGAGCACTTAATTCTTTGCAACAGATAATTTGTACTTTTAATTAGCTCTGATGGCTGAATTGAGTTTAATGTGCAAATGGAAAAGTTTAAAATAAATTTGTCATCATTGTAAATGGTTTGAACCCAGGAGTCATACATGCATATTGTAAGTCGGTGAAGTATGCATCATCTGGGTGAGTGTTGTCCTGATAAGGACTCTTTGTAATGACATTGATATTTCAACTACCTAAGCAGAAGCCATCATCAGAGTCAAGTGAATTGTGAATCATCAGTAACTAGTATTAAGTCTCAATTTGCTTGACTTTGATACAGGTAATAACTTCTGCTCAGGTTGTTGAAATGTCAGTTGAAATGTCGTCACAAACAGTTCATCTCAGGACTACACCCTGGCATAGTCAATGCTTAACAGTTGCTACTGATTTGTCATTCGATAAATCAGTAAAAATCGTTAACATTGATTTTGAGCAAATTTTTTGCCTCAGATTTTGATTAAAGACAGATTTTATACATGATATAGCCATTTAAATGCTAACATAATCAAATGACGAGTCAGTTATTCAGCTCAGAGGAAAAATTCTAAGATCACTGAGAACTTAATTGATTCCATGTAATCAGCCAGCTTTCTAGGCACCATTTTGTCTTTAAAACCACGCTGCCTCTTATTGGGTAGCAACAGGTCACCCATGCAAAATGTTAACTGAAGCTTCACATTGCAGACTGAAGTGTATCAAATTCCTGGCTGTAAGCACATTTGTTTTTCATACTCTTTCCTTGCTTTTTGTATCAAAGAATTAAGACAAAATATCTCTTGATTTCATTGATTTTTATCAGTAACAATTTCTATCGCTTGACTATGTCAGGACTACACTCACCCAGATTAACATACTTCACCAACTTATTTGTCATCTTGGAGCAAGAAGTTTGCTGTTCAACTTTCAAACATGGAAGATCGCTTGTAGGTGACTTGGTCTCCTCTCCAAATGTCATTGTTTATTTATATGATATCAATTTTTCAACGTTTATTTTATCTTAACCTGAGGGTCTACTGAACTGGAATGCTTAAATTACTTTAGAATCCTACAAAAATGTAAAGCATCTGAAAACATTTTTAATTTTAAACAAACAATTAACTTAATGTGATATTGTTACTGTTAATTATGTATTCCTATATATGACATGTATTATGACTATATTGAAAAACTTATCTATTTATCCAAGCTTATGATTAGTTCCATATTAATAATTAATATTTACTGTGGCTTATCTAATTTCATTTGTTATATATTTTAATATTAATAAGTTGCTCATTGTACCAACCAGCCAAACAACCAACCAACATTTGATTTATTGCTTATTATTTACAGGTACCTTGTTGACCATCGCTGGTTTAAACAGTGGAAGAAGTTTGTTGGATATGATACAAGGGATCAGTCTGGTGCTGGTGATGAGCAGAATAATCCTGGCCCTATAGATAATTCATGCCTTTTCCAAGGTAATGAAATGTTTAGATGACACTGGAAAACTTGTAAGGGTTACTTTTCAGTCAATGAGATGATACCAGGGGGGCCATTTAGAGGGACATGTCAGACCTGCTTTCCCTTGTTGCTGTCAATCAAAGCGACCACCACTTTTATACTTAGACAGTTGGTAATTGACAGCAGTTTTATTTATTTTTTTCACCCAGAAGAACAAGCTAGGTTATACAGCCATCGACACAACAGGGATTTCATACCCGTCACACAGTCGGTTAAATTTGCCAAGTGTGCCTGCTACTGTTTTTTTGCTACTGTGGCAGCAACTTTTGCTGGTGACTTTGATCACTATAATGACAAGTGATTGATATTCTACCCTTGTCGGGCATGTCAGTTATAAGCGATTAAAATTGCAGTTGATGTGGCAAAAATCACCAGCAATTGCGAAGTGTGCTCCCTCACACGAAATCAACAGTGATCCCTGGTGCTCAGTTTCACTATGACAAACAAGTAAAATCGCGTAATGTGTTGCTGACTTAACCTCAGTTATCCCCTTCTTCTTTGTTACTTGTAAAGGAATGAGGTTTTTAAGCTCTACAAACACATTGAAATTATGAATATATGAAATTCATATTTTTTTTTAATTCATACACATACAAACACATTCATTTTAAATTCATACAAAAACATTAATCTTCCATAATTTTCAGGTCTCCCATCCTTAAAGTTATAATTTAACTTTTAGGGTTCAAATCCTAAGAAATCGCCACAAATACCCAATCTGGACTCAGAAATTTGTTGCCTATTAATTTTGGTTGCTGATCAGATTTCATTAATTTTGGCTCAAAAATGCTGTCATGTGTGCAAATTGGCAACATAGTCAAGGCTTTAACAATTTCCTGTTTTTCCTTCAGCTGATGCCCGTACTCTAAAGAAACATCTCATAGATGAGCTTGATTATAATGTGCTACCTGAAGAGGGGTGGTTTAAGCTTGTATCATGGTATGGAGTGACATCAGATCAACAAGCTCTACCAAGGAAAGTGGTGGAACATGGACTGTATGTGAAAAACCTTAAGATTGAACTGTATCTGATGGAGTTCAGACTCTCACAGCGTTCAGATCCTCAAACCTTGATCACGAGGGAGTTTAGTAAGGGAGACTCTGTAGGTGAGTTCTGGCATCCAAGGCTACAGTCCATGGTTATGTACACTCATAGAAATACAATAACTTGAAAAGTTTTGAGTTTAAGTCCTGTCCACGGCAATCAGTCGTTTGTAAGGTTACAAACGACTGATTACCGACAATAGCAAGACAGACAAACAATACAAACGACTGATTGCGACAATAACAAGACAGACAAACAATAGACAATGTTACGCAGCCCAAGTGCTACGCAGTAAATCTGATAAAATAAACGTCGAAAACTCGGAACTTTTAATACAAAACATCGATCTGCATATCCAGATTACCATCCACACACATTACGATAAATCCAGTTCAAGTTCAAGATCAGATAGTCCAGGTTTTCTAGAAATATAAACCTGAACTAGTAAAGATGGGAAACGAAGCAGGTAAATTTTGCAAATATGACCCTTACCGACTGGTTCGTTAGGTTCAAATGTCCAACAAAGTTAAGAATGAAAACAACATGGCGAATCGAAGCCAAGAAGACGCACATGGTTAATCACGTGATACAAATTTGTAACGTAATATTAGGTCCGCACAACGTGCGCAATGGTAGCTACACCGGCCCCTAAATGAACTTTCTAGAAATAGCTTCATTTACACATACTTAACAGCTACCATAGTAAACTTAAACATCCTTATTATAGGTAAATACGCAGTTCTTTGTTTGTCAATAAAACACAACTTTAAATGTCATTAAGTGGTGTCCACTTATTGTTGTCCACTCGGGATTGACAGGACCAGTAAACAAAGTTCGATCCATGTTAACCGCAACTTTACAACGTCCAGCATGCATGTCAAATGCATCATACTTGAAGGAAATGTTCCTGACAGTACTAATTGCTTAAGGACTTGACATTTCAAGACGACACAACTTGGTGATTGGTCGGGTAAGAACAGTTCTTGTCACTTTGATTTCTCTTTCTCGTCGACGCTTTGCACGAGTCACGACAGTGCAACTTGTTAGCACCTTTGCAGAACGCACGTATCCATCTTCACTCTCAAACACTTCCACAACTGGAGCTAATGGCCACTGACCTCTTGGGTAATTCTCGTCTGCCAGAAGCACGAGTTCACCAACCTTAAGGTTCTCTCTCGGTTCATTCCATTTCTTCCGTTCTTGGAGTGTGGGAAGATATTCTTTAATCCACCGTTTCCAGAATAGATTTGCTAAGTACTGCGCTTGTCTCCACTGTCGTCTACAATGCAAATCCTCTTTCTCAAAGATTCCAGGGGGCAAACTGGCACATGGTCGCAGCTGCAACAGCTGATTCGGTGTAAGTGGTTCTTCATCCATTGGGTCATCGCTATTTCGTGTTAATGACCTACTGTTTAGGATGTTAGTTGCTTCTGTTAGAACGGTCGACAGCACTTCATCACATGCCACTTGTTCCTTCAAAAGAGCCTTCATGATTTGGCGTACAGACCTTATCATTCTCTCCCATGGTCCCCCCATGTTGCTCGCTCCAGGAGGGTTAAAGATCCATTCGATACCTCTTTGCGCACAAAACCCACTGATTGTTTGCTGATTCCACTCGTCAACAGCATCCTTTAGCTCCTTATCTGCTTTGGTAAAATTTGAGCCACAGTCAAAAACAACTCTAACCTTCCATGGCTTCAATGGGTGTGTCACAGGATGATGTGGAAGGTACCAGAGTGGTCGCTCTTTCAAATTCAGGTCTTTTGTCGGAACTCTCTGGGCATGACCTTTCATTATGTGCTCGTGCATTGTGGTACGGTACTTCAGAAGTAGATCTTCATCCTTTAGGAGTCGCTTCTTTAGAAGTTGTAACCTCAGTTCTGCCACAGGTCTATTGTTTGGTAGTTCTGGGCATCCTTGTCGCCATGGCAATGCAACTTGGAAATGCTCGCCCACTCTTTGTAGGGATTCCTCCATTTTGTTCAAGGCTAACTTGTCTTCAACTGATGGTGAGGCCGTTGTTCCAATCACAGAGTCTCCAAAATCTGTCTTCCAAAGCCGTTCGAGTTGCTGGTGCAGGGTATTATTGTCAATGTCACAGTCAACTAATTCTTCCTTTAATAGAGGGAGATTCACAACAGCTTGCCGCTCTAGCTTCTCAATGGGTTCCCTGTGCACTCCATTGCCAACACTCTCTGACCACATTGCAGTTTCAAATTTCACTTCCGTCTGGCCAATTGCCTTAGTGGGAGGATTCTCATTCAAGCGACATCTTTCCAAATACATGTCTTGCGTAGATGTAACTTGGAGAAAGTTCACGGAACAATGTTCATCTTCTTTTCGCTCGCCCATTGGACCTATCACTGTCCACCCCAGACTGTATCGGATAGCTATTGGCTCATCGATTCCACCAGCTTTAAACTCTAATGGGAAGAAAAGGCTAGGTTTTTCCTTTAGCCCAATCAACAGCAAAACTTCTCTATTTCCAACTTCAGGGATGTCAATGCCTCGTAGGTGAGGCCAGCAAGCAAGATCTTCTTTCTTTGGAATACAACTTGAAGAGATAGGCAACTGCGTAACTGTCTTTACACTCGGTAACTCCACCACAACTGACTCATCCATAGACATAACAGTCAAATATACGACACGACTCTCCATCTGAGTTGAACCAGTCATTCCAGTCAACGTAAAGTTAAGCCTTTCTCCGTCCAACTCAAGTTTGTTAGCTAACTGTTCATGACACAATGTCACCTCTGATCCATTATCAAGAAGGGCATATGTCTTAATAATCTCATTGCTCTTCCCTCTAACCTTAACAGGGATGATTCCAAGACACACTCTTGTTTCTCCGGCCCCAGTAGCTGCCACAGCAATTCCATTACCATCACCGGCCCCAGTAACGTCACATGACCTAGCAGTCGCTTGACTTGGTTGCGAATGTTGCTCTGCAATAGCAGCGGTTGCACTGTTACTGTTCTGACTAGCAGTGTCTCTGTTCATACTGTTGAGGTCTCTTCCAATTCCAGCAGCGGGGCGGTGCATTAGGGTGTGGTGACTACCTCCACAACCAGGCCCTCGACACTTAAAATTTACTTTCGGGCACTCCTTAGCAATATGTCCCTTAACCAGACACTTATTACACAGTCCACCACTTTGCACAATTTTCCTCTTCTCTTCATAGGTGAGGCCTTTGAATTTACTGCACTTCCAAATGTCATGCTGCTTTGTGCAAACTTGACAAGGCGCGGGTGCATCCGCAAACTTTGATCCTCTAGCATTCTCGTTCTGATCATCGCGAGTTGGTCCAGTTCCAGTAACAAATGCTGACAGACTGGGGAAGTTTCCACTTTGATTCATTTTGTTTCTTTTAGGAGGTGTCTCCTTCGAAGGACCAAGGACCATGTCTCGGCCAAACTCATTGTCCACCAATTTAGCTCTTTCCTTGACAAATGCTACGAAATCTTGAAACTTAGGTCTGCGGTCGGCCCCAATAATCTTCCCAGCACACTCAGTCCATCTTCCTCTTAGAAACATTGGCAACTTCTTTGCGAGCTCTCGCAAAGTGTTCATGTGATTCAGATCAGACACATATTCGGCACCCAGGCCGCTCAAAGTTCGATCTGCGGTGTCCAAATGTCTGCTGAATTCCAATAACGAAGGTCCATCGACACTCTTCATGCAAGGTAGATTCAACAACTTCTTAACATGAGCCTCAGCAATTACATGCGGTTTTCCAAAGTTCTCACGTAAGGTTTGTTTTGCCACTCGGTAACCATCGTTAGACAGATCTGCACAACTTTCAATAGCCTCTCTTGCCTTTCCTGTGCAGTGTTGTATGAGAATTTGCAATCTCCTGGACTCATCGGGATTATCCTTTTCCAAATAGGTTTCAAAATTGTGCATAAAGGTGACGTACTTTAATGGATCACCATCGAACCGATGGTACTCAAATTTAGGTCAGGAAACCACCTGTCTCAAGGCCTTTACCATCTCTTGACCGCTATCGAACTGCTCATTTGCTGGTTCTGCTTTCACAACTTGCGGCACATAGGGTCGAGGCATCTACCAAGAAGAGGACCAAGTTTCCGTAACACGTTGTCCAAGGGATGTCTGCCTGGGTTCAATTTTTGGCAATACGGGATCAACAAGAGGCAAAGAACTCCTACTTGTCACAAGAGGTGTACGCTGTGGTTTCCGTACCATGAGTGTCGGCACGGTCGACACATCCCCAGCCAAAGGATTTGTTAATGACATAGTCAACGCCGGAATAGAAACAGTTGGCTCCATAGATACAGGCACAATTAAATAAACCTGCTCAGTACTACGAGGCAATGCTGGTGTCCCATTTGACAGAGCTGAAGTAACTATGGTTGCATTTTCTGAATGTACAGCTAATTGATCATTCACACTGACCTTTGATGCGTTGTCTGGGACTTCATTCTTTCGTGATGAAGGCACTAAATAATCCAGGAATGATTTTTCTTGTAATTGTTCCACACTTTCCTCTTCATAAACCTGAAGTGACACTGCTGCCCTTTCAGCCTCCATTTCGGCTTCTACTAGCTCCCTTTTCCTTCGAATTTCGTGTTCCTCTCTCTCTTGCTTCTCTTGCATTGCTTGCAGTTCCTGTTCCAACTGTTGTCTAATTCTCAGCTGGCGAAGATTCAATTGTGCCAGGGCCAGTTTCTCCTTTTTTCTAGACACTGTCGACAATCTTGAACTCGATGTGGAAATTCCACTACGTCTGCTCCTTTGCGTTCCGCGCAAAAACTCACTATAATTATCTCCTCGTTCGGGTTCTCTGTCCTTGTACCATAATCGCACGCTGAAGTCGAGATTGAGCTTTCGTTGCAGCTGTTCATCGTACGTCTTCTGTGTCTTTTCCAAAACAAGGGCGTCCGTAAGAGGATCCAATAACTTCAAATAACTTTCGTGAGCGTCCACAAATTTACGCCAAGCTTCATCAAATCTCGCACACTCCTTCGACACATCTTCAGGACTTGCACCGCTTTCCGTGAAGTGAACAATTTCATTATGAACCGTGGTCAAATTTCCAATATAGCCGGCGCGTGAATTTTGAGGAGCAAGCTTCTTTTCGTTTAAGTCGCCTTCTCTGTCTCGCATAACACTAGCTTGTCTATCTCTTGTGCTTCTCCTTTCTTCCATTTCAATTTCGTCGCTCGTACCATAAACTGCGGTATCTTCCAGTGGCGAAGGTTGTTCATCTGACATATTCCGTAAACACAACAAATCGATTCACCGTTCGCGTTCCACAAAATCCACCAGATTTCCAATAGTAAGACGAAGTAGTAGAAAACTGTTACGCAGCCCAAGTGCTACGCAGTAAATCTGATAAAATAAACGTCGAAAACTCGGAACTTTTAATACAAAACATCGATCTGCATATCCAGATTACCATCCACACACGTTACGATAAATCCAGTTCAAGTTCAAGATCAGATAGTCCAGGTTTTCTAGAAATATAAACATGAACAAGTAAACATAGGAAACGAAGCAGGTAAATTTGCAAATATGACCCTTACCTACTGTTTCGTTAAGTTCAAATGTCCAACAAAGTTAAGAATGAAAACAACATGGCGAATCGAAGCCAAGAAGACGCACATGGTTAATCACGTGATACAAATTTGTAACGTAATATTAGTTTCGCACAACTTGCGCAACGGTAGCTACGGACAAACCGACTAACAACAGACCAAAGGACATTTGACCAACAAAAGACGGATCGAAACGCACGAATCACGTTTAACAGTCATGATCACAGCCAATAACATCACGGCTTAACTGACAGTCGACCAATAACATCACAAGATCGTCGACCAATAACATCACAAGATCGTCGACCAATCAGGACAACGCCCAGAGACTTATAACATCTACTGAGGATTCACAGTTCACTTGACTCTGATGATGACTTCCGCTCAGGTTGTCGAAACGTCAGTCAATGTCATCTCAAACAGTCCTTCTCAGGACTACACTCGCCCGGACGATCACAATTTACCGAATTATAGTATTTTCCTATCTGATATGCAGTAGGAAAGGAATGCCTCTGTTATAATTATATTAAAACAGTGCTTCTTTATTGGCACCAGGTTTTAATGAAACAGGGACCCATAAACGTTGTAAAAGTTGCAATAAGATGTTATTCAGTGAAAAAGAAAGACGTCAATGTAGGATAGCCTACATGGTATTATAATTAAAGAGAATGAAAAACCCAACTGTTGAATTTAATAGCAATAAATTGAACTATGTAAATATAAACAGTTTGTAATTCGGTAAATTGTGATCGTCCGGGTGAGTGTAGTCCTGAGAAGGACTGTTTGAAGGACTGTTTGAGTCAATGTCACCTCAAACAGTCCTTCTCAGGACTACACTCACCCGGACGATCACAATTACCGAATTATGATATGACTCCTGGGTTCAAACCATTTACAGATAAACAGTTTGATAATTTACCAAAGTAACCTTATAAGTGAGTCAAAGTAAGCCAAAGAAAGCTCCATTAGACAGGAACTCCTTAATCACATTTTCAGCTTCTCGAACAAAGCTTCTGGAGTTAAACGATCTCTTAAGCAAGCTTTGTCTGTTTCAGAATAATTAAATTGGGTTGGAAGGCCTGCACGACTCATACATCACGTCTTTGTACGCCGCGCCTTATCTCAGTCTTTTGACCAATTTTGCTTCCTGTGTTATTGTAGTGGGTTTAGTGTGGAGGATTTTTAAATGGTGACTAAATTGAGCCGTTACAACTTAGGCATCGCATTTTTAAGGCTTTGATCTCGAGGTAATATCTGATCAATTTTCTGATAACTGGTGGATTCTTGTGGCTTGCAATGTTTGTTATTCTCAATTGACCTCTGATCGTTTGCTAAGCGACTTAATGTGGTTTCTACGCCGCTTTTGGCATATTAGGTACGTTGAATTTGACTCGTTTAGGAACTTTTTCAGCAGGTACGTTGCGTGTAAAAGTTATGTAGAGCACCTTGAGTTCTTGGATGCAAAGGCGAAAAAAATAGTAAGAGAAAGGAACACTCTTCCGTCTAATGTTTCTTGGAAAAGTGAAAAAACCAGCTGAAAACTTATTTGAATCAACATGGTATCAAAATAAGCGGAAGCAAGGCTGATTAACTAAATCAGTTGTCAGCCACGCACATGGAAATGCTGCCAGAGATGGTCTGGAAGATGAAGAATTTAATAACTCGTGTGAAGTGTCAAGTGATTCCGATGGAGAGAACACATCCGTGGAAGAGTCATTTGAAGTACTTTTTGTGCCTGAGGAAGACATCCAACACGTAACTTAGGTCTGAGGGAACCAATGGGGGGAGGAAGCAGGGGGGGGGGGTTGACCTCAATATTATCAGTAGGTGAGGGGAGGTTATAGTTAATTTTTGCTTAGTTAGAGGGGAGGTGCGACATATTTTAACCATTTCCCAACCCCCCCTCCCTCCAGGTAATTATTGCACATTCCCTAAGTGCTTTACATAATTTTAATCCAGTTTACATGGGTTGAGACTGTTTCTTGAAATATGTTTTTCAGGTCATGTTATGTCAGAAATGAAAAAGGTGTTTAACATACCACAGGACACTGAAACACGAGTGTGGAACAAGTTCATGTCGCACTCCATGCAATTGCTTACTAATCTGGAACAGACGGTGCAAGATGCTGGCCTTTATCAGGGACAGGTAAATTAAAGATACACAGAAAGATAGAGACAGACAGTTTGACGGACGGATAGACTAGCATGCAGCGGGCAGACAGACAGACAGACAGACAGACAGACAGGCAGGCAGGCAGAGATATTGGCAGGCATTCAGACAGCCATGTGGGTATTATGAACTCGTGCTAAACGGAGAGAGACAGCTCGCTTCCACTATGTCTGGACCAATTTGCGAACAAAGTTCTGCCAATGTTTTGCTACTGAGCGAGCTTGCGCTGCTTGAAAAAGTAAATAATTTTCCGTTGAAATAGTCGATGTTTCAAGTTACAGCTTTCTCTCTGGTACATTGGCTTAATAAAATCAGCAAAGAGGATAAAAGTGGGCGGCATTCAAAAACCCTAGTTCTCTGGCAGGCGGTATTTCACCCTGCGCTTCGCGCCCTTTCGGCACCTGCCTCGCAGGCTAGCGGTATTTCCTTGCGGCTTACAACGCCAAACCTTCCAACCTTCGTGCACAGATAATACTGCCAGCTACGAAGGCTATACAGTTCCTACATACAGCCACTAACTCAGTCTTCGTGTAGACGATAACGCAAAGGTCCGTAATGCGTCCGCACAAGAAGTCTAGATATCAGGTTTTAAGGAGTCGTCCCATCTTCTGTTTTGTACGTTATTTATAGTACATTTCTATTCTTATTTTTGATGACTGCTGTTTTCCTACCTGAATGCCGGGAACAAATTGCCAACATTTCAGTCATAACAAGAGGGTCTTAAAATATAGGCTGCATTATTTTGTCGGAAGCGTCTTATTACATTACTCGCTGCACAGAGCACTCTTGTACACAATTTGACAAAGTCATTGCTGCCAAAAATAAACTTGTTAGCTGTAATTGTTTTGTGTTAAGTATCTATTTCTAACAATTCCTCTGTCTTGTTTGTATCTTTAAGGTGCTTATAATAGAGCAAAAGAATGAGGAAGGTACTTGGCAAAGTCAGTCAAATAAAAGGTACAACGTTATTTTGGAACCCTGTCTAGTCGGTTTTATGTAGCCCCTAAGGTCGCAACGACCTTTCTTTTTTTGAAAGTAATACATTCTTTCCCAGAAACAGAGGGTGCGTTTCTTGGTCTCAGGAAGGAAAGGCAGAAAGGAAATGAGATGATGATATAGGAGAGTATATATATATATATATATATATATATATATATATATATATATATATATATATATATATATATATATATATATATATATATATATATATATATATGTATATATGTATATATATATATATATATATATATATATATATATATATATATATATATATATATATATATATATATAAAAGGATTGTTCCATAAATGGACTGAAAAACTCACCGCGGGATTTTTCCAAGGCTCGCGGGAGAATTTAAATTTGCCGTGAATGCGCTGTTGTTTTGGTCAGTCACTATGTTATTATCAAGTGATTGATAACTTTTTCATTCTGCTCATTCTCTTCATTCTGCCTCGAATAGCTGAATACGTGGAACGGCATAAACTACCATTCTAACGATTCCGAAGTGACAACAGATAATACGAAAACGTGCCCAAAAGTCATTCCAAGTATTCGTATTCCAGAATGGTTCCCAATAAAAAAACGCGCCCATAAAATACCGCCAAAAAGTCATTCGAAGTATTCTCAATCCAGAATGGTCCCCCCGCCCCCCCCCCCCAAAAAAAAACACGGTGAAGCAAGTTTATCGAGACCTAAATTTCGCATTTGGCAGAAAAAATGTGTTATTAAAATTAATTTCGCGAAAATTTCCAAGTACTTATCAGACAGGTAGTCTCAGCATCGTCACTACAGATTGCAGTTTTACGTGGCCAAAATACTTTGCAGTGTAATTCAAAAATTAACACAATGTTTTACTATACAGGTCAGCCTCCTTGTAGGGAGGGTACGCTTGTCTAGAAGGGTATTTTAATTTTTTTTTCCCGATAACATGTTTTTGCGGGACTTAAATTTCGCGATTCTAGAAACAAATTTGGAGAAACAACAATAACAAACTCCTCTTGTGTGAATCCCACGGTAGTTTTTGCCTTTGTTCCTATAACTGTACGTAATATGTATAGATGTATAGTTATAGTTATTTTTTGTTCTATGTTGTTTTTATTATTATAGTTTCCACCCGCCTCGAATAGCCCAAGCTAATTTGTAATGTAACCAGTTGTTGTTGTAATAAAATAAATTATAGCAAAGCTTCTTGAAATGTCGAAAGAATAGATTTGCCTCTCTTCGCTCTCTCTCTGAAAAAGACTCGATTGATTTCAGGTTTGAATTATGACTGAGGAAACGTTGTTTGGCGTGGAAATTGAGGTTGGAGAAAAAATGCGACGCACCAGTATTTCCTCAAAGATTTAAACATTTCATTCCTGCAACTACATACCAATCCAAGTTAATTCACCACTTCGAAAAATGGATACTCGGTGGACCTCAGTGGTCCGCATGTTTTTTTTTTTCGCTTAGCCTGAATCTAAGGTGAGTTCAATATGCAAAGTAGAATTTTTCGGCTTTCAACGGCAAGCTTTTGCAGATATGATGACACGAAGCTTATAATTCTAAAAGGGCCTTCCTTAATTTGATGTCTTTTCGTCTCCAAGTGTGGGAGAATATACAAATAATTTCCAATTTGATGCATGTATGTAGTGCGCAACCATGCAACGATGATGGATTAACTTTGTCAATCTATAAAATTCATCTTCGATCACCGAAGGTTTCCCAAGGCCATTGATCCAAGAATGGCCTTAAATTTTGGTAGTGCTACAAGACCTTGAACACTCAGAGGCAGCGTGTCCTTTAATCCCGGTGAAATCTGCCACCAAGCAAACTGGCAATGAAATGTCAGCTTAATCGAATACTAACTCCAAAACAGTGGTCGATCTCAATTTATTTGTCTTTGATAATAAGAGTCTTGGTGTTCAATAGTCCTTCTACTGTAAGTGTATTATCTGAATTACTCAAGCTTAAAAGGTGGATTCTATGAGAAAATCATCTTTGTTGTCCTTCAATTTGTCCGGTGGATTTAATACTGGATAACGGCTGGATGACTCTATCCTGTCCTTAAAAAAAAATGAGCCCCGACGCAGCTGGATATAAGCTTGCGTTTTATCCGCTGGATAGTGATTTACATGAACTGGAGTGAGAGTTATCGGCCAACCTTTGTTTTAAAGCACAACAAGTTATTAAGTTGGCATGCAGTTGATTAGCTTACAGGACTATAGTACGATACGTATAAAACGCTAAGTCGACAGTAAGAATAATTATTTTTCCTATCAAGTCAAGACTTACTTGAACTCAATTCAGTAAAACTCGTCTTAGAACCTGGTGTAACACTATGCTCACTTTTTGCTAATTTCTGGGAAATTATTCGTGCTTGTCTTAAAAACATGTTTTTGTATCTCGTGAGTATTGAATGCGCGCATAGTTGTGGTGTCGTTGATTAGCTAAGCCTGAGAATTAGACCACAACCTTTTTCGCAACGGGGATATTTTAACCGTAAGTCGGCTTGAAATACGCCTTCAAATACAACAGCTAAAGTAAAACTTGAGACTGTTTTTTTAAGTCGCCCGTACTCCAGAATCGAAAACCAAAACGCAGAGAGCTCGTTCGTGTGGAATTCAAAGTTGCGCGCCCACGTTCTTTTACCTGCAAGGGTGTACTGTCATTGGTCAAGTTTGCTCCCAAGTAAGGGGTAGACCCTACTTTCAACGGCACTTGGATCCTTTTGTTTTACGCTTGTTGCCGGGGCAACGTAGAAACCAAAACGTGCGTTCATTAAAATGTTCACACTCTAAGTACGCGAGCTACACTTGGGTGATTCCGCACAAACCAACAGCACGTGCCATTAAAAAAGACGTTTATGATAAAAAAAAGGGGAAATATGGAGCTTATAGAAAACGAACTGTTGCAAATCATTAAACTTTTTAATTACATTCACCTGATATTTATTTTTACCTCTTTGATACATTTTACAAAGAGAGTTAAACGATTAAATAAATCAGATGAGTGCTTCCTATTGAAACGTAAGTCCGACTTAGAAGACGCCCTCAGAAAGGAGTTCACACTACAAGTACGTACAAAGTGCACATCAAGTGGACTTAAGAGCTTTAATGAGAACCGGCCTATTGTCAGTTTCGGAAAACGCAATGTTAACCATTTTAAACCAAATGAGCATGATTCTTAGAACTGGAAATGCTCAGAGCTGTTGTTGGCTGCAAATAATTTTGTCCTTGAAAGGAAATATGTCACACTAATTTTGTCACCGGTTACACAAAACTATTCTTATCTGCACTAACCACATTTGGGGTTTCGCTGGACAAAGTAAAATGTGGGCCGGCTATTGTCCGAAGAGCTTCTGTTATTTGTAACTGTGGTGTAGTTCCGAAATAAGTGAACCGGGGAAAATAAATAAAAAAAAATTACTCCAGGTTGTGTGACATACACTCCTGGCGTGAGATTCACGAAGCCCTCCTAAGTCAAGATGCATCCTCAGTGTTGTTTTTTGACCATAGCCTATTGTTATTCCAGCAATAGGCTATTGTTGAGAAACAATACTTAGGATACATCTTAACTTAGGAGAGCTTCGTGAATCCAGCCCCTCGCCTCACAATTGTTTTCGTCAGGTAAGCATTACGCAGTGACGCTTTTTCAGTGAGAAGTATATTATACAAATGATTGATGTCTTTGGAGTTAACCGTCTCTTTCTCCTTTTTTGGTTGTAGCTTATCCTCATCTTCAAAGGTATGTCTCTTTCAGGTAGTTTATTTTCATTTTGTGAAAAATACAGTGTCTTGGCAAGCCATCCAATATTTGCCTTTGTACTGGTCGATAACCATTCAAAGTCACTTCAGTTTTCGATAAAACTGTGTGGGATTTCACAAAGGACGACTTATGCAGTTAGCATAACCGAAAATGGAAAAAAAAAACGCATTCAGTTTAAAGTAAAGTTAATACACACTGCGTGCCGTTAGGTATGAATGGTCTTGGGTAAGGTCATGTTGTACGCAGTAATTGGCAGGTGAGGGGTGGGTTGGTGAGCTCAATTGTGACAAAAGAGCAAAGAGAATAATTATTTTACCATCAACAACCTAGTAAGTTGACAAAGGTAAGACAAGCATCCCCTCTGTTCTCTCGGCGGCAATATTTAGGCAAGCAAGAGGCAAAACGCGCATATGAGTACACGATAGCTGCCTCCTGCACAAATACTTACAAGAATTATTCGCTTTTCAGGTGACTTTGATAGGTTGTCATTTGTTTCAGTTTCGTTCCGCTGATTACAATGTAATTACTTAGTTAATTTTAATTGAGGTTTTAATCGAACCGTACTTGTGTTTCTACTTACATTAGGATAAAAAGTGTGAAAAAGTAACGGGCAAGCAGAAAGGAGAGAATTCAAAGACAAAAAAAGCTGTCGCAAAAAAATCACCGCTGAAACAGGGTAATATTGTGGAGACACGGGAATTGGCAGCAAAGTCAACGAGTAATTGTGGTAGCAGAACTTCAGGTACACTGTACCGATAAAATGTACTGTATTAGTATCCTTTACTAGTGTATCATTAAGCGAGGGGCTCTGAAGTTGTTTGTTCGTTCGCCACACAACTAAACAAAGACTATATTACTGTTATCTACAACCACTCAGTGAAGAGAAAGTCTTCATAGAAGCCTCGAGGCTATTTAGTCGGGATTTCCTCAATAGAAATACTGCTTAATTTTGGCTATGACAGGACCTATACCTATACAATTTAGTAACGAATGGGCAGCGATACTTTAAACAATTGCAAATTTTCATTCGGAAAAAACACAGTTGCAAATGCATGAATAGGGGCCTTCACTACTAATGCAACTTCTGCGTCAGCTCTGTGAATTTGTCTGGCAACATTTCTTATTAAATACAGAAAAAGGAAAACACTATAGACCTTAGTGGCGTTCCATTATGTCACGGGTGAATCCTACTAAATCGTAAATCTGTGGTGCTGCAGAGTATGATATGGGTGTGGTAAAAGCAATAAGAACATGTTAAAGAACAGCACTGAACTGAGCTACACTGAAACTAAATGTGAATTTGCCACACAGCCTCAATTGACCTCTACAAAGTATAGAATATCTTGCTTTTGGAACTCTAAAAGGCTTGCTTGTGTGAACATCGGATGCTGGTGACTACTCAGTGTACACCCATCGTCAGTGTTGACTTTGTTCGTACAGAAGTACTAACGTCACAAAGACCACAAAGCGTATTTCACAGTGTGGGGTGTCCGAAAACATATTCTCCCGGAAATTAAATTTTCTTCTGACAAAAATGAACTGAAAATGCATCTAGGACGTCCGAGCGTGATGAAAACGTTCTCGAGGCGTCATATTCCACTGACCATCCATCTCATCAACATAGTACAAGCCCGTGCAATATAATGATGACTGAAGGCAACGTACTATCATGAAATGTTTATCTGACAGAAATTCAGTTCTGAAATTTCTCTTGCGATTGTCGTTCTAACCAGCACACTTGTTAGGAGCTTTAAGAAAGGGTGCTGCGTTTGTTCTGTCTAGCTGCGAGTGCTCTGCTTGTACAATTTTCATTGTTACACTGTTGACGTAACTCCTTGTTTTTTTTTTTTTTTGTCGAAGCCTCTACAGACAGACCACAGTCCGTCAAAATAAGGCAAATACCAATTTTCCAACGTCTCACTTTAATTTAAGTGACGCCCAAATGGTCAAACCGTTGAGTTGCTACTCGTTTGGTTGGAATAGGGTTAAAATATACAATCGTTGGTATGTTGTAGAATGAATTTTACCATTTCAACTAGCGGCGTTTGCAACCGTTATTTACGTGAGAGCCAGCTTGTTGTTCTCTAAGAGCCGTCTGAAGTACAGTCTTGTCAGTGGAAATGAAGTGGGCGTGCGTGCTCTTTACTGAGAGCCAGCCCACTCACTTACGTAATGCCACTACATAAATAAAATAACACGTCGCCTTGTGTTTTACTGATCTCAAGCGGTGAGGATGAAGTTGTCAACATTCGAGTTTTCCTGGCTTCGTCTACCCTTGTGGTAGCTACGGACCTCAACTCCAAGCAGGGTATAACTATACCCGATTTTCTCGATCTGTTTTGCTTTTTACGTTGATATCAGTTTTATCTTTTTAGAAATTTCGTCAACACAGTTTCGGGAAACAGAGCAAGGACTAAATTCTTTGAAGGAACAATTGAGGAAGAAAGAAGAGCAAGTAACCAGCTTAAGTGGCCAGTTAAGACAGACAGAAGAACAAAGAGATACCTTACAAAGACAGTATTTGAACGACTTGGAACAACATCTGACAGATTGTAAAGGTCAATTGCGAAAAAGAGAGTCTGAGCAAACAATGTTACAGGAAGAGCTCAGAGAGAAAGAAGAATACAAAGAAAACCTAGAAAGACAGTTGAGAGAGGTAGAACAACAACTGAGAGAGAAAAACGAGCTGGAAGACAATTTACAAAGGCAGCTGCGTGACATGGAAGAAGAGTTGACAAATTGCCAACGACAGTTGCAAGAGAGAGATTTGAGAGAGGCCAGCTTACAGGAGCAGTTAAGAGAAAAGGGACAAGAACAAGAAAACTCACAAAGAGAATTAAGGGAAATGGAACAGTGCTTGACAAACTGTGAAGAGCAAACGAGAGAAGAAGAAAGGACTCACTTAGAGCAACAAGTTACTTCCTTAGAAAGACAGCTGAGGGCAAAAGATGAGGAACTAAGTGAACTAGAGTTGAGTCTATCAACAGCTCAGCAAACAATAAATGAACAGCGTCGCCAAGAAACGCGTGACTGGGTTATACCCCGCAGTGAAATTCAAATGACAAACAAGTGCCTTGGTAGGGGTGGCTGGGGCGTTGTTAATGAAGGAACGTATTGTGGCTGTGCTATAGCTGTGAAACAGATCCATGAGTTGATTCTTTCTCCTCATAACAGACGTTTGTTTGAAAGAGAAATGAACATTGCTTCAAGATGCCGGCATCCTTGCTTATTGCAGTTTATTGGAGCAACAAATGACGAAGCAAGTCCTTTGTTTGTTACCGAGCTCATGGAAACAAGTTTACGAGCTTTGTTAGGGCAGCGGCAACTCTCCGAATCAGAATTATCTGTCATCTCTTTAGATGTATCTCGAGCACTGAACTACCTTCACCAAAAAAACATTGTTCATCGTGACGTCAGTAGCGCTAATGTGTTGCTATGGCGACAGGGTGAACAATGGAGAGGCAAAGTTTCAGATTACGGCACTGCTAATTTCATGCAACAGACCATGACAGTCGCTCCTGGAGCTTTGGTTTACAGTGCGCCTGAAGCACTAACGTCAAACCAAACGGACAAGGTTAGTTGATTTATTCTTTCATGGCGATCGTTGTTACATAGCGCACGTCACCTTTGAAGATGTTTTTCACATACATGCCCCTCACAACCTATTCTAGGAATAGAATCACTTTGCCTGGAATTATAAAATTGAATCTTGCTCACCTGATTTGACTGATTTGACATATTTGACATTGTTTTCTACTGCTCGCTTGAAAAGATCAACCGCAACATCAGGCTCCATACTTTTTGAAGATCCGTTATGGTTCTTACGACAATCATGTTTTTTGTTTTTGCCACTGGCACAGGTTCTGCATGTCTTTGATCTTGTTTGATAGTCCAAGACCTTCCCTGTCTGTACTCCCATTACAGCCCCATGGCCAGTGTTAGAGCTGTGGCCCCCATTCCTCCTCTGCCACGCCCTGTCGTACGAAACGGATATGCCAATGAGGCCACTGCTGTCAGCGACTCTTCCAGCTTGGAAAAGAAATTGAGTTACAATTATTTATTAGGTTGTTATTTTCAATTTGATAAGAATCTATTGCAAAACCTAAATAATCATTCTGTGTGAGGCCCACTTTAAATGAAACAAAGGGTTTTCTATGGTAAGAGGATCAACCTTTACTCTGAATTATTTTAGTCTAGTCAACTTTTTAAGATTGGATGTACCTTATACACTTTACAAATCTTATTGTTGGATTAAATGCACATTATATAAACCAAAGTGTGTCTGGAAAGACTGCTTACAAAAGGATGTTAATAATCTGTTAATTGTTATTTAATTTTTGCACTTGCCAGAAAGTGGGCCAGTTTTGCTTTGGAGAGGGGGACAGTCATTAGGGCAAACTAATTCTTAAAGGACAACTCCAAATAAACAGGCTTTTCAAGTTTAAGCCCTTTTATTACCTTTGAGCGCATTTTCCTTTTCAGCTTCTATGGCCTTCAAACAGCTCTTCTCTGCAACTTTTTCAATTGCTTTGCCAATCTCCCGTTCTCTGGCCTTAAAAGTGACATGGTTCATTTGGGGGATATTGAGTGCAGATGTTAAAGCACTCAGGTGGGTGTGGCCAATGCCAGCATTCAGGGCACCAAGGGCTGCTCTGCTATTGACATCAAAGGCACTTGGTCCTCTACTCCCATCTCTGTGCTTTCTTGAGGTTGACACATTGTTTTTGTGACCACAAAAAGGGCAGTCGACTGTGAAAGTGCTGGCCAGTCCACACATGTTTTCATTGTCAATGTCAGTGAAGGCAAGGGGGCCTATTGATATTTCAAACAAACGGAAAAATAGGAATATTATAAATTCAAACCCAACCCAAAAGTAAAGTAGGGAACAAGGGATAAATAAAATGCATAGAATGAGATTTAGTGATTTACCAAATTCTTGAGGTTTATTTTCCAAATCATCTTTTAGGGCCATCAGTTTTCAGTTTTTACTTTGACAGATTATCCTCTCTAAATAAATTCGATATTTTAATATCATGTTATTCCTTGCTTTTCTATAATTATTTTCTTAACTTGTAGCCTGTCTTCAGTTTTTCTCAGTTATTAACATTCCTTGTGCAAGACGGAGGCGTTTTACTTGTATTGTACTAAAAAATAATTGTACCTTTCATGCAGCTGGAGCACTTCTTTAGGCCTTCTCGGAGAACCTTAATATCTACAATTCTGGTCCCAGTTGGGGTAGTTCCCTGTCCGCTTTCGTAGTCCTGAAGTAAGCGACGTCTTTTACTCAATTACAAACCTTGCGTGACGACGGGTCTTGTGTTACAAGTTAAAACCGGTATGTAAACAAAACGAAAGACAACAAGAAAATAAAAAGGGAAACTCACCGTCATACTTCGTGTTCTTCGCTTCCAGTGCTCCTTTTCCTCCTTTTCCTGTTCATCTTCAAGTTCTAATTTTCGTTTTACAGAGTTAATGTTCTTCAGCAAATCTATTGCGCGGACCTGTTTTTGTTGACTTTTCAGTATTTTACGCGAGGAAGAAAAGCGACCTGACGTGTCACGACTTTTGTCATTGTTTGCCGGCGTCTTAGATAGTTCTTCTTGTACATTTACTTCAGTCGAACAAAAGGCGTCTTCCCCTGCACATTCAGCAAGACATTTACCAGAAAACACAGCGTAAAGTATCCCGGTTAATCCGAGAAATCCATACGGTATCTCAGTCCCTCGACGATCGCGATCATCACTCTCTTTACGTTTTTCCGAGTTTAAAGCCGGCCACAAGCTACACATTTTACGCTCTCACAAATTTTTAGATGCCAATGTCCTACAAAGTGTTAGAGTTGAGGATAAAGCCATTTTTTTCCATTTGAAAAGTGGACGGCGCATATTATAAACAACAAGACGAAAAAACATTGCGGTCGCCATGTTTTTCGTGGGGGCTTCGTGGGTTTTTTAAAAAAACCGTGCGAGGGATTAGAGCCCAGTCTGCGCGCGCCAAAAAACCATTTCGGGCCACCTTAACGCAAGCAAACTACAAAGAAGACCATGATTGCAGGCTAGAACATGGTTAAAAAGAAAAGCATTGCATTCAAAACAGTGAAAACTTCCCTAGTTTAAGAGTATGACTCTATTGTAGTATGTCCTACTTACTCACAGTTGTCGCTTTTATTCTTTTCAGGTTGATGTTTACAGCTTTGGAGTTCTTCTATGTGAAATGTGCATCCGGGAACTGCCAGAGCCTAAAAGGCGCGAAGAGCAAGTTGCACTTATGAAGAACCGTGCGTTCCGAGGTCTGGTACGGCGGTGTCTTCAAACAGATCCTGCGCAGAGACCGAACATGGGCGAAATTATTCAGAATCTGGAGCAGTTGCTCCCAACATCGCAATAAGTCATTTTCACTACGGCATCATTTAACTATAACTACCAGAATCCTTCAGCTTTTCACTGGGATTCACCGGGGTAACAAAATTAAAAAAAGAAAGGAAAAACGATTTGAACTCTGGTAGTTTTAGTGAATTGTGTTATCGTGATAATGTCCTGTTGTACATTGTGGTCAAACGGCATTTAAGTTTGCTTGAGCTTTGTTTTTGATTTTATATTCTTTTTCCTAGTTGCTACATAAGTAGTGATGTTTTCTGAATTGAGTCAATGGGATTTCAAGTTAGTCAAGGATTTTCTATATAAATATAGATTTAGAATATTTCGAGAAAATCGTGTAGCCAAACAAAAAAGAGTCAGAAATTACCATGATAGAAATTATATAACAGAAATGGTAAGAAAAGTTATGTCGAATCGTTGACTGTCTTTGCCGGTATATAATGTATCAGTCACAGTGGGTTGTTTCTTTCCCCCGTGAGCACAGTTGGGACCTAAGGTTGAAAACTTTTGTGAGGGAAGTTGCAAATCCTTAGCGAAAAGTCAGTTAGACTATTGTCTAAACGCACCACAGTGTACCTGTAGCTTACATGAGTTAGAATTACTTCAGGTTTTATACAAAACAAAAACAAAATAGGTCTTTGTTGTACCGACAAGGAATTCAGGGAAGAATAATTGTTCACAGCGTTGCATATAATTGTACAGACACAGTGGACTGTTTCATCCTAAAGTAAGCATAACTGAGACCCGATTTTGTATGCGTAAGGCAAGTTACAATCCATAGATATAACTCTGTTTGAACTAGTGTCAATATATACAAATCATAGAGCGCATGTTTTTCATAGTTATCGTTGCGGTGTAAATGAAAGGCTAGAAAACCGGTTAGTTTACAAAGATTTAGAATATTTTGAGAAAATTGTCTAGCCTACGTACGTTAGAAATTACTTGAAATTTTAGGGAAAACATAAAATAGGATTTTGAAGTACCGAGAAGGAATCCAGGCAAGAATCCTTTCAAAATGTGTCAATACAGTAATAATATTTAGAAATGGTAAAAACACTGATTTGTCGAATCGTTGGCTGTATTGTATTTATGTAATGCATCAAACACAAATGCAATCCCATGCAGTGAGCAGAATGTCACTCTAAAGATGACTTCATAAGTCGAAAACATTTGGTGTTTTTGTAATATTTTATTGGTAGCTTTTTAGCCTTTCAAATTTTACAAACGCATAGTAAAGAGACAGTTTGAATTAATGTCCAAACACACCATTTCAGATAGTGTGTATGATGTATATATATTTATCGTTGTGGGGGTCAATGAAACCCCTGATAACAATTAACGAAAGAGAGTTCAGAGGAGAGGTCAGAATGCCTAAGAGATTGTTTTAAGTGCTACTCGAGGTGTCAGATATTTGCCAGCAAGTCATTTTGAAGGAGAAATGAGAATTTAAGATTAAGAGTTTTGAACTGAAACACCTCACGTTGTTTGTGTTTCTCTTTCAACGAGTGTAATCGAGTGTAAAGTAATATGGTGCTTTCCTTGATAAAGACGGAACAAAAGTCCATTTCAATGGCCATGCTTGACAGCCTTTTGTTGTTGTTGTTTCTAAGAAGTCTCTCTGTCTGCAGAAGGTGACCGGTTTTTGTTATGTGAAAAATTGTACCCGTTGCGTCGTGGATAAAGTGGGCATTAAGTGAGTACTTTTCTATAAGTGAAACCAATTACTTCGTGTTATGATAGTCTGGAAGTTGCGCGCGGTCTGATTGGCTAAGAAACCATGCTTTATCAGAGTGTAAAGCTTAGAAATGCGTGTCATATTTCTCGAGGTGCGTCTCACGAAACAAAACTAAAATGTTAACTGAAAGGCGTTTTTTGGCGCGCGAACAGTTCTCTGCATAAATTATCGGTTAAATATCTAAGAATGCAGAGAAGTGACTTGAAAAAAAAAACAATTGTAGAGAGATTGTTTTTTACATTTCTCTCGTGTTTTCAAATTTCCGCTATCTTTTCAGTATGGCAACGTTATACATGAATTTCATAGACTAGAGTAGATAGGCCGCATATTAGAAGTTCCTTCAGAGGAATACAATCAAAGCTACATAGCAGTCACTAATCTATACATACTGAGTAAATATATTTGCAACATTTGCAGAGTAGTTATTTTTTGTACTCTCCAATTATTGAGGATATATCTTAATAGGTCCTTTTATTATTTAGTGTAGATATGATACCGCTATATTTTTTTCTTATCAAGATGTTGTAGAAGGTATTTTTGTTATGCTATAACTTTTATAGACCGTTGTGTATTGGGCAAAAGCCATGGCTTTGTAATCTCTACACGCCTGTTATGTTGTATTACTAAAATACCACTTGTTCGGTCAGTTCGCAAATCGGGAAGCCGAAATCCCATGCGCATTAACTCTAAATAACAAGTGAAGAATTGTATACTCGGCTTACTCGTGCAATTTGACTCGGATTTTTGTTGACTCAATTTTTCTCCAAACTGGACAAAACACTTGTGGGAAATAGTACAGAAATAGAAAGGGTATCTCCTAAGGAGAATCCCCAAGTAGCGGGAGGCTTATTACTGGTAATCGTTTTATTTTTTCTTAGTTTATTTTTATTCTCAATCTCGATTACAGAATTTTTCTAACTTTGTGATTGGTTTACCGCTCACAGCTTATCGTCGAATAACCCTGCTTTTGCTTTGCAAGGAAACTGGATTTCTTGTCAAGTGTCACGGTGTTCAAACATTTTCGCTACGAAGTAAAATTTTTGTCCAAAGAAAATGGCCAAAAAATATAAGCGATGATTATCGAATTTGACAATTGAAATAAGTATTTATTTGACATGTGCTTGTAGATAATTATGAGGTGATTAAAAAGAACTCGAATTTTTTGTCACCACACAAGGAAAGCTTAAGCTATGAGGGCATTTTTTTAAATAGAAAACTTTCTTAACTAATTCTGTTCAGTTGTTTTGGGTTAAACTTTGCCTTCACAAGGCGTGTTTTACTCTGAGGCAAACAAAAACACAGGTCACACTTGACACGCGAGCTCCAGTTTTGTTGGTTTCCTCTTCTGGTTTGATGGTTCTGTCATCAGTAATGAAAATTTTGCTGTTATCATGATTCTTTTGTTCTTGATTAGCAAAAAGCGAGTTGTTTTCTTGTTTCCTTTTTTGTATCGATTTAGGAAAGTCACGCAGAAGGCTCTTACAACTGCTTCTTTTTCTTCTTTTTATCGAGTAGTTTTTAGAGTAACTCCTGTTTAATGCATATAACCTTAAGACTAGAATAGGTATTTCAGCGGCGTGTTGGTGACGAAAGCAGTCGTTATTTTTCTTCAAGAATAGTACAGGGCGTCTGGGGAATTGAGCATTTTCTTGGAGAAAAATAATTATAACGCACATGGGTTTTGTGATAAATCAATGGTACCAGCGTGGACGCGTACTTCATTAGCTACGTTTACCTTGTTATGTAAAAAACTTCTCCTAGAGAAGACAATTGTCTGCCTAAATAATTGCGAAAGGGCCTCATTTTCCCTCACTGTTGAGAGCAAATTTAACGTCGGTGAATGCGATAAATCGACACACCTTTGATCAATCCGCTAACGCCATACGCCTACTCAGGATGCGATGCAAATAAACAGGCTGTCAAAGTCAAGTGAAGTATTTTATTCAAGCACAAAACCGGAATACATTCGATATAAGAACAATGAAGTTGTCGTTCAAAACTTGTAGCAAGTTTGCAGCGACTACTGTAAACCGTTAAATCAGCATTATCCTCTCAAACTAAGCTATTTCACCTAAGAAAAATAAATAATCATTATTATCTTCACTTCCTCTGAGGTGTTAGATTTGATAACCTGGTGTTACGCAACTTGGTGGTTATTTATACCTGCATATCCAACGCGCGCTTGCGGTACAATATTTTTATATTTCAAACTGTTTATACCCCGAGTTAGTACTAATTTAGAAAAGTTTAAGCAATAAGAGCAGTTTTTAGATGACTTCCTTAAACAATTCTCTTTGTTACAATCTAGCAAGTTCACCTTGACATGTGTGTTATATTCTCAGCCAAACACAAGGAGAAATAACTAGTACGTCAGCTCCTTTTGTTGGTTGATTATAGTCGGGTCATTACTGACAAATTTCTTGTTATTCGTTTGCTCTCAACTAGCATAAAGGAAGTTGTTTGTTGTTTCCCTAGTTTTTGCATCGAGTTTTATGTATCGGTTTAGGAACGTCACGCAAAACGCGCTTACAACGGCTTGTTATTTCTTTTTATCGAGTAGTTTCTAGGTTAACTCTTAAGATATATTTTTATAAGTTCGTGTGTTTAGTGGTATGTTGGTGACAAAAGGAACGAGAAATTCGCCAGATTTTCTGAGATTCTTGTTAAGCCAAAAAACTGTGAACTGCACTCGTAATACCGTGTCACAAGTAGTTTGACTTCTAAGCTTCAATATTCGTTCTGATTCTGATTCGTTCCCGGGTCTGTAGGCACCAACATGTTCATTGTATACAGACTATATCATAATCATCAAACGATTAAACAAGATTTCTGAAAGTCTATTCAGTGTGCGGTTATTTCGCTACCTACAATAATCTTTTCTTGTTTTTTCTTGGCCGCAGTGGTAACGAAAGCGTTTCTAAGATGACCCCCTCCCCTCGAAAAAAAATGGTAAAACGGATTTAAGCCCCAATCACCGGCATTTAGTGTGGATAAATAATAATTAAAGACACAGCGTCCGTGTTGTTTGGATTCTGTTTTGTTTGCCTTGTAAATGCTTTTCATCGGTCCGCGGAAGTTAACTTGCAGGCAACCTGAGACAATTTCAAGATTTCCTTTGAGGTACACTGACCGAAAGATCGAATTGGTACGTTTCTTGAGAGAACGCAGTGGTGAGAGCACTCGCCTCCCACCAATGTGGCCCGGGTTCGATTCCCGGACCCGGCGTCATATGTTGGTTGAGTTTGTTGTTGGTTGTCGTCCTTGCTCCGAAGGATTTTTCTCCGGGTCCTCCGGTTTTTCCTCCCTCCTCAAAAACCAACATTTCCAAATTCCAATTTGATCTAGAATCTGAGGGCCACAGGTTTGTCAGTCGAAGACTCTTTAGTGTCACCCTCGTTAAAGCAAAGTTAATTAATTAATTTATTACATCCATTTTGAAATCACTGGCGATCCTCGCAATCTGATTGGCTCTCAGCAGTGCGATTTATTCACGAATCGCACTATTTTCTGCTCTAAATCGCATCTTTCTCCCAGCCAATGAGAAAGGAACACTAAACATTATTAATTGATTAATTAATTAATTAATTAATTTATTTATTTATTTATTTATTTATTTATTTATTTATTTGCTATTAAAATGGCACTCGAGTCGGGCAAATGGAAGAAGCAAAGCGGGTTAGTTTTCTGCCTTGTTTTAACAAGGCATCAAACTGGTGACCAGGCTTCATTTTCGTTTCGCCTGGGCCTGATGTCAAGTAGGCAAAGAGTCGTGTCGTGCGTTTTAATACCAAATTTAGGAATGGCGTACCTAAAATAAAAAGGGTTGCAGGATGACGATCGGAAAATTCTCTCTAGAAAGACAAATTAACTAATACTTATTCGTATTTGCTTTAGTACTAGTTTCCGAAAGATGGAAACCACAAAAGCAAAAACAAAAAACGGATTAGATGATAAAATCATATTAAACTGAAATCAAATCAATGCCTCAATGAAGTTTATAATAGCTTGTCTGGCAATGTAGTCACTTGGATTGTCTGACAGCGACGTTTGAGAGAAACAAAATTTACTGCTTTTCCGATGTAGCAGTCATTAGGTAATTTACCTCATAATCGTGTTTAAAAATATGACTTGGCTTCTTTCATTTGCCCTCATCGATAAAATCGGGCAATGTATATCGTCTGATGCCTGTCATAGGGCTTAGTACCACGTGAAGTTTTTTGTTTTGTTTTGAAAGCACGCGAAAATTGAACAGCTCCGTAACGGTTTAGTGGAGCACAAAGAAATACACTCAATCTAGTAAAGCGTTAATCAAAACAATAATTGCTGGATTTTGATGCCGCTACTTGATGACTCAATTGTAAGTTTACGTAGGATTTTATTCTCGAAAAGTCCCTTGGCGGATGGGAAGGGTACTTAATAAAGTCTTTTACGGGGAGGCTCCACCAGAAGCTCAAACCCTTACCCTTTTTTTAAAATATACTAGTTTTATCAAAATGGCTCCCTTTCATATACCTAGAGTCGAATCTGGAGCAAAACTTGCACCATTTCTTGACCTTTCTTATACCTCAAGGTTAAGCCAAAACAATAGAGACTAATAGAATATCCAATGGTCACTGCATTTTTTGTTTACTTTGATTGAGTTGCTCAAAGCCTTCAAGGCTTCGTGCGCTTCGCGTAGTTATTTCTGCCAAAATTTGGGATCCTCTGATATACTTAGCTTTAGCTGCCACCTCTTTCCCTTTGCAGGGGACTTTGTTGACCCTTTAATGTACTAAAATAACAATTTTCCCTACCCTTTACAGTACTGCGCCCTGTAGGGCGGAGGCTACCCGTATAGCCTGTTGTAGGGGCCTCCCCTAGTGGACGAAAAGTACAGAAAACTCCACAAAAGCCCACTTTCTACACTACATAAAATTCAAATAGGTACAACGTTTTGGTTTTCACTAAGCATCGACGTTTTCGATCGATTTATGGCGACATAAGCACGTGGAATCAATCGGTATTTATAACTCCCTTAATCTATTCATGTAGAGTTTCAGATGAGCACGAGAAATAAACGTAATCTCCAGAAGCATGAAGATGTTGATTCATTTCCCAGCCTGCTTCAGTTTGAATAATTCAAAACTTGAATAAATATTATAGTAGAATGAGTGAACTAACATGCGGAAGCGAAAAATGATTCTAAGCGATCTTCTTCTTACTCTCGGAGTATTTTTCGTCCAATTTTCATTATCATCTTAAAGGGACACTTGAGTCTATCCCTAAATTTTGCATTTGTTTTGAACAGTTTTCAGAAGAGCTGCAGCAACAAGGCACTATCGAGGAAAGTGAGCAATGTGATGCTATTAGTGGAACAGGAAAAACTGTTAAGTGCGAGGGTGAAGAAGTGCGCTTCGAACGTCGTGGAACTGGGCTGGAGAATAAGTTGGCACAACTTTCCGTCAGTGATGGTGATTTGCTTCTAGTTCGCCTGCGACGTAAGCGACCGGAGGAAAAGAAAAGGAAATACACAGAAGAGAAACATCAAGAAATAGTACAGGTTAGTCATTACTAGAAAGGGCAGACAACCGTCATAATCTTAGGGAGTATGCAGAGTGTTAAGTAAGTAAGTTAAGATTTAAGTGTCCCTCAAAAATATATTTATATACCGCGCTCGAATAATCCTGTCTTAATAGTACAGCTTCAAAAACAAACTGATTGATCAAAATAGATAAATACTGGAACTTCATTTTGTCGGGCGATGACTCAAGTGTGAAATTAACTAGGATTCGAGTCTTGAAAGAGCAAGCTAGAATTAGACAGTTCCAGCGTTTCGATTTGTACTGAAGCACTGTCGTTTTCAATAGATTTGTAATAATAGATACGAAGTACTTTGTGACGTGAATGAGGAAGTAGAAGAGTTAGGTTTCACTTGCAAGTACGAAATGAAGCCGAAGTTATCCCTCCAGCAGAAGTTACTTCCTCATTCTCAGACTTCTTGTGGCAAGACTAAGAGTAAAACCAGTGATTACAGCAGCGTTTTCCTCGTGCTTGTGAAAAGAGACCAAACGTGGTTACAGAAGAATGTTTTTGATTACTTACTACGAAAAGCACGAAGGGTGTCAACTGTAAAACTTGCTTGCTGTTTGAATATCACTACGCAGTAAAGAGGGTCTCCAGAAATTCTGGAACAACTTCCCGATTTTAATACAAAGCTCCCACAAAAATTAAACGATAACGAAGCTATAGTTGGAAAAAGAGACTGAGAAAGAGACAAAAGAGAGCTCCGTCTCTCCCTAGTCTCAACCCGCTTTATCATTTCGTCCGCTTTCCACATTTTGCCAATCTTACGCTGCTTGCATTTCACCTGTCTCTACTGGTCGCTTACTCTTAGAGGTAAGCAGAGGAGACGGCTGAAATTTGGGCTGCTTTTCTGTACTATAACAGACTGTGGGAAGCTAAATGGGGAGGGCCAGTTGCATTGGGTTAAAGGGACACTTGGGTCTATCCCTAAATTTTGCATTTGTTTTTTGTTTCTTTTTTGTGGTTACCACGCAATGAGACAAACAAACAAAGCTATCTTTTCATTCAACCACAGTTAACAAACAATACCTCTTTTATGAAGGGTAACTGCAGCAGAGGTCACCGCACGAAATCCGGGTCAGCTGAAGCGAGAATGATAAATATAGTGTAAATGGGCCGCCCTTGAAGGTTGTTTTTAATTTATGCGTTGTTTTGTTCGTATAAACTACCGAGGAATCGAAAGACATGTCTTTGCTTCTTAAAGTAGCTAAAGGGGATTTGCGTGAGCTAGATAATTTCCAAGCTTCTGAACAGTTTTCGGAAGAGCTGCAGCAACAAGGCACTATCGAGGAAATTGAGCAATGTGATGCTATTAGTGGAACAGGAAAAACTGTTAAGTGCGAGGGTGAAGAAGTGCGCTTCGAATGTCGTGGAACTGGGCTGGAGAATAAGTTGGCACAACTTTCCGTCAGTGATGGTGATTTGCTTCTAGTTCGCCTGCGACGTAAGCGACCGGAGGAAAAGAAAAGGAAATACACAGAAGAGAAACATCAAGAAATAGTACACCGCCAGGTTAGTCATTACTAGAAAGGGCAGACAACCGTCATAATCTTAGGGAGTATGCAGAGTGCTAAGTAAGTAAGTTAAGATTTAAGTGTCCCTCAAAAATATATATATATACCGCGCTCGAATAATCCTGTCTTAATAGTACAGCTTCAAAAACAAACTGATTGATCAAAATAGATAAATACTGGAACTTCATTTTGTCGCGCGTTGACTCAAGTGTGAAATTAACTAGGATTCGAGTCTTGAAAGAGCAAGCTAGAATTAGACAGTTCCAGCGTTTCGATTTGTACTGAAGCACTGTCGTTTTCAATAGATTTGTAATAATAGATACGAAGTACTTTGTGACGCGCGTGAATGAGTAAGTGGAAGAGTTAGGTTTCACTTGCAAGTACGAAATGAAGCCGAAGTTATCCCTTCAGCAGAAGTTACTTCCTCATTCTCCGACTTCTTGTGGCAAGACTAAGAGTAAAACCAGTGATTACAGCAGCGTTTTCCTCGTGCTTGTGAAAAGAGACCAAACGTGGTTACAGAAGAATGTTTTTGATTACTTACTACGAAAAGGACGAAGGGTGTCAACTGTAAAACTTGCTTGCTGTTTGAATACCACTACGCAGTAAAGAGGGTCTCCAGAAATTCTGGAACATCTTCCCAATTTTAATACAAAGCTCCCACAAAAATTAAACGATAACGAAGCTATAGTTGGAAAAAGAGACTGAGAAGGAGACAAAAGAGAGCTCCGTCTCTCCCTAGTCTCAACCCGCTTTATCATTTCGTCCGCTTTCCACATTTTGCCAATCTTACGCTGCTTGCATTTCATCTGTCTCTTCTGGTCGCTTACTCTTAGAGGTAAGCAGAAGAGACGGCTGAAATTTGGGCTGCTTTTCTGTACTATAACAGACTGTGGGAAGCTAAATGGGGAGGGCGAGTTGCATTGGGTTAAAGGGACACTTGGGTCTATCCCTAAATTTTGCATTTGTTTTTTGTTTCTTTTTGTGGTTACCACGCAATGAGACAAACAAACAAAGCTATCTTTTCATTCAACCACAGTTAACAAACAATACCTCTTTTATGAAAGGTAACTGCAGCAGAGGTCACCGCACGAAATCCGGGTCAGCTGAAGCGAGAATGATAAATATAGTGTAAATGGGCCGCCCTTGAAGGTTGTTTTTAATTTATGCGTTGTTTTGTTCGTATAAACTACCGAGGAATCGAAAGACATGTCTTTGCTTCTTAAAGTAGCTAAAGGGGATTTGCGTGAGCTAGATAATTTCCAAGCTTCTGAACAGTTTTCGGAAGAGCTGCAGCAACAAGGCACTATCGAGGAAATTGAGCAATGTGATGCTATTAGTGGAACAGGAAAAACTGTTAAGTGCGAGGGTGAAGAAGTGCGCTTCGAATGTCGTGGAACTGGGCTGGAGAATAAGTTGGCACAACTTTCCGTCAGTGATGGTGATTTGCTTCTAGTTCGCCTGCGACGTAAGCGACCGGAGGAAAAGAAAAGGAAATACACAGAAGAGAAACATCAAGAAATAGTACACCGCCAGGTTAGTCATTACTAGAAAGGGCAGACAACCGTCATAATCTTAGGGAGTATGCAGAGTGCTAAGTAAGTAAGTTAAGATTTAAGTGTCCCTCAAAAATATATATATATATACCGCGCTCGAATAATCCTGTCTTAATAGTACAGCTTCAAAAACAAACTGATTGATCGAAATAGATAAATACTGGAACTTCATTTTGTCGCGCGATGACTCAAGTGTGAAATTAACTAGGATTCGAGTCTTGAAAGAGCAAGCTAGAATTAGACAGTTCCAGCGTTTCGATTTGTACTGAAGCACTGTCGTTTTCAATAGATTTGTAATAATAGATACGAAGTACTTTGTGACGCGCGTGAATGAGTAAGTGGAAGAGTTAGGTTTCACTTTCAAGTACGAAATGAAGCGGAAGTTATCCCTTAAGCGGAAGTTACTTCCTTATTTTCAGACTTCTTGTGGCAAGACTAAGAGTAAAACCAGTGATTACAGCAGCGTTTTCCTCGTGCTTGTGAAAAGAGACCAAACGTGGTTACAGAAGAATGTTTTTGATTAATTACTACGAAAAGGACGAAGGGTGTCAACTGTAAAACTTGCTTGCTGTTTGAATACCACTACGCAGTAAAGAGGGTCTCCAGAAAATCTGGAACAACTTCCCGATTTTAATACAAAGCTCCCACAAAAATTAAACGATAACGGAGCTATAGTTGGAAAAAGAGACTGAGAAGGAGACAAAAGAGAGCTCCGTCTCTCCCTAGTCTCAACCCGCTTTATCATTTCGTCCGCTTTCCACATTTTGCCAATCTTACGCTGCTTGCATTTCATCTGTCTCTTCTGGTCGCTTACTCTTAGAGGTAAGCAGAGGAGACGGCTGAAATTTGGGCTGCTTTTCTGTACTATAACAGACTGTGGGAAGCTAAATGGGGAGGGCGAGTTGCATTGTGTTTAATAGAGTTGAGCTGACTGTAGTAGCAACGGCTATCAGTTCTAAACGATGTTGCTGCAAACTCTTGCAAAGTAGAGGTTTTCAGAAAATATGGTGAATCAGATAGCCGGATTGAAATCTAGAGTGTGAGGAATTAGTTTTTCTAAAGAAATTGTGATGCTGCTTTGGTGAGTTGGAGAGTGTTTCATTTCAATTTGATAACACCTTGAGTTAAAATAAGGGAAATTGGCCACTGTAAGGAGATTCAAACACATTTGATCTTTATTTATTGTAAATCTGTAGCACGCTCAACAAGGGCACCAGACAGGAAAATGTAAAACGGGTTGGAAAGTGAAATTTCAATGAAAAAATGAAAAAACAATGGTTTTGACATGAAATTTATCTCTTCATGCTAAATTCAAGCAAAAAATATTTTCCAAAATTCTCAAATTGCCATACCCTGGGCATTAAAAAGTCCAGGCAGTGGGCCATTTTAAAAAATCTCATCTCCAGGGCATGAAAAAACTCTGCACATGCCCTGCAGCCCAAAAGTTTCCACTCTTGCCAAGGATGATATCGAGGCTGGTTCATGGAAACGAGGTTGAATTTCATGTCCGGCATGAAAATCTGAATTTCATGCAGGGCATGAAATCGGATGATATCGAGGCTACTGTACGGAAACGAGGTTGCATTTCATGCCCGGCATGAAAATATAAATTTCATACCCGTTTCATGCCCGGCATGAAATCGGGTGATATCGAGGCTACTGCACGGAAACGAGGTTGCATTTCATGCCCGGCATGAAAATCTAAATTTCATGCCGGGCATGAAATCGGTGGAAACCTAAATTTCACGCCGGGCATGAAAATATCTTTTTGGCTGATTTCAAGCCTGGCCGGGCATGAATTTAGGTTTCAACCAGTTCCATCCGGGGCATGAAATTTAGTCCTTGCCTTATCTGCAGTTGAAAATTTGGACGTTTTCTGTCGGTAAGTTCATTAAATGGCGCTCGGATTGTGTCATGCAATCTTCGGCTGGATCAGATTTTCAGTGACTGGTGATCTCATTGCAATCCTCTAAATCACTGAATAAACAAATTCTGTCGAGAAAATTTGTAACCTTTTATTTGCTAGGTTTTGTTCCTGAAGTTCACAGTATAATTAACAATTATTCTACGAGGGCGCGCTGGATATCGAATGATAGATAACCAACGAGGCGCGTAGCGCCGAGTTGGTTATAATCATTTGATATCCAGCAAGCCCGAGTAGAATAATTGTTTTATTAAAAACTTAACCACTATTAGAAAAAAAAAGTCAAGAAAGAACGGGAAAAATGAGAAAAGAAATTTAAACGGAACAAGAATCGCTCACATGACTGAACGAAAAAGGCGCCAAAACCTTGCGAAGTGTTGCAGCGTTTCATTGCAAAGCTGAATGAATCAATGAAAACTGCTCGAAAGTGAACAAAGTGTTTATAGCACAAGTTTTGGAAAGAAATCTTCTAATTATTGGCTTTGAAATATGGTACATGCTTGATTTTTCCTGAAACATTGTTGTCATCGTCGTTCAAAGCGGATTGAAGCTGTACAATTTCACCATATTAGCTGCTGGAGTTGAAACTGAACAAGTTTGTAATCTGTTCGCACAACGGAGCCATCATGTGTGTGTTTCATCGAACTGAAGACAGAACAAATTTGAACTGGAAGAGGTAATTTCCATGCAGCTCAGAAGCAAGATTACTGTAGTGAGGAACATTAGAAGTCACCATCATAGTTTGTCAAATGCAAAGTGCAAAATGCAGTTGTTCTCGGTTTAGAGGTTGCGGACGGAATGGTAAGCTTAAAAACAACATTCAAACAACTGGAAAAGCGATTCAACTCCGTTTACATGGCATCCGATTTCTATCTGAGCATTTGGACCTGTTGGAACACAGAGCTACAACGAGTGCAGGTAAACTAGTGTCAATTTTGCGTGTTAAAGGCGAAAAAAATCTCGCCCTTCCTTCCTTCTTGGTAGTTTGCCGCTGTATTTTTTTACTGCTTGCTTAGACTGCTTCATGATTTTCGCACCGACTCGCCATGAATGTGTGATAGTTTTTATTAAATGCTCCTGCCCCATTTCACTGTGTTTTATTTTATGTCTTGTCTTGATATTTTGAAGTGGAAAGCTTTCCTGATAAAACCTACCGTGTTCAATTTCAATGATCGACGTAACGATCTATGAAAGAAATTAATTGTAAACACGACGCTTAATGCTTAAATTTCTATTTCTGCACAGTTTCTTCAAACAATTTTGACTTGTGTTAGACCACGCTGTTGGTGATGCTTTTTGGTGACGATGTTGGAATTTCTGCTTAATTTAAATTCGCTGCCAAGTGATTTTTCTCGTCCATTTTTCTCGTCGGGTTGCTCGCGAGGAAAAAACTTTCAGCTCACTTTGTTGTTGAGTGTTCATTGACCATATTTGTCGAAGCAGGTATATGAGCTGATAGCCTAGCTCCGTTCAGCCAATCAAAATGCTAGAAATCCAATATACCTAGTCCAGTTTTTAATAATACTCTTTAGTCGACCATTCGGTCCCCTCCCCCCCCCCCCCCCCCCGCTTTTATCAATTTTTGATTGCATTGGTATCAATAGCTTATGAAAACATTCTTAGAATTGACACTACCGGTAATGCACTTCTTTGATCACTAATGCTCGGCTCAGTTACTGAATCAACCACCACCCACCAACACACTCATTCGCACACTCACTGCACTCATGTTATGACAAAAGCTTCTGTGCGGACAACATTGACGCTGTCCTCCTATTCCATAACGTTGTATTGGGCTTGGACGTCTTCGACTGCAAAGTGAAGAGAGAGATATATTAAAGAGAAGAACAAATAGATGCACAGTTGACATAAGCCCAGGGTGAAGTATATACAGTCGAACCTCCCAGTGCGACCACCTCCCTTGACAGCGACCACCTAAATTCCCCCAGTCATTTCACTATAGCTGCCGCAAGCGACCACCTCCGTAAGTGTCCACTTTTAGGCGGTGAAATTTTCCATTGTTTTTAACTTCCGATAAGCAACAACTACAGCAGTGGGAACCATGGACTCCTTCCTTGAATTAGGGTTGTGTTTTCTTTTCACATTTGTGTTTTCGTTACTTTTAAAGACATACGCTGTATTAGGTATTTCCAGGAGCATATCTGGTATTTCATAAGGCAAACTGTTATCGTTTCAGTAATTATCCTGTCCGTATAATAACAGATAATAGCGACCTTCAGATCGGACCACGAGTACGAGATTGAGTACGACTTGAATTCCTTGTCGCGCGCTTTTGTAATCTGTCCTGTGAATATCGTTCACTTAGCATTCTCCTCCGCTGGTCAGCAACAGGGAGGAACGATGGCTTTGAGAACGTAACGTTTTTGAAATGCAAAAGTCGCACTCGTACTCAATCTCGTATACGTAGTCAGATCTGAAGGTCGCTAATAAATACCCGAGTGATTCGAAATCCGAAAACTGGCTTTCGCGATGCCAATCCCAAATTTCCTTCCCGTGTTGGGCTTTCGTTACTTTTAGGGGACTCGCGCTATATAGGAAAAAAACAGAGAAAAACTGTTTGAATGCACGCGCAAAAATGCAAAGGCAGAAATCATACCCAGCGGTTCCTCCAGGGTTTCCTTTTTGACAAAATTGCCAGCGAAGCCTTTTATATAGTCAGTGATTTCTTTGGTTTATTCTGTCCACGGTTTACAAAAACAGCAACGGAACTACTTTACAGGAAGCTACGGATTGTCACCACACCTTATTGCTTAAGCATTTTTTCGGTTGTTTTGGAATATTGCCGTTTTGACAGACAATCAGGTAAATGCCGAACGGTGGACTCAGATTTGATATTGATTTGTTCCTATTGTCATTCTTTAAAAAATCGTTTTAACTTACTTTTAAATGTCTTGAATTATGCAGCAGGTCCTGGTAGAATATCTTTACCGTCCGATTGCAAAGTCTGTGGGATTCATGCATCTGCCATCCAGATTTGAACACATTTATTGCAAATCCTGTATATACAAAACAAATTAGAAGTAAGAAAATTTGCGTCCACGGAGCTAGAACGCTGATTAGAAACTTATTAGCTTACATATCGGTCATTTTGATGTGAACTCCGTGGTTGAAATTTCAATTGACGTTGCGTGAGAAACATACACAGCGGTAAAAAACAATGTAAACAAACTTACCAGTTAGTTAAACGGGAGGGAAGGCTGAAAACGTCGAGTAACATTTCTTTGCGCCTGGGATACATTCTTGTTTTGCTCTTTTGCTCACGAAATTTTTTCACCTTGCTGACGTCGCTGACGATAAATTGCGTGTTCAAAAGCGAGAAAACGTCACCGTATGAATTCGCATCAGCCGAAGAGACCCGAATATTCGAGCGTCAAAGTGTTTTAGTTTTAGTATATGACTTTGTCGGCAAGCAAAGCGGCCGAAGTGCTGTCGGAAAATGGGCGAATTTTTGTGGCGTATATTTGTGGCGTCACTTGCTTCATGTTCGCGTAATCGCTTCTTTGACATTTCAGTCTCACCTTTCCAGCTGGTTCATCTTCGTTCTGCAGATACGCAAATGGTGTTATTGGGAAGCTATAACCTCCTGTGAGTGTCCGGTGGCGGTTTATTTCTCCGGTAAGTACATAATCTTAACACTTGCTCTTCTTCGTCTTCGCGGCGAAGACTGTTTTTTATTTCCATCAACAATGTGTACAAAACGTTTCCAAGTAATGGTTATTATGGAAACGTTTATCTCTTTCTTTTCGTTTGATTGTTTGTTTTCTGTTGGTCACTAGTGTTGTAGTTAAACCAGCGATATTATGACACATGCAGCTGCATACTCAGCTTATTGGCTTTGGTTTCACTTTATACTTGCAGCTCATACTTAACAGGAATATGTTATTTCTCTGTTGTTTGCTTATGGTCGCTAACTTTGACCACCTGTTTTACACACACAATTCATTTCAGTTTAAGCGAAAAACAGGTTTTTTTAAGCTCAGGTAAATGTAAAGCATTTAAATGTAAAGCTCACTATGACTTTGCATCAAGCTGTGATATTAGTCAAACTCAAAGAATTTTAGTTTTACTTAGCTCGTCAACAGACGTGACAAAGTTTTTTTCATGTTGGAAAGGCAACATCGTTTCAAATAGTTTTTGTTATTCATGATCACTGAAAACTGGATTGTGGTTAATAGAAAATCGGGAAATTTCAGGGAAGATTTTTGTCTGATGAGTGGCAACCTTGTTTTCCCAATCCTAAAATTCAGGTGACTATTATGTTTTTCGTCTCAGTGAAAGTGAAAATTATAATGGTCACTCATTATTGTTTAACAAGAACAACCTAAAGAATTGTACCACATGATCAGACTAGCATAACTCTGTTGAGGATTGCATTAATTATAGTTTAGTTTCACTTAAATATTTTTAGGTTTATTCAGGCCAGTACCTGGACTTAATGGCTAAAAAAGACCATTTGTCACTCCAAAACATTTGTCACTCCAAAAGGGAGAAGGGCCAGCAAAGAGGGTTATCAAGGAAAGGATAAATCATAGAACTGTAAGTAGATAAATTCTTTCATTTAGGTTGGAATACACTTGAGGGGAGAGCTTACAATTTTAATTGGCAAGACATGGGGTGGAGATAGGTCAGAATGACAATTCCTTCTGTGTGACATCATCTGCTATTTCAAAGAAAACTGACAAAAAATCTCTGCTTACTATGCATTGCTTTTACAACCTGTCCCTGTGGCAAAATAAAAATCAAACAATGGGAAGCATTATTTATTTTTAGTTACTTCAGGTATCCTGATCATAACCTAGGAGTGCTACAAACTCCCTTTTTGTGCACTATTTAACCCACTTATTTGCCCCAAGATCAACAGGCATGCATGTTCTCCTGACTGCTTGTTCTCCACACATCTAAGGTACTACTTGGGAGAATTTTGTTCAACATCAAGACTATGACTTTTATGTTTGATCAACGTTCTTTACTTTGCTTCTCACAAATATATGATGCCTGCAACAGGCCACAGACACTGAAAAATATGAAGTGGTCAATAGATTGCAAGAGTTGTTATGCAAGATGTTAGTATGTGTATTAATTTTACAATTGATACTAAGGTGATTCCATTCAGTTAACTCCTGGTGTGATAACACCAGGGAAGCCCTCTGTGTGTTATTAAGTGCTACCATAACAGTCATAACACAGTTGTCATTTATCCTGATGTTCAATTTCTTGTTTTCAGCTGAAGAAAGAATTCTTAGTGAAGTGGAAATTCTCCTGGGTGGAGACAAAAAACAGGACAAGCAAGAACACAGACATTGAAAAGGAAAATGGAAAAAGAATTTAGAGTAACTCCTTAAAGTGGATTAAGCATTTGGTGGAAAAAGTAGAAATATATTTATTGAATTTTTTTAAAAATTTTTTCCTATAATTAAAATGGACACTTGTTAATTAAAATGGGAACGAGGGCCCGGTTGTTCGAAAGCCGATTAGCGTTAACCTTGGGTTAAATTTTGTCCAGGCTTTCTGATTCTCTTGATGTTAAAAAGCGTTACTGCTGCTAACTTCATGTGGCAATTTAAAGTAGCCAGAGCCAAACTGTTAAGTGAAAATAATTTACTGGAATCCACCTTGCTTGAAACAACCAGGTCCTGACATACTCTGTTTCCTGACCATGATGGTCTGTTTCCATCAGATGGTTTTTAATTGGGGGAAAGGGGATTTCTGGTGAAAATTAATTTCTGTGTTGGGGAGATCAAAGTGGTTAAATTTGGCCTTTTAAACATGTAATTTTACAAGAATGGTGCCATGTTATCACACTATACTTAGCCATTTTGACCTCACAGACAGTCATGATGTCCAAATTACACTGTTTGCAAAGGAGACTGACATGTAATATTTTCTCTTGGTCACATATCCCATCCTGCATGCAATGACCCAGTGAAAAATGTTTTCCCCTCATAGTCCTCCTTGGCATCCATCCACATGAGCAAAACCAAATTAACTGTCTTTACTACCTTCAAGGGTTCAGGGGAAACATTGATGCTTATTTGGAAGATTTGAAATTTATCACAGCATCTCTCCCCCCCCCCCCCCATCACCACAGCCTGCCTCCAACTTCCCTGTTCCTTTCAATAAATAAGTCTATAGGGAAGATGTTACTTTTAAAATAGGGGCAATTGATTCCCAACTGGCCAGGGGGACAGAGGGTACCCCCCCCCCCGTATAAGCTATATAGATATCTGCTACCCCAAGGGGTATGGCTTTTTGGTTTGAAAATGGGTATGGATTTTGACTGGTTTGGTCTGAAAGTCTGATTTGGGTACCAGATCTGAAAATGGGTATGGATTCAGAGGTTAGGGCTAAAAACATGTATTGGAAAGTTACACTGGAGAACTTGGCAGCACACCCCCTCTAAAAATTCCTAGGAGTACCCCCCTCCTCCTGGGATGTGAATAGTGAACTTAGAATAAATGCACTTAGCCTGCTGTTGATCAGTGTAAATTATACGATATTACATCTGTACTCACTGCCCTGTATGAAAAATGACTAGTTAATTCTTAACCATCAGAGGTTAAATAAGGAAACAGTAAAAAATTGGGAAATTGAGTTGTGTTGATTGTGCTGAGCTTGGGACCACTTTCCCCAGAAAGTGGATAGCAATAGATTGCCAGTAGACTACTAACTTCTTCTGGTATTGGTCATCGAGTTAAAGTAAAGGGCTCTTAATTATTCTGCTTTCTTATCGAAAAGGTTGATAATCTTATTTTTATCGTTGAGGACACTCTAAGGAGACGTATGTGTAGGATATGGTATGTTGTATAAGCATTTCATTGGACCGCAACCAATCAACAATAAAGGATTTCTAACTACCCCCTGTTGCGTCCACGTTTTGACACTTTGAGTATTGTTAGTACTTAAGCCAGTAAAGGTTCTGGAAGAGACAATTTGTCAGTGTGGGGATGGGTGTTTGAAGAATTTCAGCTCATTTGTAGGAGTCACTCAAGGGTCATCTCATTGTTTACACTTTTGATAAACACTGGATTTTTTATAATTCTTCATTGTCAGCAATTTCTTTCGATTTAGATACGACGGTGGAGAAGGAAATGCCGTTTCAACCTGAATAGAAAACTGACTTTATACCCACTGAGTATGTCAACTCAAGATTTACTTAAAGACCAGGCAATTTTCAAGTTGGTTTTCATGCCCAGCATGTGGAGTCAATTTTCATACTGGCCATACAAAGACGATTTTCATGCCGGGCATGAAAAGCCGATTTTCATGCCGGGCATGTAGGGCCAGATTTCATGCCGGGCATGAAATGTGGCTCGACCGAGAGAAGACTGGGCTGAGACGAAATTTCATGCTCGTCTCAAACCCAGTCTTCTCCCGGTCGCTCGGTACGGATTGTCCCTGAGCAAAAGAACATCCCGGGCATGAACTTTTCCGAAATATGCCCTACCAAATTTTTTCCTCAATGAACTCCTCTTTAGTTTGCTTCCAACAGTTTTGGGTTTAGAGAGGCATGAAAAAATGCGTTACATGCCCAACTAGAGGGGATACCCGGTCGGAAGTAGTACATTTTCCCCTACATGCCATGATCCATGTAAAAAAGAGCCTTTGATTTTTAAGATCGTTGAAAATAATACCCACGAGGGCATTTCTTCATGCCTGTTATGTCTCAAAAGAGGTTTTCGTGGCTCAAGAGAGGTCGTTGATCATGTTTTGGCATTAAAATGGCCAAAAAGCATGCCTGTACGATTAAAACTGTAAATTTTTAACTGAAATTTCACTTTCCAAGCCGTTTTAAGCAAAATACATGAAATGTCATTTTCCTTTTTTCTCAGATTGTTACAGGGCTTTAAAATGGATATTGATCTGTTCGGATTTTTAAGTCGTAGAACGTTATAGGAAACGAAGTCTTATCGGCCGAATTACCGAGCTGCTGTTCGCTCTTCAAAACTGCTACCTGACTTATTTTTCTATTATAAACGACATATTTGTCCCTGTAAAAACAAAAGGCATTAATTATGCCATCGCAGGCAGTACCGAAGATAGTTAAGCGCGCTGACCACTATAATCATCAATTTACATTTACATGTTGCATGTTACAAAGGTTAGGGTTTGAGATGATATTTAGGCAAAAATTTTCCCTCAATTAAACCCGAATTCTGAGGGGGGGGGGGGGGGGGGTAATCATCTTCCGAACTGGTATTCTAGAGAAATTACTCCGGTTCAATGCCCCTCAGTCAAGGTGCGGCCTGTGTTTTGTACATGTCTCTTGAGAGACCAAGGTCGAAGACTTCATAAATTTCTTCAGGATGTTTCTTTTCTTTGATCGGGGTCAGGTATAAACACCTGTATAAGTCGTGTAAACTTAAGCAAGAGTGGACTTAACTTTGGACGTTTTCATGCATGCATTTTCATCAAGACAAGTCACAAGCTGAGACAAACAAAGAAACAAACGGGTCTACTTTGCACGCGCTGCTTCTCTTAGACAAAAGGTGGCATGTTTCTTAATTTGGAATAAACTGGAATGAAATCAGTTAGCCTTGTAGAGACTAAAATAGCAATCGATCTATTGTCATTTTGACTCTGGTGACTGAATAGCACTCAAAGTTCGGTGATTCGATACAGTGAGTTGCTTCATTCATAAAGTATTTTTCAGACGCAACGTGTGTACTTGGGGGAGGCTTCTAAGTTAGAAAAAGGAAAGACATTTTTAAAAGGCACCCTTAAGAGGGGCCAGCATCTCGTTTTGTGGGTATAGGTTGACTCCTTTTTACCCTATGAAGTATTAATTCTGACAAGTAGATATGTCTCCAGTAGTATTTTCCCGCATTCTACCTTGAAAAAGGGAGAAAATCATTTTGGCTATTTTAGATTTCTAGCGCCTCAGTGATAACCTAAATAAGAAAAGTGTTCTTAAAGGAAAGCCGATTTCTAGAAGGTATCTCTTTTTTAAATTATCTTTGGTAGACAGCTAGGAGACGGCATTTAAATTAGCTTATTAGTCCTCAAGGGTACATTGAACCTATTGTTGCTGCGAAGCCACCAGGCTTCGCAGCAGACTATTTCAGGCTGCGTACGTGAATAGCCTAAGTTGCCTCTGCCCGAAGCCAGACTGAGCTTTTGAGATTTTTTGGATTTAAACAATATTTATATATCGATTTCGTGGCCCTCGAATCGAGGCCCTTGATTTACACGCGTAGTCAACAGAAAGAAAACACACTATTTTAACGTTGGAACAGACTGAACACTCGGTGAAGAGTTTGAAAGCAAGTGAAGATAAATTCCTTTGAATTGCAGCCGATACGTTTCTCAAAATATCTCAAGCAATTCCTGGAACTCTGCGGTAAAATAAATGCGATGTTTTACTGGGAATTCATTTTGTTGTAGCAGAAACTCATAAGGACTTGAAACGTGTAACTCTCATATGTAGGTTTTGACTGATGCTCGTAATTATTCATTTTCGCAAGTACCATATTTGGAACATGAGGAGAAAGAGAACTGACCAATCAATTTCGTGAACGACGTGACGTAATTTCACACCAAGTTCGCAGGCTTGCTCAAAGAATGGACGACAAACCGGGGAAAAAGTAGCCGAAAAAGCTTTCAAATGCTGGAACGACAAAGCGAAAAGAAATCAGTACCGGTTTGGAAGATCGAGCAGGAAATTTTTAGGCAGCAAAATTGGTAACTGAAACACAACATGGAGCAAAGGGGTTCGAAGAAGATCAGACTGCGAAACCAAACCAAACTAGTCTAGCGTTGTGTTTACGATTTCTTTCACCGTCGCTATATCAATAAATGTTCAGAAAAGGTAGGTTTTTATATACGGAAATCTTTTGACACCAAAATATCTTGACATGATACAAAAATAAAACACAGTAAAATTGAAGAGAACCGTTTAATAGCATTTAACTGTCACATGTCACACATTTTCGGTTGTTCGCTACCAAAATCAAGCTAAATAATTAACTGAATAAGAAAGGACGTCATTTTTCGGCTTTATAATAATACTACACAAAATAGCATCGTTTTACCTGCAGTTGATGTAGCTCTGAGTTCAAGCAGCTTCAAATGTTCAAATAAAGAGATTGTAATGCAAAATAAGTTGAATGTTTGATTCATTGTTGTTTTGACACATTCCGTCCGCGGCCTCTGAACCTGTAACCATTACGTTTTGTGTTTGTTTCCAATCTCCATCTTCAATGCTGAAATCATACTGTAGCTTTAATCCACTTTGGACGATGAGTACAACAATTTTTCAGGAAACGTAACTAGTGATTGAGTTTTGAATCAACTGCGCATTTTTATCGCTTGTAAGTTCAATTTTCAACGGAAGCGAAATAAACTGCAGCGTCAGACAGGAGCGAGGGGTTTCCAAATATGGTAGTTTGAAAAATGAATATTCACGAGCATTGAACGCAAGTTACACGTTTCAACTCCTTATGAGTTTCTGGTTGTAGTTATTTTATTGATAATATGCTGCAGTTAGGAATCGATTGTTTGTTACGTCCCAGGGGGTGAGGAGGGGGTGTGGGGGGGGGGGGTCCAAAAAAGTGTGGTGACTCGAACCCGGCGTACCCCTTACAATAATTTCATATGAAAATTAAGCCCCTCCCTCTTCGCAATAATAATTTTAAAAATGTACCTCTCCCCCCCTCCCCCCTTACTAGGTGTCAAAATAATCCGTGTTTCTCTCCTCCCTTCTTTACACATTCATTTTATAGGCTGTGGGCCTAGGCTATCGGTAGTCTGGTTAGGTTATGGCAGGAGCAATGGGCTCCTGGTTATGGTTAATAAGGCTACAGGTGCAAGGCTTGGTTACATAGCATTCAATAAGGCGGCTATCAAATCGACCAAAGATGTGTGTGAAGTGGAGGCGTCTCTGAATTGGCAGGAGAAAAGGTCGGATATTAATTCGAGAAAAGTCAACTAAAGGAAAGCAAACTATCGTTCTTATTTTTTCCCTCGATTTCTTCATCCATATTCATGATCGGAAGTTCTTCACAATCGCCACTCATTCCAATAGATGGAGATAGATGCCATTTTGACTTGCTTAGCAACCAGGCTGCCACGAAAGCGAGGCTGTGGTGGTGATCAAGGTACTGACCATATAATACAGTGGGCTCAATCATACATTCCGGATAGAATTTTGCCGGCTTGCAAAAATGTTTCCACCCCTACCCCAGCGAAGATTTTTTTCTGCTATTGAAAGGAAACACGGATTGGTTCCAATTATAATGTGGTTTAGCACTTTTTAGACTGCCATTGCTACGTCTTAAAATTTTGACCCCCCTTACTCCCCAAAATGGAGCTTGTTTAAGAATTGTATCCCCCTCAAAAACCACGCCCCCCCCCCCCCTCTTACCACCAGGACGTAATAAACGATCGGTCCCTTATTTAGAGGTTGTAGAAACGTTGCGTTGTTTAGATCTAATTTTGACATGGGAATGGCCTTGGTAAACGTTTCCACGTTAGAGGTAGGATTAAACGCGATTTCTTTTTGTAAGTAAAGCAGTTCTTAGCTGATTAAATGCTTTTCAAGCAAAACAGTTCTTATCTGAGTAAAATATTTAACTAAAAATAATTGTTTTACTTTGTTCTCCGTTCTTCCATTCGAGATTTTGGGAATTGAACCGACACGTACTCGTCACTTATGTGCCACGGATGCATCACTGACGTCCCTCACGTGTACTTGACAGTCACTCGTTTTACCAACGACCAAGATTTTTGTGTTCGACGCCATCTGTTGTCTTTATAAAAGAAAATTCACTTTTGGCCGTTCAATTTCTTCTGTGGGCGATTGTGCCAAGATTTTAGTTCGAAACACAGACTAAGCTTGGCTTAGCTATAAACAAAACATATCTGATCGCGAGCAAATGCCAAGAGCGAGTACGTACTGCTGGGTAGGGCAGTACACAGCTCATAGCTAACATTTTTTATTATTCAACAAATTGTCACTATGCCCTTATATGGAAGGGAAGCCCTCAATATCTGTCATCCGTACATGGCAGATATCCTGCGATATACATAAGGGAGCGGTCATTATTTAGAGCAGGAGAGGGGTGGATGATATTAGGGAGGGGTTATGTATTTTTGGGAAATAGTGGAGAAGGGGTTATGGAACATTCACAGAGAAAAAAGGAGGGTTACTAGAAACATGGACTTCTCTTAGAAATCAGTAAAGACTTTATTCATTCCAAGGAATATGACTTTATTGTTCTAGTTTCGCACTAGGCCAGTCTTCCAGACCCAAGAACAACCTGATCAAATAGTTCTGGTTGATCTTCATTCTCTTCTATCTCACTGTCCCCCGACTCCTCCGACTCATCCAAATCATTCAGGACCAGGTCCTCTTCTGAATCCAACCTCTCATCATCATCATCATCATCATCATCATCATCATCATCATCATCATCATCATCATCATCAACATCATCATCATTGGATAGACCAAATAAAACTAAAGATTTTTACGTTAAACTTCACAACATGTTTATTTGACCTCGTGGTTTCTTACTACACTCGCAAGCCCTCTCGGGATTGATGCTCCTACAAATCTTATGGTCAGCGGCCGCTCAATTCTTCGCCGCTCCATCCTCCCCCACCAGTGAGTCTACAAGACGAACGACACAAAAAAACAACAACAAAGGGAAACAGGTCCTACGCGAAAAGTTTCTTAGTAACGGCACTGTTCAGCATTGTTCAGTTTTAGCAAACTCCTAGTTTAAACAGACTCTTCTAATAAGCACAACTTGGCGACTGGCCGCAACAAAGTCCCGCTTGGGGTCTTCACTTCTGCTGTGCGCACTCTACCATCACTTCCGGGGAATGTCTTCTGGACCCGCCCAAGGGGCCAATGTGAGCGTGGGGCGTCATCATTCTTTATCAGGATCAGGTCACCTTCTTTTAAATTTCGTTGTTCCTTGTTCCACTTTGGACGGACTGCCAGATTAGGTAAGTACTCCTTACGCCATCGTCGCCATACCATGTCAGCAAGTGCTTGGGCCATTCTCCACCTCTTGCGACTATTAACTTCCCGCTCCTCAAAATGGCCGGGTGGGGCGTTGGGTGATGCTCTTCCTATGAGGAAGTGGTTTGGTGTTAGTGCTTCATAGTAGTCCGGGTCGTCGCTGACTGAAGTAAGTGGACGACTATTGAGTATAGCCTCCGTCTCGACAAGAACTGTACGGAGCGTCTCCTCTGGCAAAACTTGGTCATTAATGACGGTCTTCAATGCTCTTTTCACTTGCTTCACCATTGATTCAAAGATTCCTCCCATATGCGGAGAGGACGGCGGGTTAAAGTACCAGGTGATCCCTTCTTGGGCCAGCTCGTCGGTGATTCGTTCCTCACTCAACGACTTCAAAGCTTCTGTCAGCTCTCTATTCGCTCCAACGAAATTGGTTCCGTTATCTGAACGTATTGTCCTGGGGTTGCCTCTTCGTCCGCGAAATCTTCTCAAAGCCATGATAAATGAATCAGTACTCAAGTCACCTGCCAACTCCAAGTGGACAGCTCGAGTGGTAAGACATGTAAAGAGACAGCCCCATCTTTTCTCAGTGACTCTTCCTCTCTTAACATTCATAGGACCAAAATAATCCACACCAGTGTTTGTGAATGGAGGCTCACAGAGCGCAAGTCGCTCTTTGGGCAAGGATGCCATCACAGGTACGTTTGGCTTCGCTCTTCTTCTTTTACACTGCAGGCAATCATTGATAATCTTCCTGACGAACGATTTTCCTCGCGAGATCCAAAACGTCTGGCGTACGAGGGCCAACGTGTGTTCCCTTCCGACATGTAAGTGTTTCTCATGGAGGTCTTGGACCAGGAGTCTGGATAAAGGATGTGCTGGTGGGAGGATCACTTGGTGCTTTGCTTCAAATGGTATTGGAGCCTTGTCTAGTCGACCTCCAACTCTCATAATTCCATCTACAAGAACTGGCTGTAGTGGAAGCAAAGAACTGTTACGTGAGAGAGCTCGGTTGCCCTGGAGATCCTTGTAGTCTTCTTTGAATGACTCAATCTGGGCCAACTGGCACAAGGCTAAGGTGGCCTCTGTCAGATCGTCGGCATTTAACACTTTGGTCTGTCGCTCTGGGGGCGGACTCCGATTCCTTGCTTGACATCTTAACTTGAATTTGTACCTCATCCACCAGGCGTATAGCCGAACAAGCCTTCTCCAACAAGAGTACTTCTCCCATTCTACTAGATTCATAACCGGTGTACTCGAGGTTGTGAAGACAGAAGCTTTCAGTTCCAGCTCACTTTCGTCAATTTCTGGGACCGCTTCATTACTCGGCCATTGCTCTGAAAGTAGCGATAGAAATTTAGGGCCACTGATCCACCGACATTCTGGAGTCAAATCACGGATTTCTATTCCTCTCGTGCAGTCATCGGCCACATTCATTGCACCAGGGATGTGATGCCACTCTTTGACGTCTGAGTTGGAGATGATTTCAGCAACTCTGTGCGATACGTAAACGCTGAATCTTCTGTGGGTGTTGCTAATGTAGTGTAGCACGATCTTGGAGTCACTCCAAAGATGTGTTTCGTCAACTTCAAAGTCGATTTCTTCTAGTATCTTGGACTTCAGCCTAGTTGCTACGACTGCAGCCTGCAGCTCCAGACGTGGTATAGTTAAGGTCTTGATTGGTGCTAGTCTTGTCTTGCTGATAACGAAGCTCACATTCACACGTCCATGAATGACTGTTCGGAAATAAGCGACCGCTCCGTAGGCGATTTCGGAGGCATCACAAAACACGTGTAATTGCACGTTTTGGCATTCATCGTAATGGAACCCGTACCACCTGGGCACTGCGATAATCTGCGAAGTCTTCAGACCATCTTTCCAACTTTGCCATCTCTGGAGGATGTCGTCAGGCAGCTCTTCATCCCACTCAATATGACGCCTCCACAGTTCCTGTATGATCAGTTTTGCCTTCATCACATAAGGAGTAGCGAGTCCAAGGGGGTCAAACACACTGCTTGTGGCACTCAGAATTCCCCGTTTAGTGTTGGGAAATTCGCTCTTCACTGGTTCGAGGCACAGGAGGTCTTGTTCCACGCACCACTTGACGCCCAAGGCTCTTCCATGTGGCAATTCTTTGCGGTCGAGATCAACAGTGTTACACGCCACTTCAGATGAAGGGATGGCTGCAAGAACGTCTCGGCTGTTTGACATCCACTCCGTTGCTAGGATTCCTATCAGCTGTTTGGCTAGATGCGTAGCTTCATCAGAGTTCGGTTTTGATGTCAAGAGGTCGTCCATATAAAAGTTCCGCTTTACTGCATGAATCGCGTCTTCACTGAATTTCCCTTCCTGGTCATGAGCAGTTCTCTGCAATGCATAGTTTGCGCAACAAGGTGAGTCGACAGCACCAAACACATGGACAGTCATTTGGTATTCATCTGGTTTCCTGGTTTCATCTGTCTCTCCACAGGAAACGCAGAGAGTCTCTATCTTCCTCACACACTCTGACTTGATGAAACATTTGTTGAACGTCTGCCATAACGCCTATCTTTCCACTACGAAATCTCAAGAGAATTCCCACCAAATTGTTCAACAGATCAGGGCCAGTGAGGAGATTGTCATTCAGTGAAACACCGTCAAACTTTGACGCGGCATCGAAAACTACTCTAACTTTTCCTGGCTTTTTGGGATTCAATACTGCATGATGTGGTAGGTACCACGTTTTTGGGGTTGCTATCTTAGCCTCTTCAGGTGACATCTTTCTGGCGTGCCCATTAGTGACGTAATCGTTAATGACATTCTGGTATTTCTCCGCTAGTTCTGGATTCTTCTTAAGTTTCTTCTCCGTGGAGTGGAGTCTTGAAACTGCCATGGCTCGATTGTTTGGGAGGTTTGGCTCATGTTTCCACAACAACGCTGTTTTGTAGTGGCTTTTCTCTTTCACTGTACTGTTTTGCAAGATTGCCAGTGCTCTTTTGTCTTCAGCTGACAAAGGGTCCATCCAAGAGGAGTCTTGACGGCGATGGGTTCATCCCATCGTCCCTGGCGGACTTCGAGCTGAATCAACAAGTGAGCCATGTCAGATCCAATAAGAAGCATTACATCACAGCCTTCAAGTTCGGGAAGGTCAACATCTGATAAATGTCTCCACCGTTCAATAGCTCCTTCCTTTGAAACCTTGACGGAAGGGATATTGAGTTTGTCAATGACCCACGCTCCATGTACTAATACCGGCTCTGGATGATCTTTTGATGACAGACTAAAACTCACTCTACATAAGTTCTGGGTTTTGGCGTCATTTCCAACTGTATTCAGGCTAAGCTGATGTGTTTCACCACCAAGTTGTAGCTGATCTGCTAAGTCCTTTCTAATCAGAGTCGAGTCACTTCCAGGGTCAAGGACGGCATACGTGTTCACTACGCCTTTCTGGCCATGGATCTGAACAGGCAGGATTTGAAGTAGGACCTTTCGAGGCTGAAAACAAACTTGATTGATAGTGCTCTGGACACCCGTCGGAGGAACAGGGAGTGGACCTGTGTTTAGCTCCAAAGGCTGAGCAACTTCTTGTGCAGGGGTGAATGACTGAGTAGAGCTGCCTAGGGTTTTATTTGCGCTCTCAGTACTTGAGTCTGCTCTATAGTCTTGATGTAAGAGGGTGTGGTGTGGCCGGCCGCACTGTTCCTTAAGGCATCTATTTGTACTCGGACAATCCTTAGCTTGGTGACTTGCTTTCAGGCAATTGAAGCAAAGTTCATTTTCCCATGCAATCTTCCTCCTTCCCTGCAAGGGCTTGGACTTGAAAACAGGACAAAAGGCAATACGGTGTTTGACGTGGCAAACAACACACTTCTTTTCGTTTGACTGGGCTTTGTTCCCGCCCTCTTTACTGCGGAATTGGACACGGGCTTGTTTGAAGTCACGTACGTTACTGCTGTCTCTTGGAACTTCGGTGGGGAGCTCTGTTGTCGTCGCAAGGGGATGCAACTTAAGACTGGATCTTGGTCTCGTAGACTTCTGCTTCTTGTTCCACTCTTCACATATGAAGTCTTCAAGAGGGTTGAACAAAGTGTCTACTCGTTTGCACAACCATTTCTCAAATTCCAGCAGAGTCGATCTACCACTGCGACCATCTATGTGTTCGTACCATCTTACTCTGAGGTTCATGGGTAATCGCATGGTTGCCCTGCTGAGATACTCCGGAGTTTGGAGAATGGCAGACTGGCCCATCTTCACGCACCAAGTTGTACAGGCTTTCACCTGATAATAATAGTCACGCAACGCTTGTCTGTCATTTGAAGTTACATAAGGGCTTTCGAGCATGTTCTTCAGGTAAGCTGATGCTACACTTTCCGGGTTCCCAAATAGGCGTTTTAGTGTCTTAAGGGCGGCTGAGTAACTATGGCCTGTGACACCTAAACTTTCAACTGCTCTCTTGGCTTCACCATCGAGGTTTTGAAAGAGATAAGCCATCCGATCTGAATCAGTAAGTGTGGTCTTGTTGTGTATTTGATCACGAAATCTTTCAATAAACTTTGGCCAATCAATAGGTTTGCCTGTGAACTTGAAGAGCTCAAGTGGTGGCAATCGCTGCTGCTCTTGTGCTCGTAGAAGAGCTATACTTGAATCTGTTTGAGAGCTAGTGAAACTTATTTGGAACACAGTTTCTTGGCCTTCGGTCAGCCTGTCAATAAATGCATCAACAGGTTCTTCAACTGGGACAGCTTGAGCTGAATAATGACGAGAGGTTACACTGAATTCAGTTATGCAAGGAGTTGATGTGCTTCGGGTGCCTGGACCCCACTGTGTTGCAGGACCTGATTGAGAGTACTTCAGTGGAGATGCAGATTTTGATCCACAAGGATAACTGTGACTGGAAGTTGATGTTGGGGTAAAACTAGTAACTCCTTCTAAAGAGGCACCACCATGATGAATTTCTCTACCTAAATCTTCTGAAAGGGCAGGTCCAGAGGGTTTTGACCAGATAACTGAAGTTGTTAAAGGGGTAGACGTGTTACTGTTTTGAAATGACCAAGGTGAAAGGGCAGGTCCAGGAGATGATGACCAGATAACTGAATTTGTTAGAGGGGTTGATACATTACTACTTTGAGATGTCCCAGATGTGGGCTGGGACACAGTCACGGTCATTTCAGTGCTTAATTCAACACGGGAACTTGAAAGATTATCTTTACTTTCATCCTCAGTAATTGCGTGGGAACTGGGTACTAAATAATGTTTCAAAGATGGCGACGTTTTGCTAACCTTACTGATTTGGTCGTTGTTGTCCTTTCCTTCGATAGCTTCTTGTCCCAGTATTTCATGCTCGAGCTGAGCCACTTCTGCTTGGTTTCGGGCGGAAATGACCGCCATTTCGTCCTCCCTTTTCTTTCGTAACAAATCGAGTTCCCGCTTTCGCCGTTCCAGTTTCAACTCTAATTCCTTTTGGGCCATTTCCACTCTAAATTCTTCTTCACGCACTTCATTGTCTCTTTTTACTCGTTCCGCTAGCTGTTTTGCTTGTAGGCTTGCGATGGCAGCCTTCATTCGGGCTTCCTTTGTCCTCTTTGACGAGGATGACGAAGTTCTCGACGGTTTCGACTTGACAGAATCGATCTGGCTTACCGAGTCTTCGGGAGTCACGTCAGGGCTGACATGAAGCGGTGATATCACACATTCGTCCACCAAATGCCACGAGTCTTGAGTGTTCATCCTTCGGCGGCTGACTTGTATCCGGCTCGAGGAGACCAATTTTGGATAGACCAAATAAAACTAAAGATTTTTACGTTAAACTTCACAACATGATTATTTGACCTCGTGGTTTCTTACTACACTCGCAAGCCCTCTCGGGATTGATGCTCCTACAAATCTTATGGTCAGCGGCCGCTCAATTCTTCACCGCTCCAATCATCATCATCATCATCATCATCATCGTCATCGTCATCGTCATCGTCGTCATCATCGTCGTTGTCGTCGTCGTATCCTTGTCTGATTCATCCCCGCATTCTCTTTGATTGTAACTGACACAAGCGACAGCGTTTGTGTGAGTTGCTGAAGAATCGTTTCTAACAACGTGACTTATTATGCATTTTACTTTAGCGTCCTTCAATGCTTTCTTTCTGGTAAGAAGATTGTGTTTGTCCAGATATTTGTCTATTTCGAATACTTTCGATTTGCCGATTTCTCCTCCCAGAACTAATTGTCGCCATTCATATTCCTCCCGGCAATGTCTTCTGCCTAAGCTGCTGACTTTTCCTTCCTCTCTGAGCAGCGCTCATCTGTGACCTTTGTTTAAGATCATTTAGATGCTGCACATACTCTTTACTAATTTCGGATCAACTGCAAATTTGGTGGCAAAGCGGACAATGTCGGTCTCTGTCTGCAGATTTCCATTACTAAACTCTTTTTACTATTAGCTCTGGACTGCCAGTCATCCAGAAATCTTCTACTCGTTGGGGTTTCAAAAGGCTTCACATAGTGTCCAGGGTTATTGGGATCTCGAACTGGCTGAGGTATTCTTTCCTGGCTTGGTCCCACCCAGTCATGTGCCTGGCAGAAATCGCATAGTTTTCCATCCATACTAATGCAGTCTTTCTTCAGGTATTCCATAAACATTCTTTCAGGTTGTTTACGAAGTTTGAGAGAGGCCCTTGCTTGAATGACTTGTTCATGACAGTTACTGTGTTTAATTTGCACCAGTTCAAGTACTAATGGCCTATAAAAAGTGTTTTTGTTTAAAGGAGGAGCTATGAATTATTTCAACCACTTCAAGGAGGAGTCACAGAAAGTTACTATCTGCTAAAGGAGGGGTTATAGACTTTAGCTGTTTGGGGTTAAAAAGTCATCCACCCCCTCTTCTGCTCTAAATAATGACCGCTCCCTAAATGACCATGTTTGGAAGTGCACTGCAGATTTTCTTTGACGGCTTGTATGGCGGCCATTTTGAAAAGCTCAGTAGGCAGCTCCGAAAATTTTAACTCCCTGGAAGAAACTTTCCACGCTTAAATGCTCTCGAAAAGTCAAAAAGTATTCGCTTCAGCTTACAGAGATATCCAGAGGTTGACTTGGAATTTTCCTAGTGAGAACTCAACCAAGAGAATGCCATTGCGAACGAAGCAGCTCACTTGCTCACGGAAAGTTGTAAAGTTAAAAAGATTGTGATTCACAGGAAGAGGAGTCATTCTCGGTAGGGTAGCAATATTTTTTTTACTTTGTCTTGTCATTTCCAAACGTGAGTTTGTAAATAAGTCTTTTTGAGTGAATGGTAGTAAACGTCTATTTCTTGAAGTTTTGTTTTGATGTTTATTATATGTTGCTAGCTTTAAGCGTTTTCATCATAGAACCATAGTTTTTCTCGTTCTGAAAACGGTAGTCGACGAGAATTTGTTGAATAGTAAACCAAATATCCTGCTCAATCTTGCGGAATATCCCCTGATTTAACCAACTCGGCCTACGGCCTCGTCGGCTAAGTTAATTGTTAAATATGTGATTCGCTATCTAAATTACATGCAATTAACGAGATCGCCCTAAACCCCTGTTCCTCCGCATGCGCGTCACCCGCAGCACTTCACTTTCTAATGGAAACCGCTATTTTAAATAATATATACGTAAAGAATACGTGGTTTGTTGCACTGTAACAAGAGTAGGTTATCCAAGCCGGCGTCCTCTCTCCTTTTCCCTCTTGCAAATCTCACGCGAGCCAGGCTAGTATTAACAACAACAACAACAACAACAACAATAACAACAACGACAACAAACAACTTTATTATAGTCTCAATCTTATTATCATTGCTGCAGGGATGATCTACAACGGGTAACTGATGGCAGATCGTTGAGTTACCCCGACTTGCATGTTTTGGTACCTCCTAGCATAGTAAACATGACACTGTTCACATGTCATATTGATTTAGGCTCCATTTTGAAAAAGGGACAATATGATGTGAAAATACAACATTATCCTTTTACGTCACTAGCCAAATAAGGTGAGGTCCCCATGTCGCTGTCGTGACCGTATATTAAATCTCGTCCCAAGAGTTCACTCTTGTAACGTTTGTAGTGAAACGAAGTGAACGTTTATAGTGAAACTTGTGTGCTAGATTTGAAGACCAGCAATCAAGTAAAGAAATAAAAGAGTTACAAATGTCGTCTACTCATTTGCAGGACAGTCATCACAGTGAAAGTGATTATCGTAAAGGCCATCACAAACAATTCCAAAAGGATGCTGAAACGGCAAGAAGAGAAACGAAGACTGGAGGTAAATGTCGGGTCGTAAATTTATAGGATGCTGTCATCGGTTAAAAAATCCAAAATGTGTAACTATGTAGATGGTAAAATTGTATAGTTCATTAACACGTCAGAGCAACTAAGGTATCTCAGTATTCTTGCTCCAAGTAGCTTGTTTGCTTTTTGTTCGCTGAGGACAAAAACGAATTCATAAAAGACAGGCATACCCACGCTTCGGGTGAGACAAGCCACTCCCTTCGCACCTGACGAGCCCCATGGACTTCCATGACCAGCAGAAAGACCAGCAGTGTTGTCCGAGCTCAAACGATAGAAATTTGTGCAAAAGCTAAGCAAAGTACTTCAAAGCTAAGGTTGTCGTTTTCACTGTTCAAAGTTTAATATAATACCAATACGCTGTTGGTTTACTAACCTTTTTGAAAGTTTACCAGAAAAGTTCTAAGGCTCTGAAAACTGAAACTGCAGAATTGTCGGCGCCATTTGATAAAATAAAAGTTTGCTCGGGCGCAAAGCATTTTCAACGAAAAGGAGCTCGTTATTTTGAGAAAAATGACAATATAGCTACAGATATCATATTCATACGGAAAAACCTCATTCGCATTTACTTTCAACACACATTTACATATGCGACTACAGTACTAGTTTCGTCAATAGACCTCGTCAGTTGGTAGCCATATTCTGTTTTGAAATTCAAACGACTTTATATAACATTGCACGAAGAATAACCCTAGTATCTAGGCAACAATAACGCTATATAATCCAAAATCCAAAATACAAACATAATTAATAACAACCAGAATAACAATAATAATTACAATAGTAACTATAACAATAGCGTTATTGTTGCCCAGATACTAGGGTTATTCTACGTGCAATATTATATGAAGTCGTCTGAATTTCAAAACAGAATATGCCTACCAACTGACGAGGTCTATTGACGAAACCAGTATTGTAGTCGCGTATGCAAATGTGTGTTGAAAGTAAATGCGAATGAGGTTTTTCCTTATCAATGCAATATGATGTTGAGTAATCTTTCTTGGCTTCAGCGAACAAAATTTCACAAAGATAGTTACAGATATTATAATATTATATACATCCTTGCCCATGTTTTTACTTAATGATAAATGAAATCCCACCAATTAAATGAATTATAAGCGAAAGTCGCCTCAGACGTTTGACCGCGGTGGGCCGGCACTGGAAACCTACCTTGTCCCCAGGACCTTCTCGATTTTTAATGTGGGAGTGGCTGGGCCCAGAAGCCCTTGGGGACGAGGTTGCCGTCGAAAAGGCCGCTGGGATTTCTTTCACCCACCCATTCCCTCTTTCAGGCCTTCACAACGGTCAAACGCACGACGCGTGTGCAGTTCTCGCCATAATTTTACAAGGGAACTGAATACAGACAAATGTCGAAAGTTTCACTTAAACGGCAAAACTTGACGTTGTTTCTGAAAACTTAAATATTTAACGTTGAGTGTGTGTTCAAAATGAATCAAAATAAGGCAATCAAAATAAGCGAATACAATTCTCTGTAGCCTTCTTCGGTAAAATGTCACCAAAATACAGAGTACTCGAAGCATAAAATGTCATTAATTCAAGCTAAGGTCCTGTACAGTAATTAATCATAGGTTTTATCTGCTGACCGCCTCTAAATCAAGAACCTCAGAATTTTGTTTATAATTCCACTGTTAATCTTATTTGTTTATTTCCTTGCTTCGACGCTAAAGGTAGGGAATTCTCATAGGGCCAGCTGGCTCCCATTACGAGTTCCCCGATAATAGTTAAAAATATAATAACTCATATACTTTGTAACGTAATTTCACCTGAACATTGTACGCTATATATATTGTTTTTTTAATTCTGTAGGCTACCAATCTTTATGTATTTTTTTTTGGTGGGTCTTGTGTATCAATGAAGATCTTAAAAAAAAAAATTACGAGTTCCCCAAAAACAGCGATGACATCGCGGTCGTGGTTTTCCCCCTAACTTTCAGTTTTTTTGCAGAATCATTTTTAAGTCGAATATATTTTTTCTTTGATAAGGTATGGAACATAAAGATGGCAAAGGAAGCAAAGCTTGCTCGTCGAAAAAACTGAAAAACAAAGAAGCGCATAACTTCCGTGAACAGACAAAATACAAAGAGAAGGAAAGCCCTGGCAAATTATTGCGTAAACAGACTTTAAAAGGAAGTAATGCAAACAGGAAAGCACAACCACACGGGAAAAATGAAGAACCACCGTTTCAGAAGATGACAAATAAACAGAAACTGATAAGCGTTACTGAAAAACAGAGAGAAGGGCGCCGAAAAGCCAAAGGAGGGAATGACCCAATAAGAAAACGCCCGGCAGTTGTTAGGGTTGATGATGCACTGCAAAGACCAATCGAGAGGAAGGAACGAAAGGTTGCTATACCGGTGAAGAACGTGGGAGAAATGAGATCTGAATTGCAAACACAACTGCAAGAACCATGCACGCGAGAAGAGAATGTAGGAGGTTCAAATGTGTCAGGGTTACAAGAGAGGATAGATGCAGGGCATCAAGGAGTTATAAATCTGCGAAGTCAGGTACGTGCAACCGAAGAAGAATTGAGAACGATAAGAGAACAACCGACCAACTTTGCTGGACGAGAGGAACTGTTACGAAGCGAACAACAACGAGTCACTGGTCTGCAAAGTCGCTTGAGAACGAATGGAGAAGAAATGAGTTTGATGGAACAGCAAATTACTGACTTGCAAGGAAAATTGGAAGAAAAATACACAAAAGTAGCAGCTTTGCAAGACGAGATAAGTGCGGGACAGCAGCAAGTTATTGATGTGCAAAGTCAGTTGAGATCAAACGAGGAAGTCATGAAATCGATGGAACAGCAAATTAATAACTTACGAGGAGAACTACAAGAAAAAGACACAAATATGGCACCCTTACAAGACGAGATAAGTGCGAAACAGCAACAAGTTAGTGATTTACAAATTCAGTTGATAACAAACGGGGAAAGAATAAGATCGATGGAACAGGAAATTAATAACTTGCGAGGAGAACTACAAGAAAAAGACACAAATATGGCAGCCTTACAAGACGAGATAGGTGCGAAACAGCAGCAAGTTATTGATTTACAAATTCAGTTGAGAACAAACGAGGAAAGAATGAGATCGATGGAACAGGAAATTAATAACTTGCGAGGAGAACTACAAGAAAAAGACACAAATATGGCAACCTTACAAGACGAGATAGGTGCGAAACAGCAGCAAGTTAATGATTTACAAAGCCAGTTGAGAACAAACGAGGAAAGAATGAGATCGATGGAACAGGAAATTAATAACTTGCGAGGAGAACTACAAGAAAAAGACACAAATATGGCAACCTCACAAGACGAGATAGGTGCGAAACAGCAGCAAGTTAATGATTTACAAAGTCAGTTGAGAGCAAACGGGGAAAGAATGAGATCGACGGAGGAGCAAATTAATAACTTGCGAGGACAATTACAAGAAAAAGACACACTCATTGCAAATTTGCAGGAGGGGTTAAGGGCAGAACAACAACGCCTCACTGATCTGCAACGGCAGTTGAGAACTTATGAACAGGGGGAACGGCTAAGGGTGGAACAACAACGAGTCCTTGGCATACGAAGAGGAAACGAGGAAGACTGGGCCATTGATCGCAGTGAAATTGAAATTGGAACTAAACTACTTGGAAAGGGAGGGTGGGGAAGAGTTGTTAAAGGTAAATTTCAGCGCTGTCCTGTAGCTGTGAAGCAACTTTATGACTCTATTGACTCACCTTGCAACAGAGTTCTGTTTCAAAGAGAAATTGAAATGGCTTCAAGATGCCGCCATCCATGCCTATTGCAATTCATCGGAGCAACAAATGATAGAGAAAGTCCTTTGTTTGTTACGGAGCTCATGGAAACAAGTTTACGAGCGTTGTTAGGCGGCCATGAACTCTCCGAAACCGACATCTCTGTCATCTCTCTTGATGTTGCTCGAGCACTTAACTATCTTCACAAAAAGAACGTGATCCACCGTGACATCAGTAGTGCAAATGTATTGCTATGGCGACAGGGTAACCAATGGCGGGGCAAGGTGTCAGACTATGGCAGTGCTAATTTCACGCAGCGGTCTAGGACTTTGGCTCCTGGAGCAGCGATTTACAGCGCGCCTGAAGCACTTACTCCAAATCCAAATCAAACCGAAAAGGTTGGTTATGATAAAATAATTTAATTTTATTTGCACATGATCAATATCCGTACCTTGGGTGACCTGCACAAAAAATCCGTATGATTTTGTTACGAACAATTAAATTTCAGCTTACTTTAGTGCTTTTGAAGAAAGAAGTGCGTGAAGTGTACGTTGTCTTTGGGCGATACTGGGCCACATACTTTATTGTACGTATCCAGGAGCCCTGACGTATCCTTCTTGTTGTTACTGTTACTGAAAAGGACGCGGTCCATGTAAGGGAAAGGGATTTGAAGTGGTATATCCAAAACTTTTTAAGTCAAAGGGTAATCAGATGTTCATTCTTAAAAAGCCTGAAGTTCCTGTTGTTGTTTTACAATAGGTTGACGTTTTCAGTTTTGGAATTCTTCTTTGTGAAATGTGCATCAGAGAATTACCAGATCCTGGTAGGCGTAACGAGCAAGTGGAAATGATGACAAGCGGCGTGTTTCAAGACCTGGTAAGGCGATGCCTACCATCAGATCTTAATCTGAGACCAAACATGGAGGAAATCATTGACGAACTGGAGCAGTTTGAGAACACCCCTTAAATTCCATTGTGTTTAGGTTATCAAAGTTGGATTATCGCTTCCACAAAACGTATGTTTTGGTAAGATTTTCTTTGTTGCTGCAAAAATGGTATATGGCGATAAAAATTAAGTGTAAAATGAACCTTCAAAGAAAGTATGTTAATTAATGTTTTTTCTGATATAAATGTAGTCTATGATTTAGACGAGTTAAAAATAATTTAGTACGTAGACAAAAAAATTGAAGTATCAAGAATTTAGTTTGGAAACTGAAAATGAGAGAAATGTGAGAAACGCGTTGAAAGATTTTTTTTTTTTACATAAATTGAAAGTTGTGCATGTTCGCTCTGGCACAATCAGCTCATAGTAGTCGCCTTTTTCGTCGAAAAATGGCCTACTTTTTACAGGATGTGCTGTAGAAATTGTAGTGTTAGAAGCCAACGGATGCCTTTTTAATTTTCTAATGAAAAGTCTTGTTTTCGAGCAAGAGGGCTTGAGATGTTTTATATCTTCATCCACAACTTTAGAATTAATGGTAAACGGATGGTGTAAAATTAACATTGTGAAGTATCGAACATTTTATAACTTGCTTCATTGGTAAATAAAAATTATGGTAGGACTACTTTAGGTTTGTAGTAAAGGGGCCAAAAAATCATTGGTAAATGATTATGGATGTTTGAAAGGGATACTCAAATGCAAAACCGCCTTGCAATTGGAACACAGGCTTCTTAGCAACTTTTGTGTCACGTCATTTTGGATGTACAAATACATTTTTAAGGCCACAGGTGGCCCAAGCTCAAGATAGGAGACACGCCACGAACGTGACTTTATCGGCTTCTATTAAAGGTGGTGTTGTGTTACAACGGTTTGAATTATAAAGGTTTGTATGGGAAGACAGCGGATTTGTTTTAAATAGCAGAAATTATTTTTGTTTGACAATAAAGTTAACTAGCCTCGTTGCCTTGTTATATTCTTTGTCATTTGCCAGCTTGTCAGGGCGATTTGAAGCCATTTCGGCGATTCAGCGATTCTCGAAGTTTTCGTTGCTAAGAGAAGCGCTTCTCTTAATCTTAGCTGTGGATGAGTGGAAACTCCAAGAATCGAGAATTGAGAATCAACGCTGGGGACTATTTTAGTGGTTTTTATAGTATCACTGAACAAAATACGGGATTGAATGAAGGTTTGATTTTTATTTCAACTTGCTCATTTGTTAAATTGTAGCCTTTGAACAGTGTCCATAGTAAAAAAAAGGACCATACATGAGTTCGCTCGGCTCGCTCAGCACGCCGCTTTTGCCACTACACATTGTTCTAAACTTGTCAAACGCGATGTTTAGATATGTTTTAATTCAGGGAAAAGCAATTTCACAGTTGTTTTGTTCAGTCGGTTAGATATTAGGTACGAACGCTATAATAACTGTTGTTACTGTAGAGTAGATTTTTCAACATCTTTTTTGAGACGATTACTGTTACCTCTAAAGTACTTCCGTGTCATTTCGGTGGATAGAAAGGAGAAAACAGTTATCTGACCTATTGAGAACTGCAGCTAGAACCTGTGTAACTGTTTTTTATATCCCAAGAAGCCCACTTTGTTTTACATATGCTGCGTTTCATTTTTGCCAATCTAAATCCGAATTTCGCGGTCGAAAATTCCATTTATCGACAAACCAATCATAGATTGAAATCTGGACGATCCATGCACGGAGTGGGATCGTTTATCCGGATTGTGCTTTACAAAACTTAGATCTGGTGCTGTTTAGCACGTGTTCATTATAAATGGAAAAAAACGTTGGCGGATATTTGGTCCAACTAGTACGATATCCAAGCAATCATGATTAAAAATGGATTGACCAGAAAGAACGCAGCAAACCTCACTCCTATCTTAGTCGCAGTGAGTAAACAATTCTAAACACGTACGTACATGCCTCGTCCATGACTAGCTCGCGCCGTACCTGTAAAGCTAAGCTAAACCATATAGCTAAGCGTACGTTTCCACATTAAATAAAGTGTTGTTGTTGTTGTTGTCCAAATCTGAAAAGCTCCAATGCAAACTGATCAGGGGCTGCGCGGAGACGTCTATCACTTCTTACGCGCAAACGAATCGGACATGGAATGTGGGCTATGATAAGGTTACCACCGCAGTAGAACCAGTCGCGAAAATAGAAAGTGGGTTTATAATATGCAAAACCAGTCACCAACATGGAAAATGCGCTTCTGAGGTGGCTACTTCCTTAGTTAAACCAACCTGGACGGTGTTTTTTATTTGTATCTTACGAATAAGCAAATAAACATTTGATTTATCTGATTAAAGATTAAAGATTTGATTTCATTGGTTGCATGGTTCAATAAACTGAATCTTTCTCTAGTGCAAATTAAGGATTCTGGAATGAGAATACTTGGAATGGCTCTTTGGTGCGTATGTTATCATCTGTTCACATTCCGGAATCATTAGAGTGGAATTTTATGGCATCCCATGTATTCTGCGATTTGGGGGCAGAGTGAACAGAATCAAATAGTTGTAAATCACTTGGCAATGTCAAATAATAAATCGGCTGACCAAAACAACAGCGCATCCGCAGAAAACCCGCGAAGAGTTTTTCAGTCCATTTTTAAAACAATCCTATTTTTCCTGTTTCATATTCCGATAATTCTTATCATTCCCATTCGGCCTATTCTCATTCCAGAAGAGACCAAGAAAACGCGCTTTAAGTATAACCCAATTACAAACCCTAAAATCAGAAACTATGAAGCTCACAGTCCTATCGAGTTCTTTGAGAAAAACTCATTTGCAACTCATATTCGGTTGCATTTTTCGGCAAGAGAATTCACAGGTAACCACTGAAGCGTAATGTGAGAGTTTGTATTGAGCTGAAATTCGATCGAAAATAATCGGCGGAAAAATACATTAAAGTCGAAATAGAAGTTGAAAATCCTTACGTGTTGTGTGTTTGCTGTGTTTTTACCGCCTTTCCGATCTTCTGGAGGCCGTTTTGGGCGATTTTATGCTTAACGGTTGATGCTACATCTCCCCGGGGGGGGGGGGGCTACTCAATAAAAGTTTTATACGGGGAGGCTCCGCCCAGAGGTTCAAACCCTTACCCTTTAATATACTAATTAAGCCAAAACAATAGAATTTCCTGTAATCACCATGTTTTTCCCGGGTTTTCAGTCACTCTGATTCAGTTGCATAGTCATTTCTGCCACAATTTGGCACCCTTTGATATACTTCGCTTTAGCCACCATTTCTTCCACTTTGCAGCTGATATTGTAAGCCTTTCGTACACTAAAATGGCAATTTTCCCAACCCTTCTATATACTGCGAGCTTAAAAAAGGCACCCCTTTCGGGCGGAGCCTCCCCGTATAGCCCACTATAGGGGGTAGCCCCCCGGGGCTACGTCATTTCACGTCCTAAAGAGAGCTGTCTTTAATACCATGACGTCGCATCGACCGTTAAGCCTACTGAAAATCGCCCAAAACGGCCCCCAGAAGCTCGGAAAAGCGGTCAAACCACAGCAAACACACAACAAGTAAGGTTTTTCAAACTTTTCGGCGGAAAACCGCCGATTATTTTCGATCGAATTTCACTCGGCTCCATACAAACTCACGTATTACGCTTTGGTTACCTGAGGAGAATTAAGCCAAAAAAGGGTTCCTGACTACCAATAGAACACGATCGCGACCGCTATTTTAAATGAATTAATTAAGGGCAAACATGGTGTCAAATGGTGTTTGTATAACTATAACTGCACAATGCCCGGAGGTTAATCCCTATAGTGGACTATGCGGGGAGGCTTCGCCCGGAAGGGGTGCCTTTTTTGCACTTGGATAATACATAGAGGTAGGGAAGGTTGCTGTCTTAGTATGCTAGGGATCGTCGAATACATCTTAAACTGAGAAAGACAACAGTGAAGACTACGTGCTAAAAAGGGGTGCAAAATTTTGGCAGAAAAAGGAACCCATGGCAGAGATTTGCCTTCGAGCGAGTTAAATCCCGCTGCGATATGATCTACTGCCTTTGCCTAACTTTTTTAAAGTATACTAAAAACGTGAATTTTTCTCTAGTTACATGGTTAAAGGGTATCTAGTATATATGCCCATTAGTAAAGGGTCAAAGCTAAACTAAGGGTATCAAACTCTTTGAACTAACCAGTGATTAATAATGTTGATACTTAGGGCACGTTTTGGTGATCTAATCCGGAATAGAAGACAATATATACAGTTAGTGTTTTCTCAGTATGTAGACTATTCCCTTCCCTCAGTAATGTATTAACGCGGATACCAAATTGAACGGAATGCGGTCGGAATGTTTTGGTTTATTAGAATAGGAAAATTCGCGTTCTTTTGGGGATTCAGTGTTCTGGATATTCTGTCATTTCTAACCGGAACAGGAATAGCCAGGATAGTTCCAAAGTAATGTGCCTGTCGGCCTGTTCTTTCATCTCTACACACATCCCAGCAGGTGGAAATCTTGAAGTATTCGCATTTAAGGTCTCAAACTCAAAAACATTTTTCTTAAGACTTGTACAAGCAAACCTGTCGTCCTATTACAGAATAAGGCCATCTAAGAAAGCTGAGCTGAGTACGTATCATGAACTATATATTTCACCAAAGTCAGTGTGTCGGTATGTCCTGACTGCTGCATGAATGCCTTATTTCTCATCGTTAGGAGCGACAGAGATTTCGGCAGCTATCTTAGTTGCAAAGTTTACATATATCAGAGAGAAACTTGACGTTGATTTTCAGCAAACATCAAAGCACGCTGTTGCCGATAGTCCTATCTGGAGACAGACTGCAGTTCTTTATGCTGGGCCAGACAAAAACGAGAGTTAGCCAATCAGAAACCTTACAATCCACTTCGCAACCCCCCCCCCCCCATAAAACGCAGCACAATGTTACACCGCTCCTATACAAAACGCAACTTTCAAAGCAAATCACATTCACAGAAGCGTGATATGCTCCTGACATTCACAAATCCTTCTGACTCCCACATTTTTACACCCTCAAAATGTCAATCCCAATAAAAAAAACCCTGCGCTAAAAAAATTTTCACCACAACCACTAACTAGATCAGACAACACAGCCAATTCCGCATTCCATCCTATTAGCTGCTTTACTCAATTGCGCATGCGTTTTACAAGACAAATACAAAAAACCCCAAACTTAACAACCCTTCGTCGTTGATATCCTAAATACTGTAAATTAAAAGAAAAGAACACACGAAGGTAACATTCAGCAGACTAATACAGTACAACCCAAAAATAATGCACGCGCAAGAAGTGGGGCAAGAAGCTCTTGCGCCGCAAGAACACGCAAGCCGGCGGAAGAAGTGAAAGTGCTATGTTTTTGCGGTTTACCCGCAAGAACATTCGAAGCGCAAGAAGTTGAAAATCTAGCCGCAAGAAGCCGCAAGAAGTTACTAATGTTACCGGGTGTCTGTAAAACCCGGAACACACCCGGAACACCCCGGAACACCCCGGAACACCCCGGAACATCCCCGGAACACCCCGGAACATCCCCGGAACACCCCCGGAACACCCCGGAACAGCCCGGAACAACCCCGGAACACCCCTGGAACATCCCATAATACCCCGGAACACCCTCGAAACAGCAAGGAACACCCCCGGAACACCAAAAATAGTGGTCAGCGGTCAGACTGCTCACGAATTGACTAAGCCGAAGACCTCTGAAGATTCCCAATTCTTCATAAGACTTTTGCGGATCACCCTGAGATTTCAGAGCATTTCAAGAATGCTTGGAATATTTTCGAAGCTTTTAAGAACAGCGAAGAAACCATTAATTAATGGGAAAAATATATCATGCACGTGACCTTCATATCAATAACTTACGATTTTCAGTGATATGAAAATGTGACAGTTGAACTGTTAATTCTGCATTGATTTTTCTCGTGCGAGGTTTGCATTATCACGTTCAAAAAAAAGGTGTGACCTCAAGGATATGACAAAGCCAAATGATACAGTGTCACGCAATGCTATAAGGTCATTATTCCGAGGTCACACGATCGTCATCGTTTTATTTCCACAGGTGCATGGGAATGTTTGGCCGCTGGTTCGTTACGCTAATATATAGTGAATATATACACCTCATTTAAGAAAACCTCAGTTCCTATTAATTTGAAGTATCATACCGTAGTGCATGAGTGCTTCAGGAATGTTAAAATCTGAGAACGTTTTTCCATGTCTAATAAATTCCCATCTTGCAGCTTTCTCTTGTCATATTTGAATGACAACGTTTTTGCAGTTAGGCCTGCATATATTTTTGGTTAACAAAAGAGCGTAGCTCGGAAGATGAAGGAGTAGGAGAAATGTGCGCCTGCAAAAAAGTACTCACTATAATTTTGTGGAGGTATCCGAGGGCTTATAATGTGTGTAATGTAGGATGTCACAACGTAACCCGGGAGCAAAAGGATCGAACGAGTTTACACTCTTATAGCGAGAAAAGGAACAAGTATTTTATTTACTTTCACAAGATCTAGTTAGACTTTAAGAGAAAAATTCAGTAAACGAAAAAAGGAAAATATCAACGATGAGAGTACATATCAGATTTCCTTGAACTTTGCAAAGTTCGTGTGCTCCCTCAATAAGCCAACTTTATACGTTGCGATAAACCTTGAGGTACAACTTACTTCTCAAAACTATTCAAACATTTTCTAATTGGTCTTTAGAAGGAGCGGCGGTGTTTCTTTGCCCAGTTCGTACAGTAACAGCAAGTGGGGCACTTATTGAGAAAATAGAAAAAAATTGCTATAGGCGTTTAACAGCCTGCAAAATCTGTTTTGTTTTGCGTGCAAAATCTGTCACGCAATGCCCAAGGGTAACTTATCGCGACCGTGACGTGTTACATGGTGAATTAAATTATTATTCGGGATGCCCACCCCAGAATTTTACTTATAGACGTCACATCGGTTTGTCGAGAGTTATAATGCAAATCTCGCATGAGTTACAACAACTTCAATAATTGAATTGAAATATTCAAAATCAAATCTTTGTCGATCTAAAGGACAAAAATGTTATTTTTTATTTTATTTTTGTCATTTTGTCTTCGGGTGATCCGCAAAGGTCTTCGGAAAAATTCGGAAATCTTCGTTAATCTTCCGAGGTCCTCGGGTCAGTCTATGCGTGAGCGGTCTCACCGCTGACCAGAATTTTTGGTGTTCAAGAGTGTTCCTGGCTGTATTGAGGGTATTCCGGGGCATTATGGGATGTTCGGGGGTATTATGGGATGTTCCAGGGGTGTTCCGGGGTTGTTCCGGGCTGTGCCGGGCTGTTCCGGTGGTGTTCCGGGGGTGTTCCGGGGTGTTCCGGGTGTGTTCCGGGTTTTACAGACACCCAATGTTACCGCAAGCCGCAAGAAGGCGCAAGAAGTACTGCGGGTCCAGCCGAAGAAACTTGTAGTGCTCGTGTTAGTGTGAGGTAATTTGCAAAAGTAATGAATGCGAATGTCGCGCTCTATTCTCTTTGAAATATCGCTGAGCTTTCGAGCGATTTTTCGCCGCGTTGGCGCGACAATTCGCCAAGTCAAGCGAAAGTTCGCAAGGCTAATCAAAAACTCAAGGAAGCACCGAAGTATCGAAGAAAATTCCCGTCACGAAATGGAATATCCGCCAGCTTTCCGACTGCAAGATAAAACAACCGGTAAACATGATCTCCAGCACATGACAAAACATGAACAATTTTTTTTAAGCGTGTCTGATACGGTAATACGGGTTCAACTCAGAACTGACTCAATTCAGTTTTTTATTCCATCAAAGAAATAGAAACAAAAAAGTCCAAAAGCTATAATTGTGGCAAACTGCGCGAACTCTTCTTCAGGCAAGACAAGCCAAGACTTTTAATACACGTGCAGGAAGTCATGCCATCTCGTGGGTGAACTCGTCAAGAATCCCTGCATCTTTACCACTTTAATTTCACAGCAAAAAAGGAATACTCAACTACACATTCGCCTTTCGACATAGCTTGCTGCCCGGGGCTTGCTGTTTTGACGGCTTAGAGAACTGCTCATGCATTGCGTTACAAAATGTCATTCATGCAAATCGTACTAAATTTGCATACGGCAGATTTGTGTTTACTCAGGTTAGAATTGATGTGTCGTATTTCTTTCAGATCGCGGAGTTTTAGTTTCCTTCAGACTTCTTTGGTTTACTTCGAAGTTTTAAAATGTGATATCGACTTCAGCGTAATGAATGGAACTATTTTTACAAACATAATGTGTTTTTCCAATTAAGACTTTTGAACAGGTGAATGTCGGTTCATTAATAATGTGACTGATGGACTGTGCATTGCCGTTGTTCCTTATTTAAGTGAAATAAATCGAGCGAAATCTTTCTCGCCGCTAAGCGTACCGCATGTCTGGGACACATAATAAACAATAGCATACGCGTGCTTCGTTTGAGTCTCGTTTCTCCCTAGCCGTTAAAAAATAACATTGAAGGCGACCAGCGTCAAATTCAGAACCTAGTGAACTCTTTATGAGATAAAAAATTCTAAACCGAAGAAAAAAACTTACAAGCGACCAAATAAACAACTGATTGCAAGCTACAAAGTCCAATACACACCATCTGATACGATCGGAAAAAGTTTAATTTCGATCCGTACAGATGGACAAGTAGGTTCGACCCGAGAAAAAGGGTTGTCGATCCGAGAAATGAATGTCATTAGTGGGACTTAGAAATAAAAAAAAGATCATCTCTTGTGGTTAGGTGGTGTATAGAGGTTGTCGATCCGTACGAATCTTACGAATGGAGAACATCAGTCACGACCCGAGAAAAAAAGCTGTCGATCCGTGAAATGCATCTCATTAGTGGGACTTAGAAATAAAAAAAGATCATCTCTTGTGGTTAGGTGGTGTATAGAGGTTGTCGATCCGTACGAATCGTTCGAATGGAGGACATCAGTCACGACCCGAGAAAAAAAGCTCATTAGGAGGACTTAGAAAAAAAAAGATCATCTCTTGTGGTTAAGTGGTGCTTAGGGGTTGTCGATCCGTTCGAATCGTTCGAATGGAGAACATTACTGACGACCCGAGAAAAAGTGTTGTCGATCCGATGAATGAATTTCATTAGTGGGACTTAGAAATAACAAAGATCATCTGCTGTGGTTTAGCGGAGGTTTAGCTAGGTCCATGGTGTTAAGGTTGTCGATCTGTTCGAATCGTACGAATGGAGAACATCATTTACGACCCGAGAAAAAGAGTTGTCGATCCGAGAAATGAATATCATTAGTGGGGCTTAGAAATGTACTGCTTTGCATATTTTGTGGCTGAGGTATTGTGCACAGTTTGTCGATCGGTTCGAATCGTTCGAATGGAGAATGGCATTCACGATCCGAGAAAAAGAGTTGTCGATCTGAGAAATGAATCTCATTAGTGGGACTTAGAAATAACAAAGATCATCTGCTGTGGTTTAGCGGAGGTTTAGCTAGGTCCATGGTGTTAAGGTTGTCGATCTGTTCGAATCGTACGAATGGAGAACATCATTTACGACCCGAGAAAAAGAGTTGTCGATCCGAGAAATGAATATCATTAGTGGGGCTGAGAAATGTACTGCTTTGCATATTTTGTGGCTGAGGTATTGTGCACAGTTTGTCGATCCGTTCGAATCGTTCGAATGGAGAATGGGATTTCCGTCCCGAGAAAAAGAATTGTCGATCCGAGAAATGAATATCATTACTGGGGCTTAGAAATGTACTGCTTTGCATATTTTGTGACTGAGGTATTGTTCACAGTTTGTCGATCCGTTCGAATCGTTCGAATGGAGAATGGTATTCACGACCCGAGAAAAAGAGTTGTCGATCCGAGAAATGAATATCATTAGTGGGGCTTAGAAATACTGCTTTGCATATTTTGTGCCTGAGGCATTGTGCACAGTTTGTCGATCCGTTCGAATCGTTCGGATGGAGAATGGCATTCACGACCCGAGAAAAATAGATGTCGATCCGAAAAATGAATCTCATTAGTACAGAAGGACTTGCGAATATTAAAGATCACTGATCTCGTGGGTCAAGGTCTCGGCTACTGCGTATTTCTTTTGGCAGTAGTTGTGGCTCCTGTATATGGGTTGTGAAGATCATGTAAGACGCGGGGAAGAGTTCACGCGTGATCAATAAAGTTGATTTTGTTTGCTTACTTTCGATGATATCATCGGTTTGCGTATCGGTTTGTCATTCGTTCTTCTTCATTTGCGTGTAATTTATTCATTTCCAAGTTTGTCACACTTTCATAGTGGATGATTGTTGAAATTACCGCAACCAAATACTTTCGAATTTTTCTCTTTATTCAGTTTTATCTTTTTCGGCTTTTAACTTTATACAGATAAAAAGATACTACCTATGGTTTAGCTAATTTCCTCTTTCTTGTTTATCTAGAGCAAATCATCCCAAAAAATGCCGAGTTGTAGAACACTTCGGTGAAAAGTTTTCTATGCGTTTCAGGGAATGATCACACATCATTGTCACAGATCCTAATTAAGGTCTAACAATAGTAAACAAACACTTAAACCTTTTTTTGCATTAATTTTAATACAGGGAAACCTGTATTAAGTGCGCGGCACTTTTTTAGACCGTAATTAAGGTTTGTAACAGTGAGGTGTGATAATTCTCTGAAACGCGTAGATAAAACTATTTTTAATTGAACCGAAAAGAACATTTATTTGTTTCCTTGTTGACATTTAAAGAATAAGTGCTTAGAAACACGATGTTTTGGTTGATTTCTTCAAAGCGCGGCGGTTTTGCTAACGTGATTGCCGATGTGCATGAATTTCTTTTTCTACCAACACTTGCAAGACAAGTGTAAAAATCTTCTGAATTTCGCAGTGGGGTAAAACAAAAGCAGAATAGGTAGTGTTTTCCTGGTTCGTCGCACACGTTATGTGATTTCAAACGCTTCTTATATGACCAACAAATGAACTATTTACAACCCCTGTTTCCTATTAGAAATAACAATTTTAACAGAGAACCTGCGCCAAAAGCGAATGTTTCGGAGTTAACGCTTAAAGAACGAGGCATAGTCATATTTGCATGGTTCTTGAAGTATCTTTCGGAGTCAAAGGTCTCGTTTTTGCACCACGCCAAAAGCGAACGCTTTGGGGTTAACGCTTAAAGAACGAGGCATAGTCATATTTGCATGGTTCTTGGCGTATCTTTGGGAGCCAAAGGTCTCGTTTTTGCACCGCGCAAGAAGCGAATGTTTTGGGGTTAACGCTTAAAGAACGAGGCATAGTCATATTTGCATGGTTCTTGGCGTATCTTTCGGAGTCAAAGGTCTCGTTTTTGCACCGCGCAGCTTAAAAAACGAGGCATAGTCATATTTGCATGGTTCTTGGCGTATCTTTCGGAGTCAAAGGTCTCGTTTTTGCACCGCGCAGCTTAAAAAACGAGGCATAGTCATATTTGCATGGTTCTTGGCGTATCTTTCGGAGTCAGGTCTCGTTTTTGCACCGCGCAAGAAGCGAATGTTTTGGGGCCACACGCTTAAAGAACGAGGAATAGTCATATTTGCATGTTTTGTTTGGGCATTTTCATACTTGTATTGGGTCCGTGTTATGCCTACTATTTTCACTCTTCGCTGTTAATGAATGCAATTGTCGGATCGCCAAGTCTGTCATACCGATCGTGCATACAATTATCCAATCGTTCGGATCGAACGGATCGACAACCCTCCTGTGAACATGAGGTCGTTAATGAGATGCAATTTTCGGATCGACAGCTCCATTTAACGGGTCGTCTCTCTTTGTCGATCCGTACGGGTTGTACTGTGGCTTTTTCCGATCGTGTCAGTTAGAGAGAACGAGGAATATTCATGTTTGCCTTCTATATTGCGCAACACGCTTCCCGGTTGTTAATGAATGCAATTTTCGAATCGACAAGTCTGTTATACGGATCGTGGTTAAAATTATCCAATCGTTCGGATCGAAAGGATCGACAACCCTCCTGTGAACATGAGGTCGTTAATGAGATGCAATTTTCGGATCGACAGCTATATTTAACGGGTAGTCTCTATTTGTCGATCCGTACGGGTTGTATAGTGGCTTTTTCGGATCGTGTCAGTTAGAGAGTATTGGACATGAGTGACAAAGGCAGCCGATTTCGAACGTGCGTTGCACTACAAAGTGGTCTCTTTTTTACCTTCTCCGGGTTCCGGGTTTTTAAGATGTTAGCGCAAAGAAGTTCTTGTGCTTACTTGCGGTCCGGACATCTTACCACAAAGAAATTCTTGCGGTTTTAACTTCTAAACGCAAAGAAGTTCTTGCGGCTTGCAGTATTCAAGCGCAAGCATCCCACAAGTAGCCGCAAGAAGTTCCCGGCTTGCGGACGCAAAAGGAAGTTCTTGCGCGTGCATTAGTTTTGGGCTGTACTGTATGCGCATGCGTCTTATATAAGACAGTACCGCTCCTGAGTACCCGTACCACAAGCTTTACAGCACTTTGTTCGTATGTTAAGCCAACTGATTATCACGACAAGCCCGTGTCCATTTTATAAACCGGCGGTCGCCATAGCGACGGCCGGTTAATTAGATCTAACTGGGGAAAACGAAGTACTAGGCCCCCTCAGCCCACCCCTCGCTTGGTCCCTGGCAGTCCACACGAAACTTTATAGCGTACCTGCCCACCGGGACTCAAGTTCAGACTTATTGCTATATTAAGCTAATTATGACAACTTTGCCCAGACAAATAAAGAAAATAGTCGAACAAGTATAAACTGAATGCCGGTGTAATTTCGTCCAAGACGAGTTTTCCGTCTGATTTTTCCGTCGTTTTCACGGGGAAATGAACGGTCAAATGTGCGATGGAAGACTCGTGCTTCACCGGACTCATAACAGAAGAGTTTTTCATAACTCCCGTTTCGGTGTTTCTGGATAAATCCGGGAGCTGACTTCAGCGTGACGATTGCAAAAAAGAACACCCATGTTCAAATGAAACTGGAATGATTTTAAATAGCGCATTACGTCAGTGTCCGTTACCAAGAATAGAAACATGAAATCGAGGCAGGGAAATTCCCATCACTTCCGCTCAAAATGGACGCCGTCGTATAAATGGAAAGTGCCTGATGCAAATGGAGACAGTGGTCGTGTTTACTGCGTTTAAAGCTGCAAGAAAGATGAATTAGTTTTTAGAGCAACATGGAAGGACTTTCTCAAAAGTACATACTTCTCCAGGATCGTGTGGGACTAACTGTAGAGAGAAACATACTATCACTTGGCCTCTCGACAAGACAATCACCAACGCAAGTGCTGCGAGGCGAGTTATTAGAGGCCCTTCCCGAATCAGAACAGCCTCAAGATTCAACAAAAATAGCTCTTGCTGGGATTGATCGCAAGTCCTTACGTCTCGAATGTGGTATGGAATTTATATATCGATTATCAGCAGAAGACACTAGCTTGCTTTTGGCCATTTCGTCACTCGAAGAGAGGTATCAAACACACATGGACAGAATTCGACTTGATTTTGGCCGAAACATTTTACCAGGAAGTAAGGTTTATGTTACTGTAAAAGGCATTGCCAAGAAATTGCCGGGTGTTGTGTGGTATAAGGGTGAATTACCAACAAACAGTGGCACAATGTTTGGAGTTGAACTGATTGTGAGTATGACAGCTCTTTATTATTTACTGTTCATTAAACTGATTATATATCCTGGTATTTTCATGTATAGCATGAAAAAAATAATAATAATAACGTGGTACAGCTGTTTAAGGGAAACTCTAGTAAAGATGTCATGCTTTCTATTCGTTCAAAACTTATTAAGCTTAGTCAGATGTCATTGACCATGATATACTTTGAAACATTTCTGTTTAATTGTTTAGGCACCGTAACATGAGGCAATTTCTTCTGCAACTTGCAGTGCAACAGATAACAAGACCATTGTGAAGCAAGTTGCAGAATGCATGTCACACGCAACAAGTTATCATGCAATTTTGCAAAAAGTAAACTCGCAATGCAAAATGTCACAAAGCGGAGGTTACACATGCAGGTTGGTCTGCAACTTGCCTCGCAATGCCGTTGCATTGCAAGTTGCAGAAAAATTGACTCATGTAACAGCGCCTTAAGACTTGTTGTTCATGCTTAATTTTTTTATTCAAGTGGAATCCATATCTATTGAGGGCCTTATTACCATCTGATTATATGGCAAGTTTCAGCATGGGCTGAAAATTCTGCCTGCCCACCGGGCTGAAATTTTATAGGGATTGCATAATTTTATTTATTACGAATTCAGCCTGGCTGCAATATTTAAAATTGGGCAGGAGATTCAACCATCTTGTTTTTCAGTGAAAACACAATTAGTACACATGTCCAAGTCCACGTTTCATCCAGGGTGAAAATTTGGTAATTTGTGAATACATGGGTTTCTTCAGCCCGTTTGGCCGGGCTAAAAAATCTGCCCAGTGAGCTCTAAAAACTGGGGTGAAATTTCTAGTGCAGGTTAAATTTCAGCTGGGGCTGAAACTTTCATCATGTAATTGCAAACTTCTTATCAAAGGAATTTGACCTGATGTTACCGGTTTATGTTAGAGCCTAAATTTCAATGACGTCAGTCCCCAGGGGGTACCCTATGCAGTGGCGGATCCAGGATTTGTGAAAGGGGGGGAGGGGTAGGGGGTGGCTGACCTGACAGAATGATATCGGAACAATCAGAGACAAAATCGCCTTAGTGATAGTTTTGTACCCTTTCTCGATTTTAAGCTTAAACCTGCCCCTCTGGGTCTGCCTCTGCTATGGGGGGGGGGGGGTGGGGGTTTTCTATGGGGTATTTTAAAGCCTCACACTATCAACGGCATGTGCCCATATAGCCAGGAGCCTGATATATCTTATAAAAGTGAGTACCTCGCCCAGACTGTGAAGTGTTTAGATTTAATCTCGATTGACCTAGTTGTTCGAGTGATTTGAGGCTGATTTAATCTCGATTGACCTAGTTGTTCGAGTGATTTGAGGCTGCTACTTTCAGAATTCTATGGTATCATTACAAGGGGACTGAAATGATTCCAGAAAAGTGTAGATAGCCTCTTAAATCTTGGAATGACTGAACAAATGAAAACTAGTTTGGAGCTAATAAGAGTTTTTTTGTTATCTTTTTGTTTTACAATGTAGGAAAACCCAGGCCAAGGGACATCAGATGGAACATTTAGAAACAGGAAATATTTTGATTGTGCACCAGACTCTGGGGTTTTTGTTGGACTAGATAAACTAACACCACGAGATGACTCAGACTCTAAATCTCCAAAAAAGGGAGAAGGATCTCAAACTACTATTGCATCAAGGATAAAGGAGACTGTTATGCCATCCTTCTTCAAAGGGAAAAACGAACCAAATTTATCTCTGGGAATCATGGAAAATCGTCTTAAAATTGATCAAAGAGTTGTGACATTTTTAGCTGGTGAACAACCTGTCAGAGGGGTAGTACGTTATATTGGTAAAGATAAAGATCGGAATGGAAAAATGCAGACAGTTGTTGGCCTGGAACTGGTAAGTTCATTACATGTATCATTAAGAAACCTCACTTGCCTTTGACGGCATACATTGGAACACCATTAATGCATAGTGGACACTACTTCCTTTGCAACAAATGACTGCAATGTTCTAGAATTATCTGTCGCTCTAGAATTATTTGTAAGCGAGACTAGCTCTAATGTGTAGATGTAGGCTTGTAGGATATTGCTGTAAATAACCATTTCGAATAAATTGTAATTTTTTATCTACACACTCTGGGTTAGTTGTTAAACCAATTATTTTATCCTTTACTTCACTTTTATATTCTAAACCATCCTTGGGTGAATAGGCATTCCTGTATAAATATTATTATTATTATTATTATTATTATTATTATTTTTATTATTATATTCTTTCTAAGCTTGATCAGTTTCCTCCTAAAGAGCTGGGACCAAACCATAGTCCTAAGGCACTCAAGGGATGTTATTATTATTATTATTTTTATTGGGACGTTATTATTATTATAATTATTATTATTATTACAAGGAGGGATCAGTTGATATGGAAGATACTTTACAGTGGGTGTAAACAACATGTAGTGTAGCATCCACAGAGACTAAAAATTGACAGTTACGTATTAAGCATTGGAAGTTTTCTGATGCAAAGGATCATGGGAAGGTTTTGAAGATAATTATATATATTGCAGTTACAATTGTACGTATTGTTATTATTATTATTATTATTATTATTATTATTATTACTATTATTGTTATTATTATTATTCATACAATCATGAATGTGCCACAAATAACTGGTCATATTAACAGGGCAGTCTATAAAAAGGGGGAGGAGCAAACTTAAAAATGTGTGGTTCCAGAAAGTATCCATACCCCTCCCACGGGAGGTTTTTGGTTTGCACCCTCCCCCCCCAACTCCTTAGGAATTTCCGTTCCAAGGGGGTCTTTGATGGCTGATGGTTCACAGCTTGCTTGCATTGGCAACAGAACACAAGAACATCAGGGGAAGCTTTGCCATCTGCAGCTTCAATTAGAGGACAAAATAACTTTGAAACTGGTTATGAAAAAACTTCAAAGTGCAATTTTAATTCTATAGTCTTTGCCAATATGCCCACCCAAGGGTTAGCAAAAATGGACTATAGCTTTTCTCAGACCAGAAATTTATGGCACTTTTCCTAGATGTTTTCTCAGATAAGTCACGCTTCCCTTTGGAACAAAATTTTGGGGAAATGGGCGTTTATTATGTATGTCAGTGTTAACAGTATTAAAGTCATTTTTAATTTTTTTTGCACAGGACGAAATGGTTGGAAATGGCACTGGCAAACTACATGGTAAACAGCTTTTCGTCTGTAGAAAACATTTTGCAGTCTTTTTACCTATAGAAGGTGTCATACCAGAGGAAGACTTTGATGAGAACCCTGTTAAGCCTTCAATCTTAAGGACATATGAGAAATGTGATGACATCCAGGAACAAATCCGTAGGGATGAGGCACTTGCAAAATCATTAAATTATGATGCTAGCTCATCAGGTAACTCATTTTATAAAATTCTCTAGGTTATTGAATTTCTAACAGGTTACCAAAAATCACATCCTGAAAAAATGTTATGTTATATTCGCTGCACATAGGTTGTCAGCGAATAACCCTGCTTTTTGCCTTATAAGGAAAATGGATGCCGTGTTAAGTGCCACAGCATTTTTTCCACAAATATCGCAAAAAGTTAAATTAGCAATAATCACCAAACAGTCATTTTATTCGCCCTTGTTGGATAGAGGTTGATTGTAGCTATGCAGTGCTACGTGCCTCATCGGTTATCCAGTCATATCCAGTGTGTGCTTGTGGATTTATTTTTTAATCTAACAGTTTATCAATCTGATAGTTAAGAATAATTAAAAACTGTACCTTTAAAGATTCTCAGTGTGTTAAACTTTATATTTATTTAGTTTTTTGCAAGTGTGAAATGTTTAAATGAATTGATCGCATATGTTGTGGTTCAAATTAATTTAATTTGCTTTTGGTTGGGAGCTTTTCAAACCACTTTGATTTTCAGTTTCCTTTGTTCCAGATTATGTACCTAATAATTCTGACACTAACAGAAATAAAGTTCAGTTAAACTAGTTTGAAAATTTTCAAACCAAAAAAAATTTAAACCACAACATACAGTACCGCTCGAAAGTATTGGTGCATTTTCCGCGATACTGCCGCGGTGGAATCACAGTTTGTATCTCCGGTTTGACCTCGGGAAACCTCGTCTAACTTCTTTGAAAACTCCGGTTTTACCTCGTTTTTTTGCGGTCAAAAATACCGCGGTAAAGAATAGGACGCGGTGGTGTTTGAATAGCCTTTTGTTTCCTTTGTTTCAAAGATTAATCAACTTCAATAAGCGAGACGTCGTGCGCCGATAATTTTCTGATGTGATATACATTTCACATTTGATATTTGCTTTTACCGTGATTCACAAACCTTGACTTCTGAGCACTTTTGAGAACGTTGACGTTAGCCAAAGAAAGCAATGGAAACTCGTTTCATTTGCATCAGCTAGAAGAAATATAACGGATATCATAGAGATAGAATTGTTGCGTTACATACCGCCTGACATTCAGTGAAAACATCAGATTTCACCCGTTATGCAAATTTGATGCGCTTTTGAACTGAAACTAACTTCGGGTTATATATCGCTATTTCTTACAAATTCTTTTACAGTTGGCATTGACTTTGAGTTTCAACATGAGTTTCATTTACCATTACAATTATCATCGAAGGATTCAGTGTGTGAAGGATCACGAAAGGTTCGATTTGCTCCCACATCGCTCGCACAATATATTTTGAGACTCACGGTATGCAAATTAAAATTCAGTGCAATGCACTGTGAACTAAAAATAATCTCAGGAAAAAACTTGCTATTTTACTCTAATTCTCTTTCTAACATCATAACCTTCGCTTTTTAGTTTAAGTTACATTCAACAGTTTCGCTTTTGACGGCATGTTTGAGTATGGCGAAGGCATATTTCAATTCTGAAAATTTTAGCTTACGTCGCATTCGCGATTCGGCGCGCAAATTATTCACGCAACACTTGGCACCAAATACACTGTAGTCATGTGTTTGCCGACTAAAACTGTTTTTAAATAAAGAACTTGTTTTACTTTACTATTGAACGTGTCATCTTCTGTTCGTTCGCTCGAAGTTTGCTTGCGCCTGCCCGAAAAATCCATTCTATTGTGATTGTGCATGATTGTGGCGCCTACAACGTCCCCGCCGTCTTGCAAAGTCTGAAATGAGAACCTCTCGTGTTTGTATCGCACGGACTACCGACTTGCTCGAAAAAACAATTAAATATATCGGCTTGCTCGTAGCTCTCCTTAAACGGTCTAATACCAATAAAACACGATCTTTAAAGTTCTTTATTTACGATTCACTTGGTGATAAAAACACGCAACGACAAGCCGGCGTGACAGCACATGATCGGGTACGAAATCGGTTTGATCACGAAGTCATACTGTGAAATCATACTGCTAACCTTTTGTCTATTTGCTCCTTTGAGAAGATTAGTGAGATAAAGTATAAACAATGCCAAAACAATAGAAATTAGTCACTATTGTTTGGTTACCGAGTTATTGCCGCGTCAAGTCAGCCGTGGTGTTCGGTCGCCTTACCAAGGTTGCGGTTTTCGTCCCACCGCGGCAAATTCGAGGAAAACAAAATGGCGGCAGATGAGGTTTCGCTGCGTGCTTATGCACCAATACTTTCAAGCGGTACTGTATGGTTGTATAGATGTATGCAAACTGCAGGTCAAATGTTTTATGAGTGGAAGACACTTGCAGTTATTTTTGCAATTGAAGCTATCGCACAAGACCATTAAGCATTAAAAAACATTGCACCTTCAAGTATTGCTTGTGCAAGGCCTTCAGTTCAAATTCCATTTAAGCGTGAATTTATTTCAAAGTTTTCTTTTCAACTGCTCAATTAAATATCACTGCTAGCTTCTAAAGGTGTTCTTGATTGCCACCTTTATACCTGTGGAGTAAGCTCCCCATTCCTTTAAATACAGGTGCAGATGTAGCCACAAAAAGGGTAAGAAGAGCAAGTTCAGTTGATGACTCGGCCAATGTTATCATAGCTGCCGGAGAAAGCAGCAAAACTGATCCCACAGCATTCATTGAACAACAACGTCAAATGTTAAATGAGTTGAAGAGTTCAAAACTCTCTGCTCACATTGATCAGGATGTCATTATGCATGATAATGATGAGAGAACAGATAGTGCATCTGAATTACGTATTGATGAGGAACATTACGGAATCACACCTCCAAACAGCGCTCTCGGAGACAAATTACCAATCACTACACAGCCTGGTTATTCTGATGCAGACATCTCAAGAATGTATTCTGAGTTTGTCAACATTGAGACGAGCGACTATGAAAAGTTGATCCATCCACATGAGAGTAGCAGACATGGTATGTTGAACTAGAGTAATGTTATTACACATAACAAGTTGAAGAACACAACTGTGTGCAGGTATTTGAAAAGATAAACATTTGCCAGCTTACCAACAAGTTGGTTGGTGTAATTACAAGTAACCCTAATAAAGCCCTTGAAGTGATCTGCATTTTATTTCTCTTTATCTTTTGTACTTCATGGTGCTGAACAAAGAGTTAGACATCAGTGGTACATGTCATGAACAAAATTATGAGGCTGAGGATGTTGCAATTTATTTTATTTCATAGATGCAACTCACTTCTCAAACTTCAGCACCAATTACCATGTAGTAATTGTAACACATAATTTATATTCATTACTTATTGATTATTACATGTACTCTTAACTTGTACTCACCTTTATCTTATTATCTATTGATTGTTACATTTACTCCATAGGAAATTTGAGTTTGTTCTACCTCTCTGTTGTCTTTACTTGTGACCAGTTCAGATCCTACAGGTTTTGCCATGTATTGCACTTTAAACTCACCAGTTGTCTTTTAATTCTTATGAGAGGAGATTTTGACAGTGTATGCAAGAAGACATTTATAGAATCCCTAAATAACACACATAAACAAATGCAGTGAGAAAGTAAGGAAAAAAATTTTTTTTCAACAACTCGACCTCATGTATATGTTGGATGTGTTTCTCTGTTGTCTTAGATGCATACAGGTATTTTGACTTAAATATTTGTGATATTCCTCTACTGATGTCTCCCACAAGTATATTTAGGCTTGTTGTTAGACATTTTATGCATATGGGGATATCAAACTGCTGATTTGTGGAACTGACCTTCACTTAGACTGCAGTAAAGCAAAATGAATATCATCAACTAGTACATTGTGCAACTAATACATGTAGTAACATCTTGTCCAAACAGGTAAAAATGAATGATTATTTCAATGCTTGTTTTGAATTGTGGTTTCACAGGGATGCCTTTAGGTTCTGGGTTGGATGATAGTACCAGAAAACTGTTAGAAGCTGAAGTTGTGTCAGATTGCAGTCCTGGGACAAGTAATAAACCAGAAAATGAGATTTTGTCGAAAGAACCTGCAGAACACCGAGAAAACGAAAAAGCTGTATTATATACAGAAGAGCCACCTGCTGATAAATCAACAGGTATTTTACACATGTACAGGGTGAACCTTACAGAGCAGTTTTCAAGTTATGGCAAATTAAAGTTCTTCATATTTGCTTTCATTGGTTATGCTTTACTTCATGCTTTGACTGGTTAAAAAGATTTCTGCCACTACTTAACTAGTACGAAATACATGTAAAACAACCATTTACTGCTGTTTTAAGGTTTTCCAACAACCAGCTCAAATTGGAAACTTCTCTAACTTCCTTTCAGTAACAATTTGCAAGACATTTGCTTCCCGATTTGCTTAAAGTCTGTTGTTTGTTTTTAATAGTTAGCTGTGCACACTTTTTTTGCTGTTTAATAAAAACTCTGCAACGTTTTGTCTCTTGGTTGAAAGATGAGATACCGTAGAATTCCGATAATAACGGGCCCCCCGAAAATAACGGCTACCCGAAAGTAATGTTAATTTTTTACCATGCCATTAAACCCCGAAAGTAACAGCTCCCCCGAAAGTAATGCCCCCCCCTGAAAGTAACGCCCCCCACCCGATAATAGCAGCCCCTTAAAAAATGACCACTAAATATGTATATATATATTTTGTATTTAATGTAACATTTCAAGAGGTGCGGTATGTGGTTACAAATACAAGTAGGCAGTGGGTTGAATAATATTTTCCTATTTCATTTACAACAAATGCGACACAATATTTTCCTATTTTAGTGGTGTACCGTATTTTCAGAAACATAGGATACGGGTAACATAGTAACTAGTTAACTGATACCGTCTGATACCGTAACTAGAGTAACTGATACCGTCCAAAACAAATTATACTGCTTCTATTTGAATGGAACAGCCTGAGTGCAGGATTAAAGTACAGAATCATTTGTGATTTTATTTTAAGCTTAACTTAATCTTGTTTGAAACGGTCATACGGGTATAAAAACAGATAAAAGCTGTATGTGACATCACAGTAATTAGTTGTCATGTATACGAACATTTGGGCCTTTTTTGTTACAGTTTACTTTGTTTACATGGATAATGAATAACCAGCATGCAACCTGAATGACCTTTTTTATGTCTGTTATGCGTCCTCTTTGTGTAAAACCACTGCTGAATTACAAACGTTTTCTAACCATCCGAAAGTAACGGCTACCCGAAAGTAACGGCCCCTTTGGCCTGCTAAATCCGGGGCCGTTATTATCAGAATTCTATGGTAATCATTTGACACCAGCTTTATGTAACAATATTGATCAACATCAACAAAAACACAAATTTGTTTCAAAGATAGCATTGCAAATATGTATCAAGGAAAGTTCTACAATCTTCCTGTTTCTTTTTTTTTTCTACAACTGCATGATTCTTTTGGTTCAATTTGGCTCTGCCATTAACCACTTGATTTGTCAACCCATAATACCTTTTCGATGAAGCTAGGCTCTGTTTGCATCCACAGAGAGATTTTGTTCCAGTTTGTAACATATTGACTTTTTACATTGTCCAGGTGTTGACGGTCAAACAAAAGTTGACATTCCCCGTGGCCTTGAAGTGGGTTCCATGGTAGAGGTTCCGATGGCAGATGGTCTTCCTAGATATGGCGTCATTAGATGGGTCGGATCTCTGCCACAGGTGAAAGATAAACTGGTTGCAGGTCTGGAATTGGTAAGTGGGGTGATTTTGAAATGGCCATCTCATTTACCACCAGGGCATGTTAAGTCATATCAGTAAAAATTGTTATTAATAATAATAATGTATTGCCAGTTGGTGGTTGTTTCACATACTACCTTTTCTACCTGTCCCTAGGGTTTGAGCTATTTCTTTTGATACAGCTCTTCTTTGTGTAACCAATTATGGATTTCATGTAACTTTCATGAGCTTTTTTTTAACATTTGCATGGTACCATTAAGGAAGACTTTTCATTTCTGAGATTGATGAAATTGATAAAATCTGTTATCAATTTTGATATCTGAAGACTGTTTTGGAAAACCTTCGGTGGGAGTTTTATTACTGGTTATTGTATTAATTTGTCATCATATCTACTTCATCTCAATTTGAAAATTTTGACAGCTTTTCTGTGGTTAATCTCCTTATGACATATTTGAAAGGTTTATTACCATCATTTGACTACTGTTTTTAGAATTGCTCAATTTCACACTTTCTCATGTCAGTAAATATGGTACCTTAGCAATTTAGAGCCTACACATGGTTTTGAAATCTGATAGTTGTTAAGTCAAGTGATGCTGCTTGCATTTGATGGTCTTGGACCTGCAAAAAGTAATTATTAATCAACTATTTAATCCTTAGACAAGGCTGTCATTAAGGGGCGTAACCCGTAATACCTGTTACAGCTGAGTAGGCCTGATGGAAACTGGACTTTATGGGTTCACCTGAATTTTGTTGGTGTACACTTACAAAACTGACCTACACAACTGACTCAAAACTTAATGACAGCCCTGCTCAGAAGTCTTAAGAGTTATTGACTTGTGGGGACTAACTTAAAACTAGCAAAGACCAAAAAGGATGAGTTGCTCTCACCCTTTGAGTACATCTGTAACAATACCCAGGACAATTAGCATTAGATACACTTGTAGACAAGTGATGATCCTTACAACTCTACCCTAACAAAAACCCTATTTACAGTCCTAATTGCAAATGTTTGGACCATTTCGCTATGTACAGGTTTGCAAAAGAATGACATTTATGTACATTACAGGAGAATGAACAGTCTGCATGTTCAGATGGAACATTCAATGGAGAGAGATACTTCACCTGCCCTGCAGGGAGAGGTTTCTTTACACTTCTGAAGCACTGCAGAAAGGACTCGCGCTTCACTCCCAACTCACCAAGTGACAGCAGTTTTGATGCTGGAAAAGGTAATTTTTTAAGTCAGGTGGAAGCTTTGGGGTGTGGTAGAGTTGTCAAGCACATTAACCCGTATTCTCCATATTCTCCTTACTGTTCTCTATACATTTCTTATGGAACTAGGAAGGAGAATTTGTCTAAATATCAAGACATCTTATCCTTGGTGATCACTTTCTTCATTCTCTTCACCCGAATGTGTGAACAAGTGTTGATAATGAAAAGAGAAATTTCGTTTTTGTCACTGTTAGGGTTTAGAGGGTTGAACTTCAGGTCAGGAGGTTGGTGAGTCACTCCTGATTGCAGCCTTGAGATTTTGTGTTCCTCTTCAAACTTCATACTTCCTAGTGGAGCCTAAGTCTTGTTGTTTTACTAGACAATTATATTTTGTGCTGGACACATAAAAACTCTTTCCAGTTACATCAGAAGTACGGTAGGGAGCAGGGTTGGTTGTTTTGATTGCTTGTTTCCAAAGGAAAGCTTCCTCGTGAATCGAATTGCCCAACTGAACTTCAACTTTCTTGCGAACTTTTGTAGAACATTGATCAACGTGTTCTGGTTATTTTGGTGTGTATAGCCAATCTTCTCTGACAGATAATGTTTGTTTCATATAAATAGCTTGCATTATACATGTACCACTGGCTTTTATGACAATAAAAAGTGAAGCAGAATTCGGTAAAGACTAAATTTTCTCTCCACTCCCAGACTAACATAAATAAAATATTAATTAACATAATAATTGTAATAAAATAAATAAATAAGAAATGACTAGGCAGTGCTGGACAACTTGTAATCGCATGTTTGGGCCCTGCTAAGTAGGTGGCTACTTCAGGTCCTGAAGGTGAACATATTATTTTAATGAGCCAGTACCGTTGCTTCATGCTATTTTAACTGGAGACATTGTTTAGGCGCAATTCTTGAAGGCAAACGTCAAAGTTGTTTTGTGCTTATGGTTTCAGCCTTTGGAAGTTTACCTTCCCCGGATGTCAAGGGCATAACAATTCCTCCCGCAACTCTTGAGGATGAACACTGTGGTAGCATGCGTGGCCTTCAGGGTCACCATAACTCATGTTACCTTGATGCCACACTGTACGCCATGTTCGCTTTTTCAAGCGTGTTTGATACGTTGCTGCATCGAGAGAGAAAAGACACTGATCTACCAGAATATGAAGATGTGCAGCTTGTATTGAGAGAGTCCATTGTTAATCCTTTGAGAGTGTAAGTAAATTAAACACTTACCACCCATGCAAAAAGAATATTACTAAAATATTACTATAATTATTACTAGAATATGTGACTGAAATTTGGATGTCATTTTACAGTGCACTGTATCTCACTGCTTTCTGTCATCAAATATTGTTTAAGAAATAACTTCAAAAATTCATATTGATTACATGTACACTGTTGTGCTTAGTGCGACAGTTCTGTGAAAACCTTTAGATATTACCCAAGTGTGGAAATTGTTGAGTACAGTACACATGTATAATTTTGTATAATTTTATAAGAAGTTTTAAGGACATTTCTCCAAGTCTCTTCATTAGAGACATTAGTTTACACACATATTAGCTGTGATAGAGTAACAGAAAAAGAAAATCTGGTTGTTTTCTTGTAGGTTTGGATTTGTGCGAGCAGACCGTGTTCTACAGCTTAGAGAGTTGTTAGACAAACTGAGCTCGACAGCAGGACTCGTGAATGAGGAGAAAGGTTTACTAGTTCAAACTTTCACTGCCTAGTTAATGAAAAATTGAACAATTTCTGTCGTTGGTTAACAGGCCTGATGACAGTAAGAATGCAGGGGGTGGTTATTTTTGGCAGCTCTTTTTTTTCTATAATTTTTGTAAAATTTTAAACTTGCAAGTGCAATGCGAAGTATTCTTTTTGATGACAAACATTGAACAGTTATTGTCTCCAAACGTGAGCATACATGTAAGACGTTGTATTTACTTGAGAGAGATTTTGCCAAGAGGACTTTGTTGTGTCAATCCTTTACCATTTTATACTTGTATCATTTCATTGGTTGCTTGATTCGATTGTTTTATAATTTTATTGTAACGTATTTGTTTGTATTGCTAGATCCAGAGGAGTTTCTAAACTCTCTTCTCCAGCAAGTCTTGAAAGCAGATCCATTCCTGCACTTAAAGTGAGATTTATTGCTGTATTATGTATGCTCTTTATAACTGGTAGTCCTTTCAAATTAATGAGATCGCAAAAGGAAGCTTGACGTATCCTATTATATATTCTGATGTCTTTGAGCGTCTGTTGAGTTGTTGATGCTTAACACGTATGGATTATGAGAAGTATGCTGTACACTTCTTATTACTGTTCCTCCAAACATCCCAAGTGGTTTATTCAACTAGTAAACCATAGAAGGAATGTGCATAACATGTACCTTGGATATGAAGTGTTTCTTAAAGAGGTTACTGTTTTGTGAAGCTTGAGATTTATGTTAGCTAAAACTGTAATGTCTATCATTACTACGTTCCATTCCACATACTAAAATCTGTAGGAAAATCAAACATAGTGGTTTAATTTCCTTTATTTGTTTCGCAAAGATCTCGAGATGTGCGTGTAAGGGACAGTGAAGGAGCATTCTTCTACCAGATTATAACAGAAAAAGATGAGGCCGTGAAAATAGCTCGGGTTCAACAGCTTCTGGAGCAATCCTTTCTCTCGGCAGACATCATTCTCTCAGAGGTGAGTAGTACAGTGCTGTAGCATATAATTATCAGTTTCTTCAAGCAAAGAGAAACAAACTTCAGCACTGTGACGATTATATACGTACACCCTTAAAGAAACAGTTCTATATCATAATTTATAGCATGCATATCAGTTGTAACTAAGTAGTTTTTTTGGTTAAGTAAATACGTAATTGCAAAAGCGTTGTTGGGTAAAACGCATAAACCATGAATGATACGACCCAATAGTTTTCTCAATCGTTATTGTAGGGATAAGGAATTCAATTGTAGATTAACCACTAATTAGGTGATAGTTTAATTAGCTTTCTAGGAACCGAGGTCAAGTGTATGTGAACGTTTTTGAGTCATTAATTGGTGAATGAAGACAAAGGAAGTCACACACTATGGCGGCACAGGGCCAGACTGCTCGTAAGGAATCTACAAAGTGATTTTCGCTTGTGAAGTGTACCGGTTGTTCGAAAGCCGATTAACGCTAATCCACGATTAAAAGTTAACCGCGGTTTTCATTGTTCCTGTATAAAATGTTTTTAAGAGCTAATTTTAAGCTTTAGGTAAAGGAAACTCTAATTCAAAATGAAGGGGCAAAAATATTTCGGAAAAGTCATCGTTGATTATTAATCAAACTGACATCAAAGTTCATTTTAATCCTGGGTTAGCTTACTTGTGCATTGAACAACTGGGCCCAGATAAATTGTATCCAAGCTAACACATTTAATAATACAATTTGTAAATTCTGAATGTTAGATTCGTTAGGAACCCAGGCCAGACAAGGAGAAACTAGGGAAAATAAAGTTAACATTTGGAAAAAAAAAAGGGGGGGTAATTTTGTCCAAGCTGCAATAAAATTTCTTCACTTTTTTTCACAGGTTCCTTCATGTTTGATTCTTCAGATGCCACGGTTCGGCAGCAGATATAAGATGTACGACATGATTCTACCAAACTTAGAACTGGATGTGACTCACATCGTGGAAAATGGTGCGAGTATTAAACAAAAATTGATGCCCTCACTTACATGAAAGTCTAAAAAACGCGTTGCTGGTTCATGAACTGTGCTACAGTCGACTTCAGCTATCTCGAACACCTAAAACTGTTGCAGATAACGGGCGTTCGGTGTATCCAACAGTGAATAAGCAAGAATCAACCAAGGGAATCGAGTTTCAGTTCTAGAAAGCGGGGGTATTCTGTATCTGGGATACTGAGAGGTTACTATCGATGATGAAGCACTATAGAGTGTCGAAAGTAATTCGCGTGTTCTTTGGTTTTGCTTTACTTTGTCCTGTGATTGGTTTAAAAATCTCGTGCCACTTTCTCGACCAATCAGAAGTAAAACTCAAACCAATCGCGACTTGCTCGTGCGCGTTTTCCCGCGCTTGGCGCCGGTTACGTGCGTTTGCTTCAAGTTCTTATTGGTTCATTGGGTAATTTGTCTTTGTTGTGATTGGCTGGGTTAATTACTTTGGTTTAGGTTTTACGACACATTTGAAAAGCACTCTGATGCGGGAAAATTACTTTACTTTTGGCGACAAGTTTATTGGACACGTGTTTTTTTTTTGTTCATAAATTTTTTAAATTTGTATTCTGTTGAATTTGCCGTATAAGCAATAATAATTTAACAACTGCATCACAAAATGGAGGTTGGGTGCCTGCAATATCCAGGAGCTTCCACTATTGGCAGCCAGCTCCTAGATGGAGACTGCTCCCATGGCTGGCAAATCCTGGCAAGCCAGCCATGAGCCCCCACGCAGTAGGGAGGGCAGGCACCCGTCACACTGCGTAAACAGTGGAAAGAGGGAGGGAAATGGGGGGGGGGAAAGCCTTGAAGACGAGGTCCCATGAACTGCCACGCTAATAAACACGCTAATGTCCGAGAACGCTACGGCACACTTCAGTCGAAGAGCACATGGGATCTGGCGCATGCCCATGTATGAAACGCCGGTGACTCCAAACAACACTGGCGCTCTTTGTTGTTAACTCCGTTAAATTGCATTTAACTGCATTTAACAACTGCATCACAAAATGGAGGTTGGGTGCCTGCAATATCCAGGAGCTTCCACTATTGGCAGCCAGCTCCTAGATGGAGACTGCTCCCATGGCTGGCAAATCCTGGCAAGCCAGCCATGAGCCCCCACGCCAAGCCGGAGGACCTCCGAGCAGCGCGCTAGCAAGCTCGGAGAAGAGAGGGGCTCATGGATGGGGAAGCCAGAGCCCCGAGAAAACGCCCAAATCCGGAGGCACCCATTAACAGGCAAATAAGTGACAAATGAAATACCATACCTGTTAGGCAAGTCTTTCAGCTACTGAAAGGATGGTTTCCACAGGTGTGCGCACATATAACAAGTAAGCATCGCTCGACCAGCGACCCATCGTCTTAATGAGATGGTCAGGAACACCTCTCTGAGCAGCAGTTGTTGCGGCTCCAATCCTAAAACTATGCCCTGAAAACTTTCCAGGAATACCTGCTGCCTGTAGAGTGGTTTGAAGAAACGAGGAAAGCTGCGATCTAGAAAGAGGGGAGCCATCCTGGTACATAAAGAGAGGTCCGGAGCCCGGCCCACGAAGATGAAGGTAGTTTGTTAATGCAGTCACAGGACAAAGAGGCAAGGAACCATGGCCAAGATAGATGAAACAACCCTGCCTGAAAGGGTCAGTCTTTGAGCACTTGATTAACACTCTGAAGCTTTGGGGATTTGTGGAGGAGTCTACTTGAAGATCTGCTGCGGTCAAATGCACAGTTGGATCAAAGGTACCATTCGTTGTAAATTCGCCAGCTCTAAGAAACCCAAAGAAGCCGAGACAGCAGGCTGCCCATAGCATGACATTGTCAGGGATAGTAAATTCTAAAGACTTGTGCAAGACAGACATAAGGTCAGCTGTCACTGGCTGGCGCTGAGGGAGATTTGAGCCCTGGTGTCGTTTGATCCCCCTTGAGACGCTGAAGTTGAAGACGATTGACAATTGGGTCCGCAAAGCCATAGTCAATATGTAAAGAACGGACTGCAGACAAATATACTTTAATGGAAGAATGGTGAAGACGATCAGCCAAATGGGTACAAAAACGCATGAGAGTTTGTTCACTGGCTGGTAAAAGGGGCTGACTTGGCTCGATGGGAGTATCCTGACTACAAAATTCTAAAAATTGACGTTGAGCAGAAGCATAAACTTGGCGAGTAGAAGGTGCAAGGCCATTGGTCAAGTAGAACTGGCATTTATCTGTTAAATTACGGGCAGCTGAGCCAGCAGCGTTGACGGAATTGGAGTTGCCCCAGGAGCTGCGTGAGGAGCAAGATGATGGAAACGCTGAAAATCAAAACGAGATAAGGCATCAGCAATGGAGTTGTCTTTACCCGGTGTATGAGAAGCAGTAAAGGCAAAGGAATGTCGGGCTGCCACAAGTGACAAGTGACGGAGAAGAACCATCATGTTTGGATCCTTCGTGGGGCCGGAACGCAAAACATTAACAACCGCCATGTTGTCTGAGCAGAACTCGACTCGTTTTGAAGCCCATCGGTGGCCCCATAAGGAAGCAGCGATAACGACGGGAAACAACTCTTTGTAGGCAATTGACAAGGGATGCTGAACAGCTGACCATTCACCCACAAACCATTCATGATCAAAGATTGCACCATAACCCCGAGCACCCGCAGCATCTGAGGAAACGTAAAAATCAGGTAGGGACGCCCACTGTGGGGAGAGCAGGAAACTGAGACCATCCCAAGAATGGAAAAATTCTCGCCACCAGCGAAGGTCTAAGCGAAAGTCTTGGTTGATCCTAATCGGGTGGTCATCACGTCGAAAGGCTGACAACAAATTAATCATACGTCGCAAGAAGGTACGCCCCTGAGGAACTACTTTACATGCATGTTGGAGATTGCCAATGAGAGATTCCAGCTCCTTCCTTGTGCAATGACGTTTGATGGACCAGGATTCAAGAAGAGCAGCAATACGATCAAACTTATCACGTGGCAGACGGGCCTGAAGTGAAAGAGAATCGAGCTCAATACCGAGCACAGTTAAACAAGTGCATGGCCCCTCCAGTTTGTTCGGGTGAAGAGGAATACCCCACTCTTTAAACAGCTAAACACAAGTAGCAATATTGTTCTGGCAGACGGGTGAGTTAGGAGGGCCCAACGTATGGAAGTCATCCAGGTAGTGTAATAGGAAATTCACATTATAATTGTGTTTGAGGATCCACTCAAGCATATCTGCAATGGAGGAGAAGATGAATGGAGCCGAGCGTAGTCCAAATGGAAGCGCCATATCAATAAAATATTTTCCGCGCCACTTCATTCCAGGCAAGTAACGATCATCAGAATGGACGGGGACATTACGATAAGCACTTTCCACATCAAACTTTGCCATCAGTGATCCTCTACCGTGAAGCATGATCCCATCGATGACATCATCAACCTTCATGTACTGCACTGAAAAGGGTTCTTTTGGAATGCCGTCATTGACACTATGGCCTAAAGGACTAGACAAATCCAAGATAAGCCGCCATTTTCCAGGCTGGTACTTCTTTGGGATAATGCCAAAGCGACTCACATGGAAGTTTGGGATAGGTGCTATAGCGAAGGGGCCAGCAACACGGCCTTTGTCGAGTTCCGTGAGGAGATACTGGTCGATGACTGAAGGCTGAAGGGATGCTGAAGGCATATTTTTATTTTCGGATTTTAAAGATACAGCCAGAGGATCAAAACCGAGATGAAAACCATTTGTGAGACCTGAAATCACATAATCCACTTGCGTTTGGTCGGGGTAAGAACCCAGTTCATGCTGAAGTTTTTCCGCATCTATGGGGGTTACTCTGGATGGGGGGACCAGGTCTTGCTGCGAAGTGCCCAAAATGGACAACGAACAAGAGGGCAAAGGATGGGGTGCCACTGCGGAGGGCATGCTACTACCAAGAACATCTTGTGGTGTAGGAACAACAACATTAACAGGAACGGGAACCAAACAACTTGAAGAGGAAACTGAACGTGAAGAATGTACACTATTTACAAATGGTTTGGATCCCCTTTCAACGCCGCTGACGTTTGCTTTGGGATGGGGGAGTTGACTGGGAGCGCCGATAGGAAGAGGTTGAGGCCCGAAAGGGACAGTTGACGCGTGGATGATCACCTTCACATTTCTCACAGCGATGGCGGTACCGGCATTGACCAAAGGTCCAGCGACAGGCGCCATCATTCCAAGAACGGCAAAAGGTGGATGAACTGGCAATCGCCGCTGAAGCTGGGGATGAAGTGGATGGCTGCTGGCTTGACTGAGGATGGGGTGATGCAAGAGTATGGAAGTTGTACAAATCATGGTTCATGCGAGACCAGTCCACCAAACCTGCTGCAGCTGCGTCCTTGCGGAATGCAATATCGTAATGGAGCCAAGCCTTCCCAGGGAACTGGCGTGATGTCTTAAGAATTAGCAGCTTGTATTGTGTCATGTCCTGCCATCTGGAAGGATGAGCACAGCAGAAGATCCAAGAGTACACGGTGAATGCCTCAACCCATGTCATGATATCAGTGATCTCTTGCACCCTTTTCTTGGAAGAACTCACAAGAAGTTTGCCATCAAAGTACGTTTGGGGCTCTGTCTCCTGGGCTTTTAAGTTCTCGGCTAGCAGGTCAGCAAGATCAACAAATTGGCCCGACCTAATTTTTGTCACCAACTTCTCAGGGATAGGGGAGTAACCGGGGCCAACAACAAACGGCCTATTCAGGGACGTTGAGGTAGATGCACTTGTGGAATTAGGACCAAAGGAGAACAATGGCGTAAAAGACTGGCTCGAAGATGGCAATCCATTCGCGGCACCACGGGAACCAAACACGGATGGCGAAGATAACGAAGAATTGCCTAACGTGCAATAAGTTGAGATAAATGGAGGAACGACCAAATTACCTGAGGACTGGCCCGCGGAAGAAGGCAGTGGTTGGTTAATAACAGCAGAACCGGATGACGTTGTGCCCGACGACGTTGTGTCCGATGCCGCGTATCCCGCCGCCGAAGAACTCGATGAGTGACTTTGTAAAGCCGCCAAAATACGAGGTAACGTATCCCCCAAGGCTTGAGAAAAACGCTCGACTGAGGTCTTGTGGGGGGAGGATGACGGAGGGCGGAGTGGTCACCGGATTCGAATTAATGGGAGGACTTGCGGCTGAAGAGGGAGGATCGGCTGAGGAAGAAGGCTGATTTGAATCCAACATGGCGGCCGCACTGTTGTTTGTTCCACGCCTGGTACGATGTGCCATACAAACGAAAGAAACAACCGTAAGATTCGAAACGACGAACGAAAAACAAATGATGCACACGCTACTCAGGATAAGGACAAAGGGAAAGCCTTCAAGACGAGGTCCCATGAACTGCCACGCTAATAAACACGCTAATGCCCGAGAACGCTACGGCACACTTCAGTCGAAGAGCACATGGGATCTGGCGCATGCCCATGTATGAAACGCCGCTGACTCCAAACAACACTGGCGCTCTTTGTTGTTAACTCCGTTAAATTGCATTTAACTGCATTATAATTTATTTGATTGCTTAAAATTAATTGCTTGAACCAAATTTTTTCATCACAGCTGGTTTGAAATCGAAAGTGTTTTTAGCCAGAACAACTCATTGTCTTTGTTTTTTTCCTAGTTCCACGTGAATGCACCATGTGCGGCTGTGATGTAACACAGTTTGAGTGCAAGGAGTGTTATCAAAAAGGCGTATTCAGTGATGGGCCCGGCATAGCCAGCTACTGTTCAGGGTGTAACGTTAAGGTGCACTCGCACCGAGATCGGGTTAATCACAAACCAAGACCTGTGCTTCTCCCCCGGCAATACACCAGTGAGAGGAGAATGCTTGATAAACAGAAGATGGAGCTGTTTGCAGTTGTGTGTATAGAGACAAGTCATTATGTGGCGTTTGTTAAGTGTGGTGTTGGTGCCGATGCTCCTTGGTGCTTCTTTGACAGTATGGCAGATAGGAAAGGTAATATTGATTGAAACAGAATGTGGTAACTTGTTCATCTTTACACTGTAGTTCTGAGCTGGGAAATTTTATTGATGTTAATGCAATGATTTGAAGGCATACAAAGCCGACAGTGATGTGTCAGTTAGAGGCAAGTGACTATGATAACCTGTTTGTCGGGAGAATGAACCTGTCTGTTGGGTTGATGGAATATCTCTCAATGCAATATCTCTTACTGTGTCAACCCCACCCTGGAGTCTGACGACCTCAATGCTCAGACACCAAAATTTCCCTCCAAGGTGTCAAAGTCTGAGAGGTTTAATGTTACGTTTTATTTTGCTGCCTAAAGTTGTTTTTTAGATGATCGTCTTTCAGTGACGTCTTTATTAACCGGCCGCATATGGCGACCGCCGGTTTATAAAATGGACACGGTTTTGTTTTTGCGTCAGTTGGCTTAAGAGTGCTGTAAAGCTTGTGGTACGGGTACTCAAGCGCGGTACTGTCTTATATAAGACGCATGCGCGTATTGTCTGCTGAATGTTATCTTCGTGTGTTCTTGTCTTTTAATTTACAGTATTTAAGATATGAACGGCGAAGGGTTGTTAAGTATGGGGTTTCAGTATTTGTCTTGTATAACGCATGCGCAACTGAGTAAAGCAGCTAATAGGATTGAATGCGAAATTAGCTGTGTTGTCTGATCTAGTTAGTGGTTACGGTGAACATTTTAAATGTAAAGAAGATCCTCGTAGTTATTAACGCAACTTATGAAGTTGCGAAAAGAAAGCCTGAAAAAATCAGGCTTGCCGGGATTCGAACCCTGACCTCTGCGATACCGGTGCAGCGCTCTAACCAATTGAGCTAACAAGCCAACTGGGAGCTGGTCATTAAATTGGTTCGTAATATACCCGGGAAAGATGAAGATGACATTATGAATATATGAAATTCATATATTTGAACTGCGGAATGAAGAAATAAATGTAAAGAAGATCCTCGCAGTTATTAACGCAACTTATGCAGTTGCGAAAAGAAAGCCTGAAAAAATCAGGCTTTCTTTTTTGTTAGTGCAGGAGTTTTGTTATGGGGATTGACATTTTGAGGGATGCACAAATGTGGGAGTGGAAGGATTTGTGAGTGTGAGGAGCATATCACGCTTCTGTGAATGTGATTTGCTTTGAAAGTTGCGTTTTGTATAGCAGCGGTGTAATATGGTGCTGCGTGAGAGGCAGTTTCCCTTGGCGTTTTATGGGAGGACGGTTTGCGAAGTGGATTGTAAGTTTTCTCATTGGGTAACCTGTATTTCGCAGAGGAGAGAAACGAAAGCTATGTTTGCAGCTTATTAGCACGGTAAGGACCGGTGGCTTAGGAAGAGAAGGGAATGGTACTAGTATGATGCTGCAATTAGTGGATTGCACCATCGATACATCATAGTTCTTGAGAAGGGAGAGAGATGAGTGTTTATTTGACGCGAGAAGTTGATTTTAATTGCATAAAGACGAAGGAATTGGTCATTATTTAGGAGATCAATTAATAAGGTAGCTGTTACGAGTCTTTAAGTTAGAAAATAACTGAATATTATCAAGCGATGCGTGTGGTTTGCGTGTGTTGTTGGTTGGTTTGAGGTAATTTTGTGCGTAGTCTGGTACGTAGCCGTTCCGAGTCAACTTGTTTACTTTGCATGGGGATTCCCGGGTTAGCAAACCGGATTTAAACATCACGTCATGAGATATGCCTTAACGTGCCCCAGACTCTGACGATCTGCTCGAGTTCGTGTTTATCAAACGTTATACTTTGATTCTACTGCTATGTTCACTGTTTGTATTCACGGTCTAGGCACAACAGTAAATATTTCGTCATCCCTTTGTAAGCATCCTCGGTTGTGGGGAAATTTATACCGACATTCAACGTTTGAGTGAAGTTGCGTTTTTCAGCAGAAATAAAAGCGATAAGAAAGATAAGCTGAGTCATCAGAGCTTGAACGTTACGTCATCCAGTAACGCTATAGTAAAAATATTGTGTCACACAAACACACTTTTCATCACGCCGGTTTGTATAAATACAGGATCGCGCTAACATTTGTGAAACCTAGGGGTGGGGAGGGTCAGAACGGCCGGTTAAAATGCCCATTGGGCTTTGTTGTTTTCCATAAAGTGACACTCGTTATTGTATCAGTAGCACCACCTCCCCTCTCCTTTAGGTCGAGATGCTAAAAATGACAATAGCGTAGATGTTTTCTTTTCTAAAATCCTTCTTGCTGCGTTGTTGTTTAGGAGAGAAGAATGGTTACAATATTCCCGCAGTAACACGCTGTCCTGAAGCACTAGAGTGGCTCTCTAAAGATCCCAGGGAAATCATAGCTGCAAAAGAGAAAGGGGAAATCCCCGAGAAGGTCCGACGCCTGCTGGGCGACGGATATCTGTGCATGTACCAGAACCTCGACATGACGATGTACAAATAGCTATTAACCTGTCTTGATCACTGCAGTTTCAGCCGTGGCCTTGCCTTGATCCCGGGCTTCATCACCTGAACAGCCGAGACGTCGTTGTCACGGGAACCTGATGTGGTCACCTATGACGTAGCCTTAATCACGTGAACTTTGCATGCTTCAGTCGTGATTCTTTGTTAATCACGTGTGCTGGTGCTTTCTTGAATCCCGTCAACGTCACACATTTTAGTCGTTGCAATTTGCATGTACAGATCAAAAATATGAGTGAGCGAGGTTAGAGAACCACTGTTTAGCCACAACAATAGGCGAAACGAGATAGAGGTAAAATCATAATCTTTAGCTTCTTTGAACGCATCATGAACCTTTCAGTACAGGAAAAATAAAAAACTTCAGTTATTAAATCACTCACACTTGAGGGAAACGATAGTGCATAAGATATTAGTCAAATCGTGGCAACATTCTTGGTTTGCCGAGGTTTATAGCCGACTAATCTCATTTTTTGTTTTGTTAGAAATTATATTATTAGTGTATACACTCCAAGTAAATTTCTTTATTCAATATCCTTTGGTTGTGAGCCAGGCAGTGTAAATGTGTGGTTTTCTTAATGTAAAGATGGTCCCGAGTTATGTAAAGAGTTTTGCCCTGAGGTGTGTTCACCTGCTGTTGTAAAATGGTCAGGTGCCTAGAGTGATTTGACTAAATCCTTGAAATAAATAGGTATTAGATTCTTGGGGGAAAGAATAACCTTTGGTGCATCAATTATTGCGGACTAAAATAAACACGAAAAGGTGCCACTGTTTTTCGGTGCAACATTATGTATTGGCCGTTTACTAGAAATCCCAGTCTGTTTAAGGTTATTTTAAAGTCCTTGGCTAGGTGTTCGTCTTGATATGAAGTCCTGCAGGTTGGCTCTTTCCGAATTCTCGAGTAATTTCTTTAGGGGTGGGAGTGGGGGGAGTTTTAGGCACTACCAGCAACAAGCCTGGATAATTTGTTAATACATTTATAAAAATGTTCTTTGAATTTCTGTAAGATGTAGCTTTTGCAAGTGACTTGGAAAATGACCACATGAGCACAAACACGTTAAGAAAGTTACAGTGAAAATGAAATAAGCGCCGGAAATTCAAGCCTATAATTAAGGATTTGTTCCCTGTGGCTCGGCTCCTGATTGGTGGCGAAATCACCAAGGTTTCGCTGGTTAGTTATTCTTTGCACGATGGTTTACCGCTTATTTACTGCTGAATTTCATATAGAATCTGCTCGAATAAACGTCTAATTTTCTTAACTTGGTAGGCAGGAGAGAGACTTGTTTTTAAACCTCTCATATCGAAGATTGCGAAGGTCAGATCATAGTTAGTTGAGAGGAAGGTTGCGAAACATGAAAACTTTAAAGCGATTTTGGGGTAATTTATGCTAAGACCACTCACTGTGGGGTCACTCACCGGGGTCTACTACCACCAAACCGGAAACGAGAAGCGAACGACTTTTAGAAAGTTTAGGCTGAATACCAACGGTGGTTTGTTCACGGTCAAGCCCAAAACACGAAGAACCGCAAGAAACCAAGGCGTTTGTTAGCCTTTAATCATTTCCTTTTATTTTATTACCAAAGGCCAGACTTATGATGGCTTCCAAGGTTCTACAATTTCATTACTATTCGCTAGTTTTCGTAACAAGGTTTCAGAGCAGTTTCCTTCCCGGTACCACTTCAGGTGTCCGTCGGCCAAGCAGTACCGCCGGTATGGCGTGATTTTGTTTTTTGGGATAAAATGGATACTTGTGGGAAACGATATTTCTAAATCCCAGAGATCCCCTAGAAAGTTCCCAATTCAGTCCCAAAATAAAACTCCCCTTCAAAAATTCCATGCCGTACGGTTAGGGGTCCACCTCAGAGAGATGGGAAAGGGGTGTTAGTGAACAAACTTGATTTTCCTTGTCCAGTGTTAAAACGACTGTTCGTTACCAGCTAGAAGCGTTTTTGCAGTGAATAAGTGAATTCTTTGTACACCAGTTTCTACGAAAGCAAATCGAAACAAGCAGGCACAACTAGTAAATGTCGTTACAACCGCCCCTAAGAGACTCGAGGTCAACCCGAATGTTCTAGCGTCGTAATTACCTTAAAACCCATTTAGGAGTTAAACATGGATTAAAAACAATAAGCTACAAGGAGCAGCTGCTTATAAGCAGGGAACGGTTGTTTGAGAGCTGATTAACGCTAATTCTGGATGAAACGTTCTCCAAGGTTTGTGTTTCTCTTCCTAAAAGCGTTTTTTTTTTTTAATCTGAAAGTAACAGTTTGAAAGCAGCCAAAATTAAATTGCAGAGCTAAAAAAATTTGTAGGGATTCACTTCGTTTGGTTATAGACTAGGTCCAAGATTGGCGTTAACTCTGGGTTATCTTATCCTGCTTTAAACGACCGGACCAAGTTTTAATCTATTTTAAATTCATTTAATCCACACTTAACATAAACTTAGTTTAAATAATCGGCCCAGTTTTCTAGTTGCATCTCGCATCCCTGTTTAAAACTTGCATAGTGAACAGCTTATGTTTGCCTTCGCGCACCTGACACAAGACAAATGGCACGTCTACAGCATGACACTTATCTTAGCAGCCAAAGCTTCTGACCCGCGAATTCGATACACGGACAACCACACAAAACTATTTTAAACTTAAAATACAACAAAGACAGTTCCTAACAACATTTATGTGAAAACTACTGGTAAATTTCATTAACCTTTCCCTTGGTTTTTTTGTTGTTTTTCTACTGAAAAATAAAACAACTGACGGCTTGCTTTTTTCAAGCCGTGTATGATGGTCTGATAACCAGTTTTATCCCATGCCGTGCAGATACGGGGAATCAGAAAGCAAGACAAAGGGTGGTATACGACGAGTTGAATACGATGCTGATATTCCGCCAAAATGGTACGCGTCCATTTACGGCCGTTTTTCGCCTCAAAATGGCGTCCGTCACAGCTTAGAAATGTTTCCCGCCAAAAAATCGGCATGGGATAAAACAATTATGCAATGCTTTCTTGTAAAATACCGTATCCCACAAATGACCTGGCTATTCTACGCTTGTTTAACATTGTGTAATCAAAAATCAAGCCAGTTGTGAGAAAACTATATACTGGAAGACACAGCGTAAGCGGTTTGTATTAATTCGATGAAGTTGTCGCTATTCCTGGGTTGTGTTTTAAGGAGACAGAGTTGGTTTAAATATTGTCCAGTATTCAGCGATCCTTGACCTCTCTCTTGATCCGCTTGGATAGACGTCCAAACACCAACCCACCAACAAAAATTAGCGCCAAGCAAGTCGCGAAGATTATGAAGAAGTAGTTCTTGGAAGGAGACGAGCCGATGGCCAATGCAAGGTCGCCAACGGACTCCAAAGGCGCGTACTATAAAACAAGAACATAAACGAACGTTGAAGGAATACAAGCAATTTCGAGGTGGGGCGAGGGAGGGAGAGAGAAAGGAACACATAACGGCGGAAATACGACAAAAAAGTGCAGATTTGGTAGGGGTTGTCAACTAATAAGTGGGAGATTTTGAGATCGATAACGAACACTTATTTTGCACTTCAACAATGGTTAAATTTAGGGGCAGATCAAAAAACTGATTGGGGGGGGGGGGGGGAGGTCATCGGGAGTAACAGCGAACAAACAAAGATAGAACAAATCTAACAGAAACCTATAAATTACGATGCGGGGTGCCACAATGTTACCAATTTTTCCCTTTTAAAACATCTTTCTGAAAACTCTCTGATTGCTTCCAACTGGTCAATTTATTATATGCAGGAACAGTGGAAGGCGGAGTCGCAATCGACAACGCGAGTAATTTTGGAAGAAACAGAAGCAACATTTTTAGAAAAGAATAACGGGAATAACAGGAAAAAAATTTATACACTTTAGGAGTAATAGGTTACACTTTGGAAAATCGAACACCATATTGCGATGATAAAGAGAATAAAACACGAATAAAATATTCTAAAAATCGTTTTTAGAATATCCGAGCTGATTCGCACTGTTGGATGGTAACAGAGAGGGAATGCAACCATATTGTGGGACTACTTTTTCATTTCAACAGTCCAAACGTTTTGCACGATCTTAAAAAAAAAAGCCAAACAAACTGAATCTAAATATATTCTGATTCACCCTTTGACAGTGCCTTCGAGGCGGGAAAAGAATAATAGGCAGCGTTTACACTGGAAAAACGAATAAGAGGCAGCGTTTATACTGGAGATGAGAATAACAGGTGCCGGTTCTCCGAGGGCAAAATTTGGGGAAGATTTCAGCAAGCCTGAGGCCCCCAAACATATATGAATTGCGACTAACATCGTAGTAAATGAAGAAGAAAACAGTTCGCCGTTAAACCGAGGAAAACATCACAAAACACGACCAGCACAAGGAGGAAAATGCTTTTCACAGTATCACTTGACCCTTTGAACCTCCACAGTCACGCGCATCTAATCTCTCCTTACAATATCGTTACTTGATCAAGCACAAAGTCAAGAGAATAAAGAAAATGATCACCCGAGATAAAACGTCTTGATGGCTAGTTTAATTCTCCCAACTAGTACCATCAAACATGGAAACACTGATGAGAACACTGAGTTGATATTGGGGCTTAAAAGGTTAAGTCAAATGTTTCACTTCTTGTCTGAGTCGTGACTCTTGGGAGTAGAGCGCATACTGGAAACAAGGTGTGAATACAAGCAAGTTTATTCAAAACATATTCCTACCTTGGCAGCCATGTTCCACATCTTCATCCGGGATGACAAATAAAACAGACATTCTCGGTCAAAACGAGCTGGGTTCGAGTCATGCGCCTCCAGGAGACACTTCATTACTGCGTACACAACGAGAGAAGGTTAAAATGCAGCATACGTTAGTTATCAAGAGAGGATTCATCCTCTCTTGATTAAATATAATGAATAGGTATATCGTTAGGTTAAAAATGATTGCGCTTTTCCTCATTAGCAAGTAATGAGAACATGAAGGAAGAGAACCTTAATGTCTGAACCAGAGTCAGGTTGCATGACCAAACCCGTAAGTCAAGTGGGGTTTTTATGCGGACGGTCGCAGCGCGATAAATAACTTTCTTTCTCTTTCTTTGTGTCGCAACGGACGTGTGCGAGGAAAGCCTCTGGTTTCCAAAGATAAACCTCTAAGTTACGTGTGTTTTATGCAACACGCGCGTCCTGAAGCGGAAATGAACACACCAGACCCGTTGTTTCAAAACTACCATCACGATTTGTTGTTGATGTTCTACCTTTCCTTTAACTTAGCCGAAAACGTGAAAACGCTTGTAAACAAGCGAAACAAAACCTCGGATAACTTGTAACAGCGTTGATAATACAATAGACCTGGTTAAAGGGTCATTATTCCGCCAAAACTCGAAATTTCGCTTCCCTGATTTCCTTGTTATATTGTCAAATGCCACCGAATGTGTAAGTAAATTGGATAAAAAGTTTATAAAGAACAAAACAGAACAAGTAGTTCGTGGATAAACTGCAGGATTGCAAGGATGAAAGTGGATTGCAGTTTGCTAAATTTGATTTCGTGCAAGTTTGTCCAGAAACCAACATTTTAATTCTCATGGAACTTTGAGTTCTTAAGCCGTTATTTTGTTTCTCAAATTTATTTCCTCGCTTTCATTGATTTGATTTTGTCCTACTTATTTCAATATAACAAAGCACCCTACAGCAAATTCCAGGGGATTTGAGGCAACACCATACATCATCCGGGACAATACCCTTCAATGTAGCATAGAATTAATAAACCTCGTTCTCGTCCCTTATCGTCCTCCCTAGAGAGAGAGGGGAAAAAGACCTGGGAACGAGCTTGAAAGCTAAGCCCGACGAACGTACTCCGTCATCTCACTCCCTTACCGGATAAAGTCACCCTACCAACACGGTTCCCTTACATGCTTATTAATGGCTCTAAGTGTATGTTCATAGGAGGTGAGATGAACAACACAAGCTAACCTTTTCCTCTTCCAAACGGAATGTCTGCACAGTGACGCTTGACATCCACCGAGCAAGCCTTGTATAACACGGGGTCAGACTGTATGTCTGTTCGACCCTCTCTCATTTGTCGGACTATTTCCTACAACAGCAACACAAGAATTTTAAACAGTGGGAGAAAATTTTGTTTGGACAACGAACAATGGCTGAAAATAAGCACTAAAACAGACATAACAGCTTTGAGGCGCAAAGGTGTTGAGAATAACCACAGAGCTCAAAAGCTTGAATTTGTGGATCTGAGAATTCTAACGCGCACTAACATTCAAATGAAAGTTGTTAAGGTGACGTTACACGTGACCACTCGCAAAGACGCTTTTTAGCGCAACATTTTTGCGCTAAAAGTTGATGCCGTGTAACACGGGTGCACGGACGATTTATCTGCACAATTTTTACGTTGCAAGTTTTCGAACCAGCTTCAAAAACTTAATTGGTTGTTCTAACCTTTGTCTCTGGAAATAAAATCTATAACTGTGCCCATTTAATTGAAAGTTATCGAGCATCAGTATGTTACCGTGGTGCTACACGGCGGTTACAACTTTCGAGTCTGTGAATGAAATCTCTAAGCGTGCCTATTCGAATAAAAGCTACTGAGCATTACATTGAAATTATGAATATACGAAGTTCATATATTTGAACTGCGGAATGAAGAAATAAATGTAAAGAAGATCCTCGCAGTTATTAACGCAACTTATACAGTTGCGAAAAGAAAGCCTGAAAAAATCAGGCTTGCCGGGATTCGAACCCTGACCTCTGCGATACCGGTGCAGCGCTCTAACCAATTGAGCTAACAAGCCAACTGGGAGCTGGTCATTAAATTGACCACTCGCAAAGACGCTTTTTAGCGCAACAATGTTGCGCTAAAAGTTGATGCCGTGTAACACGGGTGCACGGACGATTTATCTGCACACCAATTTAATGACCAGCTCCCAGTTGGCTTGTTAGCTCAATTGGTTAGAGCGCTGCACCGGTATCGCAGAGGTCAGGCTTCGAATCCCGGCAAGCCTGATTTTTTCAGGCTTTCTTTTCGCAACTTCATAAGTTGCGTTAATAACTGCGAGGATCTTCTTTACATTTATTTGAGCATTACATTGTTACGGACTCGGTTTTTCCCCTTTATTGTATGTTTGTTTCCAATTTTCCCAGGTAGAAATGGTAGTTTCTCTTTTATGGCCATGGGTACTCCAAAAGAGAATACTGACAATGTGTATAGCCACTGACGTGTACCACTCCGGCAAATTTTTAGTGTACGTAGGAGCGCTTTTAGTGACCAAACGCTCTATCTAATTTCCCCAAGCCGGCAAAGAAACCCCTCACTTAGCGGATTTATTATCTCAAGTTGTTTTCAATGACACCCATAACCAAAAGAACTCTAAATGTAGTCTGGTAAGAAAAGATAAATACTCCGAAAAATGGAATCAATTGACATACCACTCGACAAGTCTTTGATTGTATTGCTCCTAAATTGCTTTTGAGGCACTCTTCAACAGCAGATGGCGGAAGGTCGGGACAATGCTTTTTAATCTGGAAGAAGATTAAAAGAAGACACAACCCCTTTCACACGAATTTTAATAACGAAAAACTTTACGAATGATACAGCAAGTCAGCCATACTCTTCAACAGCAGATGGCGGAAGGTCGGGACAATGCTTTTTAATCTGGAAGAAGATTAAAAGAAGACACAACCCCTTTCACACGAATTTTAATAACGAAAAACTTTACGAATGATACAGCAAGTCAGCCATACTGCCAAATATAAGTAAACCTGTCTTAAGAAACTACAATTACCCGTAAAAGCAGTTGAGACACTGTCTCGCGCGTCTCGCACGTACGCGCGAGCTACACGCGCCTTGGCCATTCCCCAACCTGCACCAGGTCCAAAACATTGGGAGACAACACTGAGTGGGGGAGGGGAGGTATTAAGTGAAACCTGCAGTTGTACTGTGATTCACGACAATATTTACTATAGAACAGGCTGTGTTCTAGAAATTCCATGAAAAGGAGTGGGCGTCCTTGACCCTTGGGAGATTTTACCGGGCATACATTCACAAAAGAAGCCCCAAGATGTTTGACCTTCTCATAGATTTGATGAGAAATTGATGTGTATTGAATTTGTTGGTAGACCTTCTTCAGGTTTCCAGCGAAACAACTGAAAAGTGATCAGTTGTTCTTTCTGAGGAGCGAGGATGACGTGTCAAATGTAACTGTATTTAGACAGGCTGGCCCATTCAGCAACGAGGCTGGAATCCAGAGGGGCCCTGCATTACAAAATTTACAATGATCACTTAAAAGATAATACTATTTACAATATTAAAGTAACTTAAGAATCTTAAATGACAAAATAAAACATGAAGCATAACGTTAACAGACTAAACGAAACCGTGAAATAACTCACAGATTTCACAATTCCCTCCCTAACCTTGCGGCATACTCACCTCTGCTGCGCACTCCTTTGAGAGCCTGGCGTCCAGTCTATAGTCACGTGCTGCGTTGCGCATGAGCT